>JAFJHL010000157.1:6031421-7455240 GCA_019425775.1 Rafetus swinhoei | reverse complement strand
AGGATACAGCACAGTACAGCACAGCACCGATGTAATCTGGTTACAGGGCAGGTCTAGGATGCCTCAGCCCCCTTGCGATGGGGGAGATTGGGCCCCTAAATCCCAGCCCTGGCTTAGGCTGGTTCCTCCATGATCCCAGACAGAAACTAAACTCACTTTCCAGCCCTGCCCCAGCCAGGGCAGCATTCCCTTCCTTTGTCTCTCTCCTGGGGTAGCTGGTCAGACAGGTTGAGAGACCCTCTTGCATAATGACTCATCTCCAGTCCTTCTGGGCTGTGGTACCGATGGCAGCCATTGGGGATTACCACAGAGCCAGCATAGGAATCCAGCCAGATACCCCCACTACGTCACAGTAAGTCACCCGAAAATCTGGGTCTTAATGCCCTCGCCTCTCTCCTTATCACTGCTCTGAAGCTTCTTGCAGGCTCCCACCACAACTGGCTGTTGCAGGATCTAGTACAGGCCATCCTTGCGATAAGTCCAAGATACTTTCCAATTACTTGGCACGAAACATCTGAAAGCGGGCAATTTTTTTCCCGCGGCTGATTCCTTTGAGCAAATTGTATGGCGGGTTTGGGGTTTTTTGCGCTTGACTTAAGAGCGGGAATGGGAGGACTTACAATGCATCAGTCCTTCAAGTATACGTTAGTGGGGAATGGATGTCTAGTGGGCGACTCATAGGGACACCCCCAAGTTTTTGGAAATGGTCTCGTGGACATGAATATGCATAACTCAAAGGTGGTTTGAGCAAAATATTACATGTAACCCATCAATCTTCATGTAATGATCTGCTGGTTCTGTTTATCTTACTCTGTTGTATGCATCATTTGCGTGTGGAAAATTAGACACATGGAGTGGGGAAAACTTTGTGAGTTTCCAATGTGTGAATGGGAGACATGAAGGGTGTTACCTGCAACTTCTAGATGAGCCACTGTTAAACAATCTTTGTCCTTAAGTCTGAGCAGTGGTTGGTAGGGAGAAGCCTCAACGCCTTAACAAAAGGGATAGGAGAGGAGAGGCCTTGGTCTTTTGGCTGGGCTGTACCTGAAGGAAGGAGCCTGAGACCCCAGGGTGGGGGAAGAGAGCCCTGGTTTACAGTGGCAGCTGGAAAAGAGGTTTTAGGGTGAGTTTAAGTTTGTACTGAGGTTTCAGTGGAGAATTAGCTGGTTTTGTTTCTTTGATTATTTGTAACATACTTTGCTCTGCCTGCTTTCTCTTATTACTGCTTAAATCCTACTGCTTCCACGTAATAAAACCATTTTTATTTTCTATCAAACCCAGTGTAAGCGATTGTTACCTGGGGGGGCAAACAGTGGGCACATTCCCCCTTTCAGTGCTAAAGGGGGCTCACCTAATTCTTTGGGGTTTGATCCCATCTGGGGAGTGCTCTCCCAGGAGGCTGGGCCCTAAACTGCTCTCTCCTTGGACCTGAAGTGGTTCAGTGTCTGTGCTGCTTCTCGGTGGGGGCAGGGACCTCAGCTCGGGGCCTTGGCTGAGGGAGACCAGCGGAGCTGGCCCAGCAGGACCGGGTGGTGAGGAGCCCCGGAGAGCAGGAAGGCGAGTGGCAGTGGCCGTGTCAGCACCCCAGGAGGCTCCCTCGAGGGGTTGTCTGTGACCGCACCCCATCACAGCCTATAACTGAAAAACAAGAGTCTTCCAGCTTATCAGGCGAGCTAGCTCAACACTGAAACTGGGAAAGAGCCGCTCCAGTGGTCACGCGGGCATTCAACAGGCGTTTGCCAGGGGCCGGGTACACACTGTTTCTGAGTCTGTTGACCAAAAGGGTCATGCCTTATTGTAATAATTTACTCAGAACGGTGTTAGTCTACAGCAGGGCTACTCAACTTTGGAAGCACCGGGCCACCATGATACTCACTGCACATGCGGAGGGCCGCATAAGGTAAGTGTGGTTGCATAGACATGCAAATATATATGCAAAGATATGCAAATAGCTTCTTTCACACTGATGGGCATGAATACAAAGCACTTCCCACAATGCCCCGGGAGCACCTCCTCCTGGGAACTAAAAACACCAACACCCTGTACCCATCTGTTCCAGCCAGCCCGTCCGCTTATGCCTTTCAGTGCTCACCTTGCCGCCGAGATGCCTTGCCATTGTGAAGCGTGTTCCCAGTGGAGGCCATGTTCAAAGGATCCCACACGCAGGCTGTGTACTGAGCCCCGCATAAACCCAAACCACGCCGCGGGCCTCAAATAAATGGGCCGTCGGCTGCGGCCCACGGGCCGCGTGTTAAGTAGCCCTGGCGTACAGGATCTTAGTTTTAAAATTGTCTTTAAAAATATTTCATTAGTGTGTTGCGGAAGATTAGAAAATCACAGCTCTAGAAAAGACTGGCGCAGATTTGTAGATGCAGTCTGAGTATTCATCTTTATCCTTAAATGCCTGGATGTTCAGCCATGTAGATTTTTTAATAAGCCCTTCAAAGGATCACCCTGCTGAGAAGACCAAGGAAGCAGATGTCGGACGCTGGGGGACCAGGCCTGACCTGTGGAAGGTAGGGGCCCGGGCAGAGACAGGTGCATCCTGGAGGTGAATGCCTGGCTGCGAAGATGGTGTCGCCAGGAGGGCTTTGGCTTCCTCGACCATGGGATGCTATTCCAGGAAGGACTGCTAAGCAGGGATGGCGTCCACCTTTCGAGGAGGGGGAAGACCCTATTTGGATACAGAATGGCTAACCTAGTGAGGAGGGCTTTAAACTAGGTTCGACAGGGACAGGTGAGCAAAGCCCACAGGTAAGTGGAGAACATGGAGACCTGGGAGATGGGTCGGAATTGGGAGGGAGCGTGGGCTACAATGGCAGAGAGAAAGGAGGGTCAGGGCAAAACTGGGAGGCAAGGTCAAATCAGGATCTTAGATGCCTATATACAAATGCGAGAAGTATGGGTAATGAGCAGGAAGAACTGGAAGTGCTAATAAATAAGTACAATTATGACGTTGTTGGCATCACAGAAACTTGGTGGGATAATACACATGATTGGAATGTCTGTATGGAAGGGTACAGCTTGCTCAGGAAGGCTAGACAGGGAAAAAAGG
Source organism: Rafetus swinhoei (assembly GCA_019425775.1). Taxonomy (NCBI): domain Eukaryota; kingdom Metazoa; phylum Chordata; order Testudines; family Trionychidae; genus Rafetus; species Rafetus swinhoei. The sequence goes on along the minus strand of JAFJHL010000157.1, from coordinate 7,452,185 downwards.
GAGGAGGTGTTGCCTTATACATTAAAAATGAACACACTTGGAGTGAGGTGGAGATGGACATAGGAGACGGAAGTGTTGAGAGTCTCTGGGTTAGGCTAAAAGGGATCAAAACAAAGGTGATGTCATGCTAGGAGTCTACTACAGGCCACCTACCCAGGTGGAAGAAGTGGATGAGGCTTTTTCAAACAACTAACAAAATCATCCAAAGCCCAAGATTTGGTGGTGATGGGGGACTTCAACTATCCAGATATATGTTGGGAAAATAACACTGCAGGGCACAGACTATCCAATAAGTTCTTGGACTGCATTGGAGACAACTTTTTATTTCAGAAGGTTGAAAAAGCTACCGGGGGGAAGCTGTTCTAGATTTGATCCTAACAAATAGGGAGGAACTGGTTGACAATTTGAAAGTGGAAGGCAGCTTGTGTGAAAGTGATCATGAAATCATAGAGTTCACAATTCCAAGGAAGGGTAGCAGGGAGAACAGCAAAATAGAGACAATGGATTTCAGGAAGGCGGATTTTGGTAAGCTCAGAGAGCTGATAGGTAAGGTCCCATGGAAATCGAGACTGAGGGGAAAAACAACCGAGGAGAGTTGGCAGTTTTTCAAAGGGACATTGTTAAGGGCCCAAAAGCAAGCTATTCGATGTGTCGGAAAGATAGGAAATACTGACAAAAGACCGCCGGCTTAACCATGAGAACTTGCATGATTTAAAAATAAAAAGGAGTCATATAAAAATGGAAAGTAGGACAAATTACAAAGGATGAATATAGGCAAACAGCACAGGAATGCAGGGGCAAGATTAGAAAGGCAAAGGCTCAGAAGGAGCTCAAACTAGCTACGGAATAAAGGGAAACAAGAAGACTTTTATAAATACATTAGAAGCAAGAGGAAGACCAAGGAGAGGGTAGGCCCACTGGTCAGTGAGGAGGAGAAACAGTAACAGGAAACTTGGAAATGGCAGAGATGTTCAATGACTTCTTTGTTTCGGTCTTCACCGAGAAGTCTGTAGGAATGCCTAACATAGTGAATGCTAGTGGGAAGGGGGTAGTTTTAGAAGGTAAAATAAAAAAGAGCAAGTCAAAAATCACCTAGAAAAGTTAGATGCCTGCAAGTCACCAGGGCCTGATGAAATGCACCCTAGAATACTCAAGGAGCTGATAGAGGAGGAATCTGAGCCTCTAGCTATCATCTTTGGAAAATCACTGGAGACAGGAGAGATTCCAGAAGACTGGAAAGGGCAAATATAGTGCCCATTTATAAAAGGGAAATAAGAACAACCCAGGAAACTACAGACCAGTTAGTTTAACTTCTGTGCCAGGGAAGATAACGGAGCAAGTAATTAAGGAAATCATCTGTATACACTTGGAATGTGGCAAGGTGATAGGGAACAGCCAGCATGGATTTGTAAAGAACAAATCATGTCAAACCAATCTGATAGCTTTCTTTCATAGGATAACGAGCCTTGTGGATAAGGGAGAAGCGGTGGATGTGGTATACCTAGACTTTAGTAAGGCGTTTGATACGGTCTCGCATGCTATTCTTATCAATAAACTAGGTAAATACAACTTAGATGGGGCTACTATAAGGTGGGTGCATAACTGGCTGGATAACCGTACTCAGAGAGTAGTTATTAATGGTTCACATTCCTGCTGGAAAGGCATAACATGTGGGGTTCCTCAGGGGTCTGTTTTGGGACCGGCTCTGTTCAATATCTTCATCAATGATTTAGATATTGGTATAGAAAGTACGCTTATTAAGTTTGCAGATGATACCAAGCTGGGAGGGGTTGCGACTAATCTGGAGGATAGGGTAATAATTCAAAATGACCTGGACAAATTGGAGAAATGGTCTGAGGTAAATAGGATGAAGTTTAATAAAGACAAATGCAAAGTGCTCCACTTAGGAAGGAACAATCAGTTTCATACCTACAGAATGGGAAGCGACTGTCTGGGAAGGAGTACGGCAGAAAGGGATCTAGGGGTTATAGTGGACCACAAGTTGAATATGAGTCAGCAGTGTGATGCTGTTGCAAAGAAAGCAAACATGATTCTGGGATGCATTAACAGGTGTGTTGTGAGCAAGACACGAGAAGTCATTCTTCCGCTCTGCTCTGCGCTGGTTAGGCCTCAGTTGGAGTGTTGTGTCCAGTTCTGGGCACGCATTTCAAGAAAGATGTGGAGAAATTGGAGAGGGTCCAGAGAAGAGCAACGAGAATGATTAAAGGTCTAGAGAACATGACCTATGAGGGAAGACTGAAGGAATTGGGTTTGTTTAGTTTAGAAAAGAGAAGATTGAGGGGACATGATAGCGGTTTTCAGATATCTAAAAGGGTGTCATAAGGAGGAGGGAGAAAACTTGTTCATCTGGCCTCTGAGGATAGAACAAGAAGCAATGGGCTTAAACTGCAGCAAGGGAGGTTTAGGTTGATATTAGGAAAAAGTTCTAACTGTCAGGGTAGTCAGACACTGGAATAAATTGCCCAGGGAAGTTGTGGAATCCCCATCTCTGGAGATATTTAAGAGTGTGTTAGATAAATGTCTATCAGGGATGGTCTAGACAGTATTTGGTCCTGCCATGAGGGCAGGGGACTGGACTCGATAACCTCTCAAGGTCCCTTCCAGTCCTAGTATTCTATGATTGATTCTATGATGATTGGTCAGTATGACCGTGGGAAGCACGCGGTGAGAATCTCGGCTTGTGTCTAATACAGTTGAAGTCCGGCACTAGGAAGTGTTGTGTCTTCATTGGTCTTGTCGCCATTTCTGATGTGTGTGCCTCAGTGCTTGTGCTTATGGGCAAGCTCTCGTTTTGTAATGAATCAGCTTGTTTGACTGTTTTACCTCATGCAGAGTGTTTACGCGCTGTCTGCCCCCGCTCCCCCGATGGACAGAACGAGGAGCAACGCTCTCAAGTTACAGTGGGAGAGGTCTAGGCTGGAGATTAGGAAAAACTATTTCTCTAGGGGTATGTCTACACTAGCCCTCTAGTTCGAACTAGGGAGGCTAATGTAGGCATTCGAAGTTGCAAATCAAGCCCGGGATTTAAATATCCCGCGCTTCATTTGCATCTTCCCGGCCGGTCGCCACTTTTTTGAAATTTACAAGTGCGGACTAACTGCCCGCGTCTACACGCGGCAGGGACCCGGTACTTCGAAATAAAGCCCTAGTTCGAACTACCTGTTATTCCTCCTGGAATGAGGTTTCGAACTAGGGGGCTAGTGTAGACATACCCTAGGAGGGTGGAGAAGCACTGGGATGGGTTCCCTAGGGAGGGGGTGAAATCTCCATCCTCAGAAGATCTTAACTCCGGCTTGACAAAGCCCTGGCTGGGAGGACTGAATTGGGTTGTTCCGGCTTTGGGCAGGGGTTGGACTCCATGACTCCTGAAGTCTTCTCTGCCAGCCAAAGGATTCTAGGATTTGCCTCAGTTTGCATGTAGGCGGTAAATGAAGTGACTAAAGCGCAAAGGGAAGGAAGGAAACAAAAGGAAACCTCCATGTGAGCATATGCTGGTGGAAAAACCCAGCAGGAAGAAGATCCTTCCATGCGGACTCCGTCCCCTGCTTCTCAGCCAGCAGCCTTTCTCAGGAGGGCATGGCTCTCCTTAGGCATACGCAGCATGGGCCACTGTGTAAGTGTGACGACGCTGTGGGGTCCCCTGACTCCTGCACCCCGTAATGGCACGAACAGACTCCACCAGCCCGTAGAATGGAGGGAGTTTATTCCTCCAGGATACAGCACAGTACAGCACAGCACCGATGTAATCTGGTTACAGGGCAGGTCTAGGATGCCTCAGCCCCCCTTGCGATGGGGGAGATTGGGCCCCTAAATCCCAGCCCCTGGCTTAGGCTGGTTCCTCCATGATCCCAGACAGAAACTAAACTCACTCTTCCAGCCCTGCCCCCAGCCAGGGCAGCATTCCCCCTTCCTTTGTCTCTCTCCTTGGGGGGTAGCTGGTCAGACAGGTTGAGAGACCCTCTTTGCATAATGACTCATCTCCAGTCCTTCTGGGCTGTGGTACCGATGGCAGCCATTGGGGATTACCACAGAGCCAGCATAGGAACTAGCCAGATACCCCCACTACGTCACAGTAAGTCACCCGAAAATCTGGGTCTTAATGCCCCCTCGCCCTCTCTTATCACTGCTCTGAAGCTTCTTGCAGGCTCCCACCACAACTGGCTGTTGCAGGGGATCTAGTACAGGCCATCCTTGCGATAAGTCCAAGATACTTTCCAATTACTTGGCCGAAACATCTGAAAGCGGGCAATTTTTTTCCCCGCGGCTGATTCCTTTTTGAGCAAATTGTGGCGGGTTTGGGGGTTTTTTTGCGCTTGACTTAAGAGCGGGGAATGGGAGGACTTACAATGCATCAGTCCTTCAAGTATCAACGACGTTAGTGGGGAATGGATGTCTAGTGGGGCGACTCATAGCGGGGACACCCCCCCCCCCCAAGTTTTTGGAAATGGTCTCGTGGACATGAATATGCATAACTCAAAGGTGGTTTGAGCAAAATATTACATGTAACCCATCAATCTTCATGTAATGATCTGCTGGTTCTGTTTATCTTACTCTGTTGTATGCATCATTTGCGTGTGGAAAATTAGACACATGGAGTGGGGAAAACTTTGTGAGTTTCCAATGTGTGAATGGGAGACATGAAGGGTGTTACCTGCAACTTCTAGATGAGCCACTGTTAAACAATCTTTTGTCCTTAAGTCTGAGCAGTGGTTGGTAGGAGAAGCCTCAACGCCTTAACAAAAGGGATAGGAGAGGAGAGGCCTTGGTCTTTGGCTGGGCTGTACCTGAAGGAAGGAGCCTGAGGGTGAGTTTAAGTTTGTACTGAGGTTTCAGTGGAGAATTAGCCAAGCGGTTTTGTTTCTTTTGATTATTTGTAACATACTTTGCTCTGCCTGCTTTCTCTTATTACTGCTTAAATCCTACTGCTTCCACGTAATAAAACCATTTTTATTTTCTATCAAACCCAGTGTAAGCGATTGTTACCTGGGGGGGCAACCAGTGGGCACATTCCCCCTTTCAGTGCTAAAGGGGGCTCACCTAATTCTTTGGGGTTTGATCCCATCTGGGGAGTGCTCTCCCAGGAGGCTGGGCCCTAAACTGCTCTCTCCTTGGACCTGAAGTGGTTCAGTGTCTGTGCTGCTTCTCGGTGGGGGCAGGGACCTCGGCTCGGGGCCTTGGCTGAGGGAGACCAGCGGAGCTGGCCCAGCAGGACCGGGTGGTGAGGAGCCCGGAGAGCAGGAAGGCAGTGGCAGTGGCCGTGTCAGCACCCCAGGAGGCTCCTCGAGGGTCGTCTGTGACCGCACCCCATCACAGCCTATAACTGAAAAACAAGAGTCTTCCAGCTTATCAGGCGAGCTAGCTCAACACTGAAACTGGGAAAGAGCCGTTCCAGTGGTCACGGGGCATTCAACAGGCGTTTGCCAGGGGCCGGGTACACACTGTTTCTGAGTCTGTTGACCAAAGGGTCATGCCTTATTGTAATAATTTACTCAGAACGGTGTTAGTCTACAGCAGGGCTACTCAACTTTGGAAGCACCGGGGCCACCATGATACTCACCGCACATGCGGAGGGCATAAGGTAAGTGTGGTTGCATAGACATGCAAATATATATGCAAAGATATGCAAATAGCTTCTTTCACACTGATGGGCATGAATACAAAGCACTTCCCACAATGCCCCGGGAGCACCTCCTCCTGGGAACTAAAAACACCAACACCCTGTACCCATCTGTTCCAGCCAGCCCGTCCGCTTATGCGTCTTTCAGTGCTCACCTTGCCGCCGAGATGCCTTGCCATTGTGAAGCGTGTTCCCAGTGGAGGCCATGTTCAAAGGATCCCACACGCAGGCTGTGTACTGAGCCCCGCATAAACCCAAACCACGCCGCGGGCCTCAAATAAATGCCGTGCCCACGGGCCGCGTGTTAAGTAACCCTGGCGTACAGGATCTTAGTTTTAAAATTGTCTTTAAAAATATTTCATTAGTGTGTTGCGGAAGATTAGAAAATCACAGCTCTAGAAAAGACGCAGATTTGTAGATGCAGTCTGAGTATTCATCTTTATCCTTAAATGCCTGGATGTTCAGCCATGTAGATTTTTAATAAGCCCTTCAAAGGATCACCCTGCTGAGAAGACCAAGGAAGCAGATGTCGGACGCTGGGGACCAGGCCTGACCTGTGGAAGGTAGGGGCCCGGGCAGAGACAGGTGCATCCTGGAGGTGAATGCCTGGCTGCGAAGATGGTGTCGCCAGGAGGGCTTTGGCTTCCTCGACCATGGGATGCTATTCCAGGAAGGACTGCTAAGCAGGGATGGCGTCCACCTTTCGAGGAGGGGGAAGACCCTATTTGGATACAGAATGGCTAACCTAGTGAGGAGGGCTTTAAACTAGGTTCGACAGGGACAGGTGAGCAAAGCCCACAGGTAAGTGGAGAACATGGAGACCTGGGAGATGGGTCGAATTGGGAGGGAGCGTGGGCTACAATGGCAGAGAGAAAGGAGGGTCAGGGCAAAACTGGGAGGCAAGGTCAAATCAGGATCTTAGATGCCTATATACAAATGCGAGAAGTATGGGTAATGAGCAGGAAGAACTGGAAGTGCTAATAAATAAGTACAATTATGACGTTGTTGGCATCACAGAAACTTGGTGGGATAATACACATGATTGGAATGTCTGTATGGAAGGGTACAGCTTGCTCAGGAAGGCTAGACAGGGAAAAAAGGGAGGAGGTGTTGCCTTATACATTAAAAATGAACACACTTGGAGTGAGGTGGAGATGGACATAGGAGACGGAAGTGTTGAGAGTCTCTGGGTTAGGCTAAAAGGGATCAAAAACAAAGGTGATGTCATGCTAGGAGTCTACTACAGGCCACCTACCCAGGTGGAAGAAGTGGATGAGGCTTTTTCAAACAACTAACAAAATCATCCAAAGCCCAAGATTTGGTGGTGATGGGGACTTCAACTATCCAGATATATGTTGGGAAAATAACACTGCAGGGCACAGACTATCCAATAAGTTCTTGGACTGCATTGGAGACAACTTTTTATTTCAGAAGGTTGAAAAAGCTACCGGGGGGAAGCTGTTCTAGATTTGATCCTAACAAATAGGGAGGAACTGGTTGACAATTTGAAAGTGGAAGGCAGCTTGTGTGAAAGTGATCATGAAATCATAGAGTTCACAATTCCAAGGAAGGGTAGCAGGAGAACAGCAAAATAGAGACAATGGATTTCAGGAAGGCGGATTTTGGTAAGCTCAGAGAGCTGATAGGTAAGGTCCCATGGAAATCGAGACTGAGGGGAAAACAACCGAGGAGAGTTGGCAGTTTTTCAAAGGGACATTGTTAAGGGCCCAAAAGCAAGCTATTCGATGTGTCGGAAAGATAGGAAATACGCAAAAGACCGCCTCGGCTTAACCATGAGAACTTGCATGATTTAAAAATAAAAAAGGAGTCATATAAAAAATGGAAAGTAGGACAAATTACAAAGGATGAATATAGGCAAACAGCACAGGAATGCAGGGGCAAGATTAGAAAGGCAAAGGCTCAGAAGGAGCTCAAACTAGCTACGGGAATAAAGGGAAACAAGAAGACTTTTTATAAATACATTAGAAGCAAGAGGAAGACCAAGGAGAGGGTAGGCCCACTGGTCAGTGAGGAGGGAGAAACAGTAACAGGAAACTTGGAAATGGCAGAGATGTTCAATGACTTCTTTGTTTCGGTCTTCACCGAGAAGTCTGTAGGAATGCCTAACATAGTGAATGCTAGTGGGAAGGGGGTAGTTTTAGAAGGTAAAATAAAAAAAGAGCAAGTCAAAAATCACCTAGAAAAGTTAGATGCCTGCAAGTCACCAGGGCCTGATGAAATGCACCCTAGAATACTCAAGGAGCTGATAGAGGAGGAATCTGAGCCTCTAGCTATCATCTTTGGAAAATCACTGGAGACAGGAGAGATTCCAGAAGACTGGAAAAGGGCAAATATAGTGCCCATTTATAAAAAGGGAAATAAGAACAACCCAGGAAACTACAGACCAGTTAGTTTAACTTCTGTGCCAGGGAAGATAACGGAGCAAGTAATTAAGGAAATCATCTGTATACACTTGGAATGTGGCAAGGTGATAGGGAACAGCCAGCATGGATTTGTAAAGAACAAATCATGTCAAACCAATCTGATAGCTTTCTTTCATAGGATAACGAGCCTTGTGGATAAGGGAGAAGCGGTGGATGTGGTATACCTAGACTTTAGTAAGGCGTTTGATACGGTCTCGCATGCTATTCTTATCAATAAACTAGGTAAATACAACTTAGATGGGGCTACTATAAGGTGGGTGCATAACTGGCTGGATAACCGTACTCAGAGAGTAGTTATTAATGGTTCACATTCCTGCTGGAAAGGCATAACATGTGGGGTTCCTCAGGGGTCTGTTTTGGGACTGGCTCTGTTCAATATCTTCATCAATGATTTAGATATTGGTATAGAAAGTACGCTTATTAAGTTTGCAGATGATACCAAGCTGGGAGGGGTTGCGACTAATCTGGAGGATAGGGTAATAATTCAAAATGACCTGGACAAATTGGAGAAATGGTCTGAGGTAAATAGGATGAAGTTTAATAAAGACAAATGCAAAGTGCTCCACTTAGGAAGGAACAATCAGTTTCATACCTACAGAATGGGAAGCGACTGTCTGGGAAGGAGTACGGCAGAAAGGGATCTAGGGGTTATAGTGGACCACAAGTTGAATATGAGTCAGCAGTGTGATGCTGTTGCAAAGAAAGCAAACATGATTCTGGGATGCATTAACAGGTGTGTTGTGAGCAAGACACGAAGTCATTCTTCCGCTCTGCTCTGCGCTGGTTAGGCCTCAGTTGGAGTGTTGTGTCCAGTTCTGGGCACCGCATTTCAAGAAAGATGTGGAGAAATTGGAGAGGGTCCAGAGAAGAGCAACGAGAATGATTAAAGGTCTAGAGAACATGACCTATGAGGGAAGACTGAAGGAATTGGGTTTGTTTAGTTTAGAAAAGAGAAGATTGAGGGGGGACATGATAGCGGTTTTCAGATATCTAAAAGGGTGTCATAAGGAGGAGGGAGAAAACTTGTTCATCTTGGCCTCTGAGGATAGAACAAGAAGCAATGGGCTTAAACTGCAGCAAGGGAGGTTTAGGTTGGATATTAGGAAAAAGTTCCTAACTGTCAGGGTAGTCAGACACTGGAATAAATTGCCCAGGGAAGTTGTGGAATCCCCATCTCTGGAGATATTTAAGAGTGTGTTAGATAAATGTCTATCAGGGATGGTCTAGACAGTATTTGGTCCTGCCATGAGGGCAGGGGACTGGACTCGATAACCTCTCAAGGTCCCTTCCAGTCCTAGTATTCTATGATTGATTCTATGATGATTGGTCAGTATGACCGTGGGAAGCACGCGTGAGAATCTCGGCTTGTGTCTAATACAGTTGAAGTCCGGCACTAGGAAGTGTTGTGTCTTCATTGGTCTTGTCGCCATTTCTGATGTGTGTGCCTCAGTGCTTGTGCTTATGGGCAAGCTCTCGTTTTGTAATGAATCAGCTTGTTTGACTGTTTTACCTCATGCAGAGTGTTTACGCTGTCTGCCCCCGCTCGATGGACAGAACGAGGAGCAACGCCTCAAGTTACAGTGGGAGAGGTCTAGGCTGGAGATTAGGAAAAACTATTTCTCTAGGGGTATGTCTACACTAGCCCTCTAGTTCGAACTAGGGAGGCTAATGGCATTCGGTTGCAAATCAAGCCCGGGATTTAAATATCCCGCGCTTCATTTGCATCTTCCCGGCCGGTCGCCACTTTTTGAAATTTACAAGTGCGGACTAACTGCCCGCTTCACACGCGCAGGGACCCGGCATTGAATAAAGCCCTAGTTCGAACTACCTGTTATTCCTCCTGGAATGAGGTTTCGAACTAGGGGCTAGTGTAGACATACCCTAGGAGGGTGGAGAAGCACTGGGATGGGTTCCTAGGGAGGGTGAAATCTCCATCCTCAGAAGATCTTAACTCCCGGCTTGACAAAGCCCTGGCTGGGAGGACTGAATTGGGTTGTTCCGGCTTTGGGCAGGGGTTGGACTCATGACTCCTGAAGTCTTCTCTGCCAGCCAAAGGATTCTAGGATTTGCCTCAGTTTGCATGTAGGCGGTAAATGAAGTGACTAAAGCGCAAAGGGGGAAGGAAGGAAACAAAAGGAAACCTCCATGTGAGCATATGCTGGTGGAAAAACCCAGCAGGGAAGATCCTTCCATGCGGACTCCGTCCCCTGCTTCTCAGCCAGCAGCCTTTCTCAGGAGGGCATGGCTCTCCTTAGGCATACGCAGCATGGGCCACTGTGTAAGTGTGACGACGCGTTGGGGTCCCCTGACTCCTGCACCCCCGTAATGGCACGAACAGACTCCACCAGCCCGTAGAATGGAGGGAGTTTATTCCTTCTCCAGGATACAGCACAGTACAGCACAGCACCGATGTAATCTGGTTACAGGGCAGGTCTAGGATGCCTCAGCCCCCTTGCGATGGGGAGATTGGGCCCCTAAATCCCAGCCCTGGCTTAGGCTGGTTCCTCCATGATCCCAGACAGAAACTAAACTCACTCTTCCAGCCCTGCCCCAGCCAGGGCAGCATTCCCCCTTCCTTTGTCTCTCTCCCTGGGGGGTAGCTGGTCAGACAGGTTGAGAGACCCTCTTTGCATAATGACTCATCTCCAGTCCTTCTGGGCTGTGGTACCGATGGCAGCCATTGGGGATTACCACAGAGCCAGCATAGGAACTAGCCAGATACCCCACTACGTCACAGTAAGTCACCCGAAAATCTGGGTCTTAATGCCCCTCGCCTCTCCTTATCACTGCTCTGAAGCTTCTTGCAGGCTCCCACCACAACTGGCTGTTGCAGGGGATCTAGTACAGGCCATCCTTGCGATAAGTCCAAGATACTTTCCAATTACTTGGCCAAACATCTGAAAGCGGGCAATTTTTTCCCGCGGCTGATTCCTTTTGAGCAAATTGTGGCGGGTTTGGGGTTTTTTGCGCTTGACTTAAGAGCGGGAATGGGAGGACTTACAATGCATCAGTCCTTCAAGTATCAACGACGTTAGTGGGGAATGGATGTCTAGTGGGCGACTCATGAGCGGGACACCCCAAGTTTTTGGAAATGGTCTCGTGGACATGAATATGCATAACTCAAAGGTGGTTTGAGCAAAATATTACATGTAACCCATCAATCTTCATGTAATGATCTGCTGGTTCTGTTTATCTTACTCTGTTGTATGCATCATTTATGTGGAAAATTAGACACATGGAGTGGGGAAAACTTTGTGAGTTTCCAATGTGTGAATGGGAGACATGAAGGGTGTTACCTGCAACTTCTAGATGAGCCACTGTTAAACAATCTTTTGTCCTTAAGTCTGAGCAGTGGTTGGTAGGGAGAAGCCTCAACGCCTTAACAAAAGGGATAGGAGAGGAGAGGCCTTGGTCTTTTGGCTGGGCTGTACCTGAAGGAAGGAGCCTGAGACCCCAGGGTGGGGAAGAGAGCCCTGGTTTACAGTGGCAGCTGGAAAAGAGGTTTTAGGGTGAGTTTAAGTTTGTACTGAGGTTTCAGTGGAGAATTAGCCAAGCGGTTTTGTTTCTTTTGATTATTTGTAACATACTTTGCTCTGCCTGCTTTCTCTTATTACTGCTTAAATCCTACTGCTTCCACGTAATAAAACCATTTTTATTTTCTATCAAACCCAGTGTAAGCGATTGTTACCTGGGGGGGCAACCAGTGGGCACATTCCCCCTTTCAGTGCTAAAGGGGCTCACCTAATTCTTTGGGGTTTGATCCCATCTGGGAGTGCTCTCCCAGGAGGCTGGGCCCTAAACTGCTCTCTCCTTGGACCTGAAGTGGTTCAGTGTCTGTGCTGCTTCTCGGTGGGGGCAGGGACCTCAGCTCGGGGCCTTGGCTGAGGGAGACCAGCGGAGCTGGCCCAGCAGGACCGGGTGGTGAGGAGCCCCGGAGAGCAGGAAGGCGAGTGGCAGTGGCCGTGTCAGCACCCCAGGAGGCTCCCTCGAGGGGTCGTCTGTGACCGCACCCCATCACAGCCCTATAACTGAAAAACAAGAGTCTTCCAGCTTATCAGGCGAGCTAGCTCAACACTGAAACTGGGAAAGAGCCGTTCCAGTGGTCACGCGGGCATTCAACAGGCGTTTGCCAGGGGCCGGGTACACACTGTTTCTGAGTCTGTTGACCAAAAGGGTCATGCCTTATTGTAATAATTTACTCAGAACGGTGTTAGTCTACAGCAGGGCTACTCAACTTTGGAAGCACCGGGGCCACCATGATACTCACCGCACATGCGGAGGGCCGCAAGGTAAGTGTGGTTGCATAGACATGCAAATATATATGCAAAGATATGCAAATAGCTTCTTTCACACTGATGGGCATGAATACAAAGCACTTCCCACAATGCCCCGGGAGCACCTCCTCCCTGGGAACTAAAAACACCAACACCCTGTACCCATCTGTTCCAGCCAGCCCGTCCGCTTGCGTCTTTCAGTGCTCACCTTGCCGCCGAGATGCCTTGCCATTGTGAAGCGTGTTCCCAGTGGAGGCCATGTTCAAAGGATCCCACACGCAGGCTGTGTACTGAGCCCGCATAAACCCAAACCACGCCGGGCCTCAAATAAATGGGTTGGCTGCCGTGCCCACGGGCCGCGTGTTAAGTAGCCCTGGCGTACAGGATCTTAGTTTTAAAATTGTCTTTAAAAATATTTCATTAGTGTGTTGCGGAAGATTAGAAAATCACAGCTCTAGAAAAGACTGGCGCAGATTTGTAGATGCAGTCTGAGTATTCATCTTTATCCTTAAATGCCTGGATGTTCAGCCATGTAGATTTTTTAATAAGCCCTTCAAAGGATCACCCTGCTGAGAAGACCAAGGAAGCAGATGTCGGACGCTGGGGGACCAGGCCTGACCTGTGGAAGGTAGGGGCCCGGGCAGAGACAGGTGCATCCTGGAGGTGAATGCCTGGCTGCGAAGATGGTGTCGCCAGGAGGGCTTTGGCTTCTCGACCATGGGATGCTATTCCAGGAAGGACTGCTAAGCAGGGATGGCGTCCACCTTTCGAGGAGGGGGAAGACCCTATTTGGATACAGAATGGCTAACCTAGTGAGGAGGGCTTTAAACTAGGTTCGACAGGGACAGGTGAGCAAAGCCCACAGGTAAGTGGAGAACATGGAGACCTGGGAGATGGGTCGGAATTGGGAGGGAGCGTGGGCTACAATGGCAGAGAGAAAGGAGGGTCAGGGCAAAACTGGGAGGCAAGGTCAAATCAGGATCTTAGATGCCTATATACAAATGCGAGAAGTATGGGTAATGAGCAGGAAGAACTGGAAGTGCTAATAAATAAGTACAATTATGACGTTGTTGGCATCACAGAAACTTGGTGGGATAATACACATGATTGGAATGTCTGTATGGAAGGGTACAGCTTGCTCAGGAAGGCTAGACAGGGAAAAAAGGGAGGAGGTGTTGCCTTATACATTAAAAATGAACACACTTGGAGTGAGGTGGAGATGGACATAGGAGACGGAAGTGTTGAGAGTCTCTGGGTTAGGCTAAAGGGATCAAAAACAAAGGTGATGTCATGCTAGGAGTCTACTACAGGCCACCTACCCAGGTGGAAGAAGTGGATGAGGCTTTTTTCAAACAACTAACAAAATCATCCAAAGCCCAAGATTTGGTGGTGATGGGGGACTTCAACTATCCAGATATATGTTGGGAAAATAACACTGCAGGGCACAGACTATCCAATAAGTTCTTGGACTGCATTGGAGACAACTTTTTATTTCAGAAGGTTGAAAAAGCTACCGGGGGGAAGCTGTTCTAGATTTGATCCTAACAAATAGGGAGGAACTGGTTGACAATTTGAAAGTGGAAGGCAGCTTGTGTGAAAGTGATCATGAAATCATAGAGTTCACAATTCCAAGGAAGGGTAGCAGGGAGAACAGCAAAATAGAGACAATGGATTTCAGGAAGGCGGATTTTGGTAAGCTCAGAGAGCTGATAGGTAAGGTCCCATGGAAATCGAGACTGAGGGGAAAAACAACCGAGGAGAGTTGGCAGTTTTTCAAAGGGACATTGTTAAGGGCCCAAAAGCAAGCTATTCCGATGTGTCGGAAAGATAGGAAATACGGCAAAAGACCGCCTCGGCTTAACCATGAGAACTTGCATGATTTAAAAATAAAAAAGGAGTCATATAAAAAATGGAAAGTAGGACAAATTACAAAGGATGAATATAGGCAAACAGCACAGGAATGCAGGGGCAAGATTAGAAAGGCAAAGGCTCAGAAGGAGCTCAAACTAGCTACGGGAATAAAGGGAAACAAGAAGACTTTTTATAAATACATTAGAAGCAAGAGGAAGACCAAGGAGAGGGTAGGCCCACTGGTCAGTGAGGAGGAGAAACAGTAACAGGAAACTTGGAAATGGCAGAGATGTTCAATGACTTCTTTGTTTCGGTCTTCACCGAGAAGTCTGTAGGAATGCCTAACATAGTGAATGCTAGTGGGAAGGGGGTAGTTTTAGAAGGTAAAATAAAAAAAGAGCAAGTCAAAAATCACCTAGAAAAGTTAGATGCCTGCAAGTCACCAGGGCCTGATGAAATGCACCCTAGAATACTCAAGGAGCTGATAGAGGAGGAATCTGAGCCTCTAGCTATCATCTTTGGAAAATCACTGGAGACAGGAGAGATTCCAGAAGACTGGAAAAGGGCAAATATAGTGCCCATTTATAAAAAGGGAAATAAGAACAACCCAGGAAACTACAGACCAGTTAGTTTAACTTCTGTGCCAGGGAAGATAACGGAGCAAGTAATTAAGGAAATCATCTGTATACACTTGGAATGTGGCAAGGTGATAGGGAACAGCCAGCATGGATTTGTAAAGAACAAATCATGTCAAACCAATCTGATAGCTTTCTTTCATAGGATAACGAGCCTTGTGGATAAGGGAGAAGCGGTGGATGTGGTATACCTAGACTTTAGTAAGGCGTTTGATACGGTCTCGCATGCTATTCTTATCAATAAACTAGGTAAATACAACTTAGATGGGGCTACTATAAGGTGGGTGCATAACTGGCTGGATAACCGTACTCAGAGAGTAGTTATTAATGGTTCACATTCCTGCTGGAAAGGCATAACATGTGGGGTTCCTCAGGGTCTGTTTTGGGACTGGTTCTGTTCAATATCTTCATCAATGATTTAGATATTGGTATAGAAAGTACGCTTATTAAGTTTGCAGATGATACCAAGCTGGGAGGGGTTGCGACTAATCTGGAGGATAGGGTAATAATTCAAAATGACCTGGACAAATTGGAGAAATGGTCTGAGGTAAATAGGATGAAGTTTAATAAAGACAAATGCAAAGTGCTCCACTTAGGAAGGAACAATCAGTTTCATACCTACAGAATGGGAAGCGACTGTCTGGGAAGGAGTACGGCAGAAAGGGATCTAGGGGTTATAGTGGACCACAAGTTGAATATGAGTCAGCAGTGTGATGCTGTTGCAAAGAAAGCAAACATGATTCTGGGATGCATTAACAGGTGTGTTGTGAGCAAGACACGAGAGTCATTCTTCCGCTCTGCTCTGCGCTGGTTAGGCCTCAGTTGGAGTGTTGTGTCCAGTTCTGGGCACCGCATTTCAAGAAAGATGTGGAGAAATTGGAGAGGGTCCAGAGAAGAGCAACGAGAATGATTAAAGGTCTAGAGAACATGACCTATGAGGGAAGACTGAAGGAATTGGGTTTGTTTAGTTTAGAAAAGAGAAGATTGAGGGGACATGATAGCGGTTTTCAGATATCTAAAAGGGTGTCATAAGGAGGAGGGAGAAAACTTGTTCATCTTGGCCTCTGAGGATAGAACAAGAAGCAATGGGCTTAAACTGCAGCAAGGGAGGTTTAGGTTGGATATTAGGAAAAAGTTCCTAACTGTCAGGGTAGTCAGACACTGGAATAAATTGCCCAGGGAAGTTGTGAATCCCCATCTCTGGAGATATTTAAGAGTGTGTTAGATAAATGTCTATCAGGGATGGTCTAGACAGTATTTGGTCCTGCCATGAGGGCAGGGGACTGGACTCGATAACCTCTCAAGGTCCCTTCCAGTCCTAGTATTCTATGATTGATTCTATGATGATTGGTCAGTATGACCGTGGGAAGCACGCGTGAGAATCTCGGCTTGTGTCTAATACAGTTGAAGTCCGGCACTAGGAAGTGTTGTGTCTTCATTGGTCTTGTCGCCATTTCTGATGTGTGTGCCTCAGTGCTTGTGCTTATGGGCAAGCTCTCGTTTTGTAATGAATCAGCTTGTTTGACTGTTTTACCTCATGCAGAGTGTTTACGCTGTCTGCCCCCGCTCCCGGATGGACAGAACGAGGAGCAACGCCTCAAGTTACAGTGGGAGAGGTCTAGGCTGGAGATTAGGAAAAACTATTTCTCTAGGGGTATGTCTACACTAGCCCTCTAGTTCGAACTAGGGAGGCTAATGTAGGCATTCGAAGTTGCAAATCAAGCCCGGGATTTAAATATCCCGCGCTTCATTTGCATCTTCCCGGCCGGTCGCCACTTTTTTGAAATTTACAAGTGCGGACTAACTGCCCGCGTCTACACGCGGCAGGGACCCGGTACTTCGAAATAAAGCCCTAGTTCGAACTACCTGTTATTCCTCCTGGAATGAGGTTTCGAACTAGGGGGCTAGTGTAGACATACCCTAGGAGGGTGGAGAAGCACTGGGATGGGTTCCCTAGGGAGGGGGTGAAATCTCCATCCTCAGAAGATCTTAACTCCCGGCTTGACAAAGCCCTGGCTGGGAGGACTGAATTGGGTTGTTCCGGCTTTGGGCAGGGGGTTGGACTCCATGACTCCTGAAGTCTTCTCTGCCAGCCAAAGGATTCTAGGATTTGCCTCAGTTTGCATGTAGGCGGTAAATGAAGTGACTAAAGCGCAAAGGGGGAAGGAAGGAAACAAAAGGAAACCTCCATGTGAGCATATGCTGGTGGAAAAACCCAGCAGGAAGATCCTTCCATGCGGACTCCCCCTGCTTCTCAGCCAGCAGCCTTTCTCAGGAGGGCATGGCTCTCCTTAGGCATACGCAGCATGGGCCACTGTGTAAGTGTGACGACGCGTTGGGGTCCCCTGACTCCTGCACCCCCGTAATGGCACGAACAGACTCCACCAGCCCGTAGAATGGAGGGAGTTTATTCCTTCTCCAGGATACAGCACAGTACAGCACAGCACCGATGTAATCTGGTTACAGGGCAGGTCTAGGATGCCTCAGCCCCCCTTGCGATGGGGGAGATTGGGCCCCTAAATCCCAGCCCCTGGCTTAGGCTGGTTCCTCCATGATCCCAGACAGAAACTAAACTCACTCTTCCAGCCCTGCCCCCAGCCAGGGCAGCATTCCCCCTTCCTTTGTCTCTCTCCCTGGGGGGTAGCTGGTCAGACAGGTTGAGAGACCCTCTTGCATAATGACTCATCTCCAGTCCTTCTGGGCTGTGGTACCGATGGCAGCCATTGGGGATTACCACAGAGCCAGCATAGGAACTAGCCAGATACCCCCACTACGTCACAGTAAGTCACCCGAAAATCTGGGTCTTAATGCCCCCTCGCCCTCTCCTTATCACTGCTCTGAAGCTTCTTGCAGGCTCCCACCACAACTGGCTGTTGCAGGGGATCTAGTACAGGCCATCCTTGCGATAAGTCCAAGATACTTTCCAATTACTTGGCCGAAACATCTGAAAGCGGGCAATTTTTTCCCGCGGCTGATTCCTTTTGAGCAAATTGTATGGCGGGTTTGGGGGTTTTTTGCGCTTGACTTAAGAGCGGGAATGGGAGGACTTACAATGCATCAGTCCTTCAAGTATCAACGACGTTAGTGGGGAATGGATGTCTAGTGGGCGATCATGGCGGGACACCCCCAAGTTTTTGGAAATGGTCTCGTGGACATGAATATGCATAACTCAAAGGTGGTTTGAGCAAAATATTACATGTAACCCATCAATCTTCATGTAATGATCTGCTGGTTCTGTTTATCTTACTCTGTTGTATGCATCATTTGCGTGGAAAATTAGACACATGGAGTGGGGAAAACTTTGTGAGTTTCA
This sequence comes from Rafetus swinhoei, assembly GCA_019425775.1. Taxonomy (NCBI): domain Eukaryota; kingdom Metazoa; phylum Chordata; order Testudines; family Trionychidae; genus Rafetus; species Rafetus swinhoei. The sequence goes on along the minus strand of JAFJHL010000157.1, from coordinate 7,434,030 downwards.
ATGTGTGAATGGGAGACATGAAGGGTGTTACCTGCAACTTCTAGATGAGCCACTGTTAAACAATCTTTTGTCCTTAAGTCTGAGCAGTGGTTGGTAGGGAGAAGCCTCAACGCCTTAACAAAAGGGATAGGAGAGGAGAGGCCTTGGTCTTTTGGCTGGGCTGTACCTGAAGGAAGGAGCCTGAGACCCCAGGGTGGGGAAGAGAGCCCTGGTTTACAGTGGCAGCTGGAAAAGAGGTTTTAGGGTGAGTTTAAGTTTGTACTGAGGTTTCAGTGGAGAATTAGCCAAGCGGTTTTGTTTCTTTTGATTATTTGTAACATACTTTGCTCTGCCTGCTTTCTCTTATTACTGCTTAAATCCTACTGCTTCCACGTAATAAAACCATTTTTATTTTCTATCAAACCCAGTGTATTGTTACCTGGGGGGGCAACCAGTGGGCACATTCCCCCTTTCAGTGCTAAAGGGGGCTCACCTAATTCTTTGGGGTTTGATCCCATCTGGGGAGTGCTCTCCCAGGAGGCTGGGCCCTAAACTGCTCTCTCCTTGGACCTGAAGTGGTTCAGTGTCTGTGCTGCTTCTCGGTGGGGGCAGGGACCTCAGCTCGGGGCCTTGGCTGAGGGAGACCAGCGGAGCTGGCCCAGCAGGACCGGGTGGTGAGGAGCCCCGGAGAGCAGGAAGGCGAGTGGCAGTGGCCGTGTCAGCACCCCAGGAGGCTCCCTCGGGGGGTTGTCTGTGACCGCACCCCGTCACAGTCCTATAACTGAAAAACGAGAAAGTCTTCCAGCTTACCAGGCGAGCTAGCTCAACACTGAAACTGGGAAAGAGCCGTTCCAGTGGTCACGCAGGCATTCAACAGGCGTTTGCCAGGGGCCGGGTACACACTGTTTCCTAGTCTGTTGACCAAAAGGGTCATGCCTTATTTTAATAATTTACTCAGAACGTGTTAGTCTACAGCAGGGCTACTCAACTTTGGAAGCCCCGGGGCCACCATGATACTCACCGCACATGCGGAGGACCGCAAGGTAAGTGTGGTTGCATAGACATGCAAATATATATGCAAAGATATGCAAATAGCTTCTTTCACACTGATGGGCATGAATACAAAGCACTTCCCACAATGCCCCGGGAGCACCTCCTCCCTGGGAACTAAAAACACCAACACCCTGTACCCATCTGTTCCAGCCAGCCCGTCCGCTTGCGTCTTTCAGTGCTCACCTTGCCGCCGAGATGCCTTGCCATTGTGAAGCGTGTTCCCAGTGGAGGCCATGTTCAAAGGATCCCACACGCAGGCTGTGTACTGAGCCCCGCATAAACCCAAACCACACCGCGGGCCTCAAATAAATGGGCCGCCGTCTGCGGCCCACGGGCCGCGTGTTAAGTAGCCCTGGCGTACAGGATCTTAGTTTTAAAATTGTCTTTAAAAATATTTCATTAGCGTGTTGCGGAAGATTAGAAAATCACAGCTCTAGAAAAGACTGGCGCAGATTTGTAGATGCAGTCTGAGTATTCATCTTTATCCTTAAATGCCTGGATGTTCAGCCATGTAGATTTTTAATAAGCCCTTCAAAGGATCACCCTGCTGAGAAGACCAAGGAAGCAGATGTCGGACGCTGGGGACCAGGCCTGACCTGTGGAAGGTAGGGGCCCGGCAGAGACAGGTGCATCCTGGAGGTGAATGCCTGGCTGCGAAGATGGTGTCGCCAGGAGGGCTTTGGCTTCCTCGACCATGGGATGCTATTCCAGGAAGGACTGCTAAGCAGGGATGGCGTCCACCTTTCGAGGAGGGGGAAGACCCTATTTGGATACAGAATGGCTAACCTAGTGAGGAGGGCTTTAAACTAGGTTCGACAGGGACAGGTGAGCAAAGCCCACAGGTAAGTGGAGAACATGGAGACCTGGGAGATGGGTCAGAATTGGGAGGGAGCGTGGGCTACAATGGCAGAGAGAAAGGAGGGTCAGCGCAAAACTGGGAGGCAAGGTCAAATCAGGATCTTAGATGCCTATATACAAATGCGAGAAGTATGGGTAATGAGCAGGAAGAACTGGAAGTGCTAATAAATAAGTACAATTATGACGTTGTTGGCATCACAGAAACTTGGTGGGATAATACACATGATTGGAATGTCTGTATGGAAGGGTACAGCTTGCTCAGGAAGGCTAGACAGGGAAAAAAGGGAGGAGGTGTTGCCTTATACATTAAAAATGAACACACTTGGAGTGAGGTGGAGATGGACATAGGAGACGGAAGTGTTGAGAGTCTCTGGGTTAGGCTAAAAGGGATCAAAAACAAAGGTGATGTCATGCTAGGAGTCTACTACAGGCCACCTACCCAGGTGGAAGAAGTGGATGAGGCTTTTTCAAACAACTAACAAAATCATCCAAAGCCCAAGATTTGGTGGTGATGGGGACTTCAACTATCCAGATATATGTTGGGAAAATAACACTGCAGGGCACAGACTATCCAATAAGTTTTGGACTGCATTGAGACAACTTTTATTTCAGAAGGTTGAAAAAGCTACCGGGGAAGCTGTTCTAGATTTGATCCTAACAAATAGGGAGGAACTGGTTGACAATTTGAAAGTGGAAGGCAGCTTGTGTGAAAGTGATCATGAAATCATAGAGTTCACAATTCCAAGGAAGGGTAGCAGGAGAACAGCAAAATAGAGACAATGGATTTCAGGAAGGCGGATTTTGGTAAGCTCAGAGAGCTGATAGGTAAGGTCCCATGGAAATCGAGACTGAGGGGAAAAACAACCGAGGAGAGTTGGCAGTTTTTCAAAGGGACATTGTTAAGGGCCCAAAAGCAAGCTATTCCGATGTGTCGGAAAGATAGGAAATACGGCAAAAGACCGCCTCGGCTTAACCATGAGATCTTGCATGATTTAAAAATAAAAAAGGAGTCATATAAAAAATGGAAAGTAGGACAAATTACAAAGGATGAATATAGGCAAACAGCACAGGAATGCAGGGACAAGATTAGAAAGGCAAAGGCTCAGAAGGAGCTCAAACTAGCTACGGGAATAAAGAGAAACAAGAAGACTTTTTATAAATACATTAGAAGCAAGAGGAAGACCAAGGAGAGGGTAGGCCCACTGGTCAGTGAGGAGGAGAAACAGTAACAGGAAACTTGGAAATGGCAGAGATGTTCAATGACTTCTTTGTTTGGTCTTCACCGAGAAGTCTGTAGGAATGCCTAACATAGTGAATGCTAGTGGGAAGGGGTAGTTTTAGAAGGTAAAATAAAAAAGAGCAAGTCAAAAATCACCTAGAAAAGTTAGATGCCTGCAAGTCACCAGGGCCTGATGAAATGCACCCTAGAATACTCAAGGAGCTGATAGAGGAGGAATCTGAGCCTCTAGCTATCATCTTTGGAAAATCATTGGAGACAGGAGAGATTCCAGAAGACTGGAAAAGGGCAAATATAGTGCCCATTTATAAAAAGGGAAATAAGAACAACCCAGGAAACTACAGACCAGTTAGTTTAACTTCTGTGCCAGGAAGATAACGGAGCAAGTAATTAAGGAAATCATCTGTATACACTTGGAATGTGGCAAGGTGATAGGGAACAGCCAGCATGGATTTGTAAAGAACAAATCATGTCAAACCAATCTGATAGCTTTCTTTCATAGGATAACGAGCCTTGTGGATAAGGGAGAAGCGGTGGATGTGGTATACCTAGACTTAAGTAAGGCGTTTGATACGGTCTCGCATGCTATTCTTATCAATAAACTAGGTAAATACAACTTAGATGGGGCTACTATAAGGTGGGTGCATAACTGGCTGGATAACCGTACTCAGAGAGTAGTTATTAATGGTTCACATTCCTGCTGGAAAGGCATAACATGTGGGGTTCCTCAGGGTCTGTTTTGGGACTGCTCTGTTCAATATCTTCATCAACGATTTAGATATTGGTATAGAAAGTACGCTTATTAAGTTTGCAGATGATACCAAGCTGGGAGGGGTTGCGACTAATCTGGAGGATAGGGTAATAATTCAAAATGACCTGGACAAATTGGAGAAATGGTCTGAGGTAAATAGGATGAAGTTTAATAAAGACAAATGCAAAGTGCTCCACTTAGGAAGGAACAATCAGTTTCATACCTACAGAATGGGAAGCGACTGTCTGGGAAGGAGTACGGCAGAAAGGGATCTAGGGGTTATAGTGGACCACAAGTTGAATATGAGTCAGCAGTGTGATGCTGTTGCAAAGAAAGCAAACATGATTCTGGGCTGCATTAACAGGTGTGTTGTGAGCAAGACACGAGAAGTCATTCTTCCGCTCTGCTCTGCGCTGGTTAGGCCTCAGTTGGAGTGTTGTGTCCAGTTCTGGGCACCGCATTTCAAGAAAGATGTGGAGAAATTGGAGAGGGTCCAGAGAAGAGCAACGAGAATGATTAAAGGTCTAGAGAACATGACCTATGAGGGAAGACTGAAGGAATTGGGTTTGTTTAGTTTAGAAAAGAGAAGATTGAGGGGGGACATGATAGCGGTTTTCAGATATCTAAAAGGGTGTCATAAGGAGGAGGGAGAAAACTTGTTCATCTTGGCCTCTGAGGATAGAACAAGAAGCAATGGGCTTAAACTGCAGCAAGGGAGGTTTAGGTTGGATATTAGGAAAAAGTTCCTAACTGTCAGGGTAGTCAGACACTGGAATAAATTGCCCAGGGAGGTTGTGGAATCCCCATCTCTGGAGATATTTAAGAGTGTGTTAGATAAATGTCTATCAGGGATGGTCTAGACAGTATTTGGTCCTGCCATGAGGGCAGGGGACTGGACTCGATAACCTCTCGAGGTCCCTTCCAGTCCTAGTATTCTATGATTGATTCTATGATGATTGGTCAGTATGACCGTGGGAAGCACGCGGTGAGAATCTCGGCTTGTGTCTAATACAGTTGAAGTCCGGCACTAGGAAGTGTTGTGTCTTCATTGGTCTTGTCGCCATTTCTGATGTGTGTGCCTCAGTGCTTGTGCTTATGGGCAAGCTCTCGTTTTGTAATGAATCAGCTTGTTTGACTGTTTTACCTCATGCAGAGTGTTTACGCTGTCTGCCCCGCTCCCCGATGGACAGAACGAGGAGCAACGCTCTCAAGTTACAGTGGGAGAGGTCTAGGCTGGAGATTAGGAAAAACTATTTCTCTAGGGGTATGTCTACACTAGCCTCTAGTTCGAACTAGGAGGCTAATGTAGGCATTCGGTTGCAAATCAAGCCCGGGATTTAAATATCCCGCGCTTCATTTGCATCTTCCCGGCCGGTCGCCACTTTTTGAAATTTACAAGTGCGGACTAACTGCCCGCTACACGGCAGGGACCCGGCATTGAATAAAGCCCTAGTTCGAACTACCTGTTATTCCTCCTGGAATGAGGTTTCAAACTAGGGGCTAGTGTAGACATACCCTAGGAGGGTGGAGAAGCACTGGGATGGGTTCCTAGGGAGGGGTGAAATCTCCATCCTCAGAAGATCTTAACTCCCGGCTTGACAAAGCCCTGGCTGGGAGGACTGAATTGGGTTGTTCCGGCTTTGGGCAGGGGTTGGACTCCATGACTCCTGAAGTCTTCTCTGCCAGCCAAAGGATTCTAGGATTTGCCTCAGTTTGCATGTAGGCGGTAAATGAAGTGACTAAAGCGCAAAGGGGAAGGAAGGAAACAAAAGGAAACCTCCATGTGAGCATATGCTGGTGGAAAAACCCAGCAGGAAGATCCTTCCATGCGGACTCCGCCCCTGCTTCTCAGCCAGCAGCCTTTCTCAGGAGGGCATGGCTCTCCTTAGGCATACGCAGCATGGGCCACTGTGTAAGTGTGACGACGCGCTTGGGGTCCCCTGACTCCTGCACCCCCGTGAATGGCACGAACAGACTCCACCAGCCCGTAGAATGGAGGGAGTTTATTCCTTCTCAGGATACAGCACAGTACAGCACAGCACCGATGTAATCTGGTTACAGGGCAGGTCTAGGATGCCTCAGCCCCCTTGCGATGGGGAGATTGGGCCCCTAAATCCCAGCCCCTGGCTTAGGCTGGTTCCTCCATGATCCCAGACAGAAACTAAACTCACTCTTCCAGCCCTGCCCCAGCCAGGCAGCATTCCCCCTTCCTTTGTCTCTCTCCCTGGGGGGTAGCTGGTCAGACAGGTTGAGAGACCCTCTTTGCATAATGACTCATCCTTCTGGGCTGTGGTACCGATGGCAGCCATTGGGGATTACCACAGAGCCAGCATAGGAACTAGCCAGATACCCCCACTACGTCACAGTAAGTCACCCGAAAATCTGGGTCTTAATGCCCCCTCGCCCTCTCCTTATCACTGCTCTGAAGCTTCTTGCAGGCTCCCACCACAACTGGCTGTTGCAGGGGATCTAGTACAGGCCATCCTTGCGATAAGTCCAAGATACTTTCCAATTACTTGGCCGAAACATCTGAAAGCGGGCAATTTTTTTCCCCGCGGCTGATTCCTTTTTGCGCAAATTGTGGCGGGTTTGGGGGTTTTTTTGCACTTGACTTAAGAGCGGGGAATGGGAGGACTTACAATGCATCAGTCCTTCGAGTGTCAATGACGTTAGTGGGGAATGGATGTCTAGTGGGCGACTCATAGCGGGGACACCCCATGTTTTTGGAAATGGTCTCGTGGACATGAATATGCATAACTCAAAGGTGGTTTGAGCAAAATATTTCATGTAACCCATCGATCTTCATGTAATGATCTGCTGGTTCTGTTTATCTTACTCTGTTGTATGCATCATTTGCGTGTGGAAAATTAGACACATGGAGTGGGGAAAACTTTGTGAGTTTCCAATGTGTGAATGGGAGACATGAAGGGTGTTACCTGCAACTTCTAGATGAGCCACTGTTAAACAATCTTTTGTCCTTAAGTCTGAGCAGTGGTTGGTAGGGAGAAGCCTCAACTCCTTAACAAAAGGGATAGGAGAGGAGAGGCCTTGGTCTTTTGGCTGGGCTGTACCTGAAGGAAGGAGCCTGAGACCCCAGGGTGGGGAAGAGAGCCCTGGTTTACAGTGGCAGCTGGAAAAGAGGTTTTAGGGTGAGTTTAAGTTTGTACTGAGGTTTCAGTGGAGAATTAGCCAAGCGGTTTTGTTTCTTTTGATTATTTGTAACATACTTTGCTCTGCCTGCTTTCTCTTATTACTACTTAAATCCTACTGCTTCCACGTAATAAAACCATTTTTATTTTCTATCAAACCCAGTGTATTGTTACCTGGGGGCAAACTAGTGGGCACATTCCCCTTTCAGTGCTAAAGGGGCTCACCTAATTCTTTGGGGTTTGATCCCATCTGGGAGTGCTCTCCCAGGAGGCTGGGCCCTAAACTGCTCTCCTTGGACCTGAAGTGGTTCAGTGTCTGTGCTGCTTCTCGGTGGGGGGCAGGGACCTCAGCTCGGGGCCTTGGCTGAGGGAGACCAGCGGAGCTGGCCCAGCAGGACCGGGTGGTGAGGAGCCCGGAGAGCAGGAAGGCGAGTGGCAGTGGCCGTGTCAGCACCCCAGGAGGCTCCTCGGGGTTGTCTGTGACCGCACCCGTCACAGTCCTATAACTGAAAAACGAAAAGTCTTCCAGCTTACCAGGCGAGCTAGCTCAACACTGAAACTGGGAAAGAGCCGCTCCAGTGGTCACGCAGGCATTCAACAGGCGCTTTGCCAGGGGCCGGGTACACACTGTTTCTGAGTCTGTTGACCAAAAGGGTCATGCCTTATTTTAATAATTTACTCAGAACGTGTTAGTCTACAGCAGGGCTACTCAACTTTGGAAGCCCCGGGCCACCATGATACTCACTGCACATGCGGAGGACCGCATAAGGTAAGTGTGGTTGCATAGACATGCAAATATATATGCAAAGATACGCAAATAGCTTCTTTCACACTGATGGGCATGAATACAAAGCACTTCCCACAATGCCCCGGGAGCACCTCCTCCCTGGGAACTAAAAACACCAACACCCTGTACCCATCTGTTCCAGCCAGCCCGTCCGCTTGCGTCTTTCAGTGCTCACCTTGCCTCCGAGATGCCTTGCCATTGTGAAGCGTGTTCCCAGTGGAGGCCATGTTCAAAGGATCCCACACGCAGGCTGTGTACTGAGCCCCGCATAAACCCAAACCACACCGCGGGCCTCAAATAAATGGGCCGCCGTCTGCGGCCCACGGGCCGCGTGTTAAGTAGCCCTGGCGTACAGGATCTTAGTTTTAAAATTCTCTTTAAAAATATTTCATTAGTGTGTTGCGGAAGTTTAGAAAATCACAGCTCTAGAAAAGACTGGCGCAGATTTTTAGATGCAGTCTGAGTATTCGTCTTTATCCTTAAATGCCTGGATGTTCAGCCATGCAGATTTTTTAATAAGCCCTTCAAAGGATCACCCTTTGCTAAAATACACACGCGGGCCCTACTGCCATCGGGCCTGGGGGCACTGGTTTAAGAACACTGTGCAGGGCCCCATACATTCCAAGCACAAGCTGCAGGAAGGAGACATCAACGGTAAAAACAAGGGGGGGTCTAATCTACAGCTGAGAAGACCAAGGAAGCAGATGTCGGACGCTGGGGGACCAGGCCTGACCTCATGATTGGTCAGTATGACCGTGGGAAGCACGCGGTGAGAATCTCGGCTTGTGTCTAATACAGTTGAAGTCCGGCACTAGGAAGTGTTGTGTCTTCATTGGTCTTGTCGCCATTTCTGATGTGTGTGCCTCAGTGCTTGTGCTTATGGGCAAGCTCTCGTTTTGTAATGAATCAGCTTGTTTGACTGTTTTACCTCGTGCAGAGTGTTTACGCGGGTGACGCCGTTCAAGGAGACAAGCTGCTGTATATTAGGAAGGAAGAACAGACTTTAATGCATTTACGCTGTCCAGGAGAAGCTAGGCAGCCCAGGAGGTACATTTTTTGGAGAAATCCAAGGCTGGGAGTGTGTGTGGGTCACCCTGCCATGTAACCCAGGCTGGGGAGAGTCAGGGTGTACCCGGCAGGCTGGGGTTACACAAATACACCTGGGAGTGAGCTGCATGTGGGTGGGTGGGTGGCTCTGAGCAGTCCTGGTTGGACAGGGCTCCCCAGGGTGCAAGGCAGGGGTGACAGCCCCTCCCACCCAATGGCTTGATTGTATGCTCATCCAGGGTCTCGTTGTGCTGGGTGTTGCACACACTCACCCTGGACTGAAATGAGGGTCCCTCTCACACCTGTCTTCCTCACTCCCCTGCGTCCCAGAACTGAGATCAAGGCCCCATCTTGCCAGGTGCTGCATGGACCCCAAAGACTGAGATCGGGCCCTGTTGGGCCAGGTGCTGCACAGACCCCGACCCAAAGCGGGGCCCCCTTATGGGGGGGCTGCCAACATGCCGTAAGCAGCCCCTGCCCCCCGCTCCCAGCCTAAGCCAATGAGACGAAGAGTGAAGCATCCATTGCAAAGACAGGGAAGTCACGCTCACCTGTTGCCTCTGGCACAGCGCCGTGGACCAGGGAAGCCTGAAATTCCCCGACTCAGAGTGGCAGTCCCAGCTGCGCCAAGAGATCTTGTGAGGGACCCCTGGAATAAGGGTCTCCCAGAGACCGTTTCCTCCTGACCCCCGATAGTTAGAAGCCGACTCCTGCCCTGAAGCAGGAGGGGCTGTAGCCTGGCCGCCCCTCGTGGTCCTTGTTACATCTCTTCCTCGGCCCAACTGATTGTTTTGGCAGTGGGGGCCACGGAAAGTGGAAATGTGCAGCCGCCACGTGAAAATTAGGATCATTGTTGGACTGTGAGGGCCACGCTGCCCCCGCCGTAGCCAGCCCGCCCTCCCCTCCGTGGAACCTTAAGCTCCTTTCCTATTGATGGGGAAACTAACGCGGCAGCCGCCACGTGAAAATTAGGATCATTGTTGGACTGTGAGGGCCACACCGTAGCCAGCCCGCCCTCCCCTCCGTGGAACCTTAAGCTCCTTTCCTATTGATGGGGAAACTAATAATTAACTGCTCCAACGTCCAGCAAATATCAACTTTCTCCCAATTCTGCTCGCAGGTCACCAGCGCTGGCCCGGCCCCCTGCCACTGCCACGAAAAGGAAGTTTATTCAGCCAGAGCATGCGTTTCTGGCCGCCTGTTAGCAGAGAGGCCGGGAAGGCAGTCTCCTTCTTTGTAGGCCCTGGGCAAGCAGGGACAGGATCCACCGGGCCACAGCCCTCATTCAGTGCTTGATTTGTGGAACTCAAGCGGCCTCCCTTCCTTCCCCCGCAAATACTTCATTGCCACAGAGTGCAAGGCATAGGGAGGTAAGGGGAGGGACGGAGAAGCAATATGGTAACAGAGCCTTCCAGCAGATGGAGGATCTCCATCAAATGTGATCAGTACCGGGCCTCTGACACACAGCCGTTCCCATTCCATCTACCGCAGCCAGCCTTGTGGGGGGGGCGATGCTCCAGCTGGGGGGCATGGCGCTCCGGGAGAGACCCTGCAAGGGCTCCCATCCCACTGCCCCCCCGCTCCCTGGCTGGGCAGAGGGGGGGAGTGGGGAGAGCCCCCCAGCAGGGGCGCTGGGCACAGCAGGCCAAGTGCTGGGGCCAGAGCAGAGCTGGGGTGGGGGGGGCAGCATATGGAGCCCCCTGGCTCTGGTGCATCTCAGGGCCCCGGGGGGGGGGGTGCCCCACTTTGGGGCTTTGCAATAGGGAGCAGCCCGAGCCGTGCGCGGAGCTGGCCCTGTGGGCGGGGCGGGGGCTCTCCGGGAGGCCCCGCCCGGACTACAGCTCCCAGCCGCCCCGCGCCGGGCCACGTGCGCGCAGCGGAGCCGGGTCCCGCGCTGCGTTTGGCGGGCCATGGCCGGGTTCGAGCCGGGCGCCCTGCCCGACCTGCTGCCGCTCTACTACCGCCGCCTCTTCCCCCACGGGCCCTACGGGCGCTGGCTCAGCTACGGCGGCGGTGCGCGGGGGCTCCCGTGGGGGGGCGCGGACGGGTGGGGGGTGCGTGCACGGTGTGGGGGGGTTCACGTAGGGGAAGATGGGGGTGCATGCACGGTAAGGAGGGTGCACGCGGGGGGATGGGGTGCCTGCATGGTAAGGAGGGTGCACGCGGAGGGGATGGGGTGCATGCACAGTAAGGAGGGTGCACGCGGGGATGGGGTGCATGCACGGTAAGGAGGGTGCAGGCGGGGATGGGGTGCATGCACGGTACGGGAGCTGGGGATACATGCACAGTACGGGGGTTCACGCGAGGGGAGGAGGGGTGCATGCGGGGCGTATGGGGATGCATGCACGGTACGGGGAGATGGGGTGAATGCACGGTACAGGGGTTCACGCGAGGGGAGAAGGGGGTGCACGCGGGAGGGGAGAGGGGGTGCATATACGGTACGGGGGGCTCACGTAGGGGATATAGGGTGCATGCACGGTAAGGAGGGTGCACGGGGGCATGGGGGTGCATGCACAGTATGGGGAGATGGGGATACATGCACGGTGTGGGGAGATGGAGGTGAATGCACGGTATGGGGAGATGGGGTGCATACACAGTATGGGGGTTCATTTGAGGGGAGAAGGGGTGCACGCGGGAGAGGAGGGGGTGAATGCACAGTACGGGGGGATTCACGTGGGGGAGATGGGGTGCATGCATGGGGCAGGAGACACACGGGAAAATGGTTGTCGGGGGCACGTGCACAGGGAGATTGGTGCATGCATGGGGTTGGGAGCGCATGCATGAGAGGGGTGGAGGGGCGCACGGGGAGATGGAGACAGTGGGAGGAGTATGCATGGGGGTGCACTGACAGGGCGATGGAGGCATATGCACAGGGTGGGGAGATGGGGTGTTCTCATGAGGTGGGGGGGCGTGGCGACACATGCACAGAGCGGGGGAATTTGAGAGTGGTGGTGGAAGGAGGATTGCATACGGGCATGAAGCAGGAAGGACAAGAGTGAAAGGGGAGAGTCTAAAAGACCCAGGTCCAGAAGTGGGGGCCCTGGTGGGGGACAGCTGGGACAGAGGGGCCATAAGGAGGCGAGGTGCTGCCTGTGTGAGTAGCTGGGGGCTGTGGGTCAGGACTGAGGGCCCTTAGATCCGTAGGCATACACTAACCCCCCCCTCCCCGCGCCTCCTAAGCCGGTTCCCGTGCAGCTGTTCTTTCCCGCGCAGTGGCGAAGAATTACTTCCAGCGGCGGGAGTTCTCCTTCACGCTGCGCGATGACATCTACGTGCGGTACCAGTCCTTCAACAGCCCGCAGGAGCTGGAGAAAGAGATGCAGAAAATGAACCCCTACAAGATCGACGTTGGCGCTGTCTATTCCCATCGAGTGAGTCTGGAGCGAGAGCCATTGTGATGGGGCCCTGGGGTGTAAAAATCCACCCCCCCCACACACACCCATCCTTAACTACACCAGCCTCACCCAGGGTGCAGACCCAGCGTGGGCGATGGACAAATGCGTCAGTCAACCATGCCTCCTGGGGGGTAGGCACACAGCTCCGCCAGCCGTTTGGCTAGCTGTGCACAAAAAGCCCTAGCAAAGTCAGCACAGACTGAAGTTTGACACAGAGACAACCGCTTGTTTATTGCTCTGTCTGCTGTTTCGCGGTAAGTACCATGCTGAAATGAAAGGACCGTGTTTATATTCCAGACACTGGCGTGTCCAATGGTGTGGTAACAATGAGAAGGCGAGCAAGCTGTCAGGAATAGTGACCCTTCCGGGGCGTTTATTTCTGGTGGTGTAACCCGGTTGTTTTGAAGTGTGGCAGGCAAGACAAACCCCACTCCTGAATAGGGATGTAAAAGTGGAGTCGATTAACTGATAAGCAAAACCTTATAGGTTAATGCTATAGACTACATGCATTCCCCCCCCACCCCCCTCCCCAACTTGCCAGTAAATTTTTTAGCATGCTGGCCAGCAGCTTGGTTCAGTCCTGGCTTGTGACAGGTCTGGTACCTACCCCTGCTGTGGCTCTGCATTTAAAGTGTATTAGGAGCCGGGTGGGCAGACAGCTCAGTTCTGGCTCACGCCAGGTCCAGGAGCTCAGACCGCTACCCTGTGCTGCTGCCTCTTTATCAGAGGTAGCAGCACAGGGCGACAGGCAGCTGGTCCGTGAGGGGAGCCGGTTTTTAAACTGGCTCCCCTCGCGGACCAGCTCCCACCTGGCACCCCTGATCCAGAGGCAGCAGCGCGGAGTGGCAGGAGTCTTCTCGGGAGTGAGGTCGGAGCGCACTGGCTGCCGGCCCCGCCCCCCAGGGACTATGGAATAGTCGAGTAACCGTAAGAATTCGTGGTTCCTCGACTATTTAGTTAACAGATATTTATCATCCCTCCTCCTGAAAGGGGCACAGGCGTCTGGCAAGGTCGAGGGCCGCTGCTTTTGACCACCCTGGGACGAGAACCCAGGAATCCTGGTCCGCTGCAGGCGGCGCCGTACGCATGGCAGAGTCCCTGGGGCCGTGCAGGGTCTGCACAACGCTGCTTTCTCCCCACCCGCTGAGGGAACGAGGGCTGGGCGCTGGGGGAACTTCGCAAAAGCCTCTGTACCTGCAGCCATCACGGCGGCTGGTGGCCAAACCGATCCACGTGGCCTCCCGGGGCAGCGGCTGGCGGCGTGCGAACACACCGCCACTGGCTTGGCGTAGGTCAAACCGAGGGACCCCAGGCAAACCCGTAGTTCTAAACGCTGAGCTCCCCTCTAGCTGGAAAGGTGAGGGGGGACTTGATCCCCCTTCTCCAGCCCCACCCTCACTCCATCCCGTCCCCTAAGCCAGGCCCCCTCTTCCCTGCTTCCCTGGGTGGGAGGGAGAGGAGCTGATCCACAGAGCCCAAGGCGGGCGAGGCGAGATGCGCTGGGGGGGAAGGGAGCGGGGCTGCTGGGTTTTTTTTCTTTGGATACTCCACCCCCAGAGCACCCACGGAGCGGCGGCAACCCGTGGGGGGCCCCCCACAGCTGTTGAAACTGACCTGTCCCACCCCTCCTGCAGCCCAGCCAGCGCAACACGGTGCACATGGGCGCCTTCCAGGCCCAGGAGAAGGAGCTGGTGTTCGACATAGACATGACGGATTACGACGATGTCCGGAGATGCTGCAGGTATTTGGTCCTGCCGATTGCTCGGGCTGCCGTCACTCCCAGAGGGCCCCCGTGCGCACAGGGAGGTTGTGAGACAGCCCAGCCCCCCAACCAGCTTGCAGAAGGGGACACAGAAATCCCATGTTACAGGTGGGGAAACCGAGGCAGGGAGGGCGGCGCAACGTGCCGCGGGGTCTGTCTGATCATTGAAGCCTCTTGAGTTGCCCTGCACCGTAGCCTGAAGACTGGCCTTCCCCTGACAATGTTCCCCGTAAAAGTCAGTGCTGAATGCGTTGGATTTATTTCTGGACCAGCCCAAGCAGCTGGTGACTCCAGTGGGCATTGGGTAGGGCCCCAGAGCAATGAGCATTTTGCAGCCAGCATCCAGTGCGCTGCCCCGGCGAGCTCCCGCCCGAGTATGACCCAGGAGCAGGCACCGGGGCGCGGTTCTGACCGCAGGCCCCTGGGGGGTTTGGATGGTGGGAGGCTCAAGCTCACGCAGCCTGGCCTCCGTGCCGCTCTCCTTTCAGCTCCGCCGAGATCTGCTCCAAATGCTGGACCCTGATGACCATCGCCATCCGCGTCATCGACCGTGCGCTCGTGGGCAAGTACCCGCCGCGCTGCCGGCTGGCCCGCTCCGTGGGGTGCACCTGGGGCTCGGAGGTTTCCTTTCGGACCGTGGCCCGGGTGTCTGCTCGGCGGTCTCCAGAACCCACCTGGCCGCGAGCCGCCTCGGCCGCTTCTGTGAAATGGGCCCCGTTTCAGTGGCCTGACGTGCGGGGGGTGGGGAGGACCCACAGAGATTCCCTGTCCCACCTGTGCACAGCACAGCTTGGCTCCAGCCGGAGCACTGCATGCTGGGACACGAAGGCCACGTATATATGGGCAAGAGCAGCGCCGGTTCCTTTTGCGCCATCACGGGTGGCCCCGCTCTGCCTGAGCTGCGCTTTTCCTGCGAGGCTCCTGGCCGGCTCTGTGTCGCTGGTCGGTTTCACCCGCTGGCCGGCAGGACACGGGCTAAGCCAGCAGGGGCCAGGGGCTCGTCCTGGCCCACAGGATGCAAAACACCCAAGCCTCCCTCGGGTCCGTTGGTAGACGATAGCGTGAAAAGGGGGAGCAGAGCCGCCCGTCTCCGTGGGCTGCAGCCGCACACCCAGCTGCTTGGGAATCTTTCAGTGCGGCCCCCAACGTCTCCTGGCCCTCTGAGCAATCTGGGGGACCGTCGGGCCCCTCGGTTCCAATCTAGCAGATTGGAGTGGGTGAGGATGGGGGGGGTATCAGGGCCGATGAGGGGTGAGACCGTGAGGGTGAAGGTGGGCTGTATGGCACCATAGTTCACAAAACTGGGGGGGAGTTGGGGAAATTCAGGGGGGGTATACACCCCCATGGGGTGTACGGAAATCCCTGCCCCCGCACCAGCATGGAGCAGGTCGTAAGGGGCCCTGCATCCGATCTGTGCCCAGCCCCTGGCTCAGGGAGAGGGTTCGGGTGTGGCCAGATCACACCGGGTGACGGCTAATCTCTGCTCCGCAAGAGTTGCAGGGAGAGGGCGCATGTGTGAATCGGGAGGGAGGGAAAAGCTGACCATTCTCGTAGGATCCTTGCTGCCAAGCTCAGCGCTGACTCTGTTCTTTGCCCCCAGAGGATTTTGGGGTGAAGCACCGTCTGTGGGTGTATTCGGGCCGGCGCGGCGTCCACTGCTGGGTGTGTGACGACTCCGTCCGGAAGTGGTCTTCCGCCCTGCGCTCGGCGGCCGTGGAGTATCTCACCCTGGTGAAGGTGCGTAGGCGGTGTTGAGAGAGCTGGGTACCTGGGAAGCCAGGCTGAGCCGGGCCAGGCAGAAATGGGGCCAGCCGGTTGGAGGCGCCCATCTGGCCCCAGCCGCTGCGGTTGCCGCACCGGCCTTCCCCCCCCCGGGCGGCGCTGTCCTCCCCCTTCGGACAAGGGAGGCCCAACGGCGAGATTCAGGCCGGGTCTGCAGACTCCGGCTTGCAGGGCGGTAACCTCCAGGGCGCTTGTGGCTCATCCGGAGGTGCTGAGTGTGGGCCCCGGCGGGAGTTGTGAGCGCTGGGTTCCTCGGGCCGGGCTCCTCACTCAGCGCCCAGGCTCTGGAGAAGGGGCAGGGTTGGGCTGCACGAACTGGCTCCTCTTTCCCTTCCCAGGGCGGGTCTGAAAGCGTGAAGAAGGTGAACCTGGCAGACTCCATTCACCCCTACATCAGGTCAGTCGCCGGGACGCTGGGTGGCGTCTCCTGGACGTCATCCCAGCTGATGGGGCCTGGGGCGTCGTCTGGGGGTGTATTCGGGCACTGCATCTGGTGCTCCAGGATGCCTTGGAACTGGGTCTCCATCGCATTTGGGCCCCCGGAGCCCCCCCTACACGGGGGGCCTGCCCTAGCTGGCATGGAGCAGGTCGTAAGAGGCTCTGCATCCGTTCTGCACCCAGCCTCCGGCTCAGGGAGCGGGTGAGGGCGTGGCCAGATCATGCCGGGTGACGGCTAATCTTTGCTCCGCAAGAGTCGCAGCGAGAGGTGTGTGTGTGAGAGCAGCCCTGGGGCTGCTCTAACTGAATCGGGAGCCGGGGAGGAGAGGGGGACAGCGCCCCCTCCTACATGCAAGGAGGAAGAAGCTGAGGGGCAGGCCGGCCAAGTGGTATTAGAGCAGGGCTGGGCAAGATGTGACCCGAGACCCAAATCCGGCCTGCAAACTGCATCTGGCTGCTTTCTGTTTATATCCTGCTGCCCGGGCCACCGAATTTCCAGGAGGTGGCTCAGGCAGCAGGATCCTATTTAAAGGGCTCCTGGTCATGGTCCTACCCTGTCAGGGGCTGCAGCCATGAGCCCTTTTCCAGTGTGTTTACTTCAAAGCCTCAGGCCCCAGACAAACCTGGGGGGGGAGGCTTGTCCCCGGCCCCGCCCCTTTCCGGCCCTGCCCCTTCCGTGACCACGTATCAAAATTAATTAAGACGCGCTCCCCCCTCCCCACCCCCGGTGCAAACTACTGCCCACCCCTGTATTAGAGGCCTCAGGGTTCAGTCCAGGCCTTGAGATACCGTCCTCTGCCAACATGCCTGGCAGCTTGTCATGCCGCCTGTGCGCTCTGCAAGCCGCCCCTCTCACCACACTCCCCCCTTCTCTCCCCCCAGCAACTCGCTGAGTCTGGTCGAGCCGTACTTCGAAGACTACGCCCTGGTGGGCCAGGATATCCTGGGCAGCAGCGAGAGCTGGGAGAAGGTGGTTGCCCTCGTTCCAGAGCATATCCTTCAGCTCTTCACCGGGCATCGCCTGGGACTCTGCAGCTTCGGGGGGCAGAGCAAAGCGAGTAGCCCCCCTTCCCCCCCCTTCGAGTTTGTCCTACCTCCTCGGAGTGCACCTCAATGGGGCCTTGATCTCAGTCTAGGCTTGCACACTAGAAATTTGGGGCTGTTCGGTCTGGTTTTCCCGGGGCGTAGCTGCATTTCCCCACTTCTCCAAGGTGGAAAGTGCCCGTTGTGTCCCTCTGGTGCTAGAGAGAGGCGTGAGTGTGAGATGCACACGCAGCGTTGTAAGCTCCTTGGCCAGAAACCGCGCCCCTTTGCCTGTCTCTGTGGGGTGTCTAACAAGCCCAGTCCTGAGCAAAGACGCCGAAGTGCGGAGAGTGACGCAGCTCCTGCCTTACGGATGTCCGGTGCTTGGCCCTCCCTTTATGGGGGAAAGTAGAACTCTGCATGGATACAGATGCAGATACAAAATTTGTATCAGCAAAAATGAGCTCGGATGTGGATATCCAGAGTTCGCTTTTGTGAATGGCCATACTGAGTCAGACCAAAGGCCCATTTAGTCCAGCGTCCTGTTTTCGGACAGCGGCCAATGCCAGGAGCCCCAGAGGGAGTGGACACAACAGGTAATTCTCACGCGATCCCTCTCCTGTTACCCATTTCCAGACAGATAGAGGCCAGGGACGCCATTCCTACCCATCCTGGCTAATAGCCACTGATGGACCTAACCTCCATGAAGTTATGTGGCTCTTTTTTGAACCCTGGTAAAGTCCTGGTCTTCACAGCATCCTCTGGCAAGGAGTTCCACATGTTGACTGTGCGTTGTGTGAAGAAAAACTGCCTTTGGCTTGTTTGAAACCTGCTACCTATTAATTTCATTTGGTGACCCCTAGTTCACCAATCATAATTGTATAGACCTCTCTCATATCCCCCCTTAGTCTCGTCTTTTCGAAGCTGAAAAGTCCCAGTCTTTTTAACCTCTCTTCCATATGGCAGCCGTTCCGAAGTCCTAATCATTTTGTTTCCCTTCTCTGAACTTTTTCCAATGCCACGGTATCTTTTTGAGATGAGGTGGCCACATCTGCACGCAGTATTCAAGCTGTGGGCGTCCCATGGATCTATAGAGGCAATAAGATATTCTCTGTCTTATTCTCTGTCCCTTTTTAAATGATTCCCAACATTCTGTTTGCTTGTTTGCCTGCCGTGGCGCATTGCGTGGATGTTTTCAGCGAACTAGCCACAATGACGCCAAGAGATCTCTCTTGGGTGGCGATTTACAGATGCGGCGGCGGATGTAAAGCAGGTATCTGCCGATTTGCTGGGCTTCAGGGGTCAGGCTTTCAGCCCCTAGCTGGCTGTCCCCTGCAGAGGCTTGTTGTAACCCCTTAACAGAGGATCACCGGTTCGAGAGAGCCTGCTGCGGGAATTCCCCAAAAAGCGCGATTCGGTCCAGCGCTGGGAACTCCTGAAAACCAAAATGGATAAATACAGGGTAAGGAACAGCCTGAGATCGTGGCTGGGAACAGGAGAGAATCGAAGCGGTTTGTGACTTAGGGGGGGACGGTTGGTCTTTGGGCCCAGGCCATTGATTGATCTCCCTTCCCCCCCCCGCATTGGGGGTCAGTGGTCTTTGGATCACACTCGGGGGGTTGACTGAATGTACATGGTGCTGCTGCCTCAGCCCTGTATGTGCCAGATCTGGGCACGCCCCTAGAATAACAATGCCAAGCTTTTCTCTAGTAATAGAGATGTAGCCGTGTTAGTCTGGTCTTGCTGAAACAAAAGACAGGACTATGCAGCACTTTAAAGATTAAACCATCTTGTTAGTCTTTAAAGTGCTGCATAGTCCTGTCTTTTGTCCAAGCTTTTCTCTGACACTTTCCACCTGTCAGCCTCAAAGTGCCTTGCAGAGATCGGCGGCGTTACCTCCCGTTGTATTGATGGGGAAACCGAGGCAGGGCGAGGTGGCGGGATTTGCCGGGGCAGAGCCAGGAATGGAATCTGGAATTCCTGAGTCCCAGTCCAGTGCTGGTCCCCTCTGAGGTTGGGGGTTGGGGGACTTGTGTGCAGAGGGCCCAGAAGCAGGGAACGTACGGGGCCTTGTAGCACAAACACTTGCGACCGTGTGTCTGCTTCTAGGTCTCCAAGAAGCCCTGCCACACGGAGTGGGAGATCATGCTGCAGTACTGCTTCCCCCGGCTGGACATCAACGTCAGCAGAGGCGTCGGCCACTTACTGAAGAGCCCGTTCAGCGTCCACCCCAAAACAGGTCCCGTCGCGGCTCTCAGCTCCGCCGGCCCCTCGCTGTGGGATCGGGGCGCGCAGCGCCGGAATAGCCCGACCGGGCAGGTTTTCCCCGTCCCGCCGGGCCAGTCCTCTTCCGCCCCGTCAGCAGCCAGGCCCACCCTCCATAGGCACCGGGGCGTTAACCCCCCATGGGAAGATACTCAGGGTGTTCAGCTCCCATCTGGCGGGTGCTGAGGAGCCAGTGAAGTAGGGGAGGGGTGGGGAGAGACAGAGTGAGGGTGGGGCCTAGGGAAGGGGCGGGGCTTTGGGTGATGCACCCACTGGGAAGGATGCCAGCCCCATCTCTTTTCAGACCAGGGTGGGGAGCAAGTTCCCTGCTGGATTCTCCTCTGGCGCCGGCAGCTTCCCTTAGAGTGTAGAGCTGACGGGCAGCTCCTGCCTGCCGAACCTCTGTGCAGTCCGGAAATCCAGGCAGCCTTCACCTCGCCTGAAGCCTCTCGCCCCTGGGCTGGGATTATTTGTAGGGCCTGACAGGCCCTGGTGTGCTCGGTGCTGTCCAAAGACAGGCCCATCACCGGCCTAGGCTCGCTTCGCTTCCGTCCCTGCCCCCCTCCCTCCCTCTCTCCCCCGGAGACTTGCAGCCGACCAAGGTCACCCGCCAGGGGTTGTCTTGCATCTCGTCTTAGGCGGCTGCCAGCCCCAGGGAGCCCTGGCCCCTCGTCGTGGCCTCTGGCTGACACCGGGGATGCGCCGCTGGCAAAGTGATGCCGTTTTTGCTCCTCCTAGGTCGTGTTTCGGTCCCGATCGATTTGCAGCGCCTGGATCAGTTTGACCCATTTGCCGTTCCGACCATAAGGTATTGGCGGTCGGCGGGGTGTGCCACAACCGCTCCCGAACGCCGCCGCCGATCGAGTCCAAGATTTGGGCATCGAGGGGCAGAACCCATTTGATTTTGGGAGAGATCAAGCAATGAGAAGAGAGAAAATGGGGGGTACACAGAGTACACAGGGGATACCTTGCCCTGAAGCTCAGCCAGAGGGAGAGGTGATGGCCTTCCTTCCTAGCATGCAGCGTAGGGATGTGAAAGGTTAACCGGTGGGGGCTGGAGCAGCCCCTGTCCAGGACGGGCCCACCCGTTGCAGGCAGGGGCTGCTCCAGCCTGACCGTGCCCCCTCAACCTGCCCTCCCCCTCTAATGGGTTAACCCCTTCAACATAAAGTTTAACCATTTAAACGGGATTTTGCATCCCTTGTGAAACCTGCCGAACCAGACTGGTAACATGAGCTATGGTCCGGGTTGGGGGTGGGGGGCGGGGGCGCCAGCCACCTGCCAATTCCGGGGGTTGGGGGTGATGGGCTTTGGAGGGTGCGACCAAAGAAAGAGACACAGAGCTCCTAGAGTGGAGCCAGGGACAGCGGAGCCAGAGCCCTTGGCTAGTGGGGGGGCCTGGAGCCCTCTAGTGGGGGCAGAAGCAGCAAAGGGTGCAACCCCCCTGTGACTGACCGGCACCAGGCGGATGGGGCCAGGCTGTGGGTTTATAGAATGTGGGGCAGATGGCCCCTGTCTTGCGTGATCTGGACGGCGCAGGGTGGGCCGGGGGAGCAAGCAGCCATGCGGGGAGGGGACTGATGGTGGCTCGGGGCTAACCAGCGGCATTGGGTAGTCACCTTTCAGGGACTCTCACTCTGCTTGTTTTTAGCGGCCTGTGTAGTGAACTGGACGCTGCCAACGAGGAGGACGGAGAGAAGGAAAACGAGGCGGAGCCAGGAGCCAAGCGCCGCACCAGGGGTGAGTGGCTGGAGACAGCAGCCACCAAAGATGCTGCTTTTATTAAAGCACGTGAATATGGGACCTTGGGAGGGAGCATCGTCGAGGAGACAGAGGACCCTGGCTCTGTGCCCATGGGCAAGGCACTGTCCGCTCTCCGCCTCAGTTTCCCTCCCAGCCTGTCTCATGCATTCAGCTTACTAGCTGTTTAGGATGGAGGCTGTCTCTGTGCAACTCCCAGCACAGAGGGGCCCGAACTTGATTCATAGAGCTGTGGAAGCAAGACTGTTACGACAACTGAGGTCAGGCACCGTCTGGGCAAATGGGAGACTAGCTTATGCATAGGGCCCTACCAAATGCAGAGCCGTGTGAAACACGTCTCATGCCATGAAATCTGGCCTTTGGTCTGCATTTACCTTGTACTGTACAGATTTCATAGGGGAGACCAGCCTTTCTCAAGCTGAGGGTCCTGACCCAAAGGGGAGTTGCAGGGGGATCACAAGGTTATTTTAGGAGGGTCACAGAATCACCACCCTTACCTCTGTGCTGCTTTCAGAGCTGGGCGGCTGGAGAGCGGGGGTTGGAATGTTGGCCGGGCGCCCAGCTCCGAAGGCAGCACCCGCCAGCAGCAGCACAGGAGTAAGGGTGGCAACACCATACCCACGTCACCCTTCTGTACTGCTGCCTTCAGAGCTGGGCAGCCACAGTGTGGTGGCTGCTGACTAAGGGCCCAGCTCTGCAAGCAGCGGCACAGAAGTCAGGGGGGCAACACCATTCCAGGCCGGCCGGCCTTCTGTGCTGCTGCTGGTTGCGCTGCCTTCAGAACTGGACTCCCAGCCAGCAGCCACTGCTCTCCAGCTGCCCAGCTCCGAAGGCAGCGCCCCTGTCAACAGCAGCACAGAAGGAAAGGTAGCAGTGCCACCACTCCCCTACAGTAACCTTGGGACCCTCACTTCCTTTGTGGGGCACACCCTACAATTGCAACACCCTCAGCTTTAAATCGCTGAAATCATAAAATGTACCATTTTAAAAATCATATGACCATGAACAAGTATCCGAGGGGTAGCCATGTTAGTCTGAATCTGCAAGAACAACGAGAAGTCCTGTGGCACCTTACAGACTAACAGATATATTGGCGCATAGGCTTTCGTGGGCAAAGACCCACTTCATCAGAAAGTGGGTCTTTGCCCACAAAAGCTTATGCTCCAATATATCTGTTAGTCTATAGCAGTATTTCTTAAACTTTTTAAGACCAAGGAATGCCAAACAATTTTTTTTTTTTTTTATGAGGAACACCAAGGATTTTTTGGTCGAGCAAAAAAAAAGTCGGGTAAAAAGGGTTGGGGGGGGGGAGTTATTGAGGGAAGGAAAAAAAAAGTGTTTGGGGGAAAGTTATTGAGCAAAAAAAAGGTCACCTGCCCCTTTAAGGGAGGCCATTTTGAATTCTGTTCTCCGCGGCACACCTCCGACTGCCTCGCGGCACACCGGTGTTATGACCATGAAATTGACCAAGCTGGACTATGAATATGGTAAGGCCCTATTTATGTGTCAACCCAGCGGTCAGCCTTGAAGTCGATACCCTGGTCTCCTAGTCAGTATTTCCGGTCCCCAGAGAGGTGACACGACAGTCTCAGCTGGGTTCCCCTTGTGCCCAGAGCCATTTGTCAGTCACAGAATACTTCTGCCAAGGGGCTGGCACAGTCTCAGGCAGCAGCCGGAGCTCCTCCGGGGCGCACTGCATCGCCTGTGAAGGGGAGGAAAGATGCCCCCTTGGAAATTGCCGTACCTGGAAAATAAGCTTCCCAAGGAAAGCGAATTTTTCACAGCCGTAGCAGCAAAAGTCCCAGTGACATACAAGACGTGAATGAATTGCTGCAGAGCCAGGTGGCATTTTAATAACAACACCGTTCTCTTTTTGTGCTTTTCAGCAGTCAATTTCAAAGCACTGTACAGAGAAGCTCGGTCTCATTATCCCTGTTTCATAGATGGGGAAACTGAGGCACGTGGGGGGGGGCCTTATTCCAGCAGGCGGGTGGCAGAGACAGAAATTGAGCTTCCAAGTGGTGATCCTGTGCACTAGCCACTAGGCAACACTGCTGTTCTGCCATCGCAGGATCCCACCACGGTATTGTGGGCACCCGCAGCTGTGCCGGGGTGAATTTTCCCTGCATGCCTGAAATTATGAAGGCCAAGTGGAGATACAGGCCTGACAGGCCATGAATTCACCTCGCCCTCTGAATAAAGCCAGCTTGGAAAGCCAAGCTTTCAAAGGGCGTTTGAGGGATTGTACTAGGAGGAGCTAATAGCAACCTTCTGCCTGGGGGGCTCTCCCGGGACACGCTGCGTGCAGCCAGCAGAGCCTTTGTGCACATGTGTCTCTTTGTCCCTTAGACTACAAGAAAACCAGCTTGGCTCCGTATGTGCGAGTCTTCGAACAGTTTGTGGAGGAAATGGACAAGTCCCGCAAAGGAGAGCTGCTAAAGAAGAGCGGTAGGGGCTGAGTCCTTGGGGAGAAACCTGGGCCTTTCTTCTTCCAGGCCGCGCCAAACGTTTCCCTGTAGAAATGTGGCCCTGGAGTCTTAAATGTGGAAGGGCGTGATACTGCCTAATGGTCTGTGCGCAGCTGCCTGGCTTCTCTTCCACTCACTAGCCGCGCCGCCTTTAGCTTCCCTTAGCTGTGTCCTCCCTGCAGGTGAAATGAGTGTTCTTCACACGGGTTAAACCAGCACTGAAAACACGGCCCCTCTGCTTTTCACGCAGCTGAGCCTCCCGAGATCAGCCTCAGGCATTGGCTTTAACTCAAGCAACTCACCCGAGGGAAAAGGAACTGCCATGTCATGGCGGCCGGTTGTAACCTGAGTGAAGAACACCCCTTCCCCCCCACCAGGCCAAGGAGCTATGCTGCTCATTGTGAAACCCACCATCCTGAGCGGAGAGGATGGGGAAGTACGAGCCAGACCAGAGTGTGTGCATGAGGTTTAGATTTAAGGAGCTGATTTTTAGCTACCAAGTGCAGGAACTAGGGTTCAGACTCTGTTTCCTCTTCGGGTCGTGCCACTGAGCGTGGGTTTGGCAGCAGGATTGCAAGAGGAAGTAGGGAAGTTAAATATCGAGTAATTGACTAATCGAATAGTCGATGCATTTTGCATCAACTATTCGATTAGTCGATAGGGCGCCTCTCCCTTTGAAGTGTAGCAACAGCCCTAGCGTGCAGCCTGACACCGAGCTCCCTGCGGCATTTCAGAGCAGCAGTGCCACATGGAGCCCGGGGTCAGCAGGGGTGTCCCCAGCTGATCCCAGGCTCCACACGGTGGTGCCGCTTTGAAACACCGCGTGCATCCTGGGGACACCCCAGCTGGCCCCGGGCGTCGTGCAGCGTTTCAAAGTGGAGCGCAGAATCTTTCTGACAGAGGCAGCAAGGAGGGGGAAGCGACTGGTCCGATGCTGTCGACTGTCCGATGCTTATTGGATAGTCGACAAGTCGTTCACATCCCTAGGAGGAAGGGCTGGTCTGGTGGGGAAGGTGAACTCGGAAGGTCCAAAGGCAGTTCCTCGTTGTGAGCTTGGGCAAATCCGGTTAGCGCTGTATACGCCAGCTCCCCTTCTGTGAGAGGGGGATAACAGCCCTTCCTTTGTATAGCTGATTGTGAACTCTTTAGGACAGAAACACCACAGAGCACCTCGCGCCCTGATTTCAGCCAAGAGCCGTCGTGCAAATAGTGAATAATAGTGACCCAGGGAACTGCACGGGGCGGCGGATGGCTGTGGATGGACAGGCCCGCCTTTGCAAGGAATGGGGCCACACCAGGCATGTTTGCATGGGAGGTTGTGTCTGAAACATCAGGTGACGGCCGCGATACTCAGACAGGCTCTTCCGTGCGTCTCCTGCGACACGTGATACTAAAACACTGAGTGATTGAATTCTGATTAGCCAATCCGGATGCTTTTACTGTGTTGTTAACTGATCGCAGTTGATAAAATGAATACCACGTGGTCCATTGCTTTGCTGCAAGAATCAGACGTCAACCTAAATGCTTCCCCTCGTCGCTTTTCAGTGTGAAGGTCTAGCACTGGGTTCCCAACCTTTTCCAGATGGGGACCCATTTTGACAATCCAGGAAGACTTGGTGACCCAAGGCAATTCAAAAACGGGGGGAGGAGAGGGGATAGAGCCACCTAGGGACACTTGGCGACCCTTTTGAAATGTAATGGCGACCCATATTTGGGTCACGACCCATAGGTTGGGAAACCCTGATCTAATGCAACAGTGAAACAGTCAGTCCGCACTGCTGTGGATCCGTTGGATCATGCAGATTGCTCATTTGGTCCTGGCATGCTGAGATCTGAGTATCGCTGGCGTAGGGGGAAAGAAAGGCAGACACATATAACCTGCCGGAGACGCAGCTTTCTCTGTTGTGTAAGAGTGTCTGTTTCTTCCCTCTAGACCTACAAGGAGATTTCTGAAGAGGCCAGCAGCTCCGGTGGGGAAATCCATGTCGGGTATGTCCAGCCAGCCCTTATGAGAGCTGTGATTGGGACAGTACTCAGTTCTAGCTATTTTACTCTTCCTGGCATTAAAAGCTTTACCCAGCAAGACTGCCAACAAAGGAAACCCGTCTGCTCTTGCTTACTGGAGTGAGAGGACTTGGATGTTCATTTTGCAGGGGCCAACGTGCCCTGAAACACTGCAGGTTTTCAGCAAGAAATTAGAACTGCCCCCTTCTGCGTGAAGCAGGGAGCTGGGGCACGGGCTGCGTTATTTCCCCCCCCCCATCTGCAAACAGCAGGCGGCTTACCTCACCGGGCCCTGTTTGCCAGAACAAATGCAAGGCAGAATTTTACCTACCTGACTCCGAGCCATCGGGATCCCTGGCTGATACGAGAGGAAGGGAGGAATTCTCATCAGCTGCTAGATTTCGACAGCGCGGAGGCCTGGAGTCAGTGCCCAGTTGCCTGCAAAAATGACCCACATGTTTTCTTTCAGTCGGGGTAACTCCACTGCCTGCCGCACCTTAGCTTCCACTGAGACTCATGCTGATCCTTCAGCCGGCCGGTCAGTGGAGATTGGGTCTAAGCTGCTGCCCTTCGCCAGCATAGAAGGAAAAAACACCCAAGCTCCGACCCTCTGGAGCAGAAGCTGCCTGACAGCCCCAGATGCGTGAGATTGGTCCCTTCTCTTTGTCATTTCTAAGCATGGCTCTTCCAGAGTTGGACCCCGGCTGACTTAGTTCAGACATGAATGGCTACTCTCATTACCTTTCTTCCTGCTTATCGGTTCCATTCTGGCTCCAGCATGTGTAGATTTCTCCCTGCTGCAGGGCGTCATTCGCAAGCTCGCCAGTGCGTCTGGGCAGCCTGCGGCCGATGGCCCAATAGGAGCACTCGGTGAATCCCTCTTTTATACTTTTTTTGTGCAAAAAGAAAACCATTAAAGGGTTTTGTTAAAGACCCTGTGTCCTTCTGGGGTGCTTGGGCTGTGAGCTGCTGGGGGGGGCGGGCGTGTCACTGAGCGTGGTAGGAAGTTACCCCGTGATCTGAAAAGCCCTCCTGCCCCAGGGAAAAAAGTAGAGGCAGGATTGCAGCTAGGTACAGGACTGGAAAGGCTGAGGGGCCCTGGCTCTTCCATTTAGTGTTGTTGCGCTCTTGGGCTATGTCTACACTCGCGGCTTCTTGCGCAAGAACATCTTGCGCAACGGTTCTTGTGCAAGAAGTCTTGCGCAAGAAAACGTCCACACTGCAATGTGTGAGCTGTGCTTTTGCGCAAGAGCGCCCATGGCAGTGTAGACGCTCTCTTGCGCAAGAAAGCTCTGATGGCCATTTTAGCCATAGAGCTTTCTTGCGCAAGTAATCCCTGCCAAGTGTTCACACTGCCCTCTTGCGCAAGAGCTCTTGCGCAAGAGGGCTTACACCTGTTAAAAAAGAGCATAGCTCTTGCGCAAGAAGCCCTCTCTTACCACGCAGTACTGTAAATTTCCTTGCGCAAGAGCAGGCGGGCAGTGTGGACGCTCTGCGGCTTCTTGCGCAAGAACGGCTATACTTGCGCAAGAAGCCGCGAGTGTAGACATAGCCTCAGTGTTTTAATGCATAAGGCGAGTGCTCATCAGAGTAAGAAACAAACATACCATAAATTAGCGCATATAACTCGCAGGTTATATACGTTTTTACAAACCCCGCAGGGTATACTTGTCCGTGGGGTATACACATTTATTTTTACTCACCTGGGGGTGAGTGCGGCTCCCCTCCTGCAGGCCGGCCAGCGTGCCTGCGCTGTGCTCTCTGCTCCCCCGCCTGGTGGTTGTGCCTTGCTGTGGCTGCGCGGGACCTGGGGGTGAGTGCAGGCTCACGTTTGGCGGTGTGAGGCCCCGTAAGCGTGGCTGGTTTGCGCGCCCGCTTCCCAGCCCCCTACCCCCTTCTCAATGGGGCTTTAGAAAGTTTAAAATACAAGTTAAAACCACTGAAGGAATAAATGAATGGAAAAGTGGTGTGGTTCAAAAGGGATACCGGTATATACCAGTGATAAGGGTTGTAGCCCACTTAGTGCTTGGCGTTATCAGCTGCGGCTCATTAACACTTGATTACAGGTGCTTTGCATTAACGTTGCCCGCGGTTCATCTCCCATTGGCTATATATGTGTGCGGGGTATACAAGGCGTTTTTTACTCAATCAGGGAAAACCGTGGGTTATACACAGGTGCGGGTAATACTCGTACATGGGTTATATGCGCTAATTTATGGTAACTCAGAAGTGGGATAAAGTTTAAGCCTCTGAGTGTCCCCTTGCCACTCCAGGGCTACCAGAGCCCTTTGGCCTTACAGGCTTGTGGACAGATGCTTTAGGTGCAGGGCTTAGCGGGGTCGTTTCCCTGTGAAAGGTTTCTTAGGCAGCCAGTCATTTAAAGCAGGGGGTCTCAAACTTTCTGGCCCGTGGCCCACCCCGCTCCATGCAGACCTTTCTGCAGACCACCAGCCAGCCACCCATGATGACAAAATGGGAGCAGGAGGGGGCGAAGGGTCTGGCTGGGAGGTAGGGTGCAGGAGCAGGGTGGGGGTCTGGCTGGGAGGTAGGGTGCAGGAGCAGGGTGGAGATCTGGCCGGGGGGTGGGATGCAGAAGCGGGCTGAGGGTTGGGGTATGGGACGGAGGGTGCAGGAGTGAGGGGGGTCTCGATGGGAGAGGGTGAATGATGGGGCTGTGGGGTCAGGGCATGGCTGGCTCCATGCCTCCCTCCACACCCGGGCACCACTTCCTGCTGCTCCCATTGGCTGTGATTCCAGGCAATGGGAGCAGCGAGGAAAACCTCCAGGCAAGCGATTTCCTATGCTGCCATTCCCCCAGCTGGGGGCCGGGGGTAGGAGGAGTAGTGTGCGGAGCCACTTCCTTCTCCTGCAAGCCAGATCTGGCCCATGAGGCTCCTCCCCTCATAGCGGGAAGCTGACGCTGCAACCCCATGGAGAGGGGCTGCGAGGCTGGAGCACCAGCGCAGGCTGCTTGCTGCAGGGGGGATGATCCCTGAGCCCGCAGATCACGCTTTGAGAACCACTGGGCTGGAGAATTTCAGCCAGTGACTGATGCACCGAATCCCCTAACAGGTGTTTGAGTAACACCCGACTTCCAGAAAGTGGCCCACTCTTGATTTGAAGACCCCAAGAGCTGGAAAACACAGTTTCCCTTTGGAGTTTGTTCCAAGAGCCCGTCACCCTAACCCTTAAAAACCTGTGCTGCCTTGTATCTCCCGTGAATCTGGCTATTGGTTCTTGCTCTCCCCTGCTAGATTAAAGCGCCCTGCAGTATCGGGTTTTGTTTGTAGGCATGCACCGTGATCAACAGATTCAGCCTTCAGTGCTGTTCCTCTCCCCTGCGCTGCGTGAAAGCCCCACACAGAGAAAACGAGCTGACGGCAAGTGGAAATGGTGCTGTTGCCCATGGGGTGTGTGTCAGTTGGGCCTGTGTCCTGCAGGCTGGCTTAACGTCACCTTTAGGAGTTGTCCTGTTGAAACGGGGCTGAAGTTAGCCAGGGCACTTAATGCACCCGTGATGTGTAAGAACCTCCCGAGTTGAGAAATC
Organism: Rafetus swinhoei; assembly: GCA_019425775.1. Lineage (NCBI taxonomy): Eukaryota > Metazoa > Chordata > Testudines > Trionychidae > Rafetus > Rafetus swinhoei. Next base: position 7,404,724 of record JAFJHL010000157.1, on the reverse strand, counting down.
AATATGATACCGTAGGGACACTGGGATCTCGCGTTTTGGCTCCAGGTGCAAGATTAGAGCTTTCTATGGGGAACGTTCTACTGAGCAATGACCTGGCCTGCTTGTAGCTATGTACAGCACCTAGCGGGCCCTGGGCACAAATTGGAAGAGAATGATTTGACGGTCATGCATCCCTCTTCCAGGAATCTTAGGGAGGCTGTGTTTCCTACTGGACAGAGCACCAGACTGGGAATCCGGAGAAGAGGGTTCTGTTCAGTGGGGCAAGTTACTTTACTTTCCTGTGCCTCAGTTTCCCCCCCTTTTAATGGGGACAACAGTAGTTGATCTCAAAGAGAGGCCAATGATAAGAGCTAGGGGTGGTTGTTTGTACTTGTAGACAAGCCTGCCCAACGGGGTGGAAAAGGGGGCAATTGCCAGGGGGGCTTTAAAGGGCCTGGGGTGCCAGGCTGCCACCCACAGTGCAGCAGGGGTAAAGCAGGCTTCCTGCCTGCCCTTGCCCCGCACTACTGGAAGCAGCTGCCCCATCCCTGCAGCACCTGGTTGAGGGGTGTCGCCTTGCACTGCCTCCACCCCAAGTGCCAGCTACACGGCGCTCAGTGGCCAGGAGCTGTGGCCTGTGGGTGTGGTGCCCACCGGCAGCAACACATGGACTCTGAAGACCCCTTCCCCTGCCTCCTGGAGCTGCTGCCAAAGGAGCGTGCTGGTCGTTTTCAGGAGCTGCCCACGGTAAGCGCCGCCCCCGCACACTGACTCCTGCCCCAGTCCAGAACCTGCGCCCCAACTCCCTCCCAGAGCCTGCACCACCACCTGCACCCCAACTCCCTGCCCCAGACTGGTGGTGGAGGGAGGAAGGGGCATGGAGTGAGAGGAAGGGGGAGGCCTCAGAGAAGGGGTGGGAATGGCTGGGGCAAGGGTCTTTCAGTTCTTAGACACTTACCAACCCTGCTGGGCGGGCACGTGGAGGCTGTGGCTTTGCTGGCAGCTCACTAGGCACCAGCCAGTACAGACACAGCACTGCCCAAATGTTATGTTGGGGGTGGGCACGGCTTGTGTGTGTATGTAGGGGGGAATTGCTGTCCACAGGCCTGCCTGCAGAAATAAATGGTTCAGACATACTTCTGAAGTTGAAGGCTCCCCCTTTTTAGCCTGCCCTGGACCCCGGCACGGAGGGATGGGCAAGACAGAAAGGTGTCAGGAAGATCAGAGTTGAGGGTGGTTTGCATCAGTTTAGCTGAAGATGTGGATATAAATGGGTTCCGAGCCTTCTGCCGATGCTTGTTCAAACAGCCTAGGACTCGCCTGAAGCTGAACTACGCTAAACTGCTCTCACGTCAGAGCTGGAGCATCTCCTGGGGGGGTTTGCAACCGTTCAGCTGCCGTGGGGTCAGCAGGCGCCCAGGGAGGACTGTGCCTGACAGCGGGGGGGCGTTCAGCTGGGAAGGGAAGGGAGATGCAGTCTTCCTTAATCACAAAGGGGGACAGAGTTGTCACCCAGGCCAGGCCACCCAGCCCAGCTGAGACTGTGACCCCGATGGGCAGTGGGAGGGAGATAACCAGTGGGGAGCAGACTAAGCCCCAACCTGCTCCCGGACCCCCTCCCACCTACAGCCAGGAGGGGCTGAGACCAGCTCTAGGAGGTAAGGGGGCCACAGCAGGCACCCTAGGGACCCCCTAGCTGGTGGTGCAGGTCTTGGGGGGCATAGACAAGCCCCTGGGTGGGGGCAATATGGGGGTCCTTCAAAGCATGGAGTAAACCCTGGGGCAAAGTGGGGGGGGGGTATTCCTAGTGGGAGGGGCAGGGAACAGCCCCTGGCTGGGGGAGACCCTGTGGGAAAGGGAAGGGAGGAGCACGGAACAGCCCCTGCTGGCGCTCCCTGTGCCGGGGGGAGGAGCATGGAACAGCTCCCCGTCCCGGGAGCAGTGTGGGAAGAGCTGGGAGGAGGCCGATGACCCCTGCCCCGGAAGTCCTCGCTCTCCCGGAAGCCGCCCCCCCCCGGCTCAGCGTCTCTCTTTCCGCCGCCATTTTGAACCCGGCTCCCCGCACAGTGAGTCCCGGCGCGTCCATCCGCCGCCATCCGCCCCGCGGCGGGCCCGGCCGGGGGAGCTGGGGTGGGGGCCACTCGGGAAGGGACCGGCCCGTGGCGGGACGGAGCCTGGGGCCGGGCCCGGGAGCCGCTTCGGCGTCCAGCTACCGCCCGCTGCGAGGCCTCCCTGCGCCGGGGGGGGGAGGCGCTGACTGTTCCCTGCGCCTGGGGGGGGGCCGCCGGAAGCCCCCGGTACCTGGTGCATAGGGGTGTCCCCCCAAGTAGGTCCGGTCGCCAATGGAAGCCCCCTTGGGGGGCAGGTGGGGTGTCTTACCCTAGGTGGATCTGAGGGCCAGTGGAGGCCCCCCCATGGGGCGTAGTGGCTCTCTCTCCCCAAGGGTGTGGGCGTAGAAGTTGGCCCTGGTTGGGAGGAATGGAGGAACAAGAGGGGTGGTATTTACCAGGTGGGGAGAGGAGAAGGGGGGAGTCATTTCCCTTTAGGAGTGGGGGGTGTCCATGTCTCCCCCCACTCCTCCCCTCTTCTTGCGGGGGTGGGGTGGGGGGGTGCTCTGTTAGAATAGCGTTAGGGCTGCGAGGTGTAGAGCCAGCTCTTAAGCGCCTCCTGGGTTTTCGGGGCAGGCGGGGTCTGAGCCTCAAGTTTGAAAGCCTAAGACTGTCTGGAGCCCCCACAACTTCACATCCTGGATGTGGCTCAGCCCTTCATCCTGCCCAGGTAGATAAACCAGATCCCAAGCGCTGGACTGAACGTGTGGGATCATCTGAGGAGACCCCACAACCAGAGGTACTGGCACTAAAGTTCAGAGGGTGCTTCTCACTATATAAGATTGTTCCAGTGCCCCTAGCCAAAGCTTTTGGGTCCTATCATCTCCCCCGTACTTCGTTCATCAGACAGGAAGAATTCTGTCCTTGATTGCTACCAGCTTACCATGTGGCCTCTGACAAATCTCATCAACTTTCTATACCTTAAGTTTTCCTCTGAAGTAGAGAAGGACACCCCTTTTTTAAACTCCTGATGAGTAGGGAGAGCTGACTGAAGTCTGTAAAGAGCTGTTAGCCAGGTCAAAAGTGCTATGTATATAGGCCCAAAATTTATCCAGGCTCCTGAGTTGCATAGGAACATACTGGTTGCCAGTGTGTCTCAGAACTAAGGTCTTTATGTAGCCCTGTATTCTGTCTTTGACTGCAGCTGTTACTGGAAACTTTAGGAGAAGATATAAGAACTCCACAGCAAGCAGAGGAGGGATTATTTGGTCCCCTGAACAGGTGTTACTCTGATCTCTGTTAGATTGGCTTAAATCTTGAAACACAAGATCGTATAATTTTCCTTAATTATGTTGGTATTAATGGTTGGTAACTCTGGAATTTCTTAATATCCATATGAATAGCCAGTCTCATTTTGAATCTTGGTAAGTTCTTGGCCACTGTGATCAGCATTGCAGACCTGTTGCCTCTTAAGAAGTGTGTAGAGAGTTTGCTTACTTGCTGGACATAGGAAATGCTCTGATACAAGGGTTTGGTAATGGGGAAGACCACTTAGTTACAATTTGATGGTGAAATAATTACAGCTTCTCTCTTGCTTGCTTTACAAGTTTTATGGAATTCCTTCCTTGTAGCCACCCAAGAGTGTGTATCTTTGGCTTTCCTGATTGTGGGAGAGACATTGACTATGCAAGTCTTGGGATTTTTTTCCTCTTAGATCTTCGGCCCAGGGACCTTCTCTAATGGTGGCTTCTATTTTTCTTTCTTGCTCTCAGAAATGCCTGGTGAAGCGACAGAAACCGTCCCAGCCACAGAGCAGGAGCTGCCACAGCCACAGGCTGAGACAGGTTAGTGTTGATTTGCTTTATTAGACACCTTCCGAAAGGATCCTGAAACTCATCCAGCCTAAACTTCAAGAACAGGTGAAGGATGGGGTGGGGAAACATGAATATTTTACCATTGGTGGTTTTTGGAAGTCTAGTGAAAAGCCTTGAAGAAGTAAGATTGAGTGTTGGCAATTTGACTGGGTTTCACTTGCTCACATGGATGAGTTAAGGGGGCTCTTTGAATGGAAATGGTGGTAGCATGCTTGAAGGGCAGTAAGGGGATCAGTCAGTACTGCTGCCCAGTGGTACAACCAAGGCATTGGCAGTGTGTGATGTGCAGAAATACTAATTGTAAAACACCAGCCTGCTTTCATTTAACTGGCATTCTGACTTTCTGTGGTTACTAAGTGAAACCCAAGTGTTTGGCTCTCCACTGCTCTAACCAGGTGAAATGCTGGATGTTGGTTTCATTGCTCTTGGTGCCTTTTCTCTTTCTCTTCACCACACATTGTTTGGCCACCTGCTGTTGCGCGAGGCAGAACTGTTTGTCCCACAGCCTCTCCACATGATTGTGTGGGTGTTTCTCACTCAGCCAGCTCAAAAAGTGCATCATGCCAGCAGTGATATCGGTTATTAAATATATGGTAACATTCAGAGTTGGACAAAGACGTCCCAGTGTAGCCTGCTCTGCGTTACATGGCCTACAGCGGAGTTGCAAAAGCCTACTTGGTCGTAGCATGTTCTGTAAAATGCTGATTCCCTGCATCAGGGAACATCATCAGCTTATGTGTCACATACTGTTGATACAAGTAACACCAGAGGTCCTTATAAGTGAAGATTAGAGAAATCTAATTTTTTTCAGCTTGTTTTCTTTGTGTCTGTGAGGGAAGTTTGCGTATAGTCCGTTTCATTCTTCCTGTATTGCACATATGGGTCTCTTACAAAACAGTGGGGGAGAAAAGAACATTTTAAAGCCATGGGCAAATGTAGCTGTAAATGTACAAAGAGTCATGGAATTCTAGGGCAGGTGTTGGACCTGAGATTTCTTTTAACTCCTTGCAACTGACTAGGTTTCAAGGTTACAGATTCTCTTCCAATGGGGTGGCTAAAAGTGGATACAGGGAGCCACATGATGCTTCATGACTCCAGCCAGAAAGTTACTTCAGAGTTTGGCATTCACCAAGCTTGGTGAAACCCGGCTGATGAATGTGCTGAAAGAACGCCTGGCTGCCCTCTAGAGGGGGAGAGGAGTTGAACTGAAAGTTGGTGCAGCTTTTAAAAATAACCTACAGAACTCTGCTCGTGTTTTGCAGCGTGTGTGACTTTAGTAATTTAGATTTTCAAACCCACTGTGTGTTGTCCTTCTCAGTTGTCTCTCATGAAGGTATTCTGGGTGCGGAGATCCAGTTAGCAAATAGGATGGCTTTGATTGCTGTGTTTCTGCTAGAGGGTCAGGGCACGCTGCATGGCTGTGGGACTGGGCCTGAGGCATGGGGGAGCCACTCAGTGCATGACTGGAAAATGGGATGAATTCTGCCCAAGGGCAGTGTGAGTTTGACTTGGGGACAACAAGAAAAATATGGACCATTTGATCAAAATGCTGTGGGAGGGGAAGGGTTCATGAAGGGAAATAACCCTGTGACTGCCCAGTGGGGCTGCAAAAGTCCAGCTCTCAGCATGATGGTTAAATTGTGCTCGTTGATCTTGAGTCACGTCAGTTGCTCAATTTCACTAGCAGTATTGTTCATGCTGTCGGAATGCCTTGTGGAGGGTACATGTGATCCCTATGGCAGGGTAACTTTGCAGACAGCATTTGTGCCTCTGGGTGAATACAGTGCTGCAGCATCTCAGGGCAGGGTTTTTCTCTAAGACTCCAAGGATAACTCACACTTTTTCCCCCACTGTTGATTCTTCTCATCTCTTGGGTGTCTTACCATGCCATGGAATATGTAAAGGTTGGTGGGTCTTGGTAGTAGGCGGTGTGTACTCAACAGCTGATGCTATTGCAGTAACTCCTCCTCCAGCCCCCGGGGAAGCAAGTCGAGCTCTCCCAGGGGTGGCAGCTGAGCAGACCAGAGCAGTTGCCACCAAGAGTCCTGAGGTGGCAGGCGAGGGTTCCCAGGCTGAGGCTGCTCTGGAGCCTTCAGGTAGGTCTCAAGTTGCTACAGAAGGTAGAATGGGGGGGATGAAGAGTTACCCTGTCTATAAAATAAAATCTGACTCATGTGGGGCATTAGAAATACCAGCGCTGCACTGAGCAGCCTCTTCCGAGGCCAGGTGGGACCTGAAAGGAGCTGCAGGTTAGAGGGCTATGCTAACACATACGATTACGACTGTGAGAGATTTATTCTCTGTGGGGGTTTCATCGCACCTCTTGCCAACCAAGTGTGTGTCTGCTGGAGTTAGCTGGGCTTATGGAGAGAGCATAATGCAGTGCTGAGGTCCAGCATTATGGGGCTCCATTTGCTACCAATACAGCTGAGTTACTGTGAGCTGTCACCTCGTGATCTTTTTCAACAATTTTTTTGCAGCCTCTCTGAATTCCACTCCCCTACTGGGTGGGCAGGGGATGGCGCCAGAGTTCAGTGGGGGGCGCTAGAGCTGGCGGTTGCATGGCAGTCATGTCTCAGTGACACTGCAGAGTAATGATGTCTGAGGCATCTCCAGTGAATGTGGAAGGATTGAGGCCTCGTGGAGACCGGAAAAAAAATTTCACTGGGAGAGTAAAGGGGAATGCCCCCTGCTGCCTGGTTCATGTCTAGCTCAGCGCCTTTCTGAGATGAGCTGCCCTTTGTTACCTTTGAGAAACAGATAGGTTTCCTAATTCAGAAGCTGGTACTCTCTGGGGGTCATGTGATGAACTTTTCTTCCCCCTTGGTACAAGACTCCAATTTTAGACACTAGTCTGGGATCTGCCATGTTTTATCACCCTACATTTCACTAGCACTTGAACCCAACTCCTGCTCACATTCCTTGGGTGATGGCGTGTCTTTGGGGGCTCATCCCACATGTGGGCACTGATCCGAGGCATTGGCATGTGGGCAAGTAGTCCTTCCTCCACTGAGTGCAGGACTTGGCCTAGCTGTCTGGATCTCGGCAGCAGAGAAATTGGCACTAAACCCAATTTGGGAAAGGCTGAATCAGGGCAGTATGTGTATAGCAAGCTTCTGCCCTAAGTCAGGTGACCTGTGCAAAAGTGGCTTTTGTGCTTTTCTTCCTAAATTGGTGGCTGACTCATAAATGAGTCAGTCATTCATAACTGGATCATGTTTGCAGCTCTCAAAATGCCAGAATGTAGGGTCTCCTCTCACCTGACTCAGAGCTTAGAGTTTGACCCGATGTCTTAGTTAAGGAGATAGAGGTAAGGGGAGTCTCCCGCCATGAGCAGGGAGGTGACTCACTCAGTTTATCATGCTGAGTGGGTTTACAGCTTCCCAAATGTCTGTCCCAGCAATGCAGCCTCTTTCTCTTCCCCTGTGAGAAGGCGGGTCAGTGAAGGCTGTAACCCCCTTGCTCCACACAGCCCTGGGGTTACTGCCATGCTATATCCAAGCCTTGCATTCTGCATTAGTCAGCACTGCTCTGCTGGGAGAAGACTTGGCCCTCTGGGGTGGGAGCCAGCAGGCTTATCCCTGGTTTAGTCTCACTTGTTCTGCCATCCGCTTCCAGAGGTCTTAAGGGCTCTGTCTCGCTGCGGTTTGGGGCCCTTCTAGCACTCAAGGAAGCAAAGGTTGTATGCTGTGCAGGCAGGCGCTGCCTGTTTTTGCAGTGCAGCTCTTCCAGTTCATCTAGCTCCTGGCTGGCAGCGCCACCAGGATAACGCTGCCATAGCTCTGTCATGGATCTTGCCCACGCTCGCTCGCTCGGACTGTGGCCCAGCCTGGGCTTGAGCTCTGGTATCCACAGGTCAGAGGTGAGCGGCACTGTGTTCTTGCGAGACCTGGTTCGTCTTGGAAACGGAGTAGAACCTTCCTGCTTGCAGCCATTCCTGACTGGAAGAACTCGTCAGGAGTAACCTTTTGCTCTTGCTTGTTTAGCTCCTGCTGTCCCTGCCGGTGCTCCCGCAGCCGCTGTTTCTGAGCCTGCGGTTCAAGCGTCAGGTATTCCACATATGCCCATCCCTGCCGTGCGGCTCATTAACCTGTTTGCTGTGCTGGGTGGTCCCATTAACAAGAATGGGCAGGAGCTGGGAGAGTGAGGGCTCCTGGCTTCTCCCAGCACCGCCCCTGACTCATGCGGCCTGGGCGTGAGTCGCGTCCCTTCTGCGTGCCTCAGTTTACTTGTGTGTAAAAGAAAACCTGCCTCTCGGGAGCACGCGAGGCCCTCAGTTGCATGTTTGTCAAGTACCGTGTGTGGATGAGGCTGTAGAAGTAGGGAGGGTTTGCTCCTAGGATCTGAGGGCTGCCTTCCCAGGATGGGAGGTGTGTGAGAGCCCGGTGCATTGGGGTGATGAAACTGCAGCGTTCAGGCGCTGTACAGCAGTCTGTGGTGTGTTCTCAGGCATCCCAAAGGCTGAGACGAACGGTGCTGACGAGCCCTGAGCGTGGCGTGCCCATGCTCTGCTCAGCTGAGACTGCATCGACTGCTTGCCAGCAGCCCGAGGGCCTGACCTAACCTGTCTTAAAAGCAGCCATTTGCCGCCACCCTCCTCTTTAATGTGGAGGTGCAGCCGAAGCCTGGCATGTGATCCTGCCCTGTTGGGCTCCAGGTGGAGCCCTGCACGCTGGGGCCTGCCACCTGCAGACAATGCCTCCATATTAGCGGCGGGAGCCAAGCTTTGATGGACTCTGTGAAGCATGGTGGGGGGGAATGTTACTTATCCCAGACTCCTTTGGGGAGCGTCCTCCACAAAAGGGAGAGGGGGGAATTCAAGAGCCAGGCAAACTCCCCACGGAATTGGGCTGCCGTATTTATGCCTTTCTCGGAGCCCAGGAGCATTTTACTGAAGCTGTGGACTGGAATACAAGATGATGCAGATTTCTTCCCCAAAGTGCACCTGACAAATGCAGGCTGTGGGTGGCAGCCAGCACTCTGGGCTAGGGGATTGCATGTGTGCCCCGAGGGGTAGGTGTGCCGGGGAGCTGGGCACTGGAGGCAGAGTTAGCCAGGAGAATTTTCCCTCAGGGGTGGGGGTTCTGTGTGCTCAAACGCTGATCCGTCTCCCTCTGGAGGGGGGGAAGGTTGAAGCATGTACGTGGAGAGCTCTTGGAGGCCTAGTCCACGCTGCCCTGGCCATCGATCTGGCGATATGAGTACTTGGATCTATTGCCCAGGGTGTTTTCGCTTCAGTGAGCCGATGGCAGACGCTCCCCTGCCTATGCGTCTCGGTACCTTGGCTGGGGTACCGGAGTCCACAGGAAAGCGCTCGACCGCCGATTTATTGTGTCTGTCCTGGACATGATATGTCGGCCCCTGTGGAGCCGGCAGGTACCGTAGACATGAGCCGCCCGCTGGCCCAGGTAACTGAACTGCAGCCCACACGGGATCTCCCTGCATAACTCGCCTTTCGCCCTCTGCTCCCTTTTTTTGGTTCTCATTGGTTCCCTTTGTTTCTCTCTCTTTCCCAGCGCTAGCTCCTGCTGCTAACCCTGCCCAGCCCTGCCCTCCAAGTGCCCCCACAGGCCTGGCTGTGTCCGCAGAACAGCCCCCTGCCCCCACCTCCCCATCTTCCTTAGCACTAGCTCCCCCTGCCTCCCCACCTGTGGTCCCAGCCCTAGTGCTCCCCACCTTTTCCGCTCCCTCGAAGCTCCCAGTGGCAGCTCTTGGCGTCCCAGTGGCCTTTGCCCTTCCCCCCACTGCAGCCCCAGCTCTCGAGTCCCCAGCCGATTGTGCCACTCCAGGCTCTCCCGCCCCTGCTGCTGCTTCCCCAGTTAGCCCAGCATCCCCTGTGGGCCCAGCCCTGGCCTCTTACTCTGGTACCCCAAACACGTCCCTGGCCCTTCTCAGTTCCCCTCTGGCCCCCCTGGCCACGCCAGCCTCTCCCTGGTGCCCAGTTTTGACAGCTCCTGTTCCTCCCCTGGCCCCCCTCCCTCCTCCTGCAATCTCAGCCCCTACCTCTGCGGCCCCGCCTGCTTCTCTAGCCCCTCTCTCATGCCCTGGGGCCTCAGCTTCTCCCATGGTCCCTGCTGCTGCCCCTCCAGCCCCAGCCTCTCTTCCAGATTTTCCTGTGGCTCCTGCCTCAGCCCCCTCCATGCCCTCTGGGATTCCTGCCTCTCCCTCAGGCCCTCTCCCCCAAAGACCCCAGCCGTTCCTACAGCTCCTGCTCCTCTCCCAACCCCCCTGCTACCTCCAAAGACCCCAGCCTCTCCCCAGCTCCTGCCTTGATCCCCTCTACACCCCTGCCTCTCTCCCAACGTCCCTCCCTCCCCAGCTCCTGCCTTGACCCCTCTACACCTCCTGCCTCTCCCTCAAGGTCCCTCCCTCCCCAGCTCCTGCCTTGATGCCCTCTACACTCCCTGCCCCTCCCCAATGTCCCTCCCTCCCCAGTGACCCCCACCTCTCCTACAGCTCCTGCTCTGACCCCTCCCGCGCCTCCTGCTTCTCTCCCAACCATCCTGCCTCCCCAAAGACCCCAGCCTCTCCTGCAGCTCCTGTCTCAGCCCCTTCACACTCACTGCCTCTCCCCCAACCCCGCTCCCTCCTCCAAAGACCCCAGCCTCTCCTGCAGCTCCTGTCTCAGCCCCCTTCACACTCAGTGCCTCTCCCCAGCTCCTGCCCTGACCCCCTCTACACCCCTGCCTCTCCCCAAGCTCCTCCCTCCTCCAATGACCCCAACCTGTCCCCCAGCTCCTGCCCCAACCACCTCCACTCCTGAGACCCCAGTTTCTCCCCCTACCCTCTTCCTCCCCCAAAGACCCCAGCCTCTCCTTCAGCCCCCTCTACACCTCCTGCCTCTCTCCCTCCCTCAAAGACCCTCGCCTCTCCTACAGTTTCTGCCTTGACCCCCTCTGCGCCTCCTGCCTCTCCCCAACCTCCTCCCTCCCCAAAGACCCCAGCCTCCTCCACTCCTCCTGCCTCTCCCCTAACCCCCCTCCCTTGCCCTGTGGCCCCAGCCTCTATTGCTGCTCCTGCCCCAACTCCCTCCACACTTCCTGAGACCCCTGCCCCAGCCCCTCTCTCCCCCACAAAGTCCCCAGCAGCTCCTGCTCCAGCCCCCTCCACTCCTCCTCTGACCCCAGCCTCCAAATCAACCCCTTTCCCTTCCCCTTCGGCTCCTGCTCCAGCCACTGTCCATCCCTTGGGGGCTCCTGTTTCTCCCAGTGTTACACCAGCTCTGGTGACTCCTGCGTCTCCACCAGCTCCCATCGCCCCTCCTGAGGCTGCAGTTTGTCCTGTGACTCCTGGCTCTCCCCTGGTTCCTCCCACTTGCCCCAGGGCTCCGGCTTCAGCCCCACCGGCCCCAGCCTCTCCCACTTGCCCAGGTCTGGTGACCCCGGGCTCTCTGCCTGCCCCCAAGGCAGTAGCTGAGGTTGCTGCCCCTAGCTCTGCTCCCACCTTCTCCCCTGAGCTCCTCCTTGCTCCCCAGAAACTCATTTCCTCACCTCTTGCTTCCACTGACCTCCCTGCCCCTCCCCTTGCTCCAGCCAATCGCCAAACCCAGCCTGATGCCCCTGCACCTCTGCCCGCTGCCCTTGCTGAAGAGCTAACCGCCTGCCCCAGGCTCCCTAAACCATCCCCGCCTTCCTCATCTGGTCCCGAGCCTGACCCGCCAGCTAGTCCCCCTGCCCCTGTCTGTGCTGCTACCCTCGACGATGACGAGCTGCCGCCTCTCATCCCTCCCGAGGGGCCTGCCGGGGAACTGCCTTTGCAGCCCATCCTGGTGGATCTCTCCTCTCCCAGGCCCTCGGCGGCCCCTGCTGAGGCCCCAGCTGTTCTTCCTCCAGCCAAGCAACCCGCGCTGAAGAACAACAAGGGTATTTGCCGCCTCGGTTTGCTGTGTGCATGGCGTGTCAGCGGCTGCTCACCGAGTACTAACCCCGGGAGACTGTTGGGCATCGAAGCCCACCACTCACTCCTGCGTGATTTGTTAGCCTAGCAAAGTAGCATCGGAAAGCCATGTGCCATGCTGTGTAGGGAGGCCAAAATACTCCCGTGCTGAGCCCCGTGCGCTGGCCCGGGGTGACGCCCCTTGGACATGGCAACCAGAATCCGGCTCACCGCCTGCCACCTGCTCTCGTGTGGGGCACCAGCTTTTACAGTCGGTTCTCGCGCAGTTCACGTCACTGACGGAAGGGCCTCGAATGCACGCCGAGCACAGGGCTGCCTTGCAGAGGGGACGTTGGACTCTGTGGCATCTGGACCCGCGGCACCGGAACCATGCGGGGCTTAAAAAACCCAATCAGCGCCTCCTGCTTGGGTGTTCCTCTCATGTCAGCTGTGTGTTCAATCTGTTCCCCTCCTAACTCCCTGTTTCCCAGCAATCTTGTGGGGATTAGCTCAGAGATCACCAGAGACTTAGGGGCTGTGTCTACACTGGCAGCTTCTTGCTCAAGAACAGCCGTTCTTACGCAAAAACTTGGCTGCTGTCTACACTGCACACGTGTTCTTGCACAAGTAAATTTACAGTATAGCGTTGTAAAACAGGGCTTCTTCAGGACGAGTTATTCCTCTCCCCACGAGGAATAAGCCCTCTTGCGCAAGAGCTCTTCCACAAGAATACAGTGTAGACAGGCACCATGAATTTCTTGCGCAAGAAGCCCCTGTGGTTAAAATGGCCATCAGAGCTTTCTTGCGCAAGAGAGCGTCCACACTGCCATGGATGCTCTTGTGCAAAAGCACATGCCAGTGTAGACACGCTCTTGTGGAAGACTTTTTGCACAAGAACTCTTCCGCAAAACAGTTCTTGCGCAAGAAGCTGCCACTGTAGACGTAGCCACTGTCAGTCTGCCTGTGAGTTGCCTTGGGCAGATGCTGGGGTTACCCTGTTACTTCCCTGGGAGCAAGTTTTGTCGTGAAATGTGTCTCCGTGGCCTGTTTGGTGTGTGTCATTGGTGGTGGCCGCAGCCTGTCCTGTGCACACCCGAAACAAGCTGCGCGCAGCATTTAGGAAGGGGCCGGAGGGCCCAGCTGAGGGAGTCTGATTACCAAGCCTTGTGTCCGCTCCCAGCGAGACTGTGGCATGTGGAAACTTCTGGTGTGGCTGGGTTTGTGCCCTAGCTGCTCTTAGTTTCTAAGCTGGGCGTAAGTAGACAAGAGGAGGATTGAAACTCGCACTTCCCAGTCTGCTCGGGGGGTCAAGTGTGACACCGATGGATCCTGCTTCTTCACTCCTGCGCTGTCGGGCACGGTCCATGCTCAGCTGGCAAGCTCACGACACCCGCTGCTGTGGAGACTTGCATGGAGTGCTGACGGTCACCGGAGTCTTACCCAAGCCCCGGCAGCTTCTGGGCAGGGCACAGATTTGCACGTCCGCATCCAGAGATGCTGCTTCCTGCCAAGGCTCTGGGTTGAATGGTTTAATTGTTGCCATCCCATGCCCTTTACTAGAGCTGGGCTGGGGCTGGCTTTGTGTGAAGACGCAAAGCAACCCTGGGAGCACAACGTGAATCCTTTCCTGTTCCCCTGCCCTGGGTCTGAGCTCCTGCAGTCCCCTGCTTTGCTGTCACCCAAACAAAGGGGGCATTAACAGAGCCTCGGTTTTTGTGTCCCCACCCTTTCCCTAGGGCCCTGGTAACACCAGTTGTGCTTTACTGACTCGCTCGCCCAGTGTTGGCGAACCCGCTTTGATAAATGTGTATCATCTGCTCCTGCCTAAGGTAGGGATGTGAAATCCTGAATGATCAGTAAACCGGTTAAACATTAGGTCACCCTAATGTTTAACCAGTTAACCAGCTAAGCAGGATCCCAGGCGGGGGACCGCTCCCCCAGTGGGCTGGACCAGCAGCCGTTCACATCCCTAGCCTAACACACACTTCACTGCTGATGGAGAGGTTCAGACTTGGAGCCAGATCCTGAAAAAACTGAGTACTTGTGACTTCCACTGACTGTAAAGGAGATGGGAGGAAGTGCGCAGAGCCCTAGGTCGGCCCTCTGATCAGGTGCAGATGCTTCTCCCCTGGGCTTCGTGATCTCTCGAGGTCCCTTCCAGTTCTGGTATTCTGTGATTCTGATTCCCTATCCAAAATCCTGTGGCAGCTGTAGGGATGTTGGCGTATAGCTGGTTAAACGCTTATCAGTTAATCCAAACGACTGCACGCACGCACACCCTTTGCTGCCTGTATCAGAGGCAGCGGCTGGGGGAGGCGGGAGCCACCTGCCCCTATCCCCCGTGCTGCTAGCTCTGTATCACAGGCAGCAGCATGGGAGGAGGCTGTCCACAGGGAGTTGGGGCCCCCCCCACAGATAGGAGCTGCTGCCGCCCCCCGCTCAGAGGCAGCAGCGCGGGGTGGCAGGCAGGAACCGGTCTGTATGGGGAGCCAGTTTTTAAACTGGATCCCCTCCTGGACCAGCTCTGCCTGTCACCCCGCACTGCTGCCTCTGGTAGAGTGGCAGCAGTGCGGGGTGGCAGGGGCTCCCCCGGAGTGGGGCTAGGAGCACACTGGCTGTCAGCCCCAAGGGAGTATTTTAGGAACTGTGTAGTCAACACAATTGTTTTGTGGTTATACGATTACTAAAATGAGCGTTATCTAATGTCCCATGGCAGCTGTGTAGGCCTCATGGATACCAGGAGCCTGGACTGACCCAGTCTGACTACGAGGCCTCTGTCTACCACTGCACAAAAGGCTATTCCCCCACCCTTTCAGGGCACTGGACTTCCAAAGCCTCCGTTACTACTGATCTGTGTTGTCCTTGAATGTGTGGCCATTTCTTTGTTACGCAGGAGGGATGGGGAAGGGGGGTAGAATCCCTCCTGTACCAGGCCTTGCATACATGTATTGGCTTGATGTTCATTTTGGTGTGAGCTGGGGTAATGGAACAGCTTCAACCCTTCATCATAATGAGACCCTAAACAACCCCGTGGCAAAGGCTTTGCCGGAACAGGTCAGCTTCTCTGTCCCCTCCTGTTTCCACCAGACGTGCCTGCTTCTCCCCCAGGGGCCCACGCTGGGATACGTGATGCATGTTTGTTTCCCTAGGGTCCGGCACAGAATCCGACAGCGACGAATCGGTGCCAGAACTCGAAGAACAAGATTCTACGCAGGCCACCACACAGCAGGCGCAGGTAAGGGGCTGGGTCCCTGCCGGCTACGTCACGCGGTGCATGTGGTGGGGTTGAGTCGCAGGATCCCTGGCTTCTGGAAGTAAGAGAACCTTCCGTCTTTGCCATGTAGGGCCGCCATCCCTGGGCCCAAGCAGCCACTTGAGGATGTGAAGATGCATCTCTCACCGTTACTCACAGGCGAGGGAAGGGCCCTTGGGAATCCCTGTTCTCTCCTCCACCCAGACACAGTCCCTGGAGATCCCGTCCCAGCTCACTCTCACTGCAGTGAACGCTGCTATTGGAAAGTCAGGAGGCTGAGCAGTTCTGTGCCTCCCTCCCCCCGCACCGTGAGCTGGCCATGCCTCTCAAACCATGCTTGTGGCACAAGCTCCGTCCTGAGCTCTACCTTCTCTCTCCCCTCCTCCTCCCCCCCCCCCCCACAGCGGGGCAGAGGCGCTATCTGACAGCTGCCCCCACTCTTGGTTCCTGAGGCTTGTTTCCTTGGCTTTCCTAAGGCCCCGCTTGTTCTCTGTCCCTGCAGCTCGCAGCAGCAGCTGAAATCGATGAAGAACCAGTTAGCAAAGCAAAACAGAGTCGGAGTGAAAAGAAAGCACGAAAGGTAGGAGAAGATGGCCGGTGGGTGCAGTTCCTTGCCTCCCCCGGGGAGTCAGCCAGCACAGCTGGCGAGAGATGGGGCCCCTTCGATTTAGCCCTGTCATGCCCAGCACGGTGCTGCTTGTCTGATTCAATGCCTCCTGATGCCCTGTACTGGCAAGGCTGGCATGGAGCTGAGTGGGCACTTGTGTGACCCTCTGCCTTTCTAATCCTATGACCCCAAGGGATTCCCTGGCCTAATGGTAGAAAGAACCATGCCCTGTGCATGGGCCATCCCAGAATCCAGCTGAGGGAAGGACACTCATTTCACAGGAGAATCGGTGGTTGAGTTGAGTTAGGGCTATATAGTTTGCAAGGACAGTCCAGTGATTGCTGGGTGGCCATCCTGGAATCATTCCTCCATCTTTTTCTCCCTTCCCACGCTTAAACAGTGGCATAGCTCACAAATCTCTCAAGTCTGCCTGTGTTCCTCTGAATCCTGTTCATGACGCCAGTTTGTCATGTGATGGTTCTAACGATATATTTTTAGATTCAGAAGCGCAGGACAAACCAGTGAGAGATTTAAACGTAACCACTTTCCTATTTTATTAAAAATTCGAGCAATTACAATAAGCAAAGAACTTTGCAAATAAAAGGGTCAATACAATTCCCATAAGCAGTGCAAGACAAATAACACAGCACAGATCACAGTTCAGGCTTCAGCCATGATTCGTTATAGGCTAACTTATTACTATGCAATGTAATCTTATATACTATAGATTTTTGAAAGGGTAGCCTAAGATACCCAAAACTAGCTATACTACAATATTCAAGCCTAATGCACTTACAGTTCACCCTTGATCCCCAACAATCCCCAGACAAGAGGTCGTGGTCTCGTTCCTTCCTGCACACTGAGACGTCCTAGACTGCGTGATGTGGATGAACAGGCCAAGAACTTCTGGTTACGTGAACAGAGTTTGCGGGTCCTCTCTGTTCCTCCTCCCAAA
Organism: Rafetus swinhoei; assembly: GCA_019425775.1. Taxonomy (NCBI): domain Eukaryota; kingdom Metazoa; phylum Chordata; order Testudines; family Trionychidae; genus Rafetus; species Rafetus swinhoei. The sequence continues at coordinate 7,388,133 of JAFJHL010000157.1, read as the reverse complement.
GCACCTGTGTGCAGAAGCATCCTTTATACAAGCAAGACTCGGTTGCCACACCTTGATCTAGCCATACACACTTCTTTATTCCAACACCCTTAGATACGCTACTCACTTTACTTAACGTTATTTGTTCAGTCTTTATGCCATTATCCTAAGTTGTGTTACCCCTTTTGCGGTTAGCACTTTCGTAAAATACAGGGTGTGCCCGTTGTCGCCCCCTATTTCTATAGGCCACGTCATAATCATTTTGGAAATTTTGATCATGCTTGTTTTTAATAGTATACACTTTTAATGATTTCAGCAGTTTAAGCAACTTATTAGTAGATCTCGCCCAATGACCAAGAGCACAAACGTAGCAGTTTCAGCACTTTAAGTAGTTTACGGTCAAGCCTTTACCCCATGACCGAGGGCAAAAGGTTATATTTCCACATACAGTAAAACCTGTGTTATCCAGCACGCTCGAGGATTAGGGCATTCCGGTTATCTAAAAGTTCCGGTTATCTAAAAATTCTGGTTATCGGAGGGTCCCATCAACCTAGGAAAACCAATGGACAATAATAGTAAAACTCACGTTTTTAATATTGGTAGTTTTGTAGTGTGAGGCAGTTGGTCTCACATTTCTATTTTGAGTTAAAGATGATTAGTACTTCTTAAATAAAAAATTAAGCCAATCATGGTGAACCAAGCCAGGCCTGTGCGCCTGAAGATGTGACAGTATTGTGACTGGGGGGCAATGCTGGTTAACAGAGTGCCAGGTAACAAAGGTTTCACTGTACTTGCTTCAGCCTGAGGCCTGCCTACATGCTTGCTAGCATCAGACTTAACAGGGCCTTGCTTCTTAGCCAGAACTCGTGTCAAGTCAGAGAAGGCTGGGCAGACTCCTCCACAGTGGGGTCCCCAGCTCATACAGCAAGATGGTGGCAGAGCTGGCACCAAGTTCTCTCCACTCTGCCTCTGGCTGTGAGGGTTCTCACAGCAGGAACGTTGGAGGTTTCTTTGCAGGATGTCCTGAGCCGATGAGCCCTCGTCTCAATGAGTTCTTTCTCCTTTGCTTTTAAGGCAATGTCCAAACTGGGCCTTCGCCAGGTCACAGGTGTAACCCGAGTCACCATCCGGAAATCCAAGAACATCCTCTTCGTCATCACGAAGCCAGACGTGTACAAAAGCCCAGCATCAGACACCTACATCGTCTTCGGCGAGGCCAAGGTGAGCTGACTCAGCTCTTCCCACCTTTTTTCACAGCAGCCCAGCCAGGCCTTGGGGATTGCAGTTCTGTGGCATCGCACTTCAGACAGAACTGTTCCTAGATCACCGCTTCCCTGCTGCAGGGTGGGTGGGCTTTGAATCCTTTCTGCAAGCTGGTTCCTCTTATCTCTGCTACGCAGCAGGTAGCAAAAGAGCCTTAGTAATTGTGCTTGCTGACCCTAAAGGCCTTGGGTGTCTGAGTCTCCCAGTCCGGGTTTCTTTGGGGGTCCCTTTGAAATGGCAGCCGGTTCACCCGCGTCTCACTGTGCTCTGTGTTTCTCCTATCCCCAGATCGAAGATCTGTCCCAGCAGGCACAGCTGGCAGCCGCTGAGAAATTCAAAGTGCAAGGAGAAGCCGTCTCAAACATTCAGGAAAACACGCAGACTCCCACCGTACAGGAGGAGAGCGAAGAAGAAGAGGTACGTTGCCTCCAGGGCCCGGTCGCATCATTGGCGGGGCTGAAACAGAAGGCCACGGTCAGGACGAGGGGACTCTTGCCTTCATGCACACCTGTGGTTAATGGAATGTGCTAGCTGTTAGGCCTCTTGCCCACCTCTGGCAGGCGTCCAGGACCCCATTGTGAAGCGAGTCTCAGCCCATTTCTAGCGGGACAGATGCCACCTCACCCAAAGCATCAAACCCACTGATCTTCTGGTCAGCCTGGCAGAGGGCAGGCCCTGGACATTTATTGTCCTCCGCCATGGAGCAGGCATGTCTCACCAACACTGTTACAGTCCCCAGGGACCTGTAGGACCATTCCCTTTTACGGCATCTGAGCCCGTTTGCCCCTGTACTGTGCTGGAGATGCTGAGACGTGGCACCTGGGGATTCCCTGGCCCTTCCTCCACCTCCCTGCCCTAAGGTAGAAAGAAGAAACTTGCCCTGAGCGCTGGCCATCCCAGAATCCCCTCCTGCCAGGCTGCCTGCACCTTTCTTTTGAAGCAGCTGGAGCTGGCCGCTGTCGGAGGACAGGGAACCACGGCAGACTGGCTCAGACTTCCCTGTGCTTGTGGGAAGCAGCTATCTCCTCAGTCTGCAAGCAGGGAAATCAGATCCTGACTACTGCTGCGGTGTGGGCTGGATTGAGGCTGGCCACAGGGGGCCGTGGCCGTCTGTACCTGCGTGGCACAGAGAGATGTGTGCCGTTGGCTGGGAGACAACCCTGCTCTCTTCTCACTTAGGTTGACGAGACCGGCGTTGAGGTGAAGGACATCGAGCTGGTCATGTCTCAGGCGAACGTGTCGCGGGCAAAGGCTGTCCGTGCCCTGAAGAACAACAGTAACGATATTGTAAATGCCATTATGGTGAGTGACCCCCGGAATGGAGTTCCCAGGCAGCTGAGTGAGCCCGAAACTTGGGGAGTAGAAGTTACAGTGAGGAGTGAATCCTCCCTGGAGGGGAAGAACTGGGCATGCTCATTTCACTGCTGATTGTGGGGACACTTAATGATCAGTTACCCTGAGGGCATATCCCGACTTACCCTCTTCTCGACTCCTCCACGCTGCATCATTCTGTCAGTTTCACTATCTGTATTGTCCCCCATTGGGAACAGGGCAAAATAACAGGCCCAATGGCTCACAATCAGGTCTGTGTTGTGATGTAAATAATTATCTGCAGAATAGATGGCCCCCTGCCTCCTCCCCTGTCCCCCACCTCTGTGTGTATCGCACAGCTCTCTGCCCTCAGAGCAGCCATAACAGCCTTCCCCAAGGCTGCTTGGCCCTGCTTAGCCGATAAACAGTCTGATGCTCATGCTGCTCTGTTGCTTCTGCATCAGCATGCCAAAGGAGGCTGGAACTTGGTGAAATATCTGGGAAATTTCAGATCCGCCCCCAGCAATAGTATCCAACCTTTCTCTCTCTTTCTCTCTCTAGGAATTGTCGATGTAGCCGACAGAAGGGAGGAACCGTTCGGTTTTTCAGAGAAGAGTAAAATGCAGCTAAATTTAACATTTGTACTATTTCTATCGATAAATAAACGTTGTGGCTTATTGTCGGTGAAACCTTTTATTTTTTATTTTGGTTTTCCCTGAGGTCACGAGGTCTAAACACTGATCACAGATAGGATCCCAGCCCTGATACGATCTCTCCCTTGCTGCTCCCAGGGAAGCTCATCTTCTAATTCTGGTATTTTGTTCCTCTTTGTGAAGATTCACCAGCCTATAGGAAGCAACAAAGGACTCAGACGCTAGCATAGTGTCGGGGAACCTGCGGGCTGCATGTGGCCTATTGGTTCTATGTATGGCCCAAAAGACATTTTATGTACTGTTGCCAATGCGCAGGGTTGCTGGATTCCGCTGGTTTACGTCCACCTAGTTTTCTTCCTACCGATGTTACCAAAGTGACATGCAAGTAAAGCCAGGGCATATGAAGTCTGTGCTGTCCTTCACTGCTCCAGCAAATGAATATCCCTTCACAGGTGTGGAACACTGAGCTCATTTTAACTGCACGCCCGCTGTCTAAAGTTCAGTCTCAAATTCTGATGCTCAGACGTTAGAAAATCTGAGAAGCCTCATTTCCCTCCCGGGGGGGCTGCAAGGTGGCCCCCTCTAGAGTTCAAGTGTCTAGTCCGCTCCAAGTTTCAATGACTGCGATGTGGTGGATGTCAACATAATCTTGAGCGAGGCCTAAAAATCATGACATCTTTATAAAAAACCGTGTTCTTTTGATCTGCCTTCTGGTTGATGAGGCTTTCGTTACACTCACTTCGTGGGTCTAAGATTTTCTCTGCTTGCAGATCTCAAAGTGCTTTACAGAGGCGGTATTGTCCTCAAAATGGAGCACAGAAAGGAACGTGCCTTGCCCAAATTCACCCAGCAAGCCAGCAACCTCTCTTAGGCTACAGTGTTTGTGTTGTAAGGTGCCAGGAGAGAGAAGCCCTTGTGATCTCCTGATTTCAGCACTCGGAGTTTTTGGAAATACCCCCGAAAAATCATGTGAGTTGGAAATTCTGTGCTCTGCTGGTGGAAGTTCCACCACTTCCTTGGATTGACAGCGTTGGGAAGGTTTTCTTGGTGTTCTTATTTGCACCCTGTCATGTAACTCTGAGGGTAGAGTCACTGCCGGTACTTGCTTTCCTGCCATTTTAAAATCCTGCTTCACGAGAGCTTTAATGGCATTGTTGTGTCCTGTCACGAAAAAGACATGTCTCCGATTGCTGCTCTCATTTCCCAGGTCTATAAGCAAACCTGTCCTTGACCAGAAAGTTGAGTGTGCTGCAGAGGGAGGTTCAGCCAGCAGGGAGTGGGAAGGAACCGATGCCCAATGAAATCCTAAGTGTCATGAAAAGGCAGGAGCCATGAAAATGGGTAGGGTGCCACTGCTTAGTAACATTTTTTCCCCTGTGCAATAAAAACTAGGCTGTGGAACAACTCATTAAAACTGATTTAGCTACACTGCGGAGAATACAGTCACCGAGGAACCCCAAATGACATCAGCAAGAGCTGCTAGCTGGAAGCCCCTCACGCACTACAGGTATTGCTATTAGTCACAATCTGTGTAAATCCAAGCTGGCAGAGTTCCGACTCTCCCACAGGAAGCCTTTGGGGGCTGCAGTAAGATGGAGGTGAGAGGACCAATGCTGGAGTGTGAGTTTCTGCAAACAGGGTTTGATCATTTTAGCTCAGAGAAGTGATAGGCTACTTTCAAATCCTAGGACTCCAGCAGGATGTATTCAGAGGCTGGTAATTGAGAGTAGGAGTGGAGTAAAACCTGAAAAGAGCTCTTCCAGTGTTGCGTGGTTCGAACCACACGACATCTAGGCTACATCTACACTGCAGGCTTCTTGCGCAAGAATGGCCCTTCTTGCGCAAAAACTTGCAGAGCGTCTACACTGCACGCGTGTGCTTGTGCAAGTAAATTTACAGAAAGGGTTCGGAACAGAGGGCTTCTTGCGCAAGAGTTATTCCTCTCCCCACAAGAAATAAGAGCTCTTGCGCAAAACAGCAGTGTGGACAGGCAATGGGTTTCTTGCGTAAGAAACCCCTATGGCTAAAATGGCCATCAGAGACTTCTTGCACAAGAGAGCATCCACACTGCCATGGATGCTCTTGTGCAAAAGCACATCTCTTGCACAAAAGCACATGGCAGTTCTTGTGCAAGAAGCCTGCAGTGTAGACCTAGCCCAAGGGTACCTCTACACTGCAACACTGTTTCAAAATAACTAGCGCTATTCCAAATAGCTTAGTCCGTGTCTACACAGCAGGCAGTTACTTCGAAAGTGTCAAAATATTGTCAAGCTGGAGGACTTCTTACTCTCCTGTAACCTTCATTGTACAAGGAATAAGGGAAGTTGGAGGAAAAGTGCTCTATTTTGAAATAAGTGCTGTGTAGACACTCCCTATTTTGAAATAAGCTACGCAATTGACGTAGCTCAATTTGCGTAGCTTATTCCGAGTTAAGCCTTACAGTGTAGACTCACACCCAGAGTCCCATTTAGTGTGAGGTAGAACTGATTTTTGGGAACTATTCTAATCCACCAGATGTTGCTCCAAGCCTGTAGGTGCATGAATAGGGCTTAATTACTGGTTTGACTGGTCTCTCAGAATGGTAGCGTATTACCTTGCTTTGCTGCCTGGATGTCGTCCTGTTTCAAAAATGCAGCCTTATCCAGTGGAAAGGTCAATGAACTTGGCTTCTCTCACTGTTTTGGAACAAGGGAATCTGGGTTAATGGGGATGTTAAGGCTTTCTAAAGACACGTGCACCCCACTGCAATGTGGATGCCTTCTTGCTATCTCCTGGACAACTCTGGTAAGTTTAGAAGTTTAGTTTATTGGCAGAATTTGATATTTATTGTCATAATTTTGATGTCTTTATTTGTAAAAAATTTAATCTAAATTTTCACAATTGAGGGATTCTATAGTAGGTGATGAGTCAACAATAATTATAACAAGTTCCCAAGCAGCCTTTGTCTAGGCCCATCTTAACATTTTCAATTTAGTATCAGTGTGCATATTTTTTCATAATTGTGTGTGTATAGGGAAATTGACATTTACCAATAAACATCTAATCCTTCCAACCCTACTTTTTAATGCTCCAAAAAGACTGTAGAGGAGGAGATGACTTTATAAATATATAAATACATGTGCATGGCTATTTTCTTCATGAACCACTGGCTCTGCTCCTTATTTTATAACGAGGTTTTTTTTGCTTGTAATATTAATCACTCTGTCCCTCTGAATGTACAGTTGGTTTCTTTCTTTCTTGGGGATACAATGCATTGTGAAAGTAGGCTCCAATGCAAATATTGCTCCCTGCATAGATGTCAAGGCCTTCCAGCACTGTCATCTCAAAACAGAAGAGGCTCTGAGCCAGTTACTTCTGACAGATACCATATTTGCCTGGAAATAGGTCTGGATGAGCAGTGCTCTGGCTCCAAAGGCATTCAGGAGATTGTATATTCCTGCTCTTAAGAACATAAGAATGGCTATTCTGGCTGAAGCTAAAGGTCTGTCTGCCCAGTCTCCTGTCTTCTGAAAGTGGCCAATTCCAGGTGCCTCGAGAGACCAAGCAGTCAAAAAGTGACCCATCTTCTGTCACCCATTCCCAGCTTGTGGCAAACAGACATTGGGGCACCCTCCCTGCCCATCCTGGCTAATAGCTGTTGATGGATTTATCCATTAATGTATCTAGTTATTTTTGGACAATATTATAATCTCAGTCTTCACAGCATCCTTTGGCAAGGAGTTCCACAGGTTGGCTGGGAAGAAAGGTTTCCTTGGGTTTGTTTTACACCTGCTGTCTGTTAATTTAATTGGGTGACCCCCTAAATTCACTGGGTGACCTCTTCGTCAGTGGGTCTCAAAGTGCGTTCACCGGAAGAAGGGAGTGTCCCTCTAGGGCAGCAGACAGATGGGGGGGGTTCATTCTCCTGCACCCTGCCTTTCCCTGAGCCACTGAAGGCCCCAATCCCAGGGGCCTTTGTAGTGTGCCCGAAGTTCTCTAGGTGCTCCTCATTTTCCTCCTCCCTCTGGTTTATGAGGGTCCCACTTCCCTCCCCTTCCAGTAGGCAACAGCAGGGTCCAAGAAAACTACATGGCCCAGCATCCTTCACTCTCGTTCCCATGGCAACCATGGGCCAGGGAACTGTGTGCTCACCCTGTAGCAACAGCGGGAAACCGGGACAAGCATCAGCGCACGCGCCGCACGTGGGACGGGGCAAGTCGGAACCTATGGGGCGGCGATGCGCCTGCGCGCTGAAAAGAGGGGAGCCGCGCCTGCGCGCTCCGAGGGAGGCCGCCCTGGGCACGCGCGTGGAAGGCCGAGAGCCGCGAGGCGGTTGGGGCGCATGCGCTCTGCGGCCGGTAGGGCCCAAGCGCGCTGAGGGAGCCGGCAGCGGCGCATGCGCGGCGGCCAGTGCGGCGAGAGGCGGGAGCGGGGTATTTTGCTGCGTCACCAGCGCCTGGAGCAGCCGCCGTTGCCCGAAAGCGCGCGGTGCATTGTGGGTGCTAGGCCGAGCCCTCAGGAGCCGCCGCCGCCTCACGCTGGTTGGAGCCGGCCCCGCTCGCCGCTGCCCGCCCGCGCCAGAGAGCCCCGCGCCGGGGACCCGCCTGCCCGGAGCCGCCCCTGCCGCTGTTCGCCATGTGAGGGAGGAAGGGGCCGGGCCTGTGGAGCGGGGAGGGGCGGCGGCGGCCCGCGGGGGGCCGGAGGGAGGCCGGGGCGGGAGGGCCGAGGTGCAAGGGAGGAGGGGCCCGGCCGGGGGCAGAGGTGGGGGTGTAGAAGGGAGCCCAGACGTGGGGCCCAGACGTGGGGAGGGGTGTGGGGCCCAGACGTGGGGAGGGGTGTAGAGGGGGCCCAGAGGTGGGGGCTGGGGGCCACAAGGCAGTCTATGTTTGGAGGAGATGGGGATGCAGAGATTTCAAAGGAGGAGGTGCAGGCCTTGGGGGCACTTGCATCAGGGAGAGATGGGTCGCCCCGAGTTGAGCCGCTCACCCTTTAGTCCTGAAAAAACTTTAAACCCCCCCCAAGGAATAATCCTGCCGCACCTTAGAGACTAACATAAAATGTAGATGGTACCGTGTGCTTTCGGGGGCATAACCCACTTCTGCAGACTCACACGGCTTACCCCTCTGAACCTTTAATCCTGGTCACCTGGCTGGGAGTGGGAGAGGGTGAAGGTAATTTGGGGGTGGGATTGGGGAGATATGTGGGCACACAAGGCCTCTACGGCCAAGGGAATGAATAGTAGGACCCTAGGAGCTGGATGTTACAGCAGCCCTTGTTTTTATTAAGGTGAGACCTTTGCTAGAGTTCCCAGGTTTCCTCTCTCTCAGGAGCACCTGAGGTTGTCACTCAGACCTGTAACTCCCCTCGCTTTCTCCTCCTCTCCAAGAATTCAGGGAACGGACAGCCTCTGAGCTATCCTATGGTGCCACTTACATTTCTGGTGCAGCAGTCTTCAATACAGTCCAAAACTAGTGTAAATGTGACACAACATCAGTTTCATTCCTTTCTCTTTCTTGCAGATTAAGAGAAACACATGCAAACCATTATATTAACTGGTGTTGGCTGTTTAAGGTCCTGGCTATGTTAATTGTCTTATAAAGCATACTTCTTGAGCAGCAAAATGTGACAGAAACCGAAACAAAAATCTTACTCTGGCAGACCGTGAACTAGTAATGGTGTAGGAGGACAGGGAGACAGGACTCTGAATTCTCTTTGAGGCTCGGCTTCTGACATGTTTTGTGACTTTGAGCAAGTCACTTTACCTGTATGCCCCTATTTCTCTGTCTGTGTCTGTAAAGTGGAGACTCATGAAGATGCTGAGCCATGGCACTTAGTGTAAAAGCAGTGTAAAATACCTGGTGTGTGCATGTCCCAAAATACCTGAGATCCCAGCTGTGTTACTCAAAGCTTCCTGAGTTTGACTTCTGGTTGTGGCAAATTTACTTCTTCCTGCACAGAATTGCTTAGTTTTGCAGGTCTACAGCATGGAACCAGACCAGTAGATGAATCTCTAGAATACAAATACAAGCATAGAATACTAGAACTGGAAGGGCCCTTGTCAAGTCCAGTTCCCCGCCCTCACGGCAGAACCAACAGATGTCTGTCTAATCTGCTCTTAGACCTCTCCAATGATGGAAATTCCACAGCCTCCGTAGGCCATTTATTCCAGTGCTTAACCAACCTGACAGGTTGGACATTAAGAAAAACTTTCTTAACCTCCCTTCCTACAATTTAAGCCCGTTGCTTATTGGCCTTTTAACTATTTTAATATATTAGTTTGAGTACACATGTAAAATAACTTTTATTAAAAGCTAGTTTGATTATCTAAAACTGAATCCCACACTTGCCAGTGAACCAAAATACTCGTCACTCCTTTCAAACCCTTAGGTAAAACGTTTGCTCACCAAACAAACTTGTCAAAAAGGTGTACAAACTCAGGCCTTGTTAGTTCTGTTGGGGGGAAGAATTACATAGTAGAGATTTCTCCACCCCCCCACCCCAACATTCAGTACTAGGAATGAACAAGAGAGTACTGGGGTTGATTTAAATTGTAGTGATATATCAGGAAAGATGATTTCTTGAATGGCTAGGGCTTAGGGATATACAATTCCTGTTTAATCAGTTAAATGTTGGGGGGACGGGGATGCTTGGCCTGCCCATGGCACAGCAGGCTGGGCTGGAGTAGCCCTCTGTTTGTGTTGGGTGGGGAACTGCTCTAGCCCAGCTGGATTACATTAACCATTGATATCCCTACCAGGACCCCAATCTGTGTTTTCCACTCTGAAATCTCTAATAGCCCCTTCAGCTGCAAGCACTACAGGATGCCAGTGCCATCTTTGAAGCTTTGATATAATATAGTCCATACAGCTAACTTTGCTTAATTGAGAAGCTACTATGCCCTGCATCAGCTGTAGCTTCCAGGTGGTCTCCTGTGAAGTGTGATGTAGGCCACGCTGCACTAATAAATTGTGGAAGTGACAGACAAGTGTGGCTAATTTGACAGAATTCCCATTAGATGGAAACAAGTGAAGAGATCACTGTAAAGTAGACATTTAAAGATGCAAGTTGAGACACTTTGCATTGTGATGTGCTGGTCACTTAGGTTGAACACAGTTTACCCATAATGCTGAGGTGGTCTTTCATTATTTGAGAAAAATGGCAACCAGAATTGACTAGCTCTGTTTTAATGCCCTGTGGTCATAATTCTTAAATAAATGACACTTGTTGCTGTGTGTGTGTTTCACTGTGTGAGATACAACTAGCTCATAAAGAAAATTGCTTATTGTAATGGGCCAAAACAGTATTTTAACAAGATATTTACTTTCAGGGGACAGATAGTTGAGTGTCATGGTATAAACGGAAATATTGGACAAACCTTAAGTCCTAAATACACTATTAGAAGTTGGTGCAATAGAACTCTGCCTCGTTCCTTGTAGCTCAAGTGACTGCTTGGTCAACTTTTTCAGCCCTCATGGGTGAAGGGTTGTTCTTGTGAGATGAGGTTGGTTACACTGAGGGAAGAGAGGAAAATGGTAGGCCTTCATAATGAATGCATGCATCTGGAGTACTTGAAAATCGTAACCACATTTCTCCACTACTAGTGTCTCATGGTTTAATATTGCATAGTAGTTATGTAGGAGTGGAATGACCTTACTGCACAAGTGCCCAGTAAAGAATTTAGTTGACATGTGCACACTATTGACTCTGTGGGTCCTTTTTTCTTCAGGGAATCTTAAAATATAGACATGGTACTGAAATTTCTGCTAGTAGTGCTGATGCATCTTGCGTTACTACTTGCTTATGAAAATCTGATTCCTGGCACATCATGAAGAGGCCTAAATTACGATTGTCATAAAATTTATCTTAATTTTGGAAAACTTGATCTGGATGGCTAATCTGCAAGTCTGACTTCCACAGGAGTTTAACTTGACTGCAGCAAGCCTTTTGCGGTGGGAGGGGGGGGAGAACAGAGTTTGTAAATCTAAAATGAGGTCATTATTCAGATTTTAAACATAGGCCTAGTGTATTTCCTTTTGCTAATACCACTTTTTCATATGGCTCAAATAATTGGGAAGGGAGCCTCCATTTAATTCTATGGCTAATCTTTTAAATAGAGTCTAAGAAATATTGTATAGTGGTGCAATACCTTATTCCTGTAAGACCTACTTAATCTTGGCAAAGATGCTTACGGCATGGCTTGCGTTTTCTCAGATGTATAGCTGTTACTTATGGATATAACTGTTCTCTAAATGTTAATAGTGTCCAGCAAAACTCTTGTGTTTGGAGGGAGATCACTGTCCCTGCTTTTGATTGTGTAAAAACTCTGGGTGATAACTAATGTATCAATTCCACAGAATCGGCCATCTCCCATACTGTTGTGGGAAAATAACAAAGGTACAACATAACATCCAAAGGCAGCAGGTCTGATGGCTGGGTTAGGCAAATAAAAATCCTTGTTTTTTCACTAGGTGTCTTTAAGTCTTAGCAGGGTGAGGCTTTTGTCCATATAAGGAATTAGAAATATTAAACTTGGGGAATAGTCACTCTTTTATTACTAAACTTACCCAGCATGGGTAGCACAAATATGAAAGGAAACTGCTTTCCTTACATACGCCTGAGAAATAGTGTCACTAGAAGGCAGTTGTTCTTTCATCCAGTGGATTGGAGTGGTTTGCTTGCATTCAAACAATCCATCCAGGAATGGTATTTTTTTACATTTTGAAGATCACTGTTCTGGTGGAGGGAACCTTTCAGTTTTTGCCTGGGCATTACTGTTTTATGCTCCATTCCAGAAAGATGGAACTGGATCTTAATGGAAACACTTTTTTCCAATGAAAAGCATAATTGTGAAACCAGCCATTTTTGCTATCAGAGGAGTCTTTGTAGAGCTTGTGCAAGAATTGCCAATTAGGTGCGTCTCTTCTGTGGTAGTCACTGTGTATAACTTTAAGCTGCCTTTGGGATAGTAGTCTGAGAATTTCAGTGTTTGCACTTTCTCCTATTGATCTCCCCCATCACTACTATCAACATATGACTACTGCATCAAAATCTATGTCTGAATCAGATTTGGGGCATTTTTAATAAGTGACACACATGATAAAGGTTTTGACTAAAACCATGTATGTCAGCTCACTTAGCAACATAAAATCCCTGTGCTACTGGAATACACTCAAATGAAACCATTGGACTATTTTCAGATTGAACCTCTCAAGCAAGGCATGAACTAAAAGTCCAACATCTATGAAATGGTTTCCCTTTTACAAACATGTTTTCTTCAGGCTTCTTTGCTTTGCTTTCTCGTATAATCAGACTAGTGCTTGAATAGTTTTACGTGTACTCCTCCACAGTAACTGGACAGAAGCATACAAGAGCTGTATATAAAGAACAGCTCTTTACTCTTTCAAGCAAGAATAAGATTAAACACCAAAACACTGCCTTTAGTGTGCTTGAGGAATACAAATTTGATGCTAAACCTAAAAAAATTATTCATAAAATAACCTGTTACAGAACTGCTGAACCTTACATTAGAAGATGGAGGGAGGAAATCCCTTGCTAAATGTGAAATGGTGCATGTAAATTTGCTTGACTATTGGTTTTGTCAAACATTGCAGAATACATCATGCTTAACTCTGTCAATTGAGTCTGAGTCAGAATCTTAAAGCTTTACCTTTCAAAAGGTTTGCAGTGATCTGTTGAAATGGTCTGAGAACTTGTCCTTGTATTAAGATTCCCTATTTGGCAAGTTATTGCAATGCTTTAACGTGGAGGGTTACACTGCAGAGCATCTTCTCAATCCATCTGTGAAATGGCAGGAAAAAGGTAGTGTTCCACGCAGTCAAACTCTTTACATATGCTGTATGTACAAAGAACAAATACCCATTATTTCAGATGCAACTGAACTCTCTAGACTTGTGTGGTATTATAAACTTTTAGGCAGTATATTGAGGTTGTCAGAATTTCAGTTTACAGAATAAAACCTTGAGGCCACTTTAAAAGTTTCTGACATCAATACATTGTTCTTAACTCATGAGCAGGGCTGTATTTGTGTTGCAGGATTGTGGTTCTCTGTACCTGAGATCTGCTCTGTAACATAAGTGAGTTACTACTGTCCTAGCTGTCAAGTCTCCAGAGGAAGGAATCAGTCCATTGCACCTTATGAAAAATGCTGTCTTGAGTTCATGGCAACAGCAGCTTATGCAAAGTGGGATGGCTGGTATTCCCTCCAGAATTCAGAAATCTAGTTATCCAGCCTCGCTATCCACTCTGCTTCTATGGCACTGAAGTGTGTGGAAAAGGGATATAATAGTATATATAGTTAAAAAGATAACTGATGAGCTTCAGTTAACCTTCATGGTTACATGGAAGTTTGTTCACTCACTCTCTGCCTGCAGCTGGGGTGGGTGGGGGGCAGGTGGCTCCATGGGAGCTGATGTGTGCTGGGAGCCAGCTTAAAAGCTGGATGCCCATATGTACTGGCTCCTACTTTCTCTCCTTCCCTCCCTCCCCCCAAGCACGGTGGGGAGGGACAACTTTGCAGGAGGTGGTGCATGTGGAGCTGCCCCCATGTGTAACCACTGACAAATTCAGTAGTTACACATTTACCAAAAAAAAAACCCACTCATTTTAACATCCCTAGTGTGGAAAGAGCAGCTGTATCTTTAGTGACCCTAGTGAGAGACAAAACTTGCATATAAGTATCAAGGGATCCTTGGGGGGGAGGAATGGCTCAGTGGTTTGAGCATTGGCCTGCTAAACCCACGGTTGTGAGTTCAATCCTTGAGTGGGCCATTTAGGGATCTGGGGCAAATCTGTCAGGGATGGTACTTGGTCCTGCTGTGAGGGCAGGGGACTGGACTCAGTGACCTCTCAAGGTCCCTTCCAGCTCTGAGATGATATATCTCCGTATACTACCTTGTCACAGGTAGCTGTCCTGTTCCTCAACCTGCACACATAGAACCAAGGCTTAACTGTAAGCTATATGAACAGTGTAAGCAGGGCTTGGGTATGGCTAGCAACCATGGGAACAACTGCGTCATGTTAAAAAAAAAAAAAAAAAACTCATGTTTTGCAGCATTGAATTTGTAGTGCAGATGGGGCCAAAAAGTGCCATTAAATCATACTCACTTCTATTGAAGGTGCAAGTCTTGTATGTCTGGCACTAGCAGAACAGAAATAAATCACTTTGGAGCTGGTGTTAAGACTAACCTATAGAATGTCAGATAAGCAACTGAACTTTTAGGGACCTCAACAGCTTGATAGCAAAGCTAATAAATTGTATAAAATCTGTCCCCCTGAAAGAATGCTGTGTGCTGTACAAACTTCACTTCCTGGGCACCAACTACAGTTGCCTAAGGGATGTGGTGTGGTTTCCATTGTGCACCAAAAGCATTGTTTGCTCTAGAGGAGGAGAAATTAGACTGAGGGAAATAAGGAGGAAGAATCTAATTACTCTAGTCAGAATTTGTCCATTACATTGATGCTGCTGTTTGTACCACAAGTGATACAAGATCTTGATGGACCTTGAATGGTTAGGGCTTTAGCAAACCAGATATGTTTTGTACTATCCTGGGGCATTTCCACCTACTGAATTGCAAGCACATATCCTGTTGCACCTGTGTTCCTTTGAGGTCACCGTAAAAGACTGAACAGGTCTTTATCCTATTTAGGCCAAGATCTGACATGGTCTGCTCAGATTGATACCGTTTGTAGAGACTTGTCCAAGCCCCCATTCTGTTTTACTTTGTTTAACTCTTTGTAATTGTGCATGATTCCTGCCCAGTCTCTACTGTTGTAATATTGTAGCTGGAGCTGAGGGATAGCTGTTTTATGGGAAGGGTTTTATAGATAAAGTTTCTAATACATAATAAATCTCAGCGCCTTTAAATAGCAATCAGGTTTTTTTCTATTTCCTCATTGCTCAGTTTGAAAGGCAACTGTCTAGTTCCTGTCTACAAACCTGTTCTCTTGCTTACAATTTCTAATGGCATTCACGTGTAATTTAAGATGAGCTTACTCTTACCTGTTCTTCATGAACTTGAGTTTTCTGATTATATTTCTGTTTCATACAGTTTTTAACCAGAGAACTTGCTTCAACACAGGCATCTATTCAGTATGGCTAAGTAGGAGCCACTGGTGCTAGCAGGGACTCAAAAGTATTGCAGTAACACATCAGCCAGAAAGGATCTGACTGGCCTTAATGTATGATCTCTCCATTCATTTTCATTCTGTGGTAACTTTTGGCATTCAAGGAGTGTTACTACTTTGCAATGCTTTAGGGGGATTATGAATTTTCTATTATCTCTTCAGCCTCTGTCTGCTTTTCAACGTAAGCCCCATTTAGGCTGCTACTCTTACTGTACTAACACTGCACTAAGAAGCTTATGTCAACTGCAAGAGTTTCTCTTGCAGGTGAAATTTGCCTTAATTATGGTGAAAATAGACATGTTGGTTTGGAAGAGGGGAGTTGTAAAGAGTGGCGCCCTGGAATCCACTAGATTAGGACAGTTGCTTTGGTTCTATTATCTTAAAATTAAGAAATAATTTCTTTTTAACATTGAGAATCAATGGCATGCATTTTCAGTTCTGATCTTTTTTCTCTTAAATGCTCTGTTTCTAGGCAGCCTGCTTCTGCGAAGTGGTATGACCGAAGGGACTATGTCTTTATTGAATTTTGTGTTGAAGACAGTAAAGATGTTAACGTAAATTTTGAAAAATCCAAACTTACATTCAGGTAAATAACAGATCATTGTCAAGTGGAAGAGAGATTTCCGTATCTAAATGTTGGCCTGATCTGTATTCTAACTAAATAGCAAATACTTTTATCGCAACTATCTTTGCTTTGAGATTCTTCCAATTTAAAGTCCAGCTACATAACTAGCTTAATTTTTTTTCTCTTACAGTTGTCTTGGCGGAAGTGATAACTTTAAACATTTAAATGAAATCGATCTTTTTAATTATATTGATCCAAATGTAAGTATTTTCTGAACTTGTGTCCTGTGCCCCTTTTTCTTGTAAAATTAAGAACTCAATATGTGAAATATTTGAAGACTTTGGGTAACAAACGCCATTAGTACTTGCTGTGCTCAAAAAAATATTGGCCTGATAACGGAATCTCTGGCCCTTCTTTACTGCTACTTAAGTGGCATGTCAGAATCTGCTCCTGAGTACTTACTGATTACACTTCTGTGTGCTTCTTGCCACTGTTGTTGCATGTTCTTTTTTAGTGCTCCTTCCTTTATCCTTGTCCATCTTTCCTCAGGGGCCAAAACCAAATCCACACACAGTCAGCATAATTGCAACTGTGAAAGCAGACATTTTTTTACTAGCTTGTAAAATGTTGCTGTGCTGAAGTGTGGGATTTCAGTCTTGGATTATGACTTTCTATCATCCTTTCCCCAGTTTGAATCCTGTGACTAGTCCAAAATGGTGGGGGCGGCAGACTATTTTGGTATGTGGTAGATCATCACAATGCAATGTTCCATAGACGCTCCAGTGGACTTTACAATGAATGCTTGAACAGATAACTAAAGAGTTCCACATGAGGGGGGACAGTTACAGTATGTACTTTATTCATCCTCTCTAACATAACTAAGTGGTGACCTCTCAAATGGGCAAATGAATGCAGATGTGCAAATCTTAATGAAGTTGCGCCTATCTCCTGTCTTTATCATGTTAAAAAGGATAATTCTGTCATTCCAGGAATCCAAGCATAAAAGAACAGACAGATCTATCTTGTGTTGCTTAAGAAAAGGAGAATCTGGCCAGTCATGGCCCAGGCTAACAAAAGAGAGAGCAAAGGTATGCATCTGTTCGGGGCCGAGTGGTGGAGGGGCGAGTTATACTCATGAAAACAGTGGTCACTGCCACTCGGATTATGGCGAATCCAAATGTCATGCCAGATGAACAGATTGAGCATTTACTGTGTGTTTTGGAGTAGCTGCGCGGTCATTTGGCCTCTCTCCAAACAAGTGGCAGCTCTTGGAGAACCTGGCTACATTTTCCTAGTGTGAGGGGAAACTTCCCCCTTTTATTTCCTCCATCCCAACACACATACTCATCCCTCAAGTTGATAACTGTTTGTATTGCTATGTAGCTCAACTGGCTCAGTGTGGATTTCAACAATTGGAAAGACTGGGAAGATGATTCAGATGAAGACTTGTCCAATTTTGATCGCTTCTCTGAGGTGAGGGAAGATGAGAACTAGGAAGCCTAGCTTCCATTTTTGGGTTTTATTAGCAAACAGTAGCTGATAGCTAAGTGATGAGGCCTCCTTAGTTGTCTTAACAGACGGTGTAGCTCCTTGGCCATCAGTACCCATGCAAACGCATTACATCTTGAACCCCAGCTGTTTCCAGCATCAAATGGTCAGTAGGCAGGTTCCGTAGAGCAAAACAATTTTAGAATTGTAGCCTCTTCATACGTATTCTAGTTGATCATAGTTTGTTTAAAAAAAAAAAAAACACTTCATTGGCTGCTGCTTCTGTATGTTTCGTTTTTCCTTATGATCTCTAAGGGTTACATCTACACTGCACGGCTATTTCGGGATACCAAAGGTATCCCGAAATAGCTACCCTGTATCTACACACGTCGCCCGTTATTTTGAAATATTTTTCGAAATAACACGCACGCTATTTCGCCATCCCAGTAAACCTCGTTGCATGGAGGATAAGGGTTGGCTCAAAATAGATTAGAGATGCGCAATTTGAGCTACACAAATTGCGTATCTTATTTCGAGTTTAGGATGCTTTATAGATGCACCCTAATTGTGCTTTGAAGAGCCAGGCCTCATGCATAGGGAGGCCTACACAGCACTCACACTGTAGAGTAAGTGCACTTAGGTGATGAGAAGACCTGCCTTTTAGCCAGAGCAAAGACTGCCAGTTCTGAGCCGTGTAGTGTCGCCGTTGTGTGTTGCTGCAGACTCTGAGATTACCAGCTTTATTTGTGCTTGTGATCAAATCTGTACTTAATGTGGCTCTCTGGGGGTAGATGGCTAATGCATTAATTAGATTTTCCATCAGATTGAGATGCAGGTAACTTAAAATCAATATAGCATGTTCAGTTTTATACTAATCTAGCTACTCTATTTGCATTCCTACTTGGGCTCTTCCCATGAAATATTTTTAATTAAGATTTATTAACTTCCGTATGTGTGTAGGAGGGTTTACAGAAAGCACAATGGAGACTGATCAAGTGGAACAGGGCTTTGTGATAAATGGGACTTGTTTTGGACTTGGAATGCAGTATTCCTTGGGTTTTACAGAGTGAATGAGAAAATGTCAGACAAAGCCAATTTAACTCTAGTTCCCTTTACAACAGATGATGAACAATATGGGTGGAGATGAAGATGTAGATTTGCCAGAAGTAGATGGAGCAGATGATGTAAGTAGTTTATGGGGAACTCCTTAAAGACTTCAGCAGCTGTATCAAGTTGCTCAGGTCAACTCATAACACCACTTCTGAATTCTTAGAAGCTTAACTGGAATCAGGGACTGTATCTGGACTCCTGCTCTTCATTTCCTTTGTGCATAAATAGTACATCAGATCTGGAGAAAGCCTTTGTGTCTTCTGCGGTGACATTAAATGGCAGTGGCTTTACCGCTGCAGCTGTTGTGCTTGAACCAGCCTTGCTAAACCTTCAGCTGTAGTTTTTGGTAATTGTCTTTAAGTAGGCAAAGCTTCCCAGAGGGTATGGAGTCCTTCCTGAAGGACATCACAGTAGATCTGATCCAAAGCATGGCTTAAACAGTCTCCCTTTGAAGTTCAGTGATGGCATTTACAGGGTTAGTGTCAGGGCAGAAGGAGCCGCTTCAGAGCCTGCCTGACATTTGCCAACTTTTCTTCTCCCTCCAGGATTCACCGGACAGCGATGATGAAAGTAAGTTCATTCTAGCGTGCAGATTTTTCTGTACTCTGGTCTTGCGTAAGCTTTTTTTCACCCAAAGTAGGACTCTTTTAGAGAGCTTGCCAGCACTATGCAAAGTTCTGCATGTCATCACAAGTCACTGCGTTCCTAGTTAGCCTTCAGTGTGTATTCAGTACAGGCCTAACTCTTAAGTCTGTTGTCTGGGGTGGACAGTCCACTAGACCATACGTTGCAGGGTCAGACTTTTCCCGAGAGCTGCATGTGTTAGTTCCCATCAGCCATTGTAGGGCTGATTTGCCTCTCCTACATGGTGCTATGTACATGCTGCTTGACTGATGTCTCGAATGTCATGCAGAAATTACAAGGGCACATTCTCAAGTTCTGCCTGTTTGAAACCCTAACTTTTCTTTGCCCCGGTGGACGAACTGTAGCAAATGCATTCCTAGAGAGCGGTGCTGCATGCCAAGACTGGGCTGGGGATCACCTTTGTACAGGCCCTAGTGCAACAAGAGTTCTGGGTGATACGGGTGTTAAAACAAAACCCAAATGCTAACACACTGACTTTATTCTCAGAAATGCCAGATCTGGAGTAAGGAGAACTGTCGTCTTCAGGGTTTGGGGAAAGAACTTCATCACAACATTTCATAACAGAAGAATTCCTGAGTTGGTAGCTCTAAAGGCAGATATTGCATCCTTTAACCCATTTTCAATCTGTTTTAAATGGCTTCACAGATGGTTGGTGTGTACCATTGTTCAGGGCAGTCTTAAGCCACATGAGGCAATAATGTTATGCATGAAAGTTTTTTCCAGACTTCCAAAAAACAATTGAGGTATAGGCAATCGCTACAAACAAGTTGCAATAAAAAGGGCTTAGAGCCTCCTTGCCTCATCGTAAGACTTAATTACAATGGGAAAATTTTCAATTTACACTAAATGGTAAATTTGCTTTTTTCCCCTCAGTGTGGACTACAGATCATTTAAAATTTCAGATTTTTATACCTGGAACTCAACTGACTGAAACATTGTTTTAATTGGCTTACATAATTAAACTGGTAACGTGCTGTACCTCTGCGCTGTGTTCAGGTGTGTTCCACTAATGTTTTAATTAAAAAAAAAAAAAAGGAAGGGAAAAAAGCTTCACTATCTATTTAATCACTAGTTAGTGTTCCAGATGTGTCCCAGCTAAAACTAGTGACCCCCTAACTTAAATGGGTGAAGCCTGCACATTTGATATCGTTTGACCCTCAAGCTTTTACATCTCTTAATACAGAGGGGTGAAAGTGGCTGGCTGTACATTGTTGCTTGTCGATCTGTACATTTAGACCAAATTGTATTTGCACTGTTGGTATGGAAACGAGTGACAACGTTAATACACTATTGGGTTTTTGTTTCCTTTATTTTGACCAGCTTATTACAAGACTGAAAAACCTCAATCTGTGTTCAGAGCAGAGGGAATTTTTTTTTTTAATGTCTACATTCTTTCTAATAAACTGTTGAAGACTCCATGGCTGTCCTTTTAACTGTCTGGTTGACTGTAACTTCATGTATTCTTACTCTTTGCTGGAATGGATATTTTTATTTTTAGTTGGAATACTAGTGTGGGATTATTTTGGCTGTTTGAAGGAGGCAAGTTGTAATGTTCCCAGCAAACCTTCAAAAAAGTGGATCTGTAATTTGACAACAGTTTAAAAAAGAGAAGTGTTGTGATTTGACTAAAATAAAACAATGTTTTGTCCTCCTCCTAAATCTTTGAGCTGTTGCGTTTTGGCACTTTTTAGCTCCCTTAAATGGCTCTTGGGCTTTGTCAAAATACGGAGTGAATTTTTTCATGATGTCATGATCTACCTCTGAACTCCCGAGTGCAAAGCTTTGCTCCGTTACAGCTGGATTGTGCTGCTACTGATGCAGACAGGCTTTCAGTGTCCTAGGGCAGGCTATAGCACATGTGTAATACTTGTCCTAGCCTTGTTGCCATGCACACTTGCGTATTCCATAGGCTCTAACTTGGTCTCCTTTCAGTACATCTCTGGTGTGTTTATGAACAGTCTTCAATTAACTCACCTTGACTTGGTTTGGGGCTCCATGAAGATGGCTCATTCTGCTGAACAGTCATGCCCGGATTTGGTTCCTGCATGTAGAGATTGACCCCTGCAAGCATTTAGCCTTTCTCCTGCTCCAGCTTTGGGACTTAGGGGACAGTGTGGTGCAGGGGTTCTGGAACTATTTTTAGGGTGAGGGTGTTGAGCTGTAACCTCCCCCATCCGACCTTTTTGCACCCTTCACCACCCCAGGCTGGGGTCACACCTAGGTTTGTGGACCAGATGCCATTGCTGCTAACGGGGTCCAGTCCAGGAAAGCTGGCAACCTAGCCACAGCTGGAAGCAGCTGCAGAGTCCAGGTTTGTGGCAGGACCCAGAATGGCAAGACAGCATCCAGAGCCAGTGGCCTGGACCTTATGGCCGGCAGGCTGCAGGGATGGCTGGCAACAGGCCCCCCAAGGGAGGCCAGGACACAAGGGCAGTGCATCTGGTGGTGGGACACAGGGAAGCAGGGTAGAAAACCTGGGGGTGCTCCAGCATGCCTTGCACCCCTACTTGTGGTATTGCTAAGTCCATATCCTTAGAACCAAAAAAGCAACTTGTCTTCAGAGCAGTTTCTCCAATTGCCAGTAGGAGGCTCCTGCTTCCTACTTCTCAAAACAAGACTCCTCCCAGTGGCGTCATTAGTAAGGGTCAGTCTCACACTTAATTGTAGTGTTACCCTTCAGTAAAGATGCTACTGCACTGACAGAACTTCTCAGCAGGGTTAATCCAACCCCATAAGAGGGGTATTGCCAAAAGGTGCCCTCCCCATTGACTATTTTAAAATGTTTACCCTGCCTCTCTCAAATATTGGAGGTGGCTTAAAATTTTAAGACACAATATATAAAAAAGTAGAATGAAAGACCCCAATGCCAGCATCAGCGCCCGGTGATTATCCCCTGAGAGGGAATGCCATAGCCTGGGAGAAAAGCTGAGAAGTGGAGGAACATGGAGCAGGGCCTCCCCAGCTGATCTTAATCCCCCAACAGGTTCATATGGGAGGAGATGGTCCTTCAAGTACCCAGGTCCCAAACCATTTAGGGCTTTATAGGTTATAACCAGGACATTGAATTATGCCTGCAAACCTACCGGAAACTGGTGCAGCTGCCAGAGCACTGGCACAATGCGCTCTGTATAGCGAGTATTAGAACTCAAGCAGCCGTGTTCTGGACCAGTTAAAGTTTCCAGAGACTCTTCCTGGCCCCCCCACATCAAGCGCATTGCAGTAGTCCAATCAGGTTGGGACAGCATGAATCACTGTGGCTGGATCAGTCTTACTTAGGAAGGGTCGCTGACTGCTCTGGAAAGAAAAACCTGTGCTCCTTTAGTGGAGAGCATGCCACAGAAGGGAGAAGGTGGACACCAATGAATCACCTCAGTTGCCTTATTACACCCAGTTGGTGCTGGCCTTAGTCTTGATGCTATCAGCTGGGAGAGGGGTAATGAGTTGCCAAAAGGCACTGAAGAGTCAGCAAGCCTCACTCTGGGAGGAAATGATTTCCCAGGCCTATGCCTTTATCAAGGAGTTGCTGGTGCCCTTCATGTGTAGGCTGGAACAGCCCTCTGCATCATTCTTGTCGTCTGTGCTTTGCTAATAAGATTGCGCTGGATACCAGAGACTGTTAATAGAACTGCGTGTAGGGCTGATGACAGCTGCTGCTACCTGACAATAGGTACATTGAAGAATGTTGCCTGATGCTGTCGTCACAGCTTCACCTGGCACCTTCTACAGAAGAGGAGCCCTCTGGCCTATTCCACACAGGCCATAAATCAGGCTTCATGCAGCTGATTACTGAGCCATGACCCTGCTGGTTCAGGTTTTGTCATAGATACGTGAATGTCCCTATATGCTGCTGGAGTCACAAGCAATGTATCCCTCTGCTCAATGCAGCTGTTTAGTTAAGCAAACTTTCCTTTTAAAGTGGTCCTAAATATTGTAATATGGATGGTAGCAATCTAGCTTAGGCACCAAATGACCCGCTTCATTAGAGTCAGTCCCAGTTACAAGCAATTGCCCAAACCCTGGTACTAAATAAAGACAAATAGGAAAGATTTGGCCTAACTAGAGAAGGCAAATGTGGGGGAAAGTCAGATAGCTTCTGGTTCTGAGAAGGTGACTAGTCATTGAGTGCTTGCACACACCCATTCAGGAGCAGAGCAACAAAAATGATTATAGGTCAAGAAAACCTGGCTTATGAAGGAAGATAGAAAAAATTGGGTTTGTTTAGTCTGGAAGGTTAGGTCTACACTACGGCTATGTCTACACTGGCGCGCTCTTGCGCCAGAAGTATGCAAATGAGGCTAAGCATGGAATATCGCTGAGCCTCATTTGCATATCTAATGAGCCACCATTTTTTCGGAAGAGGCTCTTGCGCCAGAAGGAGCTGTCTGCACTGCCCCTTCTTGCGCAAGAAAAACCCTCTTACGCTGATTATTTTCGGGAATAACGGCATTGCGCAACGGCATTGCGCAAGAGGGTTTTTCTTGCACAAGAAGAGGCAATATTCCACACGTAGCCTCATTTGCATACCTCTGGCGCAAGAACGCGCCAGTGTAGACATAGCCTACAAGTCTTTATTATGAAATAATGTCGAGCTGGAGGACTTCTTACGCCAGCTCATGGTAACCCTCCTTTCATGAGAAGTAAGGGAAGTCAAAAGCAGAGTGTTCTCCTTTCGACTTCCTGCTGTGTGGCCGACACCAAAAGCCGAATTAAGCTATTTCGACTTAAACTACACAACTGACGTAGCTGAAGTTGCGTAGCTTAATTCGACTTGAGCCCTGCTGTGTAGATGTACCCAGAAAGAGAAGACTGAGAGGAACATCATAGCTTTCAAGTATCTAAAAGGTTGTTACAAGGAGAAAAATTCTCCTAAACCACTGAGGACAGGACAAGAAGCAATGGACTCAAATTACAGCAAGGGAGGTTTAGGTTGGACATTAGGAAAAACTTCCTAACTGTCAGGGTGGTTAAGCACTGGAATTAATTACCTTGAGGGGGGCGGATCTCTCATTGGAGACTTTTAAGAGCAAGTTAGACAAACACCTGCCAGGGATGATCTAGAGTTCTAGACAGTGCTTGGTCCTGCCATGGGTGCGGGGTTTCTGGACTCAACAACCTCTCGAGGTTGTGTCATGAGAGAAGTGCCTCAAACACAGGGCATTGCTGCCTCTAGAGATCATGGGCCGGGTCCGCGCTGTCCCCTGAAGGATCTCTGCAGCCCCTTCAGACAAAGCAGTTCTCAGCTACCCTAGCAGCCTACACAGCTGCAGGGAAGCTGCTTTGCCCATTACCAGATGATGGTAACAGCTGATGTTGATCCTGATGCTTACAGCTTCTGTCTGGCTACAGCTAGAGAACATACATAAGAGCGGCCAGACTGGGTCAAACCAAAGCTCCATCTAGCTCAGTGTCCTGTCTGCCCATAGTGCCCAATGCCAGCTACCCCAGAGGGAGGGAACACAACAGGTAATCCTCATGTGATCCCTCCCATGTCACCCATTTCCAGGCAAACAGGCTAGGGACGCCATTCCTCCCCATCCTGGCTAATAGCGGCGGCGAGCCCTGCTTGCCAGCCACGCGGAACCGCACGCTGTGCATGCGCAGACCACACTGTGCGGCCATGCCGGGCTAAAATCTGCTTGCCACGGATGAGTAGATTGCCTTAATTGTCGAGCCCTGCTAATAGCCATTGATGGACCTAACCGCCATGAATCTATCTGGCTCTTTTTTGAACCCCATTAAAGTCCTGGTCTTCACCACATCCTCTGGCAAGGAGTTCCACAGGTTGACTGCGCTGAGTGAAGAAAAACTTCCTTTTGTTTGTTTTAAACCTGCTGCCTATTAATTTCATTTGGTGACCCCTAGTTCTTATATTGTGGGAATAAGTAAATAACTTTTCCTTATTCACTTTTTCCACACCAATCATGATTTTATAGACCTCTATCTTCTTTTCTAAGCTGAAAAGTCCAAGTCAGTTCAGTCCTGCATTACAGCAGAGGCTTGGGGAAAGGAGGGGCAGACTGCCCCAGTGAACTCAACTCTGTGTACTGGTTTTAGTACTGCTCTGTCTCGGTTTACTGGGAGTCCCAGCGTGTCAAACAGGGACAGGACCGTGGAGACATTAGAATAATACTTGAGTGGCAGCCCCTTTTCCTCTGACAGTTTTGTGGTTTGCAAGCACTGGGATGCACCGTTCCTCGAGTGCAAAGTGAACCGAGGCGAGTGGTGTTTCTTTAGACGCCGCAAACTTCTCTGGTTGCAGGAAATCCCCAAAGCACCAACAGGCAGAGATGATTTTTACTCATTTCCAAAAGGGCCTTCCAAAGGGCCTGCTGCTTTTTGGGCCAGTTCAGCTTAGACCTGTGTATACCTGTATGTAATGGTAAAAGAAAGAGTTAATTTTAGATTCTATTAACTGCTGTTTTCAGTCCAGATTAGGGATGTAAAATCCCGATTAATCGGTTAACTGGTTAAATGTCCGGTTACCCTAACGTTTAACCAGTTGACTGTCTAAGTGAGATCCCAGAAGGTGGACTACTCTGGCTGGAGTCTGGTTAACCGTTATCCAGTAAGCATCATCTGGTATGGGGTGAGGGTGATGCTTACGGGTTACCTGTTCACCTCCCTGGTCCAGATCTGCTTGAGTGTGAGTCCCTATGAGTGTGCGCTCCCTTTAATTCTTTCTGTGCGGTGGCAGACATAAAAGAACTGTGGTCGGGTTCCAGACGTATGCAAAGTCCTTTATAATTCCCCTGTGTTGTGGTTCCCCCCCCGCAGCTTGCAAGGAAAGCTTGAAAGAACCACCTGCCGTACTGTAAACTTGAGGAGGAAGACAAAAAAGATGTAGCAGTTTGCTGACCTAGGGCTACGTAACCACAGCTCTGCCACCGCTTAGTCACAGACTAAAAGTAGAATAAAAAGTGCGGAATAACTTTTAGCCAGTTGGGAGCTATTGCTCCTGCTAATCTTACCAGTTAAACTAGCAATTGCCAGATGGATAGAGCCCTGCACAGATACAACACTGGTATCCACATCCACACACTGCACCTGCAAAAGTGATCCACACATTTGAAAGGTTCTAGACACAAAATTTGTATCTGTAAAAATGAGCCACGAATATCCACGTCAGCGGCTGCGGGGACCTGTGGATCTCCGTGGACTTGAAGGGTTCTATATATGAGGAGGGGGGCCTATTGGATGTTACTTCTCATTGACTCCAGTGTGCTATGGTTCAGACCCTTCATGCACTGTTTACCAGGAGATACAAAGTAGATATCCACGGGTTTGCAGGGCTCTATAGCAGTGTTCCCTGTAAGCTGAGCACTTGGGCAGCTACCCAGAAGAGATTCAGCTGCTGCCCGGCTGATACAGCTGCCCGCATGTGTGTCTCCTGGTAGTGCACATCTGCACATGCCTTGGTGCATTAAACAAAATTTATTCCGCACACAAGTGGCAAACAATTGAGGGAACACTGCTCTATAGATGAGGAGGAGGGGCCCCATGGGAGGAGGATTATTTTCATTGACTTCAGCGTGCTATGGCCCAGCCCCTTCGTGCATTGTGCTAAACCTCTACAAAAGCCAAGGTTCACTTTCCAGCCTGCTGTCTTCAGCATGTGCCTGCCCTTTCTGATCTCTGCTCTAAGTGTGTGGTGAGGATGGGTGGCGGAGAAGTGAGCATACCTGGGACTATTGGAGCGGAATAGACATCAGAAACGCAGGGCGGTTCTACATGCTGCCCGGCGGTTCTAATTTTAGGTCTGCTCTTTAGCAGGAGCTATTGATAGTGATGTAGAAAGGGGCCAGGAAAGCTCAGGAGAAAATTCACTTAATGTGTTGTTGTTACAGGAGGCGTAGACATTACAAAGTAACATTTCAATAGAGGACACAATACAGAAGCGCCTGTAAAATCAGAGTTTACCTTTTGGGCCATTTATCACAGTGGCTGCATTTCCAATTGCAGGGCAGGCTAAACAATAGACAGGCAAAGAAAATCAAACCGTGTAGCCTGAGGAGTTTAATAAATAACATCTTTTAATTATCAACCTTGCAAAAAACTCCCATGAAAATTACCAGTCCAGGCCCAAGATCTATTTGCTCTTCTTTAGCACAATGAAGGATCGTGAAAAAACTAATAATCTGCTCATCCCTCCCCAATAACCATTCTTTCAAGGAAATGGTTTTGTTCAGAGCTGCTCTAATGTCTGTATTTCATGCACAGAGGTCAGAGTTAAGGATCTTATGGTTGTTTTGTTTGCTGGAAAGCCCTTGATCTGCATCTGAAGTCAGGCTTGGAAGAATTGGATTTTTTATTGGTAAACGTTGGTTCCACTGCACGTCCACAAGCAAACAAACAAAATTCAATCGATGATTGAAATGTACAGAGGCAACATAAGAATGCTGCTTGTGGAACGTGAGCTTTTGATTTAAGGAGAGGCTGCAGAAACTGAAATCAGACCTCCGGGTTCCAAAATCTTAGCCAAGCAAAGGGGAAATGATCCGGCGCGTCCAGGGCAGTCGAGACTTGCCTGCCATCAAAGCTTTAAGAGATCCCTGGACTTAGGAGCAACGCTGCATAAGCAGAATGCTACCAAAGCAGTGTGGGCTCATTTCAGACCTGCTTTGCCCCTGGTACACAGCACCGCACGAGGGAGGGTGAAGCTGGCCCGGGGAAACCAAACTCTGGCTCTTTCTCCGCCTCCGGCCATGTTTCCTAAATTGAGAGGAACATTGGGCCCCTGGGAGCTGGGGGCAAGTAGATTTAGGGAGATCTACTTTGTATATTTTGATGTGATGTTGGCAATTTGTGTTTTAACAAATTTTTAAAAAATTGTTCTTGTTGTCTTTTAACAGTTACCAAACTTGAATGTTTTGATTCTCAACCTCTGCAGTCCCTATAAAATCGATACAAAATTTAAACATGCTTTAAAAGCCATAATTTTTCACACAACTATATAAATAAATGAATAAAAATGCATAAATTGCTCTCTTAAAATTATATTAATAAAATAAAATTCTGCCCACCCTGTTGAAAGTTGATGTGGGTTGGTGGTGGTAAGAATTACGATCCCCAATTTGGTAATGAGCTTCTTGTGGGTTACCTTCACTTCTCCCTTATACTCTAAAATGCAAAAAGCAGCAGGGAAACTTTAGTGAACACAGGAGCTCAGGGCGTCAAAAACCACATGGGCTAATGGTGTGCAAGAGCACTGAGGTCCTGTAGCCCCTTAAAGATGAACAGATTGACGTCGGTATGGACCCGAAAGGGGAGAGCACTGTGTTGTGAGCCATGCATATCACAGATACAGTGATCAAACCGCTGTGGTTTCTAGTCAGGCTTCAGTTACAAAAATTCCCTTTTTATTAATTACAAAAAAAAGTCAAATGGTGGCATGACTTAGAGCCAGGGAAGCATGAATACATCATCATGCCTGTTAATTTGGCGGGGAATGAGGCAGTGAGAGGAGGGAGAATGGGAGCCAGGACACCTGGGTTGTCTCCCCAGATCTGTGTTGGGTGAGCAGAGTCATTTCTCCTGGGTTCTGTTCTAGCAGCGCTACTGCCTTGTTGTGTGACCTTGGACAAATCACTTCCCCTCCCCGTGCTGTCAGTTTGCAGTGCGGATGCAGCTCCAGTCACAGTCCCAAGGGCTTGCCTGGTGCAGCGCGGTGGCAACCGCCTGGCAGAGCAACCCAGGCCCAGCAATCGTAAGTCCAGGTTTGCAATGCAGCGGCGTGGACCCTGACGCTTGGCTTGGCAGCGCCAACCCCACGAGCCCTGCAGGAGCCGGGTTCGCAGGGCAGGGTGGATCAGGTGATCCCCCGCTACGAGGGCACAGCAGCAGGGAAAAAAGCTTTGCGTGCTTCATAGTGCCCACCAGCCCGGCGTGGTGTTGGTCTCTAGCGGCAGGGGTCAAAGCCAGGGCAAAAGGGACCATCCTGCTTAAAACCAGGCCAAGGGCCTGTCTGGGTTGGAGGCTCCCAGGGGCTGGGAAAGGCCTGTGGGCTCAGGTTAACCCCTTCCCCCCCAGGGCACCAGCCACTGGAACAGAGCCCAGCTGCCAGGCCAGGGCTGCCTGGCCCAGCCCTGGAGCAAGGACATGGCAGGACACGTGGTCACGCCTTCCGGGAGGAAAGGGGGGGGGGTCTGTGCCCTTAAGCGGGGAGCCCGCCTTTTCCAGCCCCGCCGGCCAATCACCGCCAAGTTCTGCGTCAGCCGCCCTCCCTCGAGCGACCAACAGGAAAGAAGGAGCGTTGCCTGAGTGGCGGGGCTGCCGCCCAATGACAGCGGCGCGCCGGAGCGGAGGCGCAGGAGCTTTGGCCCAATGAGCGCGCGGCGCCGCCCGACTGGCAGGCCCGCCGTCCAACCGCGCGCGCCGGCCGGGTCACGTGCGGCCCTGGCGGCCCGCCCCCGCGGCGCTGGTCTCGGCGGGCGGGCAGCCGGGCCCACTCTGCGCCGCCATGTTGGGCTTGGTGGGTCGCTGCTCGGCCGCTGCCGCCGGCTCCCTCCTGCGGGGCCCGGCCCGGCCCGCGGGGCCGCTGCGCGACCTGCTGCTGCGCGGCGCGGCCGCCGCCGGGGCCCGTGAGTGGGGGCGGGGCCGGGCCGGGGTCACCTTGGGCGGGGCGGGGCTGGGGACTCGCCGCCTTGGGGAGGGGACCCGGCCGGGGCTGGGTTGGGGAGGGGAGACTGGCTGCATTGGGGGCTGGGCGGGGGTATTCTGGGGATGGCCGCATGGGGGGTATCCGGGGTGGAACTCGCCCGGGGAAGGGGCTGGGCTGGGGGCACCCGGTTGGGGAGGGAGACTGGCTGCATTGGGGCTGGGCGGGGGTATCCTGGGGAACTCGCCCGGGGTTGGGCTGGGGGCACCCGGTTGGGGAGGGGAAGGCTGGCTGCATTGGGGAGCTAGGCTGGGGGTATCCTGGGGAACCTGGGCAGGGGCACTGGGCTTTGGGGGCAATCGGGGTTGGAACTGGCCGCGGGGGTCCTAGGTGTGGGGCTGGGCTGGGGCGGAGCCTGGTCGGGGAAGGCCTAGAGAGAGATTCTCTTCCCCTGCCCCTTTGTGAGAGGTGAACTGGGCCCTGCGGCCTGTCCTGCGAGCACCCCCGGGGTCTGCAGACTGGCAGAGCCCGCAAGGCTCTCTCCTTATGGGGGGCTGGCCCCTCTGCCTAGCTGCTTGTTTCCCCCAAAGCTGCTCGCTGTGCTGGGGGGGGGGGAAAGGTTGCTGCCTGCCCCAGTGTCTGACCTTGACTTGTGTCTTCTCCACCCCTTTCCAGGACGGGACTATGCAGCGCAGACAGCCCCCGCCGCCAAGGCTGGGGTTGCCATGGGCCGCATCGTGGCTGTCATCGGCGCCGTGGTGGACGTCCAGTTTGATGAGGGGCTGCCCCCGATCCTGAACGCCCTGGAGGTGCAGGGCAGAGACACCCGGCTGGTGCTGGAAGTGGCTCAGCATCTGGGTAAGCACCAGAGCCCCTCGGGGGTCTGTAACCAGCCCGGCCTCCCCCCTCCACTGATGATCTAGCCTGATGACTTTCGTTCTTCTGAGCGTGCTGAAGCCAATACTGTGATCTGAGGAGGAGCGGGCTGCTGGTCTGGGTCTTCCTGGGAGGGCTACGGTGAAAGCAGTTCCCAGGGTCTCCTGTGCATGTCACCTGCTCAGGTGGGGACTTAGGCAGTATCCCACACCAGAAGCCAAGCAACTTGCCCAAGGTCATACAGGCATGTCCAAACAGAGTCTGAATGACCTAGTGTCTTAACCATGAGCCAGGCAGCCCCACCAAGTTAGGAGACAAGCCCCCAATGGTGCTTGCAGTAGTCAGGACAGGTTTTAAGCAGCTGTCTTATCTGTGATTGCCCTTATGTAGCATCCATGTCATCCTCCTTTCCCCTGCCCTGGCAGGTGAGAGCACAGTTCGTACCATTGCCATGGATGGTACCGAAGGCCTGGTGAGAGGACAGAAAGTGCTGGACTCCGGTGCCCCGATCAGGATCCCTGTAGGCCCCGAGACCCTTGGTAGAATCATGAATGTGATTGGGGAGCCCATTGACGAGAGAGGCCCCATAACAACCAAACAGTAAGTGCAAACTCTCCCCGGCCTTGCAGGGTGGAAATACCAGGGTACAAGCCCCTACAAATCTGGACTGAAGGGGGCTGGGCTGTACAGTACTTTGGGCTGCATGGAGGAATGCGGAGGCGGGGTTGGGGGGGTTGTGACAGACTCTATTTAAATGGTCATGAGTTTGCAGCACCATCTCCATGGTGATATGGGGCCTTGTTCAGTTTGGCTGCTGCCAAACATCAGGGGTCTTTTCCCAATTCAGTGGCTTTCACCCTTAGGTTTCTGTAGTGCCTTGGATCCAGCCAGGTGGGGGCCTCCTTGCTCTAGATACTGTATGTATGCAGGGAGCAGGGCACAGGGCTGCCTCTGTTAAGAGCTGTCCTCGAAAAGAGAAACCTCATTGGCCCTTGGTGTTTCCTCCAGTTGCTGTTCCATGCCCTGGGCACACAGCCAGGTGCTCACCCAGCCAGGCGAGCGGACATAATCCTGGGTCTCTGTATTGCAGGTTTGCTGCTATCCACGCCGAAGCCCCTCCGTTTGTGGAGATGAGCGTAGAGCAAGAGATCCTGGTCACCGGCATCAAAGTGGTGGATCTGCTGGCACCATATGCCAAGGGTGGCAAAATCGGTGCGTGGCCGATCAAAGGGGCCATGCAGGGCGGGACGGGGGATGGGGTTTCAGGTGTGAGAATTGACCCTGGGAGGGGCCGTCACATGGTTCATGGAGCTGGACTCCCTTTGAGAGCTTAGGAAGCCACCCCGAAGCATTGTCACTGGGGCTCAGTGGGTTCAGATGTTGTGTCCTTTCCAACCCTGGTTCCTTCACTGATGAGTGACCTGATGACTTTCGTTCTTCTGAGTTTGCTGAAGCAACTGCCAATCTCCTGAGAAGGAAAAGGGGGGGCAGGGAGAGCCTCGTGGCAAAGCAGCTGCTTGGTCGGGGTGTGATTGTGCTAACCCGCTGCGCCCACTCCCCCCCTCGCCCAGGTCTGTTTGGAGGCGCCGGCGTAGGCAAGACCGTCCTGATCATGGAGCTGATCAATAATGTGGCCAAAGCCCACGGCGGCTACTCGGTGTTTGCCGGCGTCGGGGAGCGAACCCGCGAAGGGAACGATTTGTACCATGAAATGATCGAGTCTGGGGTCATCAACCTGAAGGATACCACCTCCAAGGTGAGGGGGTGCCTCTGGGGGCCAAGCTGCTCTGCTGGATTTGCCCAGACGCAAGGCGAACTCCCGGAGCTGTGCAGCGTGCCCTGGCCAAGCCTAGAGCTTCACATCCTCCCAAGGGGGGGAATGCGTGGTCCTTGGCTGCCCCTCGCCACGGGGTGGGACCTGCTAACACGCTGACTCCCTTTGTGCCGCAGGTCGCCCTGGTTTACGGGCAGATGAACGAGCCCCCAGGTGCCCGCGCCCGAGTCGCTCTGACTGGCCTGACGGTGGCTGAGTACTTCAGGGACCAAGAGGGTCAGGACGTGCTCCTCTTCATAGACAACATCTTCCGGTTCACGCAGGCCGGCTCTGAGGTACTGGGCTGCAAAGGGCACCAGAGCCAAGGGCAGCTGCTCAGCCTGACTGGCAGGTCCATGGCCAATGAGCTGAGTGTCCACACTCGTGTTCTCCTGGCCTCACCCCCTGGTTTGGTTCCCTCCAGGAGAGTGGCCCTGACTCTATGGAAGTCAGGTGGGCTAAGACTAGCCTGGATGCAAGGGAGGGGAAAGGCTGGGGACACTGGGGAGACCCCAGGCAGATTTGACCTTGAAAGGGAGGGACTGGTCTGAGACTGGCTGTGGCACGGCCTCGCTTGGTCCTGCCCATCAGAGAGGCTGCCTGAGTCTCTGCAGCCTCCACCTGACCCCTCTCTGCTCCCTTTCAGGTCTCCGCCTTGCTTGGTAGAATCCCCTCTGCGGTGGGGTACCAACCCACCTTGGCCACCGACATGGGTACCATGCAGGAAAGGATCACCACCACCCGCAAGGGCTCCATCACCTCCGTGCAGGTAATCGTGCTCTGGGGAGGGCCCGGGGGCCTGAGGAATGGCTGGCCAGTGCCCCCTTGGGCACACAGGCCTCTGTGGGGTCGCCGAGAGGCTTCCCATAGTCAGCCCCCCCCCCCGGCAGTCGTCCCTGGCAACCCATCTCCCTGCCTTCCTAGGCGATTTACGTGCCAGCCGATGACTTGACCGACCCTGCCCCGGCCACCACATTTGCCCATTTGGACGCCACGACGGTGCTGTCTCGTGCCATTGCTGAGCTGGGCATCTACCCTGCTGTCGATCCTCTGGACTCCACCTCCCGCATCATGGACCCCAACATCGTGGGGCAGGAGCACTATGACGTGGCCCGTGGGGTGCAGAAGATCCTGCAGGTGCGAGGCAGAGGAGGGGAGCGCTTACGGGGCTTGTGAGGGCTAAAGGCCCAATGTTTGGGACATGAGTGGGCTGTGGGGTCTGGTTCCCTGCCACAGGAGCTGGGACTGGTCCCTTTGTCCATCTGGATGGGGGTAGGAGCACAAGTGGGGGGTGCTCAGGGACTCTGCTCTAGAAGGGACCTTGAGGGGCCCCTGCTCAGGGCCACAAGGCTGGTCTGGGAGCAGCCGCCCTGAAGGCATACGCTGGGGGAAGGGGAAGCTCTGGACTCCAGCCCAGGGGACCTGCATGCCAAAGGCTTTGTCCTCCGGGAGCCCCTGCTAGCTGCTGCGGCGTTGACTTGGTGATGGCCAGCAGCACTTGTCCCCCTGCAGGACTACAAGTCCCTTCAGGACATCATTGCCATCCTGGGCATGGACGAGTTGTCAGAGGAGGACAAGCTGACGGTGGCCCGGGCCCGCAAGATCCAGCGGTTCCTGTCCCAGCCCTTCCAGGTGGCCGAGGTCTTCACAGGCCACTTGGGCAAACTGGTCCCGCTGAAGGAAACCATCAAGGGCTTCCAGCAGATCCTGGAAGGTGAGGTGCTGGGGGGAGGGGAGCGCTGTGGCCCGTGGAGACACTCCCCTCTGCTCCCAGCTGGGAGGCTGGCCCCACATCTGCAAGCGGGACACTGGAGTACTGGGCTGCCTGGCAGAAGCTCTTGGAGCAAGGGGGTGTGTGGCAAATACAGATGATTCCTGTCAAGCTGCTGGGACCTCACCCAGCTGTGGAGGGGCTCTGGTGTTGGCTGCCCCCTTGTGGGGGGGGGGGTCCCAGAGGTGCAGAGCCCCCCTCCTCATGGCTGTCCCTTGCACAGGTGCCTACGACCACCTGCCAGAGCAGGCTTTCTACATGGTGGGCCCTATCGAGGAGGCTGTGACGAAGGCAGACAAGCTGGCCGAAGAGCACTCGTGAGCGTGACTGGCTCCTTCACTCCTCTCCCCCCGCATCCCCCATCGGCTCGTGGCTCCCGGGGCCGGAGCTGGAACCCGTGTCGTCTGCAGAGTCTATTTAAAGTTTCCAATAAAACATCCGTCTAAAACATGAAGCTGAATTGTGGCCACTTGTGTGGGGGGAGGGAGGTCTGTGTGGGGCAGAGTGTGGGGAGGACAGCAGAATTTACAGGGCTGCCAACTGGCACAAGCAGCTTCCAAGGCAGCTGCTCACTGGGCCTGGCTGCCTGCTTCCCTCCCCTCGGCTTTGTGCCCTGCCAGGGGCCTGCGTGCCCCAGCTTGGCTGATGCCTCCTGCTTTGCACCCGGAAGGAGTCTAGCACGGCCCAGTCATTCATCTGCATGGCATCCGCCTGCCTGTGGTTCGTGAGCAGGGATTGGCCGAGTTCACTGCTTGTCCCCCCCGCAGGGCGGCTAGTGAGGGCCTGGGATATGGGAGTGCCCAGAGGCTCCCTGCCATGTATGTTGGCAGCAGAGCAGCCCGTCAGATGCTTCTAGGGCAGCAGAGGCTCCAGCCAGCTCCCTACCAGCTCACCACCTACCTGGAACCGGGAGACTCCTGGCCCAGAGCCATGGCAGGGCCCAGTCCTTGACCCAGCCCTCTTACGCAGCTGCTCAGCCTGGCTCTGCTGGCAGCGGGGCGATGACGCAGCACCTGACCTGTGGGAAGTGCTGCAGGAGCTGGGCCAGAGCAGAGTCCATGAGGGAGAAGCAGCCAGTAACTGGTGAGTGGCTGGGTCCCAACATGATCAGCTGCCTCTATGCCCCCTGCAAGAGCAGGAGCAGCCGGGTGGGGGAGCTGCACTTCCCAGCTCCTTGTCTTGGTGCTAGTTCTGTTCCTGGGCTGGGGATTCCACCCATAGCAGCAGGAGCGCGCAGCCTGCATCTGTGTGCAGTAACTGGTGTTTGCCCCTGATTCCGCAAGCTCCGCCCCGAGCGGCTCCTGTGCAGCTGCAGCTGTGGGTCCTAACCGATCAGTCTCCCTGCCCTGCAGAGCTCAAGACCAGTGCGAACGCTGGGAAATGACTGAGCCGGT
The DNA here is from genome assembly GCA_019425775.1 of Rafetus swinhoei. Lineage (NCBI taxonomy): Eukaryota > Metazoa > Chordata > Testudines > Trionychidae > Rafetus > Rafetus swinhoei. The sequence continues at coordinate 7,352,548 of JAFJHL010000157.1, read as the reverse complement.
TTAGTGAGGGGAGCCCGGCCTAGAACCCAGGGCTCTGGGTGAGGTTAAGCCAGTCCAGACGCTTGGGGGTTGTCAGTGTTGCGCTGGGCACCTCTGTGATGGGCATGCCTGGGCTGCTGCAATAGGAAGGTGGCTGAAATGCAGCCACCTCTGGATTGGAACGTGGCACCTGTTTAAGCTGCTGAGAGCAATAGGCCTGAGGGAGCCAAAGCCCATTTCCATCTGCCTCCAGAAAGCTAAATACTGTAAGTTCTGGGATGGAGCAGAGCCCTGTGGCATCATTGGGCACTTGCCTGCCCCCACCCTCCCATGTGCCAAGGGAGCAGCCCTGAAGTCCCTGCCTCATCCCTCTAGGGGTCTCATCCAGCTTCCTTCCTCCACCCCTGCTAGGCTGGGGAGCTGTGGGTAGCACCCAGCTGGCTCAGGAGCCAGGGTTCACCCAGCTGGTGCAAGCTGGGTAAGGCCTGGGCTGGAGGCTGTAGGGAGTTTCCTTCCAGTTGTCCTGACAGCATCTGTAACCAGGGGAAGGAGGGCAGCCAGGGGTGGGCAGGGCCCCTTTGCACAATAGATGGGGCCAGCAAGAGCCATGCAGGAGTCAAGAGGGGGCTTGGACACATCCTAATGGCTCCTAGTTGTGGGAAGACGGGTGCATGCCTGGGCTGGTCAGAGTCAGCGGGGCTGTTCCTGTATTCCTGGTGGCTGATTTCAAAAGGCAGCGGGGTAGGAAATGCCTGGGGTACTCCGGTGTCTTGCACCAGTTGTGTGTCTCCCCCTCCCCCAACCCAGGGCAGGCCAGAGCCCCTGATTTACAGGGGAGAGACCCTGGCGGTCATGGCCCTGCAGGTTCTCCCTGCTATGCAGGGGTCATATTTGAAGCCAGGGACCAAACCCCAGGGCACTGGCAGCTCAGCCTTCCCTGCCCTGCAGTGTGGGGCGTGGGGCTGAGTTGGCCAGGCCCTGGCCCAGGAGAAGCGCCCCGCAGCTCAGCACACGCTGGCTGGGCATCCATGGGTTTGGTGGCTCTGGCTGTGGGGCAGGCAGATGCAGGATTCAGCCAAGAAACTGGGGAGCTGCTCTCTGGGGGAGAGGGGGGGGTTAGCTGGCGGGGTTACACATGTGGCCTGGTAACAGGAGTGAAGCCAGCTGGGGGGAGACACCAGCCTCCTGAGCGGCACCCCGCCCAGGCCACGCTGTGGCAGGGGTGCCCGGCAGCACCCCTCCCCCAGGCCTCTCCTGTCACTTGCACCATTTTGAAAACACAAAAGAGCCATTTGCTCGGCTTTAATAACCGTCCCTGGAGCAGCTGGGCCTTTTGTGCGGCTGGGCCGGCTCAGGGCTCCCCCTAGTGAGAGCAGAGGGGCTGGGAGGCCTCTGACCTGGGGGGCGGGGGCTATCTGGGGAGGTCAGATTTTCATGCCCCACTTGGCAGTGGATCCAGGGTCTAGGCAAGAAGAGGGGCCTGGTCTGGGGTCAGAGCGGGGCAGGAACTGTGGTGGGGGAAGGGGAAGGATGAGTTAGCACCAGGGCACCAGCCTCGCCTGCCTGGGGCACCCTGGCTCCTTGCAAGGGGAAATTTGCTACACGCCCCAGTGGCCTCCCCTTCCTGGCCTGTTCCCTGGGGCTAGTGTGGTGTGAAGCTGGGCTCCTTCCCAGCTGGGGGCCTGGCACCCTGGGGCCTCTCACCCGGCCCATCTCCTTCCTCCTTTGAGCAGACGCGCGTGGGGCTGAAAATCCCCCCAGCCTGGCTCCTCCCAGCAGACCAAGAGGGGACCAGACTCTGCAGGGCGCTGGGAGAGGCCATGCCAGGCTGGCCTGGGCCCCCAGCAGCGAGGCAGCCTTTCCTCACCCTCCCACAGCTCAGAGTCCACGTGGGTTGGCCCGGGCAGGTGCTTGGTGCCAGCTGTCACCCTCCTCGCCCTGCTCATGCCATTGATCAGCCAGAGGGCGGGCACCAGCCAGAGGGCACAGGAGGGGGCAAAGCGCGTCTCCAGGGTCTGCTAGCCAGGCTCTGGGCTGCATGATGGCAGGCTCCACAGATGGGGAAGTCTGTGAATGGATGGAGGCTTTGGCAGCTCGCATGCAGCTCCCAGGCTAACTCAGCCCTCCATGAGCAGATCTGTGGGGCAAACTCAGAGAGGTAAATTTACCCCAGCAGAGGTAAACGGGCCAGGACTTTCCCCCGGGATCAGGCTCCCCAGGGGAGCCACATTCCCGGCCCCAACCTCTCTGGGCCTGGGCCGCAAAGACCCTGCAGGGGGGCAGGTGCGGGAGCGTCACGCTCAGCATGCCAGGGAGGGAAGGAGTGACCCCAGCAGACAGGGGCTGTATCTCCCCCTTAGATGGGGCTAGCAGCAGCACCTTGCACTGCACTGCTGCCCCAGCTGGGGGTGCCTGGGTCCAGATCTCCCTCCCCTGTTAATTTCTTTCATGGGCTTGGAGCCACTTTTGTGTGGCAGACAAAGTATTCTGCCCCCCCGCATCTGCCATGGGCAGAAGCCAGCTACGTTGTGGCCCTTCCCATGGGGCAAAGCAGCAATGGTACCCACACAGGGGGTCAGGAGGGTTCCAGCTAGCCGATCAGCTGATCCAGACCCCTCCTTCCCGCTCTGTGGCACAGCTAATCAGCCAGGTGGGTCCCTGATCAGCCCCAGGCTTTGAGAGAAGAGTCTCAGATTGCATTGCATCTTAGCTGTTCTGGAGGTCATCTGTCACTGAAATGCAGCCACCTCTGGGGCAGGGTGAGGCAGCTGTCTATACGTGGGGGGTGGGTCACGCCACTCTCAGATGGAGCCCAGCAGCACGTCGTACAAAGATCGTTCCCCCAGGCCTGAAATGCAGCTGTCTCTGGGGTGGAGCGCAGCAGCTGCTTAACAGCTTAGCAACAATGTCAGTTTGGGACAGGAAGTGAAGACCCCCCCCCACTGGTGGGTGTTCATGGGCACGGGCAGTCAGGATCTCCGATGGCACAGCGCCCCCTACCAGCATGCTGGGGGACTGAGGTGACTGCAATCCTGTGGGAAGAGCGACTCCTACTGAATTCCAGGGGCATTCGTTTGTGGCAGGGTGTGCTAGCTACTGCCCACGCTTGCTGCGGGTCTGGATACCAAAGGGGACCCCCACGATCCCAGTCCAGATGGGAAAAACCCTGCCTGGGGTGGGTTCCTCCGCCCCGTGCCCAGCATGGGGGTGCCCTTCGGAGTCAGCGAAACATTCCCCTGCCAAGCTTTGTGGGGGCAGCTGGGAGTGTGGGTCCAGGGGGCTTTGAACCCATTTAAGCTGCCCCCCAGCATCCGCTTTTTACCCTGTGCCTGGTGTGCTGGGAGGCACCATTACAGGGTGCATGGAGCATAGTGCCCTCGGCATTGGAGGGTACCCACACAGGCACTGGGGGGTCCCCATTACAGTGTACATGCATCATGGGTCATGGTGCACTCGTGGGTCCTCACTACCATGCACGTGATGGTGCACTGCACATTGTCACTAGTGCACATGCATGGTGGAGCATGGGGGGGGTCCCCATTAATGCACATGTGTGATGGTGCATTGGGGGGTCCCCATTATGATGCATGTGACGGTGCACTGCACAGCGTTTCTAGTGCACATGTACGGTGGTGCATTGGGGGCTCCCCATTACCATGCAGGTGATGGTGATGGTGCACTGCACATCGTCACTAGTGCACATGTGTGATGCTGCATTGGGGGGTCCCCATTGGTGCACGTGCGCCATGGCGCATTGGGGAGGGGGGGGGATCCCCGTTACGAGGCACGTGCGCCACGGGGGCGAGGGGCCCCCTTCCCGTGCACGCGCAGCGTGGTGCAGGGGAGGGGTCCCCGGTTCAGAGGCACGTCCGCCACGGCGCACTGGCGTGGGGGGGGGGCTTCCTTCCCACCCCATCACAGCCTGTAGCCGCCGCCCCCTCCTGCACTGGGGGGGGGAGGGGCAGCCACTCTTTCAGCCGCCGCCCCCCCGCGCTCCCTCCCGGCGGGGGCTCGCTCCGCTCCGGCTGCAAATGGCTCCTGCACCTTTAAATAATTCATGCGGCTGCCGCCTGCACGGGGCTGGGGCTGGGAGGAGGCAGCGGCCGCCGGTGACATCAGCGCCCGCCCGGGCTCCAGCAGCCACCTGCTCCCAGCCAGAGCCCGGAGGAGGCGGCGGCAGCAGCGCGCTGCCGAGCCCCGGGACCCTCCCCCCCCGAACAGGTAAGGCGCGCGGGGCGCATCCCGGGGGGTGCTCCCCAGCTGAGCCCTCCCCCCCCTGCCCGGAGCTCCCTCCCAGCCAGCTGCTGCCTGCAGCCTCCCAGAGCCGGGAGGGCCCTGTCCGTCCCCCCCCCAGCCTGGGCTGGGGTGGGGGATCCCCCGATCCGGCTGCGGGTTCCCCCCCCGCTCTGCCGTGCAGGGGGCGCTGGGAGAAACTTTGTGCAACTCTGTCGTGGGGAGCGTTGGGAGGTGATTGGGGCTGGTGACGCAGCTGGGGGTGGAGTGTGGGGCCTGGGGCTGGTGACGCTCTAGGGTTGGTGACACCGCTCCTGGGGCGCAAAGGGCAGGGGCTTGTGATGCAGCTGGGTTTAGCGGGGGCGAGGTAGTTGGAGGGGGTGCAATGGGGAAGGCTGGGGCTTCTGGTGCAGCTGGGGTGCAAAGAGGAACACCTGAGATCTGTGACTTGGGATGCGGTGGGGCTGCAATGTGAGGGGGCTAGTGTTTGTGATGCAGCTGGTGGGGTGGGGTTGCAAAGGAGGTCTGGGGCTTGTGATGGGGTGTGTGTGTAGCGTAGCTCTGCGGGAGTTTAGGACTTGGGACACAGCTGGAGTTTGCATTGGGGGGGCTGGGGCTTGTGGTGCAGGGATTGAGGGGTGCACGGGGGGCCGGGAGAGGGTCAGAGGCTTGGGACACAGCTGGAGTTTGCATTGGGGTCTGGGGTTTGTGGTGCAGGGATTAAGGGGTGCACTGGAGGGGTTGAGGGGTGCATGGGGGGGCCCATTGGGGGACCCTCCTTCCTTCCCCGGCCCCCTGCAGTCAGGCTGACAATGGATGCGAAAGGAGAGCTCACTGGATAATGGGGGGGAGGGGCCGGGAACGGTTTCAGCTTTGGGAGAGGAAAGGGTGTCTAGCCCTTCAGAGCAGGGGGGCGGGAAGTCGGGACGCCTGCATTTCACCCCCAGCTCCGCTCCCTTGAGCGTCCTGGCACCTCCCTGCCTCAGTTTCCCCACCAGAACAGCTAGGAGAAGACTTGCCTGGTTCCCGGCGCAGGGGGTTCCAGTGGGAGCCGTGGTTTTGGCGCCCTCCCCTGTGCCCAGCCCAGAGGTGGCAGGGCTCTTGCGGCGTCCGTCTCTCTAGCTGGGGTGGGGTCCAGTCGCCTGAGCTGGGCTTTGCAAAACGCCGGGGGGGCAGGGCAAGGGGTCAGTGGCGGCTGGCAGGGAGCCCAGGCCTGGCTGTTTCAGCTCTTTCCATGCCGGTGGCTCCCTGCGGGGTCTGGCTAGCCTGGACCAGCGGGGGCTGCGGTGCCGGGCCAGGCTGGGCAAGGCAGCACTGCGTCGGGCTGGCACTGTGGCTTGGCTGCTTTCCTCTAGCCAGCTGTGTCATATTGACTGGTGTGTGATGCTGGCAGCTCCCTCCCTTGCCCTCTGCTGCTGCCTGGCAACTTGCGACCTTGTTAGCCTCGACCTCTATCCCGTGAGGGGAGATCCGGGGGGGTGGGGGCTGTGGCCAGGGGCCTACAGCACTGTGCCAATCATACTGGGACCAGGGGAAAGCCTTTTGCTGCAGGGGGTGCCGGGGGAGGGTTCGGGGACAGGGAGCACCGCAGGAGTGGGCTAAGGGGGAGATGGGGCGAGGGGCAGAACTGGGGGAGGAGGCCTCGGAGCCGAGCGGCAGCAGGACGGGACGTGAGAATTGAGCCTGGTGAAAATCTTGCACGGAAAAGTTTTGACCCACAGCCGCTCTGGGGTGAATCCGCCCGTGGGAAAATACTTTCACGGGAAAGCGGAGTTTCCGGGGAGGGAGGTATGTGAGAGAGAAATCCTCCCCCTTAACCCCCCCCCCGTGAAAATGCTTGTGCAAATTGTCCCCCGGAAAGCGGGAGCTGCTTGGGTACAGCTGTGGAAGGTGGGGGGGGGGAAAGGAGGGGTTGTGTGTGACTCCTCACTTGGCATCCGGCCAGGGCCTGCTGCCCAGCCCCGCTGGATGGGACGCCTCTGGGGCCTCCATCTTGGTGGCTCTGTCCTAGGATGGCGCAGGGGGGCCTGTGTCCTTGGCTAGGAGCTTGCCCCGTGAACGGCTCGCCGGGCCCGGCCTGGCTGTGTCATGCGGCTGCCGTCTGGGTCCCTTATCGGCTGTGCCAAGAGTTGCCTGGGCAGGCCGCTCCCCGGGGGAGCCCTATCTCCCTCCCCCATCCTGGGCATCTTCCCCCGGCCCCCCCCAGACCTGCCAGGACGCAGTCAGGCTCCCGCCCTTCCCCCCCCCCCCATGGCTGGAGACGCGCCTCTGCTTGTCCTGGGTGATGATTCACGGGCACAGCCAGGAGCACACTGGGAAGGCCTCCCGGCTGCCTGCTGAGGGCTGGTGGGAGGGGAAGTGCAGCCGGGGCTCCAGGGGTTGGGGGGGAGCTCCTGTGTGTGTCCCCCGGCCTGGCACAAGCGCTCGCCAAGCTCAGCCATCTGTTCCCCTTGCACCTTGCAGCCGCCTGGAGCGGCGCCCAGACCACAATGGCTCCTGGTTTTGTCTCTGATGGGGCGCTGACACAGGAGGGAGGGGAGGAGTTGGCAGCCACAGTCCAATCTGGAGCCAGCCCCACTGCCTCTCCCTGCCCCCCCCTGTTCCCCTTGGATTTATTAGCATCTTGCCCCCAGCCTATACTCCCTGCTCCCAGGGACCGGTGGAATTCGGGGGTGCAGTGCTGCTAACTTGGGGTGCAGGAAAGAAGCCCAGGTGGCCAGATCATCAGATGGATCTTCCCGCCCCCTCCCCTACTGCCTCCCCAGCTCTGGTTTCCCCCCGTTCTCCCCTTGCGTGCTGCCCCACTCCAGCCTGGCAGAATGCTAAAAGTCCCCTCGCTAAGGGATGGCAGAGCAGGCCCCCTGTGTGTGTGTTTGAGTAGGCCAGAGCAGCTGGGGTCCTGCCCTCCAATCCTGGCCCCTTCTGTCCATGCTGAGCAGGGGGCAGGTGCATGAACGCTGCCCCCCCTCCCCCCCCAGGCCAGTGCTGGTGCCGGCTTGGAGCATCTTCCCCATGGGCAGGAGTTGGGGTGACAACGGGGTCCCCTGCTCCAGCCTTCATCTGCTGCCCCCCCCCAGGCTTTTGAGGGTTTTTTTTCTTGGTGGCTGGGGGGCATTGGGCGAGGGGGCAGGGGAGGGTTCTTGTGGCGGATGGGGGCGGGGTTTCAGATCTGTCAGGCGTGGAGCAGGCGAAAAGCAAAAGGATTTGGAAATAGAAAGACAGGGCAGCGGTGGGAGAGGGATCCCTGTGTTGGCATGGGGGGGGGCTCCAGCCAGCCCCCTTCCGGGAGGGCAGAGAGCCAGCTCAGGCACAGGGACAGTCTCTTCACTTCCCAGTCCTGGGGCAGCAGCCCCTACACCTACTCGGAGACCTGGCCTGGGCTCCTGAGGTGGAGGGGTGCACCCTTGGGTGGCAAGGAGGCAGGAGGGGCAGGATGCTCCGGAGACAGCCTTCTTCACATTGCCTAGGGTGTGAAGCCTGAGGGGGCTGGGTTTGGGGCGGGGATAGATGGACTGATCCAAAGCGGGGGGAGGGAAGTTTCCCAGTGTGGGTGGGAGTCTCTGTGTGGCTGGAGATGGGACGTCCTGGGGTCAAGGGCCAGCCTGGTGCAGGGCACTTGGACCTGGCTTGGCACAGCCCTAGAGCCCCCTCCCCCCCAGGCTGGCAACCCTTCCCTGCTGCTTTCCCCTGCCCCGGGAGCAGGCAGGGCCCCTGTGTGGGGGGACCCGGCCCTGCTGGGGTGGTTCAGGACGCTGGCCGAGCACCGATCCCCTGGACCCCTCCATCCTCTTCCCTCGTGGCTTTGCTCGGGCCATGCTGGAGGGCTCCATCCACCCCCCTCCCCACTCGGGATTACTGCAGCGCTCGCCGTAACCTACTTATGCCTCTGGCGTCGGAGGCGAGCGGAGCCTGCCCCCGCCCGCCCCCAACGGGAGCCGAGCGCGGCGCTCGCTAATGGGGCTGCCTGGTGCGTCCCTCGTCCCCGCAGGGCGTCAGGCTGGGGAGGAGGGAGACTGGCGGAGCTGGGCTCGGCGCAGCAATGAGGAGAGCGCTGGGGCAGCCCCGCTGGGGGCCGAGGGGCTGCGCCGAAGGCCGCCTGGGTGCCGGGGTCCTAGCTAGAGCGGGGGGCTGAGGCCTGGGTCAGATGTCTGTGGGGCGCAGAATCCTGGCCTGCTTGTGCCCACCTGAATTGCGCTTTGGCTCCGTCCCTGAGGAGGGCAGGTGAGAGGAACCTGGTTATCTGGGGAGGGGAGGCGTGTGACTAATTGACCCTCGCCATCAGGGGGGTTTGGACTCTGTGATGAGTTTGCCGTTCTCAGCCCGGGCTCATGTCCACATGCGTTCAGGGCTTCTCTCCTCCGCCCTGTGCCCCAGTGACCTGTTCATCTTCCCTGCTGGGCCTGCTGTCTCTGGTGGGGCCAGGCTGGTCTGGTCCTCGAGCACATAGAGCCCCCTTCCTCCTCTTGCAGGCCCTAGGGTACCCAGGCCTTGAACTTGGCCTGCGTCCTTCAGCCAGCCACAGGAAGCAGAGCTAGGACCAGCCCTGGGATGCGAGGACAGGGAGGGGGTGTGTGTGCCAGGACTCTAAGGGTTATTTTCTTTGCCCTGACTTGCTGTGCTGTTTGGGGGCGGCGGCGGCAGGTGCATTGTTTTTCCCCTGACCTGTGCCTCAGTTTCCCCACTTATATGACAAGGGTGACGACTGCCTGCTGGAGGGGGCTGTGCGGATGGATTAGCTGGTGGCTCAGCAGAGTGCTTTGAGATCCTAGGAGCGGGCAGAAAACAATGCCGAGCTGTTGTGTGCTGTCTGGCTGAGTCAGCATTCGGCACCAGGAGGAGGCGGCTGGGGGCCGGGGGTCTTGGGCACACTTGCGCCGTACGCTTGTTTCCATCTCTGTCTGACGGGCTGCCTGCTCCCTGCATCCCCCCTGGATGGGTGTGGCTGGCAGCAGCCACTCCGATCCATCTGTGCGCCCCTGTTAACCCCCCGCCAGCCACGAGGGAGCCCGTCTCTGGGCCCTGGCAGCAGCCGCCTGGCTGCCATCTCGGGGGCAGCGAATGGATTCCAGCAGCGCCAATCTGCTGATGCTACAGCAGCTGGAAAGCCCCAGTCGCTGGCGTCTGGACCCGGCTCAGAGCGAGGATCTGCAGCCGCTGGCCTCTCCCCAGAGGACCAGCATCCAGGAGCGTTTCCGAGCCCCCTTCCCCCTTCCTTTGTGGGTCACATCGGAGCCAGGATGGGGCTTTGGCTCCTGAACCCCTTGAGGCTCTGATCTCGCCACCTGCTCAAGCTGCTCTCAGACTCTGCCCCTGGGGGTCGGATGTAGCAGGGGGAGGTTTGGCCTGGCTTAGCTATGGAGGTGGGCGGGCCAGGTTTGGGTGGGTCACTCTCCTGGGAGCTGGGCAGGGGGGCAGAAGGATGCCCCAAGGGAGAGGCTGCAAATACGCGGGGGGTCTAGCTGGCTTTCACCCTCCTGGCTCTGCCCAGGCTTGGAGAGGGGCATTTTTTGCCCTTTTCTGATTCTGCCCCTGGGGAGGCTGCGTGGAGGGGGGGCAGGGAGCTGGTTCCAGGAGAAGGTGCTTGTGCCTCCAAGCGGAGGGAGCTGGATTTAGGGGAGGGAGAAACTGGCTGCAGCAGGTCCGGGGTGGGGTGGGGGGGCCTTTTTGGGAAGGAGGCAGAACGACTGAGGAGAGGGGGGCTGGGGTAGGGGAAAGGGGATGTTCTTTGTGCCCATGGGAATCTAGTGAGCTCCGGCTTGGGGCGAGTAGAGTGAGGAGATGCGGTGCTGGAGAAAGATGGGTGGCATTGCCTAATGGGTAGAGCACAGCGTGGTGAGCCAGGACTCCTGGGTTCTGTTCCCTGCTGTGACTCCCATGGGTGTCTCCATTTCCCCTCTGAAAGGGGGGGGGGGCATGCTGCAAAGCGCCATAAGCTCTGAAGAGACAGGGGGCCCCCCTTGGAGGGCAGGAGAGGAGCCGTGAGCTGGTTGGGGCTGCGCTGGGGTGGGGGAATGGAGAAGGGAGCTGTGAGCTGAGGAGAAGCCCCTGCCTCTGTGTGTGTGTGGGGGGGGGGGGGGTGAGGGGAACCAGACCTTTAGCTAAGGAAGGGTGATAACACCCCCAGCAACTTGGAGGGGGGATGCCCCAAAGTCTTCCAGGCTGGCAGCACATGAGTCCTAGCATGGTGCTCCCCAAGGGGGCTGGCCCCCTTCCCCCTGTCTTTGGTGCCCCTCACCCCTCTCCATCCTTGGTCCCCCCCCCCCCGTCCTTGGGGACATGCCCTTCTCTGGTACTAAACTTGTGGGGTTCAGCGTTGGCTCAGCCTGCCCTTGTCCCCTGGGCTGATGCCACCTCCCCCATCCCAGGCTGTGGGGGGAGCAGGGCAGCGCTCGGTCCCCGCCTCCGTCCCAGGCCGTGGGGGCCGGGGGGGGGGGTCGTAGCCGGGCGGCGCTAGGACCCGGCCCGGCCCCGCCGCCCGGCGCTAGGACCCGGCCCCTTCCCGGCCCCGCTTCCTGCCCAGGCGGCTCCCGGCCCGGCCATGCTGAGTCGGCCCCGAGCCCGCGGCCCGGCCCGGGCCATGTGAGCGGGACCCGCCGCCGGGGCGCCCAGCCGGGCCCGGCACCGCCCGCAGCTCCAGGTCCGGGGGGGGGGGCCCCTCCGGGGGCAGGGCTATGGGGAGTCCCCCCTCCCTCCGCGGCTGGGCTGGGGGGGCAGGGCTATGGGGAGTCCCCCCTCCCTCCGTGGCTGGGCTGGGGGGGCAGGGCTATGGGGAGTCCTCCCCCGTGGCTGAGCTGGGGGGGCAGGGCTATGGGGAGTCCCCCCTCCCTCCGTGGCTGGGCTGGGGGGGCAGGGCTATGGGAGGTTCCCCCCCCCCGTGGCTGGGAGGCGGGGGCAGGGCTATGGGGAGTCGTCCCCCCCCCCGTAGCTGGGCTGGGGGGGCAGGGCTATGGGGAGTCCCCCCTCCCTCCGTGGCTGGGCTGGGGGGGGCAGGGCTATGGGGAGGTTCCCCCCCCCCGTGGCTGGGAGGCGGGGGCAGGGCTATGGGGAGTCCCCCCCCCCCCGTAGCTGGGCTGGGGGGGCAGGGCTATGGGGAGTTCGCCCCCCCCATGGCTGCTTGGGGGGATTCCCTGTGCTACCTGCGTCTTGGGCTGCGGGTAGAACCCAGGCGTCCTGGCTCCCGGTGAGGGATCCCCTGCCTGCTGGCTTGCGATGCGGTTGCGGGGGATCCCCTCTCGCTGTGGGTTAGGGGTGGATTGTTGCGGGGGACCACCTGTGTGAGAGTAGGAGGGAATCCTTGGGCATGTTGGGGGTGTTATGTGGGTGGAAGCCAGAGTCCCTGCTGTGGGGGGGATCCCTGAGTTTTAGGGGGGGCTGAGTGAGAATCCCTGTGGGGCCAGGGCCTGTCTCCCACACATAAACACAGCCCTGATGCCAGCAGCACTTTTCGTTTGCCTCCCCGCAGGAAGTGGCCAGGGAAATGGCAGCTGGGTTTGTTGCGTCTCTTGTTGTTTTTGAAATGTCCTTTTTTCAACCCGATTTGGTTTCGGTTTCTGGACCTCCTGGGAGCCTGGGCCACAGCAGTCCCTTGCCAGCCAGCCAGCCCGGCCCATCTCTCCCTGTTAAAAATTACCTTCGTGGGTCAAAGTCAACGGAAAAATCCTATTTCAGAGGCAGCCGTTCCCCGAGATCCTTAAAGCCCCGGGGGTTGAGCCAAAAGGGGGGAACCTTAACATTGAACTTGGGGGCCACTGGCCCCGCGTTTGTGTCACTTTTGGATCCCCTGGCTTGGCCTGTCCCTTTCTTGGCCAGCTGCCTTGTGGATGCCCGAGGCCCAGGCCTTGTCTGCATTAACCCCTGCTCTGCCTCCAGTCGACCCTTGTTGGTGGGCTGGCTGCCCTGTGGATGCACAGTAGAGATGTACAAGTCTCCTAACGCCGATGCGGTTTTACCACGTAAACGTGCAGGGATGGTAGCCGTGTTCATACTAAGCGTTTGTACAGGATAACTGGATTAACCCCTCCTCCCCCCAAATCATGCAGCCCCAAGCAGGTGTGGTTATGTCAGGAGAAAACCTTGGGGGATGGCCCTGTCTGGAGTCCTTGATTGTTCCCTTGAGCTGGGACCTGTTTTAACGGGCTTGTCCAGGCACAAGTTGCCCCAGTTGAATGTAAATGCGCTTAAACTGGTTCAGCTGGTGTGTGTGGACACGCGTCTATATCCGTTTCAAACCGGTTGAGTGGGCGCCCGTCCGGTTACCGCCGCGACTTCTAAACGGATGTGTAAGCCGGATGGGAACCAATGTAAGGAGGCGCGTGGGTGTCCTACCTGGGTGTAATGAAATGGGGGGGTTTAAAAAAAAAATCACACCTTTTGGCTCACCCTTTGCGGAGAGACCGGGCGGAAGAGGTTGGGGGGACCGTGGGACATGGTGTTGGCCCTTCTGCCAACGTGTCCATAGTCTGTTGTCATGCTGCCTTGGCAAAAAACCTGCCTCAGAGAGTCTGAAATCACAAGCAAAGACCCCCCCCCCCCGTTTTGAATCAGAATGAAATCAACAAAACAAACCACCCACCCACCGTGCAGTTGGCGTTGGGTTTAGCAACCCAGCGCTGCTGAAAATCGAGGGCCTAAACTCTCTGCCGCTGTTTCTCCAAAGCCAGCTGGTGCCGCACTGCTCTGTGGGTTTCTAAGCCTCCCGCTTCCCTGCCCTCCAAATTGGTCACTGCTGCCCCCATCAGCCCTCCCCCTGCCCGTTTCTGGCTGTGATGCTTCTAATTTGTTCAGGGTCTCCAGCGGTGTCCAGAATCCGCCTGCTTCTCGGCGTCCCCTCTCCTGTCAGCTCCAGATGAGAGGTGGGGGCCTAATTCTGTGGCAGGAGTTGGTGGGGGGAGACGGGGCGTGTTTCCAGGCAGGAGCTGAGGACTCAGGTGGCAGGATGAGCGTTGCGTGGGTTTTGGGGTGGGAGGACGGTTGGGTGTAAAGGAATCCGCTGCTGCCCGGACCTGTCTGTGCTGGGCTGGCTGTCGGGCCTCGGGGACAGGGGATGTGTCTGGCCAGCCCATCCCCAGGCAGTCCATTGCCGAGGTCAGAGAGGCATCTGGAACCTGACGGTGCAGGTGCTGGCCTGCAATCAATACCCCATCCCAGAGCCAAAGTCAGGAGAATGACGCCCGCCCACCTCCCGATGCCTCATCTAGGGAGGAGCTATTGATGCAGGCAGCTCCCTGGTGCAGCCAGTGTTCTCTTGCAGCCGCTGCTCCTGCTTTCAAACCCTGACCCTATTAGCCGAACCGCTCCCATCCTATTAATCTCCCTCCTCTGTCTCTTGCGCTCGCTTGTAATTAATTCCCCATCTTCCCTGCTTCTATTCTGTTCCCTCTTAGCCAGACTGTGCTTACCAGCCCCCTTCCGGCTGCTTTCCTAATGCCAGGATTCCTCTCCTCCCCCTTGCCCTCGCCCCTTAATAACCTCGCCCGCCTGCCCCCTTCACCTCTGCACCCGCTTGACTTGGCCCCATGCGCTCAACCTGCCTGGCTCCGGCATGGCCTCTCCACTCCAACTCTGACCCTTAAAGGGCCAGAAACAGGTTTTCCCAGCCAAAGAAACTGCTGTTAGGATGTGCCGGAAATAATCCCGCTGCATCTGGCCCGGCTTCCCCTGTGGCTGGCTGGAGCACTCTTGTGGCAGGAGCCTCAGTCCATCTGTCTTGGGGTTGGGGAGGGCAGACCGGGGGGGTGTCCCTTTATCACTAGTGAATGTGACCTGTTGTGCAGCTGGCAGTGTGGACAGGCAGAGGAGTCTTGGGAATCGGTGGCGGGGGGGGGGCCCCCACGTGCGAGGCGAGGGGGGGCCCCCACGTGCGAGGCGAGGGGGGGCCCCCACGTGCGAGGCGAGGGGGGGCCCCCACGTGCGAGGCGAGGGGGGGCCCCCACGTGCGAGGCGAGGGGGGGGCCCCCACGTGCGAGGGGGCCGCTGCTCTGTCTCGAGTTGGTGAGCGAGGCGCCGTCTTTCTCCTGCCCAGATGGGCAGCAGCCTTCCTCCGGCCTGGGAGCGTTGACACAGATAGGGTGACGAAATGGCTGGTCTCTCTTTCGACATGCCGTGCGTCGCCTGCTGCTTCTTGCTCTGCCGTGTCATCCGTGCGGCCCTCCTGGAACGGCTGCTGCCGGGCTCGTGCCAAAAGCCATGGCAGAGGCCGCCTGAGCAGCGGACCCCCCGGGGGAAATCTGTCGGGCTCAATTTCTGCTTTTCGTCCTGGCTTTTGTTTGCACCAGGGGTTATCGGGGGTACGAATCCCCTGGAGGCGCCCACAGGGAGTTGGAGAAGGAGGGAGGCCGTGGGCCGGAGAGGGGGGACTAGGACTCCTGCGTTCTCTTCTGGACTCTACCTCACTGTGTTCATCTCCTCCCCGTCTGTGAAATGGGGCTAGTCCGCCCCCTTGGAGAGAAGGGGCCTGGTGAATAAAAGGCAGATAAAAAGCTTGCTTTATTACTCTGCCACAGACTTGGGGAGGGGAGGAGAGGCTGCCTGCCTTCTGGCAGGTCAGGGGGCGGGCAGAGTCCTGCATGAACTCCTAATTCCCATTCCTTTCTGCGGGGAGACGCTGGGCAGCCGTCCAGACGTGTGGTTAGCACTGGCCCTTTGCGTACGTGACACAGCCAGAGAAAGCGGCGACCCACACGCAGCTGGTGTGGTGGGTGGGTGTGTCCGGGAGGTACCGCTCGGGCAGGAGCGGCCCGTCGGACGGAAAGGCAAGACGAGTGCCGAGCAAGCTGGGCGCTGTGCCCTGGGATGACGTTGCTGGGCTGACTTGCGGGCGGCTCGTCGCTTTCGCGTCAATTTCAGGAACAGGAAATGCTGCTTTTCCCAGGGAGCCGATGGGGTGGCGAATGGACAGACGGCTCCGGGCTGGGAGGGGGGTGAGGACGCTGAATTGTAACGTGCGGGGCCCGCGGGTGGGAAGATGGTAGGAGCAGCCCCGTGGGGCTTCCTCCAGCGACAACCGAAAACGCGCCGCAGCTCTCTGCTTGGCCCAAGAGCCCCGGGGATCCCACCCTGCGCTAGACGCAGAGAGCAGCTGAATTTCATGCCAAAAATGAATCGGGGAGGGGGGAGGAGGGCTGGGAGCAAGTGAGGTCTCTCCATAGCCGACCCCCTTGAACACAGCAGTGAAACGTCGCCTCGGTTTCTTGGCCGTAGGACTGTGGCTGCTTCAGGGAGTTTCCGAGCCCTTAATGGGTCTAGTTAGGGGATCTCGGGAGCTCCGGGGAGAAGGGAAGTGGGGACGTGGGCAGCTTTTCCCAGAGCTGCGATCCGTCAGCATCACACAGGCTGGGAATTCGGGCCGTCCTCAGCGCATGAACTTTCCTCCCGAACACCTTGTGGTTTGGAGGCTTTTGCACCTGATTCTGCCTCCTTGCCGGGGCTGGGGCGATTCCTGAGTGGTTCATCTTGTGTTAAGGAGCAATGATCCATCCAAACCCTCCCCGCAGTCATGGAGCTGGGGTACAGGGTCCTTGCCTGGTGCATTATACCCGGCGGGGGGGGGAGGGAGTCGTTCCTGGCCCACCTGGGCAGCGGTACCAGGCTGGAGCATGTTAACCCTCTGCTGTCTCGTCTCTTCTCTCTTCAGCAATGGAAACGAACAACCATTTTAACTTCACCGGCCTCCCCTCTGTGCCCGCTGCTTCGGGACTGAAGCCTGCACCTTCCTCAGGGGACAGCCTTTATGCCAATGGGTCGCCCATCAACTTCCCCCTGCAAGGGAAATGTAAGTGGGGGGATGGGGAGGGGTGGGTTGGCCTCTGAACTGGCTTGGCTCCTTTAGCCACCCATCATTCAACCCCCCTCTCTTTCCCCCCCCCCCGTCCGCTGGCCTCTCGCATCTCTGAGGCCAGCTGGGGAGCAATGTTCCCTCTCATTGTTAACATCCGCACGCGGAATAAATTTTGTTGCACGCACTGAGGCGTGCTGATGTGCACCACCAGCGAAACCGCATGCTGCCAGCTGTGGGCACTCTGCTGGGCGGCACCTGAATTTCTCCTGGGCGGCTGCTCAAGCACTTGGCTTACAGGGGACACTGCTGGGGAGCCCCATCGGCTGCACAGTGGGTCAGTGTCTGTGAGGCAAAGAACCCAGGCGTCCGGGCTCCCAGGCCTGTGGCTCGAGCCCGTCCCTAGAGCCCTGCGCAGGTAGATCCCCACCTGCAGCTAGTAATCGCCATCCGTGGTACTGGGAACCGTAGCGGTGGAAGGAGGTGAACGTGGGGCCAGCCACTCCGGCGCAGCTGTACCTCCCCAGACAGGAGATGTGGGCAGGGCTGTGGGTGCTCTGGCAGGGCTGTGGGTGCTCCGGCAGGGCTGGAGGAGCGGCCGGCACGAGCCGCTGCCTCCTGGAAGCACCAGCCTCACATCTTGCTCCTTCTGCCACGGCGGTTCCCGGGAGAGCCCGGCAGTTCTGGGGATGGCGGTTTTTTTGGTTTTGTTTTTATAGCTGTGGATGTGGGTCTCCGCAGATATTGTTCGTATCTGTGCAGTCCCCTCCCAGAGCCTACGGCAGAACCCAGGCGTCCTGGCAGCGGGTGGTCGGCTGGTGTGGTCAGGGCTGAGACCCTGGGAGTGGGGGGGGGGATCAGGCAGGCCCCATGGAGGAGCAGGGTGCAGGCTAGGGCAGGACTGGTCTGGCCAGGCCATCCTCCAGGCCTTGGTTTTGAAGCCCCGCGCCGCCCCCCCCACCCCCCCCAGTGGCGGTCCTTCCCTTGAGCTGGCGGGGGGCCAGAGGAGTTGGAGGGGCCAGAGGCACCCCCCTGCTGGAGTGGACGGAGCCCCCCTGCAGCAGAAAGAAAGCAGGAAGCGCCATGTGACTTTTCCTGTCCCCATCTGTTGCCAGCTAGTGTGGGGGTTGGCACTGGGCCCGCAGGTGCTCTGGGGAGAGCAGGGCTGGAGGAGCTGAGAGCAGGAATGTGGGGTGGGGGGGGGGGGGACCTGTCTCCCTGGCTGCCCTGGGCCGGGGGACCCGCCTCTGAAGGAGGCAGCCACCGGAGGGGCCCAGTTATCCCAGCTGGAGGGCAGACACTGGCTGGGGGGGAGGGGATTAGCGCGCGTGGGGCTCTGCTTGGCGTTGCTTCAGCCTAGAAAAGGGCCCGCTTGCCAGAGCGGGTCTTGGCATGGATTGGGCTGGTCAGTTGATCTCGCCAGCAGCTCCGCCGAGGGGCCCGTTAATCCCCACCGGGCTGCGGCAGGCTGGCTCGGGCGCCGGTGCAGCGGAGCAGGTCCCAGCCCAGCCGGGGCGTTCTCCCCCCTCCTGGGGATGTTCGCCAGGGCAGCGTCGCCTCTGGCTCGCAGGCCCCTGCGTGTGCAGCCGGAGCGGCCCCGAGCTCCCAGCGGCCGTGGCTCAGGGCGGCTGGCCTACCGTTCCGGTCTGCGGCAGGTCTCCGAGGCCTGCTGCTCCCGGGATAAAGAGGGCCCAGTCCCGGGGGTGTGGGCCTGTGTGGGGGGATAAACCTGATCTAGGGGAGCAGCCCTCGGGGGGGGGGGGGGGAGCGGAGACAAACCGTCCCGTCTACGCAGGAGCTTTGGACTGGGTGATCCAAGCATTGGGGGGGGTCTGTCTGCCGCCGGCTGCCTCAGTGCCCTCTGCACCGTGCTTTCTAGGGGAGCAGGCCGACAGGACCTTGGCTGAATGGGGCGAGGCTCTTCCGTGGCCAACCCTCCACAGCTGCCTGGTCCCAGCTGCTGTCCCAGCCTTAGCATCCACCCGCCCTTCGTTTCCTGTGTCCCCCTCCCCCTCAAGCCGTGTCTCCAGCGGGGACGGCTGCAGTAACCGATTGCTCTGCCTTCCCCCCCTCAGGTCTGAATGGCGACATGAACGGGACTGGCTTAGCGACTGTATCCCACACTGGTGCTTCAGGGACCTTCGCCTCTGCCGCGCATTCCCCCGACGCCTCCGCCCTGCCCCACCCCTACGACTATCTGTGGAACTACCCGCCGTACCAGTCCGGCAGCCTCAAGGAGAGCTCCGGCCTCGGACAGTATCCGCTCAACGGCCTCCTGGGGAGCACCCGGCCGGCGTCCTTGGGGCACAACACTAACCCGAGAGGGAGCCAGGAGTTCTGGGGCAACGGCACCCCCGGCCCCATGGGGCTGAGTTTCGACTCGCAGGAGCTGTACGACTCTTTCCAGGAGCCGAACTTCGAGCTCGTGCAAAACGGGGCCGGTGGATTCTATGAGGCCTCCCAGCCCTCCCCCATGCTGGGCTCCGGCGCCCAGTCCTTCTCGCCACCGCCCTGCCCTCAGGACCAGCCAGGCGCCGGCGGAGGGGGGTCCTTGGGAGCAGACGAGGTGCGGCCTGGGGGCGAGGAGACCAGTGCTGGCCTCATGGGCAGCAAGGAGCTGGAGGAGACGCAGCCGGGTGAGTGGCTCGGGGCTGCTTGCTGCTGGCCCGGGAAAGCGCAGAGCCGGCGCGATCGGGCCACAAGGGAACCCTCGCTTCCCGGTTCCAATCCAGACCCCCAGGGCTGGCTTATCCACTCCTGCGTGCGGGGGTATTGAAATGCACACACACGCACACACCCCTGCCGCCTGGCTTCCCCCTTCCACCTTGAGCCTGGCCACCAGCTGATTCAGCCCTGCCCCAGGCGCTGTTTGGTGCCACTCACTAATCCCACGGAATTGCCCCCGGGCTGAGGCAGGGAGGAGGAGACTGAGCCTGGGACCTGAGGGAGAAGTGGGGAGGGGTGCACTGGGCAGGGGTGCCCAAGGGGAGGGAAGGAGACAAGTTGGCAAACTTGCCATCCGCCCTCCCAAAACGTGGGGGTGGGGGAAGCACAGTCGGGGGGGGAAGGTCGCCAGTCGGGCAAGGATGGTATTGGAGTGGGGGCATCGTACCGCGAGCCCTGCCGCTCTGTCCGTAATCCGCACCCGGCCGTAAGCCTGGCAGCGCCCTCCTTGCTCGGCTAGGCAGTACCCAGGGCTGCTGGCAGGGCCCCGTGCCGGCACCTTGACGGTCTGGAGCTCAGCTGAAGCAGGGTAGGGGGGCGCCGATCCCCGTGCTGGGGGGGGATCGGCGCCCGGGTTGCACTGACGTGGGGCTCTGGCTGTGTCTAGACCTGAAAATGTGTGGCTACAACGGCTCCGGGCCGGCCGGGGAGCCGCTCAGCCAAGAAGCTTCTGTCCTGGCTCCGGACGCTGCTGGCAGCTGCCTGGGCGACGCCTCTGCCATCACCGCTCCCCTGGCTAACCCTCCGCTCCTGAGCGAAGAGCCCCTAGAGCCCTTTGAGTCGCTGGCCAGAGGTAGGGCGCTCCCCCTTTCGGCGCTGCGGGGGGGGGGGGGGGTTCCCAGGCCGGCCCGCGCACCGCGGGAGCTGGGGGAGGGACGCCAAGAACCTCTTCGGTGAGGGTGGGGGACTCGCGCCGGGACAAAGCCTCCGTCTGCCTGTCCCGTCGCCCCACTCGCGTTGGGGGGTCAGGCCACTGTGAAGTCCGGCCCCATCCTGGTCCCCTCAAACTCATCCCACCTCCCCCTTGGCCCAAATCCAGCGCCAGTCGGCCCCTGCTGCAGCGTGAGCTGGGCGACTGAGCTCATTTGTGCGAGCTGGTTTCTACCCAGCTGCCTTTTATACCCCTCTGGCTGTGGCACCCTCCCACCAGTAGGCGGAGTCACAAAATCCCTCCCCAAAAGGGTGGGGCTACAGACCCAGCTTCCTTGTTTAAAGGGCCAGTCCTCCTTAGGCGCAGTCGCCTTGTCCCGTCCCACCCCACAGCCATCTTGGGTTTCGGTTCCCAGCAGAGGGGGGCGTGGCTGGAGGCAGGGAAATCCATTAACCCCTGGAGTGCTGGAATGGGTGGAAGTGCCCGGAGTGTGGGTTTAACGTCACAAACGGCCCCTCCCCTGTGCCTTCTCCCCCTCCCAGCCGGAGGTGCCAGTGGGGTAGTTCGGGCGTGACCCGCACCTAAGGCACCTCGCTCTGATTTCCCCCTGCAGACCCCGGGACCGGAGATCTCTATGAGATGGACAACTCCCAGCTGGTGAACGACAAGTCGTCTCTGGAGGCTGCCCCGGACATCTCGGCCCTCGACTGCTCCGACAGCCCCTCCCTGGACAATCCCAGCACCTTCAGCCTGCTGCCAGAGGACAGCCAGGGCCCCGCCTCGCTCTTCGCCAGCCCCGACTCGCCGCCCGTCCTGGGAGAGTCCGTCTTGCAAGGTATGGGGCAGGCCCAGGGGCTTTGCACCGCTGGGGGGGGATGATGTATTCCAGCGGACGCTGTGCCCCCTCCAGCCCACCGCCTCCATGGGGGGAATCCCGCCTAGCGTGTGTTAACGGCCACGCCTGGGTGTCTGAGGCCAGGCCCTGTGGCGCTCGGTGCTGTACATACCCGGAACAAAGAGCTTCCAGTTTCTGGCTAGGCCAGGGGGCAAGAGGTGGAGACCCTCAGGGAAACAGTAACCCCCTCTCCTGCTAGCAGGGTGGTATGTCTGTGGGGGGGCGGGGTTGAGGGGAGGCAGGGAGCATGGCCTAGTGGCTAGAGCAGAGGTGATGCAGCACTGGAGCTGCCACAGACTCACCATGTGACTTGGGGGGTGATTCTGCCCCCCGTTTCACAGAAAGGGGGGGGGTCTCCTAGTCAGTGTTCCCGCAAAGACTTTTTCGTCCGTGAGCAGAGTGAGTTTTGTCTTCCGGGCCACCAATGCGATCACGTGCGCGTGTTCGGATGGGGGCCACCGTGCGGCGCGGCCCCCCCAAGAGACTCTCCCAGGTAGCGCCCCCCCATCTCTGGGGGAGAAAGTGAGACCCCCCCTAAAGGAGCACTGCTCCCTAGGGGCTGCTGGGAGTCCCACCAGGGGAGAGGGAAGCTGCTGCCAGGGTTTGCAGGGAGTGAGGTGCTGGGGGTGGGGCAGTGGCATGTGGGGCCGGGGGGGACAGAAGGTTGTGGGGCAGGGGGCTGTGGGAGGGGGGGAAGAGAGGGGCAGGGGCCCCAGGAGCAGCCGCCCCATCACGCAGCCTGCCAAGGAGCAGTCAGGAAGCCACGGGGTGGCCCTGAACACAGCTCCAGCCCTGGGGAAGGGCTGGAGCTGGCCCCAGCTGCTGGAGCAGCCCTGCCCGTCTTTTTCTCTCCCACACACACACACACACACACACACAGGACCCTGGCTGCCAGAGAAGCCTAGCGCATGCAGCCCTACCCCCCACCACGTGCCCTGAGCAGATCCTGGCCCCGGTGGCTGGAGCAGGCCCCCCACCACACCGCCTCAGCTGTGCCCCGTCCCCCCCCAGCAGTCCCCCTATCACTCCACCTCAGCCGGCCCAGAGCAGTCGCCTGCCGCACTGCGTGCAGCGCGGCCCTGCAAAGCAGGTGGGCAGGCGGAGAATGTTTTGGGGCGCACCCTAGCGGGAGTGGTGGTCCCAGTGCTTGTCCTGTGCAGCGTGGGGGGGGGGCTGTTGGGAACCAACCCCGGTGGCGTCCCAAACGTGTATCTGCCCCCCTGGCATGAGTCCCTGTCACTCCTTGGCGTTGCAGACAGTAGCTTAGACCTGCATGACGGGGGGGACCCTGGGCAGGAGGAATCTGAGTCTCTGGAGCTCAGCCCCCCACTGGCGCCGGAGTCCCCAGATGCCTGTCTGGAGGAGGAGGAAGAGGAGGAGGAGGCGACTGTGGACAGCTGCCTGGAGGCTCCAGCTGCCTCGCTCAGTGCATCAGCCAGGGGTAGGTGAGAAGCAGCTTCCCCCGGCTGTGCCAGCCCTTTCCCCTGCCCCACCCGGTGCACAGTGAGTGACCGTCCCCCTGTCCCGGCAGGCGAGGTCCCGCGCAGACGGATTGCCACGGTGGAGGAAGTTCGCTTCCCTCTGCAGCACGGGTAGGTGTTGCCCCACCCCAGGGTGGGGGAATTTTGGGGGGGGGAGCGGGGTTGGGGGGTGGCACGGTGGGCGCCAGCCGCTGACGGGCCTTTCCTGCGCAGGTGGAGGCGAGAAGTGCGGATCAAGCAAGGTAGCCACCGGTGGCAGGGCGAGACCTGGTACTACGGGCCATGCGGCAAACGGATGAAGCAGTTCCCCGAGGTGATCAAGGTACAAGCATCCCCCGGGGAGGGCTGGGCTAGAGATGGTCGCCTGCGGCCGTCAGCAGGCTGGCATGGCAGGTGGGCAGATCCCTAGGGCCCCTCCATCCCGGCCGGTACCCCCATTGGCTCTTTCAGGAGTGGAAGCTGCCAGGGGCGGGCTGCCCCTTAGGACAATGCCCAGTGTGCACAGCTGGGTGGCTCCGGCTCCTGGCCCTGCCGGACAGCTGCAGCCTGGAGTTTGGGCACTGCCTGCTGCAGGGGAAGGGGGGAGGCGTAGCCGTGCCAGTTCGGGGGAGGGGCGCCATGCTGGGCCCTGATCAGACCCGTGTGCCTTGTCCCTTCCCCAGTACCTGAGCAGGAACGTCGTGCAGGGCGTCCGGCGCGAGCATTTCAGCTTCAGCCCCCGCATGCCGGTTGGAGACTTCTACGAGGAGCGGGACATGCCCGAGGTGGGCCCCTTGCCGGGCGCGCAGCCGCGCGGGGAGGAGGGGGGTAGAGATGCAGCAAGTGCTGGGGCAGCGCACGTCTATGGGGGGGGGCGGGGGAACACACCCAAGGCGCGGGTCTGAGCCCCTCTTGTGCTCCCCAGAGCCTCCCTGCCCATCCGGTGCCATCGCCCCCTTCACGGGCGTCAAGGGAAGCGGCCTCTGTCCAGCCTGCCCCTGTGGGTGCCCGTCAGTGCCTCCCGGCCGGAGGCTTCCCCAGGGGCGTTGGGGTAGCGTGCACTGGGCGAGGACTCGGCCTCTCCACGCCGGGCCCTAGGGTGACTGCGGCTCTCCCTTCCTGGCGCAGGGCGCGCAGTGGGTGAAACTGACCCCAGAGGAAATCCCCGCGCGGATCCAGGCCATCACGGGCAAGCGCGGGCGCCCCCGCAACACGGAGAAGGAGAAGGCCAAGGCTAAAGAGGCGCCCAAGGTGAAGCGGGGCCGGGGCCGGCCCCCCAAGGCCAAGGTGGCCGACTTGCTGAGCAAGACGGATGCCAGGCTCCTGAAGAAACTGGAAGCTCAAGGTACCTCCCTCTCTCCCCCGCTGCCCACAGGGAGCACGGCGCCTGGCGATGCCGCCTGCCGCGAGGCGCCGGCGGCTCCCCTGGGCTTCTGAGCCGGGCTGGAGGCGCCCGAACCTCCGCGCACCCCGGTGGCCAAGTCACCGGTGGCCAAGGCTTCCCACGGGGCCCCCTTGCCCGCTGTGCTGTGGGTCTGATCTCCCCTGCCACGCGTGGCCGGGCCAGGTACCCTAGCCCGGCTCCTCGCTGCCAGAACCGGGGCGTGGATCCGCTCTGGCAGGCTGGATCTAGAACTTCACCCCCGGTAGGGCTCCGCACCCAGGCCCACCTCCCCCCTCCAAGCACGGCACACCGGTTGCCATGGGAGTTACTGGAAGGTGCGGGCCTGTTGCCCACATCCCTAGGGCCAGGAGATCCCGTCCCACCCCTTCCCCCCGACATCCTGCCCGTGTGGCCGTGCTGCCGCTGGGCCCAGGAATCCAGAGCCCTGGAGCGTGTCCCGGCTGTGCCCTGCTCTGTCCTGACTCATTTCCCCTCTCCCCGGCCTTGCAGAGGTGCTCAGCGACGAAGACAAGCTGAAGATGAGCAAGATCAAGAAGAAGATGCGGCGAAAGGTACGAGCATGGGGAACGTGGGGCGGTTGCTTGGCGTGGGGTGCCGCACTGCCAATCGGCGCTGGGGGTGTGTCCCCCCCCTCCCTGTCTGGGGCTCCCCTTCCTGCCCTGCACTGAGCTGGATTTCGTCCCTTCCAGGCGAGGAACAAACAAAAGCAGGAGGCCAAAGCGCCCAAGCCCAAAGAAGCCAAGAAGAAGGCCAAGGTGAGTGTGGGGGGGCCCATCTGGGAGGGCGGGGGGACGACGGTGGCACGAAGAGGGGGATTGCGTCCCTGACTCGCTGCTGCCGGTCGCTCCATCCGCCAGGCGAAGAAGGAGAAGGCCTAGCCGGAGAGGCCCAAGGAGAAGGCGCGGCCCAAGGAGAAGGCGCGGCCCAAGGAGAAGGGCAAGGCTGCCCGCAAGGTGGACAAGAACGCGCTGGCCCAGCGGCGGCTGGAGGAGCGGCGCCGGCAGCAGATGATCCTGGAGGAGATGAAGAAGCCCACGGAGGACATGTGCCTGGGCGACCATCAGGTTGGCTGAGCCCCCTGGCGGGGGGGCGAGGGGGAGGACATGCCCCTTCACTGAGGCTAGCACCTGTCTGGTCCCACCGCCTGCCATGAGTGGGTCAGCTCCCTGCAAGGCCTGTGAGCCCCCCACTCAGAGCACGGGGCCTGGGGGTGCTTGTCTGGCACCCCCCGCAGCGCGGTGGGGGAGGGGAGCTTGATATTATGATGCCTGTGCGTTGAGGGGGGGGAAGGGAACCATGCTCCGTCCCTGTGGGCTCCTGGCCTGCGCCCGGCCCTCTAGGTCCCGCTGACCAGCTTCTCCTTGTCTCCCTCCCCACATGGCAGCCTCTGCCGGCCTTGTCCCGCATCCCCGGCCTCGTCCTGCCCAACGGGGCCTTCTCCGACTGCCTCACCGTCGTGGAGTTCCTGCACAGCTACGGCAGGGTCCTGGGCTTCGAGGGGCCCCGGGACGTGCCCAGCCTCTGCACCCTGCAGGAGGGGCTCTTGGGGGCCGGCGACAGCCTGGGTGAGGTGCAGGACCTGCTGGTGCGGCTCTTACGGGCCGCGCTCTACGACCCCGGCCTCCCTTCCTACTGCCAGGTAGGCGGGTGCGGCCGAGCCCCTGGGCCTCCGTGCGAGCGGCGGGGCACTGAGCTGGCGGGGGGTGTGGGGGGGGCCAGAGGAAGGCCGGCCCGTTGCATAGGGTGCCTGCCTAGCCCAGGGAAACCCGGGTTCCGTTCTGCTCTGTCAGACTTCCTGCATGGCCCAGAGCACTGTGGAGTCAGGATCTGGCTGTGTCCCCCCCCACCCCGAGATGCCAGCATGGACCCTGGCTCCCCCTGCTGCTTTAACCCATGTCCCCCTCTCCCCAGTCCCTGAAGATCCTTGGGGAGAAGGTGTCGGAGATCAGCCTGAACCGGGACACCGTCTCCGAGATCCTGCGCTGCTTCCTTGTGGCCTACGGGGCCGACGCCGAGCTGTGCCACAGCCTGCGGACCAAGCCCTTCCAGGCACTGCCTCCGGACCGCCAGGCGGCCATCCTCGCCTTCCTGGTCAATGAGCTCAACAGCAGCGCCCTCATCATCAAGTGAGGAGCCGGGCGGGAACGAGGGGGTGGCGGGGCCTCTCTTCCCAGCAGCCTCCTGGGCGGTGCAGAGAGGCAACAGCTGTGGTTTGCGCCATATGCTAACAGGGTGGGGATGGGCCCAGGAGACTACATATCCCAGCATGCATTGTTCTGCTGTGCATGGAATGATGGTGCAGGCCAGGGAAACTCTATATCCCAGCATGCTTTGGGCTGCCTTGAGCCTAGGGAATGGTGCAAACCAGGGAGACTACATATCCCAGCGTGCATTGGGCCACTGAGCGCCAAATGGTCAGGGGACTTGCAGATCAGAAGTCCCAGAATGCAATGCTGCCACGTGGCTCTGAGTGAGAAGTTTTGCTCTAATCCAGGTAGGAGAGTTGCATGCTGGGACTTGTAGTCTCCTGGGCTATGCTCTGACCACCCCAGCTGTAGACAGTCTGAAACATTCCCGAGCACCTGATGGGCAGGGACTCCACAGGCTGGGCCTGGAGGTGAGATACGGCCCAGGCACCCTGGAGGTGTCGCTCCTCTGCCCTCCTTGGGGGCAGCTGGGGGGCAGGGTCTGGGCAGGGCTGCTCTGCTGGGCGGCTCCTCAGTAAACTCTGGGCTGTCCTTGCAGTGAAATCGACAAGACGCTGGAGAGCATGTCCCACTACAGGAGGAACAAATGGATCATCGAGGGCAAACTGCGCAGGTGGGGGCTACTGAAAGCTGCCAGCAGCTGCTGGGGGGGGGGGAGGGGGAGAGTGTGACACAGGGAGCCTGTTGCCTTCTGGGGTGGGGGAGGCCTTCTGGTCCATGGATCAGCCAGAGGCTGTCAGCTGCCTGCCTGTGATCCGACCACGGTTCCGGCGAGCTGCCTCGAAGCCCTGAGCTACCTTTGCTGTCTCTCACGGTGTCCTAAGGAGCATGATTAGGGCCCGATCGAATCTGCAGCCATGAAAAATGTGCCCGCACGGTGAAATCTGGTCCTTGGCGCGCATGGACCCCATACAGTGCCGATTTCACCGGGGAGTTTCTCTCCAATTGGGGATCCTGCCCGAAAGGGAGATGCGGGGTGAGGGGGTCATAAGATTATTCTAGAGGGGTTGCGGTATCGCCACCTTTTACTTCTGCACTGCCCTCGAAGCTCGGTGGCCGCAGCGAGGTGACTCTGAGTGAGGACCCTTTGCAATGCCAACGCAGTAACATTTCAGGCGGAAATCACAAAGTGGACCGGTTTTAAAATCCTGTGCCCGTGAAATTGACCAAAATAGACTGTGAATGGTCAGGGCCCTAAGCTGGACACAGCAGAGCTGGGTGTGGCGCTGTGGTTTCTAGCTGGATTAAGTCAGCGCTTTAAAATCTTTGGCCGTTTTTACTGACTAATTGACCCACAAATACGCAGTCCTGCATCTGCAGAGAACCGTACAGGTTGGCGGGCAGGCGTGGGCTCCGGGTGTCTCGGTGAACTGGAAGGAGGGTGTAAGCTGCGGGTTGGGTGGTGTCTGTTCTGCATCTGAGCTCTCAGCCTGTTGGGTCCAAACTGCGTGCTGGCCGCCTGCCTGTTTTTGGGGGGGGCGGGTTTATGAGGGTGGGCCGGGGAGGCAGCAGGTGTCACCTGTTCTCTGTCTGCCCCTGCAGATTGAAAATCGCCCTGGCCAAGAAAACGGGCCGCCCAGAGTCGGAGATCATGGGTTTGGACGAGGGGCCCAGGCGACGCAGCTCTCGCATCACGGAGGAGAACAGCAGCCTGGAGGCAGAGGAAGAAGAGAGCTGGGGCCGGAAATCCCGCAAGGACGAGGAGGTAGCAGCGTGGCCAGGCGAGGGGAGCAGGGGTGGCCGTCTCTGGCTTTCGGAGGCAGTGTGGTTTAGTGGTTAGAATGGAGGGGACCGGACATCTGGGTTCTTTCCCCAGCTTGGCTGACAAGTTGCGCTCACTCTTGCCTCAGTTTCCGCATCTGTGCTATAGAGGCAGTGTCACGAGGGTGACGTTCAAGGGGCGAAAGGGGGAACTAGAGCCCAGAGCATGCTTGGCACAGGAGGGCGGGGCGGGAGGGGTTTCACCCTCCTGACCTTCTTCTCCCTCTCTCAGGGCAGCATTTCTGCGTCTAGCGTCCCCGAGCTGGAGAGGCAGATCGAGAAGCTCACCAAGGTAAGGCCAGCCCAGGTGAGGGTGGGGAGCTGTCGGCCTGCGGCTCTGGATTCTCCACGGCTGCTCGGGCCTGACAGCACCCCCCCCACACACACACACACCGTCCTCTCTTCTCTCTTCCCCCCCCCCTTCCCCAGAGGCAGATGTTCTTCCGGAAGAAGCTACTCCACGCCTCACAGACGCTGCGAGCCACAGCGCTGGGCCAGGACCGCTACCGGCGGCAGTACTGGGTCCTGCCCCACTTGGGGGGGATCTTCGTGGAGGGCTGCGAGGCAGGTGAGCTGGGGCAGACGCCCTGTGGGGAGGGCGGCAGCTAGCGCGGAGAGGCTTCCACGGCTCTGATCTCTCCCTGCTCTCCCCCCCCCCAAGCAGCTGCAGAGGAGGCGCGCAAGGAGGCCCAGGAGGAGGAGGAGGAGAAAGAGGCTGCCCCTGAGAGCCCCCCGGTGAAGAAGGAACCGGTCGAGGTGCCTGTTTCCGGCCGGCCGAACTGCGCGGCCTCCCGGGCACGGGGCCGGCCGCGGAAGAGCAGAGAGGAGCCAGCCCGGCCCGGTGGGCCCAAGCCCCGGCCCCTCAACGGGCTCCTGGAGGACTCGCTGCCCCCCTGCCAGAGCCAGCACGACCTGAGCCAGTCGGCCTTCCTGTCCTGGCTGAGCCAGACGCAGTCGGCCCTGCTCAACGGCTCGGTGCTCACCCCGGACAGCAGCCCCGGCAAGGAGGCCCCCAGCCCCCCTGCCCTGGAGGAAAGCTTCCCCGAGAGGGTGGAGCCGCGGGGGCCCTGGTTCAATCTGCTGCCCCGGACGCCCTGTGACGACGACGACGCCCCCTTGGCTACCTCCTTAGACGAGCCCCCAGCTAGAGCCGCCCCCCAGCCTTGCAGCCTTCGCCCCGGGGACCAGCCCAAGGCCGTGGGCAGGCAGGTGAGAGCGGGCAGGGCTGGGGCCATGGGGTAGGGAGGGGGGAGACAAGGGGTTTGCTCCTCTAGGGTTAGATGGGGCGTTCCCCTCTGAGTCGTATTGACTGAGCATTCCCCACACGCTGGGATATGTAGTGTCCCTGGCCCGCACCATTCCCTAGGCTCTCAGCAGCCCAAAGCATGCTGGGATATGTAGTTTCCCTGGCCTGCACCATCATGCCATGCAAAGCAGAACAGTGCATGCTGGGATATGTAGTCGCCTTGGCCCGTCCCCACCCTGAGGTCCCCTCTGTGGTGGGGTGTGGGTTCAGTTCCCTGTCAGATGGCACCCATCTCGCTGACCCCATAGGCATGGCTGGCACCGAGGCTGCCCTGCAGGGGTCGCTCTAAGCAGGGCTGGGAGGCCCCCGTCCCCCCTGCGGCAGGATCCGAGCCCTCAGAGGGACGGGGGGGGACTGTCTAGAAGTTGGAGCTGGGGGGTGGGAAGGGATCCATCTTCCCATATCCAAGGGGTGGGGTAGAGGAAGGGGGCAGGAGCACAGATGAGGCCCATGGGAAGGCATCAAGACCCAGAGCCCCCAGGAGGGTGGCAGGGCTGCGGCCAGAGCCAGGCAGCCAGCACCTCTCACCCCTGCTGCCTCTCTCCTCCCAGCCGCAAGGCCCCGCCTCTCCTCCCCTCGCTTCCACGCCCGTCCACGCCAGCCCCAGGGTGCCCAGCGCCTGCCCCAGAAGCCGGGGCGGACCTGACAAGACCCAGGGGCCACTGGGGCAGCCCAAGCGCCGGGGCCGGCCCCCCACCAAGTTCTTCAAGCAGATTGAGCAGAAGTACCTCACCCAGCTAACGGCGCAGCCCGTGCCCCCAGGTGAGTCCCCCTCTGCCTGCCAGCCTCCCCTGGGGCAGCCCGGGTCCCACTGCCATTGCCACCCGGGGGGTGGGGGTCTCCCTCTTGTGTCTCCGCCCCCCTGGCTCTCGGGGCCACCCGGCCTCCTCCCTGGGGTGAAGCCCAAGGTGGCAGGAGATCACGTTTGCCCACAGGCGATCGGGGCGGTCTGGCCATCAGGACTCCTGGGTCTCCTGTTCCCTGCCGCGCCCCAGGCTGGGGATGGTCTCCTTCCCTCCACGTGGTGACTCGGCTCGGGGGAAGGGGTACAGGGGGCTCCCATCTGTGCTCATCCGGCTCCGCCGCTGCCTTGCAGAGATGCAGAGCGGCTGGTGGTGGCTCAAGGACCCGGAGGAGCTGGAGGCCGTGGCCCGCGCATTGCACCCGCGGGGGATCCGCGAGAAGGCCCTGCACAAGCACCTCACCAAGCACAAGGAGTACCTGCGGGAGGTCTGCGCCCGCACCACCGCCGGTGAGGATGCCTGTGGGCCGGCGGCGGGGAGCCGGGCTTGGGGCAGGCTGCTGGGCTGTAAGAGAGGGATGGAGAATAAGACCGATAATAGCTGATGGGTTTTTTTAATAGAAGCAGTTGGGGCGCCCACATCTCGAAGGCTGCGTAGGGGTGTGGTCGCCTCCTCTCCAAAAAGATCTCTTGGCATTGGAGAAGGCTTGGAAAAGGGCAGCAAAAGGCTGAGGGGTTCGGAACGGCAGCCGTAGGAGGAGAGGCTAAAAAGCCGGGGACTTTTCAGCTTAGAAAAGCGGGCACTCGGGGGGGCGGGGGGGGATAGGATAGAGTCTATAAAACCATGACCGGTATGGAGAAAGTGACTCAGGAAAAGTTATTTACTTGTTCCCATAACATAAGAACTAGGGCAGCAGGTTTAAAACAAACAAAAGGAAGTTTTTCTTCACGCAGCGCAGTGTCAACCTGTGGAACTCCTTGCCAGAGGATGTTGAGAAGGCCAGGACTTTAACAGGGTTCAAAAAGAACTAGGTAAATTCATGGAGGAGAGAGGTCCATCTGTCAGAAGCTGGGAATGGGCAACAAGGGTGGGACTGCTGGATGATTCCCTGTTTAGTTCATTCCCTCTGGGGCACCTGGCGTTGGCCACTGTCCGAGGATGGGACGCTGGGCTGGATGGGCCTTTGGTCTGACCCAGTCTGGCCGTTCTCATGTTCCTGCCCAGATCCCATCTTCCAGCCTCAGGCCGCCGGCCACCCCGTGTCTCAGGAAGCCTTGGCCCAGTGGTCTGTAATGGAGCGGGCCTACGAGGCAGACCTGGCTCTCCTGCAGTGGGTGGAAGAGCTGGAGCAGCGGGTGCTGATGGCGGATCTGCAGATCCGGGTAAGGAACTGAGCCCCTGGCTGGCTGGGGGTTGCTTTGGGGCCTGCTGTGAGATGGACCCCTCTTCTTGGCTGCAGGGGGACCCCGATGCAGGGGATGGGTCCCTGGCACGAAGACCTCCCCAGTTGTGCCAGGGAAGCGCGACTGCGCTAGAGCCAGGCCCTGCTCTGTCCGGACTCCTGGGTTTCTCCCCCCCCCCCCCAGGCTGTGAGCTGGTGTTGGGGAGTCGGGAAAGCTGTCTGGGGTCCGTGGAGGCTGCAGGGCTTCCCACCCCACCCCCCGCACTCCAAGCCCAATCTCAGACTCGCCTTCCCCAGGGCTGGACGTGTCCGGACCCCGACTCGGCGCGGAATGACCTACGGTACTGCGAGCACAAGGTGGGGGCCCTGGAGGACTTCACCCTCAAGAACCGGCGGGAGGGGCTGCCCCCGTGCCGGGAGGCCACCAACCCCTTGGACCTGGCCGTCCTGCGGCTGGCCGCGCTGGAGCAGAACGTGGAGCGCCGGTACCTGAAGGAGCCGCTGTGGCCCCTGCATGAGGTGGTGCTGGAGAAGGCCGTGCTGAGCAGCACGGAGATGTGAGTGCCCAGCCCCCCAGGCGTGCAGGAGGGGCCAGTGGGGCTGAACTCCAGGGCTGGGCTGGGCGGTGTCTAGCACTAGGACTCCTGGGTTCTCTTTCTAGCCATGGCATTGCCTTACATGGTGGTTTAGGCCAGTCCCTCTTGTTCCGTGCCTCAGTTTCCCTTTCTGGAAAACCTGGTCAGTAACCTCCCTGGGCTGGGGGCTGTGTGGCAAGGGTTACTTAGCATGCGACCAGCTCCCCGTCAGGGCCTCCTCCATGCACGAGGCTGAGAGTCTGTTCCGCCTCCTTCCCCCAGCACCTACGAGATCACTTCCCGGATGCGGACATGGCGCCAAACCCTGGAGCGGTGTCGGGAGTGCGGCCCAGGTCTCCCTCTGCCTCTACCAGCTGGAGAAGTCCATCGCCTGGGAGAAGTCGGTCAACAAAGTGGTGAGGGGGATGTTCAGAGAGTCTCGGCCACAAGGGGGAGCCAGGAGCAAGGGGTGGCACAGCGAGGAGGTGGCACTCTGTGGAACTCCCTGCTGCAGGAAGAGAGTTGGGGCTGGCACTCTGGGTGGGGGGAGCGGGGCGGTGAGGGGGATGGACCTTGTGGGGTAAGAAATAAAATGTGTGGGCGGGGGGGATGGCTCGCCAGCTATTCGTAATCAGCCTGGCTGGGCTGAGCTGTCAGGGGCTGCCTCTCTTAGCCTCCCCCATCTCATGCTCCCCCCCCCCAGACGTGCCTAGTGTGCCGGAAGGGGGACGACGACGAACACTTGCTGCTGTGTGACGGCTGCGACCGCGGCTGCCACCTCTACTGCCACCGGCCCAGGATGATGGAGGTGCCGGACGGGGACTGGTTCTGCTCCGTCTGCATCTCACAGGTACCTTCCCGCCCCTCCCCCCCGCCAGTCCCATGGGACACGTCAACCATGCACGAGCCGAGCCTGCTGCCCCCTCCATAAAAGGGAGCAGGGAAACACAACCCCCACTCCCCCGCTGCACCCCCCTGGCTCTTCTGGCCACCTCTATCTCCCCCGGCTCATTCCAATCCAAACCTAGAAACGTCCCCCCCACCCCCGCTGCGAGCCAGGATTGCCGGGCTGTGGGACTTCAGGGGAGCATCTCCCTCTTGTGCCTCGGTTTCCCTATTGAGCAGTGGGGGAGGGAACGTGACCAGTGCCAGCGGCTGACACTTCCAACCCCCACCTCTTCTGTCTCCTTTCCTGCAGGCGGGGGGCGAGTATCTCGATGACCCCAGCTCGCCCAGGCGGGGCAAGAAGCGGAAATGCGGGCGTCTCTTCGGGGCAGGCTTCCCGGAGGAGGACGACAGCCCTGGGCACCGGGTCGTGGCGCGGAAGCGGGACACCCTGTCTGTGCCCCGCTACTCAGGGGAGGGCCTGTCCCCCTCCAAGCGGAGGAGACTGTCCCCACGGGGCCAGAGCAGCGACCTCACCTTCTGCGAGTACGCACGGTGGGGGGGCAGGGCAAGGCCTGGTGGGAGGGGCCATGCACCTGTCCCTAGCTGGGGTGGGACAGGACAAGTCCTGGTGGTGGTAGTGGGGGGGGGGGGGGTTGTGCGCCTCCCCAGTGGGCCCACACACCCCAGTTTGGTGTATGTCCCTGTGCTACACATCCTCCCCTGCCCCGGGGTGCCTGGCCCCCTCCCCCTCTGACTCCTGGCCCCTTCCCTCTTGAACAGGATCATCTTGATGGAGATGGAGTCGCAGGAGGAGGCTTGGCCCTTCCTGGAGCCCGTCAACCCCCGCCTGGTGCCCGGCTACAGGAAGATCATCAAGAACCCCATGGACTTTGCCACCATGCGGACGCGGCTGATCCGGGGCGAGTGAGTGCCAGGGGGAGTGGGGGGGCTGTCTGCAAGGAGCCAGCAGGCAGCACAGAGCTCCCAGGCTCGTGTGGAGTGACCCTCCCCTTACGGGCTAAGACCTCCCTGCCCCCCACCCCCTTCATGGGGCTGATCTCCCCAAGTCCGGGAGCTCCAGGGGGCATCCGTGGGGCCACTCCTCCTCATTCGCGGGGCCCTCTGCCATTTCCCTCCATCTTGCTCGCTCCAGCCAAGGGGGTGGGAGGGGTTCAGGCAGCAGGGAGGGGAGCCAGAGGACCAGATACCCCGAGACCATCTCTCCAAGCATTTAAGCCCCCCTTGGCGCCAGAGGCTGTTGAGATTCAGACTCAATTCCTGTCTCTTCTCCCCCCGTCCCCGTCCCCGCCCAGGTACGTGAGCTGTGAGGAGTTCGCTGCCGACGCCGCGCTGGTGTTCGACAACTGCCAGACCTTCAACGAGGACGACTCGGAGGTGGGCAAGGCCGGGCGCGCCATGAGGCGCTTCTTCGAGAGCCGGTGGGAGGAATTTTATCAGGGAAAACAGACGCCTAACCCGTGAAGCCAGAGCAGGTCGAGGGCGGGGGGGGCAGCAGGGGGGACCATGCCCACCCCCTCCCGCCCCTGACCGGAGACCTGTCTCGTGCGGGGCGGGCTGAGGAGAGACAACCCCTCCCCCCTGCGCACACACACTCCTGTGCGAAAGAACTGACTCTCTGGAGCCCGTCTCGCTGCCTGCTGAATTCCTGATGGAGGCCGGTCCCGGCGTGGAAGGGGGAACGGGGTGTCTCCGGGCCCCGGCTGCTCCCCCCCAGCCACCTGGACTCTGTAGCCAAAAGACAAAACGGGGCGCGTGCTCGGGTCCCTTGTCTGCGTCCCAGCGCTGGCTCCTGAGGAAAGCCCCCCCCTTCCCCCCCCCCGGCTGGGAGTATTTAACATAGCAATAGTTCATAGTGCAGGGGAGAGGACGTGGCCGGGCGCTGTCCCTGAGTATTCATGGCCAGTAACGTGGACCGATCGCTCGGAGATCAGCCCCGAGCTGCCGGCCCGGACCCGCTCGCAACGACACTGAGACGTGCTGCTTCCACCCTACCCCCTGCTCGCTGCTTCCCTTCCGGGACCTTCCACCACCCCCACCACTCACCTTCCTGGACCTTTACTATCCCACCGCCCTCTTTATCCTAACCCCCCTTCCTGGGTCCGGCCCTGCCATTTCAGACACTTTGTGGGGGGGAGGTCCCTGTTGTGCCCTCTCCCCCCACTGGGTCCAATCCTTCTCTGGTGTAGGACTGTCCCTCCTCCAAGCCCCAATGGGGGGGGCGTGACACCCCCACGGATCTGGCTGCAGGGCTGGGCTTGGGCGTGAAGGGGGGTGTCTGCATAGGGCAGCCCCTTCCCGCCCCTCGGGAAGAACCAAGCCCCTTCCCCCTCAGGTGCCCAAGACTTGTTCATGGATCCCAGCTCTGGTGGACCCTGAATTTGGGGACCCCTCCGTCCTGGGGATCCCTCCAGAGCAGGGTCACTGTGTGGGTGTCTCCTCTTCCTTTCCCCCCCAAGCTGGTGCATTTGCACTCCAGACCCGCCCCCCCCCCCCCGGCATGGATCTCCCCTTCCAGGGGCAAAGCATGGGCAGGGACCAGGGCAGTTCCTGTGCCTTCAAGATGGTGCCTGGAAGGAGAGTGGCAAAGCCTAGGATGCACCAGCGTGCTCCTCTGCCCCCCCACTTCCTGGGGCTGGTTCCACTGAGCTGCTGTTGGATTTTTTTCTGCCCCCCGAAGGGAGGCTGGCACCGGCCCCTCGCCTCCCCCGCACGCCCATGAATGGCTCTGCTTCTGCCCAGCGTGCAAACCCCGCCCCCCCGCTTGAGCGTGCTCTGGGGGCCTGTCTGATCAAGCCCCCTTCCCCGCCACCAGCCCTGCTTGCCAGGCGCTAGCTGGCCTCTCGCCACCCACCTGCTCCGGGCGCCAGCCTTGTGCTGCCAAGCTGCCTGGGCAGAGGTCCCAGCGGAGAATCTCCCTCCGCTGTGTGACCCCGTCCCCAGCGTGGCCACAGAGAGCTGAAGGCTTGCTTCTCCCCCCCCGCCCCAGGTTAGACACAGAGCTGGGGACAAAGGCTTGCTCCCCCCTCTAGCTGCCTAAGGGGGTTAGGCACCATGCTTAAAATGAAGACGGGGGTGGCCACTGGATTCCCTGCGTGCCCCCCCTCCCGCTGGCCATCAGCAGCTCCTGTCCATCTCCACCTGCAGTGGAGCTGAGCAATACTGCGAGTAAGTAACTGTCCCTTTTAGCTCCATGCTGCTGGTGAATGCTGGGGGGGAAGGGGCCGGGCCAGGACTTAACCCAGCTCAGCATCCCCTGGACAGATATCTCAGCATCTCCCCCCCCCCCCCCCAATCGCTTGTTCAGCTTGGAAATCCACCCCCTGGCCCCCCATTAACCCTTTGCTTATTTACTCAGTGGCCCTTGCTAGTCTAACCAAGGCCTGTCTGGAATTGGGGGGGGGGAGAGATCCCTTGTCAGTCTTAAACCTTGTCCAGGGACAGAGAACCAGGGCCCCTGGAATGAGGGTGTGGAAATCAACCCCCTGCCTGCCCTCCTCCCCCGCTCCTCAAACCACGATATTACGGGTACTTGCTTTGGGGCGGATCGGTGACAGGCAGAACCCTGCGGAGCATCTTCGGCGTCCAGCCCAGCTGTACTACATCTGGGACCTCACCCTACCCCATGGCCTGTCATCCCCACACACCACAAGAGCACTGAAATCAACTAACCTACCTGGGGAGGGGGTGGGACACCCGGAGATGGAAGCCGCCTCTGTCATGCATTCCCCCACCCCGCCCTACCCCCCCTCCTGTTGTCTTTAAAAAGTAGCCTTTTTTCTATCAAATAACCTCAACAACTTTTTTATTTTATTTTTTTTTCTTTGAAATAAGAGGTGGAGTTGAAGTCTATTTGAACTGACTTTATATTATGCATAAATATTTATATTTTATCTAAATAACTGCGCTGTAACAAACTTTTTTTGGATTTTTTTTTTTTTAATATTTTGGATCTGTCAGGTTTTTTTTTTTTGTCATGGGAAGGTTTGAGTCTCTAATGTTGTGGTGGTGTTTAATTTTTAATGTTTTTTTCCTGGTAAGATGCCCTGAAGGGTTAGACCCCACTCTCCTTCTTAGCCCCTGCGCCTCCTCCCCTTCCCTCCCCCCCCCCATTAATCCAGATGTGGCCGAAAGACACCCATCTACTTCTCTTCTACTGGGGATGCACCAGAGCGTAGAAATCAATTCTGGACGGAGTAAGAGGAATCTTTGGATGTGGAATATATTTTATTTTTTAACCCTTAATGAGTTGGCTTTGCAAATTACTTTTTTTGGGGGGAGGGAGATCTAAAACTGGCCTTCCCCATCACGGTCTGATAAAACAGGAACAACCAACCCACGTCAAAGAAAAAATGTTCAGCCGTTCTTTGGAAAAGGAACAGAACTGGCTCTTTTTATATAACCAAATGTGGTGTTTTAGTGACTTTTTGATAATGTACAGTTTTTGTGAATTTAAATTTATTTCTTTCTATATTTTTAGGACCAATCTCATTTTTAATAAGGTTTAAAGGAAAAAAAAATATTCTAGATTAACTCCTGTTTGTTGCCATGTGATGTTCCCACAAGCTGTAGAGAGTGCTTGTCAAGTTGCGAGAATAAAAACAAACCCACGTTTGATAGAGACGGTGTCGTCGGGGAGGTGTTTCTGGTGGGGGTGAGGGGCGGAGAAGAGTGTGACCAGACCCTGCTGGCTTTTGAGCTCCACAGTTGTGGCTTCATGTCTGGAAGGAATGAGGCAGAAGCAGGGCCCAAGAGAGTTAGGAGCGCAATTCCCCATGGCTGGCCTGAAGCATTTCCATGACAGAACCAGGGCCCTGTACCATCTCACTAGCATCGACTAATACGCATCTGCTGTGTAACCACGGCTGTTACCTAGAAAACACGGCGGCCTAAGCAATTTGGGTACCGTTACGAGAAACTGAACTCGTGCTGCCACTGGTCTTGGGGCCAGCCTGCATCCCTTCTAACTGGCTCCGGGGCCCATGGAGTGGGAACTGCTGCTGCAGAGGCGGCTGGCTGCCTGCGCATGCTGAGTCATGCCTCTGCAGCTGCTTCTGACGCATCTAAACGCGCCTGATCCACTGCTCTCCCTGGGCCGCCCCCTTGCCTGGGAAACGGATGGAGGGGGCCTGCTAGCAGCCAGCTGGCCAGCCCCGCCCAATCCGCCAGGCAGCCCTAGAAAGGCCCAGTCCCTACTGGCTCTGTTTCTCCCCTGGTCCTGAATGAACCTAGCACGAGTAGGGGGCGAACCTGGGCCTGGTTCTGACCATCGCTCCCGGCTGCTGCCTGCTATGACACGGAGATGTGTGGTCTTGAGGCTGGCTTCTATCACCGTCGCTTGGCTCCAGCCTCACTCAGGGTCACAGCCTCGGGCCGGGGACAGAGGGGATGGGCCTTGAGTACACCCTCAACCCTCTCCTCCCGGAGCCTCAATCTGTCCCCTTAGCAGCTGTGCAAAAGAGCCCACTAAAAGCAGCAGAGACGACAATTTGCCCCAGCTACCCATGATGCTGATTAGACTTGAGTGTTGCTGAAGTTACCTGGCTTAAGGCACTGGGGCCCCAATACTTGAGAGGGTGTGACCATTAGCAAGTGCTTCAGCCCCTCCCAATTTCTGTTAGGAGTTTAGCACCACTGGCGCAGGGGGCTACTTCCCTGCCTGTTGGGGCTAAGAGCCAGGCTAGCCCTCCATGAACAGATTCCATGATGCTTTTGAGCCCAGTCTGGCTTTTAGCATCCCCTGGCGGTGAGTTCCACAGGTTGTGCATGCTGGGACTAGTGTTGCCAGAAAGCGCCCCCTGGTGCCCAAGGCCAGAATGCTGCAGCAGCGCTACCTGCCAGGGCCTTTCGCAGGCAACCACCACACCACAAAGGAGACAGCTGATTTTTCCCATCTTTTTATTTAAAAACAAAAACTTCCACATGAGACGAGTGGAGGTGCCATTGGGGAGGGGGCGGGAGGACAAGCCCGGCTGGAGCACAGAAGCGGGACGAATACAAAACTAGAAACCTCTTGAGATTTTTTTTTTTTAAGAAAAAAAACCCAAAACTTAAAAACCTGTACAAAAATGCTCCTTGGCATAAATTAAAAGGCGCTAATGCCAGGGTGGGGGCAAGATATGGCGGGGCAGAAGCAGCGCGGGCGTGATGGTGAAAGAGGTGGGTGCTGTAGTGTTGCCTTTCTCCAGTAGGACACCTTCCCCCCCCCCCCTCCCCCCAAGGGATCTGGCATTGACTGTGTTCAGACCAGCCCTGCCCCAGATGGAGCTGCAGAGCCAATTAAAAATGGGCTGCGATGGAGTAGCTACCACCTCCCCCCCCCCCGGTGCTGGGGGCAGTTTTGGGGCTCACAGTGGCTGCAGCATAAGGGGCAGAGCTACCAAATTCAATGGTGGGGGGGCTAGGTGGCATGGGGGGGGTGGAGTCACTCCTGAGGCACTGCACACACACAGAGCTGTTTTGGGTTTGCAGGCCAGGCTCCCCTGACTGGCATCTCCGGGAGCCGCTGCTCTGGCTGATGTGCCTTTGCCGGCCTGACACCCAGTCTGGGCTGGCCCCAAGGCAGCAGCAGGGTTGGGGCTTATGCCAAGGGGGCCGATGCCAGCACCTTGGGCCTGTCACTTAATGCAAGAGGCTCTCCTCCCCCGCCCCCAATGCACTTGGCTCTTGCCAACACCAAACACACAGCACGGCGACCTCTTCCTCTTTGGTTAGCTCCCAGGGCGTGAGCCCGGGTGGGACCCCCCCCCAATCGGCCTCCTCCCCACCCCAGCCGACAGCCCAAAACACCATGTGACAAGAACCCCCACCCAGGCCCTGTTGGGGCACCTTGTAGCTAGCAGCAGCATGAGGTCTGTGAAACCACAAACGGTTTCCCCCTCAGGGAGGGGGGGACCCAGTGGGGAGTGGGCCCCGGCTTTTCCCTTCCAGCCCAGGGGGCTGGGCGGAGCCCGCAAGCAGCCATGGGGGCGAGGTAGCAGTGCAGCAAGGCGCAGGGAGCGTGGGGGCCGGCAAACAGAGCAACGGGGGACCGCATTCAGGAGCACCCAGCGCTTTGCTGGGAGAAGAGAGCCATGCTGGCCAATGACAGGTAGCATGCTCTATGGGGTTATTGAACTAGGGTCTGCCAGGCTTCAAGGACTGACACAACTCAGGGAGGTGGGGGGGGGCGTCCTTGGGGGCTACGGGGATCTAACGGCAGGTCCAGGCTGTTAACAGGAAGCTGGGCTCTAGTGCACTGGTTGCCCCAGGCTAGACCTGCTGGCTCTAGGGGATGCTCAAGGCACAAGACAAAAGCCAGCAGGCTGAAGATGCGATTCCTCCTGCCCCCCCCAACAAGGGAGATGATGGGGGCGTGGGAAATGGCCACTTATTGCTCAGGCCTGAACTCAAGCAGCAGGGCAGGCGCCAGGCAGCACTGCAGTGCCAAGTGGGCAGACCAGGAGCCAGGAGGGGGGGGCAGGGGTGCAACCCACCAGCTGGGGCCAGCGCTGGCCCACGGCTCGGCTAGACTGGGTGCAGGGTGATGGAGAAAACCCGGTGAGCCAGACACACACACACCCCCCAGGAGCCCCTGCAGCCTGGCGCGCCCAGAGCCAGGGAAGGCTGGCGTTTGGTGGGGGCAGAGCTGAGACTCGGGCCCCTCCCTGGCACACCACATGCTTAGCACAGCTGCTTCCCCCCGCCCGCCCCCCCCCAGCTGCAACACAGGGTAGCAGCAGCCCTGGCTCGGCTCAGACAACCCCAACCCCCACCTCAAGAAGGGGCGTGAATGGAGCCCAGCGCTGGGGGCTGTGCCAATGCAAGACAAGCGCCAATGCCCCGACCCGCAGCCCCACTCCCCGGGCAGTTGCACGCACTTCTGGGGAGTCCCACATTGCCTGGGCCCCATGCCTGCTGAGGCAGAACCTGGCCCGGCCCGGTCACTGACCCAGCGAACGACCGCAGCCCTCACTGCTGAGAGCAGGGGCCCTCCTGCCCCCCAAAGACAGAGCCTGGGGGGCTGAGGCCAGGTGTGGCTGGGGCCTCGGGATCTTTGGTTAACAGAGGGGGGAAAACCCCCAAAACACTGACCCCGGGTGGAACAAGGTGTTTGGGGGCAGTAGCTAGCTGGGGGGGGGGGGGGGGGCAAGGTGGTGTTACCATGGCAACATATTGGCTTCTGTCTAAACAGTCCCCCCCACCTCAGAGTCTGTAACAAAGTGCTGTGGCCTAGGGGGGGGGCTTGGCTTTTGAGGGGGACAGCTCTCCCCCCCCCTTCAAAACGCAGCAGAAATTGATGTGCCAAGGCCATGCCTGCTGAAGGTGGCCCCCACTTGGCATTTCTGAGGGCCCCCTCCAGCCGCCATGGAGGAAGCAGGCCTGGGAGTTGGCGGGTGCCAGGGGCTGCCCAGGCAAAGCACCCGGAAAAAGCATCGCTACCGCCATTCATTGCAAAAAAAAGAACCCGGACCTTCAACCCTTCCTCCACTCGCCTCCTGTCCCCCCCCCCCAATTCCTGTCACAAATCAATACAATATTTAAAACAAAATCCAGACCAAACCAAAGAGGCTGTCGCGGCCAGTGACTCCCCGAGCCCCAACACGGTGCCAAAAAGGTGGAAATTCACACTCGGAACATGTGAGCAGCAAAACCACAGCCCCCTCCCCACCCCAGGGGCTGGGACCGTCCTGTGGGATGCGAGCAGGAACACGGGGTGGATTTTATATTACAAAAAAAAAAAAAAAAAAACAGAGAGAAGGACACTTATCCACAAATTCATGAAAAAGAACCAAACTTTCCAAACGCAGCCGGGGGGAGGGGGCTGTCGCGTTCTCCAGGGCTCCCTCCCCCCCCAAATGCGCACACTCCCTTCCCCCCCCCCCACACCGGGATCAGATGATGGGCTTCGAGCACAGCTCCTGCAACGCAAAAACCGGCTGCCAAGGAGTTGTGCCAGGGCAGGTTTGCTGCCCCCTCGGGGCTCTGAGGCCACCCACCGTGGTGGTGGTGGGGGGAGCGGGGGGGGAAAGTCGGTGGTTCAAGTCCAGCCACGCCAGTGCCAAGCACCACAATGCAGACTAAGGCACTGCAGTTCTCAAGGGGCTGGGCTGGGTGAGGAGTCAGGGATTGTGAAGCCCTCCCCCCCCACACAGACACCCCCCCCAAGGATGGGCTTTTATTTAGAATGGGAGGGGCTCAGCACGGATTGGGGAGGGGGGCCCGTCTTTCCACACCCCTTTCCTCTGAGTTGGCACGCTTTGGCCTTAGTGTCCAGGGAGGAAAGGGACAGCGGAGCCGCCCACTGCAGGGCCCATCGCCCTTCAGGGTTGCAGCTTGCCAGGCCAGTACAAGGCCACTCCCAGGGACCATGCAGCTGGGGGGGGGAGGGGGACAAGTGTCTGCTGTTGCCCCCCCCCCCGGCTGTCTAGGTGCCCCCTCACTTCCTGCCACAGGGAAGCAAGTAGGAGGGGACAGGAGAAGCGGGGTGCATTGTCCAGAGAAGTTGGGTGTCCTGGCCCAAGCCCCAGTTTTGGAGGGCGGGGGGGTGCTCCCAAAGGAAGTTAAATTGCTGTCAGCTGAGGGGAGGGGGTGTTAACCCTTAACTTGCCAGGCCCTGCTCATTCTTCACCCTGCCTGGAACAGGGTGAAAACACCTACCTGGTTTCCGACCTTCCCGCACCCAGAATGGACCGGGGGCAAGTGATGCACCCCCTCCATACACCCCCCCCCCCACCAGCATAAATTGCCCATTGCCCCTTCTACAAACCCCTCAGCTGGGGCTGCAGTTCCTCATCAATCTACCACCACCACCACCGGCATTCATCTGCTTCTCTCACTAACACACATCTTGCTCGCGCGCAATACACACACCACTGATTGTCAGCTGCATAAGAGCTATTTTCTCCAAGGGGCAAGTCAAGCCAACCCCCCTGCCCAGAAGGGTTAGGACGGGGGGAGTTCTGAAGGAGGGAGGATAGCAGAAATGGGGAGGCCCAGTATGTCCCTCGGAGAGGGGGTCGATCTGTCTGTTTCACAGTCTGTCCAATGTAACAGATATGGGGGGAGGGGTGGGATTGTGCCAGCCGGGGAGGGGGTGTCTATCCAGCAGGGCAGGGGCGGGTTAGCACCATCTGCGGGGGAGGGAATCACAGCAGAGCATTTCACAAAGAGGGGAGGGATGTTGTTTTGAGAACGTGCGGATGAGTCT
Source organism: Rafetus swinhoei (assembly GCA_019425775.1). Lineage (NCBI taxonomy): Eukaryota > Metazoa > Chordata > Testudines > Trionychidae > Rafetus > Rafetus swinhoei. Next base: position 7,310,119 of record JAFJHL010000157.1, on the reverse strand, counting down.
AAAGTGCCTGGTACCTTTAAGAGCTTGGTCTCCAGGTAGAAAAAGATTTGGGGGGGAGGGAAGTTGGGGGGGGCAGCGTTCCGGTTTATTGCACTTGTCCTGCCTCCTGCTATGGCGTGCGTGGGGAGGGGGAGATCCAGGAGGGGCTGGCATGTGCATAGAAACAAGGTCCCCATCTGTAGCAAAGGCAGCAACAGCTCTGTGTCCCCTCCTCCCTCCCCAAAAAAACCCACCACCACCGAGCACCCGCCTCTCAGGAGGAGGGTGGGGCAATCCAGCCATGCCCAGAATCCACCCCCTCCCCAAGCTTGTCCACCTAGGTGGGGGTGGCGTAGGCAAATGGGCCACATCGTCTTCCTCCCATGCCGACTGGCTGGTCCTACCACGGTGGAGAACACTGGGCGGGGGGCTGTTGCGTGTTGCCGATCAGCTGTCCCTCCCCCGCCATGCACAGATCACCGCAGGGGAGCGGGGGGGGGGTATTCACCACGACGGCAGAGTGGGGTTTGCTGGCACAGTCCGAAACGCAGGCAGCGTGAAGGCACTGTGGATCCCCCAGGGCGGAGAGGGGCCGGGCCGGTGCCAGGTCCCCTTGAGTTGTAGGCGCGTAGGGAGGGACGGAGAGCGGATCTCGTCGCCGGGGCAGAGAGTCTGGAAGCACAAGACGTCACTGGTGACGCAGAAAGCAGCACGAGGCTTTTGGAGGGGAGGGGGGGTGGCGAGTCCCGAGTCCTGACCCAGGCGCGGAGCAAGTCCAAGTACGTAGCATCTAATAGAAAGGACAGGGGCTGGAGCAGGGACCACAAATCCCCCAGTCCGAGCTGAAGTCCGACATGAGCAGCAACCCTGTGCAGCAAAGCTCAAGCAGGGAGAAGATCAGGGATCCTAGAGGTTTCCTGGAGCTGTGTCCTGGCATGGAGTTTATGGACAACTTTTCCCCCTGCCAGCCAATGCATGATGCTGTGTACATCTCCTGCCTCTTCCTCCCATTGGAAAGTCACAGATTCCTGCTAGGTTTGTCTCATTAGATACTTTTTTTTTTTTTTTTAGTGTTTCTTTTTTCCTTTCTTTTTTTTTTTTTAATTTTTCCTTTTTTATAAAACCCAGGAGAAAAAAAAGCAAAAAACATTAAAATTAAATGTAGGGCTCTTTTTTGTAGGTTTTTGGTGGCCTTTTTTTTTTTTCCTTTTCTTTTCAAGCAACCCCTTTTCCCCCTCTTGGGGAAAAAAAATCTGTATCCTACAGTGGCATTCAGGCGTGGAGAAGCGTCGGGGGGGGGGGGGGGAGAGAAATGGGCGGAATCGGTCAGGAAGCAGGACAACCAAAACCAAGCACCCCCCCCAAAATAAAACTCTTCAACTGTTGCATATTTTCCTTACAAAAAAAAAAAAAAAAAAAAAAAAGAAAAAGAAAGGAACAAAAAAGTAATCCTTAAACGACAAAAGGAACAATTGTGCCAGAGATTCGAATCTACAGCTTCTCCGCTCTGGGACAGCCAGATCCACCCTTCTGGTTCAACTCTTTCCTTCAACAACCACCCGAAAATAGGGCTTCTTCAAAACAAGGACAAAAAAAAAAAAATAAAATAAACCAAACACATTGGTTTTCCTCATATTAAAATAGGCCTCAGTCCGTCTGTCTGTCCGCACGGAGTGGATCTGGTCCAGCTCCCCCCATCCCCGTTCCACCGCTTTGGTTCCTTGGTGAGTAGAGTCTATTGCCGGTTTTGTTGGTTTTTTTTTTTTTTTTTTTTTACAAAACTGTTTTTCTTTGCAAAAGAAAGAAACGAACGAAGAAAAAGAAAATTCGATCTTCTAGATGCAGCACAAATCAAAGAGGCGGCGGCCGTCTCCTTCGGGCCAAATGCTCGGAGCAGGGCCGCCTGGCCCAGCTGAAAAGAGAGATGGGTTCACTATGATACTCTGGTCCTGTTCCCCACCCCCTGGAGCCAGCCAGTCTCCGCCTGAGGGCAGGATCAGAGCTGGCGCCCCCTACAGGAGAAGGGCCTCATGTCCTATTCCCTGCCCCCTCTAGCCAGCCAGACCCTGCCCTGAGGCCACCTTGCAGCTGGTGCCTCAGAGAGGGGGAAAGGCCCCATATCCTATTCCACTCTCCACCTCCAATCCCACCCTGAGCCAGCCCATTCCCCTGCCTTAGGGCCACAGCCAGCACCCCCTCAAGGGGCAAGCAGTCATTCCCCGACACCCCCCCACTCCCAGGCCTTACCCGACGTTACTTGCTGTACTGATAGGTGTAGGCAGCATGATCTGACGGAGACTCGACAGCCACTTGGCTCTGCTGGCTGCTGTTCTCCTGAAAGGCAGCCAAGCCCAGGGAGGTTAGAGGGGTGGGTGAAGCTGGCCTGGCCTCCCTGCTTGGCCCGGCCTCTCTGCCTGGCCCCTGGTCCTCGGTAGCGGACAGGAGACCTGGGAAAGGGTCCCTGCAGCAAGAGGCGCTGAGTGATGCTCCTTCCCAGCCAATGCCCCATGCTGACGGGCTACCAGCCAGTTGTTCCAACCTGGAGACAGGCATCCCCATCACGTCCTCTCCTAGCCTGCCAGGGTTGCTGCGTTGGCTGTCCAGCTGCTGCCGTGCCCTACTCCAGAGGTGGCTGCATTTCAGTGTGTGAGCCCTGCTTACTTATTCCTACGGTGGCTGGCCAGCCGCTGCCATGCCCCGGCCCAGAAGCAGCTGCATTTCAATGCAGGCTGAATGATCCCCGAGGTACTTATTGCTGTGCTGTCCAGCTACTGCTACACACCACCCTAGAGGTGGATGCAATTCAGAGGTGGGTTGGGAGGCCTGGCTGCTTAATGTGGAAAATGCTGCGGAGAGGGGAAGGGGAAATGAGAACCGGAGGCCTGCAGGGCTTCCATCCCCGGCAGACAGCTGTGGCCGAGCGCCCCCAGCCCTGACAGGCCGCTTACCTCAACTGAGATGCTGGAGGAAGGCACGGGCGTGTACTGAGGGATGTAAGCTCCTTGCATAGCTGCTGCCGCTGGCATGTACTGGGAAGGGAGAGAGGAGACGTCAGGGGGCAGCTGGCACCCAAGGAGCCCAGGGGCCTGATGCCAGTGGATGGGGGCCTTACCGTGCCAGTGCTACTGAGGGAGAGATGGCCCAGCTGCTGGGTCAGGGGTCCCATCATGGAGGCAGGCTGGATGGAAATGGTGTGGTCCATGGTAGGCGTCAGCATTGTCCCCTGCAGCAGAGGGGAGAATGGTTAGAGCAGTGGGGGCGGGGGGACACCTGGCAAGGAAGGTGCTAAGGGCCATGGAGCTGCAATCAGCACAGGACAGGAAAGGATGGAGCCCAGATGAGGGGTAGGGAGGGAAATACAGCCAATCAGCAAAGGGCCAGGGCAGAGCCTGGACCGTGGGAGCTGGTACAGCCAATGAGCACAGGGCTGGGGATGGAGCTGGGGGGGGGGGGCAGAATGGCCAATCAGCACAAGGCTGTGGCTGTGGGGGTGGAGCCGGGAGCCAGCACAGCCAATCGGCACGAGGCTGGGGCGGAGCCTGGGGTTGGCTGAGAACCTGGCACCAGAAAGGTCCTTTCCCCTGGTGGTGTACAGGAAATGATGTCAGAGAACCCGGTGAAGAGCAGGAAGTGATGCATAAAGTCGGTATGCATCATGTCCTGTTGGCAACAGGAAGTGATGCAATTGGGCCCCATGGCCACCAGGAAGTGGGGTCAGAGGAGCCTCACTGGCCCCATGGTGTCGAGCCTCACCGTGGGCTGCATGAGGTACGACTGGTGGTGCATCCAGGACGGGCTGTGAACCTGCAGGAGAGGGGTGTCAACAGGGTCCTGGGCCCCCCCAGCCTCTGAACCCCCCCGGCCAGGGGTCCCACCCCAACATGCCCCCCGGGAGCAATCCCACCCTGGCATGGCCCCCCGACCCCCGACATAGCACCCTCACCGGGGGTCCTGGCACTGCCCTCCCAGCTCTTGACATTGCCCCCCCGCCGGGGGTCCCACCCTGACATGACCACCCCCAAAAAGGGGCAATCTCAGCCCCATCATGGCCCCCTGCCAGGGCTTCCAGCCCCGGACACAGCTCCTCCCACCAAGGGGTGCCACCCTGGGCAGCCCCTGCCATGGCCCCTGAACCCCCAGTTATGGGGGGCTCAGAGCCAGGAGGGGCCCTGCACTGGTACCTGGTAGGAGGACATGGGCGATGGGAGGTAGGGGGCGAGCGTGGTCTGGGCGATCATCCTGTTGGGGGCCAGGCTGTAGGGGGTCGGGTAGAACCTGCGGGGGAGAGAGCGGGGTTACACTCCGCAGCCGGCAGCAGGGATCCCACGGGTTACACTACTGTGGGGTGCACAGTGGGGAAGTCCTGGGGGGGAGGGCCACGGGGACTCACCCGTTCTGCAGAGCCGTGGTGGGGTCGTAGGTCAAGGTCATGCCACTCTGTGGAGACACAACACTTGTCTCAGCCCTGCCCAGGAGCTGCCCCACACCCTCCCCCCCCCCTTCCCGCCACCACGACCCCCAAGGCAGCCACAGCTCTGCCAGAGCATCCCAGGGCCTGGTCCTCCGGCACTCCAGATAAGACAGGGTTAATGACCCCCTGTCCATCCACATCTCCCCCCAGCCGTCTCACAGTCCACCCCAGCCAGCCCGCGGGAAGGGAGTCCCAGCCCCTCCACCAGGGCCAGGGACCGGCTGGGGATCTCTCTGGAAAGAGCGGCTGGGCCCCTTGCCCGCCCCACCCCCCGGAGCCATTCTCACCGTGTCACCGTCCCGCGGCCAGGCCCGCCCGTTCTGCACATATTTCCCTTGGGGCTGGCGCTTCTTCTGCCCCCCATCGGCAAACTTGCAAAGCAGCGGATCTGAGGGAGCTGCCCAGAGACAGAGCGAGGCCAGCTTCAATCCGAGCCCGCAGCCCCGCCCTGCTCCTGGCACGCAGAAGCCCCTGGCTCTGCTGATGCCCCTCGCTCCCGACCCCCAGCCCTGCCGGTGCCCCACATTCTTGACCCACAGCCCCTGCCAGCCCAGCCCTGGGCTCCCCCAGCCCTGCCGGTGCCCTTCACTCCCAACCCGCTGCCCCTGCACCCCGCCCCCAGCCCTGCCAGTGCCCCTCACTCCTGACCCGCAGCCCCCTACTCGCCCAGTTTTTTCTGAGTCCTGCCTAGTGGGAGTCAAACTCAGAAGGAAATTGCCCCACCCCCCACTGCAGGACACTGCGAGGCCTCCCTGCCCACCTGGAATCCCCGGCGGGGTCTTGATGTATTTCCCGTTGAAGTGGGTGATGATGGCTTCGCATTTCTCCGTGGACTCCATTCTGGGGCCGGGGAGAGAAGACCTGAGCCCAGCACCAACATGCCCGCCCCACGACAGTGACTTCACCCCCCTTGGCAGCATCCCCCTCCTGCCAGCCCCACAGGTGCCCCGGGCAGGCGGCTCTGACCTGGCGAATCCGACGCCGCGGCTGGTGCCGTTGGGATCGCGCAGGACGCGGGTGGAGATCACCTGCCCAAAGGGCTTGAGCATGGCCTCCAGCTCCTGCTCGTCCACGCTGAGCGGCAGGTTGGAGATGTACAGGTTCGTGGGGTCCTGCTCCTGTTGCTATGGAGAGACAGAGTGAGGAGCTGCCTACAGTCCCCCAAAGGGCCTACATGGACCCCCCCCACACACACAATGCCCCCTCACCGAAACTGCCCTCCAGATGCAGAATTACCTTCTCTCCCGCCTCATGGAGCTGTGGGTCGGGAGTGCGGGGCACTGACAGGGCTGGGGGGGCAGGGGCTGCGGGTCGGGAGTGAGGGGCACCAGCAAAGTGAGAGGCAGGATCCCAGGGCTGTGACATTCGGGGAACAGGGGCAGCTGGGCTCCGCGTCCAGGGACAACCTCCCCCCCCCCAAGATTTCTGAACTTTTTCCTTTGGGGCAGGACAGAACATCCAAATCTGACCCAGGGAAGAATCCTGAGTTCAGCTCCACCTGCAGGGCTCTGGCCTGGCCTAAGATCAGCCTCCACTTGCCCCCCCAGCTGAAATTGCCCTGCAGACCTGATTGCTCAGGGCCCCCAAAGCTGCCAGGGGCAGAGCTGACACCCAACTAGCTCCAGGGTGAGTCGCAAACCTGCAGAGCAAGTGGGGGGGGGGGAGGGAAGGGGGAGATGGAGAGGGGATACCCCAGGGTTGGGGGAGCAGCTGCTGGGGGTCAGGGCACTTGAGGGTGGTGAGGTCTGGACGGTGAAGGGAGCGCCTACAGCTGGCACCATTAACCCTTTCAGGGCTTTAGAAGGAGTCCAGTGGATGGAACTCCCTCCACCTCTCCCCCCAAAAAAACGTTCTTTCTCTGTCTGCAGCCCTTCCCCCATGCTGATTCCCCCCGCTTTCCATGCGGGGCAGGGGGCATCCAAGGTTCTTACCTTTGCCATCTGGGCCTGCACCCCGCTGGCCTTCAGCGCCGTCACTGCCTTCTGCGCCGCCGTGGGGCTGTCGAAATCCACGAAGCCATAGCCTGGGGGAGAAGGGGGGCTGTGAGGGGGAGGGAGGACCCAGAAGCCTCAGAGCAGAGTGTGTGTGTTGGATAGTGAGGATGTTGCATTTTTTGTTTCAAAGCTCTTTATGGGATTACTTCCCACCACCCTGAGATCCAGCCACCTCTGGCATGGGGGCAGGCACTAGGTATAGGGGACCCCTTGGCCAGCATGGAGATGCAGCTGGCTCTGGGGTGGGGGCAGTGGCTTGTTACATGGGGACGCCTTATTTGGCACTGAGATGCAGCTGACTCTGGGGTGAGGCATGGGGACTGGGTAAATGGGGACCCCTCTCTAGAATGCATCCAGAGCCCCGACTTCTGGGAAAATATAAGAACAGCCACACTGGGTCAGAGCAAAGGTCCATCTAGCCCAGGGTCCTGTCTGCCGACAGTGGCAATACCAGATGCCCCAGAGGGAGGGAACGTAACAGGGAATCCTCACACGATCCCTCTCCTGTCACCCATTTCCTAACAGAGGCTAGGGACGCCATTCCTACCCAGCCTGGCTATTAGCCATTGTTGGACCTAACCTCCATGAATCTATCTAGCTCTTTTTGGAACCCTGTTAAAGTCCCGGTCTTCACAACATCCTCTGGCAAGGAGTTCCACAGGTTGACTGTGCGCTGTGTAGGAAAGTAGCAGGGGCTTCCCTGAACAGGTTCCCAGGAACCTGTGACCCTCCCGTGGTGCTGCCGTGGGACACCAGGCCTCACCTTTACACTTGTTGGTCGTCTTGTCCAGGATGGCTTTCGTGGAGACGATTTTGCCGTATCTGGGGTGGGGACAATGCCAGAGGGGAAGTTAGGCTACGTGTGGGGCACATCGGCCAGTGGGACCCATAACGGGAACGTCCCACAGCGCCTGCCCCCCCAAACGTCACCCAGCATTGAGATGCAGCCACCTCAGGGGTGGGGCGGGGGGCTGTGGAACAGCCTTGCTGATAGGCCAGGAAGGGAAGGCGACCCCTTCGCTGTGGGTCGGGCTGTGGATGTTGCTGCCCCCGTGGCAGGAGGGCGATAGGGGGAAGAGCTCTGGGAGCATCGGTGAGATGGAGATCAGTTCCCATTGGTGCCTGCTAAGATGCCCCAGCCAGGAAAGGGTTAACCGAGGAATTCCCAGGGGGCAGCTAGCACGAGACACTCCCAGCCCCCTTCAATGCTGGGGCTCAGAAGATTTCCCCTCCCCAGGATGCAGCAGCCATGGGGGCCCTTTAAAGGGCAGATTCCTTCTGAGCCCCCACCCCAGGCAGGGAAGGGAAACAGCCCATCCCCCCTCCAGGGTCAGGCTGGCCGGATTTCCTGGCAGGCAGGGACCGAGACAGGCAGGGTGGGGGAGGAAATGTCACCAGCAGCCAGATTGGCCAAGTCCCTAGCGCTGAGCGGCACCAGGGTATCCCCTGAGCCCAGAGGCAGGGCAGGGAACATGGCAGGGGCCTGTGGCCCTGGACAGAACCCACGGAAATGGGTGGTGGGGAAACTTAAGTGGGGGGGAGCGATTTCCCAAGGTCCCCGAGCAAGCCCCTGGCACAGGTGAGAAGAGAACCCAGGAGTCCTGGCTTCCATCCCTGCCCCACCTTCACTTTAACCACTAGACTCTGCTTCCCTTCCATTTCCCCGTGCCTCAGTTTCCCCCTCTGTAAATTAGGGCCCATGCTGCCCCTGCCTAGGAGCAACCAGCGAGGCTGAATTAACCCTTCACAAACCATGCAGCAACCAGCAACCCTGAGCGCAAGGGGGCGAAGCCACATCCTAGCAGGAAGCACCAGGCCCCGGAAAATTGGAGTGTTATTGCCCCCCTCCCCTGGAATCCTGACCCATCCCTGAAGGAGTTTCCCCCCCAGCTAAGAGCAGGTCCTGGAGCCCTTCCCCTGGTGAATTCCTCATCCAAACTACACAGGCTTGCCAGGGCCGGCGCCAGCCCTCGGCCAGTTCCAGCATTCCCGGCCGGGGTGAGTCGAGGTTACGGGTAGCGACCGCCCTCCACTCACAGCAGCTCCTTAGCTGGGCCCCCCATACCCCCCACACCCCAGGGCCTCTCCTGTCCCCCCCAATGCCAGCCAATGCCAAGGGCCAGGTGGACAGTTTGACCCAGTCCCTGCTGGGCACCAGACTCAGCCAAGTCCCATCCCAAAGTGGGGTGGCAGCCCCCCGCCAGGCCACCACTGGGTCAGATCCTGGCTCCCCCTGGCAGAGCTGGGGGGGGGGGTGCACAGGATGTTGAGGGAGCAGGAGCCCGAGACTGGATTCTTGTCCCAAGGTGCTGTCATGAGCTGGGAGTATGGGGCCGGGGGAAATGGGGGGGGGTCTCCATCTCAGCTTTGTTCAGTACCCCCAGGTGGAAGCATTTGGAGGGGACGAGGCCTGGGGTCGTGGCTGCATCTCAGCCTCTGGCTGAGACCTACGGGAGCATGCATATCCCCACATGGGTGCCCCCCCATCTCCCTTCCCCCATCTTCCATCCCCCCCCCAAGTTAGGCCACTCCGTCACCCATTTCTGCCCCCCACCGGGGAGGATGCATCAGCCCAGTGGACACTTCCCCAGATCCCGCCCCGATGCCCCAGGGTGGAACCCCCCCTCCCCCCCGAAGACAGCCAACCCCTGCCCCGGCCTACGGCTGGCAGAGCTTGACGAGGTCCTGGTCGGTGGTGCCCGGGTGCAGGCCCCGGATGTAGAGGTTGGTTTTGCTGAGTTGGTCCCCTCCTCCCCCGCTGCTGCTGCTGCTGCTGTTGTTGTTGCTGCCGCTGGGACTCGGGGGCGCCATCTGCTGGGCCACTGACACATAAGGCTGCTGGGACACAAGAGGGGGAGGAGCCAGTGAGATGGGGGCAGGACTCCCAAGGGATGTTGGTGGGTGCGGTGGGATCCGTGGCCACCTGGCTCACAATTCCCCTTCCAGCTCCTTGCATCTTTCCTCCTGCCCCGGCCTACTTTCCCCATCCCCAGGGGGTCTGGGGAGCAGGAGAGGCCAGCCGCCCCCACTGTAGCAGGCAGGGAACAGGAAATGGGATGGCAGGAAGGGACAGTGGAAGCTTCTCTGAATCCAGGCCTGACTGTAACAACCCCCTGCAGCACTGGGGGCATGCACAGTAGGGGGAATGTCGGGCTGAGATGCCGGGGAGACCCCTCACAAAGTTCTGTAATGCCCACAGGGGAATGGACAGAGGCCAATGCAAACCATCCTGGGTGCAGTCAATGGCACAAGGCCTCCGGGTGGGGCAGGGAGTGAGTCAGGGTGTGTGACAAATCTAAGACTTCCCCCCCCCCAAACCATCCCCTCCCTCTGGTTCAGGCTTGATCATGGGTCCCCAGCTGCTAAATGCCCAAGCTCCAGGGCAGAGCTTAGCCAGAGAAGTCTAGGCCCAAATGTGCCTGGGCCCACTAGGGGGGGTTGGATCTCATCTGGGGGGCTCGGAAGTGCTACCCCCCCCGGTATGTACAAACATAGCCTGTCCCCGGGAGAGGCAGCAAAAAATCCCAGCGCTGCCACCAGCTGAGCAGCCAATGGGAATGCAGCATGCAAACAAGTTGACACCAGCTTATCTGGCCATTGGCTGATTTATCAGTGACATCACAATGAGCTGGCCAATAAGGAACACTGCTCAGAACAGCTTTAATATTCAATTACAATTCTTCATTGCAGGGGTGGGGACACAACCCTGCCACTTCCATTGGTGCCCTTCACTTTGGACCCACAACCACTGCTAGCCCAGCCCAGGGCTCCTTCCCCCCCTCCACTTCCCTTCTTTGGTTCTCAGGCCTCCTGGGTTCCAGCCCCAGCTCTGCCACGGCCTCGCTGTACGACCCTGGATGAGTCCCTTCCCTCAACCATGACTCAGTTTCCCCATCTGTGCTGTGCTGCCAGCCAAGCGCAGAAGAGGTCTGCTATTCACACACCTCCCGGGTCTTGTCCCAGCAGGGCCCAACAGCCAGGCCTGCTGGCTCCTCGGGTTTATCTCCCGGCGCAGGCGGGAGGAAGCTGACTCAGCCACAAAAGAGGCTCCTCTGTGGAAATCCGGCCAGATTCCTGCAGGGTCACAGCCCCAGCGTCCAAAGCACCCACCTGACCTTTAACATGCCAAGCCCCCACCCGAGTACCAGGTAGAGCTGGTCTGGATCCCAGTGGAGCAAGCTGCAGGGTAAGACGCCGGCTGCCCCTGCACAGCAGTGCCAGCTGAGGGACTAAGAGATGGGACCAAGGTCATGCGGGGAGTCAGTAGCGCAGCCCAGAATCGGAGCCTGGGCTCCTAGCCACCGGCCCTTACCCTCCTTGGAGTTCCTGTGACATGGATCGGCTGCTGCCCAGGGCCTGGCAGTGCCTGGGGCGGGAGGGATCCTGGGGCAGCGGCCAGGACGGAGGAGCAGGAATCCCCTCCCCATCCCCCGCTGAACCGCAGGCCCCATAGGGCAGGTTTCACACCTAGACCCAGAGCTCCATGTTCAGTTCAGCCATAGGGTGAGCACAGAGGGGGTCAGAGCCCCCCAACTCAGGCCTGTAGGGAGGCTCAGCTCGACCCCATGGACTTTATCAAAGCGCTTTGCAGCTGGACCCCCACCGCCCACCCCCAGGCCTGGCAGGGCAGGATGCACCCTGGCGGACGGAAGGGAGGGGCCGTGTGACGCAAGAGGAGAGCCATAGGGCCAGGATGCCTGTGTCCCAGCGTGCGAGGGGCGTGCAATGCACATGCGGGGCCGGGCACAGCAACTCCCTGCTGCCCAGGCTGGGCCGTGATTTGCTGAGTGAGGTCAACAGGGCGGTGGGGGCGCGATTGGCTTCACCCTGTGTGGGCGTCGCTCCACATTGCAAAACCGCTGCAGCGTTCAGGAAGGGCTGGCGCAGAGCTCAGGAGAGGCCCAGGGCTGGGAGAGCAGGGGCTGCGGGTCGGGAGCGAGGAGCATCGGCAGAGCTACGTGTAGGGAGCCCAGGGCTGGGCTGGCAGGAGTGAGGGACACGGGCAGGGCTGGGGGCAGGGGCTACGGGGCGGGAGTGAGGGGCACCGGCAGGGCTGGGGGAGGGGAGCTCAAGGCTGGAAGATCAGGGGGCTTCTAATCAGGCTTGAGGGACATTGGCCCCTCCCTGCCGCTGCCTCACCCCTCTCTCCCTGCACTCTCAGGCCTTCGCTCCGGCTGCCAGGCTGGTGCTGCTCCTGGGGCCATCTGGACACGTGCTCCAAGCTGCTCACGCTCAGCAGGCCTGTGCCAGGCCAGACCTCCCCAACCCTGGTTCCATGGGACCGGTACCACCAGCTCCCGTGGACCCAGGAGCAGGCCAGGCTGAGACACCACCGGGGAGCTCACCATGAGGATCTACCTTTGCAGACGCTACCTGACAGCAGCGGCCTGGGGGGGCTGTCAGGAGCAGCACTGGGGGCTGGTCCATGCTCCTGCCTGAGCCCAGACTGACATGCGAGCGTCTCTGGAGAGAGACGCAAAGTCAGAACTCACCCCAGAATTCCCAGGGCCTGTGTGTGCGAGGCACAGATCATCGGGGCATCAAAGCAGCTACAAGCTAGAACTCAGGCCCTGCCCTGCTCCGAAAGCCCCAGCGAGTTAATGGGGGAATCTCCAGTAGTATGAAGCAGTAAGGAGTCTATGATCCACACATAAGCAGTTCCTGTACCATCCAGCAGAGGGCAGTGCCAGAGGCCTACATGCTTTGGCTCGTTAGCAAAGCTTTGCTCTGCCCAGGGAGCTCAGGCTTATGTCTAGACTGCAGGCTTCTTTCAGAAGAAGCTTTTCCAGAAGAGATCTTCCAAAAAAACTTCTTCCGAAAGAGCGCGTCCACACTGCCAAAGCGCATCGAAAAAGCAATCTGCTTTTTCGAAAGAGCGTCCACATTGATTGGACGCTCTCTCGCATTTAAACTGTGATTACTATGGACGGCGTGGCCACCAGGGCACCTGTGCTTTTTCCTCTTTCCTCTTCTTTCAAAAGAACTCCCTCTTCCCCGTCTACACACGCCTTTTCCCAAAAGAGCTCTTTCGGAAAAAGGCTTCTTCCTCGCAGAAAGAGGAAAAGCTATGTAGCACTTTAAAGACTAACAAGATGGTTTAATAGGTGATGAGCTTTCGTGGGCCAGACCCACTTCCTCAGGTTTACCAATGTCGGGAGAAGAGGTTTTAGAAAAAGGTTTATCAATGTCGGAAAAACCCCCTCTGCTCTTTCGATTTTCTTCCGAAAGAACGCGATTGCAGTGTGAACATAATTCAAGTTTTTTCAGAAAAACGGCCGTTTTTCCAAAAAAAAAATCTGTAGCATGCACATAGCCTCAAAGTGCTTGGCAAATACTAATCTATCTACTCCTCCTTGGAAGTACTGCTGGGGAAACTGAGGCCTAGTGTGGGAAAGAGATAGTGGGTGCCCGAGGAGAGTCCAGGGCCAGGCGGGAACAGAGTCACCTTCGCAAAACCAGACACAGAAATGAGCCTCTGTCAGGACACTAAGAAGGACCCCAAATTGAACAGGATCAGGGCCAGCGCCAGAGACCTGAAAGAGCCCCAGACAGGGTGAAACAGAACTGGGTCAGGGGAGAACTGTTTCCTCATTTGAGGCCTTCTGGACACAGGAGAAAGGCGATGGATCGGTTTTCTGGGAGGGGCTGGGAGCCAGGACTTCTCGGTTTTCACTCCACTTTACTGCAGGATCTTGAGCGCGACATGGCTGTGCCTCAGTTTACACACACACACACACACACACACACACACACACACACACACACACACACACACAGAGCCTGTCCCAAAGATTCCTGCCTCCAGCCCATACCTCGTGGGTGAGCGTCACCCAATCTTTGCATAAGCCTCATCTCAAGTGCAGCCTTCCAAGGGACAGAGAAACCCCCCTAGGACTTGGGGAGCAGATCCAAGGCTCAGACTCCTCCTTGGACCGCGCGCCTAGTCGGGATGCATCTAGCTTCACGTCCCGGCTCCTGCTTAGCCTTTGCCTCCGAGACCGGAGGGTGGAATAAATCCCACCTCAGCACAGCCAGCTCCGAGGGGCAGGACCCGGCTCTCCAGGCATGTCCACGCAGGCAAGAAAAGAAACACGCTGAAAGCACGTGACTTGGCCTCAGCCACGTTATCAGCATCATGTTTGAACATGGGTGTTCGGAGGGGGCCAGATACTTTCCCCTCCATGGCTCATTTCACTCCTGGGCTGCGCTAGCGGAGCACGCAGCTCCCACCAAAGCTGCCGGGTGGCTTCGGAGAAGCGCAGGTGGTCGGTGGAGGCAGCTACCTGCCAGGGGAGAGGCAGGAGATACCACTAAGTGGGTAGTGAAAGGGAATGTGGAGCGTTCTGCAGGACATGGCATGGTGCACGAGGCGGGGGGGGGGGAATTGTCCAGAAGCCCAGGGGAGTTAGGTGCCAGACTCTCATTGTGCACCTAACTCCCTTAAACCCTACCAAAATCCCACCCTTTGACCCCCGGATTGCAGCGCTGCCCCCATGAAGCCGATAGGACTCTGCACATGTGGGGAGGGGGTGGCACGGGAGACACCCCTGACCGCAGCAGCACGTTGGCACAGACTTACCCGGGCGTGGGCAAAACAAGGCATTAGAGGTTCAAGAACTGAGGCCGCAAACGTAGGTGCAATGGAGGGGCCAGGCCTGGTGAATTGAGCAGCAGAAATGCACTGGAGGGGGGGTCAGGACTCCTGGGTTCTCCCCTGCTCCAGGAGAAAGGCTGGCTGTGATACCACCTGGGGCCTTCTCCCAGCTACACCCCGGCCCCAGCGTGTGATCTCAGGCAGGTCCCCGCTCCGTCCCTCAATTCCACCCCCCTTGTCTCTTCAGACTGGAAGCTCTTGGGGGCAGGGAGTGAACGTACAGCACCTGGCGCTGAGAGCGCTCGGCCTCCTGCTGCAACGCACGCAGGCAAGGAGACAGAGCCGGCGATACTGGCAGCTGCCACACCAACGCTTTTCGCCCCAAACCTTCCCAGGAAACAGGCCAGTTTCTCCGACGCGTTTCCCGGGCTGGGGTAGGACTTCAGGTCAGAACCGAAGAGCCTCCGCCCCAGAGCAGCCCACGACCAGAGACCAGCAGTGCTGGAAACTCCTTGCTGCTGGTGCAGACCTCACCTAGCCCCAGCCACGGTCGGGACCCCCCAGTACTCCCCCACTGGCCCAGCCAGCGTGTGATGATTTATACCCAGAGGAACAGCTTGAGACTCTACCTGGGGGAAGCCTTAAGCAGGGACCAGTTTTCCCGAATTGCCTCTGAAAATCCAAACCCGGGCACGTTTGTCAAAGACCCGATTATTCAAGGAATAATTATCCCCTTGCTCGGGATCTTGGCACTGCCCCAGAGGGGAGTGGAACGGGAAATGCATGTACAGCGCCGGGTCCAAGCCTGGGACTTGCAGGCACTAAGAACTTTTCCACCGTGAAAATTTTTTTCAACAAAAACATGGAGTGTCCATGTGCTCCCGACACTCAGGATTTTATCACAAGTCTCGCAATTTCGGGTGTTTCTCTGAAAGACCCAGCTCCGGAAATGAGAGGGTCAGGCAAGAATCTCGGCTTTAGACATTTTTTTTTCAGTTAGAGTAAATTTCTAGCCCCCCTGATTGCAGGGGAAAGCTTGAAAATGTGACCCTCAAGGGTCAGATACAAGAAGGCTCCCAAAGAGAATCTGTAGTAAAATCTCCTGATTTTTCAAGACAGATTTGTGATTTGAGGGCTCGGGGAAGGGAGGGAAGGGGAAGCCCTCAGAGAGCGAAAAGCGACTGGTCAGTTTCACGCTTGCCTGAGTCAGTTTCGAGTCAATTTCACTCTCCCCCTTCTCAGACACTAGCACAAGACCCTGAGAAGAGGCAAAGGCACAACCCTAGGCCAAGAGTCCGGAGAACTAAGTCCTGTTCTTGGCTCTGCCACCAAATCATGGCATCTTCTTGCCTCAGTTTCCCCCTCTGCGGAACAGCGCTGGCGCTGACCTCCCTTGTAAAGCGCTCAGAGATACGACCACAAGATTACGAACTGGGGGGGGGGAACGTCGCTATTAAAAGGCTGTTTCTGTAGGAAATCTTGGTATCGGTCTGAGGTTTGTGAGAGCGTCCCTGAGAATTTAAAAACAAAGCCTCGAACCCCGCCATCACAGCCCCCCAAACCGGCCCCAAACCAACCCACACGGGGGCCCGCGGGGATTTCGACTGTTCCAAAAAACTGAGACGCCTGCGAAAACATGAGCGCAAATCCCCGGCGAGGGTTCACTGTCACCCTTAGCTGCTGCAGTGACGCTGGAATGATTCAGTCACTTGCCCTGCAAGAAAATGGTCCACTCTTCCGCTCCCCCACCCCAGGAAATGGTGAGTGACATCATGGATTATCACACCACCACATGCCTGGACAGTGTTGCCAGCGGGGCGGGGCTGACACCGTGACATTCCTCAACGCATGTTTCTTTTTCTAGTGAACCTACATTGGAAAAGGTTTAGAGCATCCCCAAGCGGGCTGAAGCTACTGATGGGTCACAGCGCCAGATGCCACCATCTGAGCCAGGCTTGCAACATGGCTGTGATTTGTCCTGCGCCGGGAGCACCGGGAGAGAGGGGGGCATCCAGTAACCTAGGAGGGGCAAGGCACAGCCTTCCCAAACTGCCAGGCATGGCCCCACCCACACTCCGCCCCCAGAATGCCTGCTGTAGGTGTCCTGGGGGCGGAGTGTTGCTGTCCCCAGTGCCTGCCCTACCTGTGCTGGGAGCCATGTGCCCTCCTCCCTCCCTCCCTGGTGCGCCAGGGAAGCTGAGTGCCCCCTCCTGTCTCCTCCCCTCCCAGTGTGGGGGGATGGCGCACACTCGGCATGCTCCCCCACCTCCTCCCCTCCCCATGGTGGGGGCGGAGCCTCGGCAAAGGGGGCAGGGCTCGGGGCCTGCCTCCCCCACCAATCACCCATGGGTCTGTGGCACCTAAGAGCTACCATAATACACCTAATAAATCACATAAAGAACCTGGCACAGGGGCCCTGATGGGTGCGCCTGCGGGCTACTGTATTATCCCTACTTAATGCCATTACAAAGGTAACACATCACCGGCTCAGCTTCCCTTGCGACGCTCTCACCAAGCCCGACCACGTGTTTTAGCATCTCGCTGACAGCGCTGCAAGCTCCAGACCCCATCTGGGGGTTGCCGGGCCTTTGGGAAACCTGGCCTACTCGGCACGCACCGATTTCACGTACACATGTCGCCCCACCAAATCCCACAGCAGGGCCGGACAGTGGGAAGTGAGGCACGTGGGCAAACTGGGGCAGGATCAAGCGCCGCGGAACGATTACATAGCCTTCCACGAACAGAACCAGCAAAAAGCATCTGGCATAAAAGGAACAGCCCTGCGCACCGCTCCCATGACCCGTTCCCGAGGGCAGGCGGGATCCTGAACCCATTTCACAGATGGACATGTTGAAGTGCAGAGCAGGAAGATGGCTTGCCCAAGATGCTAGAACCAGGCCTCCTGGATACCAAGCCACGCTTTACCCACTAGGCCACGCAGCCTTCCTGCTGCTCAGACTTCCATGCAGACCCCTACGCAGCCATGCTGCAGTTATGCTGCTTGGAACTGGGGTTCCTGCACATCCCCACACCGCAGCCCCTTTTCCAGGTGTGGGTCTGACCAACTCAGAGACCCTAAGGCCAGAAGGGACCCTCAAGATCCTCTAGTCTGACTTCCTGCACGTCACAGGCTGCAGAAACTCACCCACCCACTCCTGTAACCACTGACCTCCTCTCACCGTGCTTAAGAAACACAAGGCCCAGAGAATCCTTCCTTGACACTGGTTTAACCCTGCGAGTTCCCCGTGCCCCCCACTGTAAAGGAAGGTGAAAAACTCCCCAGGTCTCTGCCAGTCTGAGCCTGGCGGGAAATTCCTTCTGGCAATGAGTGGGTGAGACCTACCAGCCGGACCCCTGGGAAAGGACACTCTGGGGTAACTCAGAGCTCTCCCGGCGACTGGAGATATGTGCTACTAGCCAAGCGGCTCCATGACCCATAGGCACTGGAGTGATGGCCCCGGTACCCCGGGCATCTCAACAGGCGAAACGGCTCCCAGGGCGAGGGTTTCATTTCAAAGCTAACCAGAGAAGTCATGTTTAAATGCCTCTGGGGCCTAGGCGGCCTCCTCCAAGATCTGCCGGCCCATGCCAAGCACCACGGGGCCCTGACTGGGATCTCTGGGTACGTCTACACTGCACGCTAAGGCTGGGCTCTGACTTGGGTTCCAGCCACGCCCCACTTCCATCTGCACACGCACCAGCCTGACTTGGGGCAGCGAATGCTCAGGATCCAGCTCCTAGGACCCTGCGGGGTGGGTTTAGAACCCGTGTCCCGCTGCGATTCAGGCCCCAGCCCTGCTGTGTTGCGGTGTGGCTGCAGCTCCAGCCGCAGATCCGAGACAGACGGTCGGTGCAGTGCCACGTGCGTGCGGTGTCGGCGTGGCTGGGAGACGTGGGGCCAGAGGGCTTTCACCCAGCCTGGCTAGGCAGCGTGGACAGGCAATCAACCATGGGCTCGGACGCACCGAATCCCCAAGCCTGGGTACCAAAGCCATGCAGACCCCAGAGGTGCTGCCGTACAGCGAACAAACCGGCTCCAGAGAGATCGTAGCAGAGAGAGGTAAGAAACAGGCTGGCTCGGGTCTTGGGCTGGGCCCTTTACACAGTGTCTGACCAGCCAGGGCTCTCCCAGGCAGCCATGACACAACTGGAGGGGTTACGCTCTAGCAACGAGAAACCGGGGGAGACGCGCCCCAGAACAGGGGCAACTGAGTGGCCAAGACACTTGCCGGGAGCAGGGAGACTCGGACTTGGCTACACACCCAGAACCGCACAGCCGTGGCACTTAGTGAAGATGAGACGGGAGCCCTTGTAGCCAAGAAGGTAGGAGTCAACAGCGCGCCCTTGTAGCCAAGAAGGCTAATGGCATATTAGGGTGCATTAGGAGGAGCACTGCCAGCAGATCTAAGGACGTGATTATTCCCCTTTATTCAGCACTGGCAAGGCCACATCTGGAGTATTGGGTCCAGTTCTGGGCCCCCCATTTCAGAAAAAAATGTGGACACATTGGGGGAGTCCAGCAGAGGGCAACCAAAATGAGGAGCGGCTGAGGGATCTGGGCTCATTTCGTCTACAGAAGAGGGAGGGGGATTTGATTCAGCCTTCATCTACCTGAAGGGGGGTTCCACAGAGCATGGAGCGAGGCTGTTCTTAGTGGTGACAGATGACAAAGCGAGGAGCAATGGTCTCAAGTTGCAGTTGGGGAGGTCTAGGTTGGAGATTAGGAAAAACTGTTTCCCTCGGAGGGTGGGGAAGCACTGGGACGGGTTCCCTAGGGAGGGGGTGGAATCTCCATCCCTAGAGGTTTTTAAGTCCCGTCTTGACGAAGCCCTGGCAGGGCTGATTGAGTTGGGTTGGTCCTGCCTTGGGCAGGGGGTTGGACTCAATGATTCCTGAGGGCTCTTCCAGCCCTAGGATTGGCGCAGCTCACCCACTTCCAAGAAAGTCAGGAGCAACGCCACTAGAAATGTTCCCGCCGACACAGCACTGGCTACACTGTGTTGCTTGGGGTGGGGTTGGGGGGCGACATCTTTATACCAACCCAAATCTGTAGTGTAGACCACGCACGAGTCTCCCATGTGCCAGGTATGTGCCCTGGCCTCTGGGCTGCTGTTTGGTCTCTTCCTCCTTGAACGTGGAACGGAACCAAATTTCAAAGCCTCAACATTGCTCAGAAAATTGTGCCCTTCTCCGGCCTGCCCTGATACTGACCTACCTGCTTCCACCGATGTCTTAGCCCAAGTGGGGCTCGCCCTGCTCACTAACTGGGGCGGGGGGGGGGAGTTCTTACATTGGCCTCTAAAGCATCTGGTGCCAGCCCGTCAGACACAGGATGCTAGGTGGCCCTGGACTCTGAGACAAGTCCCTGCCCAGTTGAGGTATGCATTCTAGCTCGACCACCAGAGATGGGCTGGGTGCAGGAATGGTGAGATCCTTTGGCCTATGCTAAGCTGGAGGGCAGATGAGATTAGTTCAGTTGCTCCTTTCTGGCCTTCAAAATCCACAGAGCTATTACTCGCGCTAGTTTTATATAGCAGCTAGGAGCTCCCCGCCAGGATCAGACCCTCACCAGCGTGAGTTGCCCAAAACAAAACAGAAACAACCACCCAACCATCGTGCCCTTGTAAACACACACAATAAATATATAACATGCTGCAGCTCAAGCAATGGCCTAAATAGCAGAGTTCCACGCTGAGTATTTCCACTTGTTAGAGATGAGTAACCCAGACAGCAAATTATGAGGCAAAAATTCCCCTAACTTCAGGAAGGCATATTTTGACTCCCTGTATCTCGGCTGCGTTGCAGACTTTGGGGGCAGTGACTGAGAACAGCCCCGTAGGGTGGTGACTGCCTCTTTGGGTGGACCTCATCCCCCTGCGTCCCACAATCAAAGATTCAGACTGGTAACTCATTTCTCCAAAATCCCTGGACAACACACACCCAAGCAGCACCTCCACAAACACACACCAATCGAATGGCCGTGCAGTGGTTTGCACGTGAGTGCAACAAACTCACCGATGGAAACACCCATATTGTGGCTTTCCTGCCCCCTCGCACTGTCACACACAGACTCACCAGTCCAACACAGATGTGCCGACTATCGCACGCGTGCTAAAACACTAGAACAAATTCACTAACGTGTCACCGCCTCACACGTCAATACAGTGGCTGTCACAGGTAGGTGCACATGCCCCAAATACACATTGGCGGTTGCATGACACAACGGCAGCTAAGGGGAGACAAACTAGGTGTGCGTTGAAACACACATGCACAATGCAAAAAGCACCTACAATATGTGGCAACACACCCCGTAAATCCGCACCGATAAAGAAGGCCCAAGTGAGCTCGCTGATCCCCCCGGTTTATACCCACGAACCCCCACATGACACACGCGCATCCCTGTTGAAAGTTGGGCAGATTGGGAAAGTGACAGGCCATACCACGCACCAAGGAACAATCCTAGATCTCCACAGCTGGCTTCTCTGAGCCGTTCACTTTGCTCTCCATCCCCTGCGTGACTGGCATGCGGGTCAGATGGCCTGACGCGGCAGAGGAGTCTGGCGGGGGTGCGGAGACTCGGGGTGTGTTTGGACGTGCGGACACTCAGGGTGGGTGGAGGGGGGCCCATCAGTCACAGCTGCTGGTCCGAGAGTTCAGCCTGGCTGGCTGGAGCTGCAGACTCATCTCCAAGGCTCAGGACGGTCATGGGGACAGGAGGGAATCGGAGGGGAGGGGGGGGTGCCCAAGGCATGGTCTGCAGAGAGGAGATCCGAAAGGGGAGGGAGAGGTCTGGACTACAGAGCTGTCTATCTGGGCGTAATGTGGAGGCCTTGGGTGGGGGGAGGGGGGGAAATCAAAGGACATGGGGGGAAGGGATATTGACAACCGCCCCCCCCAGGTGCTGCATGGATCCCAGCTCCGGGGGACAAAGAGAAGCAGGGCAGCGCGTAAGGGTTCATGGCGCAGGGGCAGCACCATGGGAGAAGAGGCATGTGAAGGGCAGAGGGTCTCGCTGGTTTTGGAGACGTGAGGATTGACCTGCCTGCCCTACAGCACCGCACTGTGGATGGGGAAACTGAGGCACAGAGCAGGGAACAGGCTTGTCCCCCCACAAGGTCACACCACCAGCCTGTGGCAGCAGTGGAACCAGAACCCAGGAGCCCGCCAGCCCCCAGTATGTTAACCACCGGCCCCTCCCAGAGCTGGGGAGAGAACCCAGGATCCCTGGCTCCCAGGCACCCCGCTCTAGCCCACCAGACCAGACTCCAAAATCCAAACCCAAACTCTAATCCCAAGCCCCTAACCCTGCCCCCCACGCCCTGTGACACCCCGCTCGCGTCTTCCTGGCAGGAGGGGGACCCTGCCTCCCCCCCACCCCTGCCACAGCGCCCCCAGGTGTCCCTGGAGCCAGGCAGAGTCGCGGGGGGAGGGGGGAGCAGCCGCCCCCCCCCTTGGCTCACACGTGCCTCCGTCCATGGGAATCTGGTGCCAGGCCTGGCCTGCCTGAGCTATTCACCCACAAATTCCCCCCGCCCTGCCCCCGGCGCCCGGGATGGAGGTGACCCTCCCAGGCCAGCCCCGCACTCCCGGCTGGGAGGGAGGGAGGGGGCGGCCCAGCTGGGGGTCTGCGAGTCTCCTGCCCGCGCAGCAGCGGCGCAGACCTGGGCGGTGCTGGGAGCAGCGCCCTCAACTTCCCCAAGCACAAAGGCCGGGGAAGGGGGCTGGCAAGCCGGGCCCCACGGCCAGCTGGGGGCACCGAGCGGGGGGGGGCACGTGGGGACACCCCCCCCGGGAAGCCCTGCGCGGGGGGGGGGGCGGCGCGGGCCCTACCTTCTTGCCGCTCTTGCCGTAGCCGAAGGCGGCGACCCCGGCCCGCGGCGGGACGGAAAGTAGCATTTTCCTCCGTGTGACGGGCCTGGCGCGCGGGGGGGGCCCGGGCTGCTGCCTGACGTCACGCCCAGGGAAGCCAGCCTGGAATCTGGGGCCGGGATGACACCCGGCCGCTGGGTCCTAGCGCCGGCCGGTCTCCGTCCGGCCCGAGGCCGTGAGAGCCCGGGGAGGTTCTAGGCGCGGGCGGGCGGAGCCTGGGGAGGTTCTAGGCACAAATCAGATGAGCCCGGAGAGGTTCTAGGCTCGGACGGGCAGAGCACAGGGGAGGTTCTAGGCTCGGACGAGCAACGCCCGGAGAGGTTCTAGGCTCGGACGGGCAGAGCACAGGGGAGGTTCTAGGCACGGACACGCGGAGGATGGGGCGGTTCTAGGCGCAAACAGCCCGCACCCGTGGAGGTTGTAGGCACGGATGGACAGAGCCCAGGGAGGTTCTAGGCGCGGGCAGGCAGAGGCTGGGGAGGTTCTAGGCACACACCGGGTGAGCCTGGGGAGGTTCTAGGCTCGGACGGGCACACCCTGGAGAGGTTCTAGGCTCGGACGGCCCGAGCACAGGGGAGGTTCTAGGCTCGGACAGGCAGAGCACAGGGGAAGTTCCACGCACGAACAGACCGCACCCGTGGAGGTTTTAGGCACAGATGGACAGAGCCTGGGGCGGTCCCAGGCACGGGCGGGTAGAGCCTGGGGAGGTTCTAGGCATGGGCGGGCACAGCACAGGGGAGGCTCTAGGCACAGATGGGCAGAGCCCGGGGAGGTTCTAGGAGCGGATGGGCAGAGCTTGGGGAGGTTCTAAGCAGGGACAGGCAGGGAGGTTGTCAGCATGCATGGGCAGGTTCTAGGCATGGATGGGCAGAGTCAGGGGAGGTTCCAGGCATGGATGGGCAGAGTCAGGGGAGTTTCTAGACACAGACAGGCCAAGGGTGGGGAGATTCTAGGCACAGATGGGCAGAGGCCGGGGAGGTTCTAAGCATGGACAGGCCGAGCCCGGGGGGTTCTAGGCAGGGCCAGGGGAAGGCAGGGAGCTCGTGGTCAGCGGTGCCACCACATGGGCACGGCTTGCAGTGGGAATCAGGCTACAGGAGGCATCTTGCCCCTTGGGTTTAGCTTGACCCCCCAAAAGGCCTCTGAGCCCTTCTCCAATGGGCCCCCGTCATGAACTCACCCCTGGGTTAAGCACTGGGGAGAGTGCCCCTGTGCCCTGCCCTGCCCCTTGAAGCACAGCGCCCCTTAGTGTCCAGCCTGAGCAGCCAGGGGAGAGCTCCCCCTGCTGAGCCCCCTTGCCGCACCCCCTGGAGCACAGCACCTCCTAGTATCCAGCCTGGGTTGCCAGGGCAGAGCTCCCCCTGCTGAGCCCCCTTGCCGCACCCCCTGGAGCACAGCACCCCCTAGTATCCAGCCTGGGTTGCCAGGGGAGAGCTCCCCCTGCTGAGCCCCCTGCCCCCCTGGAGCAGAGCGCCCCCTAGTGTCCAGCCTGGGCTGCCAGGGGACAGCACCCCCAACCTCCTTAGCAGCACGGGGGGGGAGGGGGGGCACTGACTGCCAGAGGAGTTGCCCCCTACTGAACCACCACCCTGCTCCCATACATCCTGACCCAGACCCACCCTGCCAAGCTTGGGTGATTTGGAACAGGTGGCTGCTGGCCAAAGCCCAGAGTCGCCCTGCACAGGGCCAGCACATGGGGCCTGTGGAAGTACGGGTGGGTGCAGGGCAGCACCCCCCGCTGGAAGTCCCAGCCTAACATCCCTGGGGAGAGGGGTGTGGCCTCCAGCTGGGGGGGGGGGCTACTACTGGCAGGAAGAAGGTCAGCCCAGTGCCTGCCACCCCCCCAAAGAGTGGCCCCCTAAAGTGGGAGGGGCCGTGTGAGCTGCTCTCAGAGTCACCCCCTCTGGGCTGTGCTGAGCTGCGCTGCCCTGTCTGGGTGTTGCCTTGTGAGTCCTTCCCATGAGTCACCAAGGGCTGGGGAGCGTTGCAGGGCTACAGCCCCCCAGCCCTTCTCTCTGTAGCGGAGGATCACAAGGGCCCACCCAGGCCCAGGCCCCCAGAGATGGGGAGACCCAGCTCAGGATGGGGAGAGATGGACTTAACCCTTCCCGTGCTGCGTGGGAAGCCGGAGTCCCACCCAGGCACCTGCCTCCCCAGCTGCTCCGGCTGCTTGTCCCCAAGGGCTCACAGTCCCGCCCCCAGCGCCTGCCTTTGCCACGGCCATCAGCATCACCTGGAGTGTGGGGGGGGGGAGAAAGAGGTGTTGATTTACAGACCCCCCCCCGGCCCCTGATTTCTCAGGAATCATCGGGTACCCACCACTCATCAGCCCAGTGGGGATCGGCCTGGCACCGCCATTGCCCTGAGTCTCCTCAGGCCCACTCCTGACTCGACATCAGCCCTGGCTGCCCCCCAAGACTCCCACTCTCCCCTCCCTCCCCCGCCCAGCTCCCTGCACTGCTGTCTGCTCAGTGCCCAATGCCAAGCGTGGGGTCACTGGGAGCTGCAGAGAGCACTTGTGGGGCCGGACTTGGAAAATCTGGCCCTGCATCTCTCTGACATCTCCGGACCTGGGAGGATGGGCTGGAGCAAAAGGGGCAGGGAATGGGGCCTTTCCCCTCGGGGGGGGGGGGCAGCTCTGATCCAGCCCCAGGACAGGGCCTGGCTGGGGTGGGGTGGGGGCAGGGTATGGGGGTCAGGGCCTTTCCCCTCTGGAGCAAGCTGGTCTCCAGTCCACACCCATCTCCGCTTGCTGGGAGACTAGGGGTGGGGCAGGCAGGCTGGGAGCCCCCCCGCTCGGTGGGTGCAGAACAGAACACAAGAGGCTCCCCCTCGGGGCAGGACACCCAGCCTGATCCTTGCACCTGGAAGAGCTTGAGGTTTCGTGGGGCAGATGATTCCAGCCAGTGGGGCTGGATGTCCCCCCGGGAGTCTCTTGGGTCACTGCTCTATGGGCCAGCACCTGGCGGTGGGAACAGCCTCACGCCAAGGGAGGTGGAACCCAGCCCCCGCGCCAGGGCTAGAGTAAACAAAGGGCCCAGCTGTGGATGCTGGCGGGGATGGGGGCAGGGAACCCTGGGGAGACAGCAGCCAGGTCCCAGGGGAGCTGAGCTGCAGCGAAGAGACAGTTAGAGCCAGACGCCTGCCAGGCTGAGCTGGGAAGGAGAGCGAGAGAAAAGTATGTAGGGATTGAGGGGTGGGGGATGAGCAGTGAGGTGTGGATGGGGATGGGGGGATGGCTATGGGGGGTGTGAATGGGGTGTGAAGAACTAGAGGGGGATGGATAGAGGGATATGGATGGGGGCTGGAAGGAAATAGGGGAATCAGATGGATTAGAGGGTGGGTGGAAAGTTCTTCCCTAAGGACAGGGAATCAGCAATCCTTATCTGACAAATGGGGAAACTGAGGCATGCAGGAGGCAGGGGGATTGTCCCAAGCTCACCCAGTGCGTCAGTGACAGAAAGGGAGAATCCAGCTCCCTCTGTCTCCTCTCGCTCCGCAGCCCCCACTTTGAGCCCCCTTGGGTACTGGGGGTGACCTGGAACCTAGGACTGGCCCTACTTAGTCCTTCAGGGTAACCAGATTCCAGCTCAGGCCACCTGGGACTGGATCCCAGGCCGTGATTTCCCTGCAGCTGCCACAGGTGAAAGGCCAGGGACCCACCTAGCCTGCAGCAAAAGCAGGTAGAAGCTCCACCCCTCCTGCCTGAGAAGCCAGGGGAAAACCTGGCCTGGAGTGAGAGGTCTCATGCCCGGGAGCGGATCTGGGATGCCTTGGGGATGAGAGGACAGGCAGATCAGGTGGGGGAGGTGGGGGAACGCCCCTGGGGCAGAACGGGCCAGGAGGTGGCACCCCCTAAATTGGGCCTCGAAAACAAAGTAACTCAGCAAAATGCATGCAAATGTATGTGCCCATTAGACTACGCCTCTCAGGCCCCCAAATTTGGATCATTCTCCCCCCCCCGACCCAGGTGGGAGGGCAGGACTGTGCACCCCTTCACTGGCTAGGCCCCAGGAAAATGGTGCACGGGGTGGGGGGGGCCAGCTGGGGTCAGCGGTGCATTCCTGGGCTCCCCACGCAGCTGGCCAGAGCTGGGAAACCGGATCTCCCCACATACACCAGGCCGGACCCTGAGCCAAGGGCCGGATTGTTTGCGAATTCCTCACATAGCTCCCGGGCGAGGGGGGGCAGGGAAGAGGAAGGAGCTGACATGGGATCCGGGAGGCCCCATAAGGGGAGGCAGGATGGGGAGCCCCCCCAACACAGGATCCTGGGACACCCAGTTCTCTGTCCCGTGTCCATCTCTCCCAAATGAGACTTTCTGGGATGCAAGGGGGGCACAAAACCCCATCCGGGCTGCGTAGGGTCACACCTACCCCAGTCATGGTTTCTGGGTGACCCAGGAGCAGGGGGGTTGCTCCAAGCCGCAGGTGAAACCAGGGGTTTCCAAATGTTCTGACAAAGTGGGGAAGGGGCTGGACCTATTTACAACAAGGGGCCGCAAAGATCAAACCCATCAGCGGGCCTGGGGGCTGCTGGCAGATTTGGGGGGAGGGGGACCCTGCAAATCTGGGGAGGAGGATTCTGGGGGCTCCCCGCTTCTCTCCTCTCTGAAGAGGGGTGACATGGGGGCAGGTGAGGGGTGGAGCCGGGCAGCAGCAGGTGCTACACTGGGGTGGGGCTGGGGCTTTGGGACCCAGCTGGGACGTGGCCGCCCAGCGGGAGGAAACAGGCTGGGACGTTGTTCCCTGCAGATGTGCTGGACGGAAGCCAGCCATTCAGCAGGGGCCTGGCGGGGCAGGGAACATGTGGCCAGAGCCCAGGCTGAGCTCCAGCAGGGCCAATCAGCTACAAAGGGGGGGGGAGGGGAATGCACGCTGCAGTGCCCCCATCTGGCCAAGGCTGGGAACTGCACCCACAGGCTCCCATCAGCTTACCCAGATTTGGGGGGTGGCAATGGGGCTGTATCTTGGCGGGGAGGTTACAGTGAGAACCTCTGGGCTACAGCAGGGTCAGAGCGAATCCCCCTGCACGGTTTCCCCTGATGGGCTGGGGGGCCCATTGACACACGCCCTGCCAAAGCCCAGAGCTGGGCTTGCAGCCTGAGTCCAGTCCAGATGGGCACATTATGGAAAGAATTCCAGTCCGGGATTTCCCTGCCACCATTCCAGGCGGAGCCTTGGATGCAAACTCCACCTCCCTCCTGAGCCTGAACATTCTCTTACAAAGGGGATGGGGGAAGACCCAAACTGGATCCAGACACCCAGCTGGAATGGACTGTGAGACTAAGACATCAGCTGTGCCGCTCAACAGGAGAGGCAGCGAGGGCCAGCGGGTAGAGCACTAGAGTAGGACTCAGGGGGCAAACAGTGCAGGGTGCGGTGTGTGCCCCTCCTCCACCCTGCTCCAGATGGGGAGAGGGACAGCCCCAAGGCCCCATAATCCCACCCCAAAGAGCTGCCCCCTCCTCCCTGCAACCCAGGGCACACCAGCCTCTGGGCTCTCACCTACTGAAGAGGAATGCTGCCACCTAGCGGGGTGTCAGGTATGCCCCACCTGGCCAACAAGTGATTTACGAACGGCCACACCCAGTCAAGGCCAAAGATCTCGCCCCCTCCATGAGCAGCTCTCATGCTTCTTGAACCTGGCCTTCACGGCCTCCCCTGGCAAGGAGTTCCACAGGTTGATCGTGCATAAGGCGAAGAGGCACTGCTTGCTTTAAACTTGCCTGCCTCTGGGGTGTGTGTTCTGTGGAGGGCGTGTCCTTCCATGGGGTAGGCTGAGGGGGATCGGGAGAGCTCAGCAGCGAACCTACAGCCTGCCCCTCATGGGACGGTATGTCTGACGAGCCCTGAAATTGCTAAGGAAAGGAAAGATGGTCTGGCCATGAAGGCACCCAGGACTCCTAGGGTCCCCCCCCCCCTTCCTGGGATGGGGATGGGGTAATTGTCAACCTGGTTAAGAGGAAGAGGATGGGGATGGGGAAAGTCAATTAATACCAGGCACGGTGAAACCCAGATGCCATTGGCATCACTAACGAACCAAAGGCAAGTGAGCTGTCAGCTCTTCTCTTCCGCCTCCCCTCTTGAAACGTAAAATTCACCAGCAGAACCAAGGAATCACACAGGCTGGGGCTGGGTCGGGAATGAGCTGGTTTACTGGCAAGCATGCATTGAGGCAGCCAGCATTTACATGCGCACGAACTGGGGGAATTTCGGAACCGCCCGGCACTGCGGTGAGAACATCCGCATCTGGGTCCCATGAACCACACGCAGCCCAAGCCAGATGGCCACACAATTTTTACCCACGTGTTGTTCCTCTGCGTCGGGCCCAGGGCACGTCTGGTGGGGAGGGCAGCGTCCCTCAGGGGACGGAGAACAGAGGAGAAGCTTGGTAAAGGTGTGTTATTGTAGGGTTGCAGGAGCCGCTCCCCGAGACCCAGAGTGATTACCCCTCTGGATTCCTCACCCCTGGTCCATCATCCTCCCTCAGACAGCAGTGAGAGGTAGATAACCAACCCTGCTGTGAAGTCCCCATTCTAATCACTAAGGGCACGTCTACACTAGGAAACTATTTTGAAATAACTAAAATTGATTTAATAACTCCTGACATAACACAATCGAAATAGCGTGTCCTCACTACTGGGAAGCCTCGAAATGAGTCCGAAGCAGGCTCCCTTAATGTGGACGCGCTACCTCAGACTTAGAGCCCCAGGAAGCCTTGGGGAGGAATTCGTTTGAATGACTCTGGGGAGTCGTTATTTTGAAACAGCAGCCCCGGAGTATCCACCCAACTGCTCTTTCGGAATTAGCGTTATTCCTCGAGGAAAGCTAAAAAGCAGCCTGTTATTTTGAAATAACGGGCTTGGTAGTGTGGACGCTCCGCTTATTACTTCAACCTAAGGGGGGTTATTTCGAAATAAAGCCCTAGTGTAGACCAGGGCTAAGAGAATCAATCTAAGAATCAATTGAGAATCAATTGATTGAGAATCAGTCGGTTGAGAATCAATCAACCGGACTAAGCGTGACATTTTACCTCCCTTCCAAAAATCTGTCAGCATCCGCTCTGCTGCTCAGTCTGTTCCTGTTCTCCCTAGAAATGTCTCATCCCTCTGTGAGCCTTGCTAAATTCTTAGTCTTCATGGCATCATGAGGCAGAGTGTTCCACAGGCTTAACCCTCCCTCTTTCTTCCCTTGAAAAAACAGCCAGCGACCGAGGTTCTGCTTGTGATGCAGAGCTGGAGAACCTGCAGAGAGCAGAAACCCACAGTGCTGGGTGCTGAACACACCTCTAGCCTCTAGCGAGAAAGAATTCATTGCCCAAAGGAGTTTACTAGTGGCCAGGAAAAGGGATTGCGCAAAGGCAGGTCTCCAGTGCTCTAGCTACTAGGCCATGCTGCTGCCACAAACTAAAAGGCCTTTAAGTCTCTCTTTCTAGGCCATTTATTCCCCCCTTCCCCTGGGAAGGCTCCAGGACAGTGCTCTCTGAAATCTGTGTGCTCATGTGGCCCCTCGGGAGAGGTTCATATGCCACCCACCCCCCAGCTAGGTTTGTGTTTCTACTGGTGGTGCACATTCGTACATGACTCAGTGCACATAACAAAATGTATTCTGCACACGGCTGGTAAAAGTCCACATGTGGGTGGAAAAGACAAGCAGGAACATTTCTCTGCGACGGGGGTGGTGGCATGTCACACGTTAGTGTCGAGGCTGGGAGGTGAGCCAAGTGATGGGGGGGCTCCGCCATGCTAACCCGCATTCTCGGGCTCTCCCCTCTGCCTGGCTGCACCCAGCTGCTGTCTCATCTTGTGCCCAGCCTGTGAGCTCCTTGGCGAAAGCCCCTTCTCTCTGCTGGGTGTCTGGGCAGTGCCCAGAGCAATGAACCCCTGGCCAGGAGCCCTTTGGCACTACCCTAATGCAAATATCTGGGGGGCAGACAGGCCACCCCCAACGCGCTGAGCAAAGTGGGGTGCCAAGTACGTGGACACAGTGAGGGAGCTGGGCGGGGCCGTCCCAGGAGCAGAGATCTGACATGGGGGGGGGAAGGCTGAGGGCTCTGCAAAGCAGCAAAACCTGTCGCCACAGAGCAGGGAAAAGAAGGGGGCTTGGAGATGGGGCGGTAGAGCTGGGGGGAGGGGAGCAGGGCCAGGGAAGTTTAGGGTCAGGAGGGAGAGCTGGGGGTGGTGCCTGGGTCCCAGAGGCGGGGTGTGGGCAGCCGGGGAGGGATCCCTGCGGGATTCCCTGTTCTGTTCATTCCCGCTGGGGCACCTGGCACTGGCCACTGTGGGCAGGCAGGACACTGGGCTGGATGGGCCTTGGGTCTGCCCCAGTGAGGCTGCCCTCACGTGGGTGGGGGGGGTGGGGTGGCCTGTCTGTCTGTCTGTCTTCTCCCCCTTGCTGGGAAAGCAGGGATGCACCTAGCCCCCAATACTGCCCCCCCTTGGTACCCCCTGGCAGGAACCCCCCCCCCAGCAAGGCAGATTAAGTGGGGCAGAGCAAGTGGGGGGGGCCACACTGCCCCTCTGGGGAAGGATACCCCCAGCACGGCCCCTCCCCCAAACATCTTAGCTCCCTGGCAGCTCCCCCATGTGACTTACAAGGAGACCGGAAGGGGGTCATGGAGTCCCGCCCTCTGTTCCCCATTGGACCAGAACATGTGTCAATCTCCCCCCCCCCCCCTTCCCTGGGCTATTGACTCGCGGCTGCGCCCAGCTCTCTTAAAGGGGCAGGAGGCCTGTCTGGGGCTGCCTCCCCCCCCCCCCCATGCTGTCTGGTCCAGGCAGAGGGGGGATCCCCTCTCCTGGGCATACACAGCCAGTGGCGCTGGAAGAGTTTCGGAGTGGGGGTGCTGAGCTGCACCCCTCTTCCTCCCCTGCCTGCGCTATACCCCCTAGAACTGGGGCCAGCAGCTGAGCAGGATCTGGGCCTGGTGGGCGGATAGGACCCCAGGTGGCAGGGGTGTGCAGCTGGGATGCCCAAAATCTAGGGGTGCTACAGCACCCCCTGCACCCTGACTTCCCATGCCTATGGGCACAGCCCAAAGGGCGAGGAGGCAATGAACAGCTCCCAGCCGAAACAGAAGGATCAGTTGGGAGGTGCACTGAGGTGGGTGCAAGGCGTCCAGGAGACTAGCTGCAAGGTGCTGTGCAGGGGGGTTTCTCCCCCCGAGCCAGTTTAGTCCGTGGCCCTCAACATTCAGGGTCACTTTCTCTTTCTGGGGCTCACATCAGTGCCCACTAACCATATAGCAACATGTCTCCATGTGATGGGACGCACTCACAGACAGGGCCAACCCCCCACCCTGCCCCGTGTACCCGGAGCCTGTGCGCCGTCCCCAACCCCCCTCCCTCAAGCGTATATCACCAGACAAGGAAGAAAATCGGAGGGATAAAGACGTTTAGGAGCATCATCAGTTTCTCAAGACAATATCCAAGGCGCAACAGAGTCTCCTGCTGCCATGGGAGGAACAGGATGAGGCCGTGGCTCTGATGAGCTGAAAATCAGAAAAGCACCCTACCAAAAGTGGAAACACAGACCAGTTGTAAAGGAAGCACAGGAAGGACTAGCCAAGCCTGCAGGGAAAAGCCAAACAAGTTACACCTGGCAGGCACTCAAAGGCAGTAAGAAGTGGTTCTTTCAATATATCGGGAGCAAGACGAAGGAAAGTGGAGGTCTACTGAGCGGGGAAAGAGAATAACCAACGCCCTCAAGAACGCGGAGGCGTTTAATGTATACTTCGCTTCGGCCTTCACTGAAGAATAGAGACCAGATGCGCAATATAATGAATAACACGGAATATTTAGATGAGTTAAATGTATTCAAGTTGGCAGGGCCTGATGAAATTGTCTTAGAAAACTGGTGGACGGGGGAGATCCCAGAGGACTGGAGATGGGCAAACACATCTACCACCTTTGAAAAAGGAAAACAAAGGGGGACCTGTGGAATTTTAGACAGGCAGTTTAACGTTGAGATTAACCCACCTGTTTCTAAGCATGCAGGGGTTAACGGGTCTAAGGAATAACCGGCATGGATTTGTCATCATCAGTCCATGCCAAACCAGCCTCATTTCCTTCTTTGACAGGATTCCTGGCCTAGTGAAAGCGGGGGAAGCAGTAGATGTGATACAATATTCCCTCTAAGCTGAGTGCTTAGGCGGACACCCAGGAGAGATTCAAATGCCGCCCGGCAGATTTGCAGAGCATCCCCAGCCAGGGTTCCCTCTACCTTTTTCCATCCATGGGCAGAATAAATTTTGCCCTCTGCACCGAGGCATGTGTGGATGCGTACCACCAACAGAAACACATGCTGTAGGTGCTCTGCTAATTAGCTGGGCGGCACCTGAATCTCTCCTGGGTGGCCATCCATGCGCTCAGCTTGCAGGGAACACTGCCCGCATCATCTACTGCTGGCAGCAGGTGTTTCTCCTGGTGGTGCACATACATCCATGCCCATAGCAAAATTGATTCCACACATGGATGGGGGGAAAAACTTAGAGGGAACGTTGGTGATAGAGCTTGATTTTAGTAAGGTTTTGGCACAGTCCCATGTTCTCATAAGCAAACTCGGGCAGTCCCATCTGCATTAAATTACTAGGTGGGCTCACAACTGGCTGAAAGGCTGTACTCGGGGTAGTTACCAATGGCTTGCTATCAACCTGGGAGGGTGTATCTACTGGGACCCCCACAGGGGTCAGTCCCCCTTGGGCCTGGTACCATTCAATATTTTCATTAATGACTCGGATAACAGAGAGGAGAGGATGCCTATGAAATGTATGGATGCCTGCAAGCGGCAAGGGGTTGCAAGCTCTTTGGAGGGCAGGGTTAGAATTCAAAACAACTCTGACAAATCAAGAGACTTGGCCTGAAACGCACAGCTGCATAATGGGGAACAGCTGGTGGTAGCGCCCCAAAGGGCCTGGGGTTACAGTGGAGCCCAAGCTGGGTACGAGCCAGCAATGCGAGGCAGCGGCAAGGGAAGCGGATATCATTCTGGGCTGATATTACCAGGATGGCGCATGTGTGACACAGGAGGGAGTTGTCCTGCTCTACGCCACACTGGGGCGGCCCCAGCTGGAGAAGTGAACATAAGAACGGTCACACTGGGTCAAACCAAAGGTCTTTCCAGCCCAGTATCCTGTCTGCCGACAGTGGCCAGTACCAGGTGCCCCAGCGGGAGTGAACCGAACAGGTAATGCTCAAGCCATCTCTCTCCTGCCATCCATCTCCACCTTCTGATAAACAGAAGCTAGGGACACCATTCCTTACCCATCCTGGCTAATAGCCATTAATAGACTTAATCTCCATTAATTTATCTAATTCTCTTTTAAACTCTGTTATAGTCCTAGCCTTCACAACCTCCTCAGGCAAGGAGTTCCACAGGTTGACTGTGCATTGTGTGAAGAACTTCCTTTTATTTGTTTTAAATCTGCTGCCTGTGCGGAGAGACGGGGACAAATCAGAAAGAGTCCAGAGAAGAGCAACAAAAACGATCAGAGGTTTAGAAAACCTGCCCTGTGTGGAAAGGTTAAAAACAAGGGGCAGGTTTAGCTTTCAGAGAGGCCAGAGTGGGGATCTGAGAACAGTCTGCAACTAGGTTAAGGGCTGTTATACCAAGGAAGTGATGAACTGTTCTGTCTGCTGAAGGTAAGACGAGGAGTAAAGGGCTTAAACTGCAGCAAGGGAGGTTTTGGTTGGATAGTAGGAAAAACTTTCTAACTCCAAGTGTAGTTAAGGTCTGGAAGAGGCGCTGTGAACTCCTGCCCCGGGAGATTAAGAGCAGTTGGACAAACACCTGTCAGGGCTGGTTCAGGTTTACCCGGCCTTGCCTCAGCACCAAGAGTTGACACGACCTCTAGAGGTCCCTTCCAGCCCAGCCTTTGTGTCTGTGGTCGAGGTGGGTCATTAGATCAGCACATGGATTTGTGGTTGTTGGTTATTTCCGCCTGTAGCAGCTGGGTCAGATGGTCTCACTGCCCTCTGAGCACGCCACACACAGAGGAAGTGTGTGTGCATGTGCGGGGTGTGTAGCCGGCAAAGACCAACAGCTGGAGCTGTTTAAGGCACGTCGCGTTAGCCCCGTGACTTCTGATATTTTGCAGCACTTACACTGTCCACACAAAACCCCTGGAGGCCTCCGCAGGGCCAGATTGCTGAGCAGGTCGGCCCGTGCACATCGACTGGGAGCTCCTAGCATAGAGGTCTGCAACCTATGGCTCAGTAAGGAACCAAACCTGGCTCTTTGGTCATTCCCAAAACGCAGGCGACTTAAGAACATAAGAACATAAGAACGGCCATACCGGGTCAGACCAAAGGTCCATCTAGCCCAGTATCCTGTCTGCCGACAGTGGCCAGCACCAGGTGCCCCAGAGGGGGTGGACCGAAGACAATGATCAACTTTTTAAATTAAAGACAATGATGACTTTTTAAATTAAAATGAAAAATGAATTCCAAAAGAATTACTCCCGTCGCTTGAGTCCGCGCATGAACCTGGATTTGACCCGTTCTGATGTAAACGGCAAAAAACGCTGCAAGACGCTGCAGCAGCAGAAGTCCCGTTAAATGAAGTCTGCGAGTACAATGCGTCGTTGATGCGGTTATTAATCCTCATCTCAATGATCAGCAATAGTAAGTTGTATCTTTTCAGGCGTGCAAACGGGCAGTCCTCTTTGTGGACCACCTGTTCTGAATGTTGATGTACATAAGAACATAAGAACGGCCGTACTGGGTCAGACCAAAGGTCCATCTAGCCCAGTAGCCTGTCTGCCGACAGTGGCCAATGCCAGGTGTCCCAGAGGGAGTGAACTGAACAGGGACTGATCAAACGATCTCTCTCCTGCCATCCATCTCCAGCCTCTGACAAACAGAGGCCAGGGACACCATTTCTATCCCCTGGCTAATAGCCTTTTATGGTCCTAACCTCCATGAAATTATCTAGCTTCTCTTTAAACTCAGTTATAGTCCTAGCCTTCACAGCCTCCTCTGGCAAGGAGTTCCACAGGTTGACTATGCGCTGTGTGAAGAACTTTCTTTTATTAGTTTTAAACCTGATGTAGTTTGGCTCTTTGGTTTGTAAAGGCTGCCGACCCCTGTCCTAGCAGCTTTTTCTGTTTGTACAGCACCAAGCACAATGGGCCTGGACCCGGAGCTCCCAGTGCAACCGTAAGACCCGTAATAAACCTGAACAGAGGAGATGGGGCCGTATGAGAGAGCAAGATGCTGGCTTTTGGGAAGATGGACCCCACTGACCAGGGATTAGAGATGTGAAAGGTTAACTGGTGATTCTTACCAGTTCTTGTTAACTGGTGTGGATAGGGCTGGACTGGAGTCTGTTGGGGGGGCCCTACAGCCCATCTCTCCTTTTAACCAGTTAACAAATTTAATGGGATTTTTACATCCTTAGCTGGGATAGCAGAGGCTGTGGGCTGGGAGTGAGGGGCATTGGCAGAGCTGGGGAAGCCCTGGTCTGGCAGGGGGATTGTGGGGAGGGAGGGGCACCGGCAGGGCTGGGGGAGCCCCGGGCTGGGCTAGGCTGGCAGGGGGCTATGGGTCGGGAGGGAGCCAAGGGCTGAGCTGGTAGGGGCTGCAGGCCGGGAGTGAGGGGCATCAGCAGAGCCGGGGGGAGCCCTGGGCTGGGGGTCAGGAGTGAGGGGCGCCAGCAGGGCTGAGGGGAGCTGAGCTGGGCTGCGAGGGGCTGCAGGTCAGGAGTGAGGGGTGCTGGCAGGGCTGTGCTGACTGGCAGGGGCTGCAGGTCGGGAGTGAGAGGCACCAGCAGGAATGGGCAAGCCCAGGGCTGGGCTGGCAGGGGGCTGTGCGCTGGACTGAAGGGCACCAGCAGTGGCCCTGGCCTCCCACACCTGGCTTTCAGAGGTGCCTCTTTCAGGACAAGCTGGTCATGAACCTGTTGCTCACCAAGAGGCCTTTGAGAGGCAGGGACACGAGCTGCCGGCAGGGAGCAGCGTTGTGCAAGGCCAGGCAACCTACCCCCCCTGTCCCCCAGGTCTGCGCTGCTGTGACCACAGAGCAGCAGGGCTGAGGCTCAGTCATCATCTGCCAATGGCACTGCCCAGCTCTTAGGGCTCCCACTGGGGTGACCTCAGTGCACGAGGCACCAAGGGCCCAAGCCTCACTCACTGCCTCCCCAAAGAGCATGGGGCCGGGCAGGTGGGGCAGAGAGACTCCATGTCCAGCCCAGGGTTAGGGAGTCTCCGATACCCAGAAATCCGCAGCTCTCACTCTGGCCTCTGCGTCTCTCCTAGGGCACCTGGCCATTGCGAGGGGCTGGGCGGTAGATGGTGGGGGCAGCTGTTTGTGAAGGAACGGTCACAAGGCAGCCTGGGGGGGTGGCAGGGGCCACATCACGCGCCAGAAGCTGGTAGCACCAGGAAGCCGGTAGCACCAGGAAGCCAAAAACCCTCACTCCCCTGCTTGCTCTTCAAACACCTCAGCTCTCGGGGGGGCGGGGGGATTTGGCAAGGGGCACCCCCCCCTCCCCCATCAAGGCCTGGGCATGTATCCTAGAGCATTCCAACTTGAGCTCCTGGGCTGCTTTGCCACTAGTCCCCTCTTGCCTGCCATGGGAAGGGAGGCGGGAAAGAGGGCTGAAGCCAGCCTCCAGGGGAAGCTAAGTGTGTTTTGTTTCACCCCCTGCCTGGTGGTAACTCTCCCACCCAACCCCCACAGATCCCAGGGTTGGAGGGACTGGGGCTGGATCCTCCCTGGAGGATGCTGCCCAGTTCAAACCTCTGGAGGCGGCAACGCTGATGCGGTGGGGGGGGGGCCCTCATGCCACCTGCACCCGGGCACAGGATCCGTCCAAGAGACGCTGGCAAGCACAGAGCCGGGGGAGCAAGGCAGGCTCCTAAGGGGTCTCATGAGACCCTCTGTGTGGAAACATCTCTTGAGCCCTTCGGCAGGGAGCTCTGCTCCGGGCACTCAGCCTCCCGCTGCCAGGGAGTGCGGGGGAGGCCGACGGGGTCCCAGGCTGATGTTTCATACCAAGATCGGCTTTCATTCAGAAGCTATTTGGGGGATGCTCTCTGGCCGGTGCTGTCCAGCTCAGCTGAGACAAGCACACCGGGTCCCCCGGGCAAGGAATCTAGGGCTCCCCTTCACTGCACAGTCTCCCTGGCGAGGGGTAGACTGGCAGGACGGGTTCTAAACAGATTCCTGCCCCCCATGCCCAGAGTGCCCCCCCCCCTTCACCTCACGCGGCTCTGGTGCTGCTGTTGCTCTGCAGCCCAGCCATGCTGCAGGTTTCCCAGCCAGAACCACCCGGCCGGGTTTGGGTGCCGATTAGGGAGCGCCCGTTTTCCCTATTAGCCCCCTCGCAGCATGCCGCATCGGTACCGGTGCAGAGTGGGAGAACAGGCTGTGCTGAAGATTCACTGGTTTATTAGAGGGGAGGGGAGCGCGAGACCCCCCTGGCCGCCAACACTCCTAGCCAGCAAAGGTCTGCCGCGAGGGCTGAGTTGGTGTGAATGCAGCTAGATCCACCGCCGCTCCTAGAGGATCGCGCAGGGGCAGAGGCCAAGCTCTTGATGGGACTAAGGGGGGTAGCAGTCTTCCCCCTCCTCAGCCAAGCTGACCAAGCAGGCTGGGAGGAGAGCTACAGACCCAACGTCCCTGCCCAAACATGTTGCTCCTGCCTGGATCCTCCCCTGCACTAGGAGCAGCTGTGTGGCTGCACCAAGCACGGTGCCAGGATTCGTTTGCTTGCCGAACCCAAGGGCCTGCCCTGCTGGGTAGCGGTAGATAGCAGAGCAAGGGACCAGAGCTTGGGGGGACTCTGTGGGTGAGGAGGGAGCTGGTGCTCGTGCTGCGTATTAATAAAGCACTTGCGGAAAGGGTGATGGCCTCGTTTGTCCACACAGGAGGGGAAGTGCGTGTAGATTTCCAGCTGGGTTCGGGTGCAGCCACCCAGATGCAGGACAGCTACTACGCTCAACTGTCCTGCTGTCCCTGAGCCAGGAGGAGACAGTGATGCTTCTCTCCCTCCAGCAATGCCTCATGTCAAGTGCAAATCTGCCAGCCGGGGGGGGCTAGGTGAGGACAAGGGCAGGGACCAACAGGGTGTTTGGCACGGGCGCGGAAGATGGCCACCACACTCCAGAGCACTAGCTGAGATGGAGAAGGGAAAAACAAGCCCGGGGTTGCTGATCCCCAGGGAGAACAGGATCGAGCCACATACGAACCAAGCAGAATCTTGGCCTGAGGACCCTGCTTTGGCCAAGCAGAAGACCTGGAGTGGGTTCCTAGCTGGGGGTGAGAGGGGACTGTTGCTTCCCAGAAAGCAGTGCTGCCTCGAGAGCCCCCCCCAGGCTGGAACCGACCAAATCCCTTTCTTTGCCTCACACTGAAACACTGTTGAAGGTTCCCCCCGCCATGGGAGGACGTGTCCAGACATCCAGGCCACTGACTGTTAACTGTTCCGGAAGTCCTTAGGCACTTCCAGCCCAGAATGAGTTAGCAGCTCCCCATCCCAGAGAGCAAAGGCGGGCACCACAGGCCCCTGGAACTCTGTGGCCAGGGTATGGATTATCGCCGGCTTGCTCGCATCCACCAAACTGAGTTTCCTGCCCTCGTAGTCCAGCAGCAACCCCACGCGCTCGGGGTTGCCGATGATGCTGATGGGGGTGGTTTCGTTGGCCAGCATGGTGTGCCATCTGCGGTGGGCGTACACAAACACCCAAGAGCGATCGTCATGCCCAATGCACCCTTCCCTGGAGACATCCACATCAGCCACGCCAAGGCGGAACTGCTGCGAGCGCTTGACCGTCACTTCCCAGTAGTGCTGGCCGCTGGACACGGCAGTGTCCCCCAGCACCACCGCCCACTCCCGGAATCGCTCGGGGTTCTGGGGGACTTTGGTGGGGTCGATTCCCAGCATGCGGTAAATGACGCCGGTGTCTTTTTTGAAGAGATCCAGGCTGCTGTGAGCTGTTTGCTCATCTAGCTTGAAACTGATGTCTGGGGGAAGAGGAAAAACAACAAGGAGGCACTTTAAGAGGATGCATTACTGAGGGCTCACAGAGATAATCCTCTACGACAGCAAATTCTTCCACTTCAGGGTGACTAGAACCAAGATCATTCATATTAGTGGGTTGGTAGGGCAGGTAGATTGTTGGTTTAAAGGGGCACACAAGATACAAGTTATATCTCAGGGTCCTTTCCTGTTTTGCTAACACCCAACATTCATAGGATTACAGTCACACCTGAGTTTAGGACCCTTTTGTGCTACGCACTTCTCAGATGTAGTTAAGAGGCAGACCCTGCTCTGAGATTCCAGCCTTACAGGCAGGTCCCTGTTAAAAATCTCCCCTACTGCCGCACCTCAGTAGAATGAGGTTAATAGCAGCTCCCTCTCCCACAGGGGCTAGTCAAGGATAAGTGCATTAATGACTGCAGCATTGCCAACTCTTGCAGAGTCATCATGAGTCAAGAACACCCCCCCCCCCCAAAAAGTAGCTACATGCCTTCACTACTGGAGCAAGCTGATTTCCAGAAGGGCCGTGGTGTCCTAGCAAAAACCCAGAGAGTAAATGTGCAGACTTTGGGGGGGAGGGGGGGAGAACCGTGAATTGTAAATCCTAAAGCAGGAGGCAGATCAAAAGAACCCAGCTTCTGGTGAGGGGAGCCCTGTCAGCACCCCCGACCAGAGCCCTGCGCCCTGCCAGGGCGTGTGCAATGGAAATCACACAACACCCCAGATGGTTCTGAAACAAAGCTTAAGCGTGGGGCTGAGTGCCACGTCCCTTTAAGAGCAGCCACCCCTGCACTCATGTTTTCCACAGAGGGAGCCAAGTCTCAGGGAGCCGAGCGAGCAGGCCAGGAAGTGGGTTGCAGGAAAAGTGGAGGAAAGGTCAGGTTGGGGAGACAGACACAGCAGCAGAGCTAGAAATTAAGCTCGCACAAACATTTCCAAAGCAGCCCGGTTGGGGGGGGGGGGCGCGACACTGCCCGACGGGACCAATCGCAGGACTGGCAGGACGCCGAGAAGGGCCAGAGAGCAAGGGCCGGGCCCCAGGCCAGCTGGGGGCGGGGGGGGAGCAAGGACAGGGCAGCGCTGAGGAAGTGATGTCATGCCCCAGGCCCTCCAGAGCCAGCCAAGGGGAGCAGGCCCAGCCCTTCCCCCAACCCAGACCCATGGGGGGGGGCAGCGCCAGGCCAGGCGGCCCTTGGGGGCGAGGCCCCGGCCGCTGCCTACCTCTGCGGGGGGCGCCGCCGCTCGCGCAGCCCCGCCCGGCCCCGCGCAGGCCCCATCCGGGCCGCCGCAGCGCGCTCAGCATGGGCGCCGCCATCTTGGAGTCGCCGGTCACGTGGGAACCATCCTCGGCCACGGGGAAACGCTCATTCCTCACGTGACCCGGGCGGAAGTAGCAGAGCTGGGCGCCGCCATCTTGGACGGGGGGCCGGCTTGCGCTGCGGCCAAGGAAGCGGCGCCTAGGCCTGACCTTTGACCCTATGCGACAAAAGGGGCGGGGCAGGGCCCTGAGCCAGACTCCGCCTTGGGGGCTCGGGCAAGGCCTGGGCCTGGGTGGGGGAGGGGGAGAGGCTGGACACCTGGGTCCATGGGGGTGAGTGATGGGGGAGGCTGGACACCTGGGTCCATGGGGTGAGTGATGGGAGGCTGGACACCTGGGTCCATGGGGTGAGTGATGGGGAGGGGAGGCTGGACACCTGGGTCCATGGGGGTGAGTGATGGGGAGGGGAGGCTGGTCACCTGGGTCCATGGGGGTGATTGGGGAGGGGAGGCTGGACACCTGGGTCCATGGGGGTGAGTGATGGGGAGGGAGAGGCTGAACACCTGGATCCATCCTGGGAGGAGGAGTGGGGTTGGGGGGGGCGGACACCTGGGGTCTAGTTCTAGGGCTCCTCCTTTTCTCACTCTGTGACTGCTCAGCCGGGCCAGCCTGGCACTCAGAGCCCTGGGCGGGGGCGGGCGGGGGCGGGGCACAGCTGTTAGCCCAGCGCCCTGTGATCTGAAGGCCCCGGGGAAGTGCCATTCAGCACCTGTTACAATCAATAACAACGTCCCCACGTTTCTCGGCAGCCACGTTAGCTGCGCCGTGAGGAACAACTGGGCACGACAGCAGCACCCGGAGGCCCCCGCGGCACCAGGCACTGCACACGCGCCCCCCCCCCCAAGACACAGGCCCTGCCCCGGCAAGAATCTCACTGGCTAAGGTCACCTGGACTCCATCACCACAGTATCTGAGCACTTCACAGTCTTTAACATGCTGAGCCTTGCAACATCCTGGGGAGGTGAGGTGGGGCCATTCTCACCATTGCTTAGAGGGGGAAACTGAGGCACAGGCTGAATGACCTGCCCAGACTGCACAAGGGCTCTGCAGCAGAGCCTGGGTTTTCCATGTCCCAAACTGGTGCTCTAATAACTGGCCCCTCTTTCCTCTCAGTCCAGAGATGATTCTGTCTAATGTAAGTGTAGTTAGGAATTTATACAGCCCTCATTGTCCTCTCTCTGGGCTGACCAAGAACCGGAGTAGAATAGAATCCCATTGTGCTGGGCACTGTACGCCCCCAAGCTGAGAGAAAGCTCCTGACATGCAGCACAATGTATGACAAAGGCTGGAAGGGGAAACAGAGGCTTGGGGTGGGGAAGTGACTTACCCAGGGTCACAGAGCAAGTGGGTGGTGATGTTGATGCTGCAGACAGTCCCTCCAGTCCCGCCCCCATTCTAACTACTTGACCCCATTCCCCTCCCCAGCGTTGGGAAGAGAACCCCAGTATCCCTTCTTTTAACCCCCCAGCCAGGATGGAACCAAGGCGTCTGAGCCCCAGGGCAAAGCCTTCCTCCAGCACCCAAGCTGGACTCTGGCTCAGGGATTTGCCCTGCCTCTTTTGTCACATGAGGTCAAAAGTCATCCCAGATGCCGCCTCCCTGGCCCCAACAGAAGCAGTGTCCATCCAACATGGCAGTGCCCAGCCCTGCTACTCCCCCTCCCCACCCGGGTCTCATGAGGAGGGAAAGCCCAGGAGTTGGGGAACCGGCGCTGAACCTGCAGCCCTGTGTTAGCCTGGAGGCAGCCTTCACCCCATGCACCACTGGCTGCTGCTTTTCATTCAGACCCCCTGTGATATGAGCAAAACCCCCAGAGATTTTTGTCACGGGGGCTACAATTGCCAAACCCTGCAAGCATTGGAGAGGTCTGCCTCGGCAAATAGCAACCGGAGTGAACCAGCCATGGGCTGGAGTAATGGCTAGGCAATGAGGCAGCAGCAGTTATGTGGAATATAGACCAATAGGGATGTGCAGGGGTCTGCCCGGGGGCCCGATTTGCTATGCTCTGTATTTCATGCCTGATTCTCCATCTTCCCAGACCTCGTGCAAGACCAGGGCAAAGTCAGCATGAAATGCACAACACAGGCCAAAGTTTTCATCTAGTTCCCCGCCGGGTTCAGCCCAAATCACTTGAGTTTGGCTAAAGCACCTCCCAGAAAGGCAGGCGGCTAGAATCTGAAGGCCCTTGGTAATTTGTTTCAATGCTTTATCACCGTCCTTGCTTTAAAAAAAAAAAAAAAAGATGTGCCTGGTGCATTCTAATGTGCATTTGTCTATTTTCAGCTAGTCGCTATTGGTTCTTGTTCTGCCAGGCTGTCTCCGTGAGATATCTGGTGTTATCTCCCCACAAAGGTACTTGCATGCTGTAATCAGTTCACCCTCCATCTTCTCTCTGACCAGCAAAACAGAGTTTGATCCTTAAATCTCTCACTGTAGTGTCAGGTGAAACAAAATACAGGACTATGTAGCACTTTAAAGACTAACAAGATGGTTTATTAGATGATGAGCTTTCGTGGGCCAGACCCACTTCCTCAGATCAAATAGTGGAAGAAAATTGTCACAACCATATATACCAAAGGATACAATTAAAAAAAACGAACACATATGAAAAGGTTTCCAGCAGCAGTGTGGAGTCTGTCTACTCCCCCGGGAAAGCTCTGATTGGTTGAGGTGGGCAGGTGGGTGTCTCTGCTCTGCAGCCTCTCAGTTTTTCAACATCTGTACAGGCTACGTCTACACTGTGCATTGTTGCTCAAAAAGATATGCAAATGAG
Organism: Rafetus swinhoei; assembly: GCA_019425775.1. Lineage (NCBI taxonomy): Eukaryota > Metazoa > Chordata > Testudines > Trionychidae > Rafetus > Rafetus swinhoei. Next base: position 7,267,142 of record JAFJHL010000157.1, on the reverse strand, counting down.
GTGCGGCGATATTCATCGCCACGCCTCATTTGCGTATCTTCTTGCGCAACAATGCGCAGTGTAGACGTAGCCTGTAACTTTTAGAAACGCTAATGATGATTTACTACAGCAGCAGGAAATCTCCAGCATATGTCTCCCAAATCAGAGCCCGCCCCCTGAAGAACACCACCGTCCAGTCCAGTGGGCCCGCTCTCACGGTTTCATCATGAGTCTTGTGATCATTATTGTTTTCCTTAAAGCCCGAGCTCCTGGAGTCAGTTGAGTGGATCTGTGATGATTTGAGTCTTTGTTCTTACAGAACATGTACGTTTCTTGCTCTCGTGGCTGTGGAGAAAGCTTCCAAACATGACCCTAGGGCACTCCAAAGGCGCAAAAAGCAGGCGGCAAATCAAAATAGCATCCGAGCTATTATTTGTGCATAATCTCAGGATCTGAAAGCCAATCTCATGGTTTTTGGTGAGCCCCACTCAGGAGTTCTGTACAGTTGGGGTTAGCAGTACTCCATTACTTCCCGGTGCTTATGGAGGAAGTCACTTGTCCTCCGGTTTGATGCCGTGGCCTGTTTCGGACCCCGCGCCAGCATCTCTGCTGGGGTGCAGTTAGTTAGCCCATTGAACCATCTGCATTCAGGATCCTGTGCTTGAGTTACTGACATCTCTAAAGCAGTGACTGGCGTTTTTCACGCAGAGCGCCCCCCTCCCCTCCCCAGCAACACCTCTGTCCCCTCCGTTCTCCATATACAGTGATTTGAATGGTCCAGGCATGGGGAATCATCCCCCCCAGGTTTCAGGAACACCGCGGCATTTCGTGTGCGTGAGAATCAGCGTAAGGACAGACAACTGCCCGAGAAGGCTCAGGGCCTGGAGCGCGAGGCCATGCAAGAATCGGGCTCAGTGTTTTCCCAGGGCCCCGCATATTTCAGTTACAAGAGGATGGAAACCCCGCAAGGAGCCTGGAGCCAGGTCGGCCAAGTTTGGTTCCAGGCCTCGCCCTCCTTCTGCTCCTGGGGAGAGTGCTGCCCATCCACTTGCCGTTCCCCTGCGCTCTGCCTGCCCCAAATGGAGTGACCCCTGGAACCGAGGGGTGGGTGCCCCTGACTGGCTGGGGGCGGGAGGGAGAGGAACGGGGCTGGGAGCAGCACAGACAGGGGTGGGGAACCTTTTTTGGGTCAGGGGCCGCTGACTCACAGAAAAATCAGTCGGGGGCCGCACACAAGTGAGAAGCAAACAAAAAACAAAACAAACCCCTCACGGACGTGAAAAGGAGAACGACACTCCCCACATTCCCCTTGCACACCAGGGGAGCCCAGGCTAATGCTCCAGCCCCACAGTGGGGCGGTGGGGGGCTGGAGCACGGGCTCCCCAATGCTGGGGGGCAGCCCTGAGCCTCGGGGCTGGATCCTGGCAATCTGGGGGGCCACATCCAGCCTCTGGGCCTGAGGTTCCTGGTTTATGGCATGGGGTAGGGGGGCAGATGATGCTGGTTTGCCCTGCCCCAGGACTTGTGGGTCTCAGAGAAGTCTCACCTCACCCCATGGCTCCCAGAGCTGGGAGGAGAGACAGGACAATGCAAACAACACTCCCCTTCCTTCCCCCCAGCACAGCCCCAGGTGTTGCCACATGGGGAGCGATGCCAGGGATGGGGGCAGAGAAAGGCAGGGGATTGTCGGCCCCCCGTGGGTGCTGAAGAGACGTGGGTGCTGAAGAGAGGAGGCTTTGCCCTGCCCCTTGCTCAGCAGCGTCTCCATCGTTTCCTACGGGGGGGACTCTTTGAACCTCTGGCCAATAGTGCCTGGGTCTGGTGGGCACCAGGGTGTGTGCAGGGATGGACGGAGGCTGGAGATGCCGACGACTGGGGCACCATGAGCTGCCTGGGGCGGGCAGGGACCCGGCACAGCGAGACCCCCCAGGGCGGGCACAGGAGTGGGCAGAGCTGGACTGTCTCTGGCCGGCGTTTGATGCTGATGGGGCCTGACAGGGCTGCGGGCCAGGCTGGCTGTACTGCGGGAGGCGGGGGGAGGCGGCCTGGAGTCCCAACAGGGGGGGGGGACTTTGTTTCAGCTATTGAGGTCGCTGATTGTTCTGGCTCTTTGCAGCAAGTCAGCAGGGGCTGGGCAGAGAATGACAGGAAAAATAGCACCCGTGCACGGCACCGGGGTCAGCCCGGGGCCTCCACACCCCTGGCTTTTGCTGAGCCAGGGGCTGTGGCTCTAAAGCCCCGCTGACTCCAGCTGGAGGTCTGGGAGCATGGGGGGAGGCTCTGCTGAGCTGGCAACACCTGGGGTGCCTCACAGAGGGAATGCTCCAGGGACGGGTCCTGTAGCGTTTGGGTCTTGGCCTCCAGGCTAGGGGGGTTTACAGTCTGGGCGGCCCAGCCCTGTCCCCCTCCTGCACCTCATGTGGTCTGCTGGACGGGAGGCCGGACACCTGGGTTCCAGCCCACCTATACCAAGAGGAATCTCTTCCTCTGTGCTGTGCCTCAGTTTCCCTGTGTGAAAAACAGGGCAGTTGAGCACAGGCACATGTTCATCCACAAGCCCACGTGCCCAGCACCCCCTTGGACTCTTCCCTGTGTGTCTCCCTATGCTCACCAGGGCCACTGGCGCTGTGGTAGCCTCTGGGTCCTTTCATCTCTGGTAGGAGGGAGAAGCCCAGCCCTGAACAATGGTCCTCCCGACAACCCTCTTCAGACAGGCCTCTGAGATTCAAAGGGGCAGGTTGCCATGACACCCGCTGGTCTCCAGGCACCTGAGTCACCAGCTCCTCCCCCCCCTTTCAGGTTGGGAGTCAGATTAATTCTGCCCCAGGTCTGCCCATCTCAGCCCCCAGCATCCTCATCCCTGCTCATCCCAAATCGCAGCCCTGCCCGCCACAGCCCCCCCAGCCCTGTCCATCCTAGCCCCACAGCTTTGCCCACCACAGCCCCACCCAGTCTCTGTCCGTCCCAGCCCCAGTCCCTGCCCATCCCAGCCCTGCCCACCACAGCCCCACCCAGTCCCTGTCCATCTCAGCCCCCAGCCTTGCCCACCACAGCCCCACCCAGTCTCTGTCCGTCCCAGCCCCATCCCTGTCCATCCCAGCCCCCAGCCTTGCCCACCACAGCCCCACCCAATCTCTGTCCATCCCAGCCCCCAGCCTTGCCCACCACAGCCCCACCCAGTCCCTTCCCATCACAACCCCCAGCTCTGCCCACCACAGCCCCATCCCTGTCCATCCCAGCCCTCAGCCCTGTCCATCCTAGCCCCCCAGCCCTGCCCATCCCAGCCCCCCAGCCCTGCCTGTCCCAGACCCCAGCTCTCTCAACCCTGCCCATCCCAGCCTCCAGCACCCCCTGCTCTGTCTTGTCTATGCCAGCTCCCCACCCCCTGGACTCCCAATAGAGAAACTGAGGCAGGTTGGCTGCAGGTTGAGAGTGAGGTGCATCAGCAAAGCGGGGAGTGTAGGGGGATGAGGGGCATCGGCAGCGCTGGGGGAGCGGAGGAGGCCAGGGCTGCAGCGGCAGGGGCCTGTGGGGTAGGAGAGTGGCATGGAGGGGGTTTGGTTGTTGTAGGTTCAGTTAAAGAGACTGGGGGGCTCCCATGAGCAGGTGTCCCTGGGAACGTGTTGCTGCCCCCTCTGCCCAGCAGGCCCCCTCTAGACTCTGCCTGGAAGCCCCTCGGGCCCCTAGCCCAGAGCCTGCGGCTGCTGTACCTTTAAGAGGAGCCTGGCCGGGGGGGAGGGGGTCTGAAGAGCCCAGGAGGGAGAGCAGCGCAGCACCCTGCCTCTGCCAGAGCAGAGCCCTCGGGAGCCAGCCGGGCAGCATGCCCATCGGGGAGGTAAGGGCCCCCCCGCGGCAGCTGAGCCAGCCCCTGCCAGGGGGGGCTGGGAAGTTTGGGAGGCAGGTCCCTGAACTCCCTGCCCAACCATGCGTACTGCCATCCATACCTGCCCTCCGTGTCCGCCCGTCCATAACTGCCCCCCGTGTCCGTCCATCCATATCCTCCCATCCATATCTGCCCCCCGTGTCCGTCCGACCATATCTGCCCTCCGTCTCTGTCCGTCCATATCCACCCACTCACCTGCGTCCGTCCATATTCAACCTCTGTGTCCATCTGTCCATATCCACCCACCTGTTGGCATCCATCTATCCACATTCACCCATCTGTCCATCTAGCTTTATCCACCCACTCACCCGAATCTCTCCGTCGGTCCAGATCCACCCACCTGCATGCACCTGTCCATCTGTCCATCCATCCACTCACATACATCTGTCTGTCTATAACTATACCCCTGCATCCCTCCAGCCACAGCCACACAACCACGTCCATCTGTCCATCTATCCTCCATACCCACTCATCCACCCACATCTGTCCCTCCATCCTCAGCCGTCTGCCAGCATCTGTCCAGCTGTCTGTCCGTCCATCCATCCATCCAACCAACTGAATTCACCCAGGTACAGGCTTTTCCTTTCTTTCTTTCTTTCTTTCTTTCTTTCTTTCTTTCTTTCTTTCTTTCTTTCTTTCTTCTCCCCTCCTCGGCTCTACTCTCTCTACCCTTCTCTATACTCAGTTCCGGCTTTGTTAGAACCATGCATGGGGGGGGGGGTCCACAGCAACCAAACCTACCCTCCTGCAGTGGGATTCGCTGTGTGAGACCAGCCCCTCCCTGATACCACTAGGACCCATGTGCCGTGGGCTCCCCAGGGCGACCGAGGTCTGCAAAAGGTGTATGTGCCGGGTGCCTGGCAGAAGTGTGTTTCAGGGGGTCTGATCTGCTGCCCCTGACCTGTTTTTCCCCCACCCCAGCCTGCCCTCTGCAGTGATGGTTCCAGACCCCCTGCCTGTTGCCATGGCTCCAGACACCCCTACATCTGTTGCCATGGTCTCCCCCACCCTGGTCTGGTCCCTGACTGTATCCCCCCCTCCCCGCAGGAGCTGCAGAGCCGGCGGTTCTGGCGCTCTCTGCTGGCAGAGGCGGCGGGCACCCTGATCTTCGTCTGGCTGGTGCTAGGCGCCTCCTGCCCTGGTGGCCCTGGGCGCACGGTGGCCCCTCCCGCGCTGCAGCCGGCCCTGACGGCTGGGCTGGCAGCCGTGGGGCTGGCTCAGTGCTTCGGTGAGGTCAGCGGGGCCCAGGCCAACCCGGCCCTCACCCTGGCCTTCCTCTGCACCCGCAAGCTGGATGCCCTGCGCGGAGCCGCCTACCTCCTGGCCCAGTGCCTGGGTGCCCTCCTGGCCTCGGCCGCCGTGTGCCTGGTGCTGCCCACTGCAGCCGCCAGCCACCTCGTCACCAGGGTGAGTGTCCGAGCCCAGCCGCCGGGGCCCTGGGTCACCGGTCCCTGGGTCAGCCTGGCTCATGTGTGTGCCCCCACTGGCATTGCCACCCCGGCCCCCACTGGCAGTGCCGCCCCGGCCCCCCGGCACTGTCATCCCGGCACCCCTGGCATTGCCACCCTGGCCCCCCTGGCATTGCCGCCCCGGCCTCCACTGGCAGTGGACCCCAGATTTGACCCCTCTTCACTGTCCCCCCAGCGCAGCGGGAACCCCCAACTCCCACTGCTGGGTCGCCAAGACACCCACAGAGCCCGAGTCCCCCAGGTGTGAGCGCACCACAGTGCCTCCAGCCCCACCAGCCGGGAGGCCCCAGCCCTCCCCCCCACGGGCAGGTCCACAGCCCCCCGGTTCTCCCTATGGCTGGTCTGGCGCTGGGTGTGAGCCGCCCCGTCTCGTCCCTGGGGGGCAGGTGAGCAGCGAGGGGAACGCCGGGCAGGCGCTGGCCATGGAGGCCTTCTCTACCTTCCAGCTGGCTTTCACCATCTTCGCCGTGGAGGACCAGCGGCGCCGGGGGACAGACCAGCCGGGCAGCCTGGCCATCGGCTTCTCCGTGACCGCCGGAGCCCTGGCCGCGGTAAGAGGAGCCCCCGCCCGTGCTGGGCCCCCCACAGATGGGACGCCTCCTCCCGCCCAGGCCGGCCCCTCCCCAAGCAAAGGAGCCCTAGGGGCGACCCCTCTTCCACTGGCCTAGGCTCCCCCGAGGCTGACTCCCACTCCAGGTTCTACAGGGCTCCCCCTCTTCCTGGCCCAGGGTCCACAGAGCTGACCCGCCAGGGAGCAACCCTCAGCAACTCATGCTCCCCCCCCCCATGGCCGATGCCGGGTCTGTTCACACCCCCCACCCCCACTGTCTCTGCAGGGGACGTTCTCCGGGGGCAGCATGAACCCAGCCAGATCGCTGGGCCCGGCCATTGTGACGGGCATCTGGGACCATCACTGGGTGAGCCAGCCTGGGGCGCACGGAGAGGGCAGCGGGAGGGGGGGCTGGCCCAGCCAGTAAAGGCCACCTTGGGTCCATGGCTCACAGTCGAGCACCCTGCAGTGGGCCCCTCGCTGACCCTGTCTGACCCTGCCCCCCCAGGTGCACTGAATGGGCCCCTCACTGTCCCTGTCTGACCCTGCCCCCCCAGGTGCACTGGATGGGCCCCTCACAGGCCCTGTCTGACCCTGCCCCCCCAGGTGCACTGAATGGGCCCCTCGCTGACCCTGTCTGACCCTGCCCCCCCAGGTGCACTGGATGGGCCCCTCACAGGCCCTGTCTGACCCTGCCCCCCCAGGTGCACTGAATGGGCCCCTCGCTGACCCTGTCTGACCCTACCCCCCCAGGTGCACTGGATGGGCCCCTCGCAGGCCCTGTCTGACCCTGCCCCCCCCAGGTGCACTGAATGGGCCCCTTGCTGGCCCTGTCTCACCCTGCCCCCGCAGGTGCACTGAATGGGCCCCTCACTGGCCCTGTCTCACCCTGCTGGCCCTGTCTGACCCTGCCCCCCCAGGTGCAATGGATGGGCCCCTTGCAGGCCCTGTCTGATCCTGCCCCAGGTGCACTGAATGGGCCCTCGCTGGCCCTGTCTCACCCTGCTCCCCCAGGTGCAATGGATGGGCCCCTCGCAGGCCCTGTCTGACCCTGCCCCCCCCAGGTGCACTGAATGGGCCCCTTGCTGGCCCTGTCTCACCCTGCCCCCGCAGGTGCACTGAATGGGCCCCTCGCTGACCCTGTCTGACCCTGCCCCCCCAGGTGCACTGAATGGGCCCCTCGCAGGCCCTGTCTGACCCTGCCCCCCCGCAGGTGCACTGAATGGGCCCCTCACTGGCCCTGTCTCACCCTGCTGGCCCTGTCTGACCCTGCCCCCCCAGGTGCAATGGATGGGCCCCTCGCAGGCCCTGTCTGATCCTGCCCCCCCCCCCAGGTGCACTGGATGGGCCCCTCACAGGCCCTGTCTGACCCTGCCCCCCCAGGTGCACTGAATGGGCCCTTGCTGACCCTGTCTGACCCTGCCCCAGGTGCACTGGATGGGCCCTCGCAGGCCCTGTCTGACCCTGCCCCCCCCCAGGTGCACTGAATGGGCCCCTTGCTGGCCCTGTCTGACCCTGCCCCCCCCCAGGTGCAATGGATGGGCCTTTCACTGGCCCTGTCTGCCCCTGCCCCCAGGTGCACTGAATGGGCCCCTCGCTGGCCCTGTCTCACCCTGCCCCCCCAGGTGCAATGGATGGGCCCCTCGCAGGCCCTGTCTGATCCTGCCCCCCCCCCAGGTGCACTGGATGGGCCCCTCGCTGACCCTGTCTTACCCTGCCCCCCCAGGTGCAATGGATGGGCCCCTCGCAGGCCCTGTCTGCCCCTGCCCCCCAGGTGCACTGAATGGGCCCCTCGCTGGCCCTGTCTGACTCTGCTCCCCCCCCAGGTGTATTGGATGGGCCCCTCGCTGGGCGCGGTGCTGGCTGGCCTCTCCTACGAGTTCCTCTTCGCCTCCAGCGCCTCCCGGGAGAAGCTGGTGGCCTGCCTGACCTGCCGGGACATCGACATTGTGGAGACTGCCAGCGTGTCCCACTCCTCCCTCTCCACTGCCCCCCCGGGCGCTGCCCGTGCCAAGCCACCCCACCAGGGGGAGCAGCGCTGAGTAGGCCTGGCCTCTCCCCCCCACCCCACCCCCCGGACCTGCCAGCCTCCTTTGGAAACTGCCACTGTTGTGATCCAGACCCCATGACCCCACCTGCCAGCCCCACTGAGCGACACCCTCCCCCCCAGCTCTGGTGTCAGCTCCCCCCCATCCATCGGTGGGGCAGAGAGCAGGCGAGATAAGCGCCAGTTCAGATCACAGCCACCCTGCCAAAGCTCTCTCAGGGCTCAGAGAAACAGGGCCCTCACTTATGGCCAGACAGTCTGTGAATAGAGTGGAGGGTCAGGATGCCTGGGTTCCATCCCCAGCTCTGGAAGGGGAGTGCAGTCTAGTGGTTAGCGTGGGGGGGGGGCTGGGAGCCAGGACTCCTGGGTTCTGTCCCCAGCTCTAGTAGTTAGCGGGGGGAGGGGAAGCTGGGAGCCAGGACTCCTGGGCTCTGTCCCCGGCAATGCCACTAGTGTGCCACTGCTGGTGTCGTGTGCCTCAGTTTCCCCCTCTCAAAATGGCGCTGCTGCTCCCCTGCTTCCTGGGGAAGGTCCCCAGGCACACGCCACCCCTGCTGGCACCGTGCCATGGTCCGCAGTGTTGGGTGGGGATGGCTATGGCTCAGCCACGCCTTTGGCCCTCGTGCTGGCTTGAAGCTCACCAGCTCCTCTGGACCGTCCATACCTGTAGGCGGGCACCACGTTCGCTCCTAGGCGGGCAGCTGCTGATGGAGTCGTCTGGCCTGGCCCTGGCTGAGCACCCTGTGCCCTGCACGGGCCGGTGCCTTTGCCGTCCCTGGGGCGCCAGCCCAGAGGGGCAGCCCCAAGGCGACTGGGGCCAGGGCTGGGTGCTGCACAGGGCGCTCCCACCCCCACGGCCTCTGGTTTCATGGCCCCACTCCATGGGCTGGGTTTGCTTGTAGCTCTGGACCCCTGCCACCCCGCAGCCATGCACCGCCCCAGCTACAGCAGCGCTGCTCCCACCCCCGCCCCCCACAGGTGATTGCACCAAGCCAGCCGCCCCTCTCGGGCGGTGCTGCCTGGAGCGCCCTGTGCTGGGGTGATGGGGAGGTAGGGTTGCCAGGTGTCCAGTTTTCACCCGGACTGTCCGTTATTTGGGTCCGTCGGATGGAAGCCCACTGGGGACAATTTTCTCCTGCCGTGTCAGGCGGGGCCGGGGGAAAGAAGGTGCAGCGCCCTTTTTATTTGCTCAATAACTTTGGTCTCCCCCTTTTTTTTTGGCTCAACAGAATTTTTTCCTGGTGGGTTTTTTTTTTGGGGCAGGGGGGGAGAGGGAGCGTTCGGTATTTTTTGTTAAACTATCTGGCAACCCTATGGGGAGGCAGAGGGCTCACCAGGCGGGGGTCCCGTGCCCGGCAGCTGAAACCATCGGAGCTGCTTGGTGATCAGGGCCGGGCACGGCACGCTGGCCGGGCACCAGGGCGAGACTGGAGGGCCCAGCTGGGGGCAGATGGCTCAGGATAGGCTGCCTCTCAGCGACTCCTTGGGGTTTAGGAGCTGCTGCCAGGCCAGGGAAAGGGCTGGGGTGGAGCAGGAGGGGGCATGCCAGCCAGGGTGGCCCATTCGGGGGAATCTGGCTGGCACATGCAGGGTGGCAGGGCCCCAGGGACGACCGCCCTGGGCGTGGCCCGTCGGTGGGTTTAACCCCCTTCCTCCCACGCTGTTCCTAGTGGTCTGATTAAAGCCGGCTTTGGGCAAACAGCTGCCTGGTCACTGCGTAAGGGCCTGGAGCTGCAGGGCCGGGCCCAGCTGGACCTGCCAGGGAAGCAGGGTGGATCCATGGAGGGGTTCTGGTAGGGGGGTGTAAGGAGCCCGGCAACCATCGCTGGGGAATCTCACATGGATCTTGGATGTCAGCTGGCACCGGAGCAGGGGCCAAAGGGCTTGAGTGGGGATGCGGGGAGCTGGACTCCTAGGTTCTGTCCCTAGGAGGGGGGGCTAATGGTTAAAGCAGGGGGCTAGGAACGAGGACTCCTGGCTTCTGGTCCTGCTCTGCCACAGACTCACTGCATGTGACCTTGGGCAAGTCACTTCCTTGCTCTGTGTGCCTCAGTTTCCCACCTGTCACATAATGAGAAGAACCCTGTGGGTTGTGAACACGTTTTTGAGGGGATGTTCAGCAACACACACCAGTACGCCCCCCTCCGACTTCCCCCTCCCACATTAAAAATCAGAAACCCCCCCCCAACTAGAGCAAAGCGGGTGCAGGGAGGGCAGGTTGTTTCCCATCCCCCCACCCCAGGTCCCACCCAGCTGGGCGCTCGGTGCTGAGCGAAGCAAACCCATTATCCTGGCCGCTTGCAGGCCTGGCAGATTCTCGCCCGCCCAATGGCACGGCCCCCGCTAATCCCTTGCAGCTTGGGGGAATTAGCACCCGTTAAGCCAGCGCTGAGTAAACCTTCCTGGCAAACAACTGGGCCCATTGAATGGGCTGCAAAGTGCTGGAGAGACAAAATCCTGGGGGTGGGGAGGGGCACAGCGCGGGCCTGATCCTGCCACCCCTGGGGGACTGATCCGGAGGTGGCCCAGATGGAAATGTGGTTTGATCTCTGTTGGGGGGGAGCTGGGCTCTGCTGCCTGTTGGGTTCAGGCTCCCTGCCCTGGCCCCCCCCACTCAAAGGGACCCGAGTCGCCTGGCTCCTTGCCAGAAAACCAGCCCGGGCAGTACCGCAGGCACTGGGTGCTGCGGGGGTACGGCTAGCCCAAGTCATGCCCAGAGGGTAGCTAGAGCCCCACCCAGGGGTCACCAGAGCAGGGGCAGCCCTCGGGGTTTTGTCATCCAGGGCAGGAAATATTTTCAGAACAGACAAGAGCAAAAAAGTCTGAATTTGGTCCCCCCCGGATGCTGATGTGGTGCCCCCAGCCGGCACTTGGGGCACGAGCCCCGAGACATGGCGTGGGGCGGGCAGGAAACACAAGGGGCAGGCAGCATGCATGGCCCCGGGTGGGGGGGAGGAAAGCAGGTGTAGATGGGGAGGACGGGAGTAGCATGGGGGCTGTGGATCAGCACGGGGGGGCATCAGCAGAGCTGGGGGGGAGCCCGGCTGCAGAGCTGCATGAGGAAGCTTGCCCACCCCCCGCCCCATGCCACGGCCCTGGCAGCCACTGTGCTGCCCAGTCCAGGGGGGCGGCAGGTTGAAAGTTGTTTTTTCCTCACGTGGCAGAGATGTCGGTCTGGTGCCCCGAGGGGCTCGGATACCCCGGGATGGGGCTCAGAGACAAAGAGCCAGCGGCCCCCCAGAAATCACATGAGGGTCTGTGCTCCCCCAGTGCTGCTCCAGAGATCCCAATCCCCCTTAGCCCAGTGGGCATTACAGCCTCCCCCCTCTTGGCCTGGCATCTGCCTCCCCTCCCCCCCCACGCTGAGTCCCCCAAGGCTGGACACCACGGATAAGGCAGGATAGGAGAGGCGGCTTGGGGGGCACAGACCTGGGGTGGGAGGGGTTGTCTGGTGGGTGGGGGGGCAGAGGACGGGTCCCCGAAAGGCATCACAACAGGGGCTCGATCCCCTGACCCCCCCCTTCCCTCCTCTTGGCATCAGGGCGGGCAGCCGGGGGAGCCGAGCGGGGCCCATCACTGCTGCAGCAATGAAGCAGTTAAGAGTCCTGAATCCCACCTCCTGGGCTGGGCCACGGGCCCCATATAAACCCCCCAGGCTGGGCGTCCCCTGTAGAAAGCAGCCAGAGCTGGTGGGGGCAGTCAGTTGGCAGGCGCCCGGCCCAACCCGCGCCCTCCGTGCCCCCGGCCATGTGGGAGGTGCGCTCCTCCTCCTTCTGGAGGGCCGTCTTCGCCGAGTTCTTCGCCACCATGATCTACGTCTTCTTCGGGCTGGGGGCCTCGCTGCGCTGGGGGGCCGGGCCCCTCAACGTGCTGCAGGTGGCCCTGGCCTTCGGGCTGGCAGCGGCCACCCTGGTGCAAACGCTGGGCCACGTCAGCGGGGCCCACTTCAACCCGGCCATCACCTTCGCCTTCCTGGTGGGCGCCCAGCTCTCCCTGCTCCGTGCCGTCTTCTACATGGTGGCCCAGGTGCTGGGCGGGGTGGCTGGGGCGGCCGTGCTCTACGGGGTCACGCCGGCCGCCATCCGCGGCAACCTGGCGCTCAACACGGTAACCGGGGGGGGCTCCTTCCCGCTGGGGGTGCTGGGATGCCTCTCGGGGCAGGGGCTCAGGAGACGGGGTGCAGTGCTCCCTAAGGTGCGGGCGGGGGGGCTGGGTGCTTCAGGGGGGCTGGGCAGGGGGAGGAGCAGGATACGGGTGGGGAATGGAGGTGGGAGGGACCCCGTGTCCTGGGAGAACAGGGATCCTGTCATGATGCCCCATTAATAGGTGGCTGGTTTATGGGGCGCAGACCCAGCCCCCAGCCCCAGTCAGATGCAGCCATGTCCCATCCCCACCCGGACCGGCCTGTGCCACCAGCCATGGGGCCAGGGTGGAGGAAAGAGCCCCCAGGTGCCTCTGGGCCCTGTCACCCCAAAGGGCTCCCCAGGAGCCAGTGCCAGAGTCTCTGAAAGGGCCTGGCTTGGAGGGAGCCGGCAGCGTTAAGACTCCTGGGTTCGCTCCATGGATGGGGGGGGGGGAGTGAAGTGCAGTGGCTAGAGCAGGGGAGGGGAACTGGGTGTAAGGACCCCTGGTTCCGGCCCTGGCTCGGGACGGGGAGTGGGATGTAGTGGCTAGAGCCGGGGGGCCGGGGTGCTGGCCGTCAGGACTCCTGGGTTCCATCCGGCTTGGGGAGAGAAGCCTAGAGGTGAGGGTGGCCGAAGGCAGGAGCGATTTGGGGGCGCGAGGGCCGGGGGAGGTGGGGGATGCACTCCGTGGCAGGGAGGACCCCGGGGGGCAGGGGAGCTGTCTCCAAGGCCAGTTGGTGCCCCTGGGTTTACCATCCCGCCCAGGCAAATCCCCGACAGTCCCGTGCCCAGGCATCCAGGCAGCATGAAGGCGTACAGGCAGCCACGCACATGGCAGACCATGAGGGGCAGGGAGACTCTTTCCCAGCTGTGGGGCTTCTTCCCACTTCAGGGCCGACCTCAGCCACCGGGAAACTCATGGGCAGGAAGCCAGCGGCGTGATGCTGCCCCAAGAGCTGTAGAGTTCCTCTGCTTCATGATCCTGCCCTAGAGTCCCGCCATCCGGCAGAACAGCTGGGAGCTGCGCTGGCACTGTCCCGCTGCTGTCCCTCTGTGCCTCAGTTTCCCCAGGAGCCTTGCTCTGCTGCTCCAAATGCCGGCAGCCGGCGCACGGACCTGCCTGCAGTTTTCAGCAGCTCCCCGAATAGCTCTCGGAAAGCAGCAGCTCTCTGATCAGATGCAGTTCCCACCCGGTGCCTTCAGCAAACCGCAAAGCAGCTCAGCCCCTGGCCAGGGCGCGTTGCCTCTGGCACCAGACGGAGCTGCTTTTTCAGTGGGAGCTAGTGGGGCTGCCTGGAAGTCCAGGGCTCGGGTGACTCTGTGTGTGTGTGTGTGTGTGTGTGTGTGTGTGTGTGTGAGAGAGAGAGGGAGCGTATACAATAGTGTGTGTGTGTGTAACACACTTATGCTGCCCTTTTCTGGATCAACAGTGGAACTGCTCTGTGTCCTAGCCCCTGCACAGCTAATCGGTAGTGGAGATTCCCCTTAGCACAGCTGGATCTGAGCTGTGTCTCTGGGGAGCCCTGTGTAGCCTGTGGTGCTTAGCACGATGGTGCCAGTGAAGTGGATTTGTCACTAGAACCTTCCCCCCGCCCTATGGCTAGGCCAGCGCGGGCCTCGAGGACGTGTCTCCTGTGGGGTCTATCCCCCCCCCCGAGGCCGGGTTCTCCCCTGCCACCCTGCACCGTCCATGAGACACTGGCCTCTACTTGCCTAAGGGCTGGGGACCCTGTGGCCCCCCAGGTCGCTGCAGGGAGCTCAGCTGGGGGGACATGCCTCCGATATGCCCAGCCCAGCCAAAGCAGCAGGGAGCGCTGTGCAGCCAGAGACTCCAGCCCCGAGAGGGTGAGTCCCCACCACAGCGCCCCCTGCTGGCCGGGGCATCTGCATGGGCGCTGGGATGGTGGGTGCAGAAACCTGGGCTGCAGCGGAGGGGAGGAGAGCCGGAAGCTGGGGTTACATGGGGAGGTTGCCTCCCCTGCCGGCTGGGACGGGGGGTGCCAGCTGCTGCTGATCCCATCTGGATCCCTCCCCCCCGCCACAGATCCACCCCGGCGTGACCCTGGCCCAGGCCACAACCATCGAGATCTTCCTGACGCTGCAGTTCGTCCTCTGCATCTTTGCCGCGTATGACGATCGCCACAACGGGCGTGTGGGCTCCGTGGCGCTGGCCATCGGCTTCTCCCTCGCCCTGGGACACCTCTTTGGGGTAATGCCTCGCTGGCCAGCTTCTGGGCACCCCACCCCCCGGCCAGCCAGGGGCTGGGGGCTCGGCATGGCCGGGATCCCTGCTCTGGGGGCCTGTCCCAGGTCCCTGCCAGGCCAGCTCTGATTATATCTGGGGGGCAGCCTGGCCTCATCCCACTTCATGGCTGCAGAGCGGAGACTCCTGGCTTTATGTAAATGAGGCAATGCCCTAATTAGCATATGGAATTACCATGCCTTGTCTTATTTGCATAAACCTCTCCCATCCCCTTCCCCCCCCAACTCCCTATGGCTGGGGGGGAGGAGCTATCCTATGACCTGGGCTGGGCTTTGGTCCCCCCTCACACACACTGCGGGGGCTTAGGGGTGCAAGATTAATCACAGACAGAGGGGGAGGGGGGAGTAGAAACAGCTGTGACTATAGAGAGGTGGGCTAGAGCACCTTATGGGGGGGCCCTGCAGGCGGCACCCTAAGTGACCTAACAGCCCCTGCAATGGGGCACCTGCTACCCCTCCCATGGCTGCTCCATGATCCTGCTCCTACCCTGGGGCAAGCCAGTGCCACAGCATGGGGGGGCCAGGATCCACTGGGAACCTCACCCCCCCCTCCCCCGCCGCCTCTCTTGCAGATATACTACACAGGAGCCGGCATGAACCCTGCGCGATCCTTTGCCCCCGCTGTCATCACCCGCAACTTCTCCAACCACTGGGTAAGGAGGGGGTGGCAGGGCAGGGCGCGCTGCTCCCCGGAGCCACACTGTTTTGGGTCCACACCCACCATCAGCGGCCCCTAGTCTCCTGGCTTGCTTCCCTAAATGCCCCACCCTGAGGGTCCAACCCTTCTTACTTTACGCTGTCATGCATTAACAGCTGCCATGTCCCGCCCCAGAGGTGGCTGCATTACAGTGTGCTGCACTGCCCCCTGCTGGGGGGACTCAGAACAGCTCACCCCTCTGTGTCATCTCTCATTCCACCTGCTCAAGTGGAGTTTTAGAGCAGGGGGGCGGGAATCTCCCCTACCTCCACTGCCATGAATTTCAGCTATGAACCAAGACATGATGGCCCAGGGGGCATGGGTGGTGGGTATTAGAGGCGGGGGGAGGCAATGCCTTCCCAAACTGCCAGTCCAGCCCCACCTACGCCCCACCCCCATCCCTATGCTCTGAGGAAGGCACCCGACCTCCCTACCCTTTCCCCATGCGCTGGCCAAGCCTGGAGAATGCTGGGCATCATGCACCATCCTCCCCCTGTGCTCCCAGGGTGGTGATGGGTGGCGGGGGGGAGTCTAGAGCAGGGTTTCTTAAAGTTTTTAAGACCGAGGAACGCCAAACAATAATTTTTTTAGGAACACCAAGGGGAAAAAAAAGGGTTGGGCGGGGGGGGGGGGGAAGTAAGGCTTGGGGGGAGGTTAGTGAGAAAAAAAAAAAAAGGTCTCCTGCCCCTTTAAGGATGGCCATTTTGAACTCTGTTGTTCTCCGCGGCACACTTCCAACTGCCCCGTGGCACACCGATGTACCACGGAACACAGTTTAAGAAACACTGGTCTAGAGCCACGTGCCACCTGCTGTTGGAGGGGTGGCCTGCCTTTACAGTGGGGTGGGGGGGGCTGCTTGGTTCCCATGGGACCTCAGGGGGTTGGGGGGCGCTGGGGGCTTGCCTCCCCCAGCCCTCAGTCCAGCCACCACCCATGGGGTCTGCTCCAGGGGTCGGAGCGAACTCCAGGGCAATTGAGGCTGTGTTCCGTGGCACACCGGCAGTGGCAGAGCCAAGGTCAGGGGGTCAAAGCAGGATGGAGGGGACCGGTTGTTCAGGGACGGAGGAGCCCCCCCATGTCCCTGCCTAACCCCCGCGCCCGTTGTGCCTCCTCCCCCAGGTGTACTGGGTCGGCCCTGTCCTAGGCGCCACTCTGGGCGGACTCATCTATGACTTTATCCTCTGCCCCCGCATGCGGGGCCTGGCCGAGCGGCTGGCCATCCTCAAAGGGGAGCCGGCGGCGGACAGCCAGGCCTCCCCGGAGCCCCCCGGGGAGCCCGTGGAGCTGAAAACGCAGGCGCTATAAAAAGGAGCCCGGGCGGCGCCCCCAGACACGTCCCCGGGCCGGGGACGGACCCAGCGGCAAAGCCTGGCCCCCGGATCTGGACTGTTGCTCTGACCGGCCGGTAGGAATCGCAGCGGAGGGGAGACGGACGGACGGAATAGGCTGTGCTCTCTCTCAGACGGGGGCCTGGGCAGGGTGGGGATCTGGTATCTCTTTGTTTTGTTTTTAATTTCATGACCTTTTTTTTTTTTTTTTGCTGTGATAAAACCTTGGCAATAATTGTACATGGGGCTGGGGGCACACACCCCCCCGAACTGCTCCCAAGCTCCAGAAAGGCCCCTGTGTGTGGGTGCTTTTGTGTGCACATGGGCCTGCTAGACCGGGCCGGGCCAAGGAAAGCGTCAAACTAAATCTATGCCCCACCCCTTTCTCCTTACCTGCCCCCTTCCTTCTGTATCAGTCCTGTTTGTGAGCGGAATTCTTCTCCCCCCGCCAATCTCCTCCCACTTTGGAGGCAGCATGGCCTAGTGGTTAGAGCAGGTAGGCTGGGGTCTGTTCTCAGATGAGGGAAGGGAGCAGGGTCTTGTGGGTTAATTGGGCTGGGAACCAGGACTCTTGGGTTCTCTCCCAGCTCTGTCTTTGACCTTGGGCAAGTCAGGCCCCTCCTGTGCCTCAGTTTCCCCCTCTGTCAGCAGGGATAAGGACCCTGCCCTGCCTTGGGCTGGGAACCTTTGTTCAGCAGTGTCTGGAGAGAAACCTTCAGGCTGAGCACAGAATTGGAAGCTGCAGAGACCGACTCCCAGCTCTTCCCCAGTTCCCTTCTGCCATCACTTTCCCAACCCCCACTTTGCTGTCCCCGCCTGTTAAAGGGGAACGATGGGGGGAGGGGGGCTCAGTCCCTGCTGGTGGGGAGGCAATGGGGCTCAGATCCTAGCCTGTCACAAGTGGCATTAAAAGCATATACTGTCCCTTTAAGTGTTCAGCTGTCTGAACCGGTTGGGTTCTGTTCCCCTTCCCTTTTGGATGCCTCAGTTTCCCCACTTTGTAACTGGCGATTAAGGCTACGTCCCGGCCCCACAGGGTGTGTGTCTGCAAAACCCGGACGGGAAGGGTGCTGGAGGAAGGCCGCTGGCTCTGCAGGAGGGCCGCCCCGCCCCACTCACTGCCCACAGCTGCCTAGGGTACACAGATCTTTGAGGGGCCCGGCGTCCCAGTCCTGCTGGTTCTCCCAAGCCGCCACACCTCCCTGCGGCCTTGCACAAGGGAAGAAACCTGCAGGAGCGACAGTACAAGAAGCCCAACCCTGTAGGAGCAACAGGCCGAGCGGGGTGGGGGGGGAAGCAGACGTGAAATATCTTCTCCTGAGCAAACTAGGGGGATGTGGTCGAGACAGAGCTGCCGTAGGGAGATGCGCAAAGCCCGTCGCTGAGCGCAGTTAGCAAGGGAAGGGGCCGGGGGTCGGTCCTGGCTCTGGCATGCGTCGGTATTTCCAAGACGGCCTTGAAGAGCAGGAAGCCAGGAGTGAGGGAGGGTGCTCTGAAGAGCAGCGCTGGGGTTCAAGCCACCCTCGAGGCGCCGGAGGACGGGGCTGGGCACACCACTGCGAAGGGCCACGCCAGTCGAATGGACGGCGCCCAAAGGGGGCTCGCCGACCGGGGGTCCCATGTTGAAGACGAGCCCGTGGCCGGAGGCAGCGACGGAAGAAGCGACTCACTCGAGGGGGTGGAGCTGGAGTGTCGGCTGCCACCCGTGGGAGGGCGTGGGCCCGCCGTACTCGGCCCTGGCATGGGAGGAACGACAGTACAAGACAGCAGAGAGCAACAACCCAAATTGGGTGTCCTCTGGAGAGCAGTCAGCCGAGGGGGGAGCAGACACGTTTATGGGCTGTTCTGCGCATGGGGCTCTCCACCTAGGGTTGCCAGATACCTTCCCCCAAAATCCCGAACAGGCAGGGAAAAATTGGCTGAGCAAAAAAAAAAAGGAAGACCAAACTTGTTAAGCAAAAAAAAAAAAAAAAAAAGGTCACTGCACCTTTAAATTACTGCGCTCCTCACCCTCCCCCCGCCCTTGCAGATGCTGCTGGCCATTCGTCCGAGGAAATCAGAAAATACCGGTATTTTACCGGTATTCTCTGGGTTTTTTTTTACCAGACTGAAGGCCAAAATACCGAACTGTCTGGGCAAAAACCGGACACCTGGCAACCCCCATCTCCACCGTGTCCACCGAAAACAGGACAACAAGCAAAGGGCTTCACCTGTAGCTAGGATCCATACAAGGGAAAGGATCTGGCTCTCCGAGGGAGGCTGGGGGTTCCCCGCCCTCCACTGGAGGTTTTTAAGCACAGGTGGGACACGTCCCTGTGGGGTCTGGTCTCAGGTCACAGGGCCCGGCCTCAGCGCCCGGGGCTGAATTAGTTTCTCAGGTCCTAGCCTTCTGTCTCCCCATGCCCAGCTCCACCCGCTTTCCATGGGCACCCGCCCCTCTGCTCACACCCGTGTGCTTTGTCTTCCCCGTCATGCCTTTCACCCCAGCCTGCTGGCTCGAAGGCCCTGGAGAGGAGCCCGCGCCCTGCCGGCCCCTGGCGCCAAGGCTGCAGCTCCCCATAGTGCAGGGAGGAGGCAGAGGTGGACGAATGGAGACAAGAGACCAGGGTTTCCTTGGGCTGCCCGGTGCCCCGGGCGGGAACATATGCCGGGACAAAGCATTGGAAGGAACAAGGCACGTTCGCGAAGGAACAGCCCATCTGTGGCTAGTAGCCAAGAGGGCTGCAGACGCCCTCCCCCTTTCCCCCTCGTGCTCTGCTCTGACCAGGCTCTGGCCGACGAGGCACAGATCCGGCAGAATCGCCCCGCTGGCACCGGCCACTGGCAGAGGCAGGACAGGAGGCTGGATGGAGCATTGCTGGGCCCCAGCGTGGTCCTGAACATGCTGCCGGCTTGGCTGCTTCGTGCTGGGCTACGGGGCTGGGTGTCTGCGGAGCCAGAGGCCTCGAGTCCACGCCAGGGGAGGGTGGTCAAAGGCCAGTGGGGCACCTCGGCCCTGAGAACGCTGCCCCTAGACTGCCCCCCGGAGCTGGAGTCAATGCCTGGCAGGCTCAGGGCTCTGCAAGGCCGGCTGGGAAAGGGGCTGTGGATCCCAGTGGCACTGGGGCCGGATCCTGCTTTAACGGGTGTGAAGCCAGAGTAGTTCCAGAAAGAGGCCCTGGGTCCGTCAGCCCCTCTGGAGTCGGGGGCGGCCGGTAGCGTCTGTACCTGGGGCTCTGCAATAGCACGGCTGGGGGTGCTCAGAGCACCCTAGGGCTGCAGCTGCCCCCTCCCTGCACAAGACTGGATGTGGGGGGCTTGACACTAGACCCCACCTGCCTTCCCCTGCAGGGCCACAAGCCCCAGGCACGTGACCCTGTGGCTTGTTACAACCGGGGTCCCTGCTAAGGGGCTCCCGCCAGAAAGCCCTGTCCCCCTCCCCCCCCTCCCTTAACCCTTCCCGCACCAGTCCCCAGCTCCCAGCACATCCCAAACTGGCTCCCAAGGGGTGTGCAATGGTTTCGCACGCCTGATTTCGCATGAGTCCAGACGCCGACGCATGGGGCAGGTTGGAGGGGAGAATTGGGCATAACGTGTGTGTGTGGGGGGGTTACACGGGGCGAGTGGTGCGCTGAAGGACTTGCCCCTGCCCTTTTCCCCTCCAGCCCCCTGCCCGGCTTGGGAGGCAATAGCAAGGGGGCTCTCTTTAGACCCCCCCCCCCCCCCAGAGTTCTGATCCCTTAAAGCCACAGTGCCACCGCGTTCCATCCTGGGGCGTCCCCACCTGTCCACCCCAAAACCGGCCGAGCTCACTGGGGCAGAAGGGACAGTTCTGGGGTGCTGGGCTCACTGGGGCTTGCGCATGTTCCGTTTCCTTAAATAGAAAAGAGTGAACTGAAATCCCACCCCCCAAATAAAACTGCAGTGTGGAAAGGCCAACAGCTCCGCCCCTGCCCGGGCTACTGGGGGTCCCTCTGCCCCCTCTCCTCCAATCATCTTCCCTTTGGGTTTCACACCAGCCAAATGGGAATCAGGTGCCTAAATACCTTGGGCCTCAGTTCCACATCCAGCATAACAGCCCTGCCTCTCTTTACGAGGGCATTTGCAATGAGCAATGGTTTAAAGATACCAGAGACACAGACAGGATGGGAGGGAGGGGGCAGATTAATCCTATAGATAGTTAATTGGGTTACTCCTGGTAGAATTCTGCACCACTGTGCATGAGCAGAATTCACATCCCCCAGATTTCTTTGCTGCCCCACAGAAAAGTGCCTTTTTGATGAGGAAGCAAAGGGAAGCCACAAAAGCAGCCATGTGCCCCCCCACAGTGTGAGTGCTTCACTGCAGCTAGCAGAGAGGTAAATCAGCACAAGGAACAGGGCTGGAAACACCCTTGCCTGTGGCACCTACCTTGTGCAGGGCCCAGCTGGGCTGGGGGCAGAGGATGGAACTTAACTCTTCCCCTGCAAGGAGCAGCTAGGCCAGGTCAGACCCACCCCGAAAACCTTCCCCAGCTACAGGATCTCTGCCCTCTACTTCTCTCTGCTCCACACTACTGTCCTGGCTTCCTGCCCCCATTGCTCTTCAGCTGCAAGAGGGGTAACTGTACAGGGAGCTGCTCCCACATTTGCCCAGCCCCCATGCATCCAGCCATCCCACACCCAGACCCTCCCCCCAACCTCCGCACCTCACTGATCCTCATCCCCTCCATCTGGAGTCACCCTGTAGCCAGCCCCCCCACCACTGAGCCACCCCCTGCATCTGGACCCCTCCTCCCTGCACCCAGACTACACCCCCCGCACAAACCTCCACCCTGATAAACCCCA
Organism: Rafetus swinhoei; assembly: GCA_019425775.1. Classification (NCBI taxonomy): domain Eukaryota; kingdom Metazoa; phylum Chordata; order Testudines; family Trionychidae; genus Rafetus; species Rafetus swinhoei. The sequence goes on along the minus strand of JAFJHL010000157.1, from coordinate 7,245,998 downwards.
TCCTCACAGCACCTGGGCCATCCAGATGAGCCACCCATAAGCTCCCCTCTCCACTGAGCCCCAACCAACTGCACCCAGAGCCCCGCCCTGCCAAGCCCTAGTCCCTCAGCACCCAGACCCTCCTGCTGAGTCCCCCATATGCAGACCCCACCCCCTGCTGAGACCCAAACACCATCACCTGGACCCCTCTGCAGAGCCCCATTCTTCTTGCACCTGGAACCCCCCCATAAGCCCCTGTGCATCCAGATCCCCCCAGAGAGCCCTCACTGAGCCCCATGAACCCAGATTATCCCACACAGAACCATCTCACCCCCCGCCTGGTTCCCCCCCACTTCGGATTCTGCTGGGTTGAGCCTGCTGCCCACACTGTGATTGGGGACCATGGCTGGGTGTGTGGGCAAGACTCTGTCCTATTTGCTATCTTCATGCACCTGGGGCAGAGCATCTGCATCTGGGAGGGAGGGGGGCAGCAGGGTGAGCTCCCACCTCTGTGCAGCCAGTGACCTTTCTCCTTGCACACAACTCCTCTTGCACACTTGCCTGTCGCTGGCACACTGGAGGCTCCAAATTTATTTCTTGATAAATAAAATGTCGCATTTTAAACTATTGTGTACAGAATTTATTTATTTATTTTTGGAGCTGACTTCCCTCAGAAATAAATCTCACCCTTCCTGGCAAACTCTCCTTGCACACTCACCTCTCCCAGCTTGCCCCCATACAAACTCTTCTCCCTTTCCGGAGTACATCTTTGCACGCTCTCCTGTCCCAGTAAACCCCCTTGCACACTCATCCTCCTCATTGCATCTCCATCTCCCCTTGCACAATCATTTGTCCCAGCACACACCACTTACACGCTTATCTTCACAGTGAAGACACTTACACACACCCTTCTACTCACACACTCGCCTCATCTTGCACACTCACCCATTGCTGCATGCACTATTTGCACATTCCTTTCCCCAAGACAGCTTTCTCCTTGCACAATCATCTCCTCTTGCACTGCTCCACATCCTTATATTTGCACTCACATCCTCTTGCACACTCATTTTCCCCAATAAAAGACCATGCGCGCACATTTTTCTCCGTGCACAATCATCTCCCCTTGCACACGCACCCTCCACCTAGTACACTCCCACGCCCATAGGGCTCTGGAACAACCCATTCCCCGGGTAGGGGTGTGCATCCCCGCCCCCCTCCTGGGGGTGGTTCGCTCCATCATGCTGAGCAGTAGGAAGGAAGGGACGGATCGGGTCTGTGTGCGGCTCTTAAAAGGGGCGGTGGAATTATCCCGATGTTGCGGTCCCCACCTCACAATATACAGTAATAGGGACATCCAGAGCCCCTCCCAGGACGGGCAGGACTCCTGGGTCCCTTCTATCTAGAAAGGGAGGGGATCCAGTGGCTCGGGGCGGGGGGGAGCCAGCCCTCCTAGGTTCTTTCCCAAGTTCTGACATGCAGCCCATCTGAGCCCTTCCCCTTGCCAGTGCCTCAGTTTCCCTCATGGGGGGGAATCGCCCCTTCTCCCTCCCGGCAGTAGGGCGGAGCTCGCAGTTTCGCTTTGCACACGCGGGGAACGCGGAGGGAGGCCGTTGCCCTTTTAAGGCCTGGCGGGATTTCGGCGCCATTGGCGGCTCGGCGCGGCCGGTGAAGCCCCGGATCGGGTAGGGGCTGCGCGGCGCGGGGCCCGGGCCCGGGAGCTGGGGTTTGGGGGCCCGGGGCCGGGGGAGCTGGGGTTTGGGGGCCCAGGGTCGGGGAGCTGGGGTTGGGGGAGCTGGGGTTTGGGGGCCCGGGGTCGGGGAGCTGGGGTTGGGGGCCCAGGGTCGGGGGAGCTGGGGGTTGGGGGAGCTGGGGTTTGGGGGCCTGGGGTCGGGGGCCGAACTGGGGTTTGGGGGCCCAGGGCTGGGGAGCTGGGGTTTGGGGCCCGGGGGCGAGCTGGGGGTCTTTGGGCTTGGGGTTCTATGGGCAAGGCTGTGCTGGGTTATTTCGTAGGAGTTATTGTGGGGGTCTGTGCAGAAATATGGGGGGGGCAGATTTCTGGGGGGGAACCAGGGTCTGTGCATTTGGATCACGAGGCGCAGGTGGTAAGAACTGGGCTGTGTTTTCCCTTATCCTCCCCCCACCAGCTGCCCTCCTCCCCCTCAGAGGTGGCTGCCTGCCGGTGCCCGGGGTGGGGTTGGGGGTGCGGTGCTGCCCGCTTCTCCAATGTACAGTGCAGGGGGGGGCCTGGCTTTTCTCTCCTTCACACCCTGTACGTCCAGGATAATGTGTGTGGGGGGGGGGGGGGTAGACTGGCAGCCAGGCCCTGCAACTGGAGAAGCCCCGCCCTGAAGTGATGGGGTGGTTTAGGGTCCCCAGCAATAGCTCACACCTAGGTTGCAATTTCCCCCCGCCCCTGGTTTTCCATCCGGGGGATGCAGCCAGCAGCCCCCCGGGCCCTTAGAGGAGCTGGGATCTCTGGGGCCCAGGGCACAGGGAGGATGCAAGTGCAGTGCATGTTCAGCTGGTAGCTCAGGTTCCCCTCTCCCTGCCTGGGAACCTGGGGGCTGAGCTCCGTGGGGCGTGTGCGTGTCTCATCCACCTCTCGGTGCCCACGCCGCTTGTGAGCTGGGTGCACCCGGTGCCGGCTGGGCGACGCTCACCAGCGGTGTCATGTGCTCCCAGGGCACTAAGCAGGCTGGGTGGGGGGGATCCACGAGAGAGCGGCTGGTCTCGCTCGCAGGCCCCTGGTCTGTGTGGCCGCGGGAATCACCACAACTGGTCACGACACCCCCACCCCCATGGGAATCAGTTGCATCCTCTGTCATGTCATCATTTACGTGAGCTGTAGTGAGATGCTGCTTTCCTGCCGGCCCGATCCAATAGCCACCCGGCTCCGCTGGGCCCCCACGACCTGTCTTGCTCTCCTGCCTCCTCCTAGGCAAAGGATCCCCGTGCCAGAGGCCAGTCAATTCTGGGCTCCTTGACTGCTCCTGGCAGCAAATTCCAGAGGCAGGTGGGGCTGGAGGGGGTATGTGTGATCTGCCAGCTCCGGTTCTGTCTGGGCTGGAGGCAGGGGGTTCCTGGCTGGCTGTGTCCCCTGGTACTAACTCCCCTTCTCTGGCCACAGCTCCATCCTGCTGGAGGGGGGAGTAAATACATGGAGTTAGTTGACTCTCCTCCTGCAACCCACCGTGGCAAGGCTGGTCTGAGAGGGTGGGGGATGGTTGAAAGTGCCCCCCCTTCCCCGAAATCAAGGGGTCTGCGCCTTGAGCTGCTGCAAGGGAGCCCCTAGTGGAAAGTCATGGGGCTGCTGGGGGCAGTTCCTTCCTCCCCTCCTGGTTGTGGGGCGCGACTAAGAGACCGTACCGCTCTCCGTGTCCTCAGGCATGGCTCTCCGGCGAGGCCCTCCCCCTAAGGGCCGGGTCCTGGCTGCATGGGGACGCTGCCCCTGTGGAAACGGCTCTTTTGACACCGGTTCCATTGAAATGGGGCCTGGGCCTTCCCATCTCGGTTTGGCAGAAGCATAGGGATGTAAAGAGGTAACTGGTTATCGGGTGGGGGGGCTGCTCTGGCCCGGTCCGGCCCACCGTGCTGAACTGCAGGCCAGTTTTCCGGCTAAACGGTAAACACCTAGTTGAACGGATTAACATTTTAAACTGGATTTTGCACCTCTGCTGAAACGTGTCCCCAGAGGGTTTATACTAAGGATGTTATGTATCAGATAGTTGACGAATTGAAGAGTCGATGCATTTTTGCATCGACTTTTCGATTTGTCGATAGGGCGCCTCCGTCTTTGAAGTGTAGCAACATCCCTCGGGCTGTTGCTACACTTCAAAGGCGAAAGCACGGAAGCCTGGGGTCAGCTGGGGACTCCCGGGCTCTGTGCGGCGCTGCCGCTGTGAAATGCCACTAGGAGCTTGACGCCGGGCTCCTAGCGGCATTCCAAGTGGCCGCGCCACACGGAGCCCGGGTCCCCAGCTGATCCTGGGCTCCGTGTGGCACTGCCGCTTTGAAGTACTGCCCTCTTCTCTCCCCGCCTCTACCTGATAGAGGCAGCAAGGTGGGGGGAAGTGACTAGTCCTTCACATCCCTAGTTTAGACTGAACCAGAGCATCCTCCAGGTGGCAGGCACCCGTTTTACCAACCTGCTTTGAACGGATGCGACACCTCCTCGTGGCAAAGGGAACTGGCGGGGGGGGGGCGGCAACAGAGAGGGGGCCCCAGATAGGAGCCGACCTGCCCCCTCCACTGTCTCACGTGGCCGGGGAGAAACAGTTTCATAAGCTGGGGGGGGGCCTGTGCAGGCCAGGCGCCGTGCAGCTGGGCCCACGTGTGGCAGTGACGTCCACGGCCCCGGGCTCCAGTGCCTCGTGTGATCTGCAGGCCGGGGAGCCTCACGCCGCGCCTCGTGACCCATTTATTTCAGCCTCCTCACTCGGCCGTTGCTAAGAGCTGGGCCGGGGGTGTGTGGAGAGCCTGCTGCCCAGCCAGGTCCCTTGCACAACGCTGCCTCACTGAGAGGTGTTGGCTGTCACTGTGATCCCCTGCTCACCTGATTGCGGGGGGGCCGGGAGCCTCCACTGCAGTGAGGCGTAATTGGTAAAGTGGGGAAGTAGAAACTGAGGCAAGTGAGACATTAGAGCCCCCTGGGCCTTTGCTTTTCCCCACTAGAAATGTCGGGTCAGGTCCCTAGGAATTGTCCTCACCCTCTGGAGCACTGGCCTCAGGGGAAACTGAGGCTAGCCTTCCAAACAGGGGGATTGGTGAGGCTCCGCAGCGAAGGGGAAGGGTCCTGGTGCCAGCCTGACCCTTCATTGGAAGAGCTGGAGGCCCTGGCAGGGAGGGCAGGATGCCACAGCTCTTGGAAGGTGTCAGCCGTGAGCTGGGGTGTGTGTTCCAGGCCAGGGAAGTGCCCGGGGCAGGCTGGTAGCAGGGGCAGGGGGTGGCTGGCCGGGACTCAGACTGAGGGAGGGGGTTGGTGATTGTCACCCAGCCCTTGGCCATAGGAGAGGGCTGCTCTTATCTGTCGCTGCCCCATGGAGTTATGCTAGTGGGGAGGGGGGCAGGTCTAGTGGCTGGAGGGAGCGGGTGAGAGCCAGGACTCCTGGGTTCTCTTCCCACCTCTGCTCCCCTGGACCTTCTGCCAATCACGCCAGCTCCCTAAAGCAGGAGTCGGCCGGTTTGTTCCTTCCCAAACCTCTCCATGCTGCACCCCGGGCCTCTTGCCTGGCTCCTCGGGCCACGACCTGGCCCTGGCGTGGGGTGCCCGCATTGTCTGCGGCCACGGGGCGGGGGTGTCTCCCCTCCCCGACACGGTGACCCGCTTTCGAGCGGCCTGCCGCCCCTGGAGACAGGGCTGGGAAGTGGGTTAGCGCCTGGCCGTGCTCCGGGGAAGTGGAGCAGTTGCATAAGCCAGTTATGTGATGTGCCGTTGTGTTGGGGCGGGAGGGGAAGCGAAGGGCCTTTTTAGGGCGGGCGCCAGCAGCAGAGCGTGAATTTGCCAGGATCGGTGGGGTGGGTGGGGTTGCGGGCGAGTGCAGACTGGCAGAGCGCCTGGATCAGCCGGCTCTGTGAGTGTGGGCCGGGGCGGGAACAGGGGAGCTGGCTGGGCTGGAGGCAGGGAAGTGGGGGGGGACTTGGGAGCAAACTCTGCTTTGGCCCAGGCAGTTTTTCCGCTGGTCCCCCAGCTCAGCCTCCGGTTGCCTCGCACCCGTAGGGGCTCACACCTGTATGGGAGCGAAGTGGGGCTGCTCCCCTGGGGAAGGGGGTGTCGCTTCTGTCTCTTGGCTGTGTGCTTCTCCTTCCAGCTCTGGCTCCCCTGTTGTCTGGGCCGCCCAGGGCTCAGCAATGGGACGCGGTGATGGCTGTAAACCAGCCCTGGGCAGGCCATCTCCTGTGGGGGCAGGCGCAAGGAACCCTGCCACAGGGGTGGGCCGTGCCCTGGAGCAGGAATATTTCCAGCCTGGCCACAGCTCTGGCTGGTTTTTGGAAGCCTGGCTTGGTGCTTGATTTCCGGTGGCAGAGAGTTCCACAGGCTCCCCAGCTTTGGGACAGGGGCAGGGAATAGCTTTTCCGGCTGGCAGCTTTGAATTGGCCTGTTCGAAGGGCAGCCTGGTGGTGACAGGACTCCTGGGCTCTTCCCTTTGCCGAGTCAGTCTCTCCTGGGGGACAGGGGGTCAGGGCAGTGCCCTGCGGGGGAGGGGAATGGGCTGCCCCTGACAGCTGGGCGGGGGGGCTGGCGGGTGCCATGCGCTGGGGCAGGGCCCTTTCGGTAGTGAACTGACTGGGCTGCTGGCGGGCTCAGCCTGTTGTGTCTGTAGGGACAGTTAGATCCTGGTGAGGGGAGGGGGGGGGGTGCTTCTGGCCCCCAGTGTGGGGCAGGGGGTAGGGAAACCGGGGGTGATGGTGGGACAGGTAAGAGGCTGGCCCGGGTGCTGCTGTAAGCGTGGTAACCAGCAGGAGCCTTGCTGTTTGGGTGGGCACATCTCCCCCCCCCCATGGGGCCGGTGTCTCCATCTGCCAGGTCACCTGAGCCGGCTGATTTCGGCCTGGTCTCCAGGGCAGCACGCCGCTTCCATGACAACGCCCCAGACGGCAGCGGGGGCCATGGGGCCGAGGCTCCGCCCCAGAGAGGGGTGTCACAGGCTGGTGCCTTGGCTTCTCCCCCCCCATGCTCTCCTCTCATTCCTGCTCTCGGCAGCTCCCCAGCGCCTGCCTGCACAGCTGTCTGGAGCTGGGTCTGTACTCACTGCTGGGTTCGCAGGGAGTGGGGTCTAGTGGTTAGAGCTGTGGGGAGACTGGTATCCAGGACTCCTGGGTTCGGTCCCCAGCTCAGGGAGAAGAGTGGGGTCTAGTGGTTAGAGCTGGGCAGGCACTGGCAGCCAGGACTCCTGGGTTCTGTCCGCAGTTCAGGGAGAAGAGTGGGGTCTAGTGGTTAGAGCTGGGCAGGAGCTGGCAGCCAGGACTCCTGGGTTCGGTCCCCAGCTCAGGGAGAAGAGTGGGGTCTAGTGGTTAGAGCTGGGCAGGCACTGGCAGCCAGGACTCCTGGGTTCTGTCCGCAGTTCAGGGAGAAGAGTGGGGTCTAGTGGTTAGAGCTGGAGGGGGGGACTGGCAGCCAGGACTCCTGGGTTCTGTCCCCAGCTCAGGACAGGTTAGGCAGGGGGTGGGGACTGCTGAGTTCTCCCCCTAGCCGTGCTCTTGGGTTGCTGCAAGACCTTGGATATGTCTCTTAATTTTGCTTTGCCTCAGTTTCCCCACTCGGTCATGGAAGGCTAACGATTCCCTGTTCCCTGCTCCTTCCTGGTGGTGCAGGGCTCGGGCCTTGGTACTGGGGCTGGTGGTTCCCATCCGGGGGACACGGGGGGCTCACTTGCTCTGTCCTTGCAGGTTTCGCTCTCCATCCCCTCCCTCTTCTGGCCGGGCCGGGATTTATGGACTTGTACATGATGAACTGTGAGCTCCTGGCAACGTGCAGCGCCCTGGGCTACCTGGAGGGGGACGTCTACCACAAGGAACCGGACTGCTTGGGTACAGCCAGGAGGGCTCTAGCACTGGTGGGGTCTGTGGGGGGGGGGTACCCAGGAGGTGAGTGTGCTGACTGACCCCCTGGTATCACTGGGTGCTTGAGAGCCTCCTTAAAAGGGACTCCTGGCTCACCCTGGTCTGCCCTCTCCCAAGGGGGCAGCCCCCAGCCCGAGGGGGGTTCAAAGCAGCTTCGTCCCCCAGTCACTACGTGGTCTCCTTGGATGCGCCCAGCTCTGGGGTGACGGAGTCCGGCTGCTTGAGTCAGGGCTCTGGGTGTGACAGAGACGCCGGACCGGGTGCTGGTGGGACTCACTCCCCTTGCTCTTCCTCCTCCTCCCCGCCCCCCAGAGAGCGTGAAGGACCTGATTCGCTACCTGCGCTATGAGGACGAGACGCGGGACATCCGCCAGCAGCTGGGCGCCGCCCAGATCTTGCAGAACGACCTGCTTCCCATCATCACTCAGTACCCGCAGGACAAGCTGCTCTTCGATGCCGTCATCAGGTACCCCCTTCCCCCTCCGTGGGAGCCAGGCATTAAGCCAAGGGGCTGGCAGCCCTCCAGCGGACAGTGTTTCATAGCTCCAACGTCCGTGCTGCTCTGGGCTCCTATCAGAGGAGGCAGATGCAGGCACGTTTCAGATCCAGTGGCGGGTAGTTCCACAGTCCGGGACACTCTATCCCCCCCCACATGGGAGCATTGCCTGGGTCCCTGTTCTGGATGCTGAGCCCTTGAGCTTGTCTCCGTCTCTCCGGGGGTGGGGAGTGCAGAAGGCTGGGAGGGGAAACCCCCCCTCATCTCTGAGTGGCTGAGCTGGATTAGACCTGGGACCCCAGGCTAGCGGCCCAAGGCTTGAACAAGCTCATCGGCCCCTAGGGATGGCCCACTCGCCACCGGGGGGAGGGCAGGTTGGAGGGGTGTCTTTCTGGGTCCCCTGCGAGGTGGGGGGGGCTGCACCCTGGGGACAGGTCGGCACCGTGCCAGGTCTGTGTCTCTCCCCTGCCCAGGCTGATGGTGAACCTGACCCAGCCGGCTCTGCTGTGCTTTGGCAAAGTCCCGCACGACCCCAGCTCCCGGCACTGCTTCCTGCAGGTGGTGTCCTACCTGCAGGCCTACAAAGAGGTGAGGCCGCCCCAACCCCCCCCTTGGGGTCTTGGGGTAATGGGGCTGGGGGCAGCTGCCCCCGGCCCAGCGGGGGTGAGCTATGGTGACTCTTGGTTAAAAGCAGCCACCTGTCACAGCCTGATTCAGGGCTGAATGGGTTGGAGGGAAATGGGGTGTGTGTTAGAGACCCGGGGTCTTTCCAGCCCTGGATGCCCCCATTGTTGTGCCAGCGGGGGGCTCTGTGGTTGGGACAGTCTGGGAATTCCACATCCAGGGGCCTGGAGCTATAAGTGCCCTTCTCTGTCCCTTGCCCGTTCGCTCCCCCCCAGAGCTGGCTGCCCTGGAGCTGGAGGGGTGGGTACGAGGCCTGCCTGCTCTTGGACGCCCCCTGCTGGCTTTGCATTGGCCAGCACCCTCCTGGGGCCGCCCCACCCCCACCCCGAGCCGCCCCTCCCCCCCAGGGCCACACCTCCCTTTGCCCTCATGCCGCTTCTGCCCCCAGGCTTTCGCCAGCGAGAAGGTGTTTGGGACGCTCAGCGAGAAGCTCTACGACCTGCTGCAGCTGGTGAGCGCAGGCCTGGCGGGCGGGTGGCTGGGTGGGGTGGCAGGGCTGTCCTGTGCTTCGTGGGGCCCTGGGTGAACGAGGCTGCTCCCCACATGGCGTCTGCTGGGGCTCAGGGCTCCCCTCCCTCCCCCTGCATGGTCACTGCCAGGGGTTTCCCCTCCCTCCCCCCCAGGCTTCTAGTTGGGCTCAGGAGCTTCCCAGGGCGGGGGTGGGAGGGCAGAGCAAAGCTGCAGAGGCTGAGGGTTGCTCTCCCTCCCGCCCCCCATCCCCCTGCAGGAGGGAGCCCTCCCTAGCTGCAGGGAGAGGAGAGAGCAGCTGGGGCGGGCAGAGAGGAACCAGGCAGGCTGCAGCATAGGTGATGCGGGGCCATGCTTAGGCAGACAAGCACACGCAGCTGCAGGGGGAGGACACCTGGAAATTTGCCTATGCCCAGGGACGGCCCTGGGGCGGGAAGGGGCTGCAAAGGGAGTTTGGCACCCAGTAAATTGTCATGTGAGCCAGGTGCCTGATTCCCATAGGCCCAGGGGAGGCGGGATTCCCATGGGGGATGGGTCCCAAGCCTGCCCCAGGGGCTGGGCGGAACTGGGAGGCAGCAGGACTCCCGGGGGGCTGTGTGGCGTTCCCTTAGACGGGCACCCTCTCATTGCACCTCCCCGGCCTGCCTGCCAGGACTGGGAGCAGAGGCAGGAGGAGGACAACTTGCTGATCGAGAGACTCCTGCTGCTGGTGCGCAACGTGCTCCATATCCCCACGGACCCCGAGGAGGAGAAGGTAATGGGAGCGGGAGGGAGTCTCCGTCTCCTTGCCAGGTGTGGCCGAGGGGAACCCTGGCAGGGGAAGCGGGGCTGGGGGGAGCTTGAGCTCTTGAGGAGAGTAGCTTGGGGGGAAAGGGGGGGAGCGTTGTCCTCTCGCGCACCCGGTTCTGGTCTCGCTCCCCGTGGCGGGGGGTAGCGAGTTCTGGGATCTCCCACAGCTGGGATGCGGTGCCCCCGCAGGGGGGGGGGAAGACCCAGGAAGAAGCCAGGCTCTGCTCTTGCATGCTGTGAGCAGTAGCCAGGGGAGGCTGGGCTGGTGCCCCCCGGCCCCACGTTCACCTCCCCCCTCCCCAGAGTGTGGACGACGATGCCAGCACCCACGACCGGGTGCTCTGGGCCATGCACATCAGCGGCACAGACGACCTGCTCAAGTTCCTGGCCAGCTCGCCGGCCGAGCAGCAGTGGGGCCTGCATGTGCTGGAAATCATCTCGCTGATGTTCAGGGACCAGGTGAGCCTGGGCGGGCAGCAGGGGCAGGAGCTGGGAGCTGGCTGGATTCATGCATGTGTGGGCGGGGGTGGAATGTACAGCAGTGGGTCGTACCAAGGGCCGGGGGGAAGATGCCTTTGTGCTCCGAAGGGGCTGCATTGGCATCTCTCCAAGAAGTCCAACGTGGAGCAGCTGGCCTCAACGTCCCCCTCCACAGGCCATCTTGGTAGGGCTCAGAGCCTTCAGCCTGCACACACCCCCCACTCCCTTGTAGAGCAGGGCCTGCTGGGATATGTAGTCTCCCAGGCTGGTGGCCCCATTGGAGGCACCGCAGGGGAAGTCACTGGCTCCCTGTCCCAGCAGGATCCGGAGCAGCTGGCGGCCTTGGGGCAGGCCCGCCTGGCCAAGGAGCAGGCAGCAGACATGCGGGAGCTGGAGCTGCTGCGGCAGAGGGAGATGGCGGAGAGGAAGAGCCGGGTGCTCCAGCGAGGGAGCAGGTGAGCCAGGGGCTGCGGCTGACTCCTTACCCCAGGGGCTGGGGTAAGAAGTAGTACAGTAAACTTCCGATAATCCGGCACCTTTAGGACCCAGGGGGTGCCGGATTATCAAATATGCCGGATTATTGGAACGGGGGGCTATGAGGGGTCTAGGGTGGTGTGTGGGGGGGGATGCCACCCCAGAACCCTCATAGCCCCCCCTTCCAATAGTCCGGCTCTGCCCCAGGTGTCCCCGATTCAGCCGCTGCTGGTCAGTTTCAGCAGCAGCTGAATCAGGACACCTGCGGCAGAGCAGCTGGGGTGCTGCTGGGTTGGTCTGGTAGCGCCACCCCTTGGCGCTGCGAGACCAACCCGGCAGCACCCTAGTTGCTCTTGGGGACGCCTGGGGCAGAGCAGCTGGGGTGCTGCCGGGTTGGTCCCGCAGCGCCAGACGGCGCTACCGGACCAACCCGGCAGCACCCCAGCTGCTCTGTCCCAGGCGTCCCCAAGTCAGCCGCTGCTGAAACTGACCAGTGGCTGACTCCGGGAAGCCCGAGGCAGAGCTGCTCTGCCCCAGGCTTCCCAGAGTCAGCCGCTGGTCAGTTTCAGCGGCGGCTGAATCGGGGACAGCTGGGGTGCTGCTGGGTTGGTCCCGCAGCGCCGAGGGGCAGCGCTACAGGACCTACCGGCAGCACTCCAGCTGCTCTGCCCCTGGCTTCCCCGATTCAGCTGCTGGTCAGTTTCAGCAGCGGCTGAATCGGGGACGCCGGGGGCAGAGCAGCTCCAATGGTCCGGCTGCCCGGAGCACTTCCGGGTTCCTGATGTTGCCGGACCATCAGGAGTGCCGTACCATCAGATGCCGGACCAATGGAGTTTTACTGTAGTAGGGAGACGAACTGGCCCCCTCCCCTCAGAGAAGTGGGTTTGAAAACAGCTTGGACCCAAGGGTTTGGGGCTTTCTACACCATATAGAGCTCCATGGTGCACTGTCTCTACAGGGGGCTGGGGGTCGGTTTCGGGGGGACCAGCAGAGCTGGGGGGAGGAGGGAGCCCAGAGCTGGGCTGTCAGGGGCTGGGGTCAGGGCTGAGGGGTGCTGAGCTGTGGGGAGCTGCTCTGGTGCCCACCCTTCCCATGCCCCTCAGTTCAGAGGGCACCCTGCTCCTGTGTGCTGGAGGCTGCTGCCCTTTGACGTGGGGGGGTGTGTGTCTGCAGCGCAATCCCTCCCCCTGCCCGGCAGTGGCGGCTCCGGCAGCCTGGCTCACTCCAGCCCCTCTTCCCCCCCCCCCCCCCAGGCACTCCCGGTTCGGCGGCTCCTACGTGGTCCAGGGGCTGAAATCCCTCGGCGACAGGGACCTGGTGTTCCACAAGGGGCTGCACAACGTAAGTGTCTGCTCCTCCCCCCCGTCCGTCTGGCTTGTAACCGGGAAGGGGAGCTCCCTGTATGTTGGGGAAGGGGGGGCCGAGGAAGGAGCAAGGCCCCGGGGCCGGTTCCGACAGCAGCGTGGCTGCTTCGTGGTGGCCCGAGGCTGCTTGGATCCCCCGTGCCCAGCCGCTGGGCCGCTGCCCCTGGGGTTGAGAGAGCGGGTCTCGCGTGGGAGCCGGGCTCAGCGGGTCCCACCACGGAGCGCACCGGAGTCAGCGCCTGCCCTGCCAGGCTGCCGGGTTCCCCCCGCAGGGCTGGTTACGGGCTGGGTTATGGTTCCTCTGCTCACGCTGCCGCCCCACAGCTGAAGCACTACAGCCACGACCTGGGCAAGGAGGCGCGCCGGGTGCCCAAGCGCCGCCAGCCGGCCCGGGAGGCAGAGCCGCGTCGGCGCTCGGCCCTCAACGTCCGCCTCTTCCTGCGGGAGTTCTGCGGGGACTTCCTGGAGAGCTGCTACAACCGCCTCATGTGCCTGGTGAAGGTGAGTGTGGGGGGGCAGCTTCCCCGCCTCCTGGAGCTCCGGGGCTCCAAGCCCCTCAGTTCCCCGGGGTGGGGCAGGAGGGTCCCCAATGCCCCCCCCCCCAATACCTCCCCCCCCCAACCTCCGTGTGCTCCCCAGGACCAGCTGCTCCGGGAGAGAGGCCAGCAGCACGACGAGACCTACTACCTGTGGGCCATGGCCTTCTTCATGGCCTTCAACCGCAGCCAGCGCTTCCGGCCCGAGCTGGTCTCGGAGACGCTCAGCGTCCGCGCCTTCCACTTCATCGAGCAGAACCTCACCACCTACTACGAGGCCATGCTCCTGGACAAGAAGGAGGCCACGTCGTGGGCCAGGCGGTGAGCAGAGGCTCCCTTCCTGGGGGCGCTGAATGAGAGCAGAATGGCCCGGTGCAGCCGGGCAGGGAGGGGAGTGGGGGCTAGTGGTCAGAGCTAGGGATGCTGGGAGCCAGGTTTTATCCCTGGGGAGAGGGAGGGTCTATTGAGAGAACTAGGAGCTAGGACCCCTCCCAGAACTAGAGACCGAACCTGGGGGGGTCTATTGGGTTAGAGAAGGGGAGCTGGGGGCCAGGGTTCATGGGTTGATTCCCTTCCCCTGCTGCCTCTCACCTGCCATGTTACCCTCCCCGCGGGGGTGGGGGAGATGCCAGGTGCTGCTGGCCAAGGGGGCTCCCCTGACCAGCCTCTGCTCTGTGCCCAGAATGCACCTGGCCCTGAAGGCCTACCGGGAGCTGCTGACCACGGTGCAGGAGATGGATCGCTCCCCGGATGAGGCCGTGCGGGACAGCAGCAAAATCATTAAGAGTGAGTGCGGGGGGGTGTCTCCTGGGGCCAGACCCTTCTCCCCCCCCTCCCTCCCTGCCTGCCCTCTTGGAGCCAGCTGTGCGGAGGGGGCTGCTTTTAATTGGGGCTCCCAGCCCCTTGGCACTGGGCCCCCCCCATGGCTGCCCTAGGACCGGAAAGGGCCCAGCCCCCCACTCCCACCCCCCAGTGCTGTGTCAGCCTCTTGCCTGGTAGGTGCTGCCCCCAGGCCTGGCTGGGGTGCTCACTCACTCTGAGCCCTCCCCATGCTCCCCGGCCCCCCCAGATAACATCTTCTACCTGATGGAGTACCGGGAGCTCTTCCTCGCCCTCTTCCGCAAGTTTGACGAGAGCCGCCAGCCCCGCTCCTTCCTGCGGGACCTGGTGGAGACCACCCACCTCTTCCTCAAGATGCTGGAGGCCTTCTGCCGGGGCCGGAGCAACCTGGTGGTGCAGGTAGCTGGGCTGGGCGTGTGGGAGGGTTGTGTTGGGGGGGGAGGAGCACCCACTTCTCCCCTGCAGACAGGGGGAGGCGCCTCTGATCTGACACTGGGCCAAACTTGCCCCTTTTGCTTTTCCTGACGGTCCCTCTTGGTGGCCAGCAGGGGGCGCTAGATTCTCTGCTTCCCACCATCCCCACGTGCCTCAGGGGGTTCAGGCCCTGGGGTGCCCGGCCCTGCGGGGAGGAAGCGGGGGGGGCCCTTCCTGCCCAGCCGCCTCTCACCGTGCCATCCCCTTCCTGCAGAGCAAAAGGGTGCGGAAGAAGAAGCAGCCCCGAGCTGGCCGGGCAGCCCCCCCCGCGCCGCCCCACACCCCGCAGGAGCTGGAGGAGCTGTGGGCAGGCCTGCAGGAGCAGCTGGACACCTGCGCCCAGGTAGGGGGGGCAGCGCTGGGGGTCCCTGCAGGGTTGGGGCTGCCCCCCTTGGCGCTGTCGGTTTGCCCAGGGGTGGGAAGGACCCTGCCCAGCCTGGCTTGTGCATGGCCTTGTGGGCCTGTCACTTGCACAGGCCATGCCCCTCGGGGGGGCAAAGGAGTCTTTAGGGGGGGCCACCTCTGGAGTGGGGGGTGTCTGGGGAAAGGCAGCTATCCCCAAGGTTGGGGTGGGCCAAGACCCGGGTGGGAGGGGCCTGCTACTTCAGTGGGGGTAAGCCCAGCAAGGTGGGGGGCTGGTTCTGTTGGGGGGGGGGGATGTTCTGTGATCCCTCCCTGGGCATGGCTGGCTCTGGCCCTGCCTGCCGGGCGCTGAATCACCCCGGCCTCCTACTTCCCTGCCAGGGGGCCGAGCCCCTCCCGGAAGATGCGGTCCCCTTCGACGCTGCCTCGGAGACCCCGGTGGAGGAGCAGCGAGCGGAGGCCATGGTGCGCATCCAGGACAGCCTGCTGGGCCACCGGGCACCCGCCGCCCTCGCCCTGCTCCGCTCTGCCAGGTATTGTCCCAGCCCCGACAGCTGGAGGGGGCCGGCTCCCGGGGTGCTGCGCCCACGCTCGGCTGGAGCCAGGGGGGCAGCGGGAACCCCCTAACCTGTCTGCCTCCCCTTCCCAGGGAGGTGTGGCCCGAAGGGGATGTGTTCGGCTCCCCGCAGGCGGCCGTGGAGGAGGAGACCCAGCTGCTGAGACAGATTCTCTTTGCTCCCCTCCCTCGTGAGTATCCTCGCTGGGGGGGAGGGGTGTCATGGGGTGTGGGCTCCTCTCCCATCACCCCCCCCCATCTCCGCAGCCTGATTTCCCTCCAGACCTGTGGCCCTGTCCCCGCCCTGCTCGCCCAGGAGCCCTGTGTTCCTAGAGCCAGTTCATCCCCTGGGCCTGGGCTGTGTGTGACAGGCCCAGCCGTGAGGCAGGGATGGGCGGGCAGCCCTAGGGAAAGGAGGCAGCACCTCTGGAGGCTTCCCGGGCCTGGTGGCACCGCGTCCCCGTCATCCTGGTGTCTGGGACTCGCAGGGCAAGCGGCGCTTGAGGTCGAGGAGCCGGGGGAGGAGGAGGAGGGGGAGGAAGACGAGGAAGAGGAAGAACTGGCGTCCGTCCAGGTGTCGGAAAAAGAGTTTAGCTTCCTGGATTACCTGAAACGGTGAGGGGGGCCGTGGGGGTCGGGCCAGCAGGCGTGGGGCATGCTCTCCCCGGCTGGGCTCCTGCACGTAATGTGAGGGGCCCCAGATCCTGGGGTGGCAGGGTTCGGGGGGTGCAGAGGGGTTCGGGCCGGGGGATAAGATGCTGAGGGGAAGGAAGGCGGCTAAAGTGTGGCAGTTGGGAAGAGGGGGGGCAGGACTCCTAGCGCTCTGTGGCCTTGCCTCAGTTTCCCCTAGAGCCCTGCAAAGCCGCAGGTATCCGCGGCTCATCTTTGCAGCTACGGAAGCGGGTGGAGGGACGTTTTGTGGGCTCTGCTGGTCCCTGCCTCCTGGAGGCAGCCTCCAGGTGTGGGGAAGGGGCCTTGGCCCTCCGCTGAGCTGTCCTATGATCCTTTGCTCACCCACCGTGGGTTTGGGGGGGGCAGGTTCGCCAGCGCCAGCGTGGTCAAGGCCTACGTCCTGCTGCTCCGGAGCTACCGTCAGAACAGCGCCCACACCAACCACTGCGTGGCCAAGATGCTGCATCGCATCGCCTATGACCTCAAGATGGAGGCGCTGCTCTTCCAGCTCTCCGTCTTCTGCCTCTTTCAGCGCCTGCTCAGCGACCCCTCGGCCGCTGCCTACAAGGTGAGGGAGCCGCCCCCGCGCAGGGCTGGCCCTTTGCCACCTCTCCAGGAGGGAGGGCCGGCGCCGGGGAGAGGAGGCTCGAGCGTCCCTGTGTGGTAGAGCAGCCTTGGGTTGCTCTGGGCTAAGCTCGGCTCCCTGCTGGCCCCGGGGAAGCCGAGAATACCCACGATGCCGTGCGTCATCCTCCTCTCTCATTCACACTTGCTCCAGCTGTGCAGATAACAGCCCTACTACTACTGCTGTCCCAGTGGAGCTGCTCTGTTGGCTCAAGCGGTCCAGGCCCATGTGCTCTGGCCAGAAGGACTCCAGTTTGGTGCTGTGGTGGGGGTTTATGGGGTTGTGAAGCCTCTAATATTACCCCCCACCCACCCTTCCTCCCTCCCCAGGAGCTGGTGACCTTTGCCAAGTACATCCTGGGCAAGTTCTTTGCCCTGGCAGCCACCAACAAGAAGGCCTACGTGGAGCTGCTGTTCTGGAAGAGCACAGCCACCGTGCGGGAGATGACAGAGGGCTACAGCTCGCTGCGGGAAGGAGAGGGGTGAGGCCGGGCCCGGGGAGGTGAAGGCGGATGCCCTGGGACGGCGTGCCCTGATCCCCAGCTGCCCCTGCACACGGGGGTGGCTCTGGGGGAGAGGGGCCCTGGGCACCCCATTTAAGGCGGGTTTGCAGGCCTAGGGCCAGGCAGGTGGCTCAAGCCCCGGGGTCCCAGCGGGAAGGGGAGAGTCTCTGATGCCGGCAGCACCTCACCAGGTCTCTGCTTCCCCCAGTGCTGGCGTCCACAGGGCCTCCAAGTGGACTCGGCAGGAGGAAGAGGAGCTGCAGGAGCTGTACCTGAAATACAAGGGAGTGGAAGGTACCGGCTGCTCTAATGCCCCGCCAGGGCCCCAGGGTTCAGGGAGGCTGCGCCGCGGAGGACCTTAGAGCAACAGGCTAGAGCCAGGACTCCTGGGGTGTCTCCCAGCTCCGGGAGGGGAGTGGGGGTTAGTGGTTGGAACAGGGGGGATTGGCACTCGGGGCTCCCAGGTTCTATCCTGCCTTTTCCAGTTTGACTCTGAGCTTCTCCACCTTTCCCCATGCCTCAGTTTCCCCATCTGTACAAGGGCTCTGGGACATACCAGGGCACAGTCCAGACTGGGGGGGATGCGCTGGGGTGCTGCCAGCCACCCCGCAGTGTCTGCATGTGACTGTGGCATGCCAGGCACGTGCCAAGGCAGCCAGTATAGGAGGCTGAGGCGGGGGACAGTGCGGGAGGTGAGTTGGGGGGTGTGCTCCGTCCCAGGCTCCCAGCCCTGCTGCGGGGGTTGGGGGGTGGTTCTCCTAACAGTGCCCCGGCCTACCCGCAGGCGCCGACGTGGTGGGCAGCATCCTCACGCACCTGCCCAGCCGGACCCGGAAGCAGGTCGTCAAGCAGCTGGTGCGGCTGGGGCTGGCCGAGAGCAGGAGGGATTTCCCGCGGGAGAGGTGGGTGCGCTGAACGGTCGGGGGCTGGCCGGGGGGGCTCCCAGGCTGAGCTGGTCATGGAGAGCAGGGAGCCCCGAGGTCTGTGCCCAACCGCGACTCCGGCAGCGCCAGTGTGACGGTGCGTCTGGGTTCCCCCCGATCCTGCAGCCCCGTAGCAGCCAGAACAGACTCCGCCAGCCAGTCGAATGGAGGGTTTATTGCTCCTCCAGGACACAGCACAGCACAGACGTTACAGGACAGCGGTTACAGGAGTCAGGGCCAGGATGCCTCAGACCCCTGGGATTAGGGGGTCCGTCGCCCCCCTCAACCCTCAGCACCGTCTCCGCCTCCCTTCCTTTGTCTCTCCCCCTGGGAAGAGCAGTGTTATCTGCTCAAGCTGGGACTAGGTGTCTGGGCCAATCCACGTGTGGGTGAGTCAGTGGGAATCACAGAGCCCAGCGCAGGGGAACCCTAGGTGACAGAGCAGACGGCCCCCCCACTCCGTCACAGCCAGTAAATCCCCGGATGGGGCCGGGGCTGGGAGTCAGGACTCCTGGGTTCCATTCTCGGCTCCGTCACTGATGCTCTGTGAGGGGGGGGGAGGGGGGGCAGCACCTTGTTGCACTCTGGAGGCGCAGTGTGATCCTTGGGGGGTGCCGGGGCTGCTGCCCGCACCCCTGAGCCCCCGTGTTCTGGCCCAGGAAGGGGACGCGCCTCGTACTGTGGACGGAGGAGCAGGAGCTGGAGCTGCAGCGGCTGTTTGAGGAGTTCCGGGATGCAGACGGTGAGCTGGGGGGGAGCGGAGTGATCCAGGGACCTCTGATCAGCCGGGACTCGTTAGCCTCGTCTTCCCCCTCATATCCCTGCGCCCAGTGTAATAGAAGGGCTCTTCCCCTCCCCGTCTGATGCAGACCCTCTCCGCCCCTGCAGACATCCTGGGGAACATCATGAGGCACCTCACGGCCAAGCGCTCCAAAGCCCGTGTGGTGGAGAAGCTGCTGAGCCTGGGGCTGGTGGCGGAGCGCAAGGAGCTGTACAAGAAACGCAAGAGGAAGCCCGGCCTGCCTGATGTGGTAGGACCCTGGAGGCAGGGGGGGCTGGGGCCTGCTGCGGGGAGGGGAGAGGGGAAACTCCTCCCAGCCCTAATACTGGCTTCCCCCTTGTGCCCAGCTCTCCGTGCCCTCCTGGCCACGTGGAAACGTTCCCCTCCCGTTTGTGCGGGATGCGTGTCGGTGGGGCTGGCCCCACGGGGTTGGGGGGCTCCGGGGATGCCCCCCTTGCCCTGCGGGGGGCGGGGCAGGTGGTTCTGTCCTCAGCTGAGCAGCTTGCTCTGTGCTCCGCATCCCGAGCACGTTGTAAACCCCGGCTGTACATGGGGAAACTGAGGCAGGGAGTGGTGGGCATGCTGCGCGTGCTGAGTCAGTGGCAAAGCTGGGGAATAGAACCCAGGAGTCCTAGCCCCCATCCCCCAGGCTCTAGCCTGCTGGAGCCTGCTCCTTTTATGATCAGGCCCGGCTATGAGTCTGGACCAGGTGCCCTCTCATGCCCAGTCTCCCCCCACACGCCCCCTGGGCCTGTGACTCTACCGTGGCTCTGATCCCTTCCAGGGTGAGGACAGGTCCCCGTGGGGCGCAGCCGGCCAGGAGGACTCTGCGGAGGACGAGGAGAGCGACAGCGAGGGGGAGGAGGAGGCGGCCTGGGAGGAAGGAGGCGCAGGCGGCAGGGCTGCCGAGGGATGCTGGGAGCAAGGGGGCGAGAACCGGATGGTGCCGGAGCAGGACGTACAGGGCCTGGCGTGCTGCCTAAGGCAGGCAGGTGAGGAGAGGGCTTGCTCCCCCAGGGGCAGTGGGGGGGGCTGCAGTGCTGGCCTGGGGAGCTGTGGGGCAGGGCATGGGGCCTGCTGCTTGGCTGGGGCCTCTGTTGGAGGCAGCGAAGGCCAGCTGGCTCGGATTTAAGGCCTGTGTCTACACTGGCCCCCAAGCCCCAGCGATTCAGCCCCACGGCTCCTTTCCAGGGGCCCCGTCCAGCCCCACCTGGCTTCCCTGTGAGCTCTGGGCCCAGGCTTGTGAATCGCAGTGTGTTGTGCTGCCCCCTTTCCTAGAGGCATCTCTCACCCCCTCTCCCCCCCCCTTGTGCCCGCAGGCCTGGCTGTCCCCTTGCTGTGGCTTCAGAGCTGCCTGAACCGAGCAGCCGAGGACCGGGAAGAGGACGGTTAGTACGGTGGGGGGGGGATCAATGCTGGGGTGGCAGCTGGCGTTGGGCAGGACCCTGCCACGCTTGGGAGGGGGGTGTTAATGGCCAGAGTGCCATGGAGGGGGCTTGTGAATGGGGCCTGCTCCCACCTGGGGTGAGATGTTGCTTGGGGCCATGGCTTCTGTCTGGGGCGGGGGGGTCCGTGTGCGTCTCAGCACTAGCCCCCTTCCCCCCTCCCGGCCCCTCTGCCCCCAGGCACTGCCCAGCCCGTGCCCCTGGTGCCGCTCTCGGAGGAGAACGAGGACGCCATGGAAAACGAGGGGTTCCAGAAGCTGCTGCGGAAGGTCGGGGTTCGGGCCCCAGCTAACGAGCAGGTAACGAACCTGGGGAGGATGATTTTGGGGCATGGGGGGGGAATCCAGTGCATTGAGCAGGGACTGGAGTGTGCGGGGGGGGGGCTGTGCCAAGTCGCAGGAGCAGGGCCTGGGACCTGAGTGCCCCCTGCTGGCCGTGTCTGGTACTAACTGTCGTGTTGTGTGTCCCCCTTCCCCCCGCAGGAATCCTTCTGGCGCATCCCGGCCAGGCTGAGCCCCGAGCAGCTCCGGCGCGCGGCCGCCTCCGTGGCCCCGGCGGAGCCCGAGGTGGGGGGAGGCTCCCCACCGGGAGCAGGCTCCAGGGAGGAGCAGAGCGCCCAGGCCCTGCAGCGCTTGCGGCTGGCCAGGAGGAAGAGAGGGGCCTCGCTGGGTGAGTGATGGGTGGGGGCTGGCTCTGCCCCAGAGGGCGGGGGGCAGTGGGTTGTGCCCCCTGGGCCCCCTCCCCCCTTCGCTGACGCTTTCTTGTCCTATTTCAGAGGAGGAAATTCCTGTGCTGGAGCAGCCACCGGCAGCCCCAGGGTCTGAGCCAGAGAGGTGAGAGTCAGGGGTGTTTGAACCCCCCCGCCCCCGCACGCCTGGGTTCTCTCCCTGGCTCTGGGAGGGGGGTGGGGCCCGCAGGGCTGGGAGCCAGGACTCCTGGGTTCTGTTGTCTCTGCCACTCAGCCCAGTGGCCTCTGGCAGGTCCTGCCTGTGCCTCGGTTTCCCCATCTCTGGCAGAGTAATGACACCCCGTCTCGGTGTAGGGCTGGGCTGGGACGGGTGCCCAAGCCCTCCCTAATCCCGCCCCCTCTCACTGCAGGGACAGTCCAGGCCGCTCGCCGCCGGGCCCCAAGAGGAGCCGCGTGATCCTCAGCGACGACGATGACCCTGACAGCCCAGGTCTCTGAGCCCTCCCTGCCGCCTGGCTGTTCCCTGGGTGCAAAGGCCCCTCCCCCCCTTTCCCCTTCTTGGCTCCCTCCCCGCGGATGGGGCTGGTGACAGCTGCTGGGGGGCCGAGCCAGGAGGGGCCCTAGGTGCCTCCTGGTCTGGGGGGGGCAGGGGGGGGGATAGTCACTGTCTAAGCTGGGATGCTCCGGGGGGGGGTTGGCCAGGGGGCAGAGATGGGGGTTGAGCCGGGAGAAGGGGGAAGCAGGGGGTGAGGGAGGGGCACGTGGGTGGGTGCCCAGCCTCAGATCCCTCCTTCATTCTACCTTTCAGTGGCAGCGCCAGCTCGGCCGGCCCCAGAGTCGGATGGGGAGGGGGCGCGGCCCCCCAGCCGGAGGAAGCGCCTGCGCATTGAGGAGGAGGAAGAGGATTAAAGGGGCCGGACCGGAGCCTCCAGCGCCCCTGCCGGCTGCTCTCGGCAGGCCTGGCTGTGCTTTGGACGCTGACTCCTCCACTCGCTGCTTGGCAGCTAGGCTGGGGGGGCTGGAGCAGGGGCCACTATGGAGCCAGGCAGCCCCGGCCCCCCTGGGTCTGTGTTGAGGACTGACCCTTCCCCTTTCCCCTCCGAGGCGGGGTGACCCCTGGGAATCGGGTTCTGGGGTCCAAGGTTGAATCATTTCTTGCCCCTTGTGGGGCTGCCTCCCCCAATGGAGTCACAGGGAAGTGTCCTTCCTGGGGCCTGCAGCCTCATGTGGGAAGGGGGCATCCTGGGGGAGGGGAGACCCAAGCCCTGCCCCTGCCCTGGGCTAGAGCTGCCCCCCCCCCCCCACCCTGGGCCCAGCCCCCTCCCCAGGAGGTGCCATGATGCCTGGGGCCGGATGATGTATCTACTGGGGCCTGTCAACCTGACACGAGGGGCCCCTGCTGGATCAGTGGGGCTGGATCAGTGGGGCTGGAGCAGCTATGCCTTGGTGTGCTCAGCAGAGGTGCAGAGGGAGGCGTTAGTTCTGCTGGTGACTCGCTACGCCCCCAGAGGCCTTAACCCCCCCCTCCCCTGGGTTGTTCCCTGCGTGGGGCCTGCACCCCAGCCCCCTTCCTTGTTTAGTTTCCAGCAGGATTCTCCCCCCCGCCCTTTTGTTTGCTGTGTCATTGCGAATGGGCAAAGGCCAAAATAAAACAGACTGAACCTGCTCCCTTATCTCCCTGCTGCAATGTGGGGGGGTGGGCCTGGCAGCTGGGGTGGGGGGTTCTGGGGTTGGCTCTGCCCTCCCCCGCACTCCCTCCTGCACCAGAGCTGGCCTGAGGCCCGGCCTGAGCCCAGCCTGGACAGGGGTGCCTGTGCCAGCTTCACCCGGATCTCGCTGCCCTCCCCTCCCTCCTAGGGCTGGTGCCGCTGCCCAGTCCCCACCTTCCCCGCTGCCTGCCCCACGAGAGGCTGGCCCCCCAGCCCGAGGCTCCTGCACCCGCCCCGGAGAGAAGGGAGCAGGGACCGGTGGGCTGATCGGCTGCCTGATAAGGGAGCCCCCCAGCCTAGTGACCTCCCCCAGGCAGGCTATAAGAAGGGCTGGGTGGGCCGGGCATCCTACCATCCCTTCCCGCACCCAGGAGCTCCTGGTCTCATCTGTCCCCAGGTGAGCAGAAGCCCTAACACCCCTGCCGCCGCGGTTTGCTCTCGCACGAGCACGGGGAGGGGGCACGTTTACACTAGGCCTTTGCACGAGTGTCAGGTGCCAAAACCTGATGGGGTGGCTCTCTCACTGAGGGGGGGACTGCTATTGCATGATTTCCCCCCCTCCCCTGGGTGTGCAATTCCCTGGCAGTGTGGGGGGGATGCCCTGTTTCCTGGGGGGGAATGGAAGCTCTGTATGCTGTGTGGGTCCCTTGGGCTGAGTCTAGGGTGGGAATCTGCCCCCTGCCCTGGGATGCTGATGTTGGTAAGCAATCGGGGGGGGGCGGTGGCTCTTCTCCCGACTCAGGCAGCCCAGTGCCCTGGGGGAATGGCCCAATTGGTGCCTACCAGCCTCACTGTTTCCTGGGGGGGGTGATTCCTCTCTGGTGCACCCTGCCTCCCGGTTCAGTGCAGCTGCCTCTAACTGCCTAGGAAAGGAGGGGCCTGTTTTGCTCCCAGAACCCATCTGTGTTGAGGGACCACCTCCCCGTGCCCAGCTCCGGGGGGGGCCCTGGTTGGTGGGCACCCTTTGGGCTCCAGAGGCTTGGGGGTTTGTCAGCGCCCCTTGCTCCCAACCTGCAGCCACCCGCTCGCCCCAGGCTGGCTTCCTTGCCAGAACGGTCCCAGCTGCTCAGGTCACGTTTCCTGCCTGCGGATCTCAGAGCGCTGTAGAGATGGGGAAACTGAGGCACGGAGCCCGGCAGGCCCAGGGCAGAGCTGGGAGCAAGACAGGGACCTCCTGCATCCCAATGCAGTGTCCTGTCCATTAGGCCACACTGCCCCCCCCACCGCTCTGCAGCGAGCCCAGTCCCCTTCCTAGCCCAGCCGTGTGCAGCTGGGGCATGGCTGGCCATAATCCCGGGCTCCAGAGGACAAAGATTGGTCCCCCCCGCCCCCGGGCTGTGCCAGTAGCTGCAGATCCTGGGTGGCAGGGAGGGGCTCTGAATTCTTGGGTCTGTGACGTGTCCCCTTCAGCAGGGTCTGCGCTGCCCCCCGAAGGACCTGCCCGCCATGCACCAGTCACTTCTCTGCTTCTGCCTACTCCTGCTGGGCCCTGAGCTAGAGGGGCACTTGCTGCCCCCCACAACTCGCCCGGGAGGCGCCGCTGGGACCCTCAAGCCCCCAGGCCTGGAAGTCTCCCCCTTCCCCAGCTCCCAGCGGGCTGGGGCCAGGGCCTTGCTTGGCTCCCTTCCACTGCAGCTTCCCCAGCCGGGGCTCCCAACGAGGGGTGTCTCCTGCCCCGACTTGCTGCCCGCAGCCCTGGAGGGTTTCTCCGAGCTCCCACCGCTGCCCTGGAGCCTCGCCAGCGCAGCCTTGGCCCTCTCCCTCCAAGGGGCCGGCTGCCCCCACCACGCCGAGGCGCTGGTGCTGCAGCTCTACGGGGTGGTGGGGATGGATGATGCCAACGCTCTGCTACTGGGGGTAGCGAGCCTGCCCGGAGCCCCCAAGCAGGGTGGGAGAGGCCGGGCCGCCTTGCTCTTCAATGTGGATCAGCTGGCAGGCGTGGACCCCCAGCGCTGCTCAGGGCTGGCCCGGCTCAACTCCCTGCTGCTGGGCCCGGTGGCCAGCACCCATGCCACCTTCCCAGCCGCCGCCGCCGCCTGCCGCCGGCTGGGGGCTGCCTGTGCCGGCGTGGCGCCCAATGGCACCACCGCTTTCTCCGTGATAGACCGGCACGGCGCCTACTCCCTGCCGGGCCGAGGGGCCCAGGCCTGGCTTCACCGCTGCAGCCGGGCCGGGAGGAACCGGCGTGGGACCGTGGCAGCCTGCAGCAACGCACAGGAGCAAAAGGTCCACGGTGTGCTGGAGTGGGTGCCCTTGGTCAGCACATACTACAACGTGGGCACCAGCATGTACTACGCCTTCCGGAACTGCACGGAGCTGGCCCAGGAGCGGGGCCTCGAGGCCGCCATGGATCTGGGCTACGACGCCCTCCTGGGGCTGACGGGCGGGGTAGGGAGCCCCGTGGTCTTGGGGGCAGCCTTGGGGCTGAGGCCAGCATTCAAAGTGGGCATGCGGTCTCTGATCCGCTACTTCCGGCAGGCAGCGCTGGCTGAACCCCTGCCCACGAGCTTCTCTGGCCCCATCAGGGGAGCCACCTCCTTCCCACTGCGAACGCGCCGCGCGTGAATAAACCTGAGCACGGCCCGTGCTTTGATCCCAGTGCCGGTGTCCATGATGGGGGCAGCTGGGGGCATGGAGGGGAGCTGCCTTATAGCCAGCCCAGCTTCGTGCCTAGCCAATTGCACCCTCCTACATGCAGTGGGTGTGGTGGGTCTCAACCCGGTCCTGTTGGCCCTCTATCTCAGCCACAGCAGGCAGTGGGGCTGGAGTCTGGCCACAGGGGAGGTGGGAAGGCCCCACCCCCACCATGTGCCTGCCAGCTCAGCAAGGGCGCCTGTGCATGAAATTGATAAAGGGCTTGTGACCTCCCGCCAGGGTTAGCCTGACCCAGGACAGCCAACTGCCAAGTGTCTATAAAGATCAGCAGGCCTCAAAGGTGCCAGCTGAGCAAATTTCCCCCAGTCACGTGGCCTGCCTAGCCCAGCCTCGTCCTGCCTAACACAGTTTGGCCACCGTGGGGTTTTGTTACCAGCCGTGAAAGCGTGGGCTAGTGGTCACAGCAGGGCACTAGGCCGCCTGGGTTCTGGTCTTGAGTTGGGCGCAGTTATCAGCCCCCAGCCTTTTGACAAGTGCGTTGAGATCCACAGGTACACACTACAGGGGCCCTTGAGAGAGCGCCAGCTCCCTGCACCTGTGGGCAGGGACAGACCCTGTCCCCTGCAGTGTGCCCAGGATCCAGGTGTGACGCCGCGTCGGGGAGCCCCCGACCCTGCACCCCTGTCCGCAGCCAGATGTGACTCTCAGCCAGGCTGCAGAACAGAAGATTTATTTGCTTCCCAGAGATACAGGGCCGCACAGGCTCGACATTGACACAGGAGCCAGGGCAGACAGCCTAGTCCTCTGGGGGGAAAGGGGTTCACAGGCCCCGGAACCCCCCTGTCCTGGATTTAGTCTGCTTCCTTCATGCTTCCCTCTGCCAAGACTGCAGCAACTCAGCCCCCAGGCAGCCACACCCTTTGCTTTGTTTCAGGTTCCACTACCTAGCCCAGGTGTCAGGCGGCTGGGGGACGGGGACACACACACACAAAACGCAGCAACTAGTGAATGCCCAACCAGAGTGGATCCAGGGCCACAAGCGTGTACAGCACACCCCACTACGTCACACCAGTGCAGTGCCTGGGCTCTGGTGCCAGCTGGCTAGGGTGGAAACATCTGGCTGCAATGACGGATTATTGGGGAGACCCATCCCCAGGCGGTGGAACCCAGCTGCTCCCCGGAGCTGCGTCACCCTCCCATGAGCAGCGTGGGCTGGGGCCTGGCAGTGCCCGTCCCAAAGGCCCAGGAGGGGGAGGAAGATTAGAGAACGGTGCAGCACCAGCCTGGGCAGAGAGGAGCGCCTGCAGCTCCGCATAGGGCCATGCGGGGCTGGGCCTGCCGTCCCACTTTGGCCGGGCTGCACACTCGCATGTCGGGGGCACTGCTGGTACTGCAGGAGCTGATTCATTGCCCAAAGACCATGCCTACCTGTGCCCAGGCTGTGCCCCTCCTCTGCAGGGCCACGGAGAGCCCGATTCGCCGGCAGGGACTACTAACCCCTGGCAGGGCGATGGGAGGAGGGGGATATCCCTCAGCAGGGGGGCAGTGGAGGGGCTGGGGGCTCGAGGGGTTAGGGCTGGCACTGGGGGCTCTGGGGACGGGTGCAGGGGGGCAGTGGAGGGGCTGAGGGCTCGAGGGGTTAGGGGCTGGCACTGGGGGCTCTGGGGACGGTGCAGGGGACAGTGGAGGGCTGAGGCTCGAGGGGTTAGGGCTGGCACTGGGGGCTCTGGGGACGGGTGCAGGGGCAGTGGAGGGGCTGGGGGCTCGAGGGGTTAGGGCTGGCACTGGGGCTCTGGGGACGGTGCAGGGGGCAGTGGAGGGCTGGGGCTCGAGGGGTTAGGGCTGGCACTGGGGGCTCTGGGGACGGGTGCAGGGGGCAGTGGAGGGCTGGGGCTCGAGGGGTTAGGGCTGGCACTGGGGCTCTGGGGACGGTGCAGGGGGCAGTGGAGGGCTGGGGGCCTCGAGGGGTTAGGGCTGGCACTGGGGGCTCTGGGGACAGGTGCAGGGGGCAGTGGAGGGCTGGCTGGGGGGGCTCTGGGGACGGGTGCAGGGGGGCAGTGGAGGGGCTGGCACTGGGGGGCTCTGGGGACGGGATGCACACCGCAGGGTGGGTGTCACAGCAGTGTGGCTGGAGCTTGCCTTGGGGTGTTGGATTAGCTCCCCCCCCGCTGGGGCCCACTGGGCAAGCAGCCATGGGGCCTGGGCTCCCCAGCGGGGAGAGCGGGCGAAGCCGCCGCACTCTGTGGGCCCCGCCCCTTCCGAGGCCCCGCCCCTCATTCACTTTCTTAGTTCAGCTCCGCCCCCTTTCCGAGTCCCCGTCTCCTTCTTCCCTGTTACGTCATTTCTGGGAATTCAGTCGGCTGGCTCCTGCCCTGGGCTCCGCTCTTCCGCTTAGCGCCTCCCCTCCCGCCGCCGCTGCTGGGGGGAGGCGTGTCCTGCCCCGCCTCTCAGCCAACCAGCGTCGGGCAGGGGCGGGGTCTCCTCCCGGAGGAGGAAGAGCGGCTCGCCGCGCGCTGGGAGGGCCGCGCGGAGGCCGGCACGGCAGGCTCAGAGCACCAGCGAGCCGGGCAGCAGCGCGGAGCCAGGTGAGGGGGGCGGGGCAGGCACTGGGGTGGGGGCTACTAGTGGGACATGGGGCTGGCACTGGGGGTGGGGCAGAGTGCAGGGGCAGTGGAGGGGCTGGGGCTCTAGGGGTTAGGGCTGGCACTGGGGCTGGGTGCAGGGGCTGGGGGCTCTAGGGGTTAGGGCTGGCACTGGGAGGCTGGGTGCAGGGGCTGGGGCTCTAGGGGTTAGGGCTGGCACTGGGGGCTGGGTGCAGGGCTGGGGCTCTGGTTAGAGCTGGCACTGGGGCTGGGTGCAGGGCTGGGGGCTCTAGGGGTTAGGGCTGGCACTGGGGCTCTGGGGCTGGGTGCAGGGGGCAGTGGAGGGGCTAGGGGCTCTAGGGGTTAGGGCTGGCACTGGGGGGCTCTGGGGCTGGCTGCAGGGGCTGGGGGCTCTAGTGGTTAGAGCTGGCACTGGGGCTGGGTGCAGGGGGCAGTGGAGGGGCTGGGGCTCTAGGGGTTAAGGCTGGCACTGGGGGGCTCTGGGGACGGGGCTGGGTGCAGGGGGGGCGGTGGAGGGGTGTCCGGGGGCTGCTGTCACTGCCAGCTGATGAGCTGTTCAGGAGCAGTGTAAGCTCTTTCTACCTCCTCAAAGTGCCCCCTTTATGTGGGGGGTGGGGCTGGTACTGGGGGGTCTGGATGGGGTGGGGCTGGTATTGGCGGTTCGGGGCTGGCTGTCATGGTGCCCTGCCCCATGGGGCAGGGGTCTCCTGACCAGTGTTAGCCCCATCCCTCCCTTCATGAACTCCTGTGGAGAAGGGGGCAGGGCTGTCATGGTGGGGGGTGCAGCTCTGGGCAGTGGTTAGCACTTGTAGCTCCTTGGCGGGTAAGGCCCTGTCCAGGGAACGTGTTCTGTGGGACAGATACTTCCCCTCCTCTTTGCATGTGATGCAAGCTGCAGTTGGCTTCCTGGCTTCCCACAGGGGAGCTCTTTCAGGAGTCTGGTCACCTGAGCCCCTGGGTAAGGCCAGAAACCGCCTGGCCTGGCCCTTTCTGCCCTCAGGTGCACCGAATCCCTCCTCAGCCCACCCTGAAGGGTTTAACCCCTAACCCCACTGGAGCCAAGCCAGGAGGGAGGGCTGGGGACCTGCAGAGGAGAGGAAGTGGGTTGCACTCAGCCGTGGGTGACAGGCTTAGACGGCAGGGCACCTGGCCGCCTCACCTGAGCCCTGGTCTAGCCAGGCGCTGGCACGCCCCCCCGTCTCCCTTCCCTGGTGGGTTGACAGGCGAGAAAATTGCTTTTGCGGCTGGGAGCAGGACTAGGGCCTGGGTGGGGGGGCATGTTTGGAAATGGCTTCAAGCGCTGATGGTGCCAAGTGGCTGGGTGCCAGGCCATCCGAGGGAGGGTGGCGCGGAAGTTCAAAGGCGGAACTAGTGGGTGTTCAATCAATGTGTGGTGCCCCACAGCCCCTGGGCTCCCCTCAGCTCTGCCAGTGCCCCTCACTCCCAACGCTCAGCCCCTGCCAGCCCAGCCCTGGGCTCCCCCCACAGTTCCCCCTTTTAGCTGAAGGGCCCCAGGACTCCCCAGAATTTGTGCAGTTCCTGCCCTTAAAGACCTTCCCCACAGTGAGCAGCTTTGCAGAGGCCCTCAGAGCCCAGTGAGATGGGGCGGGGGGTGGGGGCTTTGCAGGAACCGGAGAGCTCATTTTCTGGCACCCCCAAAGCAGCCCAGCATTGCCCCCCAGCTTACGGCCCTCGTGCGGGGGCCCTGTGGCTTGGGGGGGGGGGGGGGCCTGTGGTTTGTGCTGGTACCATCTGCGGTTGAGTCTCCTCCTAGTTTCACAGCTACAGGCTGCTGCTTTGTCCAGCTTGCAGATGCTCCCATGGAGGAATGCAGGCTTGCGGGGGGGGAGGAGCCCTGCTGGCAGTGGTGGGGCGTTCCAGCCGCTAGGCCCCTGCGGCCATAGTGGGCAGAGGCTGGAAACTGCCCTAAATGACCTAGCGGGGCATCTGTGCTCTGACAACTGCTGCTACATCTTTCCGCAGCTTTGATTTCCTGGTGGGTTCCCTTTATGCCGGGCTGGGCTGGCAGGGGCTGTGGGGCAGGAATGAGGGGCACTGGCAGGGGCTGGGGGAGGGGTTGGGCTGGCAGGGGCTGTGGGGCAGGAATGAGGGGCACTGGCAGGGGCTGAGGGAGGGGTTGGGCTGGCAGGGGCTGCGGGGCAGGAATGAGGGGCACTGGTAGGGCTGGGGGAGCCGAGGGCTGGATTCTTACCCAAAAGAAAGCCAGTTGCTAGCATAAGCTATGAATGCTGGGGGGGGCACAGGGAACGGGCGTCCTCCAGTGCCATTCAGCAGCCCCTCTCCACACAGCCAAGCCTGGGGCAGCTGCCCCGTGTGGAGTGACCCTGGTCTGTGCTGCTGAGGCCCTGGGAGAGCCGGGTTCGAGGCAGCGGCAGCAGTGTCTCTTTCCCTTCCCAGCGGTGGCTGCAGAGCTGGGAACATCCCATCCCCGAACGCAGGCTCCTTGTGGCCTTGGGGCCTAGAGTCAGCGCCCCCTGGAGGGGGAAGGCTGGCTGTCCCAGCCCCTGGCTGTTCCCTGGGGGGGGCCCCCACTCACCTGCTGCCTGGGTTTGCTCCCCAGAGGTGGGCTGGCACTGCCCCCAGCATGGCTCAGTGGCAGGAGGTGCAGCAGCTGGAGAAGGCCTACCTGGATCAGGTACACCAGCTGTACTCGGACGACCACCTGCCCATGGAGGTGCGGCAGTACCTGGCGCCCTGGCTCGAAGACCAGAACTGGTAACAGCCAGCGAGGGAAGGGTTAATGGGGGCAGAGTCGGCAGCTGGGACCCACAATTGGCAAGCGCTGGGGATGTCTCAGATCGAACCAGGAGTGGTCTGGTGTGGGGAAGGGGAGCAACACCCCCACAGGCAGCCCTGCGGGAAGGGGGAGCAGGAGAAGCCGGGGGGGGTCCTCCAGGCAATGCGACCCTCAGGCACCTCTGCTGGCATGCCCCGGGGGTCCCTGCTGGAGGGGGGGACAGTGCAGCCCCGGGGGTCCCCGCTGGAGGGGGACAGGCAGGAAAGGGACAGTGCAGCCCTGGGGGTCCCCGCTGGAGGGGGACAGTGCAGCCCCGGGGGTCCCCGCTGGAGGGGGACAGGCAGGAAAGGGACAGTGCAGCCCCGGGGGTCCCCGCTGGAGGGGGACAGGCAGGAAAGGGACAGTGCAGCCCCGGGGGTCCCCGCTGGAGGGGGACAGTGCAGCCCCGGGGGTCCCCGCTGGAGGGGGACAGGCAGGAAAGGGAGGGGTCCCCGCTGGAGGGGGACAGTGCAGCCCCGGGGGTCCCCGCTGGAGGGGGACAGGCAGGAAAGGGACAGTGCAGCCCCGGGGGTCCCCGCTGGAGGAGTGGGGTGCAGCCCGGGCTCTCCTGGCAGCGTGGGGTGGCCTGGGGCCGGGGACCCTGCAGTGCACCCTTGTCTCTGCCCCAGGAGCCAGGCAGCCGAGCTCCCTGTGGCCGAGTCCCACTCCTCGCAGGCCCACATGCTTTTCCACACCCTTCTGGCCATGCTGGACGACCAGTACAGCCGCCTCGGCACCCGCCAGGAGGACTTCGTGCTCAAACACAACCTGCGCAAGTCCAAGCTCAACCTGCAGGTGGGGGCCGGGCTGCTGGGGGGAGGGGAGGTGGGTGGGGTCCAGGCCGGGGGTGGGGCAGGGTGTCTGTGCCTCCTCCCCCTCCCCCAACGCCTCTGGCTTCCTTCCAGGCCAAGTACCAGGAGAGCCCAGAGGAGCTGGCCAACGTCATCGCCAACCTGCTGCTGGAGGAGAAGGCCATTCTGAGCAGGGGCCACGCAGCCCAGCAGGCAAGGCAGGGGAGGGGGCCGATCCCTGGGCTCATAGTCTCCCCAGCAGCGCAGTGCCTCCCCCACTCCCTGCCAGACCAGAGGCCCCCCCTCGCTCCCCAGAGGGCCCCCCAGTCTGCCTCCCCCCCCCTCCCCCTCGGTCGCTCCCTCCCTGAGTAGTGACCCCCTCAGCCTGGCTTCCTGCCATGCCCGCTAGTGCTGTATTGGGGAGTGCCCCCTTTCCTGGGTAGCCAGCCCACCCCCCTGGCTCTGACTGGGGGGCTCAAAGGGGCCCATCTCTTGTGCGTCCCCTGCAGGCGACAGCTCCGCCACCGTCCAGCGCCCCCCATGGAGACGGACCGGCAGCAGAAGATTGCAGGGCGCCTGACGGAGACCCGGGCAGCGGTGCAGGTGGGTATGGCCTGGAGCTCGCCCGGTGCCCTCCCCAGACCACCCCACGCTGCTGGGAGAGGGATAGGGGAGCCCGGGCTGCACCCCACTCCTCCAGTGGGGACACCCGGGGCTGCACTGCCCCCCCTCCTCCCTCCAGGCGCTGGTTCCCCTGCATCCCTTCCCCACTGGGCCTTGGGTGGAAATGCCTCAGTTTCCTGGTGGGTAGGGAGCCTGGGGCCCTGCCCCCAGCCCATCCTGAACATGTGGCCAGCTGGCTCAGTCCCCCGGACCCAGCCCCTGTGTCAGCTGGGAGCCACGGCGTGCACCCCAGGCTCTCCTTCCCCCATAGCCGGTTCCCTTTGCCCCCCGCCAGGAGCTGGATCGCACCGTGCGGCACCTGGAGGAGCTGCAGGACACCTTCGATTTCCGCTATAAGGTTCACCGCATGGCGGGTGAGGAACCCAGCTGGCTGGCAGAGGGAGGGTGAAGTGGGGGGGGGGGGGCCTGGGGCAGCAGGGGGGCTGAGTGGCCCTGGGGGTAGGGGTAGTCGGGGGGGGGGGTGTCTTCTGCTTGCTCCCCCCAACATGCTCCATGTGCAGCCGGGTTTCCCCTGAGCGAGGGCAGAGCCGCCAGGAGGGCGCAGGGTGTGGGGGGACAAGGAGACCCCTTCCCAGAGCCGCCGCCGCCCTCCCTACCTGATGTGGTGCTAGGGGGCTAAGGCCTCCTGCGCCGGGGAGGGGGCTCAGCGGGGGACACTTCCCCCTTGCAGTCAGTGCTGCCCCCCCATATCCCAGCAAGCTGTTAGGGGGCTGGGGAGGGGGCCCTGTGTGGCAGGGGTTTGGTAGGGGGCTGTGCGGTACATGGCTGGGAAGAGGTTTGTAGGGGGTGTGGTGCTGCACCGGGGGGCTCTGTAAGGGGTGCTGTGCTGCAAGGGGCTGGACAGGTGGGGCTGGGGGCTCTCCCCAGCTGTGGCGCTAGGGGGCAGGTTCTGTTCCTGCCCCCCCCCACCCCACCTGCGAGCTGCTGCTGTCTCTCCAGCAGAGGGGGCTCCCGCCAGCCCCGAGCTGGCCCGCCAGATGGGACAACTGCAAGTCCTGCTGAACAACCTGGATCGGAACCGCAAGGTGAGTCCGGGGCTCCCTGGCGCCGCTGCATCGAGGGGGCAGTCCCCCCTCCGGGCGCTGGTTCCCCTGCATCCCTTCCCCACTGGGCCTTGGGTGGCCATTCCTCAGTTTCCCAGGAGCTGTCCTCTCCCCCTGGGCTGTGCTGCTGGGAGCTGGGCACGGCCAGTCTCCCCCCCCCCCCCCCCGTAGGTGGGAACAAAAAACAGGACTATGTAGCACTTTAAAGACTAACAAGATGGTTTATTAGGTGATGAGCCCAGACCCACTTCAGATCAAATTGTGGAAGATAGCATGACCATATATACCAAGGGATACAATCAAAAAAAGTGAACACATATAGAAAGGACAAATCAAATTTCAGAACAGAGGGGATAAGGGGAGGCAATGTCTGTGAGCTAATGATATTAGAGGTGATAATTGGGGAAGCTATCTTTGTAATGGGTAAGGTAATTAGGGTCTTTGTTAAGACCCCGGTGTAAAGTGTCAAATTTAAGCATGAATGACAGTTTCTTGCCATTTCAACCAGAAAGGGCATTGTCTCAATGACCTGATTACCTGCATCCTGCTTCAAAGACATTTTCACACCAGGCTTGAGAGAGAAACCTCTGAACTGTCATTCATGCTTAAATTTGACACTTTACGGGGTCTTAACAAAGACCCTAATTACCTTACCCATTACAAAGATAGCTTCCCAATTATCACCTCTAATATCATTAGCTCACAGACATTTGCCTCCCCCATCCCCTCTGTTCTGAAATTTGATTTGTCCTTTCTATATGTGTTCACTTTTTTGATTGTATCCCTTTGGTATATATGGTCATGCCTATTTTCTTCCACAATTTGATCTGAGGAAGTGGGTCTGGCCCACGAAAGCTCATCACCTAATAAACCATCTTGTTAGTCTTTAAAGTGCTACATAGTCCTGTTTTTTGTTTCAGCTAAACTAGACTAACACGGCTACATCTCTATTACCCGTGGGTGGGGGTCTCCTCGTGGGGTGCCAGGGGTCACTGCAGACAGTCTCTCTGGCAGGATGTGCTGGCCCGGGCGCAGGAGCTGCTGGGCCGCTGCGAGACGCTGCAGGATTTCCTACTGGAGGAGCTGGCTGAGTGGAAGGAGCGGCAGCGGAAGGCCTGCCTGGGGGCGCCCTGTGACACCAGCCTCAGCCTCCTGGAGACCTGGTACGGGGCAGAGAGGGCGTGGCAGACCTGGTACGGCAGCCCCACAAGCAGAGCGCAGGCCCCGGCCGGGTGGTACAGCCTGTAATTGGAGGGGAACCCCAGCCGGTCCTGGCTCTCCGGCCTGTCGCCTCCGTATTCCGATGACGCCCTGGCCCCGAGGCCGGGCACTTCCCTGGATCCATTGGCCCCTTGCTCTGGTCCGGCGGCTTTGCCCAAGAGGGAAGGGGAGCGAGCGAGTTCTTGCCGGGGGAGCAGGCCGCACGGACACACACGAGTGTCGGCGGGTCCCTCCCGCCGCCACGCTCTGGGTACATCCCCCGGGGCTGCCCCCAAGGGGCTGCTGAAACGCCCTGTCGATGGCCGGGGCGGGAGCCTGGTCTCTAGGCTCCTGGGAAGGGCTTGGGGCTGGATCCCCAACGTTGACCCCGCAAGGAGCCCGCCTGGGGCAGCCGTGGAGCTTGGGGCTGCTTTGTGTGCCCGTTGGGCCTTGGGGTGAGCTAGCAGTGACTCCGCCAGCAGCGCGGAACCCCCCCGCCCCCCCGACTTGGCTCACCTCTGCCTGTAGGTTCACCGGGGCGGCGGAGGTGCTGTTCCAGCTCTGGCGCTTGCTGCGGGCGCTGGGCGAGCAACACGCCAAACTGACCTACCAGCACGACCCGCTCACGGCGCAGCTGCCCCTGCTGGACAGCCGGCTGAGGGAGCAGCTCTGCTGCCTCATGAAGAGGTGTGAGGGGATTTGGGGGGGCAATGTACTGGGGGCTGCTCCATAGGAGTGGGAGGGGCCGGGGGGCAGAGGTTCCACCCTAGGAACATGGAGGTGGAAGGCTTCCTCATAGGAGTGTGGGAAGGGGTCGGGTGGTGCATGAAGGGGGCTGGTGTCTGGGGATTGGGCTGCCCCATAGCCATATGGGAGGGGTATTGGGGCCTGGCCCATAGGAGTATGGGGAGGGGGTTCCTTGGTGCAGGGACCTGACCGGCTCAGGACAGGGGGGATGGGGTCGCTGGACCACGTGGGACTTGGGAGTATAGAATTGCATTAGGGGGCACCCTGGGGTGCTAATGCTGCCTTCCCCCCCCTTCCCCCCAGGTCCTTTGTGGTGGAGGTCCAGCCCGTCATGTCCTTATTCAGCTGGAGGCCCCTGATTCTGAAAACCGGCACCAAGTTCTCCGTCCGTGCCAGGTGAAACTCCGGTCCCCTTGGCCTGCCTGCAGCTGCTTCACTTGCCTCCCCCCCGCCCAGCCTGCAATGCCTCGTGTCCCCTATCATCCTGTGAGGGCTGGTGCTTACTCCACAGTGTGACGGTGTGGTGGGGTTTTCCCGTCTCCTGCACCCCCGTAATGGCACGGACAGACTCTACCAGCCAGTAGCATAGAGGGAGTTTATTGCTTCTCCAGGATACACCACAGCACAGCACAGCACAGCACAGATGTCATCTGGTTACAGGGCAGGCCTAGGATGCCTCAGCCCCCCTTGAGATGGGGGAGGCTGGGCCCCTAAATCCCAGCCCGTTGCCTAGGCTGCTTCCTCCATGATCCCAGCCATAAACCTAACTCACTCACTTCCAGCCCTGCCCCCAGCCAGGGCTCCACTCCCCTTCTTCCCATTGTTCCGCTCTCTTGGAGATAACTGGTCAGACAGCTCCGAAACCCCTTTGCATAATGACTCATCCCCTGCCCTGCTGGGCCGTGCTACAGACAGCAGCCAGTGGAGGTCACTCACAGCCCACTGCCCAGCATAGCAACCAGCAAGGTACCCCCACTATGTCACAGTTCTCCCCCCTCCGAGAGCGAACTGAGCAGGGTCACGCCGGTCGTGACCTAGGGAAGTTCGGGTCCTCTGCGTGGGAACCCGCCCTGGGCCATGGATGCTCCCCTTGACTTGGGCCGGCCGCGGCGAAGCCCCACATGAATCGGCTTCCCTCTGTCCACTCGCTGCACACCTCCGGGGGGGACTGGCACAGGCCTGTCCTCTGTGGTCACACCCACCCTTGCACTGGCCTTGATCTCTGGTCAGGGTCTCTCGGGCCGGGGCCATGAGCTCAGCGAGCCTTCCCTGGACCGACAGGGCATCTTCCATCCCCGACGCTCCATCCAGGGAGGTCTTCCCCTCCCATAACTCTCTCAACAAGCCCAGGGGGTCCTCTATACGGGGTAGGGCAGCTTTCCTCCCGTCTTCGGCCTTCCCACCCCTCTGGCAGGAGTTGCAGTACCGCTGCACAGCTGCAAATATCCCCAGCCAGTAGAAGTGTTGGAGCAGCCTCAGCCGGGTGTGGCGGATCCCCCGGTGGCCCGCAACACAGCAGCTTGTGGCGATACTTTTGGGGGACAAGCAGCTGCCGCTGGACCCCCCATGCCCTCACCTTCCTGGGGGGAAGCCATTCCCAGAACAGGAATCCTCGCTCCCACAGGAATCTCTCCTGGCCACCTCTCCCCAGGAGCTGAGCTGCACGGAGGCCAGCCTGGTCCCTCAGCCTCTGCAAGGAGGGATCTGCCTGCACCGCAGCCTGGAATTCAGCCGCTGGGGCAGGGATCGGGACCTGTTCCCCGCCCTTGCCTAGGTCCGGAGTCCCAGCTTGTCTGGGGCTGGGGATGGGACCCTGAGGACCCTGCATGGAGTCCTCCTCTGGATCCAGGTTGCCAGCCCCTCGCTGGCTCTGGCTCTGGCTCCAGGCAGTGACTAGAGCCCTCTGGGATTCATGGGGCCACTCCTCTAGGTCATTCCCCATCAGCACTTCCGTGGGCAAGTGCGGGTGGACCCCAACTTCCCTAAGACCTTCCTTGGCCCTCCATTTCAGATGCACCCTGGCTACAGGCACCTTAAACGGGGACCCGTCTATGCCCTTCAGGGTCAGCTGAGTGTGGGGTAGTACCCAGTCTGGGGCCACTATGTCGGATCGGGCCAGCGTCACCTCCGCCCCTATGTCCCAGAAACCCGTCACCTTCCTACCATCCACCTGCAGGGGTACGAGGCACTCACTCCGGAGGGGCCGTCCTGCCCCCACCCGGTACACGGAGAAATCCGCCTCCCGGGGGTCAGACCTCCCAGGGGAGGTGCACTGAGCATCCTTCCCCCCCCACTCTGAGCTGAGGTTTGCCTGCCAGCCCCTACCTCTGGGGCAGCCTGCCCTTCCTCCAGCTCCAGCCAGTTAACCCTGGAAAGTCCCAGGTCATGGGACCTGGTGCACTGAGCCCTCTTGTGGCCTTTTTGCCCACAGTGATGGCAAGTTAGGCCCTGCAGGCCCCTTTGGGCTGTCTCTGTCCAGGCCCTGGCTGGTTCTCTGGGGCGCAGGTGACTTGTCTCTTGGGCTCGCCTTGTAGATGACTCTGTCGCTCAGCCAAGATCCAGTCTTGGCGCGATTCCCTCTCTCTCCGGGACTCCTGTTCACACCCGGACCGGCTCTCTGTGAACTCGTCCGCCAGCCTCCCGGCTTCCTGGGGGTTCTCCGGACTTTGAGCCACAGCCTCAGGCTGGGTGTGCATGCTTCATAGAACTGCTCCATCATGATCAGCTTGAGTAGTCCCTCTGCGGTCTGGGCTCCGACTCCAGACACCCACTTGCGGCAGTATTGCACCAGGCGGGAGGCCATATCCACATAGGTCTCCCGTGGCCCCCTCTGCACCCCCCGGAACTTCTTCCTGTACATCTCGGGGGTCAGCCCGAACTTGACCTTGACTCCTTGACTCGGTTGTAATCCCCTGGCTGTAGGTCTTCCAGCTGATTGAGCACTCCGGCAGCCTCCTGGTTCAGTGAGGGGATGAGCTCCTGTAGCCAGTCAGCTGGGGGGACCCGTTGCAGTCCACAGGCCCTCTCAAAGGAGCTGAGGAACCCGTCTATGTCACCCATGTCTTTCAATTGGGCCACCACGAGTTTCTCCAAGCGTCTGGCCGCCTTGGGGCCCGTCCGCACTCGGCGCAGCCGGGCCCCGCCGCTCCGCTCTGCCATGGCCAGCTCATGCTGTCGCTGCTCTCACGGTCCTGGACTTCCACCTTCATCTGCAGCTGGATTTCTAGCCGCGCCGCAGCTCTGCTGGGTTGGACCCTCCCCTGTGCGGACTACGGCTTGCAGGGTTCCCCTGAGAGGCTGTCCCGTCTCTCCGGTGGGTTCCAGTGCTTCGCCCCCTCTCAGAGCCTGACGCGCTCCCGGGGGGGTCGGGCTGCTCCCCACGGGGACAAGTTCCTGGCCCCGTGACTGGTCATTCTTCTCCAGCCGGGCAATCAGCTGGGCCTTGGTTGTGTTCCGCACAGGCAAGCCCCTCTCTCTGCACAGCTTTACCAGCTCTGCGTTCAAGAGTCGGGCATAGGCCATCTCCCCGCTGGTCCTCTCAGCGTGGACTCACCGGTCTAGTGCTGTAGCACCCCACGATTCTCAGGAACCGCCTCGCTCTGTCTCCAGCACGCCTGGCTCTAAGGCCCTTGCTTCTACTGTGCCTTGTCACTT
Source organism: Rafetus swinhoei (assembly GCA_019425775.1). Taxonomy (NCBI): domain Eukaryota; kingdom Metazoa; phylum Chordata; order Testudines; family Trionychidae; genus Rafetus; species Rafetus swinhoei. The sequence goes on along the minus strand of JAFJHL010000157.1, from coordinate 7,207,476 downwards.
GCTGCTGGAAGCTCCATCCACGGGGTGCAGTGCATCCCACCCCTGACACCAGTGTGACGGCGCGTTGGGGTTTTCCCGTCCCCTGCACCCCCGTAATGGCACGGACAGACTCCACCAGCCAGTAGAATAGAGGGAGTTTATTGCTTCTCCAGGATACAGCACAGCACAGATGGCATCTGGTTACAGGGCAGGCCTAGGATGCCTCAGCCCCCCTTGAGATGGGGGAGCCTGGGCCCCTAAATCCCAGCCCGTTGCCTAGGCTGCTTCCTCCATGATCCCAGCCATAAACCTAACTCACTCACTTCCAGCCCTGCCCCCAGCCAGGGCTCCATTCCCCTTCTTCCCATTGTTCCGCTCTCTTGGAGATAACTGGTCAGACAGGTTTGAAACCCCCTTTGCATAATGACTCATCCCCTGCCCTGCTGGGCTGTGCTACAGACAGCAGCCAGTGGAGGTCACTCACAGCCCACTGCCCAGCATAGCAACCAGCAAGGTACCCCCACTATGTCACACACGGCCTCCCCCTGGGGCAGATCCTGGTTCTGGCCATGCCAGGAGGGGGCCCAGTGTTCCCCGTAGAGTGAGCGCTTGGGCAGTTGCCCCCAGCCGGCAGCGTGCTTCTACTGGTGGTGCACATGCCTCAGCGCACAGAACAAAATGTATTCTACACGTGGATGGAAAAAATTAGAGGGAATGATTCTGGCAGTCTCATTGGGAGTGGGCGCTAGAGGGGGAGGGGTGCTCAGCCCCCAGAGCCCACCCCCACACCTACCCCTCCCATGTGGGCCGCGTGGCCTTCCAGGCCAGTGGCCAGGGTGACGGGATCCTTCTCTCCCCCCCTACCTCTTCAGGCTCCTGGTCAAGCTGCAGGATCGAAGCCACCAGCTGGAGGTAGAAATCAGCATTGACAAGTGAGTTGGCCCCTGCCCCATAAGGGCCTTAACACCCCCCCCACACACACAGGGAGCCCACTGGGTGGGGACGGGTACAGGGAGCTCTGATGGGCGGGGGGGTGGGTAGGAACCTAACACCCGGGGAACAAGGGCTCCTTGGCGGCAGGGTGAGGGGAGCAGGGCTCCCGTGCGAGCGGTTGATTTACTGGTGGTGTCATCTCTTTCCTCCTGCAGGGATCCCCCCAGCCTGAAAGGGTGAGCGCTGGCGCAGAGGACGGGACACAGGCCTTCCCCCTCCAGGGGGCGCCGGCTACGGTCCCACCCGGGTTGGGGGAGCTGGATCCAGTTTGTTACCACTGCTGGCTCTGCTCCAGCTGAGAGCTGCAGCCACATGGCCTGGGATGAGAGCAGGAAATCTGAGTACTTACTGGGTGCCCATCACCGGGGTCTCTGGCCCCCTCCCCGGCCCTGGGACTCGAACCTGGGTCTCTGCCCCCGCCTCACGGCCCCGCCCCCTTGGTCCTTCCCACAGGTTCCGGAAGTTCAACATCCTGACTTCGACCAGCAAGTTGCTCCAGGACAACGCCCAGTTGGACGGACTGGTTTGCGACTTCCGTCACATAGTATGGCCAGGGCCTGGACGCCTGGGTCCTCCGCTCAGGGAGGAGATGGGGGGCGGGGGGGAGCCTGGATGCTTGGGTCCTCAGCTCGGAGGGGGAGTGGGGGGGGCGGAGCCTGGATGCCTGGGTTCTCTCCCCGTCGATGCAGCTTGCTCGCTGTGCGGCTTGGCAGGGGAGGAGCTGCCTCTAGCGTAGGGGAGCCCCCCCCCCCCGCGGGTGGTTCGGCCCCATTGCCTCCCTGCTGTGGGCTGGGTGGGGGCAGGCAGGGGCCGAACACTGACTTTCCCCCGCTCCCTTGCAGACACTGAAGGAGCAGAGGGCCGGAGGCGCCGGCAAAGGCAACAGAGGTGCCAATGAGGTGGGTTTGCTGCAGGGGGTGGCACCTGCAGCCTGACCTCGGGGGGGGTGCAGAATGAGGGGCAGCTGGCACAGCCTCATTGGGACAACCCCACGCTGTCCCCTGGGGGGGGGGTCCCACGGCTGCCCCTGGAGGTGCCCTGCCCCTGCTGGGTTATGTCCCCCCATCTATGAAGCTGCTTAGGCTGGAGGGGCCTGGCTGACACCCCCCCTGCCCCCCCGCCCCGGTCTCTGTTCCAGGGCCTGCTGGCCGTCACGGAGGAGTTGCACCTGATCACCCTCACGCTCAAGTACAAGTACCAGGAGCTGGCGCTGGATCTGCAGGTGGGCAGGAGGGGAGACGGGGCTGTCTCCTCGCCGGGGCGCACCCTCCCCGCTGACAGCTCTCGTCCCCCTCCTAGACGTCCACCCTGCCCGTGGTGATCATCTCCAGCAGCAGCCAGTTCGCCAGCGCCTGGGCCGCCGTGCTCTGGTTCAACATGCTCAGCCCAGACCCCAAGGTGAGGGGCCCGCATGCCTGCCCTATGCCGCTGGGGGGGGTGGGCGGCGGGTGTCTGGGCACTGTGTGTGTTCAGGTGGCCTGTCCCCGGCCCCCCATCTTTGGAGCCATGGCCCCGTGTGGGCCCCACGCTGCTCTGGCCAGGCCCAGAGCCGGTTACAGGGCGCCCCAGCCCCCCGTGCTAGCCCCCTCACTCTCTGCCCGCAGAACCAGCTGTTCTTCTCCGCGCCGCCGGCGGCCCCGTGGGCCCAGCTGAGCGAGGTGCTGAGCTGGCAGTTCTCGGCCGCCACCGAGCGCGGGCTGGACAAAGAGCACCTGCAGATGTTGGCGGAAAAACTCTTTGGTAACAGCCTCCCCTCCTCCCAAAGGGCAGTGGGGGGCGAGGGGCAGGGGTAGGCACCTGGCTAGCGCCCCTTCGGGGCTGCAGGGCAGGGACTCCTTGGGGGGCCCAGGCCTGTCCTAGTTGTAGCCCATCCCTAGGGTCTCTGGGCGGCGCTGAGACCCCAAGTCCGGGGGGGCCTGCCTGCCATGTGGGGTGGGTGAGCAGTGGGGATAGGAGGGGCAGAGCCTGCCAGGGTGCGTGGGTCCCTCCTGGCTTTGTCCCCGGGGGGCATTGCTTCTCCTCCCTGTGCCCCACCTTTCCCTCTGCAGCCTGGGAGGGGGCAGTGCGGAGTCAGGGGAGGGGGAAGGACCCTAGAGCAGCTGCATGAATTCACCTTGCCACAGGCTCACCCCCTTTTCTCCCCCGCAACTTAAAGGGCCAGGAGCCCCCCCCAACAGCGCACTGACCTGGGCCAAGTTCTCCAAGGTAAGCGGCTGCTGAGTATAACGGTCCCTTCCCCGGCGTTCCCTCCCCGTACCCTCCCTTCAGCCTGTCACCTCCTCTCGGCTGCAGGACGACCCCCCCAGCTTCTCCTTCTGGACCTGGCTGGAGGGAATCCTGAACCTCATCCGGGACCATCTGGCTCCGCTCTGGAAGGACGGGTAAGGGGCTGGCCTGGGGCTCATGGGAGCCATCTGCTCCCCCCTGTGGGCAGATGCCAGAACTGCAGCTGGCTTTGGCCACACCCCTGCCCTGGGGTCACCCCTTTGGGGGGCGGGGTTGAGTGAAGGGGGCGGGGCTAGGGGAGCCCTTGCCCTTCCCCCTGGTAAAGGGGCTGTGGACCTGGCAGGGCTGAGCGTGGTGGGGGCCCTGCCAGAGGCTCACCCGGGCTCCCCTCCCCTCCAGGCTCATCATGGGCTTCGTGAGCCGCAAGCGGGAGCGGCAGCTGCTGAAGAGGAAGCAGATGGGAACCTTCCTGCTGCGCTTCAGCGAGAGCACCCGGGACGGCGGCATCACCTGCAGCTGGGTGGAGCTCGGGGAGAAAGGTGGGTCCCCGCCAACCCAGGACTCCGGGCCCCCCTGCCCGCCGCGCGTCGTGGGACGAGGGCAGTGTTCCCTAGTGGGCAGAGCGGGCGCGCTGACTGCTGGGTTCTCCGCCTGGGGCTGTGCAGCCCGTCCCGTCCCTGGGGGCTCTCGCAGGGAGTGACACCCCCCCCGCCCCGCTGTGCCCAACCCCAGGTCAGCCCAAGGTCCGTTCCGTGGAGCCCTACACCAAGGTGGAGCTGTCGTCCCTGCAGCTGCCCGACATCATCCACGACTACCAGCTGCTGGCCGCGGAGAACATCCCCGAGAACCCCCTCAAGTTCCTGTACCCTGGCACGCCCCGCGACCAGGCCTTCGGGAAGTACTACACCGAGAGGAGGGAAGGTACCGGCCGCTCCCCTCCTGCCTGCCCGCCCAGCCCTGGGCTCCCCCAGCCCTGCCCGGTGCCCCTCACTCCTGCCCCGCAGCCCCTGCCAGCCCGGCCCTGGGGCAACACTCCCAGGCCCGCTTACTCCATTGGTGGCCTGGGTGAGATTTGCTGCCCGGCTGGTTCAGTGGCAGGGGTGGGGGGCTTGCTGGGGCCCCCCTCTCTCTGACACCTGTTCTTCTCTCTCCCCCCCAGAGGACCTGCTGGAGCGGAAGAAATACCTGAACCGGCGGCTGATCAGAGTGTCCTCCAGGTGAGCCGGATGTGGGGTCCCCATGTGCTGGCCTGCCCCAGCCCCTTCAGAAGAGACCCATTTCCTGCCCCTCCCTGGCCTGGCTTCCCCACTGGCTGAAGGAGATCCCCAGGGCCCTCCCGGCTACACCCTTCCCACCCCCCGCCACGGCGATGGAGCCCTTCCAATGCCCCTCACCCTTCAGAGCGGCTCTCGCTGGGCCTGGGCGATGGGTGGGGTCGTGCCCTTCCCCTAGGAGCGCTCCTCCCCCTGCCATGTGCCCACTAAGCCAGGCCTGCTCTCCTCCTAGGCAGCCCAATGAATCCTGGATCCCAGAGGGCATGGGGCTAGAGGCTCCCGCAGCAGAGCAGCCAGGGGCCAATCATCTGGAGGCCCTGGATGTACTGGAGCCGGGGCCCAATTACTTGGCAGCACCAGGGCTGGAGTCCGGGGCCAATCACCAGGAGATGCCAGAGCCTGGGGCCAATCATCTGGAAATGCTGGAGCTAGAGGCCAGTCACCTGGAGATGCTGGAGCCTGGAGCCAGTCATCTGGAAATGCTGGCGCTAGAGGCCAGTCACCTGGAGATGCCAGAGCCTGGAGCCAGTCATCTGGAAATGCTGGAGCTAGAGGCCAGTCACCTGGAGATGCCGGAGCCTACAGCCAGTCATCTGGAAATGCTGGAGCTAGAGGCCAGTCACCTGGAGGTGCCAGATCTGGGGGCTAATAATCTGGAGGTGCCAGATCTGCGGGCTAATAATCTGGAGGTGCCGGAGCTAGGCACCAATCACCTGGAGATGCTGGAAGCGCTGAACATGATGAGGTTTGATTCATCTGGTGAGTCTCCAGTTCCCGGCCTAGGGGTGGGGGGCCAGGCAATGGGTGGACATTGGCCCCAAGAGGGTGGGGTAACAGAGGCCTTCCAGGTACCCCTCAGTCCTGAGCCACAGCTCCCTGGTGTCTCAGCTCCTTTTCCCCAGGCTCTGCAGCCCCCAGCACCCCCTGAGCCTGGCTCCCCTTCTCTTGCAGACCCCTTCCTGCCTCCGCCAGATGATGCACCCCCGCCAGAGCTCCCTAGCCCCCCCTTGTTCCTGGCGGCTGACGACATGCCTCCACTCCAGGTTGACTCCACGGACTTCCAGTGATGATGTCTCGCCCGGCTGTCCCCTCACAGGGGCCTGGAGCTCAGGGCCTTTGCCCCCGCCCTGGCTGTGCCCTCAGCTGGACGGCAGGCAAGGCCTAGCCCAGCCCCTGCCTGACCTGTAGGGGGCAGAGGTGTTCTCGGCTGAGGCCCATGGCTTGGTTTGCCCCCCGCCATTGGTGCCTTGTCCCCCCTCCAGCTGCTGGCAGGGTGCATCCAGCACAGACCCCAGCCGTCTGGGGAAGGGGAGCTGCCCTGCACACTCGGACCCCGGGTCCCCTGGGCTCTGTGAACCAGGGTCCTAGAGCGGGGGGCGTCTGCGGCTCTTGGGCTGACATGGGGTGGGGGGGCAAGTCCCTGGCCACAGGGAATCTCTCTTGTAAATAAATCTGCCCCCCTCCCAGCTCCCTGTGGTGCTCGGGGCTCCATGGTACCCTCCCCCCCCAAAAAAGTCCCTCCCCCTTGTGTGGCAGGTCTTGTGCTGGCGGAGCTCTCCTGCTGCCAGGGCCTGTTGCCTTCTGGTGGCCACCCTGAGCACATCACCCCTCGCCTACCATGCCACACCCTACCAGAATTCGGGCCCTGGCCTAAGGCCCATGTGCTGGGCTGGCTCCAGGGCAGAGGGCCTGGATTTGTGGGGGGAGCCGGGAGGGCTGGGGCCTGTGCTTGTGTTACCAGGCAGCCCCCGTGGGGCTGGGCCAGAGTTGGATTCCTAGGGGGTCAGAGCTGGGACCAGAACCAAGGCATCCTGCCCCTGCATCCATCCATTCATGTCCCCCTCCTCCACTCAGCCGTGCTACCCCCTCTCCACGGGAAGGGGGGTGTGGAGAAGAGAGGCCGCCAGCTGCCTGGCCCTGCCATTCTCCCTGGGAAGGGAGCTTGTGGGGCTTAGCTGGAGCCTGCGGGGGGGCCCCCCCTTCAGCAGTTGGGGTTAGCGCTCTCCCCCAGGCTGCTGGTGAGGAAGTGGGAATTGTTCAGAGTATTTTGTAGGACTGTGGTGGGTGCCTCAGTTTCCCCGGTGTGCCGCATTGTTCCCTAGGTGCGGGTGGGATAGGGGGCTTACTCCTTGCAGAGGGCCAGGCCTGTGCTGCCTGGCCGGCTGGCAGCTCCCCCTACTGCAGTCTCCAAAGGCAACGGCCCAGGCATGTAGACAGGCGGGGGCTGGGCCCACCGGCAGAACAAAGCGGAGGCGGCGGGCCGGAGCTGAGGTTTGCTCCAGCACAGAACGGAAGCCGGAGGAGTCTGGGGGCCGTGATGGGCAGGCCCGCGCGGACACTATGGGCCTGGCTTTCTGGGCCGTGTGCCAGCTGGTTAATAAACCTCCCATCACCGCACCACTGAGCCTGGTCTGTACAAATCAATGTCCTTTAATCGGCACTGGAGGCTGCGGAGCCATTAAATATCATAAATAGCTGCCCGGCGGGGCATAAATAGACAGCGATTGCTCATAAATAACCCCCGCCCGGGCAATAAATACACAGGGAGGGGTGGGGTTCTCCAGCCAGCCCTGGGTCGGAGGGCTGGGGTTGCTGGGAGGCGCAGCCGGAGCGCCAGCCTAGCGGGTGGCCGCGCCGTGGGCGAAGACCCGCGCTATCACGGCCGAGAAGGAGCGGAGCTGCTGGAGGATCCGGTGCTGGAGCAGGGGCCGTTCCCAGGGCTGGCTCTGCCGCGGCGGTATCGTCGGCTCCGGGGCCAAGCTGCCGTCCTGCTGGGCAAAGAGGCTGTGGGTTACGCTTGGTGCTGCAGCCCCCCCTTGTGGACCCCCTGCCTGGGGGCAGGTGCCACCCAGGCCTCGAGGGGCCCCCTAGGGTCGTGCTCTCCGGAGCTGATGGGGTGGATTGTGGCTTATTTCCCCCCCCCCCCCAAGCCCGCGTGCCCCCCCTCACCTGAACGAGGCTGGTCAGCTGGGCCAGCGCACTCTGCAGCGCAGCCACCAGTTGGGCGTCTGGGCCCTTGAGCTCGGTGAAGACCTCGGAGCCCAGCAGGGCAAGGTAGTGGGTCAGGGCCTCGTGAATCCGGTCCAGGCATCTCTGCGGGGGGGAACGGGGCATGAGGCGGGGGGAGGAGGGGGAGTTCCAGCTCCCACCCTCTTGCAACACCCCCCAGCCCCAACTAGGGGCTTGTTCCTGAGTCCATGGAGATTGGGGCTGGGGGTGACCCTGGATCAGCAGCCCCCCCACCCCCTTCACTCATGGAGTACGTCCTTGGGGGGAGCTGAGACTCTGCATCTCCCCCTGCCCCTATTGGCCCTGCTCTCATCTACCCCCCCCACGTGCTCTTCCCCACCCCTATCTGCCCTGCCCCCAACTACCCACCTGCCCCCCAACTGCCCTTCCCCATCCCGATCTGCTCTGCCCCCAACTGCTCATCTGCCCTCCAACTGCCCTTTCCCTGCCCCCATGTGCTCAGCCCACCTCCCAACGACCCAGCTGCCCTCTCACCGCCCCCACCTGCCCTGGCCCCACCCTGGTGCCCATCCGGCTGGTACCTGCTCGGAGCCCAGCTTGTCAGGGTTGCAGTTGTCGTTGCAGCGGATCTGGGGCGTCAGGTCCTCACTGGGGTTCTCCTCCACCAGGGACAGCTGGGCAAGGAGCAGCACAGCCCTGGGTCAGCCTGGCACTGGGGCAGCTTCCTGCCTGTGGCCCTCTTTCCCCCCCCCCCAGCTCAGCCCGGTCCCCATTGCTTCCTCCCCCGTCTCCCACCCCGGCCATGTCCCTTCCCCCCCAATTCATTCCCATTTGGCTGCTCCACCCTCCTGTGTGCCCCTGCTCCCATCCCATGGCTCTGGGCCCCCCTCCTCCCAGCTGGATGTAGTACCAGCCCCTTGGCTCGGGCCCTCTGATCCCAGCCCAGGAAAGGCCCAGCCCAGAACTGGGGTAGTCCCATGGGCTGGGTTTTTCTAGACACCTTGTGAATGGCTGGAACTGTTGCTGGGGTGGGGTGTGGGGGTGTGGGGGGGATCATGGAGCCATGGGGGGGAGGGGCTTGGTCCAAGGAGCCCAACAGGGTCTCAACCCCCAAGTGCCTCCGCTGGGAGGGAAATGGGTCCTTGCAGCTGCCTGTCCGTCCGTCACTGGACTCGTCTCCCCCATGCAATCCCACACACCTGTCTGTCTGGACACCCGTCCCTCCAGCCATCTGTCCATCCAGCCCCTCTGGCTGCAGGAGCTGGAGCCCAGTGCGTGCCGAAAGCCCCTTTCTAGCTCACTGTCCTGCCGCTGGCAGGGCTGGATGCACAGCCCTGGGGCTGCCCAGGCAGCAGCCGGCTCTGCCCTGCCGGCATCAAACCCTTCCCCATGAGCTCAGAGCACTCCCCAGCCTTTGTGGGCTTTACCACCACCACCCCCTGCCAGAGGCAGGGCTGGGCCCTCATCCCCCTTGTAGAGGATGGGGAAACTGAGGCAACGGGCATGGCTAAGCACCTATAATCACCCCGGCAGCCAGGGGCAGAGTAGGGAATTGTTCCCAGCTCCCCAGGGCCTGGGCTACTGTCCTCTCCGTGGGTCCAGCCTGGGCACATTACAGCCCCATGGCCTCTCAGCCCAGACCCATACCAATGGGGTCAGCCAGCACTAGGCTGAGGGGGGGAGCCCCCAACCAACTTATGTCCCCCCAGGGTTGTCAGCTGCTGCTGCTGGCTGGGACCTAGGACCCCAGATGGTGTACCCCCCTATCCACCTCCAGCTGGGGGCTCCCCTGCCCCCTCTCCAGCTCCCGGGAACACACCTCCCCCCCGGTCCCAGCTGCCCGGCCCCGCTCACCAGGATCACGTGGCCCTTGATGTCCCAGGCCAGCTTGTTGACTTGGCTGGAGAAATTCTTGCAGCGCTGCCAGTCGGGGCTGGGCGGCAGGACCCTCCCCCAGGATGCCGCCAGCAGCCCCAGGAAGCAAAGGAGTGCGCCGGTCCAGTGCCAGCTGCTGCTCTGCATGTTGCCAGATCCCCGTGGGTTGCTGTGTGGGGTGCTGGGCTGGGCCCAGCTGTATTTATGCAGTGGCAGGTGACTCAGCGGGCAGGTGGGGTTTCCCCGGGACAGCAGGTAGCACCCCCGAGCGATGGTGTCAGTGCAGGCCCCAGTGGAGCGCGATGTCATCGCTTACCCGGGCTGGTTACTGCGAAATTGCAGCCACCCCGCGAAAGCAGAAGCGATACCGGGAGTGGGGTAGGATCCAGGGATCCGCCGGCTCCTCGGCCTGTGGTGTCTCCCCGCCGCCAGCGGTTCCACTGGTCACCGTGGGGCGGAAGCGAGGGACAACACGGGGCGGCTCCCAAATCCCCCTTGGCACCCCCTGGCCGAACCCAGAAAACCCCAAGGTATTTTCATACCGCTGGGCTTGTCCTCTCAGAGCCAGCGAGGGCCACGGGACCCAGGAGCCCTGGCTCCCAACCCCTTGGGCCCCCCTCCCCTGCCAAAGCTGAGACCAGAACCTAGGTGTCCTAGCTCCCAGCTCCCCACCCCCAAAACCCACCTGCCCCCCGCCGCCAGATCTGGGGCCAGAACCCAGGAGTTCTGCTCGCTGGGTTCTGCCCTGACCACTGGCATAATCAGCAATTGAGCTGTTGTTTTGGGGGGGGAACCCGAGAGATCAGCCAGGGGGGCACTGGGTGTCCCCCTGCGGGTTCCCCCCTTCAGTGAATTTCTCACCGGTGCATCAAACGTCATTGCAGGTTAACCCTTTCCCAGAGCTGGGGGCGCTCTCCCATAGGGAAACACGCCAGGGAGGGGGCTCATCGCACCAGCACGGACCTGCACTTAGCTTAATTTCAAACCAAGGAGGAATGGGGAAAAGCTGAGGGGGACCGCGGGTGAAGGGACAGGACCTGGGGTCGGGGGGAGGAGTATGGGTGCTGGGGGACAGCATGAAGGGATGGGGCAAAGGGGTGGAGTCTGGGGGCAGGAGGTGAAGGTAGGGGACCCAAAAAGGAGGGGGCAAAGGGGTGGAGGCTGGAGGCAGGGGGTGAAGGGATGGAGTCAAAGGGGCAGAGTCTGGGGACAGGGTAGAGCAAGGGGGCCCAGAAGGGAGGGGGCAAAGGGGTGGAGTCTGGGGGGTGAAGGGATGGAGTCAAAGGGGCAGAGTCTGGGGACAGGGTAGAGCAAGGGGGCACAGAAGGGAGGGGGCAAAGGGGCAGAGTCTGGGGCAGGGATGGGGTCAGAGGGGCGGAGTCTGGGGATGGGGTAGAGCAAGGGGCACAAAGGGAGGGGGCAAAGGGGAAGAGTCTGGGGCAGGGGTGAAGGGATGGAAGGAAAGGGGCGGAGTCTGGGGGAAGAGGGTGAAGCGAGGGGGCCCAGAAGGAATGGGAGCAAAGAGGTGGAGTCTGGGTGCAAGGGGTGAAGGGATGGGGCCCAGAAGGGATGGGGCAAAGGGGCGGAGTCTGAGGCCAGGGGGTGAAGCAAGGGGGACCAGAAGGGATGGTGCAAAGGGGCAGGGGGTGAAGGGATGGGGCCCAGAAGGGAGGGGGCAAAGGGGCGGAGTCTGGGGGCAGAGGGTGAAGGGATGGGGCCCAGAAGGGAGGGGGCAAAGGGGCGGAGTCTGGGGGCAGGAGGTGAAGGGTTGGGGCCCAGAAGGGAGGGGACAAAGGGGCAGAGTCTGGGGCCAGGAGGTGAAGCGAGGGGGTCCAGAAGAGAGGGGCAAAGAGGTGGAGTTTGGGGGACGGGGTGAAGGGATGGGGGCAAGGGGCGGAGTCTGAGGCCAGGGGATGAAGCGAGGGGGCCCAGAAGGGAGGGGCAGAGGGGTGGAGTCTGGGGCACAGGGGTGAAGGGATGGGGCCCTGGGACAGGCGGGCAGGGGGCGAAGGGACAGATCACTGGGGGATGGGGAAGCAGCGGGGCCCTGCTGGCAGGAAGCAGAGGGTCCTGGGGAAGAGTAATAGACCCCCTCGGCCTCCAGCCTGGTGCCCATGAAAATCCCTGGCCACAGCAGGCCCCAAGGCACCTCCCCTGGCTAGAGGCATCTGGGAGCCACAGGGCTGGCCCCAGCGGGCTGGGGGCCTACAAGGACTATGGCTCCGTTGGGCCAGCCAGCGTCATCTCAGACCCCCCCAGGCTGTCCTGGGACCCCTGCACCTGGGGGGGGCCCAACCTAGCAGTGCAATGGGAAGCGGTGCGGGTTAGGGCTCTCCCCCCCCAGGCAAGTGGGGCTGGCAGGGCAAGAGAGCAGTGGGTCTATGGGGGGATGCTGGCTTAGCGCCAGTGGGGGAGCAGGAGCCTGGGCCTGTGGAGACACCGCCGCCCTCCCCAGTGAGCCGGGTATTCCAGGCCTGTCACAATCCAGGAATCCCGGGTACCCGCCTGGCGAGGAAAACACAGCAGGGCTGGGCCCGTCAGGGGCGGGTGAGGGCAGAACAGAAAGGAGCCACTTCCTTCCGCTGTGGGTGCCAGGATGGGGGGGCATTGCCCTCTCCCCAGGACCCTCTGCCTCCTGCCCACAGGGACCTGCCACATGGCCATCCCTCAGAGCTGCCTTCAGGCACCTGGGTGAGCACGGCACAGGGAGCCCCCTGACTCCTGGTATTTGGGGGCCTCAGGGCCAGGAGCAGGGGGAGGGATGGCTAGGGGGAGCAGCAGGCAAGCACAGAGGCCGTGTGGGTGGGAGGAGCAGGGGGCACAGAGAGCAGAGGGGGAGCACAGAGGGATGGGGAAGAGGTGGGTTGGGGGTGAAAGGGCACATGGGGGCAGGAAGGGGAAGGGCAGGGGCAGAGATGCAAGAGGGGACACGGGGGGTGGGGGAGTGTGAAGGGCTGAGGGTGCGCACAGGGGCACAGGAAAGGGGGCATGGGATAGAGGGGGGAGAGGAGCGCAGGAGCCCCCATCAGTGCCAGGCAGGTGCCCAGTGGCAGACACAGGCGTGTGGTTGCATAGCCCTCCAGCCCCAGGCACCAGCTTTGCCCTCAGCCACCCACTGCCATGTGCCTGGCACCCCCACCCCAGGCCAGGGGAAATCAAAACAGCTGCCATGCTGTGGGGGCCTGGGGCAGCGTTCCCTGTAAGCTGAGCACAAGGGCGATCACCTAGGAGCGATTCGGGTGCTGTCCAGCTGGTTAGCAGAGCGCCCGCTGCCCACCGCCCGGCAGCCTGTGTTCCTAGTGATGGTGCACAGCCACACATGCCTCAGTGCACAGAATAAAATTTATTCCACACACGGATTAAAAAAAAAAAAAAAAGAGCGGGAACACCGGTCTGGAGCATTGCCCGTTGTGCCCCCAAGCGGCTCCCCTCAAAGCCAGGGCAGGGGGCATCTCATGCCAACTGGGGGGCGCTGACTCTCGCACGGGCTCATGGCATTACCCGTGTGGCAGGGGAAGAGGGAGAGCCGTGCACTGCCACAGTGGGGGAACCCAGGGCATGCCCGGCTCAGCGTGCCCTTCCCCTGCCCTCTCTGCCAGGCTGGCTCCTGGCCAGAAAGGAATTCTCCTGGGGAGGCCCCTGCCTTGCCAAGCGGTGGCTTCATCTCTTTGGTGGCCTGTGTCACTGCAGGGCAAGCGGCCACAGCCAGCACTGTGGGGGCTTCCCCGCGGCGCTCGAATCCCTGAGGCTGCGAGAGCCTCGAGAGAACACGTGGGAGGAAAAGCACCCGTCTTCCTAGAAATCCAGCCGCCCTGGCAGGAGTGCCCGGCCCCTGCGCGGGGAAGGGGGCGAAAGGGGGACTGTGCCAGCCCTGAGATCGGGGAGGTGGACCCTGGTCCCCCGCTCTGCCCTGGCTAACCCAGCAGCGGGGCTGTTCGCTTGTGCTGTCCCCCTCTGCCAAAGGGATACCCCCCTTGCCCCACCCTCCCCCCCGCCCCACGGCAGGCGGTTACAGGCTGGTCAGGCCAAGCTCCAGGGAGGCCTGGGAGCGGGGGCAGGAAGCAAGGACTAGTCAGCAACGGGGCTGCTGTGTGGAGCCTTGGCATGTTTCCTGGCAGCCCTTGCCAGCTGGCAGCGCCCCAGGAGGCTCCAGCGCAGCTGGCTCAGGTGTGGCTGCCTGCGGGGGGAGGAAGGGGGCTGGTTGACAGGCCTGTTGGGAACTCCATGAGGCGCGCAGCGAAACCACCCCCCCCGCGCGCAGCAATCCCACATTGCACATCACCGTACTACACGCGGCTGTGAAATCCACAGGTTGCAACATCGGCCGTGGCTCCAGCCTTTCCCAAACCCGACAGGGAACGAAATGCCAGCTGGGACCGTGCCCAGGGGCTGTGCCAAGCAGGAATTTTCCCTCGCCCGGGGACTCTCCTCGGCTTTTCCCTCCCCCTGTCCCATGGAAAATAAACCCCACACTGGGATTTGGGGCAGTTTGGAAGCCGGTCTGGTGATCCCTGGCAGGGACAGAATTGGGGCGGGGCAGGCCTTGAACCCCCTGGGGGCTCCCTGAATTCTGGGGCCCCCAGCAGCAGCCAGGGCAGCCGCAGGGCCGTGGCGCTAAAGGGGAAATGGGACGTTATAGTAGAACGACTTCCCTCTCTGGGTTTTTATCAATGGGCGCCGAGATCGCGGCAGGTGTGCGTGGGGGGGGCGGAGGGGAAAGCGGGGGAAATGCTGCAGCTTGCGAAGTGCAGAACCTCGACCCCAGGCCCGGCCAGCGCAGGGAGAGGCGGGGTGGGATCGGCACGTTGGCTGGACGGCAAAGGGACCCCATCTGACCTCTGGCGCGCCACCGCCTTGGCCGACCCCTCCCTGGTAGGGATTAAAGCCGTTAACAGGTGCGCTGGCTGTGCTATAAACCTGCCAGTTCCAGCCAAGGACCGGGCCTCTACTGTGGGGGGAAGGGTCAGGAGGACCCTTTCCCTGGAGACCAGTTACCCTAACCCCCTCCCTCCCGCTGCTGGGTGTCTTGCAATCCCTCCTGGACACAGGCTACCAGCTGAGCTGGTGGAATTGACACAACACCACACAGCCTGTTGCTCTGATCCTGTAATCAGGTGACACATCTCTGGGGGCAGCCAGAGCCTGTCCCATAGAGTCACCATGGAGTTTCCTGCCTCCCTGGGCTGACAGGTGGGGGGATTCCCTGGTTTCTCTGTGGGCCAGGAGATCTGGCAGCCTAGAGGCATGGGAAACCCAGCCGGCAGGAAAGCCCTTCGAGGTGTTCAGGCACCTAGCGCTATCCACCTTTGAGGACTTGGGCTTTGGGGCTAAGGACGCCCCTGCCCCGGTCCCCTGGAGCAGCCAGGGTATCTCTCTGCATCCCAGGAGATGCAAGGGGCAGCAGGGCACACAGGATGTGGTCTGGTGTCAGGTGGGCTGTCAGGGACCCACACCGCAAAGGAAGCTAGACCACCAAAATCCGGTGCACAGCCGCACATTGGTGTCAGGGAACGGAGGCACTGGTCTTCCACAGGACGGCATCTCCCTCCCTGGGGGACAGGTGCCCAGCTCCGCCTCTGGCCTGAGCCACAACGGAAGGGCTCTCTACCACCAGCCACGCTGGGACCTTTACAGTTTGCCACGGCCGACTCCCGCCACGGGCTCTGTACAAGACAGGAACGTTCTAGTTCAAGCAGAAGTTGTCTCGGGGCAGTTGTAGGGCAGATGCGACCCAGGAGGTCACTCTGGCTGGAAGCGATGAATCATAGGAATTAACCCTTAATCCCCACAGTCTAGTAGAGCAGCGGCTTTCAAACTTTTTCTTGTGACCCAGTTGGAGAAAATTGTTAATTCCCACGACCCACATTTGACTGAAGTGTGGGCTCCGGGGTGGGGCTGAGGATAGAGCTTCAGCTTTGGGGAGGGAGGGGATCAGGGCTGGGGCTTCCTTGGAGCGGCTCTCCCTTGTCCGCAGTGCAGTGGGGGTGCTAAGCAGGGTTCCCTGTAAGCTGGGAGCTTGTGAGATTCAGGAGAGATTCCAGTGCCGCCCAGCTGATCAACAGAGCGCTCATGGCTAGGTTGTGTGTTTCTGTTGGTGGTGCACATTTGCACATGCCTTGGTGCACATAAAATTAATCCGCACATGGATGGTCAAGATTAGAGGGAACATTGGTGCCAAGGCAGGCTTCCTGCCTGTCCTGGCACCACAGACCATGCTGCGCCCAGGAAGCAGCCAGCAGCAGGTTCTAGCCAATGGGAGTGCGGAGCTAGTGCTCCGGGCAGGAGCAGTGCGTGGAGCCCTGTGCACTCTTGTGCTCCCCCTCCCACACCCGCCCTCACCGAGGAGCCGGGCCTATTGCCAGTCTGGAGTGCCACGACAGATAGGAAGCTGCTTTAGCACCCACACCCCTGAGCCCCCTGCAGCAACGAGATCTAGGGCCTGACATTATATGCCCCAATACTGGGTCGCGACCCCCTAGTTTGAAAGCCACTGTAATTGAGCATCACAAGGAATGATAAAGCAGAAGTGAGTTCCAAAGCTACATTCCAGGGCCAGTGTAAACACACTGGAAGGTAACGCGCACGGTTTGAGTGCTGGCGTCCTCCCAGCCACTCGGGGGGCTAACGCCCAAGGGAGGTAAAGCCCTTTGAGGATCTGGCCCTCGGTACCTGGCATGAGTTGACAGAAAGCAGAGATTTCCTAGGAACTTCCTTCATTAGCTCAAAAATTTCATTTCAGTAAATAAATTACTAGATGCCTGGAAGCAGGCATGTTCCCCTTACGCCATATGGAAAGAACTGTGCTGCTCTTTTGAAGAAGTGTCCCAAAGTCTGTAATGCCCTAAAATTAGTCTAATCACTAGTGATGCAGTTATTAATAACTATGTACACCACACCAGTGAGGTCTCCCGCTACCTTCAGCTGTCCAGCGTTTGGGGCGTGGGATAGTGAATAGGTGTCAGGAATTGCCAGCAATCGGCCTGTAGTATGTTGCTAAAAGGGAAGTGGTGGGAGGGGGCAAACCACTATCTTACAGCAAGAAGTCTGGGCACCTTCCAAAGCCTTAGATGTGTCCTTGGAAGCTGGAGCTGAGGTAGGGTTTTTCCGGGGGGTTGAGACATAAGGGGCCCACAGATGAGCTCAGCTTCTCTGGTGACTTGGAAAGCATCACGCTGGGTTTCCAGCAGCATCAATGATGATGGGACTCTGATCCAAAAAAGGTCACAACCTAGTGCAGCCATGTGAGAGTGCTCATTTTAGTAGCCTGTCTCTCTGCCTGGTACAGCTCCAGGCCCCTGGTGTCTTTGTGTAGTTGGGATGAGCTACTCCGTGGATAGGAAAAAACAAGGAGTCTTGGGGCAGCTAGCTGGGTTAGTCTGTAACTTTAAAACCAACGAGTAGTCCCATGGGACCTTAGAGCAGGGCTACTCAACACGCAGCCCTGTTTGTTTGTGGCCCGTGGTGCCGTTTGGAGCCTTTGAACATGGCCTTCACTGGGAACACGCTTCACACTGGCAAGTCAATATAATGGTCTTCTGTTGTTATGAGTTTTAGTAGTTACATTCCTGGACTGTCATTGCTCATTAAAAGTGCAGTCGTATGGGTGGAAATCAGGTAAATACTGCATTTTATTAATATCAGCAGAACTGACTTAAATGGGGCCTGTGTGTGGTGTATCTTGCCTTAATCTTTGTATTCATGCCTGTCAGTGTGAAGGAAGCTATTTGTATATATTTGCATATATATTTACATGTATATGCAACTGCACTTAAGTTGTGGCCCTCGGGATGTGCTGTGAGTATCATTGTGGTCTAGGGTTGCCAGATGATTTCAACAAAAATACCGGACACACTTGACATTACATCACAATCTACATTCCATCTTATTTAGAAAATACCGGACATTTATATTTTCTCATTTATATGTTCTCAATTTTCTGTTTCTTTTCCCAAACAGAAAGCTCAAATACTGGACTGTCCGGTTCAAAACTGGACACCTGACAACCCTATTGTGGTCCCTGGGGCTTCCAAAGTTGAGTATAGGGTTGCCAGATGGTTTCAACAAAAATACCAGACACACTTGACATTACATCACAATCTACATTACATCTTATTTAGAAAATACCGGACACTTATATTTTCTCAATTTTTTTCCCAAACAGAAAGCTCAAATACTGGACTGTCCGGTTCAAAACCGGACACTTGGCAACCCTGGTTGAGTAGCCCTGCCTTAGAGACTAACAAAAATACACAGGATCATGAGCTTTCATGGGTAAGACTAGGGTTGCCAGGTGTCTGGTTTTGAACCAGACAGTCCGGTATTTGAGGATTCTGTCCAGGAAAAAAAATAAGAAAATACCAGACACATACAATGTCCGGTATTTTCTAATTAGGTAAGTTTTATGATTATTAGGAGTATCAGTATTATTATTAGGAGCTCACACTGCGTGAGCGTGTCTACCAACCAGGCAGTATGGAACTATGTGGGGGCGGGCCGGGGCTGGGGCGGGAGGTAATCCCCAGGGCCGGACTCGCTTGTGCTTCGCTGGGACCGTGCGTGGGACAGGCAGCGCCCCAGGATCTGTGTGCGCCTGGGTCAGTCCCGCTCCCCGCTGGCTGATTCTCTCCCCTCACTTGCCCCCTGGCAAGCCCCGCTCCCTCCAACCCCCTCCCAGCCAGCCCCGCTTCCCGTCAGCCGGTCCCCTGCCCCACTCTCCCCGTCAGCCCCGCTGCCCCGACCAGCTCTGCTTCCCGCTGGCCAGTTCTCCCCCTCCTGCTGATCTCCCCTGCCAGCTCCACTCCCCTGACCCTCTCCCAGCCAGACCTGCTTCCTGCCAGCCGGTCTCCCCCCATCTCTCCCAGCCAGCCCCGCTGCCCCTGCCCCTCCGCTCTCTGATCTCCCCGGCCAGCCCTTCTGCCCCGACCCACCCCCGCCAGCCTTGCTGCCCACGAGCTGGTTTCCCCCCTCACACACATCCTCCCAGCCAGCCTGGCTCCCCTCCTCTCCCGGGTGGTGTTCCCCCTGCATCTGAGATCAAGGGTGTCTGGTATTTTTTTTAAGCCGCCTGGTAACCTGGTAAGACCCACTTCATCAGTTGAATTGGAGTGGAAATAACAGACTCCAAGATCTACATAACAGCAAAAGAAGTACCTGTCAATTGTAGGCCCCATGTTAATTAAGCTAATTAAGTGGTCTGTGTAGTAAGATGAAGGCTTAAAACATAAGCCAATGCAGGACTGGCCTGGCCTGAGGAGCAGAGGCCTAGCTAACAATGGACAAAACATGGCTAACATAAAGCAAAGCTAAACTGTGAGCAAGAGGCAGGCCCCAGCTCACAAAACTTGGCACAAACAGGGCTAAGAGCGCAAAACACTAATTGGTAATAGGGCCAGGTGCAGAACAATAATTGGTACTGGTCATACGTGGCATGCACAGAATATCACTAGCTCGTTAAAAAAGACCTTGGTACCCACTCCTCACAGATACAGACCTAGGTTCAAGAAAGAGTCTAAAATGACAGAATGATGGATAGAGATGATCTAATAAAACCACGAGGTACAGGGTGATGGGTGGTATCTAAGTAGCATCAGAGGGTGGTAACCTGACAACGTCAGTAGTGAGGTGTGATTTGTTTGTACCTGTATATAAGGTGGTGTCTTGGGGGGACAGCCTTTGTATGACCGGGGGTGGGCAGTGGAAATTTCCCACTGGTTGAGTCATTCCATTGTGGCAAGTACACGTGCATAGTGGTTCAGTAGAGTCTACTGACAACTGTGACTGTACTTCGCGCTACAATAAACATGGCCTGGCACCTTCCATCCTTATCTGGTTTGTGGTCTTTGGGGGCCCTCTCGGGGTCTGCTGTGGTCATTGGGCCCATATCATTGAGCACTCACACAAGCAGGCTTCTGGTTACCATCATCGCCAGAGCCAGAGACCTGTGAGGACACCACGGCAGTAAATCCACCTAACTATAGGCTGGATGTGTCCCATTCATAGCTTTTGATGTGAAAACGAGGATGTCAAAGGCAGGGGAAATTGTAATGTGTTAACCAATTAATGTCTTTCTTCAAGCCCAGGGTTATAGTGTCAAATTTGTAGATGAATTCCAGTTCTGCAGTTTCTCTCTGTAATTGGGTGGTGAAATTCCTTTGTAGAAGGATGGCTACTTTATGATTAAGTGACCAGGTAGGTTACAATGTTCCCCTAGGTTTATGTGTGTTACCATTTCTGATGTCTGATTTGTGTCCATTTGTCCTTTGTCATAGAGCAGGGGTGGGGAACCGAAAGCCTGGAAGCCGGATGCAGCCCCTGGCTTGTCTGGATCCGGCCCCTGAGGCTCAGTGCTCCTCCTTTCTTTTGCTGTGCTAGTACATATATATAGCCCTCCTACCTTTGTGATTTCCATGCCATAGATCTGACAAAGTGGTTTTTTTTTAACCCACAAAGGCTTATGCCCAAATAAATCGGATAATCTTTAAGGTGTCACAAGACCCCTTCTTGATATTGTAATGAGTTAGAGACTAGGAATGGCTATGCAGACCCATTCTGATGGTGTCAAATTTGCATATAAATTCCAGTTTGGGACATCTTGTTGTTTTTGCTGAAACAGACTAACATGGATACTGCTCTGGGGACAGGGGGCATGATTAGATAGCTAGATGGATGGGTGTGAAAGGGATACACGGATGGGTATGAAAGGGATAGATAGACGTGTATGGGGATAGACTGATTAGACTGGGACCCTTCAGAGGATGAGCTATGGATGAGAACCCATGCTGAGCGTGAAGGCTGCTTCCTGGCCTGACCACTTTGCTGGGAGGAGGGGTAGAGAGCTGTGGGTGTAAATTGTTAGGGGGATACAGCTGAGACCCCACCACACTCATGTCACAAATTGCTCCCAGCCTGGATGTTGGCAGTCACGATGGCCCCATGAGATGCTGCCGTCTAGGCTTGTTTGCTGTGGGTTTCACCCCCCCTGAACCCCCGCCTCACCGTTCAAGGGTGTGTTTGTTGGGGGTGTGTTATATATAGATAAACGCCACTCCTGGAAAAATTTTGCAAAGGAAAGACAGGGGGGTGTGGGGAGCTGTGGGTGATGCTGCTGCTGGCCCTTTAAAAGGTCCTAAGTACTGATGTCCCTTTGAGAAATTCCGTTGCGGCTGGCCCTTTAAGTCGTAGCGGAATCGCAGCCGTAAAGAGAGAGAGACTCGGATCTTTCTGTCCCCTCCGACCTCCCGTCTTGTTTTCTCTCCCAAGCTGGGAGACAAGCCACTGCAACCTGTTAGTCCCGCCCCCGTCTCCCTCTGATTGGCCGGAGCTCTGAGCGCGCCCTCTCATTGGTACCGGTCCCTGCCAGGCGGGGGGAACCCTCAGCCTGAGGAGTGGTTGAGCAGGCGGAGCCAGAGGCGCTGGAAGTTGCCATGGCGGCGACGGGGGGATGGGACGCGGCTCCAGTCGGGGCGGGGGGCGCAGCGGCTGGTGGCGGCCACTGAAGGAGAGGGCGGCCCCGAGAGAGCTGCAGGGCCGGGCCATTCTCCCCCCGCCGCAGAGCATCCTGGGTAAGGTACCCCCGCGCGGAGCCTGGGTAACTTCGCCGCAGCGCTGAGGATTCTGGGTAACGTAACCCCTGGGAAAAGGGATCTGGGTAACTTGGCCACAGAGCGGAGGATTCTGGGTAGTGTGCCCCCCTGCGCAAAGGATTGTGGGTAACTTGGCTGCAGCGAGGAGGATTCTGGGTAAGATACACCTGCGCAAAGGATTGTGGGTAACTTGGCACCAGAGCAGAGGATTCTAGGTAACACATCCCAGGGTAGAGGGTTGTGGGTAACTTGGCGGCAGAGCAGAGGATTCTGGGTAACATGCCCCTGAGCAAAGGATTGTGGGTAACTTGGCTGCAGAGAGGAGGATTCTGGGTAGCGTGCCCCTGCGCAAAGGATTCTGGGTAACTTGGCCGGAGAGTGGAGGATTCTGGGTAACATGCCCCTGGCTGGAGAGAGGAAGATTCTGGGTAGCGTGCCCCTGCGCAAAGGATTGTGGGTAACTTGGCACCAGAGCAGAGGATTCTAGGTAACACATCCCAGGGTAGAGGATTGTGGGTAACTTGGCATCAGAGCAGAGGCTTCTAGGTAACATATCCCAGGGTAGAGGATTGTGGGTAACTTGGCTGCAGAGCAGAGGATTCTGGGTAGCGTGCCATGTGCAAAGGATAGTGGGTAACTTGGCCGCAGAGCAGAGGATTCTGGGTAACATGCCCTGCGCAAAGGATTGTGGGTAACTTGGCTGAAGAGCAGAGGATTCTAGGTAACACATCCCAGGGTAGAGGGTTGTGGGTAACTTGGCGGCAGAGCAGAGGATTCTGGGTAACATGCCCCTGAGCAAAGGATTGTGGGTAACTTGGCCGGAGAGTGGAGGATTCTGGGTAACATGCCCCTGGCTGGAGAGAGGAAGATTCTGGCTAGCGTGCCCCTGCGCAAAGGATTGTGGGTAACTTGGCATCAGAGCAGAGGATTCTAGGTAACATATCCCAGGGTAGAGGGTTGTGGGTAACTTGGCTGCAGAGCAGAGGATTCTGGGTAGCGTGCCATGTGCAAAGGATAGTGGGTATCTTGGCCACATGGCAGTGGATTCTGGGTAACATGCCCCCAGGCAGAGAGGATTGTGGGTAACTTGGCTGAAGAGCAGAGGACTCTAGGTAACATGCCCCCAGGAAGAGGTTTGTGGGTAACTTGACTGCATGGTAGAGGTTTCTGGGTAGTGCAGTCCTCAGGCAGAAGGTGGTTGCTCAGGGGCATGCAGAACCAGAGGTTTCTGGGTAAATGAGCAGAGACTTCTGGGTAAGAATTGCTCTTCTCCACCTCCACTTTTGTAACTGAGATTTCAGCATTTCAGTTAAAAGCCCCTGTCAGTGGTCACAGGCAGAGTTGAGCCCAGTGGGTCTATGACTTGTTGAGGAATGGTGGGGGAACTGACAGGTAATGAGCAGGGTGGGGTTGGTTGTCAGCAGGCAGGTGGCCATGTTCTAGTTACTCTGCATCCGCGCTGCCAGCTTCAGCAGAGGGACCAAGTACTGACAAGGCCTGCGAACTAAATGGACCTTTGCAGAAGGGGCTCGTGTGTGTCTGGAGCAGCATTGCCAGCAGGAATTGCTACCCATCTCTGCTGTCCAGTCGAATCCCACTCCCCTGCTGTAATCACTAGGCGACTCTCAGTGCTGCGGTGACTCTATTGTTACAGGGTCAATCAGTGGCTAACGGAGGCCTCTGGTGTCTGTCAAAGAGCCAGTTTCAGTACTGTGCTATTATGGCCCACTGGTACAAAGGGAACTTGGCGATACCCCTGCCATGGACAGCTCCTGTGCCAGGCGAAAACCAACCACGGCACTCTTTCTGCAGCAGCACTGAGTCCAGGGGCCGTTGCAATGTAGATTTAGGCCACAGGAGGGAGGGGAAGTGGTGGGGAGGAGTCATGTCTAGGATGGAAGGGTTGAGCTGCTTCTCCTCCATCTCAGGGCAGGGCTAAATACACCTTCCCCTCTGGGCACTTAAAGATGGAAGGGTAAAGAACTTCTCACTAAGGGACTTGTCATGGATTTTATATTAGAGATGAGTTAAATACTCAACACTTGCTAGAGACTTCATAGACCTCATCCATCCTAATACCCATAGTGCTGTTTTACTTGCTAAGAACGTAGGGGCCTTGGTGTTTCTGATTTGCCCATTGTTTTAAAGGGAGACGTCCAATTTCATCATGAACTTTGAAGGCCTCGACCCTGGCCTTGCGGAGTATGCGCCCACTCTCCATCCAGCCCTGGATCCAGTCTTGGACCCTCACCTCAACCCCAGCCTGCTGCAGAATGTGGAGCTGGATCCAGAAGGGGTGCCATTGGAAGGCATCCCGGTGCCAGAGTCAGTGCACATCATGGAAGGCATGTACTCGGAGCTGCACACTGTGGTCTCCGAGGTGGGAGTACCTGTCTCCACCTCGCATTTTGATCTGCACGAAGAGATGCTCTGGGTGGGGAACCACGGGGTAGGTGATATTTGGTGTTCCGTGTGGTGCCTTGGGGATGGGGTGGTTGGGTTTTGCTTTCGTCATTTGTCTGCTCTGATTTATTGGGCTGTGAGGTTTTTGTTTCCTCCGTCACTTCCACGTGTCTTGGGTCATTTACTAATGAGGGAAATGACCAAAGGAGCCTTTTGGGGCTTGGGGATAAATGGGAGGGTGTGAGACTCAAAAGAGAGGGGCTGACCTCTTCTCCTTTATGTTTGTCAGTGAGTGGATGAACCAGAAAGACAGATCCTCTGGTTATTGGTGTAAAATGTGGGATGTAGGACAGGAAGGCACCTTGTTAAATCCAGTCCCCTGCAATTGCAGGCCACCCCATCTTAATAATCTTTGTAACAGAATAAACCAATGCTCATATGGTCTGGAGTCTCTTCCTCCCTGCTGTACCAGAATTCAGGTTTGGTCTGTCCTGTCCCTCTTGTCCTACAATAGGGATGTAACAGTGGAGTCGATTAACCAATATGCAAAAGCTTATTGGCTAATGCTATAGACTACATGCATGCATCATCCCCCCCCCACCCCGCCAGTAGATTTTTTTAGCAGGCTGGCCAGCAACCTGGCTCAGTCTTGGCTCGCGCCAGGTCCGGGACCTACCCTTGCTGCAGTTCTGCATTTAAAGTGTATTAGGAGCCAGACGGGCAGGCAGCCTGGCTCAGTTCCAGCTTGTGCCGGGTCTGGAAGCTCAGCTCCCTCCCGGACAGGGGCTGCCGCCACCCTGTGCTGCTGCCTCTGTATCAGAGGCAGCAGCATGGGGCGATAGGCAGCTGGTCCACGAGGGGAGCTGGTTTTTAGACTGGCTCTCCTTGCAGACCAGCTCCCACCTGGCACCCCGCGCTGCTGCCTCTGATACAGAGGTAGCAACACGGAGTGACGGGGG
Organism: Rafetus swinhoei; assembly: GCA_019425775.1. NCBI lineage: Eukaryota > Metazoa > Chordata > Testudines > Trionychidae > Rafetus > Rafetus swinhoei. The sequence continues at coordinate 7,183,215 of JAFJHL010000157.1, read as the reverse complement.
TTCCTTAGGAGCGGGACCAGAGTGCACTGGCTGCCGGCCCCACCCTCAGGCACTATAGAATAGTTGACTAAGAATTCATGAGGTTAATCAGCTATTCAATTAACCGATATTTAACGTCCGTATCCTACAATGCAGCATTGGTCCATCACACCTCCCTGCTGTGCTGGAACAGACAAGGTCTCCTCCTTCCGTCTCTTGCCCTCGTTCCATCATCTGGTCTGACCTTTTGTGGTGCCTTGTCTCTGATCGATATCCTTGGCCCTGTCTGTGTGCTGTCCCCACTCATTCCTTCTGCCCTGCTGATGCCAATCCCCTCCTCTCCAGAAGGCTGAATTTTGCCCGCTGGTCCGGACTTGTCTGGGCTGGTCTGTCTGCCTCACCAATTCTTTGCCCCTCTTATTAGAATGTGGTTGCGAGCCCATTCTTGTAGGCATACTTCTACGAGAGAGTTTCCCCCTTTTGGTGGTACCCTCCAGTACCTGCAGTTCACGCTTCCTCAGGCAGACAGCAGTCTAAGGCGAGCGGGGTCGGGAAGATGAAGCTAGACAAAGCCAGACAGGAATGTACACACTGTGAACAGCGAGGGCAGTTCTCCATTGGATCAGCTGAGCAAGGGTCATGGTGGAGTCTCCGCCACTGGCAAGTTTTAAACTCAAGGTTGGACATTTTTGTAAAAAACAGGCTCTGGTTCCGAGAGGAATTAGTCCAGGGCAGTCCCGTGGCCTGTGCTAGACGGGGGATCAGACTGGGTCACTGTGAGCCCTTCTGGTCTTGGGTTTGAGGATTTTGTGGCATCGAGCCACATGGGGTTAGCACAAGGCTGGTGAGGTATTGGGGCACGTTGAAGAGTCCATCGCAGGTCGGCCTTTCTTGTCTGCTTCGTTTCAGGGTCATGCCACCTCGTTCTTTGGCCCAGCCCTGGAGCGCTATTCCTCCTTCCAAGTGAGCAGCAGCGACGACATCCGCCAGATCCAGAGCCTGGAGAACGGCATCCTCTTCCTGACCAAGACAAACCTCAAGTACATGTCCAGGGGAGGCCTGATCATCTTTGACTACCTGTGAGTTTCCTCCGCAGGGCGCTGGCGAAAGGCCTCACCCCTACGCTGCAGGGATTCTCTCTAGGGCCCAGAAGGGAGCCCCATTCAGCCCCTGGCTGCTGACGATGACACGACACGGGCACTGCAGTGCAGCTCTGCATCCCTTTTGCACAGGGGGAGGGGAGAAGGTCCCATATCAATGCTGATCCAATCCGAGTCTGTGCTGTGGGGAATGGGCTCCCCGTTCCGTGTGGCCCTGTGGAGGGGTGGTGTGTGAAGGAGTGCCTCCGAGGGAGAGGGAGGCTGAGCCGAGTAGGAGAATGAGCTTTTGCCTTCTTTCCTTTTCCATCAGAATGGATGAGAGCGAGGACGTGCACAGCCTGCTGCTGACAAACAGCAGCACCCTGCTCATTGGGGGGCTCCAGAACCATGTGATAGAGATCGACCTTAACACCGTGCAGGAGACCCAGAAGGTACCAAAGATCAGGGTCTGGCCTGATTCTGAGGGGTACCTCCCATGGGCTTCGGTGGGGGAGATGGGTGCCTGGTGCCCCTTGGGAGTCAGGCCCCACAGGGCTGGGAGCAGGGAGAGCTCTCTCTGACCTCTAGCCTGACACCCTGACACCCTCAGTGTGGCTCAAAAAGGTGTCAGGAAGGGTTTCAGATGCCTCCTGCTAACGCAAAGGCTGCTGCTGGGCAGAAACCCCTTTGCTTGACTACTGTATGCTACTGTATGCTGGCTGGTTAATGCATAAGGAGCGCTAGCCCCACTAAATAGCAGGGGAAACTGAGGTCTAGAGGGCAGTCAGTCTGGGCTAGAAATCCAGGAGCCCTGGTCCCCAGCTTTAACCATTGGTTCACGCTGCCTTCCCCCGATCTTTGGTTCCTGTGTTGCTGGACACACATTTGCCAGTTGATAGCCCCGGGCTGTGCCAGCTGAGGGTGAGTATTGTGTCCTGTCTTCACCCCTTCCTTTTCCAGTACACCGTGGAGGTGCCCGGCGTCACCATCCTGAGGCAGTCCAACCGCTTCTTCTTCTGCGGGCACACTACAGGGAAGGTACCCTCAGCCCTGCCCCCTGTCTGTCGAGTCCTCTCCCAGGGCACTGATGTGAGCGTGAGCCATCAGTGACCAGGCTGCCTGCCTGTCATGGGGACTGGGCACGCTGAGCCAGGAGATCCCTTCCAGGGCTGGCATAGCAAGCACCGTCTCCTTTCAGATGCTTGGGGACATGCACCTGCCCAGGCAGGTCCCTCTCTCTGTGTCACCAGGAGACCCAAAGGGGGGAGTTTGTGTTTCTGCAGCACCTCTCCCTTGACTGGCCCCAAAGGCCTTCACCCGACAGCACGGCCTTCCAGCCGCCTCTGGCAGTGGGGCAGCCGCTCACAGTGGAGAGAGCGAGCTAAGGATCTGAGTCCCAGCCCTGCTCCCCTCTTCCCATGTGTTCAGTCTGCCGGGAGTAGTGATTTGCTCCCATCACAGTAGTGTCAGCCCCTCCCAGTTGTTAGTGTGTCCTCACTGGGCACGCTGATGCCAAGCAGGGCCCTTATCCCCCGGTAGAGACGGACACAGAGAGGCTAAGGGACATTTCTAAGGTCACACAGGAAGTCTGGTGGATCAGGGACTTGAACCCTGATCTCCCAAGTCCTGTGCAGGTGCTCTGACCACTGGCCCGTCCTCCCTAGCCTGTTTAAGGACGACACGAGGAGCCCAGGTCATTGTGTCCCTCTGATCTCCTGGGGCTAAGCAGCCCCCTAGGAACCATTCCCTCTGTTCCCATTACCGGGGCTTCCTTTGTGCCACCCCCCAGGTGTCCCTGCGGGATCTGCGCACCTTCGCGATGGAGCATGAGTTCGATGCCTACTCGGGCAGCCTGTCGGATTTCGACGTCCACGGCAACTTGCTGGTGACGTGCGGCTTCTCCAGCCGCATGAACGGCCTGGCCTGCGACCGCTTCCTGAAGGTGTATGACCTGCGCATGATGCGGGCCATCACCCCGCTGCAGGTGCACGTGGACCCCCTCTTCCTCAAGTTCATCCCCACCTACACCTCCCGGCTGGCCATCATCTCCCAGACAGGTAGGCGGGTTTGCCTTTGCATCGCTGGCCCTCGGGTCTAGTCCATGCTCCTGCTGAGCACAGCGGGGCACCGGTTCCAGATCCCGTTGGAATCGGGAAAGGTCTGACGCAGCCCTTGCCTGGCAAATCAGTGGAATGTTTGGCAGAGCTCAGGGAAGGGTCTGTGACGGGTTGAATCACAGAAATCCCCTGGAGTCGTCTCCCAGTGTGTGATCATGCCACTGTTGACCACCTTCCTACCCTCTGGAGCGCCACACCACTCTGTGCTGCTGGGCTGGATCTTCTGGTCTCCCCCAGCCAGGGTACGGAGTTGGGGTGACTGCCCCCTGCAGAGCCACACAGACAAACAGGTCAGGTCAGGGAGGGCTCAGCACCCAGGAAACCAATGCCCAAAAGGGGCCTACACGCTCATAAGGAGGTCTGCCCACTTTATCAATGAAAGAGAGAGATGCACAGCGGTTGCTCCCCCAGGTAACAATTGTTTATGCTGGGCCTGGTAATAAACAAAAGGGCTTTTATTAAGTACAAACCGTGGGATTTCAGTGGTTGCAAGTGAAAACTGATCAAAGTAAGTTACAAAATGAAAATGAACAAAAACCCGCTAACTATTTGAAATCCACTAAACCCTGTTATGTGCAAATCCTTACCCTACGCACCTGTTCTTATCTCAGGTAAAAAGCTTCAAGTCAGAGTTGATCTTTCCTCTGGCCCAGGTCTGCAGCTTCTTCAAAGTTTTTTGTCTCCTGTTAGGGCAGGGGTGGGGAACCTAAGGTCCAGGGGTCAGATACAGCCCCCGGCTTGCCTGGATACGGCCCCCGAGGCTTGGGGCTCCTCCCCCAGCATTGGGCAGCCCGTGCTGGTGCCCCAGTCCCATTGCCATCCCTCCTTGGGGCTAGGGCACACAAAATCTACTAGCCTGGGCCCCTCCTAGGCTCTGGTGTGTGAGAGGAATGTGGAAAGGAAAGGGCCTTTCTCCTCACTCGGGGACCCTGTCAGGGTTTGTTTTTTCACTTCTTACTTGTGTGCGGCCCCCGACTGATTTTTCTGTGGGTCAGCGGCCCCCGACCCAGAAAAGGTTCCCCACCAGCGTTTGCAGAGAGCAGCACAACTTCACAGGTGGTTAACCAGCCCCACCCAGTCAGAGACTCAAGGCTGTGTGCATGGAGTTGACTGACTGGGCGGGGCTGATTAATCAGCTGGGAAGCTGTGCTGTTTTGCAGCTTAGGGGGAACACTGTTCCCCACCCCCATCTTTAGGGTGAGCCAGGCAGTTCCAAAGGCCAGCTGAAGACCAAGGACTGATGGCTTCTCATTCCTTAAACAGACTTTCCCCCAGGGCAGGAACCCTTTGTTCTGCATTCCCCATCCCTATGGAAAAATACCAGGTTCAAGATGGATTCCAGTATGGGGGCAGGCGGGGAGAAGGGGGAGGGCATGGTCACATATCACACATCTTTCTAGAGGTAACCACAGTTTGGGCTTATAGGACAAGCGTGACCATTCCCAGGTGGTTGGTTTGAGTACTGAGTCATTATGTTTTCCAGCATCAGTAACGGCCCTCATTAGCATATTTAGAGCTGTAACCAGAGCCCCACTTCTAACGTCACATATAAGACTGATACATGCACAATAATAGGATCTACGGTTCCAGCAGCTGGTAACTGTAAAATTGTTAAGTCACATGAGTTGTTTTGCCTAAAGCATCTTTGAATTGTGCATGAAACCCTGCAAATTTACCTATATCCGCTGCTCATTTCTGCAGATGTGGATACAGATTTTGTATCTAGAACCTTGCAGATTTGCAGCTACCCGCTTTATATCTGCAGGTGTCCACATCCTCAGTTGTCAGTGCCAATATCACTGGCTCATTTTCCTGGGTGTGGGATACAGATTTTGTGTCCGCGCAGGGCTCTAGTTATGTGCATTCAGGGTCCTGGCGTGGATGGTTTGGCAGTGCTGTGGAGTCTCAGGATGGAGGGTGGTATGGGGTCTTGTCGGCATGAGGTTTGCTGGGAGCTCGGCGCTGTGCCCCAGACGCCCTCCCCAAAGCCTCTCCGCTCTCTGCAGGTCAGTGCCAGTTCTGCGAGCCCACAGGCCTTGCCAGCCCTGCTGACATCTTCCACGTCAACACTGTGGGGCAGCTGATCATGACCTTCGACGTGTCTGCCAGCAAGCAGGCCATGGTGTTCGGTGACTCGGAGGGCTGCGTCCACCTCTGGGCCGACTCGCCCGAGGTCACCTTCAACGCCTACTCCCGGGAGACGGACTTTGCCCTGCCCTGCATGGTAGACACCTTGCCTCACCTGGACTGGAACCAGGACCTCATGCCCCTCTCCCTGATCCCCGTGCCGCTGACCAGCGAAACGCTGCTGTCAGACTGGCCTGCTGCCAACTCCGCCCCTGCTCCCAGGTAATTCACCGGGGCTCTTGCAACGAACACGCACCTCACCTGTGAGCCGTACAGACATGCAGCGCAGAGCTGCCCTGCGCGGCAGCCTGGCCACCTCAGCCTTGGTTCCCTTGAGCTCTCCTGAACCAGGCAGGGTTGGGCCAGGCTAGGTATTGAAGGGGTAAGCGTAGGGTGCCTTGGGCAGAGGTACTGTCGATCCAACAGGAGACGCTCCCTCCTGTGTCAGTACCAACCCAGTGACTCCGCGTTACGCCAGGGCTGCTGCGCTGATCAGTTGTACTTCTGAGGTCCTGGCTGCTTGTGGCCACGGGAAATCCCATGCCACTTCCTCACGAATCAGGGTGTAGCCCTCGGCTTCCTGGTCAGATTCCAATGTGGGTAATTACATTCCGTGTCTCTCAATCTCCCCTTCCCCTTTCAACCAGCTATAGTAGTGTCCTCTGGCCCTGTTCTAAATCGCTGTGTGGTGCACATGCCAAGTTCCGCCCCAGAGGCAGCTGCCTGGCTGCCACTGTAAGTGAAATGCCACGCTCCACTTTGCAGTCTGGTGGTGGTTTGCTGTGACGCAGAACCCTTCACCCAGTAGCCCCCTCGCTGGCCTTTGCAATAAGAACATAAGAGCGGCCAGACTGAGTCAGACCAAAGATCCAACCGACAGTGGCCAGAACAGAACAGGGAATCCCCAAGGGATCCATCCCCTGTCGCCTGTTCCCAGCCTCTGGCAACCAGGCCGAGGACTGAATGCGTCCCAGGGAATAGTCCTGCCACCCCTTTGGCTGGGCAGCACAGTGTCCGGAGAGGGACTTTGCACAGCTGCTGTCTCTGTTCTGTGTGTGATCAGGGCTGTCAGGCCAGCTCTCTGGCTGGCCTGTGAGCTGCCCGGTGTTTTGCAGGCGGGCCCCGCCCGTCGACCCCGAGATCCTGCGTACCATGAAGAAAGTGGGCTTCATCGGTTACGCGCCCAACCCAAGGACCAAGCTCCGGAATCAGGTGCGTGTTCGGGCGCAGGTGTATGCAGCCTCCCTGCCAGCATGGGAGACCTGCGTGAGGTTATGCCCAGCACTAATGCTGCACTGCTGAGTGCTGGCTGAAGAGCTGCGGGTTTCAGGGAGCCGAGATGTCAGTGTCATTAGACGCAGCTCCTGGTCTCCAAGCTGGGGTGATTGGGGGACGGTCTGTGTCATGGCTTACGCAGGGGCTCGGTCTCGATCTCAGGTCCTTCCTGGCTTTAAGCCCTGTGACTGGTACGTGAGGGTTTTCTTCTGCCAAGTAAGCAGGGTGAGCTGGCCTCTCCGGGAGGCGAGCGAATGCCCAAGGCCGCTCAAACAAGGGAGTTCGTGTGCTCCATACTGTGAAAAGCTGAAGACCCCAGTGCTGGGAGTTCCCTAAATCTCCCCCTGGCAAACCACTGATCTGTGTTCTCTGCACCAGCAGTTCCTGGATGGCCTCAAAGCACCAAGCTTTGTAACGGCAAAGGGGAATGAGGTGCTTTAGCAGGGGTGGCGGGAGGTGTCCTTTGCCTTTTTTGCTTTATCCTGTCACTCTGGGCCCCAGGCTCAGCTGTGTGTGTGGTGGTGGTGGTGGTGGTGGGGGGAGGGGAGGAAGGCCGTGCATTGTGTGCTGGTGGTTGCTTGCTCCAGACAGACTCTGCCTCAACGTTAAGCTGCTCTGACCCTTTTCCTTCCTGCCGCCCTCAGATCCCTTATCGGCTGAAAGAGACGGACAGTGAGTTTGACAGTTTCAGCCAAGTCCCCGAATCACCAATTGGCCGGGAAGAGGAACCTCACCTCTACATGGTGGCGAAGAAATACAGGAAGGTCTAACATGCCACATCTGCCAGGGGGCCTCGGGCTACGGGAGGTGGGTGGGTGGAGGGGCCAGGTGAAGACGGAAGGAGCTGTCACAGGAAGGCTCAGCCTGGTTTGGCTACAGCAGAGCAGCCTGGGAAGGCAGCCCCCAGCTCCGTGGATTAGGTGGCTGCGCTGTGACCCAGAGGGGTGGCAGCAATCTCCCTCGTGGTTTGCTCCTGAGCGGTGCTGAGTGTTCAGGGGAGGTTTGCACTCACCATCCCAGGGTTTAATAGCCCCAGTTTCACGTAAGTCTGCCTAGTGCCATGTTAGCATCCCTTGTGATAGCAAGCACCTGTGCATTGGGGTGTGCTGGTGTCACCGCTTGTGTGTTCACTGGGTGTTCCCCCCTCCCTCCCTCCCCCAGCGCTTGGGCAGGCGATTGTGTACTGATGTAATTGACCAGCTCTGGGCCGAGGTTTTCCCCCATTTCTGAGGCTGCCTTCTCTGTCCAGGTCACCATCAAATACTCCAAGCTGGGCCTGGAGGACTTTGACTTCAAGCATTACAACAAGACCCTGTTTGCGGGCCTGGAGCCTCACATTCCCAACGCCTACTGCAACTGCATGATCCAGGTGAGACGGGCACCCAGCCCCCTCGCTGCCAGGCCTGGCTGCGGCCTTCCAGCTCCCCCCCCCTCACTCACCCTTCTGCCGCCTCCCCAGGTGCTGTATTTCCTGGAGCCCGTCCGCTGCCTGGTCCAGAACCACCTGTGTCAGAAGGAGTTCTGCCTCGGCTGTGAGCTGGGCTTTCTCTTCCACATGCTGGACTTGTCCCGGGGAGACCCCTGCCAGGTGCGTGGGAGGCCGATGCCAAGCACGGGGGCTGCAGGAAGGGCAGGGAGCTTCTTGAGCAGGGTCTGGGGAGTCTCTTGGGGCTGCACCTGCCCTGGCTTGAGGGCAGGGACTTGGGCGAAGCACTCAGGAGGGTCTCACCTTGCTGGCGGATGAGATCTGCTGGGGGTTTGGAGGGACAGGGAAGGCACTATTTGGGAGGGGCCGCCTCAAGGAATTCAGGTAATGTCACCTCGTTGGTCCCAGCGCTCCCAACCCTTCCCCTCCCCCAGGGAAGCAACTTCCTGCGCGCCTTCCGCACCATCCCGGAGGCGTCCGCGCTGGGGCTGATCCTGGCCGACTCCGATGAGGCCACAGGCAAAGTGAACCTGGGCCGGTTGATCCAGAGCTGGAACCGCTTCATCCTGACTCAGCTTCACCAGGAGACCCAGGAGCAGGAGGGGCCGCAGGCCTATCGGGGTGTCAGCAGCAGGTGACCCTCCCCCCCTGCACCCTTTGCTTGCTGGGCTTGGAGTGGGAGCACACAGCCCATGGACGGGGTCTGTCTGCTTCCTTGGAGGGGCGTGTGCGGGGCCCCGGTCAGCCAGCGGCTGTTGTGGAACGCGCAGCGGGAGCCGGGCTTGCTGGGCTGACCCTGCGCACAGCCTCCTAGCAACTCCGGTTACCGTGGTTCTGGCCCAGCCGCTCACTAACCCTGGATCTCGTCAGCCCTTCTCAGCCGCCTTGGGGCGGGAGGGTCAGTGTCTCTGCCGAGAGCCACCACTGGGTTGGCTCCAAACCTGTTCCCAACCCTGTTGGCAGCTGCCGCCTGCAAGTGCCCAGGCTGGGAGGGGTGTGTAAGGACTCGGGGCTGCCCTGCTGGGCCTGGAAAGGCTCCCGAATGATGAGCTCCTGCTGACCCAGACGTGCGGTTTGCTCCAGCAGCTTTGGGTCTTCGGGGGACTCGGTCATCGGGCAGCTCTTCAGCTGCGAGGTGGAGAACTGCAGCATGTGCCGCTGCGGCAAGGAGACCGTGCGAGTCTCCTCCACGCTGCTCTTCACTCTCTCCTACCCGGAGAGCAACGGTAACTACACAGGACCAGGGCGGGGGGGGCCTGGAGAGGGCTGGCAGCGGGACGAGCAGATTGCTTTACATGTCAACCAGGGGGTGGCTCCATCTTCCTTGGGTTCAGGAGGCTGAGGGGGGCTTTTAACTCCCACATTGGTGGGTCCCACCTTTATCCGATAACTGACCCCACTGTGCAGACACCTCTGGCCAGTGAAAACCATCATGTTGCGTCAGCCACACGGGCAGCTGGGCCCTGTTTGCTGTAAGGAATGGGTCAGAGCCCTGTCCAGAGTTACATCTGGACTAAATCTCTGTGGATTCCTCCTCCGGTGAAATGAAACTGTTCTCCCCTCCACCCGCCTCTTCCCTCAGATAAAACCAGAGATTATGAGTTTGCCGAGATCTTAAAGAGGAGTATCTGTCTGGAGCAGAACACCCAGGCCTGGTGCGAGAACTGTGAGAAGTACCAGCCCACGGTGAGTTTGGGAGGAGATGGCCGCTCAAGGCCTGCTTATCCGCTTCGTCGCAGGCACCCGCTGGGCAGAGGAGAAGTGGTGGAGCTCGCCCCCCACTGCCTCAGCCTCCCACAGGAGGCAGGGCAAACCGTGGCTCAGAATGGACAGGGCAGAGAACAGGCCAGTGTTGGCCGCGGAGGAATGGGATGGGACCAATCTGGAGGGGCTAGAGAGGGAGCGAAGGTTCCTGCGTTCTGAGCCTCGCACCAGGCTGACACGGGTACTGCAGCTTTGAGCACGTCACTTCCCTGCTCTGTGCCTCGTTTTCCATCTCTGTGAACACGGCTAAGCCCAGCGGAGTAGGGAGCTTAGTGGACAGAGCCTTCGGCAGAGGAAGTCAACAGGGGCCCAGGACTAGTCTGTGTTTCCCGTAAGAACGGCCAGACTGGGTCAGACCAATGGTCCAATGCCAACTGCCCCAGAGGGAGGGGACGTAACAGGCAATCCTCACGTGATCCCTCTCCTGTCATCCATTTCCAGACAAACAGAGGCTGGGGACACCATTCCTACCCAGCCTGGCTAATAGCCATTGATGGACCTAACCTCCAGGAATCTAGCTAGCTCTTTTTTGAACCCTGTTAACGTTCTGGCCTTCACCACATCCTCTGGCAAGGAGTTCCACAGGTTGACTGTGCACTGAGTGAAGAAAAACTTCCTTTTGTTTGTTTTAAAACAGCTGCCTATTAAGTGCATTGGTTACCCCTAGTTCTTATACTGTGGGAATAAGTAAATAACTTTTCCTTATTCATTTTTTCCACACCAGTTATGATTTTATAGACCTCTGTCATATCCCCCCTTAGTCTCCTCTTCCCTCCAGAGCCTCTGGCAGATTCTCACCCTCTTGCCCTTTTCTGTCTGTCCTACTAAAGGTGCAAACCCGGAACATCCGCTGCCTGCCCGATGTCCTAGTAATTAACTGCGAAGTGAACAGCTCCAAGGAAGCCGATTTCTGGAAGACCCAGGCAGAGGTAGAGAAATGTCCGTTGGTTGCGTGCTGGCAGGTCTGTTCTCTGGGCATGCGCAGGTTTCTCTGTGCCCAGCTGAGTGCAGGATCTGCTTGCACTTGGTCACTGAGGGTGTGTCCACAGTTCAGTCCCGGTGTACGACTAAAGGCGCTTTCCTCCAACTAACTCCGGGGCTACGGCAGCCCAGACTGGCTGCAGCGCTTTCCCTGAGTCCTGGGCGAACTTGCTGCAGCGCCTTCCCTGCTAGTGCGGCTCCGTCGTCCCTAGCTGCCATCACTTCCCACAGCTGTAGGATGGACGTGCCCTTAAAAGGATTTTTATTGTATTGCTAATTCAGTGACACGAACTTTCCAAGTACCCACCAATCTTATTCCTAACCTGTCTGTGTTCCTTTTGAATGTCCCATGTGTGGGCGATGAAGCTCTTCGCATTAACTCACTACTCAATTTGGTTCCAATTCCAGAAATGGTTCCCACACCTGCTAACCTCTTTACTCCGCTGCGAGGCTGTCCAGCATGTTTTCCACTGAAATTATTCATTGTGCTTTGTTTTGTATTGGGGGGCTCTGCCCTTTTCCAGCTACCACTAGCTACACATTTATTTCACCAGGGTTTCTCCTGGCTCCTGCCCTGATGCTTTTGCTCTATTTTGTTCCCAGTTCGCCTTTAAAAAAACAGTGATGAAGAAGGGAGGTCTTGAAATACCCAAGAGAAAAGAGATCTCTCTTGGAGAATGGTAGGTGCTTGCTGTCAGAGCATGGATTGGCTTCTGGATCCTACCCATGGCTTTGGGGAACTTGTTGCTGTCTTTCATTTGACAGTGATTTCCTCTTGCCTGTCTACAGCACCTGAGGTCCCAAAGTGTTTTATAAACTGAACCACAAACATTGCTTTCCCTCCTGCCATGCCCCCTGAAATGCAGCCACCTCTGGGGTGGGATGCAGCAGCTGCTTAATGGCGCCCAACAATATCAGAAATGCATGAAGTAAAGAATCTGCTCAAGGAAATAGTGGGGGCAGAATGTAATTAGTTTGCAGGCCTACAGCCCTGTGTAACGCTGTGTTGTTAACATGCACCTCTGCTGGACTTTGGCCAGATGCCGAGGGAAAAGCTCCCCGCGATGCTTTCTGACCTTGGCTTTACAGCTGCCCACATAACCTTTAGCAGCCTGAGGTCACCCTCTGGCATCAGTGGAGTTACACTGGGGAGTGACTGTGGCTCGAGGCAGCTGCTTTCTGGGTCCCTTGCAGTCTAGTTTTCCTGGTGATCACCCTCCTCCGTTGCATTGAGCATCTTTGACTGGCACCCACTTGCCTCTCTCCCAGTGCCTCAGCTGGTGCGAATCAGTGTAGCTCTGTGGACTTCACTGGTGCCATGCTGCTTTACACCAGCTAGGGATCTGACCCTCAGTGTCCAAAACTCCCCTCCTTCCTGCGTCCAAGGTCTGGAATTCCCTGTGTCCTCTCCTAGTAGGAAGGACCTGGGGAGCGCCGAGGCGGGGCCCTCGAACCCCTCCCTCGAAGAGCTGAAGAACATCTGGCTCCCCTATTCCATCCGGATGAAACTGACCAAGAACAAGGAGCTGGACGTATGCAACTGGAACGAAAGCGATGAGGTAACGCGTCCCTGCCTCCGCTGGGGCCTAACGACCATCCGGCGAGGTCCAAGGCTGGCTGGGACTAATGGCAGAGAGAGGGAGCTGCTGACTGTGGCCGCGTTTCTACGGGCAGCCAGTGGGCTCCCCCAACGCGAGGGGGTTGGAGCGCCTGGACGGTTAAGGGTGAAGAGACGAGATTTGCTCACCAAAATGGGTCCCTCTGAGCCAGGGGTCTGTGCGCTGGGGAACGAAGCTGGGGAGACTAGACTCACCTGCTGGTGCCATGGGCGCGCTCTGCCCCCATTGGCCTGATGGCAGAACTTGGGCACGTTCCGGGTCGGCTCTGGCTTTGCCAGGCTTGGTGGGTTTGTGTCTCAGCCCCAGGAGCTGCCGGTCCCAAGATTTCCCATCACCCATTGCACAGGCTGCCCATATCCTGAGCGACGTCCGTCCCTGCCCCGGGCAGCCGGTTCCCAGCAGAGCCACGTAATCACCAGGCTGGGTTTTGCCTTGCAGCTGAGCTCGTCCGACGACCAGGACTCGACGTACGTGTACGACTTGATGGCCACCGTCGTCCACATTCTGGACCCCCGCACCGGGGGCAGCCTGGTGGGGCACATCAAAGTAGGGGAGACGTACCACCAAAGGAAAGAGGTGAGCTGGTGAGCGGACACAGCCCACCTCTCTCCCAGCTGCTGTGCTAGGGCTGCTGCCCACCCCAGCCCCATCCTGAGGGAACCCCCTCTTGGCTGGGTCTTTTCCCAAGAGTGTCTCAGGAAGGGGCTGTGTTCCAGAGGGGGAGGCAGGGCCATCCCTAGGGGTGTGCGGGGCCCAGGATAATCCCCCCCTCCAGGCTCCATCCCCACTCTGTCCCCCTACACACACACTCCACTCCTTCCCCTGAGCCTTAGACCCCTTCTCTCCCAAGCAATGTTAAGAGGCAGTGGGGTAGAGGAGCGCCAGTCATGCTGCCGTCAGCCCCTGCGCTGCTCAGGCCCTGCATCCCCCTGAAGCACAGGGCCACTCAAAGCATGGGGCCCGGGAGACCGCCCCCAGCTAGCCAATGGCTAGGACGGCTCTAGTGCCAGGCATAGTTTCCTCTAGGCACACACCTTAATTAACGGACTGCACAGGTGTGGCTCCACTAATTAGGTGCCCCCCCCTCCCCCCGGGCCCTGGAGAGGACATGGAAGAAGGTGAGATGAAAGGGGGAAATAGCAGGTGGTGGGACTAGGTGAGGGACCCGGGGTGGGTGGAGGTCAATGGGGTGGTGAGTTTTGGGCATCCTGATTCCCAGTGGCGTTGCGGCAGTGGCTGGAAGGGGAGAATCTTGTACACAGCTCAGCAGCCCTAGCTGGGTTGTGCCTATGCTGGGAAGAGACTCTCCCAGTCCCCGGCTGGGCTGGGGAGAGCCGGCTGCACAGGGTGAGGTGGGTGCAGGGCAGTTTGCAGCATCCTGACTCCCAGCTGGGCTGCAGCAAGAGTCAAACTCTCAGCACATTGGCCCCAGCTGGGCTGCAGCTGGTGCTGGGAAGAGACACCAACCGGGCTCTCTGGGAGCAGGCTGCATGGGGGCGGAAGGGGGACAAGTTGCACAGGGTAGGTGTGCCAAGATTTCAAGCTGGCATGTTGGAGCTTGGGGGGGATGTGGCTACGTGGGAGGTGAGGTGCTGGGGAAACTCCATTGTCTGATTAACGCATCAGTGAGCTCAGTCCAAGCACATCTTCCTTTTTCTTGTTGAGGTAACTAGGAGGCTGGGATGAGGAGGAGCAGATATTAATTAGCAACTGATTGGTGATCGAACTACAAGATCTGAAATATGCCAGGAAAAATATGACAGGGAAGGAAAAATGCAGCACCCCAGCAATGTCCCCTCTTACTTTTCCCATCCATGCGCAGAATAAATTTTGTTATGTGCACCGAGGCACGCACAGATGTGCACCGCCAATAGAAACATGTGCTGCCGGCTGTGGGTAGCTGAGAGTTCTCTGCCAATCCGTTGGGCCAATCCTGAATCTCTCCTGGGCAGCAGCCCAAGCACTCACTTACAGGGAACACTACACCCGGCTATTTTCCACTGTGGGAATTATAGAGCAAACACAAAACAGTGACTCCGTTCTAGTTCTAGACCAAAGTATTTTTCACCGAGTATCAGCAGGGAAAGGGGAAGAGCAACTGAAGGGAGGAGGAGGATTTTGTAGAGCTGTGATTTTATAACCTTCAGCAACACGAGTGAAATAGTTTTAAAGCAAATTTTAAACTCCGGTCCTGTCGACTAACACAGTAAATTCAGACATGGATAGTACGTACCTGGGGTTAGCAAGTGTCTGTTACATGGCTTCATTACCACTAGAATGGCTCTTTTTCTTTAACTAGATCCTCTTCGGAGGAAGCAGAGCCACAGAACAGGGCTAGGAAGAGGTGTGCCCCACATTTTCAGGTGCCCTACGTGACTGCCAGCTGGGTATTCTGGTATTGTGTGTCTGAGGAAGGATGGTCTTGGGTGGACATCTGGCGAGATGTTAGAAAGCCTGAGCTAAGATTTAGTTTGATTGGGGGGAGACCAATCCAGAGCTAAGAGGTAAAGAGGGCTAAGGGATTCTGCATTAGCAGATCTAATGTGGGATCTGACTTCACTTGTATTGATGTTTTTCTGTTGTAAAGCATTTAGACTGTTTTTGTAGTCTGGCCTCTTCCTAGAGTTCTGAGGCGGTTCTGTGAGTATTTTTAAAGAGCACAGACTGCAGACTGGGTTGCAGTGAGGTCTAAATAAGCGCAAGATCAGGCTTCAAACTGTTGTCAAGTCCACACAGTGACCAAACTGTAAAAACACTTCCTGTTGTAATGATTTGTATGGGTAAAGTACAGCAATCCAAGGTTAGACGAAATAGATCTGTGCTTTAATTTTGATTCGGGTTGCTTTAAGAAGCTGCTTTCATGCTATTTACTCTCTCTTAGGCCTACATTACCAAGTTTTGTTGCCAAAAACTTCCTTTTGGCCACAAAATACTGAGAGCATACACGCTGCAATGGAACTTTTGTCAGGAAAAACACCCCGGTTTGGCTACCAAAACCTTCCACCCCTTTGTCCTTTTTCCTTCCCTTTTTTGTTGACAAAAAGCCAGTGTAGACACTACAGTTTGTTTTGTCCACAGAGCAGTGTCCCGCAATGCCTGCCCCAGTGTTTTGATCTCTGCTGCCCTTTAGGCACGAGCCCCTCTTGTTTCAAAGCTCGAGGAAGTATCTGACAGCTGAGGCCTTGACGACACTACAACAGGCCGTTGAGCTAAGTGATGCAACTTCAGCTGTGTAAATAATAGTCAATATACGTAGGTCTGCTTACTGCAGTATCTTCACAGCAGTAAGTCAACTGCTCACACTCTCCCATCTTACTCCTCTCATTTTGGGATGGGAGAGTGCTTGGCAATTGACTTACTGCATCCTCGACATGATAAATCGACCCCTGTTGGACCAATCGCTGCCCTTCGATCCAGCCCATAGTGAAGACAGGCTCTTGGTGTGCTGCTCCATTTGGGGAACAAACACAGAGCAAATCCACAGAATGCTCCAGTTCTGCCCTGCTAGGAACCCAGCAGCAGGGGGAACTAAGAGGGAATCCTAAGATGAGCAAGGATCAGCTCCACCCTCCCACAGCACTGCATTGTGGGATAATACCCACAGTGCACTGATCTCACTGACGATGAACATGCCCTAATGTGGATACGATCTGTCCACAGAGGGAACAAGCGTGAACCCCCTCTGGCAATGTTTGTTTGATCAACTTTAGGGTGTCAGCCCAAGTTTTCTTGACAAAACTTGGTAGTGTAGATAAAATCTCAGCTATTTCAAACAGTTAGGCAGGTGGAGGGCTCCATGGCATAAGCGTTTGCATGACTCGGGCGTTAGTGAATGAATACTGTGGCAAAAGCATGAGGAGGGGCCTAGCTTGTGACATTTGAATGATAGCATTTCCAGCAATGTTTATGTAGGTGTCAATGACTTACAGTAGTGGTCTCCAACCTTTTGAAGCACAGGATCACAAACCCAAATACCTTTGCCCCGCCTCCTTCCCCACCCTTTCTTTGAGGCCCTGCCCTGCTCACTCTGGGGAGATGGGGTACAGGGGCAGGGGGACACCCTAATATCAGCGCCCCCCACTTCTGCCTCCCCCACCTTGCACAGCAAGTAGGAGGCTCCCGGGGGGCAGCTCCAAGGCATAGGGCAGGAGCATCATGGCATTGGGGGGAGGGGCAGCTGATGTGCCAGCCAAACTAGTCAGGATCACCTGTCAGAGTCCAAGATCTACCAAGAGATCCCGATCTACTGGTTGGTGACCAATGGCTTAAGGCCGTGGTGCCCAATCAGTTCTGAAGCAGTACCCACTGTAGTGCTAACTAGCCACATTATTCTGAAAATGCTATAGCCAGCTAGCCACGTTATTCAAGCCAACAATTTGTCAGCAGGAGCGCTTTCATGCCAACCAAGCAAAACCCCCTCAACAGAAGTACCGACCAGTAGAGTTTTGACTTTTAGTGGGACGTTTAGTGACAGGGCTGTGTCGACACAGCCTTGTCGCTAAAAGCGGCGTAGTGTAGACACACCCTTTGAGTTGGCGACACACACAGCTTGAAGGAAGGCCTTTTACTCTCCTTCCCAGTATCCAAAAACATTGTAGCAATATTTGCCAGAGCTTGACCAGTGCTAGTTGACTCCCAGATTTGCTCAGCATCCTAAAGTAGAGAAACACATGCAAATAACACACATGCAAGAGGGATAGTTTTTTTAACTGCAAACACCTGTTGCACCCTAGTATTTGAGCACAGCTGCTTCATTTTTGGAGAGCAGCTTGCCCTGAAGAATCAGTGGTCAGACTCTGGTAGGAGTGGATTATTAACTTGGGCCTCTGGTGCATATTTTTTATGCTTTTACTTAATCGCCATGCCTTTGATTTAGCTGTTTTCAACATGCCTCATTTTGGAGTGTTTACTAGTGAGCGGTGTTAGAAAGGAGGACCACATACATGCACTCCAAGGGTAGTGTTAATTTTCGTTTTAGTTGACTTCATATGAAATAAACATTTTAACCAGTGCGCCTTGTTGGTTATCCCTAGTTTTCATCTTGTTTCTTCTTCTTCCATACCTAGGAACTAGATATTAGATCTAGGTGTTTTCTTGGTGCCAGTGCTGCACATCCACAATTACCTCGATTTTGGTGTTGCACGTAACAAAATTTAACCCACACCTGGATGGAAAATATTATCAGGATCCTTGGGGCCAGTGCCCTGGGTAACCGAAGTGTAGGTGGCAGCTGTGTTTGCCTGATAACTAGAGTGTGTGACTCGAGCTACAGACTAGCCCCGCCTCTCTCTCTCGCCCAGGGAGTCACGCACCAACAGTGGTATCTCTTCAACGACTTCCTCATCGAGCCTGTGGACAAGGTGAGCAGCCGCATCCCTTGGGCAGCCCGAAGATCAGAATTAGCCCTCGGGCTATCTCCCTTCACATGGCACCGTGCAAACAGCCCGGCCAGGGAGGCAGTGTGGACTAGTGGGCAGAGCACTGGACTGGGGCTTGGGAGACCAGGGTATTGCTTCTAACCTGAAGGGTGACCACGGGCAAGTCCTGCCCTGCTCTGTGCCTCAGTTTCCCCTTCTGTAAAGCAGGGATAATGCTCCTGATTTCCACTTTCAGCGGTGATCAGGAAATGTGCTAAGAGTTGTTAGGCCAAGCCAGGTTTAGGGCTCAGCTGCCACAGTGGGAAACCCTGAATCTCCTGCCCCTGTGCCGAATAAGCCATGTGATCGGCCCCGTGACTAGGGGACAGGCTGCTGCTGCCCAGCACAGCCAGGTGTGTGTGGTACCGAATGCTGCTGGGAAGTGAAGGAGGACGGGGGTTGCAGCAGCAGTGGGGGAAAGGCGCAGACTTGAGTTCCCGCAGCCGCTCATGGCTGTAAGTTGATGTATCTCCAGCTGCCCATCTTGAGATCTGCCTGTTCCCAGCTGCTGCTGCGGAGGCAGCGCCCACCCTGCACATCAGAGGGTATGTGGGAGTGGGAGCCAAAAGGAAATCTAGACACCTCTGCAGCCCATGTGGGTGGTGGGGGCAACGCGTGACAGTCATCTGTGATGGCAGTAGGGATGTTACATTTTGATTGATTGGCTAATCGAATAGTCGATGCAATTTGCATTGACTATTCGACTAGTCGATAAGGGCACTTTCCCCTTTGAAGTGTAGCAACAGCCCGAGGGCTATTGCTACACTTCAAAGGGGAAAGTGCTGTGGGGCCCTGCTGGCCCCGTGCTCCCTGCGGCATTTCAAAGCAGCAGCGCTGCATGGCGCCTAGGGTCAGCTGAGATGTGGGCTCCATGCGGTGCTGCTGCTTTGAAACGCCCCGGGCTGCACACGGCGTTTCAAAGCGGCAGACCCCGGGCTCCAAGCGTCGCTGCCACTTTGAAGCATCCTCGTCTCCCCACGCCCTTGCTGCCTCTTTCCGATAGAGGCAGCAACGGGGGGAAGCGACTAGTCGACTCATGTGTCGACTATCCAATAAACATTTGCTTACTGTATAGTCAACTAGTTGTTCACATCCCTAGATGGCACCTTCTTCAGAGGGCTGGGGTTCTCACTGAGGTGTGGGGGAAGATGGGTCGAGGACAGGGACAGAGAGCACCCCCTGATTCTGCTGGGGGGCAGGCTGGGTTTAATCCCATGCCCATGTTTATAGAATCCTCTGTAGCATGCAAGGGCATTGAGCTGGTGAAGTGCTGCCCTGTCCCTCTTTGTGGGAAGTGGGGGGAAGATCCCCCAGAGCTCAACCTGTGGCAGGCGAGGCCCCTGAGTTGTGCATACACCTGTCCCTCCCTCCGCCGCAGTGCGAGGCTGTGCAGTTTGACATGAACTGGAAGGTGCCTGCGATCCTGTACTACGCCCGCCGGAACCTCCACGCCAAGTACAACCTGACCAGTGAGTGTCTGGGTGGGACGCCCTTGTGCCGCGCGGGCAGTGTGCATGGAGCCCTGGCACCTGTCTGCACTGCCCGGGGTACTGAACGGGAGCGAGCTCAGCTCTGGCGAGAGCAGCCGCACGCGGCTTGGACTAGCAGCTGAGGGGTCGTGTTACCAGCCTGTAAGTGTGTCCCTGCCCAGCCAGACACCTTGAAAGCTGAGGAAATGTGCTACGAGTTATTGGGCCAGGCTCCATTCCCTCAAGCTGGAGAATTGTGGGCGGGAGGGGAGGAGGAGATGAGTCAGGTCAGGGCAACCCAAGCTTTGCAGTGAAGACAAGCCCCACAAGAAAGGCAATAGAGGTAGCCCAGAACCAGGAAGTGAAACTGACCGATCCAGAATCACAATCCCAGTGAGATGAGGCACAGGATACAAACAAAACTGAATGGCAGGAAGGGGGCCAGCCCCTCGGCTGGTGCAAATCATTGACTGCGGGGAAGCTGTGTCATTTTATGTCAGCGGAGGATCCGGCCTTTCGCATCCTCTTGGGTGTTCTCCAGGAAACAGTCCCCTAGATCGGCGGCTGCCGAATGGTCCCCGAGGGCCCTGTGAGCACTGCAGGGTGGGGCCGGCCCTTGGGGAGCCTGGCTTGTCCTCACGTGTGCTGTGCCCCCCTGCTGGGCATGGGGCCCTGCGTGCTGGGCTCACCCATGCCTATTCCATCCCTGCAGCCGATTCGCCCTGCCTTGGTACATGTCTAGTCGGGGACCAGCGGGCAGGAAACCCGGGCAGGGCCACACACACAAGGTGGCTGGAATCTCCATCTCCTCTTGGCCCTCGCTGGAGGCCCCAGCTCCATAGCCGTTGGTGGGGCTGTAGCCTTGGCGCCCTGACAAGCTGGTGTGTGGTGCCTTAGAAACGTGCTGATTTTTTGGGGGAGGCCGATGGTCCTTGGCCCTTCCTTCTGGAAGGCCTATCTCCTTCCCGTGCCCCAGCCTGGCCTCTTCTGCTGCCCGTCTGACGCCGCCCTCTCTCTCCTCCCCACTCCTGCCGTCAAGTCAAGAACCCCATCGAGGCCAGCGTGCTGCTGGCTGAGGCGTCCCTGGCTCGGAAGCAGCGCAAGTGCCACGCCACCTTCATCCCGCTCCTGCTGAACGAAATGCCCCAGGTGGGCGACCTGGTGGGGCTGGACGCCGAGTTTGTCACGCTCAATGAGGTAAAGACCCCCGCCAGGGCTGTTGGGTGGGGTGGGAAGGAGCTGGTGCAGCAGGGAGCCCCCCCGTGGCTGGACATTGCAGCCACGCTTGGCTGGCTCCCTGCATCGGGGGCCCTCCTGCTGGGGTCTAGCCATGGCTGTGGGAAGCCCCCATAGCTGAGGCCTGGCTGCCAGGGGAAGAGGAGGAAGGGGCTGGGGGCTTCCCCCGCCAATGGCTCCTTTGACCCTGTGCAGGAGGAGGCTGAGCTGCGCAGCGACGGCACCAAGTCCACCATCAAGCCCAGCCAGATGTCGGTGGCCAGGATCACATGCGTGCGAGGCCAGGGCCCCAACGAGGGCATCCCGTTCATCGATGACTACATCTCCACACAGGAGCAGGTACCGGCCCCGCTCCAGCCACCTGCTGCACCCCACAGGAGCCCAGAGAACAGCCAGGTCCAGCCCCCAGCAAGACGGGCCTCCTGGCTGAGTGGAGGTGCCGCTGCCCCTACCAGGCGGTCACTCTCCCCCCTCACCCCACTGCACTCTCCAGGTGTCACTGGCCCTCTCCCCACCAGCCCCTCCTGCCTGCCCTGCCGTCCCCAGCGCCCACCGCACGTGCTCCTCCCCTTGCAGGTGGTGGATTACCTGACCCAGTACTCGGGGATCAAGCCGGGCGACCTGGATGCCAAGATCTCCTCCAAGCACCTCACCACGCTCAAGTCCACCTACCTGAAGCTGCGCTTCCTCATCGATGTGGGGGTCAAGTTCGTGGGCCACGGGCTGCAGAAGGACTTCCGGGTCATCAACCTCATGGTGACTTTCCCTTCTGACACCTCCCCCAGCAGACCCACATTCAGTTCCCTGCCGGCGCGGAGCTCCCCTGCCTCCCTGTGGGGTGGGCTCGCTGGCCGGGCAGTGGGATTGCAGGGGAGGTGGAGCTGCTGCGTCTTTGCTGGATGGTTGGGGTGGGCTGGGGAGCTAGCCCGGCCTTCCCTGGGTGTTCAGGCTCTTTCTGCTCCCCAGGTGCCCAAGGACCAAGTAATCGACACCGTGTACTTGTTCCACATGCCGAGGAAGAGGATGATTTCCCTGCGCTTCCTTGCCTGGTACTTCCTGGGTTAGTGGAAACGCCTAGATTGCAATTAGCCCAGCCAGCAGGGCTGCATGGGAGCCCCAGATGGACACCAGCCCCGGCGGCAGGGCCTGGGCAGTGCTGGCCGCTTGGTGACGAAGGCACCTCTGGCCCCGCCCTGCCCCCAGAACTCGGCGCTGGTCTGGAGCTGGGGGTGGGGTCTGCTGCTGCAGGGCAGAGGAGACCCTATCGCCAGGGGCTGGGGTTAGGTGTCAGTGCAGAAGCTGAGCACCAGTGGAGATGGGCCACAGGGCTCCCCGTCAGGACTGAGGGACAATGAGTCCCTCCATTCATCAGCAGGAGGGGGAGGATCTAGGGGTTATAGTGGACCACAAGTTAAATACAAGTCAGCAGTGTGATGCTGTTGCAAAGAAAGCAAACATGATTCTGGGATGCATTAACAGGTGTGTTGTGAGCAAGACACGAGAAGGCATTCTTCCGCTCTGCTCTGCGCTGGTTAGGCCTCAGTTGGAGTATTGTGTCCTGTTCTGGGCACCTCATTTCAAGAAAGATGTGGAGAAATTGGAGAGGGTCCAGAGAAGAGCAACGAGAATGATTAAAGGTCTAGAGAACGTGACCTATGAGGGAAGACTGAAGGAATTGGGTTTGTTTAGTTTAGAAAAGAGAAGGTTGAGGGAGGACATGATAGCAGTTTTCAGATATCTAAAAGGGTGTCATAAGAAGGAGGGAGAAAACTTGTTCATCTTGGCCTCTGAGGATAGAACAAGAAGCAATGGGCTTAAACTGCAGCAAGGGAGGTTCAGGTTGGACATTAGGAAAAAGTTCCTAACTGTCAGGGTAGTCAGACACTGGAATAAATTGCCCAGGAGGTTGTGAATCTCCATCTCTGGAGATATTTAAGAGTAGGTTAGATAAATGTCTATCAGGGATGGTCTAGACAGTATTTGGTCCTGCCATGAGGGCAGGGGACTGGACTCGATGACCTCTTGAGGTCCCTTCCAGTCCTAGTATTCTATGATTCTATGAAATCCCTTGGTTTGGAGGCTGCCATGGTGGTTGGGAATTGGGGCCGGGGCCGTCCTGCCCTCTGTGACCGGCATCTCCCTGCACTCCCAGACCTGAAGATCCAGGGTGAGACGCACGACAGCATCGAGGACGCCCGGACGGCTCTGCAGCTCTACAGGAAGTACCTGGAGCTGAGCAAGAACACCACGGAGCCTGACGACTTCCGCAAGGTGCTCAAGGGCCTCTATGAGAAGGGCCGCAAGATGGACTGGAAGGTGCCGGAGCCAGACAGCCAGAGCAGCCCTAAAAGTAAGGCTCCGCCCCTCCTCTGCGTGCACGGAATAAACACCCTGGCGCGTCTGCACCCGCAGGCCTCCCCTCTGCGCGTGAGTCCGCAGCCCGTGGTGGCAGGAGGTCCCTTGGCAGCAGGCAGCTGCAAGCCACTGTTCAGGGTGGGACGTGGCGCTGCTGCGTTCGCGCCTCTCGCCGGATCCTGCTGCCGTGGGACCTCGTTGGAGCTCAGCGCTGGGACTGCGGGGAGCTGCGCCCCCCCTGCGGTGTGGTGCGAGCCCCTTGCTAACCGAGGCGTTTGTGTTTCTCTGGCAGATGCTGCGGTGTTCCCATCTGTGCTAGCGCTCTGACCCGGCGCGACCCCGCTCGGTCCCCATGCGTTCGCCCAGGAAGGGGCTTGCTACCATGTGGCCCCGGGCCCCAGCCTGTGTCCGACTGCAGATCACACAGAAAACGTGTCTTCAAACCAAGGGCTGCTGCTGATTTTCAGCTAGAAGCCAGGTGTGCACCAGGGGCCCTGACACCTGCTCCTGTCCCAGCCCTCCCTGGGGCGGGCCTATGCTACCTGCTGGCCAGGATCCCCCTTCACTGCTGGGATGACTCGAGAGGGTCCCGTCTGCCTCCCAGGGAACCTGAAGGTACCTGCTCCAAATCTCCTGCCAGCCGCCTCGATGCCCTTCCAAGCCGGGACAGCCTGTCGATCGTCTCATTCACCAGCTGGGGGCGCCTTGGCACGTGCCCTCCACTTCCACAAGTGGTCTCAGGCCCCGCTCTCCAGGGGCGATCGGCCCGCCTCTCGGTGCTGCAGCAAGGACTGGGCCCCTGGGCTTTTAGGGTAGTTTCTGTAAAAGCTGTACACAGCAGAGAGGGGTGGGGACTGGCCTTCAGGATTTGCTCGGGCCCTCCCCCGGGCGTGTTGCTGCACCATTGCATTCCCAGCCTGTTACTTTGCTGAGGGAGATGTGGGGATCCTTTGAGACCTGGGCTGCCACCTCCTTGAAGACTGGCTGGATAAAACTCGTGGGGTGCCAGGAAGATGGGGGGCGCTGACCCCCAGGATGTCAGAGCCCATCCCAGACGGGCTGGCCCCAGCCCAGTGCCTGCTCCAGTGATGTCAGGGGGAGAGGTTGGGCGAAGGTGCCCAGAAGTGGGTATCAGCCCCACAAAGCACCCAGAGCAGCATGCTGGGCTGGCAGGATCAGGCAAAGATCCCAGCTGGGACTTGGCCGTAGCATCAGCAGAGCGGCCCCTGCTTGGCCCCAGGGCTGGCTCTGTCCCCTTTAGACCGTCTGGTCTTTGTAACCCCCCTTATGTCCTGTGAGGGCTGAGGGGCGCTTGGCAATCTCTGGCATGTACCGAATTCATAAAGTGGCCAACTGGGAGCATCAGCCTGTGGTCCTGTCTCCTCCTGTCCTGCGCCCACTGCAGATCCCAAAGTGCGTTACTATGCTACCCCCCATCCCTCCAGGAAGGGCTTGGCATCATCATTACCCCCCCCCCCACTTGGACAGAGGGGAGTCACTTTTCCCCCACAGTCACACTGCAGTGTCAAGAACCCAATTCGGGATCCTGCTCCAGCTCCTCCTCTAGCAGCCAGAGCTGGTCTGGAGCTGGGTGTATAATGAGTAGCTACAGCTGCCTGCCCCCCAGGCGCGGGTGTTGGTCTGTACTGGGGGTTGTGTAGGCTACAGCTGTCTGCCCTCCAGGCACGTGTGCTGGTCTGCTCTGGGGGTTGTGTAGGCTACAGCTGTCTGCCCCCCAGGCGCGTGTGCTGGTCTGCACTGGGGGTTGTGCAGGCCCCTCGTGGGGAGACCTTGCACTGGTGTGAAGAATGCCTGGCCCTGTGCTCTGGGTGGCTGCATTGGTGCAAATGACACCCCGTGCGGAACAGCCCCTGGCGGTCCAGGCCTGAAGACATCCTGGCCGGTTGAGTCCTGCCGCGGCTGGGAGAGCGACAGGGCTCGGAGCCGTGGGCTCACCCTGCAATCTTGGACTCAGCAGACAGAACAAGGGGATGGGAATCCCTGCTCAGAACAGCCCCGTCTGCATGGACTTTCAATGCAGCAGCCAGCCAGCTCCCAGCTGAGAAAGGAGCCATCCCTCCCCCCCCAGACATGCCACTGCGCTTCCCTGCAGTGACAAGTCCTGCCCCTGACTAGGTGAACGGTGCCTTTAAGGTCAATGGGACAAGATGCTCCCCCGCACAAGGATGACCGCGCCCCCTTAGGGTAGAGGGGGATTGAAGTGCAGATGGAGTGGGGCTTAGAGGTGAACTAGGGAGCCAGCAAGGCTGAGGTTAGGGGAGGGTCTTCCAGATCTCACAGGCTGCAGAGCGGAAGGTCCCCCCCCCCAGCCCTCAAAGGGGATCAGGGAGAAGGAGCTGGCACGACTCTCCCGGAGTTTAAGAAGCAGGGCTGAGCTGGAGGAGGGTAGGATGCAGCCACCTCTGGGGGTGGACAGTTCTGGAACAGAAAACCACATAATGTGCCAGGCAGGAAAGCAGTACTCACACGCACTGAAAATGGGCAGGGGGCAAGGAGTTCAGAACGTGTCATTCATGCTGGGACTTTGGCCAGGCCAGTGGGGTTAACTCCTCCATGTGCGGAAAGCCCGGCAGCCAGGTTGGGTTTTTGCACTTCTCTGGAAACGCCACATCCTAGTAGCCTGGGCCTCCTCAGGCCAGCCTGGGGTATGACTCAAAGGAAGGAAAAACATCACCTATTGACTCAACAGCTTCCCACCATCCCTGGGTTTTCCCCTCCGGGAGCTGAGCCTCTCCCCCCCCATTAGCTTGAGTGGGGGAATGGCTCACTGTGCCCCTCCCCAGCTGAAGCTGCGATGGTCACTGCTTGGTCCCTAAAGAGCTACGGTGGCCCCGGGAACATGTCTGAGGATTCTCCCTTTGCTGGTCCCCGCTTCCAGCCAGGGGAGGCGTGACAGGATGTCAGGACCCCGTGAGGCGGAGCCCTCCAAACCCCGTCCTCACGAGCAGGAGCGGAGGTGCACTGGGTCCACAGGGCTGCTCCCGCGCAGCAGTGCTGGGGTGGTTCCCGGGCTGCCGCTAGCACATGTGCAGGAGCGCTCAGGGCTGGTGGGCTGGCCAGTGGGATGGCGCCTGCGCGGGAGTCCTGGAAGAGCAGCGAGGACTTTGAAAAGCCCTGGGGATGGGCATGCGCCTCCTGACCCCCAGGGTGTACCTGACAGCAGGAGAGCTGGTGACGCCGGACCTGACCACCCTGCGAGAGTCAGCTGTCTACATGACTTTGGACAAAGTGGCACTAGAGGGGAGAAAGTAACCTAAGACAGGGTGAAATGGACATCGGGCCGCCAGTAAGGCCTCGCTGAAACCCGTGGGTTGCTGAGTTGTGGGACGTGTCCCCACCAACGGAGCAGTGGACCTGCATCCCTGCTCTCAGGGTCCCTCTCCCAAGACAGACAGATGCTGTGACCCAGCTGGCAGCAGCAGAGTCTATCTGCCTCAAGCATCGTCAGAACATGGCAGCCATCCTGGTGAGTGTCTGCCCTGTCTCCTGGCTTAGAAGCCCCTAAAAGATGGGGACTCAAGAAGCCCCCAGTTTTAGTCCTTGGGCCTGGAAGACCCAGTCTGTGGTGCATCAGGGCTGCTAGGTCTAACCCCAGATGGGGAGGAAGCGGTGGGGAGCCCAGTGCCTCGGAGAGGGGTAACCAAACCCAGAAAACAGGTTGCTCTCAATGTAGAGGAGGCAAAGTGCCTGGGGGCTCCCTAGACCTGCTTCCCCCCTGCTAGGTGGGGAGCGTTGCAGACCATGCCAGAGGAGAGTTCATCAGCCCAGCCGGAGCTGCTGCCAGCAGGTACCCACTTCCCACCCTGTGAGCTCAGAGCAGGGCTGTGCCCCATGCCCCCCATCTGCAGATCTCCATGTCTGTCCCAGCCCTGTATGTCCTCCACCTCCTCCCCTACCTGCATCCCACCTCCCCAGCCCCACACTCCATCCTTCCCCACCTGCAACCCTCCTCTCCAGCCCCACATCCTCCCCACCTGCATCCCTCCTCCCCAGCCCCACACCCCCATATGTCCTCCACCTCCCCAGCCCCACACCCCGTCCTTCCCACCTGCATCCCTCCGCCCCAGCCCCACACCCCCATATGTCCTCCACCTCCCCAGCCCCACACCCTGTCCTTCCCCACCTGCATCCGCCGCCCCAGCCCCACATGTCCTCCACCTCCCCAGCCCCACACCCGTCCTTCCCCACCTGCAATCCTCCTCCCCAGCCCCACCCCATATGTCCTCCACCTCCCAGCCCCACACCCCGTCCTTCCCCACCTGCATCCCTCCTCCCCAGCCCCACACCCCCATATGTCCTCCACCTCCCAGCCCCACACCCTGTCCTTCCCCACCTGCAATGCTCCTCCCAGCCCCACCCCATATGTCCTCCACCTCCCCAGCCCCACACCCTGTCCTTCCCCACCTGCATCCCTCCGCCCCAGCCCCACATGTCCTCCACCTCCCCAGCCCCGCACGCCCACGTCCTTCCCCACCTGCCCAGCCCAGCCTGACTGTCGCCCCGCCCCCGCGCACAGGCCCCGCCCCTTGCCGGGCTGCTGCTCACGTGGAACCTAACGCCACGCGAGCTGGGGCCTCGCTGCGCTCCCGGGGTCCTGCGACCACCTGAGCTGCCCGCGGCGGTGCCTGTGCCGGGCCCGCCCCCCCCCGGAGGGGCCGGGATAGCCTCTACAGGCGCCGGGAACCCCCACCCGGCAGCGCCGCGCCCCTCGCGGGGCCCTCGGGCTGGGACGGCGGCGCGGGGCCCCGGGAGGCGGGTCAGGCGGCCGGAGGGGCAGCCCCGGAGGCGGGCGGGGGGCCGGGAGCGGGCGGACTTAGCGCCCGCCGGAGCAGCGGCGGGGCCGGGACGGGTTTCAGGTGCGGGGGCTCTCGGGGTGCGGGGCGTTGGGGGCAGTGGCGGGGCTCCGTACAGGTTCTGTAGGGCTGGTGTGGGGCCCCTGTGGGGCTGTGTCTAGGGGGCCCCATGGGATCTCTGTAGGGTGTATGGGGACCGGGCATGGGGGGTGTATGGGGGCCCCATGGGGATCTCTGTAGGGTGTATGGGGACCGGGCATGGGGGGTGTATGGGGCCCCATGGGGATCTCTGTAGGGTGTATGGGGACCGGGCATGGGGGTGTATGGGGCCCCATGGGATCTCTGTAGGGTGTATGGGGACCGGGCATGGGGGCTGTGTATGGGGCCCCATGGGGATCTCTGTAGGGTGTATGGGGACCGGGCATGGGGGGTGTATGGGGGCCCCATGGGGCTCTCTGTAGGGTGTATGGGGACCGGGCATGGGGGCTGTCTAGGGGGCCCCATGGGGATCTCTGTAGGGTGTATGGGGACCGGGCATGGGGGCTGTCTAGGGGGCCCCATGGGGATCTCTGTAGGGTGTATGGGGACCGGGCATGGGGGGTGTATGGGGGCCCCATGGGGCTCTCTGTAGGGTGTATGGGGACCGGGCATGGGGGGTGTATGGGGGCCCCATGGGGATCTCTGTAGGGTGTATGGGGACCGGGCATGGGGGGTGTATGGGGCCCCATGGGGCTCTCTGTAGGGTGTATGGGGACCGGGCATGGGGGTGTATGGGGCCCCATGGGGATCTCTGTAGGGTGTATGGGGACCGGGCATGGGGGGTGTATGGGGGCCCCATGGGGATCTCTGTAGGGTGTATGGGGACCAGGCATGGGGTGTATGGGGCCCCATGGGGCTCTCTGTAGGGTGTATGGGGACCGGGCATGGGGGCTGTCTAGGGGCCCCATGGGGATCTCTGTAGGTGTATGGGGACCGGGCATGGGGGTGTATGGGGCCCCATGGGGCTCTCTGTAGGGTGTATGGGGACCGGGCATGGGGCTGTCTAGGGGCCCCATGGGGATCTCTGTAGGGTGTATGGGGACCGGGCATGGGGGTGTATGGGGCCCCATGGGGCTCTCTGTAGGGTGTATGGGGACCGGGCATGGGGTGTATGGGGGCCCCATGGGGATCTCTGTAGGGTGTATGGGGACCGGGCATGGGGCTGTCTAGGGGCCCCATGGGGATCTCTGTAGGGTGTATGGGGACCGGGCATGGGGTGTATGGGGCCCCATGGGGCTCTCTGTAGGTGTATGGGGACCGGGCATGGGGGCTGTCTAGGGGCCCCATGGGGATCTCTGTAGGGTGTATGGGGACCGGGCATGGGGGTGTATGGGGGCCCCATGGGGCTCTCTGTAGGGTGTATGGGGACCGGGCATGGGGGGTGTATGGGGGCCCCATGGGGATCTCTGTAGGGTGTATGGGGACCGGGCATGGGGGCTGTCTAGGGGGCCCCATGGGGATCTCTGTAGCGTGTATAGGGGACCAGGCATGGGGGCTGTCTAGGGGGTCCCTATGGGGATCTCTGTAGAGTGTTTAGGGAACTGGGCATGCGGGGTGTATGGGGGTCCCTATGGGGATCTCTGTAGGGTGTATAGAGGTCCAGGCATGGGGGGTCCCTAGGGGGATATCTGTAGGGTGTATAGGGGATCGGGGTCCCTATAAGGGCTTCTGTGCAGCCTGCCCCCCAAGGCTGCACATGGGGGGGTGGTTGCTGCCTTCTGTGCTGGGGAGATGCTGTGGCTCCCCCGTGCCCATCCACCCCAGGGCTGGTGGGGGGACTTGCGGGCCCTTTCTCCACCTTGTTAGGTTCTGAACCAGCGCCCCAGGATGGCTGTGCCGGGAGAAGGGCCAGATGGGCACTGACCGAGCCCAGTAACCAGCAAAGAGCTGCCAAAAACGGTCCCTCCGCACAGTCAGGGTTTTGTGCTCGCAAGGGAGCCCGGCAGACAAAGAGGCGCTCTTCGGAGGGCAGCTTGGAAACAGGGAGTGATTGTGCCATAGAGCCCTTGGTAAATGCTGGCCCAGCGCAAATGGGTTAGGCTCTGGGGGCAGGACAGGGATACTCCTGGGGCAAATCTCCCAGGGGGCTATAGCAGGATATGCTAGGGTGGGAATTTTAAATGCTATCAGTACACCACTGTAGTGCCCAGAGAGAGGCTCTTCTTCTGCTAAGGCAAGGTCCTTTCTGGTGTAGCTTTTGCCACTTTGCAAGCAGTTTAAGCTAAGTCAAAGAAAGTCGCCCTGATGCTGAGATAAGCATGGCCATGTTGGGGGAGGTTATAATGGTACAGCGGTACCAGTGTGGTATGATGTCTGCACTGCCCGTGTTAACGCACGTGTGGGCAATTTGGTCACTCTTGATTGGTGGAGGAGAGGTCTCCTGGTGATAAAAACAAAAAAAAACCTGAATGAGGGGTGAGAGGTTTATCACCAGGAGCATTGTCTATACTGGCGGGCACTTTTCAGGGCTAAAACTCGTCGCTTGGGGGGTGTTTATTCACACCCCTGAATGACTAAAGTTTGTATGCAGCTAGCGGCAGTGTGGAAACAGCCTTCGACGTGTCTCCCAAGTAGACCGGCCCCTAGCGGGGCTGGCGTCAGAAGAGATAACTGGGAGGGATCGCTGTAGCTGTAGCAGAGGCAGAGTTTGCGTCGGGCTTGCACGGTGCCTGCTGGAAGGTGGGTGCCCCTCGTGGCCGAGGGGAGGAGCTGTGATCTGGAAGCACTGAACCCTTTCTGCCTCTCTGCAGGTCACTGCACTAGCCTGCGACCGGGAAGATGAATGGCTGGGTTTCACACGCACTCTGCCTGTCTGTCGTCCTGCTGTCTCTGCTGAACAACGTCCTTGCTGGGAGTAGTCAGGATCTCCATTGTGGAGGTAGAGGGAGCATTCCCAGCTTGATCGCTGTGTGACAGTTGTGCCCTGTGCCTCAGTTTCCCTATCAGTAGGTCACCTCTCAGGCTGTGACTGGCATTGCGTTGGGCACACCCTTAGGAGGAGACCATCTTAGTTGCTGTTTCCAGTGCTGACATACCATGCACTATTGAACTGTATGTTTATGATGTGCCCGTGCCTGCTGGGGACAGGCTGGATAATTTGTTTGCTTCTCTCCCTCTGTCACCATCTGTCACTAAAGCAGCTGAGTTCTCTCCCCTTCTCTCTAGCTTGTCGGGCCCTGGTGGACGAGCTGGAATGGGAGATCTCCCAGGTGGACCCCAAGAAAACCATCCAGATGGGGTCATTCCGAATCAACCCGGACGGCAGCCAGTCAGTTGTAGAGGTAGGGTGTCTTGCAGCTGCCCAGTTTTGTACCTCTCTCCAGCCCTTGGTGTCTTTGAAGGGTGAGGTTTAAGGGAGGGGAAAGGGTTGGCAAATTGACAGGAGACCCCTACTGGAAGTAGCAGCCACGTGTTGGGGAAAAAGGGCTGGAGAAGGGAGCAAGTCCAAGCTCCCAGGTAGTTTTCCTCCCCCCGAAAGGCTCTGAGGTGGGATGAGCCAAAGAAGCGGGGAGGATTCCTGTTTTGAAGATTAAGCCAGCCTGCGGGGGCCGGGAATGGCTCCTGTGCAGTAGCAGGGCTTGCTCTGGAAAGGCAGCATTGGCTGATACAGCAGGGGGCTGGCATCCAGGATGCTGGGGACTTCTGGGAGGGGGATTCCTGCGTGCCGTGCAAAGCTGCCCCTCTGGCTCGCTGGGCGGCCCCGGCCCAGTCGTTTGGCCAGCGTGTCAAGAGTGGAGACGCAGTCGCTGCTCCCAGGGACAGCTGGGCGGCCCGGCGCGGCTCCTACCAAAGCGTTGGTTGGAGCGTGGCTGTCGCAGCTGTCTTGTGCAGGAGCGGCACGAGGAATGCACTCTGCCCAACGCGTCAGGTCGCTGTGGTTTTCCACAGGTGCCTTACGCCAGATCCGAAGCGCACCTGACGGAGCTGCTAGAGCGGGTCTGCGAGAAGATGAACGAGTACGGGGAGAAGGTGGATCCCTCCACCCACCGGAAAAGCTACGTCCGGGTGATCTCCCACGACGGGACCAAGATGGACCTTTCCGGGACCAAAATTGACGGGGACGTCACATCCACCCTGAAGTTTGCAGTGAGTGCAGAGGGGCTGGGTATACCGGGAGCTCCGGGCACGGCGATCAGCTGCCAGTTGAAGGGGGCTCCTGGGAGACTTCTGATGCTCTGCTGCAGTAGCCCCTGCCCTGCTGGTGCTGGGCATTAGTGGGAGACGCCAGGCTGCTCTCGGTAGCAACGTCAGCTGACCCCTGACCTTCCTGGGCTACAGAACACTGACCCCCTGCGAGCTGGATCCCTGTGCA
Organism: Rafetus swinhoei; assembly: GCA_019425775.1. Classification (NCBI taxonomy): domain Eukaryota; kingdom Metazoa; phylum Chordata; order Testudines; family Trionychidae; genus Rafetus; species Rafetus swinhoei. The sequence continues at coordinate 7,151,206 of JAFJHL010000157.1, read as the reverse complement.
TTGGGCACTTAAGGAAAGGGTTGCTGGGGCTATGGAGAGCAGGGCCCCGCCCATTTCTCCTCTCTGTCGTTGCTGTCCCATGACCCCTAAGTGCTGGGGAGACAGGGGGCAGGGTTTCTGACCCTCTCTGGCTCCCGTTGCAGTGTGAGAGCATCGCTGAAGAGTATGAGGATGAGCTCATTGAATTCTTCTCCCGCGAGACTGACCATGTCAAGGATCGGCTGTGCAGCAAACGGACTGGTAAGTGAGGCCGCTCGGTTCCTTGGGGCGGGCGCTAGCCAGCCAGGGAACGTAACGGCCACACTGGGTCAGACCAGGGGTCCATTCAGTCCAGCATCCAGCCTTCCGACGGTGGCCAAGGCCGGGGGCTTCAGAGAGCATGAACAGGAGAGCTGATTGTCAAGGGATCCGTCCCCTTGGCACCCATTCCCAGCAAGTCAGGGACACTTCAGAGCATGGTTTTGCATCCCTGCCCAAGCAGGCGAGTAGCCACTGATGGGCGTATCCTCCAGGTCCTTTTGAGCCCTGTTTATAATCTTGCCCGTCACGTCGTCCCCTGGCAAGGGGTTCTACCAGTCGCGGCGCGCTGTGTGAAGAAATATGTCCTTTGCTTTGTTTTAAACACACAGGGCCGGGGGGCTTCCGTTCACCTCTTTGAGAGCTGTCTGGAGGCCAAGCCCTGTCAGCACCCACTGTCTATGTCCCAGGGCTGCCCAGCAGCTCCCATGTGAAACTGGGGAGGGTCTCAGCCATCATGGTTGGCTCTAATTGGCCCCTTGCTGGCAGCCTCAGCAGAGACGCCGAGGACGGAACTCGCCACTCTAGGAGCGAGATGGAACAGACCAGAAGCCGTTGGCAGTTTGCAGTGCGGGGGCGGGTGTGCGTACAGAATTTAACCAAGATACCACGGCTGGTCCCCTCAATCAGTGTTGTTATTCCCCACTTCCCATCATGCACCAGTGCTGCAGCATCACTTGTACAGGGTGACTGCTGCTCTCCAGCCCCGAGGAAGCTGCCTTCCAGGGATGGGGAAAGCGATCCTTCTGCAGCATGGTCCATATGTTCCTTTGAGACAGGAGGGAAGGGATCGAGACATGGGGAGCCAGCCATCTAGAGGTGAACTCCATATCACCTTTCCCAGCGGGGAAGAGCAGAGATGGTAGGCCTGTTTTGATTGGCTGATCATATGAAGGATTCGGGAGATCTGGTTCAATTCCTGACTCTGACATACACTCCATGCAACCTTGGTCAAGTTGCTTCCCCAGCTCAGTGCCTCAGTTTCCCCATCTATAGCACAGGGGCACCACCACCTCCCTGGTGTAGAGTGCTGGCTAAGTCCCCAGATGCTCCATTGAGCATTGTAGAGAAACCATTAAATAAAACTGCTCAGAAGCAAGAAGGAAGGTAAGAAAGGAACTAATGAGACTTAGCTGTGACCCAGGGTGCTCTGTGCATAGATCTTAAAGCCCTTCCTGTAGCACAACCAGGGTCATTGGCCCCATTTTACAGATGAGAAAACTGAGGCAGGGATGCAGTGACTGGCCCAGGGTTCCCCAGCAGTTCAGTGGCAGGGCTGGGAATAGAGCCAAGGTCTACTGACACCACTGGGCACTGCTGTTCCAGGCTGTGTCTTATCTTGTAGCCTCTGGATCGCTCTGTCAGGCAGCCCTTTCAGACTGGTCCACTGATGGAATCTGAGTTAACTGGTTGACCAATTAACCCTTTGCATCCCTGACCCAGTTGCCCTCACGATCTGTAAAAACGCGCCCATCTGCAGCACGTCAGTAGCCCCACGACCAGGGTGATACAGAAACGTGGGTCAGAGAAAACCAGCCTGGCACTGAGCTAATAAACTCCCGCTCCACAGCCACTCTGGTGCGACTGGACAAGCCTGGCTCCCTCCCAGAAGATCAGCGAGGCCAAGCACTGTTGGACCAAAAGAAATCCCATCTTACAAAGCAGCCCCCGCTTGCATGCGGCAGAACCGTCCCTGGGGGATCTGGTGCACGCGTTCTGCGGGGTGTCCCGGCTCCCTGGGCAGACCAAGGGCTGCGAGTCAAGAAATTGTATTTCACGCTGCTTTTTCTACCCCCCCACAGCTGTTCTGGGAAACTCCAGCTTGTGCCAGGCATTCCCGAGGCAGGGCCATGGGAGAGTCACTCCTCCCACAACCAGCCCAAGCTCATTTGCGCCGGGAATTCTCATTGGCTGCCAAGAGCAGGGATGGGATTGGAGCCGCCAATTGCAGGGACTGATTTTCCATCCCTCTAAGTTATTTTTGGACGGCAGCCCTGGGAGCTGCCTGACCTTTGTTCTTTCTTGTCCACGCTGTTGGAAAGGGACCCTGGCTTTACACCTTCATCCTCCCATATCCCTAAACCTGCACACCTGATAGCGCTGCATGCCACATCCATGCGTCAGTCTTCGGCAGATAGCTCCTGCCATCTGCTCTATCTGGGTCAAAGGCCAACTTCAACAGCTCTGTTCAAACAGCCGCGTTTCTCATTAGCCACTAACTAAAGTGTGAATGTTGGGGGGGGGGGAAGCAAAGTGGTCCCCCCCAATTCCTGTCAGTTCCTACTCTCTGGCTGACAGACAGATCTTTCAGTCCTCACGTGAGCAGTGGCCTCGTCCTTGCACTGCAAAGCCAGCCGGCCCCTTGATTGCTGTGTGCTTCAGTAAACGGCTGGGAGTCAGGCCCTGGTCTCCTGTGCTCTTCAGCTCTAGGAGGAGAGGAGCTAGGAAAGATGCCTTCAGTCTGAATGAGAGTTAAACTCCAGGTCACAAATTGTCGACCTTACAGCCCCTTTAAGGCTGTCTGTACTTACCGCAGAGATCAATCTTTTGGAGTTTGATTTAGCAGGTCTAGTAAAGACCCTCTAAATCAAATGCTGAGGGTGCCTCCCATCTGCACAGGGACTCCTTGCAGTCTCCAGGAGTAAGGGAAGCTGACAGGAGCGTATGCTCCCGTCGGCCTCCCACTGTGAAGGCGGCACTAAGCTTGGCTCAACGTAGCTGGAGTCAACATACCGTGTTTACGTAGCTGGAGTTGCATACCTTAAGACGATCTACCTGGCCCTACAAGAGTCAGGGTGTTAGTCCAGTTCCTTCCCACATTCCTTCACTAGGCAATTGTTTTTTACTGCCCTACCCACCCCATTTCATTCACATGCAGGCTGCTGCTTTTCTTTCAAGAACTTGGCCACTGTGTGGTGCTGTACCGTGTTAAAGAGCTGCTACATCCCACCCTAGAGGTGGCTGCATTTCAGTGCGGGTGAAATTATCTCCAGGTAGATTAGTGCTTGGATACTAGAAATGCGCGTGGTCAACAAAACGGCTGTGGCAGCTGGGAGGTGTTATAAACACCTGCCTGAGGAACATATGGGACTCCTCTCGCATATTAAAAGGGACCTGGGGCTGTAGACCTCCCAGGCCATGGGTTGCTAAGCCAGTTGGAAAGGGACTTGCTTGTGGTAGCTGCTCTGTTTCCTAGGATTGGATAGAAATGTCACTGAAGGTCAGATTTGGAAACCGAACCAGCTTGAGGACTGGCAGCAAAATGCTTAACTGTAAACGCTTTGGGGCTGAGCCAGTAGTCCGCATGCATAGGAAACTCTCACAATGGGACCTGATCCCAGCGTTGTGGCCTTTAGGTGCTACCGTAATGTAATACATGGACATTCAGCGAGACTGAAAGGTAGCACATTCCCAGCAGAGAGTATGTTTTCCACACGTGGCACGATTAGCCAGTGTAACCCACTAGATCTGACTGAGACCAGAAACAAGATTCGGGCAGGGATTAGACATTTGTCATGCTAGCGAGACCAGCCAGGGTGAAGTAAGAGCAAGTTGTGTAAGGAATGTGAGCTCTGCTGATTCGCTGCGTGAACCAATCTCTAACTCGGGGTGAGGGAGGGAGAATCAGGAGGAGATTGTCCCAGAACTGCCTCCTCCAGGGTTCTTGGCCTCTGTCTGGAGCAGCCAGTGCTGGCCACGGCAGAGAGAGGATGCTGGCTTGGTTGGGCTGCGGCTCTAATCCAGTCGGATCATTCCCATGTTCTAACAGCTTGTGCCCTTGTGCTTGTGTGTATAGATCTGTGCGACCATGCCCTACACATTCCCCATGATGAGCTGTGAAGCACGAAGGCCTGCATCAAACAGGACAGCCCCTGGAGCAGACACCTCCCCTGCCCGCCGGCATTGCCCTGGGAACCGCGCTGGGTGTCACCTGGAAACCCAAATCTTTCTTGGGGTGCAAATCGGGATAGAACGTCCCTCCGAGGGAAAGACATTGTCCCCCTGGGGAACACTTGATTTCAATTTGCTTTTAGGCTGCCGCTGAATCCTTCCTCATTCCTTTCCCAAGAAGATTGGCAGCTGGAGGGGCCAGAATCTGGATTGGACCCTTTCCCCTGCCTGCCTAGTCTGGAGTTTTGACGTCTTATTTATTTTTGTTGTGCTTCCACCGTAACTGTCTCGGGAGGGGAGTGTCATCTCTTGGGGAGAGGAAAGGGGACCAGTACCCAGGACTCCTGGGTTCCGTTCTATCTCTGCCGCTGTCTCACTGTGACTTCGGGCTCCTTGCTGCTCTGGCTCAGGGCACTGTACAGAGAGCTCTGCCCCATCATCTGCCCGCAGGAGACGCTTCCGGCCATTGTCAGTGGGCGCAACGGTTACATGAAGTCCAAGTGCCAGCTGGCGAAGACACGGCCACATGGCTCTCCGGGCAGCGTGGAGATCCAGGTTTCTGGGGGCAGTCAGGCTACTTTGAAGGGCTAGTTTTGAAATGTCCCAGGTCTGTCTCTTGAAGACCTCTTCCCGGCTGCAGGTGATCTCTGGCTGAGGGCAGTCGAATAAAACCTCTGGCCGCGCTGCGGTTGGAACTTGTAGCCATGGTCCTGTGCATTGAGGAAACGGGGGTGGTTGGTCTGAGGCGTGGGTTCTCAAGGGCCTGCTGGGGCTTAGTCCCTAGGCAGTTTTCAGCACAGTATCCCTGCATACGCGAGCAGCGTGGTGGCTTCAACTCCTCTGCTGGCGTTTCCAGCGTCAAGCAGTGCCCCAGACCAGTGTTTTCCACCTTGTCCTGCTCTAGCCACGGGCAACAGCTGGGGCTTGACCCAGAGCCCCCAGAGCCACCCGTCTCCACAGCTTGGGCTAGAGACACGGCCAGTAGCCAAGACCCGGGGGGGCATCTCACAAGGCTCCGGGACGAAGGTGCTGACTGTATGGAATGTTTCCCGAAGGGGGGGGTTCTCTCCCTAACTTCCCCCCGGCGTACACACCCCGTGCTGAGGCAAGGATGCCACGGCCCACTGCGGCCACCCCATCCTTGCTGTAGCTTAGGCCCTTAGCAGCTTTCCCTGGCCACTGGGGTAGGTGCCCTGGGCTGCGTCCGCCTGGGCAGGGAACAAGTGTCCCTTGCTCCAGTCAGATTGGCAGTGAACACTGCTGAAGCATAAGGAACTTGGAGGTTTTTGCCTTTGGCACCAACTGGTCCCTCATTGCTCTTGGAAGGCCCTCATCCCCAGTCCCTCTTCCTGCCCGCACGTCCTGCCTCCTCCCCTTTGCTCGCTGCTCACCTCCGCCGCTGCTGCTGCAGGGGCTTGCTGGGCTGGTCAGAGGGGCCGGGACCACAAGGAGTTTAACAACCTCGTGTTCCTTTCAGGGCCTGAGAGATGTCCCCTTTGTCAGCAACATCCCCAGGCAACAGGCCTTTCATACGGGCCAGTGGCTGCCCAAAATCACTTACAGCAATCGGCTGCTCTGTGTGCTGTGGTTGCCTGCAGAGGAGGGGCACAGGAACCCTCTGGGCCCCCTGGGATGGACAGCACAGCCCTGTGCTGGCTGCGGCTTGAGGCTGTGCCACGAGTCACAATTCGGAGCGGCTCTGAATGGTCTCCAGGCTGGTGCCTTCAGTTCCTGGTGGTTTGGTGAAGGGCCCAGCAAAGGAAAAGTCCTTTCTGAGGCCAGGGTTGGGAGGAGCGGTAGCGGTAGCGCTCCTAACCTTGAACAATGGTCCAGGCTGTCTTAGCAGCTGCTGTGTGTGTTTGCCTGTGACTGAGCACGGGACCTGAGCAGACCCAGCTCGGGTCACTGTGGGAGGTGGTGGTTCAGCTGCTCTCCTGGGCTGCTGGCTTGACTCACGCACGCTGGCCAGCTGTCTGTCTGCAGGCACATCTGGGCATGGAATGAGGCGGGTGCTGTGCTACATCAGGGGCTTGGTGCAGGCACAGTGACTCCTCCAAGGCTGCTTACACCTTCATTTCCCCAGAGAGGCCTGTTTGAGGAGGACTGGCGATGCTAATCTAGCCCTAAAGCAGGAGCTTGGTGTTCTCATTAAACACTCCTGTTCCCCTTACAGGCTTTTTCTGCTGCCTGGCAGCAGGTCTCCATGGTCCCTGAGCAGCTCTCTTCCCACTGGTTGGGAAGCCTTAGCTGTTTGGTGCGGCACTTTTCTGTACCTGCTGATGGATTGGGGGAGAGAAGGTGACTTCTCCCAGCAGCACTTCCAGCGCTCCCTAGCCCAGGATAACAGCCTGCCCTCATGCGGGAGCTAGCCCCCTGGCCCTCCTGCAGGAATAGCTCCTGGCCTACTGCCCTAGCTGCCAAGTTTAAGCAAATAGTTTAGAGACATGAACAAATATTGACCCTCCCACACCCCAGGAACAGCCCTTTTGCCAAGAGCTCGGGTCTCAGGAGACGAGTGGGCTGCAGCATGTTTCAGGGCAAGGTCACTGGGGAGGGAAAGTTGGGATCAGCTGATGGGAGCTCTAGGCACCGACTAAGTGGCTCTCAGCCAAGGTCCTCTGGGGCAGTTCTCGCTGTCACAGAAACCCGCCCTCGGGCTGGCAGAGAGGATAAGCTTTGAATGGGCCAGGGACACCGACCTGTCCCACCCACTCGCAGCACAGTCCGTCGGGTGGTTCCACCTCCCAGCTGCCTCTCCCCATCGAGCTGACTAGAGGTCCCAGGGCTGCCAGTCACCTCCCACTTTGGCATCCTTTTGCAGAACCTCCTGCCCTGCTTCAATTGTCTTGTGATAAGTGACCCCCGTTCCTTTTTGGCCTCTTCCCTTTTCAGGAGCTCCCTGCCCCACTGAGCTCAAACAGAGCGGCACCTTTGCCAGCCCTGGATTGACTGTCAGTAAATGAATAGCGAAAACTTTCTAGCTGCAAATCCTTAATGCTCTAAGTTCTGCAACCCAACTGAGGCAGGAAGTTCGACATTTCTTACAGCATGTGCTAGAAGCCGGCACTCATACTGCTGTCCCGGGGGGAACACAGATCCTTGCCATCTCAGGGAAGTGGGTAAAAACTATCGCTCTGAGGTGGCAGCAGCAGCAGCAAAGGTGATAGCAGTGTTAGGAACAGAAGCCGAGTGCCGGCAAGCTAGAGCCCACCCCCTGCTATAAATCTGTTTGTAAGAGAGGGATGAGACTGTCATCCTAGGCTGAATTGAATTAGAGCAGGCAATGGGCGTTGGGAAAACCCGGAGGGTGTCCTTATGGAGTCTTAGGGGTTGGAGACCAGGTTGTCCACAAGCTATGTAGTCCTATTGTCTCCCCTGGTCCTCGGCATCAGGCGCGCTTAGTTGTGGTCAGAGACCAACATAAGCCACTGCACAGAAGGGTTCTACAAATGTTCCTTGGGGGAGTGGAAATTTGGAAGGGTCCTGCTGGAATGGGAGGTGCAGCAGAGGTGATACAGTATTGCTGCAAGTAGAATCTCAGACTAAACTGGCCCGATGGTCTCATCCATCGGTACAGCAGGTACAGCAGAGGAAGGCCCTGGGCTACACAGAGGCCAGCTGTCTGATCTGTAACTGCAGGAGGAAGGGTGGCATTAATATCCTGTTTCCCCTCCATCCCCCATCCAGTCAAGTGTTTGCCACCTGTAGCATGTCAGCCCATACGGACAGTGCCCTTGGTGTCATCTCAGTGCATTGGCCAGCATTGCACGGAGCAGCAACGTGCTCACCAGCACGAAGGACAGTGCACTTGGTACACTCCAATCCCAGCTGCTTCATTAGGGGAGGAGAATCCACAAACGCCTCCAAACGCAGGTGAGTTGCTGAACGCCAAGCTGTGATTTCCCCAGCCTCAGAGGGGACTTGCGCTCAGAACTTGGGCTTCGAGCTCTGTTCTGCAGGCGAACACGTAACTCCAGAGTCACGTGGGCATGGAAAGGAGATCACAAGTACCCAGGCCCACTGACAGGGAGGCAAAGGGGGCAATTGCATAGGGGCTGGCATTTCAAAGGGGCCTGGAACTCCCAGCTGGTGGCAGCCAGGAGCTACAGGCCCCTTTGAAATGCTGTGTGAGTGCCACTCTGCAAGGCTCTGGGGGCTAGGGGTGGGGAGAGCCAGTGCTGCGGGAGGTGCTACGGGCTGACTGCCCTTGGCCCTGCTCCTTCTGCCCAAGTCTCCACCCTTCCGAGGGTGTGAAGTCTGGCCGTCCCCCCACACCTTGGGCCTGGGCCCACACTGGGGCTGTGTCTACACTGGCGCGATATCGCGCAAAAGCGGCCGCTCTTGTGCAAAAACTTGCTGCCTGTCTACACTGGCCGTGTGTTTTTGCGCAAGTAAACTGACATTCTAATGTATGAAATCAGGGCTTCTTGCGCAAAAACTCTGACGTTCCCGCTCAGGAATAAGCCCTCTTATGCAACTGCTCTTGCGCAAGAGGCCAGTGTAGACAGGCAACATGAATTTCTTGCGCAAGAAAGCCCTATGGTTAAAATGGCCATCAGAGCTTTCTTGCGCAAGAGAGCATCTACACTGGCATGGATGCTCTTGTGCAAACGCACATGCCAGTGTAGACGCTCTCTTGCACAACTACTTTAATGCAAGAACACTTGCGCCAAAGAGTTTTTGTGCAAGATCACGCCAGTGTAGACGTCGCCTGGCTGTCGCCCCGCTGCTAGTACTCCAGCTTGTTCTCCCGAAGCTGTGTTGGCTCTGCAGGGCTGCAGTTTTCAGTCAAAAATACAGTCACTGGTATGGCCCTGACTTCTTGTCTTTCACAGCTGGGGCAGCAGGATTCTGGCATGTAAGGACCATATTGATGATTTTCCAGAAGCCAGACACAACTGCACATGCACCTGCACCTGCACCAGAAGCCAGACACAACTGCACATGCACATGCACATGCACCAGAAGCCAGACACAACTGCACATGCACATGCACATGCACCAGAAGCCAGACACAACTGCACATGCACCAGAAGTAACGGTCTTCGAACCTAGTCCCTCATCTTTGTATCTTGCTTGATTTTCCATTGAGGTTATTCCACTCTGGCCAGCGCCAGTGGCTACATCCAAAGGGTAAATCTTCATGGCATTTTCGGACTACGGGACATAGTAGGGCCTACTCTAATAGAAGTAGGCGGGGCGGCCCCATTGGGTGAGGCGGAGTTCTCAGGCGTTTGATTTGGCCACCTATGCTCAGGCTCCCTCCCGCCTTCGCAACGTACCCCGGCGCCGAGGCCCCGCCCCTCGCCCAGCCCCGGCCAATGGCCTGGCGAGGCGCGGCCGCCAGGGGGCGTGGCTATGTTAATGTCCTCCCTGGCCGGGCGGGCCTGCCGGCGAGCGCGCTCCGCCCCTCGCTGTCGCGGCCGTGCTCGCGAGGACCCCTCCCCCCAGCCCCGGGCGCCGCTCCCTCCTCGGCCGCCTCCGTCAACCTTGGTCCGCGCCGCCGCCGCCGGCCCAGGCCCCCGCGCGCCCGGACCCCGCCTCCGCTCGCCATGACCTTGCTGACCGCCGGCAGCCGGGCGGCCGCGCGCCTCCTGGGCGCCAAGGTGGGAGCCCGGGCCCGGGCCCGGGCCTGGCCGCGGCCTCTTAAAGGGGCCGCGCGGTGCTGGGGGTCACGCGCGGGGGGGCCTGGGGCTGGGCCTTTCTCCTGCCCCAGGAGGGGGCCTGGGACTCCGTGGGGGTGGGGCAGGGCACCCTGGAAAGGGAGGGGGCCTGGTGGGGTGGGGCGGGGCAGGGGGCCTGGTGGGGGTGGGGCAGGGGAGCCTGGAAAGGGAGGGGAGCCTGGTGGGGTGGGGCAGGGCACCCTGGAAAGGGAGGGGCAGGGGAGCCTGGTGGGGTGGGGTGGGGCACCCTGGAAAGGGAGGGGGCCTGGTGGGGAGGCACCCTGGAAAGGGGGTGGGGTAGGCACCCTGGAAAGGGAGGGGGCCTGGTGGGGTGGGGCGGGGCAGGGGAGCCTGGTGGGGGTGGGGCAGGGGAGCCTGGAAAGGAGGGGGAGCCTGGTGGGGTGGGGCACCCTGGAAAGGGAGGAGGCAGGGGAGCCTGGTGGGGTGGGGCAGGGCACCCTGGAAAGGGAGGGGGCACCCTGGAAAGGGAGGGGGCAGGGGCACCCTGGAAAGGGAGGGGGAGCCTGGTGGGGGTGGGGCAGGGGCACCCTGGGTGGGGGTGGGAAGTACCCCCAGGCCTGTGGGTCCCCTGTGTTGTGTGTGGCAGAGCCCCCATACCTCCCTTTCCCCACCACTGAATCTTGCAGGGGTAAACTCCTCTGTGGGCCCCCCCCAGCTGCTGTCCCCACCTCTCCCAGTGGTGAGGGGTGGGGGCCCAGTGGCTGTGTGTTCTGGGGGTGGCGGGGCCCAGTGGCTGTGTGTTCTGGGGGTGGCGGGGCCCAGTGGCTGTGTGTTCTGGGGGTGCCTGCTCTGCTTCCCCCATCCTGGGAGCTGGGCAGTGGCCTCCCAAGGCCTCTGGTTGCTGCTCCTCTCTCCCCTTCCCCCCACGGCCAGGTCTTTACCCTGAGTTTCTGCTTCGCCTGCTGCTTCCTCCAGTGGGACTGGGCCCCTTGCCCCCACCCTGTGCCTACAGGAGCAGCTTGGCAGTCCTTGCTGGCTGGCCCATGCCCGCTCTGCCTGGGCTAGCCAAAGGCCAAATGGCAAAGAGGTGTCCACAGCCTATTCTTAAACCCTTGAGTGAGGCTGCGCTTTGCCAAGGAGCGGTGGTTCAGCGGAAAAGTGCCGGGCAGAGCTCTGGGCAGTCCCACCAGCCCCAGCGGGGTGTAGCATCTCCTAAGGGAAAGCAGAGCTCTGCAGGTTGGTAACTAGCCAGCCACCTCGCCTCCTTGTCAAAGTTGAGTTTCTAGCACTGTAATTTAGCCACTTTCAGTGGGGCGCTTGAAAGAGGTGCCAAATGGTAAACAAAGGCAGGAAAACTCAGCTGATGTCTTCTACCGGCCTGGTTATGCACCTTGGTTCCTTGGACTCTGCGAAATCGTACCAGTGCTAGCAATTGTATAGCTGGAGGAAGGCGGTCTGTGGCTCTCCGACAGAGAGGGGAATTTTAGTGGACCTTCTTTGGATATCTTTGCAGCAGCATGACCTCCTTCAGGTCATTCAGCCAGGTTGACTTGGAGCCAGTGGAGTTCCATCACGATCCATTTTAGCAGCTTATTGAGTAGCACTTTTATTTTTGGATTATTTTGACTTGCTCTCAGCCTTTCTGAGGGTGTTCTACTTGGCTCCTTTGCAGTGTTTAATTGCTGAGGATCAAAAATACCAAGCAGGGAGCTGTTGACCTGGGATGTTGCTGCGGTGAGGGGGGTGAGACTCAGGTTCGTCTGTACAGCCAGGCAAGTGAGCAGAGGAAACCACGGGAAGGACCGGAGTCCTAGAAGGCTAAAATTAGCACATTCTTCAGTCTTTGCCTGAAACAAAAGCCAGATGGGCCAGGCTTATGGTGACCAGGGTAAACCCTTCAGCTTTATTCTCCTAATCCAGTCTCCTACAGTTTTGTTTTCAGTTGGGTGGAAAAGGAGGGGAAACTCTAATCTTCATTAACATACAGGCTTGGCCCTCTAGGGTTGATGACTTAAGGTGATGTCTGAATAGCGAGCAGGGAAGCAGACTATCCAGCATGATCAGGGTGGAGGTGTGACTGGGAAAAACACCGGAAGCAATGGTTGAAACCAGCTGTGTTTAGGATTTGGCAGGTGTTCATGGTTTCTGTGCTGCGGGTGCCCAAAATTCGCCCATCTGAGGGCCATGTTAATATCATGCCAGAAGACTCTCCAGCCACCCCTTGGTTGGAGTTCCCAATCTCTAACATGGAGCTATGACCCCCTGGAAGACCCAACCCTGCAGTGGTCCATCTTGATCCAAGGGGCCTAGCTGCATTGCATGCTGGGAGCCATAGTTTTGGGCTGCCTCTCCAAAAATGGAGGAGGCTGCGTTATAGAGCCCTGAGCTACATTATTTGCCGTGGGCTGCCAAGGCATCACAGCACGTAATGAGATTTGTGGGCTGCCTGTTGCATGTCTCCCACCATCAGGCACCAGAGAAGGGGAGGGTCCCTGCTCTGCCTGTTGTCACCCACGATCTGATCCCTGATTAGCTCTGTGCGGACAACCCCTGTACGGCTTGATTAGGGCTGGTGGCTTTTAAAGGCTGAACTGAGTATGGGAGATAAAAAGCTGTGACAGGAGCTGAGTAACTGCTGGAAAAGCCTCACCTGCTGTTGTGCAACCAAATACAGGCTGGAGCGACCTGCCCACCACCGCCTGGGTCTGAATTGGCTCTGCTTTGCTCACCCAGCTTGGTGGCTTTACCCTTCCCCACATAGGCATGTCCTTGGATAGCTAAGTAACTCTTGGAAATTAACCCCTGTGGCAGGTTTGTCTTTGTACCCAGGAGATGCAGTCTGGCCTAGTGAATAGGGCACTGGTGCAGGGCCAGGGGCCCTGGCTTTGCCACTGTCCGGCTGTGTGACCTTGAGTCAGTCACTTCACCTTCTGGGGCCTTGGCTTTTTTCCCCTTCCCACCCTTATCTGTCTAGATTGTGCTGTAAGAGTCAGTGGGCCTCTCGGCACTACAAATAGATTGACCCAGCCTTCCCTGTGGAATGTCCTCCAGTGGTGTGCCAGGCCAGTCTGTCGAGGTCACGGGAGGAGGGCTGCAAAGCCGTGTGACGACAGCAGCGTTTTGCACACAGGGCTGTACGACAGGGAGCCGGGCTTGGCCTTCCTGCCTGGGAGCTCCTGGGCTTCCAGCATGCATTGGTGTGGCTGGGCCTCTTGTGGGAGCCAAGTGTCCAGGGCATGTGGAAGACCATGAGGGGAGCGTAGGAGAGGCTGAGTGAGAAGACGAGGCAGGAGTCGAACTGGAACTCAGAAAGCTGAGAACCTTGCCAGCTGGCCTACGAGGGGGGATGTGAACCCCACTGAACCCTCTAGCCACTGAATCGTTCATGGGCAAACTCCTCTGTGGGCCTTTTGACCTTAATCTGGTGCTGCCTGATGGTGCCACCACCTCACCCCTCAGCCCTCCCCCTGGAATTGCCTGAAATCTCTCAGCCTTCGACAGGGTTACATCACCAGCCGCCAGGAAGAGGTTAAAATGACACCACTTGGCAGGCCTGGCAGCTTGAACCTCGTGATCTTGCATTGCACTGGGAGTGTGGGGCTAAAGGTCAGGCTCTGTAGGAGGAGACCAATGTTTCCAGCAAGCAATTCAGAGTCCCCACTTAGGAGACCTGAATCAAGGGCAGCCTCTGACACTTTAGACCCCTGTGCAAGGAAACTGAGCTAAAACGACGCCCCGGCCGATAGCACCACAGTGCGATGATCCTTCTTGGGGTCTGGACTAGGGTTACGCCGTGGGTCTGGCTCCACGTGATCATAGGTCACAGAACCCCAGCAGGGCTCTGCAAAGCGATTCAGACCTGAAGCTCCTTGGCTTTGGTGGCAGACATGTGCCTGGCATGAGGGAGGAGGGGGCCTGGCAGAGGGCTGAGCAGCTGTTGGGGTGGAGGCTGAGAATTGCTGCTGTCTGCTGCCTCAGGATTGGCTGGGGATGGAGCCCAGGAGTTCTGCCCCCTAGTCCCCTCAATCTAAACTCTGTGGCTTGCCCTGCCTGAGCAGGCCTGTACGCCAGCAGCGTGTGGCAAGGCTCTGTTCAAGGTGGGCCCAGCAGATCTCCTTCATGCCACTGCCCGTCTCCTGGCTTTCCTGGGGGAATGGGTCCAGGTAACACATGGGATAGGGGGACCTGCTCTAACCTGTACAAGGGAGCAGCGAGTGTTCACAAGAGAAGGGGCTGAGTTCAGGTACACTTCTAATGCCTCTTCCCCCGATGTGCTACGCTCACTGTCCGGTAACTGGAACCAGAAACCAAGCCTCAGCTGTAACCATAACAGCCCAGAGTGTTTCCTCCTGGTGTGATCAGCCTGGAGGGACCCTTCTGTAGGCAGCAAGTGTTCTCCCTTCACAAGCTTCCTTTCTCCCCCCCCCCCCCCATCTTTCCCTCCACTGTCTTCTACTCCCCTGCTTCCTTGGCCAGCAGGTAGGGCACCACACCGGGAGTCTGGGAACCCGAACTCTGTTCCCAGCTCTGCCGCAGACCTGCTGTGTGACCCAGAGGGAGCTGTGCCCCCTCCACATGTCCTCTCTCCAGACTGGAAGCTCCTTGGGGCAGGGACCTGCGCGTGCTGAGTGGGCGCTGAGTCAAGTGCAGCCGGGCCTGTGCTTGTGACTCAGTCTTCTGCTACTTTAACCTCTTGTCTTTCTCCTTCCTCTCTCTGTGTCCCAGCCTTAGGCTGGGCCCGTGCTAGCGCTGTGCAAAGTCGCGGTGCTCTTGACCTGTTCCGCACTAGCTAATAAATCCCTTCCTGTAGGAGGGTTGGAAACCGGGTTCCCCTCCGGCTCCTCTACCCTTTGGGAACCTTCCGCCTGCAGGGTGGCTGAGCAAAAAGGGCTGCAGACGCGCTTGCTTTAACACTGCCCTGGATTTCCCAGCTTAACTCCTCGGGAGGTGACGGCAGCCGCGCTGTCCTCTAGTTGCCCTGCTGCGCTGGTGGATTGCAGTGTCAGGACTGTGCGCAGCCCTGCCGCTGCTCCCTGCTTCTGGGGAGTCCTCCCCCGGGCCGTCTTGGGGAGGAGGGAGGGGAGCGCTGGTCTGTTCAGTCCTGGCGTCTCAGTGGAGGTAGCCTCCGAAGGAGGGCAGTCCACGGTCTTTTAAAACCCATGGTCATTCTGTGGACACCTTCCTGGAGATGGTTACGGTCAGGAAGGAGCATCTTGCATCTCCTCCATCCCCTGCATTGAGCCCTGTAACTTGTGTCTGACTCAACTTGCTTTATGCAGAGGCTGTCTGCGAGCCAGCAGGTCACAGCAGCCTTGGGGGACCGCCCCGTGCTGGCAGCCCAAAGCACCGTGTCCCAGTGCCAGGTGCTTATGTACCTGGACTAACCCCGCCAGAAGCACTGGTGTAACTCTGGGTCTGTAATGTTCCCCTCCCCTCTGACAGCGCTGATCCCTGCAGCCAGACCTGGAGCGAATCCTGCTTCAGGGGGAATCACTTAGAGCGGCTCCACTCCTGACAGCCAGCCGTTGTTGGCATGAGTTTTTTGTTTGGGCACTAAATCTTTGTGGTGAAGCAGCCTCTGTGGGGGAGAGGCTGCTGGCTGCGTGTGTAGGGGCGCTGCCCTGGCACATATTCCTATGCGGCTGACAGCGGCTGCCCTGCGCTGAGACATCCGTGACGCTCTCCACTTCCTTCCGCTGGCTCGCCTGGTGGGGAAGAGCACTAGGGAAACGGTGCAGAGCGGGGTGCTG
Organism: Rafetus swinhoei; assembly: GCA_019425775.1. NCBI lineage: Eukaryota > Metazoa > Chordata > Testudines > Trionychidae > Rafetus > Rafetus swinhoei. The sequence continues at coordinate 7,135,644 of JAFJHL010000157.1, read as the reverse complement.
GTAGCCGCTCTGGTCGGCTAAGCGGGCGGAGCGCCATTCTGAGCTTTACCCGGGTTTTGTTCTTCCCTTCGCGCCAGCGGGGCTGTCCCTGTGAGCTGAGCAGGCGGCGCACAGACTTTGCGTTCTGGTGCTGCCGAATCCTTCCCCGCCAGCAGGACCGAATGAAGAGACTAGTTGTTGCCGTAGCTCTGGCAGGACTGTCCCATGGGGACCCGGTGTGTGCCACGCAACCCCCTGGCCGGTGCGGGGAGACGGGTCTGTCCCTTGCACTGCAGCATGGCTGAGTCTCACGCTGTAGCAGGTACACGTGGCTCCGGGCCTGCCCTAGCGCTGAGCCATTGGAGGAAACTTCCTTCTACAACGGAGCCCTGCCCCCCCCTTCCCCCCCCCCGCTTCTCCTGCTGGGTTTGCCCTGACTGGCCATGTGCCTTCGAACCAGTCCCTTCCTAGCTGAGAGTGGGCGGATAATCCCGCCCCACCCCGTTTGACAGCTCCAGGATGGAGCTAGCTGCAGGGTCGTGTCCAAAACTAGTTGTGCCACTTTGTGGGTGTGTTGGGGGGGGGGGGGCTGTCCCTTCCTCTTGCTGGAGGAGACGGCCTGGGGGAATCGCTTCCCTCACTCTGCCGGGCACTGGACTGGCATGCAGTGCGGTGTGTCTGCAGTGCAGGACTTTGCGCCATGCCCGGAGGGGGGAATTGCTAATGGGGCTACTGGGGGGATGGGCTCAGGCTGGGAAATACTGAGCACTGCTGGAGGGAGGCAAGATGGCAGCTGCCCTCCCCTTCCCCCTCGCCAGCTGTTTGCGTGTGATCCCCGTGAGTTACCACCGGGCCCTCTGGCCCCTCCCGTGTTGACGGGGTCAGACAGCAGCCCTCTCCCAGGGCTGAACGTGCCCCTGCCTGTGTTCCTAGGGAGCCTGGTTCCTGTCTGCTTGGCTTTTTAGCAAGGCAACCGGGCTGAGCGGGGAGCGGTATCTGGTGTTCCCTGGGACTGTCGGTCGGTGGAACCACGCGCCCATTAGGTGGGCAGAACAGTGGCTGTTGGTCTTGCTGCTCTTACTCCACGAGATGTAAATCCAAGAAGCCCCGATGCCACAAAGGGGCCTCTAGCGGAGCCTGCAGATGCGTCCAGTCTCCTGGCTTTGTGACCCTCCCCTGCCCCAAAAGCCTGTCGGTTCCAGTGGAGTCTCAGTGGCCTGTGGGTGGAGCTGTGTTTAAATCAGAGCACCTGTTTGCTTAAGACAGTGAGGCCCAATGGACTGGGCTCCGCCGGGAGTTGCACTCCTGCCTCTGGTCCCCACTCTGCCGCGTCACCTCTGCTCCTGTCACCCTGACTGCGGAAAGCAAACGCTCCACTGCTGTCGGAAGTTGGACGTGAGCTCGGAACGCCTTCCAGGAGAGGAGCTGGCGACGGTCCTTGTGCTACGAGAGGCAATCTGGGTCACCGCTGCGTCTCGGCGAGGATCAACCCCGCCGGCTCCCTTGTGCGCCTGTCAGTGGGTGAATTCTGCCATCGGGTCAGGGGAGTGGTGTTCGCTGCCTCCCTACAGCGAGCTCTGGGACCCGCACTGCTTGTGGGTGTCTGAGCTGGGACTGGCTGTTCGCATTCCAAGGGGGAACCAGGCTCGGCTGTTCCGCCGGAGTTCTTCTGCCCAGCTGGGAGCAGGCACGGAGAGAATAGTCATGCGATCTCAGACTTCCTGGTCAGCGCTGGCTGCATCTGGCTGTTCTCTCGTAGGCTTCTAGGTCTGAGTTACCCTAAAGCGATTCCCTCGGCGGGCAGCGGCGCCAAAAGCCTCTTTCGTGCCACCGGAGCTTTGCTTCTCGGGCTCCCCGCAGTGTGGCTGCCGCCTGCTTTGTGGAGAGGCACTGACGGAAATTAGTGATAGCTGCTGGGCTGCACTGACGGCCCTTGGCCCGTGGAAACCCAGCATGTAGGCCAGGCCTAAACCGTCTGCAGCAGGAGGAAGAACCTGGCACAGCATGAAAATTGCAGCTTCCACCCTGTCCTGGACAGGGCACCCTCTCCATTTACAGCCCTGCCGAGCCGAGACTCTGTTCCTCTCCCTGCCTTGCCTTCAGGAGCCTAGAGCATTGCCCCGCAAACCTGACGTGGGGGAGCCCAGAGCCTGTGCCCCATCACCCCGGGCAGCAGGGCTTACGCTTTGCCGTGAGCCCTCGGCCCCGGCGAGTCTAACACTGGCCCTGGCGACCCCGTTAAAATGTTGTGGGACTGAACCCGGGCTTCGAAAACTACCGGCCCAGCGCTTGTGGCGATTTGACCCACCATGTGGCCTCAGTGTCTGCTTCAGGGTGGGAGCACTCTGGAAGGGTCCCAAAGCACATGGTGTTCTCCTGGGCCCTGGCACAGATAAGGTCACAAGGCAGGCTCTCCTCCCCCCCCCTCCCCCCCCCCGGCCTTGGAGAGGACAAATCTTGGTCCGCTCTGTTCTTCAGTCAGCATAAACCCCTGCCTACAGCTCCGAACGGGTCTCTGACACCAAGCATCTAGCTCCAGCGCTCAATCTGCGCCGGGGGGAGGTTACTGCTTGGGCTGGCCGACCCCCACGGGACGGGTGGGCGCTGCAGAAAGCAGGGAGGTCGGCTCGGTAAGGGGCATGCGCCACCCCAGGGCAGACTATCGGACACAGAAATTGCTGGGCTGGCTGCAAGGGGAAGCACCCCATCTAGCAGAATTCCACTTCCCTGCGCTGCAAACCGCAAGGCCTAGCTCCCTGCGGTGGGGAACCTGCCGCACCTCCCCAGAGCAGCGGCGTCCAGACGACGAGACCGGACCTTCTGGAAGCGCTAGTCTAGGAACGGTCTGGCCTTGGAATCGACAAACCTGACGCGCCGCCTCTTTGGCATTTACCTTCCACCTCCCGCGTGGCTTCCGGCTTTCTCCGTCTTGTTCTTTAACCTTTGTGCGGCGGTTCCTGTGTGCTGCGAACCCACTGCTGCCTCCCTCCCGGCTCCTCGGGGCAAATCTACACTAAAACCAGTCCAATGGTGCATGCAGAGTCAGTCCGTGAGGCGGTAGCTATGGCAACGGGAGACGCTGTCCCACCGACATGGGAGCTCTGTATAGCTACATCTCTGAGTTTGTCACCCCCCTCAGTGATGTAGCTACACCCATAGAGGTCCGCCGTGTAGGCCAGAACTTAGTGACTGCTGCTGTTGCCCCTCTGTCTGTTTCTAAAGCCCCTTTGACCCCTTTAGCATCCCAGGCGTGTGAGTGTTTGCTGAGCTGGGATCCTTCCACTGTTCCCTGCAGCTAAACAAAGAGCTGTTCCTGGCGCCGGGAAGGGAGCAGGATGTTCCAAGCCATTGAAGGAGGGCAGGACAGAAGCAGTCCTGAGCAGCATCCCAAACTAGTCTGCTGTTTGGGATAGCAAATAACCGGGGCTCGTGCCAGGGTTTTGTGGTTGCCTGGCCAACTCCAGACACTCGTGCTCGGGTGGGTGCTGTGCGCAGATTCTGGATTTGCGACATGAAGGTGAATCCCGGCAGCGGCCTGTCCGCTTGGCGCTTCCTGCCTCAAGTATGAAGGGAATGTTTGTCAGTAGCCGCAGAGGCCCTTGAGCAGAACAGTTCCTGTGATTGACTCTGTTAGCGGGTCTGTGGGTCCTGGCAGCGCATGGCCTCCGTGCCCACGAGGCATCGCCAACATGCAGCCCTAGCTGGGGTTACGAAACTGAAAGTTGCTCCTGGGGGGACCCTTCCTCCCCCAGGATGCTCTGACAGTAGCTTCTGCATAGCCCCGGGGCCCGCTCTGCACAGCTGTGTATTCCAGGCGTGTGGCGTGAGCCCGTTGCTGGGCACGTCCCTTGGTGGGTAAGAACCAGACCAGCTCCCACTCCGGTGCGAGACGCCCATTAACGCTGACTGGGCTCTGCTCAGTCCAATTCCCGGGCCCGCAGGAGTTTAGGGAAGTGGCTCAAAACTCTTTGGCTCCCGCGTAAGAAGGGCGGGGGTGTTACTAGTGGCTAGTGACTCATAATGTGCTAGAATCGCTCCCGAAACCTGTCACACATCAGCCAGCTCCTAAATGGAGCCATCCCCGTGTCATGGGCCGCTTTGCGTTTGTTTAAAGGCAGCGTTTCTGTCTCCTACCCAAGTGCTTGGAGGTAAAGGGCAGCTGCTGAAAGACCTTTATTTTTCTCCATGAGCTTGTGCCTGCCAAAACCACAGTGGCATTCCGCTAACTGGCGGGCTGCTCAGGGGCCCCACGCCAGCAGTGGCCAGCCCTGATCTCTGATGCTCGGCTGTTTACACGCCCAACCTGCATGGGACGCTCCCCCGAGCCAGGGCTGACTCATGCTGCTCTGAGAGCCCTGTGGGAGTGCGACTGTAACGGGCAGAAATGATACATCTCCTTCCCCTGCCAGCTCTTGACACGCCGGTGGGGGCGTGCCCGGTACGGGAATGGGCTTGACTCACTGGCATGCTCTCCATGCAGACCGAGAGGTGCATGATGAGTACAAAGCAAAACAAAATGCCCCGTTTTCGCCTGGCTGGGTGTGGCTGCGCCAGAGAGGAGGCTGGGGAGTCCTGCTCAGTCCAGTGCGGGGCTCGCCCTCCATCAGTGCCCTGGCCAAACCTGCTCGGTCTGACCCACCTGCTTGCAGCAGAGGGAAATCCCGGCAGGGAGGGGCCTGTGAGGACACCCTGGTATGATTCTTTCCCTGCTGGTGTCCCCCATGTGGTATTGACCGGCCTAGCTCGGCACCGACCTGTTCCCTCGTTCCTGCGCGCTGCGTCACTGCCAGGCGAAGGTGTAAGATCCCCCCTCTCTCCTTCTCTCTCCAGAACGCACCGTGTATATTCTTCGCTGCCCGACAGGCCAGCTCCGCTTCCACGGTGAGTAGCGATCTCACGCCTCGGGGTGCGTCTGGGGAGAGGGGAGCTTGGTTTCTCCAGTCCATCCAGTTCTGTGGCTCGTGTCCTAGCCCCCACAGGAAACCACTGCAAAGGCGCTGTCCAAAGGCCACGGCTGGCGTGGTCAGGGAAGCCCGTGCAGTCTGGTGGCGTTCGGCGGGATTTCTGTGTGGCATAACCAGGATCCCTCCCGGCAGAGCAGGGCCGGGGTTAGCCCGTGGTCAGCTCAACCGCAGTGCGGTGCTGCCCCTCACTGGCGCTCTCGCTTCTCCCCCCCACCCGCAGAACCTGAAAGACGTCCTTTCCAACCTGGTCCCCAAGGAGCAGTCGAGAATCAAGAGCTTCAAGCAGCAATATGGCAACACGGTCATTGGGCAAATCACCGTGGAGATGGTGAGTGTGGCTGGGGGGTGGGGCTCCGGCTTGTGTGGACGCTCCTTGTTCCCTCGCTCGCTGTCGAGGGAGTGACCTTTACTCATAAATGCCTGTGCCAGGCTGCCAGCCTCGCCCAGTGTCCCTCCCCCCAGGCTGGATCAGCAGGCTCCCTTCTTCCTGGACCCCACTGGGGGTCTAATCCACTCTGCCCTGGGCAACGCGGCCAATGGCCGCTGCTTCTGAGCAACGCAGCAGAGCTCTGGGTTCGCAGATGCCCAGATGCGCTGCGCTGGGGTGGGCGACTTGTGCTGGGCATCGCTTTGTGCCTGGGAGTGGGGGCCCGAGAGTGCTCTCTTGGTGAGCACCGCTGGAGACGTTGTTGCCCGGGCCCGGTGTGGAGAAGGGGGGGAGGTTGTGGCTTGATGCCTCCCCTGGCTCATCTTGTTGAGGTCCCGGAGTCAGTCGGTGCTGGACACCCAGCCAGGCTGTTGAGAGCCCGAGTGGGATCCTGGGGGAGTTGTCCGATAGCTTCTCACTGCACCTTCCCCGGCCTCCCGTGGGCCATGTGTTGGGGCTGGCAGCCGAGGGGCACGCGGGGCTCAGGCTGATGCGGGTGTCGGTGCTGAGGGGCTGCAGCAAGCAAACGCCTGCCATTGGCCCCAGCCCTGCTGGGGAGGGAGCCTTGCTCTGCTGCACCCAGGTAACTGCCTGGCTCTGCCTCTCCCAGGTGTACGGCGGGATGAGAGGCATGAAAGGGCTAATATACGAGACCTCTGTCCTGGACCCTGATGAGGTAAGGCCTTGGACCCCCATCCCCCCATCCTCCTGTCCCCAAAGCTGATTCCCTTCTCCACTCTTTGTAGTAAGACGAGGGCCTGGAACAAAAGCCCGTGTATCTCAGGCCTGGTTTGAGGCCCAGCTAACAATGGACACAACTTGGCTGATATAAAGCTAAGCTGTGAGCAAGAGGCAGGCCCCTGGCACGAGAGTGCAAAGCACTAGCTGGTAATAGGCCCGGGTGTAGAACAGTCACTGGTACTTGTCACAGGTTGAAAGCACCTTCTGAAAGGATGGTACCACTCGCTGGTTAGGAAAACCCCTTGGTCCCCACGATCCCCACCCAGGTCTAAAGGGTCTAAACTGCCAGGGTGCTGGATAGAGACATTCTCATCAAACCACCAGGTGGTGGGTGGCCTGGTGTGGAGAAGGGCGAGAGGTTGTGGCTTGATGCCTCCCCTGGCTCATCTTGTTGAGGTCCCGGAGTCAGTCGGTGCCGGACACCCAGCCAGGCTGTCGAGAGCCCGAGTGGGATCCTGGGGGAGTTGTCCAATAGCTTCTCACTGCACCTTCCCCAGCCTCCCGTGGGCCATGTGTTGGGGCTTGCAGCCCTCAGGAGAGTCAGAGGGTGGCAACCGGCCACGTCAGGAGTGAGGTGTAACTTGGTTGTTTACAGGCACAAAGTGGTGTCTTGGAGGGACTGTGTCTGTTCGGCCCGTGGGGTGCTGGGACTCCCACGGAGTGAGTTGGTGCCTCGTTAGGGGGTACGTGTGCGTAGTGGTTGGTAGTCTGACAGCTGTTCCTGTACTTGGCTTAACAATAAACCTGGCCGGGTCCCTTGTGTCCTTGTCTGGTTTGTGGTCTTCGGGGCTCTCTCAGCATCTGCTGGCTTGTCTCCTTGAGCGAGTCTGAGCCCACCCACACGCAGCCGATTGGTTCGCATCCCTGACGGAGCGGGAGACGCCAGTAAGTCCTGACTGCTGCACTCTTCTCTCCAGGGCATCCGCTTCCGCGGGTACAGCATCCCCGAGTGCCAGAAGCTGCTGCCCAAAGCCGCTGGAGGGGAGGAGCCCCTGCCCGAGGGCCTGTTCTGGCTGCTGCTCACTGGGGACATCCCCACGCAGGAACAGGTGAGATCCCTGATCTCGTGTGACCTGCGCCCCAGCCCCTCCGTGGGGCGCGGGGCTCCCCAGCTAACCGGGTGTGGTGTCCTTCCTCCTGCAGGTGAGCTGGGTCTCCCAAGAGTGGGCCAAGCGGGCAGCCCTGCCCTCCCACGTGGTGACCATGCTGGACAACTTCCCCACCAACCTGCACCCCATGTCCCAGCTGAGCGCGGCCATCACCGCCCTCAACAGCGAGAGCAGCTTTGGCCGGGCCTACTCCGAGGGCATCAACCGGGCCAAGTACTGGGAGGTAGGGGTAGCTGGGCTGCAGCTCCAGGGGGGCGTCCGACCTGTAGGACAGCAGCCGGCAAGGCCAGACTCCTGTCGCCTGCGGCTGGAAGCCCCAGGGGGAACGTGCTGCAGCATGGGCGGGAGCGGGAGCGGGACGGGGCAAGGTTGGTTCTGCCACCGACTCCTTCTGGGGCCTTGCCCGGGTCACTTCCCCTCTGCCTCAGGGTGCCCAGTGAGGCTAGCGCTGTCCTGCACAGGCTGGAGCGATGCTTCCCCAGGGCTGGCTGCGCCCCTCCGTTTTAAGGCAGCTGAGCTGGCGTTCTCCTGGAACAGCCTTCCCCGCTCCAGGCCTGGCCAGGGGCTGGGGAGAGCCAGCCGGAGCAACCCTGTCCTTAGCCCTGCCCCGGCACTGGAGATCTCAGCCCGTCTCAACTGTCTGTGGCCTCTGGGCCTGTAAGCGCTGGAGCCCACCCCCACGCACAGTCTGGTATTCCCTTGGCCCTTCCCGCTGCTTTCCCTGCCTGCTGCCGTCAGCGCGAGCTACCCTATTTCCCCTGCACGGTTGGCACCTCTCCTCCCTGCCTACGGATGGGCAAAGCGATTTGCTTGGCCAGGATGGCGCAGTCGGGGCATGGCTCTCCGGTCCCTGCTCAGAGCACTGGTATGTGCCCCGACTCCCAAAGGAGCAATTGAAACTGCTCTGCCCCTTCCCCGGCTGTAGGGGCAGGCTGTGGCACCACTGAACCACAGCCAGCTCTGGGGCGGGACATGGCAGCCATCCAACAGCAAACCCTGCACTTGGGAAGCAGCCCGAGGATGCTGCGCTGCTGGGGAGGCCTGGATCGCAGCGGGAAGCGGTGGCTGAGCTGGGCCCTCGCTGCCCTCCTCGAGCAGCCTGCCTTCTCCTCACTCCCCAGTTCATCTATGAGGACTCAATGGACCTGATCGCCAAGCTGCCGTGCATCGCTGCCAAGATCTACCGCAACCTGTACCGTGAGGGCAGCAGCATCGGGGCCATCGACCCCAGCCTGGACTGGTCCCACAACTTCACCAACATGCTGGGCTACAGCGACCCCCAGTTCATCGAGCTCATGCGGCTCTACCTCACCATCCACAGGTGAGCCCCACGTGTGGGGAGGGGGTGCGCTGTGGTAAGTTGCATGCTCCCTGGCCCCTGGCTGCCACCGTACACGGGGACATCCTGGAGAGAGGCAGGTGCATCTCTGATTGGGAAGAGGGCCATAAACAGGCAGAGGGGAGCCCCTGCCCTGGTTAGCAGGGCTCAGGCGTGCCAGGCTCCGGGCCGCCCAGCAATGTTCCCTTGAATATTTTCCGTTGGTGCAGAATAATGTTGTGCACCAAGGCATGTGCACCCCCAAGAGACACACAAAGCCTAGCTGCGGGTGCTCTGCTGCTCAGCCGGGTGCCATTCTTCTTCACACAGTGCAGTGTCAACCCGTGGAACTCCTTGCCTGAGGAGGTTGTGAAGGCTAGGACTATAACAGGGTTTAAAAGAGAACTAGATAAATTCATGGAGGTTAGGTCCATCAATGGCTGTTAGCCAGGATGGGTAAGGATTGGTGTCCCCAGCCTCTGTTTGTCAGAGGGTGGAGATGGATGGCAGGAGAGGGATCGCTTGATCATTCCCTGTTGGGTTCACTCCCTCTGGGACACCTGGCATTGGCCACTGTGGGCAGACAGGCTACTGGGCTGGATGGACCTTTGGTCTCACCCAGTCTGGCCGTTCTTATGTTCTTATCGGATTCTCTCCTGAGCGGCCACCCAGGTGTTAGCTCACAGGGACACTGCTGCCCACAGGTCAGTGCAGGCCAGGCTCCCCGTGGCCAGGGTGGAATCGGAAGCTGGCCGGGGCGCTGAAGACCAAGGCAGCGGCTGCTTTCTGGGCTGTGCCAGGCAGTTGGGTCCCATCCCTGTTGAGGTTTCGGTTCCGCTTGGCAGAGACAGCGAGGGGCTGGAGTTGTCCCTCAGAGCACATGGGGCCTGGCCAGGGAAGCTTCCCCGCCCCCAAACCCTTCCGAATGCAGGCCATTGCTGCCCCCTGCTGGTTGGGATGTTGGAGCTGCTGTCTGGGCTGGCAGCCCCCCAGTTGGGCAGTGGGCCATCTGCTGCCCTCTAACTGTCTCCTCTCTGCAGCGATCACGAGGGCGGGAATGTCAGTGCCCACACCAGCCACTTGGTGGGCAGCGCCCTCTCTGACCCGTACCTCGCCTTCGCCGCCGCCATGAACGGCCTGGCTGGGCCCCTCCACGGCCTCGCCAACCAGGTAGGTTCGTGTCGCCAGTGGGGCTAGGGGCGGGGACGAGGGGCCCAGTCCAGCATTACCCCCCTGTGCTTGCCTCTCGCAGGAGGTGCTGGTGTGGCTGACCAACCTGCAGAAGGAGCTGGGGCAGGACGTGTCGGATGAGAAGCTGCAGGAATTCATCTGGAACACACTCAACTCGGGCCGGGTGAGTTCCCCGGCCCTGCTAAGAGAGCAGGTCCCCTTCTCCCCCCCTCCCCCCCCCCAGCACTGACCCTGCCCCCCTGTTGCTGCAGGTGGTCCCTGGCTACGGCCATGCTGTGCTGAGGAAGACGGACCCCCGCTACACCTGCCAGAGGGAGTTTGCCCTCAAGCACCTCCCCAAGGACCCCATGTTCAAGCTGGTGGCCCAGCTCTACAAGATCGTCCCCAACGTCCTCCTGGAGCAGGGCAAGGCCAAGAACCCCTGGCCCAACGTGGACGCGCACAGCGGGGTGCTGCTCCAGGTAAGGCCGCGCCCCTCCTTCCGCGGGGCCCAGTCTCCCTGCCAAGTCGGCTGCTCCAACCCTGCCGCTCCCCCACGCCCTCCCCGGGCTCAGCGGGCGAGACTCCGAGCTTCCTGGCATGGGGCCTGGGCTGAGCTTCCTGCCGCTCCCCAGACACGCCCCACAACGTGGCTGGTGGCTCTGCCCCTGCCAGGCTCACAGGCAGCCTTGGGGTCACCCCCCCCCATCTCCCTTGCCTGCCTCCAGGGAGCGGGCACCCCACCCCAAGAGGAGAGGCTGGGCTGACCCCCTGCTCTCCCCTCTGCAGTACTACGGCATGAAGGAGATGAACTACTACACGGTGCTGTTCGGCGTCTCCCGGGCCCTGGGGGTCCTGGCCCAGCTCATCTGGAGCCGCGCGCTTGGCTTCCCCCTGGAGAGACCCAAGTCCATGAGCACCGATGGCCTCATGCAGCTCGTGGGCTTCAAATCGGGCTAAAGCCAGGGCTGGGGGGGAGCCCGCCCGTGCCAGCTGCCCAGGCACCATTTAAAGGGACAGGACACCTTTTCCCTCCCACGGGCCTCGGCCAGCCGCTAGAATTAAACCTTTCTCCGAGGCACTGACCTTAAGTTTCAGGTTATTTATGGAGTAAACGAAGACTAAACAATCAGCCCCCATCCAGCCCCCCTCCTCCCCCATTTAATTTAGTGGCACCTCTGTTCGAACTCCATCTTGGCAGCTCCCCGGGAAGCAGCACCCTTCTGCATGGGCTGGAGACCTGCATGGCTTTCTAGGCCAGCCCGCTCTGTCCCCTGGGCTGGCCGAGGAGGGTCCCTTCAGAATCATGTTGTACCGTTCTGCCTGTTGCTACGGCCCTGGCACAGGCCCCATCCCAGCCCGTAGGCCGAGCTGTGGGGAGGGGGGGTGGGCGTGCGAACGCTTGAATCACTTCCTTTGCCTTGCTACCTTGAACCGTAGGGCAGCCTCCTCCTGTGGGGCCCCGTAGTGGGGTATCTCTGGCCTTTTCCTCCTCCAGCAGAAGGGGCATGGGGGAGCCTTGGGGTACACCTGGGGGACAGCCCCTTCTCACCCCACCCAGTAAGTCTCCCCCAGGGCCTTCGCCTGCCTCAGCGGCAGGACTGGCCCAGCCTCGTCTCCTTGCTCCAGCAGTGGGGGTCTGGGGCAGGGGAGGCGAAGTCTGTGCTGGGGGTTTGCCCTGTGGGCTGATGTCAGTGCCGGGGTGAGGCCCGGCTCGCGTCCTGAGCAGCAGTCAGTGGCTGCGGTGCAGGGCTGCTAGCACCTTGGAGCAGCCCCAGTGCAGAAGTGAACTTGCCTCCTGCCTCTCGCTGGGAGGGGCGCGACACACTCCTCCCCCGCCCGGTTCTTTCTCTGTGTGTTTGTGTGAACTCCCCTGTCCCGTCACCGCCCCGGCACGCTGGGCCGGCTCCGCCCGCGCCCCCTCGCAGCCGGTGGGGGGGGCTCTGTACAAAATGCAAAATAAATGTTTTTATTAACAAAACCGCTTCTCTGGTGTGTCGGGCCAGCAGGGGCGACGCAGCCCTGGCCTGGCCAAGTGGGGTGAGCCTAGCCCTGGGGTCTGGCCTAGTGCCTCTTCCCTCATGGCCACAGGAGGGTGCCATTACTCCTCCCATGTTCACTCCTGCTTGGCTATCGCCTGCTCCGGGCCCTGGCTGGAAGGGGAGGGGGCTATTTGAATCAGGCAGGGGCTGTGTGGCAGGCCCCTCCTTCCCCCTGACAGCTGGGCCCGGCCCTGTGCCCTGCACCTTGGTTAACAGCTCAAAGAGGGTGGTAGCTGCATTGTACCCAGCAGGCCTGTGCCTGAGGCCAGGGGGCTGGAGCTGACCTTGCTGGCTAGTTGTGGCTTTGGGCTGAAGCTGCTGCTATTTCCCCGAAGTCCCACACTCAGGCCCAGACCTGGCCCAGCTGTGCACTAGCAGACCCCTCTGGAACAGCATGGCCATGCACACACCCCTTGCCGGAGCCGAGACTTCTGCCCCCCGTGCAGGGCAATGTGTATAGGGGGGTTGGGGAGAAATGTCCAAGGGTGGGGCAGGTGCTGGGGAGAGAACTGGCATGGCCTCTCTGGGGAAAAGGAAGCTGAAGGCTTCTCTCCCCAGCTGCTTTTCCAGGGCATGGCCCTTCCCTGCTCTCCTCCAGCTAGGGACCATGGCCTGGGGGGGCAGGGGCTGGGTGGTGCAAGGAGAGCTGATCCTGCTGTCACTGAGATTCTGGGTCAGGCACTACAGGGGGCTTGAGCTGTCCCGGCTGCTGCTCTGCTAGGGCAAGGAAGGGCCCTGGAGAAGCCCAGCGTGGAGGTGGGTGAACTTCAGCAGCAGCTGCAGGGCTGAATGCTGGCCTGGCGGTGGGGTTCATGCAGCATGACTGGGCTGAGGCACTAGGGCCAGGCCAGCTGGGGGGCTGTGGGAGGGTTGCATGGTGCAGGGCTGGCCTCTGGGTGCGCACAGTGGTTCCCAGCTGCCTTGTGGCTGATTCCCAGGGATCCTGTGAGGGCAGCAGGCCCCACACGGGCTGTTTTCCCCTGGGCAGTGGCTGCTGGGTCAGGTGCTCGTGCACCAAGGTTCTGGCTCATGGCAGGTGCCCGGGCTGCAAGACCAGCAGCCCTGGGGGTGTGGCCCTTGCCGGTGAGCAAGGCTGCGATGGGGCCCCAGGGCAGGATTCTGCTTGGAGCCAGGGCTGGGGAGACTTGGCCCAGCAGTGGCACTTGCACCCAGGCAGTGCCCTGCTAGAAATCTGCCCTGGCTTGGGGGCACTGAGCAATACAATCCTGCCCCCTCCTCTGGGCTGGGGGCTGCCCTTGCAGGCACGCTCCTTCCCCCGCTTCACGAGCAGCTCGAGGCTTGGAGCTGCTGGGCACGGCTGCAGGGGCAGGCCTTAGAATATGCCCCCATCCCAGGAGAGTCTAGGAGGCGACCTCCATGCCCAGTGAGCGGCACACAAGCCCAGTGCAGCCCTACTGGGTGGAAAGGGCCCAACCTGCCAGCAGCATGCCCCTAGGGTGAGCCCATTGCCCGTGCCCAGGGCCAGTCTCTCAGGTGCTGACGATACAAAGAACCCAGCCCTGGAGCCCCCACAAGCAACCACCCACCTGGCCAGGGCTAAGAGCCCCATGTCTCTCGGCTGGAGAAAAACTCATGCTCTGGGCAAGGAGGCAGTGGCAGCTCAGCTCCCACAGGGAGACTGGAGGCAACTGGCTAAGGGGGGGAGGAAGGAGGCTGATTGGAAGCAGGCCCTAAGGCACCGTTTAACCTGTACCCCAGGCCCAGTGCCTGCAGGGCAGACTCCAGCAGGAGGCCTGGAGCAAATGGATGTTGGCAGCCACATGGCTTGCCCAGGCAGCAGGTGGCACCTGGCAAGGGAGGCAGCACCACTGGCTCAGCCTGGCCTGGGCTACTCCCGCAGGCCCTGCTCTGCCCACCCCCTCGGGCTGTTTTCTCAGGCACCTGCCAGCCATGTAGTCAGGGCCAGTTGGCACCTAGACCAGGGCTGGGGAGGGAGGGGCTGGCTACGCCCATGGGCAGGAGAGAAGCAATAACAAACCTGGTGCCATGGGTGCCACCCAGCCTGGTTGGCTACCAGCCCTTGCACCAGGGCTGGGCTGAATGAGGGGCAGATGCCAACCGCCCCCAGGTCCTTCCTCCACACGCTGCCTCCTTGACCCCCCCAACCTGCTCCCTCTGACCCAGCAGGGGAAGGCCTGGAAACCCTGGGAGCGCACAGCCCCTGCCCCCAAGCTCTCTGTGCCCAGGCTCGTGGGTGAGGCCAACGGGCCCCAGCTGGGCTCCTTCCTGCAGTGACAGGTGGGCAAACCCACCGTGCCAGGCACTGCCCTCCTCTGCCAGCCATGGGGCCGGAGCCCCTTCCCCCGCATGGGCGGAGGGGCTGGGGGAGCCGGAGGCAGCTGCAGAGCTTGGCTGTGGCCGGGGCCCCACGTCCCACAAGGCTGCAGCTACTTTTCACGGTGACGGGGCCCTCGGTGGGCAGGTTCCCAACCCCCCACCAGCGCTCAGCAACCCTGCACTAGGCCCTTCCTCCATGGGTCGTGCATAACGTAGCACCGGGGTGGGGGCCAGTGTTCTCCCCCCTTCCCTCCTTGCTCCCCACAGGCCTCGGGACAGCCAGAGCAGCAGGGCTGGCCAAGGACAGCTCCATGGGGGCTGCAACCCTGGGAACTGTGGGCCTTTGCTCCCCCCACCGAAGCCTTGCCCCAGACGCTTCTCCAGCCCTGCTTTTGTGCCCCCCACGAAGAAGGCTCCAGCAGCTAGGAGTCTGCCCCCCACAGCCTTCCCTTGCCCGGGCGGGGTGCCCTGTGGGCAACTCCACTACTGGGGGCTTGGGCATTTCCCACACACACCACGGCTCTGCCAGTTGCTCAGTCCTCAGCCTTTATTTCCTGCGGGCGCGGCTCTCCTGCCCTTCTGCTCCCCAGGGAGACAGGGGCCAGGTGCCCCAAGCACTCACCAGGCAAGGGTCCAACAGCGGGGCCTCCCGCTGGGGTGAGAGCCAGCGACCCGGTGCCAGCGCTGCAGGGGGCCATCCCCCCCGGCAGGAAGGGCCGGTGCAGAGCTCCCCTCGGTGCAGTGGGATCCCTCCTGCGGGGGAGCAGCTGCCAGCCATGTGCCTTGCTGCCCTGCCCCCGCCGGCCCGCTCAGTGCTGCTCTGACGGTGGCCATCCGGCTGCGCCCCAACCCCTGGCTTCAGGTCCCGGAGTGTGACGCTGGCAGCACTCACCTCCCCACCACACTTAACCCGCCTCTCGCTCCCCCGTGCCCAAGAGTGGCAGGAGCATCAGGCAAGGCAATGACAGTAACTCCGCTAGGCACCTTCCTCCTCCCCGCCCTGGGGTTGGGAGAAGGGTCTCGTCCATTTCATACACCCCATCCCAAAAAGGCACAGCTGCTGGCCACAGACCGGTCCACAGGTGGCCACAGCCGAGGGGAGATGCGCGTACCCCCTCAGCCCCGCCCCTCTCCTGCGCGCCCGGGGGCCAGGCTGTCCGAGCACGCCTGGGTTGGCTCAGCGCAGCCTTGCTGGAGTCTGCTGCGACAGCAGCGCAGGGGGAAGGGACGAGAAGAAAACTGCAGATCAGCAAGGGGTCGGGCTGGCACTTCCCTGGCTGGAGGGATTTTAACCAGCCCCCAAATAAAATAAGTTTAAAATAAAATTAGCTACAAAACCATTGAGCCCGGCAGTGCAGTTCTGTGCGAGGCGCTCCGCCAGGATTGCGGCAGCCAGACCCAGCCGCCCCGGCTCCGCCCCGCGTCTCGGCACACCAGGGCCAGCAGATAAATTAGAGTGCGCATCAGGAGAGGTGAAATCAAATAAATAGTTAAAAGGGGGCGGGTCGCCGAGCGCCGCCCCCGCAGAGTCTGCACGGGCGGCCCCAGCTCCCCTCACGTTTGGTGAACTTCGTGGAACATGAGCTCCCGGGGGATGCGCGTCTCCGGGCCGAAGACCTTGGCCGCCCGCCGCTCGAAAGCCGCCACCATCTGCTTGACCACCTCGTCGAAGAAGACCGTGGCAAGCTGCGAGTGCAGCAAGGAGCGGAACTCAAAGGAGATCTGGGGAGAAGAGAGGGATGGAAGCTGGCAGGACAGGGCAGGGCAGGGCAGGGCCGGCTGGGTCAGGGCCCTCCCTGAAACAAGGGGCGGGAGGCAGATGGGTTGTTGGGCTGCCCATGTACTGCATCGCCTACATGCAAACCCTCTGGGGTCAGCACGGCCCCACTGGGGAAACTGAGGCCAAGAGAGAGGCTCCCACAGCAAGCTGGTGACAGAGCCAGGAAGCGAACCCAGGAGTCCTGGCTCCCAGCGCCCCTGCTCTAACCCCCATACGAGATCTCTCATACAAAAGCGCCCAACGGACCGTTTGCTCTGGTTTCTCTCTTCCTCGAGAGCCAGGGAGCGCGCGGTGGCTGCGGGCAGCGCTTCGCACCCTGCTTCCCTCCTGGCTGCCTCCTGACGGCTGGGAGCCCTAGCGACTGACAGGTGCTCCCTAGCCTGTCCCTTCTCCCGCTGCACAGCGTGGGCTGGCCGGCCTCGCTGGATTCACTATAGGGAAGGGGGAGGAGCCCTTGGAGAGGGCAGGATGGGAGGAGCTTACCGAGAAATCCACCGTGCAGGTGCGGGGGTAGCCTGGGATGCCGGGGCTGAAGCGCCAGCTAGTCTCCAGGTGGTTGAAGAGTCTCCCGTCAGTGCAGATGGCCTGAGAAGGGACAGCAGGCGCAGTCAGTCAGAGGCTTGAGATCCAGGCTCCCTGGGGATCAGGCCCCCGGCGCTGCCCCCATCCTGGGAATCCCCATGTGGCCCCGTGTACTCCCCAGCTGCCTCACCTTGACGAGGTGCGGGCGCACCAGGGTGACGATCGAGGTGTATCTCTCCAGGATGGGCGGGAAGCCCACCTCCAGCTGAGCCTTCACGTGGCCCGTGCGCTTGGAGACCACCACCGACTTCTTGCACCAGGGGACAAAGTGCTTGTACTCGTCCACGTTGGACACCACCTCGTACATTTCCTGCATGGAGTACCTGCCGGGGGAAGACGCCCGCCCTGACTCAGTCCTTCAGGCACATGGTGGCGCGGGGCTGGGCTGGGGAACCGTTCGCCTCTGCAGGGCCGGTTCAAACCCAGCTCGACTCCAATGCCCACAAAAGCTGGTGCCAGCCCTAGACCTCCCCCACGTGCAATGAATTTAGCAGCAAGCTGGCCAGCAGCCTGGCTCGGGCTGGGTCCGGGACCTACCCCCTGTAGCTCTGCATTTAAAGTTTATTAGGAGCCAGGCAGGCAGGCAGCCTGGCTCAGTTCCAGCTCACACCGGGTTTGGGAGCTCAGACCCCCCGCCCGGAAAAGGCTGCTGCCACCCTGTAGCAGAGGCAGCAGTGCAGGGCAACAGGCAGCCGATCCATGGCTTTTAAACTGGCTCCCCTCACGGACCAGCTCCCGCCTGGTACCCTGCATTGCTGCCTCTGGGGAGGGGCAGGGGGCTCTCGGGAATGGGGCCAGAGCGCCCTGGCTGCCGGCCCTGCCCCCAGGGACTATAGAATAGCCGAGTAACCGATAAGAATTCTCAAGGTGACCCAACTATTCAATTAACCAAGCTGTAACTTCCCTACCACTTACCCTATTATCCGCCTCTCCGAATACTCCTTCCTTTTGTTGGTGAAAGGCCCCGTGAGGTTGATGAATGTCCGGCGGTGCTGGGTGCAGGGGGCCCGATCCAGGCTGCTAATCGCCCACGGCACCCGGCTCAGCAGAATCCCGCAGAGAGACCTGGCCCTGCAACTGGAAAGGGCCTGGGGTTAGCCGAGACCGCCCTGCCGCCTGGCCAAGCAGGCTCCCGAAGGGAGCCAACGCTGCTCCCCTCCAGGCGGCCACCGGATGTGACACTCGCTACGCCCAGGGCTCCCAGAAGCCAAGGGGGCTGCAGGAGACGAGGGAGGGGAAACACCTGCCCCAGCCAGTGGGGGAAGGCCAAGGGAATTCCCTCTTGTGTGCCGATCACACCTTCCCTCCCCCATGAGCCTATCGGGCCCGAAGTGCCGCACAGCCAAGCTGCAGGCTTCACGCTCCCAATGCAGCGACTGCTGGGGTGGGACTGGCAGCAGTTTGGTGACACAGCGACTCGACCGACCAGTTTGTGGCAGGCAGCGACACTGAGACCCGTATCCTCTGGGCATGGGAAGGTGCCACTCCCGCCGGCACCTGCTCGTTGACTGAGCTTACATGGCCCAGACCCAGCCTCTCAGGTCTGATCCACTGACAGACAGCACCGCCCTGGGCTCAGCCCTGCCTCAGAGGGGAGCTCCCACTAGGTCACCTGCTCTGCTCCCTCCCGCCAGCCCGCCCAGCATAAGGCATCGCTGGGGGCAGTGGTGGGCACCTCTCCTGCGGGCCGGGCTGGCGGGCAGGGCTCCCATCCAGGCACAGCGGCAGGAGAGGGAATAAGCTGCTTGTACTCCCTGAGATCTCTGCAGAGGCAGCCGGGGAAGGCCCCAAGGGCTCCCAGCAAGGGAGACCCTGACCTTCTCCTCCCTGCTGCAGATCACCTGCTGCTGAGTCAAGAGGCAGGCGGCCCTTCCCCTCCGCCCAGCTGGCCTTACGCAACAGCTGCCATTGTACCCGCCCACCCCGAGGGCACTTCAGAGCAGGAGGAGAGATTCATTCACAGGAATAGCAGTCAGCTGAGCCGGCAGAAAGCCAATGAGGAGTGGCGAGCCCTTGGAGCCGGGATCCAGAGGGCAGATGGGATGAGGGGAGGGACACCCTGGTGCCACCTAGAAGGGCCGACTGAAAGCCACAGTTGCCCCATCTCCGTTGGCAGGGGGGCTGGGGAAACGCACGGTCCCCTGCTGAGCCCTGTCCCCAGCAAGTCTCAGCCTTCCTCTGCCTCAGCATCAAGCACTGGCACTCACGATTTGGATTCCTTGAGTGGCAGGGGAAGCAGGTTTCCTCCACTTTCCCACAAGCCCTGTAATAACACCCTGCCGTGCCAGTGACCCATCTCTGCCTAACCGTGCCCGCTGGCTACACTGCGAGAGCCGGGATTGCAGAAGCGGTAGGTCGCCAGCGTTCTAAATGCTGGCAGGGCGTCACAAGGCCCGGGGGCTCGGTTTCCGCTGCCTCGCCTGGACATTAGCGAACCCAGGCACTTTCTGAAAGCGTGGCGCTTGGCCGAGATTTCCTCTCGGCTCCGCAGCCCTGGCTGCTGCTTCCTAGCCCCAACGGGGCCGCTTTCAGCAATCCCATACACACCATCTCGAGCCGCTCTGGTGTCTTTGGGCAAAAGACACGCTGGAAAAATTGCACATTGACCGTAACCGCAGGCTGGGTAGGAGCGACTTATGCAGGGTTCCCGTAGTTTCTTCTCCATGGCCCTCGCAAAGCAGGCCAGCCTTCTTGCCAATTGATAGATGGGGAAACTGAAGCACAGGCTGAAAACAGGCCTTGTCCGCCAAGACCAGCCACCAGACCTTGCCCCCTTGTGAAATTTCAGCTGGTGCTTTTGTTCCTTGATTTCCCACCCCAAGGCTGGCACAACAAGTGCAGACAAGAGAATCACAAACACAGGAAGGAAGCCAGAGGCAGTTAACAGCCCCCACACCTTTGACATGGCGGCATGTTTGTGCATGCTTCCGCGCGCGTCGCTGGCAGGCTGGGCCTCAGACCCACCCTGGGCAGGGTCACGTCTTGAGTAGGGAGGTTAAATATCCGTTAACTGAATAGTCGAGTAACCTCATGATTGATCATCAGTTAGTCGACTGTTCTATAGTCCCCAGGGGCGGGGCCGGCAGCCACCGCGCTCCAGCCTCTCTCCTGAGAAGCCCCCTGCCACTCCATGCCGCTGCCTCTGTATCAGAGGCAGCAGCGCGGGGTGCCAGGTGGGAGCTGGTCCACGAGAGGATCCAGCTTAAAAAATAGCTCCTCTTGTAGGCCGTCTGCCTATCGCCCTACGCGGCTGCCTCTGATACAGAGGCAGCAGCGCGGAGTGGCAGCAGCCCCTGGTCTCAGGGAGGTTCTGAGTTCCCAGACACGGCATGAGCCAGAACTGAGCCAGGTTGCTGGCCAACCTGCTAAAAATGTACTGGCTGGGGGGCGGGGAGGGAAATGCGTGTAGTCTGTAGCATTAACCTATAAGCTTTTGCTTATTGGTTAATCGACTACACTATTCCACCCCTAGTCTTGAGCTGCACTGATGGCCTCCCACGACAGCCTGTTCGTCAGTCCCCGAGTCAGTGCCCGCGATCCAGCCTGCGATGGCTTATGCCTCTCCCGGCCCCCCCGCCGACTCTCCCTTCTTCCTCACTTGACCCCGGTCCTGGAGGCGGCGGCAGCCTTTACGTGCAAGCCAGCAAGAGGCCACTGAGTGCTTGACAAACGCTCGCTGATCTTCGTCACCCTGTCTGCGCAGGCAGGGAGGGCCCCCCGTGGGGAGACCGAGGCCCGGAGCGGCGCAGCACCCAAGAGTTCCGACTCCTCGCCCACAGCTCAGCCGGGTCGGGTTTTATCCCACTGCTTAAATGCCAAAAAAACAACAAGTCCAGAAGTTCACCATCCCCTGCAGCGAGCTCGCGATCGGGCTGGAAGGGTGGCCGTCGTACAGTCCAACGACACTAGGAATGAGATTCAATCCTGCCTTCGGGAACTTCCTTCTAACACCCCGGCAGCTTCCCCCCAGCACAACCAGGAAGCCACCTTCCACCAGGAAGGGAACCTTCGGGTCACTCGGCCTCTTCCGCAGAGGTACAAGGTCTTTCTTTGCCAGTGTGCTGGGGGCATTTCCGGTTCAGACGACGCCCTGTCCCCTCTCCTTCCAGCACAGAGCCAGGTGGAACGGCTGCTGCTGGTGGCTCGGATTTGATGATACAGCTAAGATCTACATGAGCTGAGAGGCGGGAGTGACTCTCCCGGGGGCAGACTCCCAGCTCAGAGCACGTTCTATGCCTGACACCGGGCAGCAAAGGACAAGAAGAATTCATGCAAGTGTATGACCTTCAACTGAGCGCACTGCCAGCTTCCCAAACTGCTGCTCAAAGCAAACACCCGCAAGACCTGTTTGCAAGATGCCACCTGCTATTATTTGTTGGGCAGATGCAAGAACACAAGGGACCTGCGGTCATCTCCAACAGCAGCACCTCAGTGACAAGCAGCTGCCCCGGCTCCGCTTCAAAGTTGTTCACGATGCCACTCGCACGTTCTCCGCTCCACACGCTTGGGTGATGAAAAGCCTCAGTTATACTCGAATGCTTGAATGTTTTGTTCTCCCCTGCCAAGAAGCAGGACAGCTCTGGCCAGAAAGACCAATGCATTGCAGCAACTTCCTGGCAGGGCACCACCCGGCAGAGGTCATCTCTGGCAGAGAGCGCTGGTGGCTAGCGAGGAAGAGGTGACAACCCCGCAAAACTTTTTAAAGGGAGGATGTTCATTTTCAAGGCCTGGGCAAGAGGGACACTTCCTGCAGATCATCAAGGAAGCTAACATCACGTCTTGCCATTCGAAAGAGACTGTTAGAAGCAGCCAGCTCCAGCAATCCCCTGATTGCAGGGCTGCACTGATCCGGTTAGAAACTAACAAAGGAGACTGGCTGCTGAATCTGGATCCTATTTCTTCTTTCTGGAAAGCTCTTTTGCACGTTATCATAACATCTTCCATTGCTAAAGAAACCAGCATTGGCCTCCCCTGCCCTGAAGGGTAAACCGAAAGGCAGAGGAAAAAAAAACAACAAATGGTCTGGTAGCACTTTATAGACTCACGAAACATGTCGATGGGATCATGAGCTTTCGTGGGCACAGCCCACTTCTTCAGATGCCATCGACATGTTTCGTGAGTGTCAAGTGCTACCAGACCATTTGTTTTTTTTTCCCTGTAACAGACTAACTCGGCTGCCCCCTGAAGCTCCTAAAGGCCGAGGGGCCATTCAGCAAGCCCCAGGTGGTAGGGCTGGACCCTTGCTTCTGTGAGGCTAGATCCCATTTAGACCCAGCAAGTTTTACTAAGCCAGTTGTGCATGTGTGGTCCACAGATCCAGGGTCATGCCTAGGGGATTGCGGGGTCTGGGACAAATCAACCCCCGCCAACTCGTGGCCTCCCAGAGGCTGAGCTCCGGCCTGGTACCGAGCTACCTCCTGCCTTCAGGAACTCCTTCCAACACCCCAGTGCCTACTGCGGGGCTACTGTTGGCCACAGTGTCCCAGCTGCCAACCAGGGCAAGGGACTCGCTGCACCGAAACAAAGGCGACTCAGTCGGGCGCTGTCCCCATTAACTATGAACAGGCCGGGGCCCACAGAGGTGACAAATTCATCTGCCGGGATTTGCTGCATCAGCCAATCGCTCTGACCTATGGGGACCCAAAGATAGGGCCCAGAGCCATTGCCTGAATTCGCCCCACCCAAGGGACCTACCCCGTGCACGCGAGCCGCACACATCTGGCGCTTTGGTTCCAGAGGCCGAGTTCCATTCAACTAAGCTCACTTCCGAGAGACGGGCAATCGCTGACGTTGCCCTAGGGCCGTGGTGGGCCAGGTCCCCCAGAGCATAAATCACCAGCTTTCCTTAGGCATCCATCGCAGCCCCCCACCCGGCCCCCGCCAGGTCCTCACTGCCTCCTCCAGGGCACCCAACACTGCATGCAAGTGGCCCCCTCCCATGGGCCCCTCCTCCCAGAGACTCCCCACTGGGCCCCCCCCAGACACCGCCCTCTAGGACCTGGGCCCCTCCTCCCCACTGGGCCCCCCAACACCCTCCTCTAGGACCTGAGCCCCTCCCCCAGAGTCACCTCAAACATCCCCTCTAGGACTTGGACCCCTCCTCCCAGAGTCCCCCAAACATCCCCCTCTAGGACCTGGACCCCTCCTCCCCAAGCCCCCATACTCCCCTCTAGGACCTGGGCCCCTCCTCCCGAGCCCCCATACTCCCCTTTAGGACCTGGGCCCCTCCTCCCCGAGCCCCCATACACCCTTTAGGACCTGGGCCCCTCCCCAGAGTCCCCAACACTCCCTCTAGGACCTGGGCCCCTCCCCAAGCCTCCCCCATACTCCTCTAGGACCTGGGCCCTCCCCCAGAGCCCCCAACACCCCCTCTAGGACCTGGGCCCTCCCCAGAGCCCCCAACACTCCCCTTTGGGACCTGGGCCCTCCCCACGCCCCCAACACCCCCTCTAGGACCTGGGCCCTCCCCAGAGCCCCCAACACCCCCTTTAGGACCCGGGCCCCCGCCCCGAAGGACCCGCTAAGGGCTCTGGGCCCTTCCCCCCAGAGAGCTCCCTCTGGGCCCCTCCCCGGGTGGCCCGCGCGCCTCTCACCTGCCGGGCGGGGGCGCTCCCTGGCGCGCGCCCAGCCGCAGCACCGCGCGCAGCCGCCTGGCCGCCATACGGGAGGGCTGCGGGCTCCGCGCTCCCTCCGCCGCGGACACCGGCTCCGCCGCGCTGAACTCTCCCCCCCCTCCCCCACGTCACCGCGTCACCATAGAGCCTACCGCGTCACAGCCAAAGGGCGGGGCGAGAAGGCGAAGGGAGCCGGGGAAGGGGAAAATAGTACCGGCGCCGTGGTGCACTATGGGGGTTGTAGTTCCTGGCGCTGACACGGTTTCTGCCCTAGGGCTCCGCCGCCCGGGGCGTCATGGGAATTGTAGTCCCGCCGCCCTGAGGCGCCATTGATGTTGTAGCCGCCCAGGTGCCTGATGGGAATTGTAGTCTAACTGGCAGGGAGGGCTCAAGGCAGGCCTCAGCTAAAGGCCAACAGGCTGCCAAACGACCTCGTGCCGTGGGGAGTCACCCTGCCACGTCATCCCATGGCAAGGCGTCCCCGGCGCCCCGCTGCGCCAGGCCCCCGTCATCCCACCGTGCCAGGCTGCAACGCGGCAGCGCATGCGAATGCATCATCCCGACCTCGCACCGTGACATCATCATGCTGCCACGTGACATCACACCTGACTGCCCGAAGGAGACACCCTCAAAGCAGCATTGCCCTGCAGCATGTCGCCACCTTACTCCAAACGTGTCGATCCGCCATGGGGGGACCCTCGTCACATCACGATGACAACTCCATGATTACACCTTTTCAAATGCTCACAGACGTCATTCTGAGTAGCAGCATGTTATCTCTGCGCGCAGCAACAGGGCCTCATGGCATGTAACTGAGCACAAAATTAGCACATCTCATCAAAACAGCATCCCCTTGTTATTATTATTTGTATTTTCGCAACAGCTAGGAGACCCACACATGGACGAGGACACATGGACATTAATGTGACTCAGTGCAACACTCTCATGATGATATATCATCTCCGACCAAACCAGGAAGCCATGTCATGACATCACAACACATCATAACAACCTTTTCCCCAAAGTGAGCTTTTGCTCCGTGGGCTTTCTTGTAGGATCCTAGAAATCATCCTTAAAGCACGACCGGGTCAAACCACTTATCCATGTTTCATCTTTCTTTGACTATAATCATAATAAAATACACTTACTGTTGAACTCTGGTTTTGCATTCATGAATCTCAAAGTGCTTTACAAACTAATATTGACATCTCAGAGACCTCTTGGGAGGATTAAAACTATGATGCTCATTTTATCGATGGAAGAACTGGGGCAGCAAAAAGTTAAGTAACTTGCCTATGCCTGTGTCGCAGCCATGAACAGAACCCAGGAGTCCTGACTCCTAGATCGATGGGCTAAGCAAGATGCATCCCGGGGGCCGGATCCGGCCCACCTAACACTTTGATCCAGCCTGCACACTGCATCTGGCCAGATTCTATTTATATCCTGCTGCCTGGGCCACCGAATTTCCAGGCAGTGGCTCAGGCAGCAGGATCGTATTTAAATGGCTCACGGCTGCCAGTCGTGGTGCTCCCCCAGCAGTGGCCGGAGCTGTGAGCCCTTTAAATCGCCACAGCAACCCTGCACAGGGCAGCCAGCTCTTTAATTCAAAGCTTCCAGCCCCAGACAACTCTGGAGGGAGGCTAGCCCCATGCTCTGCCCCTTCCACTCCAGGCCCCGCCCCATCTGGGGTTGGGGGAGCTGGCCCATGACCACCTACCAAAATTCATTAAGTGGCCCCCTTGCAAAAATTATTGCCCACCTCCGGGCTAAGCAATATATCCTGGGATTGATTAGCAGTTAGTGTATAAACAGTTCCAGATGTCCCTCTATTTTCATTCTCACAACCATTCCCTTTTGACCTTGGAATCTATGAATCATCTAATTCCATCTTCTTTTAGGGAAGCCAGTTACCGAATGTTGCTCAAACCCCAGCTATCAGAGAATTGGGCGAGGAACCCCCTCCTTTTGCTTCCTTTGTGGGCAAAGAGAGAAGAAAAGGAGAGGCTACACTACAAACGACTGGCAAAGGGTAGCTGTGAGTAGTCCTCCAGATGCACCAGGCTGCTGATCTTGTGATGCCAGGGAAGGTTTAGTCTGACTGCTTCCTCCTTCGGGAAAATATGTCACTGGTGAAAATGTCAACAGCTGCTCTTCATGGCTTTTCAGTGCTATGATTTCACCTTGATTTCACTGGTAGGTAACACTTGGCTAATGGTCCAAAACCATGATAAAAATAGCCCTGCTACAGTATCAACAGTACAAACAGCTTCCCGGCTCCTCCTCTGAGCTCAGTTCAATCGGAGATCAAAAGTAGAGCCCCAAGCGGTGCTGCCCCACCAGCCCCCCAGACTATGTCCCTGCCATGCTCCATGGCAGTCAATGTAAATATGTCTGCGGATGTTGTTTCAAGACACAGAGGCAGCAATTCAAAGCGGTGCCCCCAAATAGCGACAGAGAGGGCAATTAGGTAGAAACGTCTTGCCACGGCAGAAAACGGTTATTCAGCTCCTCTGGTTGCACCGATCACTTGTTTGTTTAAACAGGACTTTTTCTTCGAGGCGCTCCCAAAACTTGCCCTGACAAGCGTCAGGTTGGCAGCTTTTGGAAGCTCTCCTGAACTGTAGCTGCCTAATGGAGACTACAGGTCCCTACATCTACAAGGCCTGCTGAAATGTCCCAGGATCAATTGGTAAAGATTTGTGAGCCACTTTTGGGGCCTTTTGTCTGGCAGGTTTCACTTGCATATGAGGTCGCTATTAGAGTCATTCATCAATGCTTATCTGAAGTCCACGGAGCACCACTTTGTTGTTATGATTCGTTACTTGTTAAGCAAAGGCAATATGCTAGGTGCTCTGGTATAGAGATGTGAAGGATAGTCGACTAGTCCTTCCCCATCCTCCTTGCTGCCTCTATCTAGCCAAACCTAGCAGCCTTGGGACAAAGGAAGGATAAGGGGGGTCCAAAAATGTAGGGCAGTTTGGGGGCTCCTCCAGTGGTGCAGTGGATAAGGTACCTGCCTCCAGAGTCTGAGGTCAAGGGCTCAAGTCTGCCCCACTCCAGGAACAGCCATCACTAGCCTGGTGATGGACAGACCTGGTGTGACGACGCGTTGGGGTCCCCTGACTCCTGCACCCCCGTAATGGCAAGAACAGACTCCACCAGCCCGTAGAATGGAGGGAGTTTATTCCTTCTCCAGGATACAGCACAGCACCGATGTAATCTGGTTACAGGGCAGGTCTAAAATGCCTCAGCCCCCCTTTAGATGGGGGAGACTGGGCCCCTAAATCCCAGCCCCTGGCTTAGGCTGGTTCCTCCATGATCCCAGACAGAAACTAACTCACTCTCTTCCAGCCCTGCCCCCCAGCCCGGGCAGCATTTCCCCTTCCTTTGTCTCTCTCCTTGGGGGGTAGCTGGTCAGACAGGTTGAGAGACCCTCTTTGCATAATGACTCATCTCCAGTCCTTCTGGGCTGTGGTACCGATGGCAGCCAGTGGGGATTACCACAGAGCCAGCATAGAAACCAGCCAGGTACCTCCACTACGTCACACCTGGCACCCTGGGGATGAAGGAAGGATAAGGGGGGCCCAAAATGTAGGGAGGTCAGAGGCAGCAAAGGAGGGGAAGAAGAGGGGGTACTTCAAAGCAGCAGCACTGCTTGAAGCCTGGTGCCAGACCCCAGGCTCCACACAGCACTCCCCCTTTGAAACACCACCTGGGGCCAGCTGGAGTGTCCCCAGGCTGCATGCAGAGTTTCAAAGGGGCAGCACCATGTGGAACCCAGGATCAACTGGGGACTCCCCTGATGATCCTGGGCTCTGTGCAGCGCTGCCATGTTGAAACACCACAGGGAGCCCAGTGTCAGGCAGCACTGCACGGAGCCCAGGATCAGGCCCAGCTGACCCCAGGCTCCACACACTGCCCTTTAAGTGTAGCAACAACCCGAGGGCATCGATTAGTCAATACTTAACATCCTTACTCTGGTATCAAAACAATCCTTGGCCTGAAGAACCTACAATATAACATCCCAATCCTGAAAACATCTACTACCAAGTGCAATGCGTACTTCCATAAATAGATCCCTTGAATTCACAGATAGAAGCATTTCCACCTGGGAGTGAGTGTTTGCAGGATCAGGACCTAAAAGACTGGCCCAGAAATGAGAACTGTTTAATAGTTAATTTCTTGTGTACATGGTGGAACCAGGAGATTTTAGGAGGGCACCTGAAGAAAGAGATCTGAATTCTGCACTACACGGTCACGACGGTCCCTTCTGGCCTTTAAGTCTGAGATTCACTTTACTGGGCACCCCTCTGTTTCAGTTTCAGCTTCAGAGAGTCAAGTCCATGTAAAACTCGGACCTCCTGATTTCCAGATCAGAGGGATAGCCACAAAGGACCAAACTTTCCACTCTGAGGTCTGGTCTCTACTTGACAATATGATTAGTATAGCTACATTGGTTAGGAGCGTGAAAAAAAATCATACCCCCAACTGATAGGCCTGGATTCATAGAATCATAGAATACTAGGACTGGAAGGGACCTCAAGAGATCATTGAGTCCAGTCCCCTGCCCTCATGGCAGGACCAAATACTGTCTAGACCATCCCTGATAGACATTTATCTAACCTACTCTTAAATATCTCCAGAGATGGAGATTCCACAACCTCCCTGGGCAATTTATTCCAGTGTCTGACTACCCTGACAGTTAGGAACTTTTTCCTAATGTCCAACCTGAACCTCCCTTGCTGCAGTTTAAGCCCATTGCTTCTTGTTCTATCCTCAGAGGCCAAGATGAACAAGTTTTCTCCCTCCTCCTTATGACGCCCTTTTAGATATCTAAAAACTGCTATCATGTCCCCCCTCAATCTTCTCTTTTCTAAACTAAACAAACCCAATTCCTTCAGCTTTCCCTCATAGGTCATGTTCTCTAGACCTTTAATCATTCTTGTTGCTCTTCTCTGGACCCTCTCCAATTTCTCCACATCTTTCTTGAAATGCGGTGCCCAGAACTGGACACAATACTCCAACTGAGGCCTAACCAGCGCAGAGCAGAGCGGAAGAATGCCTTCTCGTGTCTTGCCCACAACACACCTGTTAATGCAGCCCAGAATCATGTTTGCTTTCTTTGCAACAGTATCACACTGCTGATTCATATTCAGCTTGTGGCCCACTATAACCCCTAGATCCCTTTCTGCCGTACTCCTTCCCAGACAGTCGCTTCCCATTGGCAAAAGATCTAGTGTAGACACAGTTCTAGCAGTAACAAAAATATTTGGCAAGTCATAACAATTCCATTGGGCGAACGGAATGAAAAACTGTTTTGCTGGAATCACTGTCTCTATACCAGCAAACCCTTTGTAAACAAGGCCTGAGAGGCAGCTTGGTCTGTGCTAGGAGTGTTCTCTGGGAACCGTGCACTTGTGCGGCTGCTTAGGAGAAATTCCGGTGTTACCCAGCTGATTAGTAGAGCGCCCACAGCTAGACTTTTTGTTGCTACTGGTGGTGCACATCTGCACATGCCTCAGTGCACATCAAAAAAATTATTCCACACAGGGTGGGAAAAAATCCACACATGGATGGAAAAGATTAGAGGTACTATTTATTGTGAATACTAGATACTAGTTAGCGGCTCCTCGGATAACAGGTGCTTTAGAAGCGCAAAGAATGAATGTAATAATTTGATCAGCTTTTAATTCTTATTTATTACAGGGGCTACCAACCCATCCCACTTGGAAGCCATCAGGAAATGGTGGTAGATCCCTGTGGTTATAGCAATTGACCAGATGTGTAGGTAGGGCACTTCCTCACCTCTTGCCACAGGCTTTGGGGGACACTGAGGCACCTAACTTGCCCAAGTTTCTCTATTGCTTTGCTCACCCATCTCAGCTGAGACCCAACCATGTAGGGTGGAGGAATGGGCTTGGGGGAAGCTCGCAGGCCCACGTGCAAAATGGACTCACCTGCATTGCCCCTGTTGAGGGCGATGGCAAAGTTCAGAAGTGATGCATCCCAGGGCAAAAAGGGGGTGCCAGGTTGTCCAGGGGGTCAGGGCTGCAGGGTCCAGGCACCGCTGGCAGGGGTGGCCCTAAGTGATGCTCCTCTGTCAGAGAGGATCTCTTTGAGGCCCTGGCACCTAGCCCAGCACCTCTTGGGCCCCAGATCCACTGCAGAGCTCCATGGGTCCCAGGTCATCCCCCCTTGGAGATTCACAGATCCCAGCCCCCAACCCCGGGATCCATGAGGCCTCCCTTCCCACCTCTCAGGGATCCATGGGGGCTGGCCCCCCCACCTCTCAGGGATCCATGTGGCCCGGTTTTCCCACCCCCAGGATCCATGGGGCCCGGCCCCCCCACCTCGCAGGGATCCATGGGGCCCGGTTTTCCCACCCCCAGGATCCATGGGGCCAGGTCCCCCCACCTCGCAGGGATCCCTGGGGCCCGGTTTGTCCACCCCCAGGTTCCATTGGGCCCAGCCCCCCCACCTCGCAGGGATCCATGGGGCCCGGTTTTCTCACCCCCAGGATCCATGGGGCCCGGCCCCCCCACCTCGCAGGGATCCATGGGGCCCGGTTTGTCCACCCCCAGGATCCATGGGGCCCGGTCCCCCCACCTGCAGGGATCCATGGGGCCCGGTTTTCCACCCCAGGATCCATGGGGCCCGGCCCCCACCTGCAGGGATCCATGGGGCCCGGTTTGCCCACCCCAGGATCCATGGGCCCCCCCACCTCATAGGGATCCATGGGGCCCGGTTTGCCCACCCCCAGGATCCATGGGGCCCGGCCTCCCCACCTCGCAGGGATCCATGGGGCCCGGTTTGCCCACCCCCAGGATCCATGGGGCCCGGCCTCCCCACCTCGCAGGGATCCATGGGGCCCGGTTTGCCCACCCCCAGGATCCATGGGGCCCGGCCCCCCCCACCTCGCAGGGATCCATGGGGCCCGGTTTGTCCACCCCCAGAATCCATGGGGCCCGGCCCCCCCCACCTCGCAGGGATCCATGGGTCCCGGTTTTCCCACCCCCAGGATCCATGGGGCCCGGCCCCCCCAACTCGCAGGGATCCATGGGGCCCGGTTTGCCCACCCCCAGGATCCATGGGGCCCGGCCCCCCCACCTCACAGGGATCCATGCGGGCCTGTCCCCCCACCTCGCAGGGATCCATGGGGCCCGGTTTCCCCACCCCCAGGATCCATGGGGCCCGGTCCCCCCACCTCGCAGGGATCCATGGGGCCTGGTTTCCCCACCCCCAGGATCCATGGGGCCCGGCCCCCCCACCTCGCAGGGATCCATGGGGCCCGGTTTGCCCACCCCCGGGATCCATGGGGCCCAGCCCCCCCACCTCGCAGGGATCCATGGGGCCCGGTTTGCCCACCCCCGGGATCCATGGGGCCCGCCCTCCCCACCTCGCAGGGATCCATGGGGCCCGGTTTGCCCACCCCCGGGATCCATGGGGCCCGGCCCCCCCACCTCGCAGGGATCCGTGGGGCCCGGTTTGCCCACCCCCGGGATCCATGGGGCCCAGCCCCCCCACCTCGCAGGGATCCGTGGGGCCCGGTTTGCCCACCCCCAGGATCCATGGGGCCCGGCCCCCCCACCTCGCAGGGATCCGTGGGGCCCGGTTTTCCCACCCCCAGGATTCATGGGGCCCGGCCCCCCCACCTCGCAGGGATCCGTGGGGCCCGGTTTTCCCACCCCAGGATCCATGGGGCCCGGCCCCACCTCGCAGGGATCCATGGGGCCCGGTTTTCCACCCCAGGATCCATGGGGCCAGGCCCCACCTGCAGGGATCCCTGGGGCCCGGTTTGTCCACCCCAGGATCCATTGGGCCCAGGCCCCCACCTGCAGGATCCATGGGGCCCGGTTTCTCACCCCAGGATCCATGGGGCCCGGCCCCACCTGCGAGGATCCGTGGGGCCCGGTTTCCCCATCCATGGGGCCCGGCCCCCACCTCGCAGGATCCGTGGGGCCCGGTTTCCCCACCCCAGGATCCATGGGGCCAGGCCCCCCCACCTCGCAGGGATCCATGGGGCCCGGTTTCCCAACCCCCGGGATCCATGGGGCCCAGCCCCCCCACCTCGCAGGGATCCGTGGGGCCCGGTTTGCCCACCCCCAGGATCCATGGGGCCCGGCCCCCCCACCTCGCAGGGATCCGTGGGGCCCGGTTTTCCCACCCCCAGGATTCATGGGGCCCGGCCCCCCCACCTCGCAGGGATCCGTGGGGCCCGGTTTTCCCACCCCCAGGATCCATGGGGCCCGGCCCCCCCACCTCGCAGGGATCCATGGGGCCCGGTTTTCCCACCCCCAGGATCCATGGGGCCAGGCCCCCCCACCTCGCAGGGATCCCTGGGGCCCGGTTTGTCCACCCCCAGGATCCATTGGGCCCAGGCCCCCCACCTCGCAGGGATCCATGGGGCCCGGTTTTCTCACCCCCAGGATCCATGGGGCCCGGCCCCCCCACCTCGCAGGGATCCGTGGGGCCCGGTTTCCCCACCCCCAGGATCCATGGGGCCCGGCCCCCCCACCTCGCAGGGATCCGTGGGGCCCGGTTTCCCCACCCCCAGGATCCATGGGGCCAGGCCCCCCCATTGCGGGCCCCGCCCCGCGCGGGCTGCCTGGCCGCGGGCCGGTCCCCGGCAGGGGTCGCTGCGCTCGGGCCCGGTGGGCGGGCTCAGTCCCTCCCCGCCCCGCAGCCGGAGCCGCCGCGGCCGGAGCCTGATGCCGGGAGCTCGGCGCTGAGGGCCCGGAGATGGGGATCCTCAGCATCGCGGACCAGGTAGCGCCGCCCGCCACGCGAGCCCGGGGACGCGCGGCCTAGTGCGGGGCCAACCCCGCCCGCCCCCCGCCGCCCGCTCCCCGCCGGGCGCCGCCCTAAGGCCGGGCCCAGCTGCGCGCTGCCGCTTTCCCGCCCTCGGGCCCCATTGGCCCCCGGCCCCTCTGCCCCCGGGTCCCCGGGTCCCTCCGCCTGCCCGGCCCCCGGGTCCCCCGGCCGCCCCCGGCCCTCTGCCCCCCGGATCCCCTGCCCGCCCCCGGCCTCTCTGGTCCCCCGGCCCTCTGCCCTCCCCGCCCGCCCCTACCCCCCATCCGCCCCCGGCCCTCTGCCCGGTCCCCGGCCCCTCTGCCCTCCCCGCCCGCCCCTCTGCCCTCTGCCCCCGGATCTCCCGTCCGCCCCCGGCCCCTGTGCCCCCGCCCGCCCCTGCCCTCTCTGCCCCCGCCTGCCCCCTGGGTCCCCTGCCCGCCCCCGGCCTCTCTGCGCCCCCGCCCACCCCGGCCCCTCTGCCCCCTGCCCGCCCCCGGGTCCCCATCTGCCCCCGGGTCCCTCTGCCCGCCCCCGGCCTCTCTGCCCCCTGCCTGACCCCGGGACCCCACCCGCCCCACCTCTCTGCCCCCGCCCGACCCCGGCCTCTCTCCCCGCCTGACCCCGGCCTCTCTGCCCCCTGTCTGACCCTGGGACCCCCGGCCCCCTCTCTGCCCCCGGCCCCTCTGCCCCCACCGCCCAACCCCGGGTCCTCCCGCCCGCCCCAGCCTCTCTGCCCCGCCCGACCCCCCGGCCCCCGCCTCTGCGCCGCCATCCTCCTCACCCCTTCTCCTGCCTGCCCCCAGGACCCCATCTGCCCCGCCTCCGTCTCTCCCCCATCTTTTGCCCCTTGCCGACCTGCTGCCCCATTTGCCCGTGCCAGCTCCGCCCCGCTGGGCCTGCCTGCATCTCTCCCCCCCATCGGTGTCTCCCCATCTTCTCCCCGCTGCCTGGCCCTCCTGTGCCCATCTCCTTCCTGACCCCGTCTCCACCAGTCCCCCCTCCCCATCCAACCTTTTTAACACCCTCCCTGCCCCAAAAAAATGTCCTGGACAGGATTTGAGTCTCCCCACCTTTAGTCCTGCCTGCTCCCTCTGCACCCCACTGTTTCAGCCTCCCTCTGGAGAGAGGGGGGGTTGATTTGGCATCACCCACAGTGGGCCCCCCACTTTCACAAGTTAAAGGGCGATGCATCTCACCCCCCCACTTTTGTCAATGGGGGAGGAGGGGTAGCATGCCCTGCTATTTCCCTGCGTGCAGGCAGGCGTTTCCCATGCCCCCTGTTGTCTGGGGTGGGGATGTGTGATTCAGCATCCCTACAAACACGGGTCTTGAGCCCCATTTTCCTTGGGGGCGGATGTGAGGCCTGTTTGCACCCCACTTGACTTGTGGGACAACACCCAGCTCAGCAGGGCTGCCTGATCTCTGTAGGTTCCCCCACTCCTCAGAAGTGGGGTGCGTGCGTGAGGAAGAGCGGCTGTTCCGGTTTCCATCACCACATACCATTTCCTTTAGAAATAGGGATGTTAAAATGGTTAACCGGTTAAATGCTAGCGCTTCACCAGTGAACCATTTTAACTTGGAGCCGGGCCCTGCTGCGGCTATGGGGCCCAGCCGGCTGGTCTCTCCGCTGTGGGGGCTGCTTTAGCCACCTCTGGGGTTCACCAGCAAGGGTGGGTCAGCCAGTTAACCTGTAAGCATACCAGAAAGCCTCGTGCTTACCAGTTCACTGTGTAACATCCCTTCTTAAAAAGGTCAGGTTTCAACCATCTCTGCTTTTGCAAGAAGCGGGACTTTTATTTCCCCCTCCCTGCAGTGTATATACTTCATCTTCCTAAGGCAGGATATGTTGATGCATCATTGTTCTTTGCTTCTCTCCTGGCTTGTCACCCAGCACCTCCCTGGCTCTTCCAATTCCCCCCGCCCCTGGCCCACCAACATCTAATCTTACCCCCTGATTTGACGTGACAGGTTTGTTTTTGAGAGCCAGGCTTCTGACTCCTTGAAGCCAAATATTTACCCCTCCTCTGGTCCCTTGCTGTTGCAATCTCACTGATAGGCCAGGTTTTTAAAGCTTCACGTGTCGGTGTCGGGGTCGGGGAGAGAAGGAAAAGGGGAGCTGACCTAAGATTTAAATAGAATTTTTTTTTTTTTTTTTGGTAACCAAAACATGCAGCTTCCCTTGTGAATGGTAGGTGGGTGTGTCAGTCCCAGCATTGCCGGCAAGCGCCACTGAAGTCCGTGCAGGGCATAATTATCGGCTGTACATCCTTTTTTGTTTTTGAAATGCCTCATGCTGGTACTGAGTCCGCTGCATTCCACGCAAATGACTCGGTCGTTCTCTCTGACTCCCCCCCCACCTGTAGCTGCTTTCATGCCTGTGTTTGGACGGAGGGGATGAGTGGGAAGCTGGAGAGAGCTGGGGAGCAGGGGCGGGAAGTCTGCCCTGGAAATGCAAGTTCCAGGTTCCGGCTACTGAGCAGATGCCGTGGGGGTTTGTGGTCTCCAGTGCTAAAGGGAGGGAGGTAAACAAACCGGGAGGGCGGCGTGGGACAGAGCGTTCTCTGCTGCATCGCCCCACGAGCTGTGCGGTGGCGGGACCTGCTTCGTGCCGAGAGCTGATTTACTGGGCTGCCTTGAGCCAAGAGTGTTTGTTTTCAGTCCTGCCTGGCCCCAGCGCACTTGTTTCTGTACAGACGTAAAGGCCCAAAGAGCTCCTAGGATAAACAATGGCGAGTAGTCTGGGCCTGGCAGAGAGGTGCAGGGTAGCTGCCAAAGCTTGGGGCTGCCTCTGCTGATGCAGGTGTGTTATGCCTGTGCCGTCAGAACCAAAGATACCAGTTGGGATTCTGACTTCCCCTGAAGTCCATTGTCCAGGGTACCGCTCCTGTTAACTATGTGGTCTCAGCCACCAGGAGCAGAGAGCAGGTGGGGACGGAGGGTGATGCTAGGGACGGACCTGGAGTCCGAGTGCATAATAACGGTTTGTCCTTAAAGATCCGTTTTAGGCCACCAGGAAGTTCAGTGTCGGCATTTTCTGGCTAGAGCCAAATCTTACGGCAACTAAAGCTAGAACCAGGAGTAGTGTTGTGGGAGGGGAAAAGGGTTTGACTGTACTAAGCATGGGATTTGAGAGGCCCACACTAGGCCGTGTTCACTCAGCTCCCTACATGGGCTCTGAAGAGAGACTCTTTGGGTTCAGGGCCTGCCTCTCTGCCTGCAGGAGGCTTTTAATAACAATCTAGCTGTCTTGAGTATTTGCTTGACAGATGCTATATCCCATTGGGAGTGAGCGGCTCAGGGAATTTGGGAGAGGGATCAGCATCTTTCTACTCTACGGCACTTGTTCCAAATCAGGCTGAGTAAGAAATGTAGGAATTGCCAGACCGGATCAGACCTGTCATCCATCTAGCCCAGGGGTGGCCAACCCCCTTTCCCCCCTTAAAGTGCGGCTCGCAAAGCCTCCCCCGCAGCTTGCAACGCCGTCCCTGCACCCCTAGAAATGGTCCCCGCCCCCCAATTCCCTGTGCTCTCCGGGGCAGGGGAGCTGTCTGGTGCAGCGATTCAAAATGGCATCGCCAAGATGGTGGCGGCGGACAGAAGCCTGATGTGGCCAAAACGCCTTGTCTTTTAAAGGGGCAGCGTCCTTTCCCCCCTTCAACAACTCTGGGGGCCTGGTGGGGAGCTCTTCCTTTTTTTTTTTTTTTTTTTGCTTTTTGCATAACAAAAATTGCTCAAAAAAAAGTTCTGGTGCAGCTCTTCGCATTTTTCTGCCACTGTTTTGGCTCTCTTCACTGGCCACCCCTGATCTAGCCAGTATCCTGTCTCAGACCGCGGCCAGCACCAGCCGCTTGAAAGGAAATTGCAAGCAGCCCCCGGGGAGGGCAGACGTGGGATAATCTACCCTCTATGAAGGTCTCGTCACAATAGAGAATGGTTTAAGCTGTGAAGCAGGAAGGTTTGTGTGTCCTCCTGAACCAATTTTGTTGGCATTACAACTCTGGCTAGTCTTATAAATGACCAATCCCTCTTTTACAAGGTCTTTGACCTCCCCAACAGAGTAATCAGAAGCCGTTGCCAGCTGTTGAGCATGGCCCCTGTGTGAAAGGGGTTTGGGCCTTGGTCCGGTCCTCAGTGGGAAAGCCTCCACATCAGAGAACCCACCACAACAGGCAGCAGTTGGATTGTAGGGAAGCTCAGGGGACCCAGGGTTTGGTCCTGTTTGCACTGGCCAGGATCTGGGCCTAAATGGGTGCTCTCTGACCCACCCTCCCAACTGTGGTCTTTCCAGGTCTGTTGGTGGGGTGCTCTTCTTGATCGTATGGCTTTATTCTCCAGGGTGGATAACCTGGCAGTCTGCACCCCCGCTAACTTCCCTTACGTTTTCTAAGCCTTGAAGAAGCAGCAGGGTCTGTGGTTTTTGTGTTTTGGGTTTTTTTAAAACAGAAATTGACTTGAATAAATATTAAAAGCCTTTCGCTGCCGGGGGGGGAAGCTCCTGTTAGACGCTGCGGCTGGGTCTGACTCCTCACTGGCATGGCTCAGTAGATTTTGTCCTTTGCAATTGAATCAGGGTCCTCCCAAAACCAGAGGTGCGGTGATGTTACTAACGTCTCGTGCTGGTCTCGGGGGGTATGGATCTCTTCTCAGCCGTGCGCGTTCATTGTCCCCGCCTCACGGTGTGATTGTCTTTCTCTTTGCAGCCTCCTCTGGTCCAAGCCATCTTCAACCGCGATATAGAGGAGGTGCGGTCATTGCTGAACCAGAAGGAGAATATCAATATATTGGTGAGTGTGGGAGCAGCTGCTGCCTGGCCTCGCTTGGCACCCTGACACGCCTCTCTTAAATTGAACAGTCCGCTGTTTTGCTGCTGAAATACACTTGTGTCGCCAAAGCAGCTAGGGTGGAGCCGCTGTGCTGCTGGTTCGCGGGCAGGAATCTTTTCTGCAGTGTGACTGAGCCTAGTGATCAGAGCAGGCAACTTGGAGGCCAGGCGCCTGGGTGCTTGTTCCTGGCTTTGCCATTGACTTGCAAAGTTGTGCTCTGGGCTGGCGTTATTTTTGGCTCAGATTTTTAAAGGGTTTTTTGAAACACCTCACTGACGTAGGCTCCAAAGTCCGGTAGGTGTTGGGATGCCTCCATATCTTTAGCAGTCTGGGCTTTGTCCACGGCCTCTGTCTCCCCATCCGCAAAATGGGGGTAACAGTTCAGTTGAACCTCTCTGGTCCGGCACTCTCTGGTGCAGCAATAGCCGTGGTCCAGCATGATTTTAATTCGCCGGATGTCCACTTATCGCAGGGGTCTCCAACCTTTTTAAGCATGAGATCACTTTTTGAATTTAAGTGCAATCCATGCTCTACCTGAAACCCAAATCTACCGCAAACCCTTGCCCCGCCTCCTCCATGCCCTTTCTCCAAGGCTCCACCCCTTCTACGAGGCCCCACCCCTGCTCACTTCATCCTCCTTCCCTCCCCCATTCTCCCTCCTTTTCACCAGGCAGGGGCAGAAGGTTGGGGCTCAGGCTCTGGTCTTGGGCTAAGGGATTTGGAGGGTGACAGGGGCTCCGAGTTGAGCCTGGGCAGGGAGTTGGGGTGCAGGAGGGGGTTCATGACTGGGGCAGGGGCTCAGGATGAGGGCTCCAGCTGGACGTTGCTTATTTCAGGTGGCTCCTGGGGGGTGGTGCAGTGGGGCTAAGGCAGGCCTGGCCCTGCACCACTCTCGAAAGCAGCCAGCGAACTCCCTCCATCCCAAGCCCTGTTGTGGCTCCCGTTCTGTGGAGATAGGATACAGAGTGCGAGGGGGGCACCCTGACATCAGCGCCCCCTCCTCTCCCTCCCCTGCTCTGCACAGCAGCAGGAGGCTCCCGGGAAGGGGGAGCTCCAAGGCAAAGGGCAGGAGATACACGGCAGCGGGGAGAGGAGGCACTTGACAGCTTCTTGGCCAAACCAGTCAGGATCCCCTATCACTGGCTCCAAGTCCTGGCTGGTGATCACTGATGTATCGGGGGTGGCCAAGTTTGCCAGGGTCCCATAAAGTTTGTTTACAGCCACCAGTCCTGGCTCTCAGTGTTCTGTGCTGTTCTTTAGCTCTAATTCCTCCCCCCAGTGTCTTCTCAGAGCCCGGCACGCAGTGGACGTGTGGGGGATGCTGCTTGACAGTATCGATCTCCTGTGGTGTGGCAAATTCTCTGGTTCAGCAGCAGACAGGTCCCGAGGGTGCCAGGCCGGAGAGGTTCAGCCTGCACAAGCCAAGCTTGCAGGGGGGGCTGGGCGATTTACCTGCTGTTTATAAAGCATTCGACTAGCGCAGCGTCTTGTCGGGTTTCCGCTCTTCGTTCGAAGGCTGCAGAGGAATGGAGGGGCAGTGAGGCAGGACTGTCGGGGGAGCAGAGTGAACATCCCTAGGAAGGCAGATGCACTATTTCTGCCCTTCTTTTAAATTGGGCTGTAGAAAGCACTCGAGTGGAGTGGGGGCATAGCCAAAATGCCGCCTACCAAGCACTCCTACCTGGCTGTTTACCCTGCGGATAAGGCCGCGCAGCTTGCCACACCCGTTGAGTTGTTTGGGGAGGGTTTGGCCTCGTGGGTTGAAGGTGTCATATTGAACCTTGCAGCCTGCAGTCTTCAGACCACACTCCCGTCTTCAGGGCAAATAGCGGCTGCAGTTTCGTCCCTCTCTTGCTAGTTAGGTGCGTCCCTCTAGCTCGGGGCTACCCAACTTTGGAAGCTCCGGGGGCCACAATGATACTCCCAGCACATGCGGAGGGCCGCAACTGAAGTGTGGTTGCATATACATGCAACTCTATATGCAAATATATGCAAATAGCTTCTTTCACACTGACAGGCATGAATACGAAGATGAAGGCAAGACTGCACAATATGCGGGCCCAAGGGAGGGAGCAAGAGATAGCTCAGTGGTTTGAGCATTGGCCTGCTAAACCCAGGGTTGTAAGTTCAGTCCTTGAGGGGGGCCATGTAGGGATCTGGGGCAAATCTGTCAGGCATGGTACTTGGTCCTGCTGTGAAGGCAGGGGACTGGACTCAATGACCTTTCAAGGTCTCTTCCAGCTCTATGAGATAGATACATCTCCATATATTATATTATTATCAGGGCTCGCCAAGCAGCGGCGGCTGGCTTCTGCGAGCTGCATGCGTGCGGCGCCGGCTGTGCCGGCTTGTAATCTACTCGCTACGGGCGAATAGATTACATGATTTGTCGAGCCCTGATTATTATTATTATCATTTAAGTCAGTTCTGCTGATATTAATAAAATGCGATATTTACCCGATTTCCACCCATGTGATAGCACTTTTAATGAGCAACGATAGTCCAGGAATTTAACTACTAAAATGCATATCAACAGAAGACCATTATATTGACTACTTTTTTTGTTTTGGCTCCCGGCTGCGTGTTGAGCCCCGCGTAAACCCAAACCGCACCATGGGCTGCAAACATGCAGCCCGCAGGCCGCATACTGAGTAGCCCTGCTCTAGCTCCCAGTAACGCTCGTTTTGGGCGTCCTGCTTTTAGAGGCCTTCTTGGCTGATGGTGACGTGATGTAGCCTGAAGAACCAGGCCCGAGGGAGAGGAGTGTAAAATCCACGTGCATATGTTCCAATCGGTCTTGGAGGCGACTGTTCCCTTAATCTGGTTCACAAGCTTCCTGCGAACAAATCAGTGGCAGGTTGTGTGGCTGAGAGAGCTGTCACCTCCTATTGGGGAGGCTGGACACATGAGCAGAGTCCAAGGCTGGAAGGGATCTGGCCTGGCCATCTGGATAATCCAAACCAGGGAGCTCCCTGCTTGGCCTGGGTCTTTTAGAAACACATCCAGCCTTGATTGAGAAACTGCCACCGATGGAGCATCCGCTATGACCCTTAGTCAGTTATCCCAGTGATGCTCCTCCCTGTTCAGAACAATTGTGTCAGCCTCTGTGTCTGTCACCGGATTGGCTCTGGGTCGGTCATTAGTTGCTCTGTTAGACTGGGCTCTAGCTCAGTGCCCCAGGTTCTGTGTAAGCGGCCTTCTCCCTGATAGGCCCAGGTCTTCCTTGCATGCTGCTCCCTGCTGTGCTGGGGGCCGGTGTTATTTTTTCTGCATGTTTTTGAGCATTGCATCTAATGCTTCCGCCTCCTGCTGGCCAGGCTGCAGAATGCATGGGGTTAGCACTAGGGACGTTAAATATCGGTTAATTGAATAGTCGATTCACCTCATGAATTCTTATCAATTACTTCAATGTTTCTCAACCTTTTTTTTTATAAAGTACCCCTTTAAAAAAAATAAGTACCCCCAGTACCTACAGTTTTCAGAGAGACATTTTTGCAACACATTTGTGTAAACAGCTGAATCGTAGCCGGGTGGGCAATGAAATTTTTTGGGTGTAAAAAGTACACAGATAATAAAGCGCTGTAAAACTTACAACAAAAATTCAGTTTTCTCCAAATTTCAGTTGTGTTGACGTACCCCCTAGACTTCTCTCAAGTACCCCTAAGGGTACTCGTAGCCCTGGTGGAGATACACTGAGTTACTTGACTATTCTGTAGTCCCCCGGGGGTGGGGCCGGCAGCCAGTGCGCTCAAGCCCCGCTCCCAAGGAGCCCCCTGCCACTCCACGCTGCTGCCTCTGGATCAGAGGCAGCAGCACAGGGTGCCAGGCGGGAGCTGGTCCGCAAGGGGGGAGCCAGTTTAAAAACCAGCTCCCCTCGCAGACTGGCTGTCTGTCGCCCCACGTTGCTGCCTCTGATAGTGCAGGGTGGCAGCAGCCTCTGTCCGGGGGGGCCAAGCTCCTGAACCCGGCGCGAGCCAGAACTGAGCCAGGCTGCTTGGCTCCTCATGTATTTTAAATGCAGAACTGCAGCGGGGCGGGAACCAAGACTGAACTGGGCTTCTGGCCGGCCTGCTAAAAAATTTACTGGCTGGGGGGGGGGGGGGGGATGCGTGTAGTCTATAGCATTAACCGATAAGCTTAATTGGTTAATGGACTCCACTGTTACATCCCTAGTTAGGACTCTTGTGCATGGATCTGAGTCGAGCGTTGTGGACTCTGTGCTGGCTCAGAGGGCAGGCCCAGCGTTTTGTGCCAGTCGCCGGGGACCAATGATTACATCACATCATGACACGTTACACAAAGAGGCCACAAGGCTGTGTTCCAGGTCTGCCTCGTTCAGGGGCGTGATAACACCTAAAGGGACTGGGTCATGATCCTCCTTTCTCTCAAACGCCTTTGCTCTGGGAATAGGAGAGAAGGATTAACACTTAATGCGCTTAGTGCTTCGGGTGCTGATTTCACTGGGGACTGAGATTCGTGAGTTTCACTTTCCGCTTCTCCGGGTCCTTTGCGCCAGGTCCTAGATTCTGGAAATCAGCAAAAACCCACTTTTTGGTTTTTTTACTTAATACAAACATACAACTTTTCTTAAATGCAACTAATGTGTGAGGCTTAAAACTAGGGATGTAAAATCCCGTTTAAAATGTTAACCGGTTAAATTATGTTCAACTGGTGGCATGGGGGTGGGGGGCGCTAGAGCATCCCCTGCCCACGGCACAGCACAGTGGGCCTGGCGGGGCTGCTCCAGCTGAGCAGGACCCCCTGCACCAAGGGTGGGAGCTGCTCCAGCCAGGCCGGGGACTGGTCACCAGTTAACTGGTAAGCATCACCTGGTAAGGGTGATGCTTACCTGGTTAACTGGTTACCCATTTACATCCCTACTTAAAACTTTTCTTGCACCTCCCACTCGCTTGGCATTTGCCGACACCAAGACAAATGCCTCGGGGGGGGGGGTAACCAAGGACCCAGCACCAAGCAAAGAAGACTGATCCGATCTCAGCCATGTTTCCTGCCCGGATTTCGCTTCGCCCAGGCATTTAGGCATGATTTGGGAGCTGCTCGCGGCGCTCGACAGCTTTCATTGCTGTTGGCCCTTGACCCAAAGTCTAAAATCTCAGGCTCCGGGGGTGTGAAGGGCAGGTGGAGCCCTGGAGTGATGCTTGGTGGTTTTCTAAGCCTTTCGTGTAGGCATTTCCCTGTGTTTTCAGACCTTTCGTTCAACTGTGCCCTAAGCTAGACACCATCTCTGGTATCTGGAGCACGCAGGAAGGGAAGTGACTTGCCCAAGACCACAGAGCAAGTTAGTGACAG
This sequence comes from Rafetus swinhoei, assembly GCA_019425775.1. Lineage (NCBI taxonomy): Eukaryota > Metazoa > Chordata > Testudines > Trionychidae > Rafetus > Rafetus swinhoei. The sequence continues at coordinate 7,093,697 of JAFJHL010000157.1, read as the reverse complement.
AGCTAGAAATGAGCTGAGAATCTTGGCTCCTAGCCTCTCTCCCCCTTGCGCTAACCACTAGGCCCTCTTGCCTCCCCAAACTGGGACTAGATCCCTGGCTCCCAGCCCCTTGCTTTACCTGATATACACCCTTCAGTGCACAGTTTCCCCACCAGACTGTGTTATTGCTGGTCCAAAGCCAACGCCGCCTCCTGCTCACACCCGGATGCTGGGAGACGTTTTTGTCTTAAGAGAGGGGAAGTTGGATGGGGAAGGAGCTGTGTTCACTGCCCCCTCCCCCTGGATAGGTGCATCACGGCCTGTCTTATCTCCCTTGCAGGACCAAGAACGCCGAACCCCACTGCATGCTGCTGCCTACCTAGGAGATGTCCCAATCATTGAGCTCCTAATACTGTCAGGTAAGGGAAGGCCTGCCCAGTACAGCCGGCAGCACGGGTGCGCTAAGGCTCAGCTGGCCGGGCCCTCCTAGGGGTCTAACACAGAAGGGCTGCAGCGCCAGGGCGCCGGGGTGCAAGGGATTCTCCTCCGCAGGAGTCGTTGCCTGAGTCACAAGGGCAGTGTCATTGGTTGCTCTCCCCCAGATCCCAAGAGGATGCTTGTGCAAATCTTAAAACAACCTGGGACTGGTCTGGAGATCGGGCACCAGCAGAGGTGGGGGGCGCCTCTCGCTGTACTAGGTTATGGATCAGGACTGGGGGGCGTTGAGTTCTGGGTGGGACGCCGGGGGCTGTTCAGGCTTGAAGAGTGTTGACAGCACCGGCCGGGGGAACTGCACAAGTGGGCTAGGGACCAGAGAATGTTGCTCAGCACCTGCCCTGCAGCGTGCTTCGTTCTAGCTCTAGATACCCGCCCTCCATTTCCCTCCGAAACAGCTCACATCGACGTCCACGCTCCCTCTCGAACATGCCACAGGTGGGAGAAACAAGGCCTCTCAACCCACGTCCACCTGCACTGCTCCCCCTTTAGGGACCCTCGGCTTGTCAGCAGTTTGCCCCTCGCGATCCTAGATCAGCCCGACAAGCAGAGCTTTGAGGAAATAGTTTCCCTGAGCATCGCTAACTAGGCCTGGCTGCTTGAAGGGGTGCTGCTCCAGCCACAGAATGAGACCCCCCCCCCCCTTTTCCCCCTCCCGTTGCCTGTGGCTTTCAGGGCAGGTTAGCTCTACACAGGAGAGCCAGGGTCTGGCAGAGCAGGGGTGAAATAAGCTGAGCCCACCGATTCCTGCAGTGCAGCCGCGAACTCCTTCGTCAGGACCACAGAGGCACAACTAACAGAGACCTACCGGTTCCAGCTTGACATGCGCCACCTCTGTCCCAGCAGCCTCCTTTTTAGATCACAACGAGAAACTGCATTCTGGGACTGGTAGTCTTGTGGCCGCTGAGATCCAGGCTGAGCAATGCCTTCTGGGAAATGCAGTTTTTTCCATCCACCCCTGGGCTGCGTTCTCTCTGCGCCAGGCCAAGGAGTCGCAGCCCTTGACAGGTTCCTAACGCGGCCCTCTGCAGAGCGTAGCTTATGCCCTTGGTGCTGCACGCTGTCTCTTGCGGCATCAAAACGGAGGCCGGCTCTACAAGGCGGCATCATGGCTTCAGAATTGCAGCTGTGCCGCAGGGTAGACATTGCCTGTGTGACAGAAGGGGTCCTTCCATCCCCCCCAGCTGTGTCGACGCCGGGGCTTGGATTGGCTTAACTCCCCGCTCTGAGGTGTGAATTTGCCCCCTCCTCCCCCCCCCAAATGCCATCGCTTTGCCGACCTCGCGGTCAAGCCAACTACGCTCAAAAGGCTTCCTCCTTTAACCGAGGAAATTGACGTGCTCTCTAACCGAGCAGATGCAGCAGTGGCTGTTTACCACAGCAATGGCGCGTTGGCTCGTCTGGCAGCCTGGGCCCTTTGCTTGGACGTGGTCACCTCCCGTCTGCTCTGTCTCCCCAGGTGCTAACGTGAACGCAAAGGACACCGTTTGGCTAACGCCGCTGCACCGTGCGGCAGCTTCTCGCAATGAGGTGGGTGCCCTCGTGGTAACGCTGCGGCCGGTCTCCGCTGGGCTCTTGTTTGGTAACCTTTTGCTTCCCCTCGCCCCTCTGCTCTGATTCCGGCTGAGGGCCTGGGGCGGCTACTCTCATTCAGCGCAGTTGAAGGCCCATGCAGACCCCCGTAATGATTTGAAAACAGAGAAAACAGAACTGGGAAGGACCCATCAAATTCCCTTTACTCCTCCCCCAAGTCATGGGTCTCCCTGCAGCGTGTCCCGCCCCTTTCTTTTAGGAGAGGATGCTGCAGCCTACTTGATCTCCCTGGCGGGAAGCATGTCCTGATATTCAGCCTTTCCTGGGCTTAACACTCCCTCTGGGGCCACCCTAACCAATTCCCTTCCCCCTGTGATGCTTGCACCTTTCAACTCCCACCTGCCCCTTCTTAGGGCTCGCCTCCGCAGTCACGTCCACGCCCCAGAGTTCCTTGGCCGGCAGCGGGGATGGTCCCAATATGGTGGTTTAGCCAAGGTTTGCGTCCTTAAATCTTCCCTCCCAGGCAGCTCTCTGCATCGGTTTCCAGCATGTTCCTGTGACAATGAGAGAGGTCAAACGCCACCCTCCGTCCCGCCACTGTCCGTGGATGAATAGAATTGAATCTGTCAGCATGCACAGGACAGAAGGGTGGGGCCATGAATAGACTGAATCGCCCGGCACCCCTCGCCTGGACAATAGCCTGGAGATACCAGGCAAATGCCCCCTGGCATCCCACAGGCTAGCTCCTGATGGTATGCCAGGAATAGCAATTCAGTGTCCCAGAACTTTTTCTTCACCCCACCCTGCCTGCAGCTCCGTGAGCAAGTGGGTCTGAGCTTTGCCTCCCCACCACTCACACGTTACATAGGCAAAGACGTACAACTCTGAGCCCAAACGTCATGAACCGGCCACTGGCGCCTCCGTGCTCTGCAGCTCGCTCGTCACGGGTCATTCGTCGTCGCTGGCCCGTGCGGCCCAGTGTTGGGCAGAGACGCTGGGGCTGGGGCTTTTGTTCTGGCCACAGGGTTGGGGCAGAGGCTGACTAAGTGAATAAGCGAGGGGGGAGAATCAGAGGGTCAAAGGACTGGAAGGGACCTCAAGAGGTCGCCTCATTCTCTGCACTCGTGGCAAGACTAAATATTATCATTTTTGACAGGGGTTTGTCTAGCCTGCTCGTAATCTCCAGCGATGGAGATTCCACCACCTCCCGGGCAGTTTATTCCAGCGCTTAACCCCCCGGGCAGCTAGGAAGCGTTTCCTACTGTGCAGCCTACACTTCCCTTGCGGCACTTGAAGCCAGTAAGCACGGACTGGTGGCCGGAGAGTGGAACATAGCGCCCGGAGCCAGGGGCCTGTCCCTATCGTCCGGCTTGAACATGGGCAAATGGCTTTGTCCCTCTGCGTGCTTGACTCGGCTTGTCTGGAACGGGGAGAGTAGCCAGCCTGCCTTCCGGGGGCCATTGTTGGCAGAGCCCTTTGAGACCCTCACTGGAACTTGAGGGTCTAAATCTCCTCGGCGCTTTTGAAGCGCTCCCTGGTGGAATCTGTCCCAGCGCTGGGGATATTTCCAGGCCGGCAGCTGCTGCCCGGTTCTGGATCCTGGCTTTGAATTCCGGGGCGGGGGGGGGGAGCGGGCGATGCGGTGCGAGCTGGGGTCTCGTCCCCAGCGTTGCTCTGTGGAAGGGGCTCCCTGTCTGCACTCAAGCAGGCTGTGGGGAAGGGACATTTCTGCCCTGCACTAGGGATGTGAAAGTAGATTAATCAACAAATCGAATAGTCGATGGAATTTCCATTGACTAATCAATTAGTCGATAAGGGTGCTTCCGCTTTGAAATGGAGCAAGAGCCCGGGTGATGGTCCACCTTTTAAATGATTGAAACGCTGCGTGGAGCCCAGGGCCAGCTGGGGACTCTGAGTCCCCCACTGGCCCCGGGCTCCATGTGGCGCTTCCGCTTTGAAATTGACAAGAGCCCCAGCCGGGACCCTTGTACATTTCAAAGGTGGAACGCCGCCTCTGCGCCCCTCCCACAGAGCTGGAGCTGGGGGGGACTGGCTTTTAAGCCGGCTCCCCCAGCACCCCCTCCTCATCCCCCCCTTGCAGCCTCTTTCTGATCGAAGCAGCAGGTGGGGGGGAAGCAACTAGTCAGTTAGTCGCTTACATCTCTACCCTGCACACCACTGCTCCCAGGAGGGAATTCCCCAAACGTCTTTGTTCTCCCCTCGAGCCAGTTAACTTCTGTAGTGGCTTTTCTCTGCCGCCCCGGCCTCAGGCCACGCCGACTGCTGAGCTGCTTCCCTGGCAGGTGGCTTCTATCCCCCATCACCTCCCTTGCCTAGTCCCCCTCCTGTTCCCCCAGGCCCTCGGCAGCGATGCGTTCCTGCTCAGGATCAGCTGGCCCCACGGGGAAGGGGGTCGTGGGGCATTGCCCTCGGAAAGGGGATGGGGTGTGATACAATGTAGGTCAGTGCGTCGCATGGGTCTGTTTCTCGCACACTGTGAGTCACTGGAGGATGCTCGTTAACTGAAAGATCACAGGGCTCCGTGCTGAGATCCCCAGGGGATTTAGCACCGGGGAAGGGTGTCAGATCATGCCAAAGGCCTCTCTTAGCGTTACAATGGGCAGGAGGGCAGGTTGCGCCCATGCGCCACCTACTCCCCCCCCAACGTGGCTTCAGGCTCCAAGGGCCTTCTTAAGGGGTGAAGGGGGGGGGTGCCAGGGCCCAATCAGTACTTGAGAGAGGCTGCCAGCGGTGGGGGGCGGCCACTGCTGCGATTTGGAAGGTGGTGCTTGCCCTCTAGGGCACCCAAAGAAGCTCGTGAACCTTTTGGTCACTCCTGAGCTAGGCTGGCATTGAACCTGCCACCCTTGCAGGCCGGGGCCTGCCTGCCAGCCTCCCAGCGTGATTCCACCCTCGAAAGCCCAGGGCAAAGGCGGCTGCTTTCCTGACCGGGTCCCACGGGCGGGCACAAAGCAGCAGCTTGCGGGGTGGGCTCTATCTGCATGCTCCCACGACCCCTGCGAGCAGCCTAGAGACACAAAGCTGGGGGTGGCCTGAGAGCTACACGCTGCACCCTCCTCGGAAGCCGCTGGAGCAATCGGCTTTCTGAAGCCCACTCTGTGCCACCCTTATGGTGGGCAGCAAGGTCTCTGGCAGGACAGTGCCAGCTGCACCCTTCATGAAGGCGGACGTCGCTGGTTTCAGATTCTCCGAGGGGCCAGGCTGGAGAATGGAGCTGCAGAAGGCATCTCATTTTGTAGGGGGCAGCTTCCCTGCCCGATTTCAGGGCCTCAATCGGCCACATGGTACCCCACCATCAGCCTCCCTGCCCCTTACTGGAATAGTGAAGTGGCTATTCATTAATCCTCCCTTTGAGGCTTGTCACTGACCACTGGGAGAGGCTCTAGCTCTGTGGACTCCAGCATCCTGAATAGCCACTAGCCATGTGTGGCTGTTTGGCCGGTTGAGAGTGGCTAGTAGTAGCCACTGCTTCAGAACTGGTTGGACACCGCGTCTAGGTGAAATCGGGCACAGGCGTATGGAGGCCCAGCTGCCTGCGGTGTAAGGCTGGAATGGCCTGATAAGCCCAAGGGATTTAGGTGCCCTGCATCCATTGAAATTCCATATAGTGGGGGGTGCACGGGGACCTTTGAAGACCCCACCCTCAGCCTCTTGGTTTCCATAGGCGGCTGGACGTGACTTTGTCCAGATTTCAGTTTTTAAAAAGAAACTGCTGAAAGAAATGGACTAATCTGAGTGCTGCTAGCGAGTGCCTGGTACGGTGCCCTCTGCCCCCACCAGCTGTGCAAGAGAGCATCCTCGACTGAGGGCCAGGCCTTGATCGCCCTTCCTGTCCCCCGCTGCTTCTACGCAGGCACAGTGGGGCTGAGCTGTCAGGGCAGTGGTTTTGGGGGCGCAGCTAGAATTCCCCCGGAGCCATGCGTGAGCCCATCCCAGGCCACTCGGCTGGTTTGGCCCCCGGTGAGGCTAAGAAAACAGGTGTCATTCATACGTGGTCGCCAGCATGTTTAAAAGGACATGTGCCGGTCTGGTAACACGCGTCACGCAGCAGCTTGCCCCGTGTGCACTAGGATTTTGCGCCATCCTAGCCAAGGTGTGATCCTCACAGCCTGTTTTAAAAGGACGCCAGGACGCCTTGCCCTAGCGGGGGCAGGGCCTGAGGACCGGTCCCACTCACCCCCAGGTCCCCCCCTGCTGCAGGCTGTATCTCGGCAGGGTAGCAGGCAAGGTGCTGCCCAGAGTGACAGCCGTGTGGTGCACAAAGCCGACCAAATTGCAGCCTTCCCATGCCAGCCAGGCCCACTCTGGGAACAGCTGTGAGTGCAGCTGTGATGCACTGCATGCTGGGAGTTGTAGTTCCCAGCCTGGTGGTGGGCTGCAGTTGCAATCTAAGTAGGGGAACCTTCCCCTTCAGCGCTGACTGCTTGGGTTCATTTCGAGACCAGCCCGGGCTGCTTGTCTGACAGCCGCCCTTTCCCTGTCCCGGCAGAAGGCACTTAACCTCCTCCTGAAGCACTCGGCCGACGTCAACGCCCGCGACAAGTACTGGCAAACGCCACTGCACGTCGCTGCTGCCAACAGAGCCACCAAGTGCGCAGAGGCCATCATCCCCCTGCTGAGCAGCGTCAACGTGGCGGATCGCACGGGCCGCACGGCGCTGCACCACGCCGTGCACAGCGGGCACATCGAGGTGAGTGGGGCGCTCGCAGAGTCGCTCCTGGCACGCGGACACCCCCGGGCCTGCCGGGGCTCACGGAGCGGGTGGTCCGGAGGTGCTGCCAGAGTACAGACGAGAGAGCTGCTGGCGGAAGTGCTGCATCCTTAGGTTCATGCACTGCAGGTGTAGGACCCTCGGGGGAGCAGGGAGAAGCTGGGGGGGCAGCGTGAGAAATCCAATCCCGTGGGCGCCCCAGGTGCAGCGTCTGTCGCATACGAGCAGCCAGACTGGGTCAGACCAATGGTCCACCCAGCCCAGTGTCCTGTCTGCCAACAGTGTCCAATGCCAGGTGCCCTAGAGGAAGGGAACACAGCAGGGAATCCTCACATGATCCCTCCCCTGTCATCCGTTTCCAGACACACAGAGGCTAGGGACCATTCCTACACATGCTGGCTAATAGCCACTGATGGACCTAACCTCCATGAATCTATCGAGCTCTTTTTGGAACCCTGTTAAAGTCCCCGTCCTCTGGCAAGGAGTTCCACAGGTTGACTGTGCATTGCATGAAGTAGTACTTCCTATTATCCGTTTTAAATCTGCTAGCTGTTCATTTCATTTGGTGACCCCTCATTCTTATGTTGTGGGAAAAGTAAATAACATTTCCTTATTCACCAGTCCTGATTTTATAGACCTCTATCCTATCCCCCCAGAGTCTCCTCTTTTCTAAGCTGAAAGTCCCCCTCTTTTTAACCGCTCTTCCTATGGGACCCATTCCAAACCCCTCATCATTTTTGTTGCCCTTTTCTGAACTTTTTTCTCCTACCCTGGGGACCCCTCCATCGTGGCGGCACACCTGTCAGAGCCCTCCCTGGGGCGACCGGCCTCCTCCAGCTGCATTCCCAGCTGGGCACATTCCACAGCTAGGCTGGGGCCGCTGGTCCAACCTGGCGGCTCCGGGGGCCCTGTCACGCTGGGTGCTGCACGGCCGTACCGAGCTGGCAGAGAGGGTCGGTGCGGCGCTGCCGAAAGCACGAGGCTCTCGTGTGTGCCGGGGCGGGGCTGGCGCAGTTTGGTGGAGCCGTTCCTCCAACTGCTTTCTCTCTTCTCCAGATGGTGAACTTGCTCTTAAATAAAGGGGCCAGCCTGAGCACGTGTGACAAGAAGGAGCGTCAGGCCATCCACTGGGCAGCCTTCCTAGGTACCCTCCCTCATGCCTTGTCTGCCGGTCCCTGTGTTAGCGATCCGGGGCTTCCCCGTTGTCCCCCCTCAGGGCTCTGCTGCGGGTACAGCAGGTGGCACAGGAGATGAGTCCAGGAGGGGCACAGTCGGGGGGGTTCTCCCCTTCCCCCAGACTCACCGGTTCTGCACACAGTACCCCAAAAGCTGCAGCTGGGATGGCGTGGGGGGACCTGACAGTGTCACGGTTCATTCGCAGCCAGGGCGCCAGACCTCTCTTGTCCCGGGCTTGGCCCCGCTAGGCGTCGTGCAGCTCACCGTGTTGGCGGAGAAGGGACAGAGCCGGCGGAGCTCTGGCGTGGGGCGACGCTGGACTCAGGAGGGTGGGTGGCGTTATGGAGGTGCCACGGGGCAGCTTAGCCAGGAGGCCGCGGACCAGCAAGCCGGCCCACTTGTGGCCCAGCCTCAGGAACAGGCTCCTCCCCCCGGCTACGCGGGCCAGGGACTAGCTGGGGGGCCTGGTGCTGGTAGCAGGGGGTCGGGCCCACCCCTGTGCTCGCCAGCTGCGACAGGAAGCAGAGCGACCTGGATCCAACCTGCTCCGCCCGGCCCCCAGCTGCATCCCTTGGGGGAAGGGAGGGGATTGGCCCCTGCACTCAGCAGCCGCGGCAGGAAGCGGGGTGATGCGGCCGGGAGTCGGGGCAGCAGGGGCGCTCCACTTCCAGCCACTGTCAGTGAGAGTGGGGGCAGGTCCCCACAGGGGCCCCCAAAGCACAGGACCCAGAGTAGTTGCCCTGAGCCGTCCTATGGGTCCACAAAGGCAGGGCAGGGGCAGCCCCATGCCATTTGTTATACTGCCATTAGCCCCAAGTCCTGCAGGTCGTGGCCGGCGGCAGGGTGTCGCACGGGCCGGGGGAGGCTATGGCACGGAGGATCCGGGGACTTGGCAAAGCTCTTGACCACTTGCCCGCTCGTCCCATGTTGCGCAAGCTGAAGCTTCTGGGAATCACCTTGTTCTTGGGCCAAGCGCGGGGCAGGGCTTCTTTCCCCCTCTGGTCCGCCTGTTTGCACCCAGCCCTGGTGGGGAGCCCCCAACATCCATCCCCACGGGTGCTGTTCCGTGGCTTGCGCTGGCAGGTCCCCCGTCCTGTGGCTGCTGGCAGCGTATCGACCCTGAGGCCTCCTTGCCGCCGCCTCGGTCCAGGCGCTCAGGACTCGCTGGCCGCTGAGTCCCTGCTTCCTTTGTGCAGGGCATTTGGAAGTGCTGAAGCTGCTGGCGGCCCGGGGCGCTGACGTCATGTGCAAGGACAAGAAGGGGTACACCTTGCTCCACACCGCGGCCGCCAGCGGCCAGATCGAGGTGGTGAAACATCTGCTGAGGCTGGGAGTCGAGGTGAGGCCGGCGGCGGCTTGGCAAGCGGACGTGGCAGTGCCACAGTGGGGCTGGCTCTGCCGGCTCCGAGGCAGGCGCTGGGTGCAGGCAGACGCTGGGCGACGTCCTGGGGAGTGTGAGGTGCTCCCAGCCGTGTTAGGACCCAGACGGGTGATCGGCCAGGAAATCTGCGGGGCAGCTGTGGCTGTCGGGGGAGCGAGGGGGCATTCACACTCGCGGATCCCAGTGCGATGCTGCTGCCCCTGAAGCTAGAGGTGGAAATCCGAGGCCCTGGTCTCGTGCGGTTTTTAAAGCGCCACCCACGCTTTCCCCAAGTTAGGGGAGCTAACACCACTGCCCTGCCCCAGTCCCCCCCGGAGCGGCCGCGTTCGGCCCTCGTTCGGCTTGGAGTGGGGATCTCCCTTCCTGTCCTGTGCCCAGCGGTCGGCGTCTGTGGGGATGCGAGGGGAACCCCCGGCACTGATGGGGAAGGGATTGGGGGTGGCCTGCCTGGGCTTTTCCCCCTCTGGGCGTGGCCCCGCTGCCATCCCTGGGCTCTCTTCGCCCCCCGCAGATCGACGAGCCCAACTCCTTTGGGAACACCGCCCTCCACATCGCCTGTTACATGGGCCAGGACGCGGTGGCCAACGAGCTGGTCAACGCCGGCGCCAACGTCAACCAGCCCAACGAGAAGGGCTTCACCCCGCTGCACTTCGCCGCCGTCTCCACCAACGGGGCCCTTTGCCTGGAGCTGCTGGTGAACAACGGCGCCGACGTGAACTTCCAGGTGGGCCGGGCGGGGCCGGGCCGCGTGCCTGCAGGGGAGGAGTTGGGGGCCCCGGGGAGGGACCGGGCGTGGAAGAAATGGTGACCCCTCCGTAGCAGAGCTCAGGGACGCTTTGCCCCCGGCTGGCGAGTTTCCCCTCTCTCTGCAGAGTAAGGAAGGGAAGAGCCCTTTGCACATGGCTGCCATCCACGGACGCTTCACGCGCTCCCAGATCCTCATCCAGAATGGTAAGTGGCTCGCTGGCTGCGGCGTTCCTGTGCTCCCTGGCGTTTCGCTCCCGCTCGCCGGCGGCTGCCTCTGGGACGTGCCTATCCTCCCCTTGTTTCAGTGTTCGGCAGCATTTGCCAGCGGAGTTACCTGCCCTGCCCCCAATCATCTGTCCCCAGCGGAGCGGCTGTGCCCCTCACCGGTGGGCAGCATGGGGGGGCAGAAACATACGTTTGGTCTGGATCTTACCTCTCCTGGAGCCCCAAGCTGAGAATCCAGCCGCGGGGACGCTGCGAGCCTGAGAACTTTCCCCACTGCTAGGTCCTGCCACGAGAGACAATCCTCTGAGTCCCAGGAGAGCCACTGTCCTGAACCGGGGCCTGCCTGAACCACAAGTGGCCCTGTGGCTGGGGCTGGGATGCCCTGGGGGGCTTTGCGGGTGGGGCACGGGAGCTGTGTGCGCGGCCGGTGGCTGGGCCGCACTTGGGAGCGCATTACTGTAGCGGTCACGTTGGGCCTTCTGCCGAGAGGAAGGTGGCGTGGCCCTTGGTAGTCGGTACTCGGTGCCGTCCGCGGGGGAGCTGTTCTTGGGCTGCCTGGGCCAGAAAGGTCCCACCGAACGGGCTGCTTCCTTCCCTAGGCAGCGAGATCGACTGCGCTGACAAATATGGCAATACTCCCCTCCACGTTGCTGCTAGATATGGCCACGAGCTGCTAATTAGTACTTTGATGACGAATGGTGCTGACACTGCGAGGTGAGGAGGCGGGGGGCGCCTGCGGGCTGTGCACTGGAACTCGGAGCAGGGAGCGGGCTCGTCCGGGGGGAGGCAGGCAGGCAGGCGCTTCCCACCCAGCGCGAGTGGCGGGAGGGATTCGGTGGGTTGTGGCCTTGCTCTGAAGCGTCGGCGGTTCCCCATGGGCTGGGGGCGGGACTGAGGCAGAGAGTCCAGCTGGCGGACCTAGCTCCCGTGCACATCGGGAATGTTACATCCAGTTCTGGGCCCCCACTACGGAAGGGATGTGGATGCACTGGAGAGAGTCCAGCAGGGGGTGACAAAAATGATTCGGGGGCTGGAGCACATGACCTACGAGGAGAGGCTGAGGGACTTGGACTTGTTATTCTGCAGAAGAGAAGAGCGAGGGGGGATTTGGTAGCAGCCTTCAGCTATCTGAAGGGGGGTTCCAGAGAGGACGGAGAGAGGCTGTTCTCAGGGGGTGGCAGATGGCAGAACGAGGAGCAATGGGCTCAAGTTGCCGTGGGAGAGGTCTAGGTGGGAGATTAGGAAAAACGATTTCCCTAGGTGGGTGGGGAAGCCCTGCGATGGGTTCCCTAGGGAGAGAGGAGTTTAAGTCTTGGCTTGACACAGCCCTGGCTGGGAGGATCCATTTGGGGTTGGTCCAGCCTTGGGCAGGGAATTGGACTCGATGACTCCTGGGGTCTCTGCCAGCCAAAGGATTGTCGGATTCATGGCGCCCAGCCCGCTTGCTGGATTATCAGTCGTGTCTCGCCTTCGGGCTGTGGCGTGGCTGGCCCTCGTAGGCAGAGACCTGGAGACGCAGGTCGCACTGAAATGTTCTGATCAAGCTGCAGTTGTGGGGCTGGATGCAGGGCTCTGGGGGTGCACCAGAAGAGCCTGCCTTAGGAGCTCACACTAGGTCATTCCATGGTTCCATCTAGGGATGTGAATGACTAGTTGCTCCCCCCCTCCCCCCCCCTTGCTGCCTCTATCAGGATGAGGCATCAAGGGGGTATGGGGTTTCAAAGCGGCAGCACCACATGGAGCCCAGGGCCAGACTCTGGGCTCCACATGGTGCTGCTGCTTTGAAATGCCATGTGCAGCCCGAGGCCAGCTGGGACCCCTGCTGGCCCTGTGCTCCCCTGCAGCGCTTTCGCCTTTGAAGTGTAGCAATAGCCCTGGGGCTGTTGCTACATTCCAAAGGCTGAGGTGCCTATCGACTAATCAAATAGTGGAAGCAAATTGCATCGACTGTCCGATTAGCCAATTCATCTAAATGTAACATCCCCAGTCCCATCTGGCATTAGGCTCTGCTGCTGGTGGGTGGAAACGGGAGGGCTGCCCAGGGGAGCCTGCAAGCTGGCATAGGGTGGGATTCCTTCTCCGTGCATGCTGCGCTCCTGGGCACCGTCAGGAGACCCCGGGCCCACCAGCTAGGGCTTCGGCGGGGCGGCGAGCAGGGTGTGTCCTTTGCCTGATCTTGCCCCTCTCCTTCTCGGCAGGCGTGGGATCCATGATATGTTCCCTCTGCACTTAGCTGTTCTCTTTGGATTTTCAGACTGTTGTCGTAAGCTACTTTCCTCAGGTGAGCAAAGCCTGCGGTGCCTGAGGGGTGGGGTGGGAGGGTTAGCTTGGGCTGGGGGCGTGTGTGTGTGGGGGGGTTGGCGAGTCCCTGCCTGACCCCTCTCTCACCCCACAGGTCAGCTGTACAGCATCGTCTCCTCTCTGAGCAACGAGCACGTGCTGTCCGCAGGTTTCGATATCAACACGCCTGACAACCTGGGGAGGACGTGTCTCCATGCTGCTGCTTCCGGAGGGTGAGTCCTCACGCTGGGCGTGGCAGGGCGTCACGCCGGGACAGGGGACTGCCCAAGGGCAGCGCCACGTTCTATAGCCCCAGACGCAGCCTGCCTCCCCTCTGCATACTAGGCAGTGGGGTTCAGTGGGGAGGGCATGACTGGGAGTCAGCTGATCTGGGGTCTGTTCCCAGCTCGGGCAGGGAGTGGAGGCTAGTGCCTAGCGATCGAGCCGTTTGATTCCTGGTTCTGCAGTGAATGCGCTGGGACTCTGAGCTAGGGATGTGAATGACTAGTCACCTAGTCCGTCCGTCCCCCCTTGCTGCCTATATCAGAAAGAGGCAGCAAGGGGGGAGAAGAGGGGTGCTTCAAAGCGGCAGTGTCACATGGCACAAGCGGCAGTGTCACAGAGCCTGGGGTCCACTGGGGACTCCCCTAATGACTCTGGGCTCCATGCGGCGCTGCCCGCTGTGTTCCCCACAGCGCTTTCGCCTTTGAAATGTTGCTACACTTCAAAGGCAGAAGTTCCCTTATCGACGAATCAAATACTCGATGCAAATTGCATCGACTGTTCGATTAGCCAAATAATTTTACATCCCTACTCCGAGCAAGTCCCTTCCTTTTGTTCCTCAGTTTCCCCGTGTTAAAAACACTCCCCTGCCTCCCGGGGGGGCGTAGGATGGGGGAGTCGGGTCGTGTTTGTAACACACACCGACAAATCCGTGGGCAAGCCAAGTAACTTGCCGATGGTCTCTCCTCGGTGCATTTTGTTGGCACGGCCCACGGCAGTGAGGTTTAACGCTGCGGAAAGAGACCCCGGAGTGGAAGGAGACGTTTAGCCCAGCTGAGCATGTCGCTCAGCCCCGTCAGGCAGCACAGCGTCCCATTGCGCATAGGGCAGCGGTTCTCAAACTTTTTGGCCTGTGGGCCCTCCGGCTCAACGCAACTCTTTCCGCAGGCCAACAGTTGCTAATGGAAAGTGACCGTTCATTACATCATTACACCCGAGCCATTTTGCTAGCGCTGCAGCTAAGGAGAAAGGTTTCATTTAAATTATTAAACAGATGAACTTTCTCATCTTAGTTTCTCAAGCTTCATTTTAAATATAGTAAAATATCAATTTGTGCCCAACAGAAAAAGGATTCGATGTTTTCTTTATTTATGGCAGGGGTGGGGAACCTTTTTCGGGTCCGGGGCGGAGCTCGAACCGCGGCCCACCTGGGAGGTGGCCACGGACCACTAGTGGTCCAGGGACCACGCTTTGAGAACCACTGACATGGGGAAAGGCGCCATGAGACCATGCTTTGCCCCACTCCACCAGCACAGCAGGGCAGTGGGCGAGCGGGACTAGCACCCAGGCGGCATAGAGCGTATTCACAGCATGAAATCCGCTGCCTCGTGATTACCACGCTGGGGTGAAGCTTTATTCCCTTTCTCTGGTAGGAGCTGCTAGAGCAGGGGTGGGCAATAATTTTTGCCCGGGGCCACTTCAAAACTTTTTGAAGTAGTCCCAGGCTACCCCAGAAGGGGCGGGGCCTAAACAGGAAGGGGTGGGCCTAAACGGGAAGGGGCGGGCCTAAATGGGAAGGGGCAGGGTTGCGGCCCCCCTTTTCCCCCCCCCCCGCAGTAAGCACCCATGCCCTGGAAGAGGCTTGGCATGCTCCCCCACCTCCTGGCCAATCAGGGCCTGGGGGCAGGGGAGCATGGGAAGCCTCCTCCCGCCCTGCGAGCAGCGGGCGGCACTTCAAAGCGCCACATGCTCCTGGCAGGGCGGGAGGGGACTTCCCCTGCCCCAGGCCAATTAAGGCCTGGGGCCGGGGGAGTGCGCGAAGCCTTCTCTGCTCTGCCCCTGCCCTACTCGCAGCAGAGGCCTCCACGGGCCAGATCCACCCGCTTGAGGCCCTTTTGCCCACCCCCGCACTAGAGACGCGGGCAGCCCCCCAGGCCGCAAGCCAGTTGTTGCAGGGTGCTCCACCTCGCAAATGCGGGCAGCAGGCAGGCGCAGGCCGCGTGTGTCGGCAGAGCCGCCCCAGGCGGCGGCACGGACCGGAAGTGGGACACCTGCTTCGCCCCGGCCTGCCTCAGGGCTTCCCCTCGGTTCTCTCCACAGGAACGTTGAGTGTCTTAATTTGCTGTTGAGCAGCGGTGCTGACTTGAGGAGGAGAGATAAATTTGGAAGGTAAGCACCGATGGCGGCGGGCCTGCGGGAAGGGGCAGAGAGAGGCGGGGGGTGAGCAATCGCTCCCCCGCGGCTGGGGGGGCCGAGCTGGGCTTGCGGGGGCAAGTCCCCTGCCGGGCTGCGTTTAGCCACGAAGCTCTGGAGACACAGAGCCACCAGCGTGTGGCAGGGCTGAGCTGGAGGTGCCTGAAGAGCAGAAATCACCCACCTCCGTGTCCCCCTCTCTCCCCAGTGGGCGCCCAGCTCCACTCCTCCAAGAGGCGCTGCTGACCCCAGCGTTCAGGGACATGGGGGGAGCTGTGATTCTGGGGGCTGCAGCTTGCCATGTGGTGCACGCACGGCCATCGGGTTTGGTTGTGCCCGGCCGCAGCTGTCCCCGCAGATGTTGTGCTTAAAAGAAGCACCTGGGATCTTTTTCAGGGGGATAAGGCCTCTCTCTCCCTCTCCACGCCCCCCCCCCACACGCACACACACCCCCGCACTGGTCTGGTGAGTTAGATGGGGGAGTGGTGGAGCCGGGCTTCTGCTGATCCGGATCGATGCTCCGATGTCGACAAGACGAAAACCCGGGGTCCCCCTGCAAGATGCCTCCTATTTATCCCTCTCACGCAGCCAGTTAGTCATCACCTGGCCTTTTTTTTAATGCTTCTTCAAAGAGCAGGCACTTGCTGCTGGACTCCCAAGCCCGTCTGTATGTCCAGTCTTCTTTTCAATGAGCTCGCTTCCCAGGTATTGTCTTGGATCTGGCTCCCAGCCCCTCTCCACCCTTGCAACTGCTCCTGGAGGTGCTCACCTTCCATTCTCCATTCACACCTCATTCATTTCAACAGGAGAAGACCTTTTTCTTTACCTTAACTATTCCTAAGACCTATAACATACTGGATACAAGGTTTCTCTGAATACAAGGGATTCTGTAAGAAGGAAAGATGTATCTAAAAGGACAGGTGTGTGCGTGTGCGTGTGCATGTGCGTGTGTGTGTACGCACACATATAAAAGGACTTACAAAGTTTCTCTTAATACAGAGTTATGTGAGAATGTCCAGAGAATGAGACATGGTTATATGGAAATGTTAGAGATTTATCCACACAGAGCCCTGCCTTAGGAGGCCGCCGTCTCCTCGGGCTTGCGGCTGGTGCGTTTCACCCCGTTCCCTTCTCTCCCGCCCAGGACTCCATTGCACTACGCGGCCGCCAACGGCAGCTATCAGTGTACGGTGACGCTGGTCACCGCCGGAGCCAGTATTAACGAGGCGGACTGTAAAGGCTGCACTCCCTTACACTATGCTGCTGCTTCAGACACGTACAGGAGGTAGGGAAACCTGAGGGCCCTGCTAACCTGGCAGATACCACAGGGCAGGCCCTTCGCCGGGATGGTCTATGGGACTTCCCAGTTGGAACGGGTCCCTGGTGGCTGTAAAGAGGCGTGTGGTTGCCAGGAGCGTAAGGGAAAAGAAGTCTAGCCCCACGCCTAGCCCGGGGGTCTACTCCCAGCTCTGCTGTGTGATGTGGGCGAGTCACTTCCCCGCTGGGTTACCGCTAACGCCGACTTACCGCTGTGGGCAAGGCCTCATGACAGTTTGCTCGGCTCCTGGTCCCAGGATGGTGGAAACAAATGGCTGCTAAAGGCCAAAGCCCCCTGCTTCTGCTGCTAGGCCTGCGTGTGGCAGGAGAGTTCACCCCAGCGCGGCGGGAGGAGAGGGTGGAGCCAAGGCTGCTCCAGGGAGCGGATCAGGACCTGCCGTTGGCGGGCTGGCTGGGGTCTCCCCAGCTGCCCCCTCCCCTTGGCTCACTGTGTCTCAGGCGGCTGACGCGGGCTTGCCCCCTTTCAGAGCGGAGCCTCATTCAGGAAACAGCCATGACAGTGAGGAGGAGCCCCGGAAGGAGTCCCGCATGAAGGAGGCGTTCTTGTGAGTGGCTGGTCTCGCCCCCCGGGGCAGGCGTTTGTCTCACCGCTTCGCAGCCGTCCCTTGGGGCTGGTAGCGCCCTTCCCCCGCTCACGCTCAGCTGAGCAGCACCCTCCGAGCTGGGCCGTTGGGGCCTCCCCGGCAGGCACTGGCATGAGGATCTGCTCTTGGATCAAAAGTGCCTTGAGGGACACCCTGGCTTCACCTGCTGGGGTACCAGGGCATGGCGCCCGCGTTGCCTTTAGGGGGGATTTCAGGATGGGCCCTGGGTCCTTTCCGCACTAGGGATGTTAAATTGCCTTTAATCAACTAATCTGTGGAATTTCCATTGGCTGGTCAATAAGTGGGGGAAACTGCAGAGCCGCAGCGGGGTTAGCTCCCCGTCCCGGCAGCTAGTCCTGCTGCAGCTTTGCCTTTTAAATGTATTGAGAGACGGCAGAAGTGCAGCAGGGGGGACCAGGCGCGAGCCGGGAAGCACAGCCCGGGGGGACCAGGCAGAAGCACAGCCTGGGGGGACCAGGCAAAAGCACAGCTGGGGAGGGACACCAGGCAGAAACACAGCCGGGGGGACCAGGCATGAGCCTGCTGGCTCTTAATACATTTAAAAAGCAGAGGCATGGCGTCTGGGACTGGGCGCAAGCTGGGAATCAGCTCATTCCCGGCTCACGCCTGGTCCTCCGCTACTCCCCTGCCCCCCGCGGAAATGGTGCTGGGAGGGGAACCAGCTCCTCCCCCCCCCGCTGCCTCTGATAGAGGCAGCAAGGGGGGGAGCGACCAGTCGAGTCACTACTCGACTATCCGACAAGCTTATGCGTATCAGACAGTCGGCTAGTCGCTGACATCGCTGTTCCACGCCCTGTGTGCTGAGCCGTGCGAGTCTCGGGTCTGCATGGAAGCTCTGCTAGCCGCTTAGCGCCGGCCCAGCAGGCGTGTCTGTGGGGACGTCTCTCTGACCTCCCTCTCTCCCTGTACTCGTTGCAGCTGTTTAGAGTTCCTACTGGACAGTGGTGCTGACCACGCGTCACTCCGGGACAAGCAGGGATACACCGCTGTCCACTATGCCGCTGCCTACGGTAACAGACAGAACCTCGAATTGGTAAGCAGGCCGGTGGGGCCGGGAATCGGCGCCACCTGGGGCCCTCTGGTTTATAGGAGACTCCAATGAGGAGTCCTCCCAAGGAGAAGTGTGTGTGTGTGGGGGGGGGTTTTCTCAGCCACCCCAGCAGACTCTGGGAGAAGGCAGAGGGCTTCTGGGGACTGGCCGGGGCCAAATGCTGCAGCCAAAGGGGGTGTGAGAAGGATGGGAGCAGCTGGGATTATGGTGTGGGTTTAAAACCCTAGGGCCTCCTAGCCCTCCTCCCTCGGTGCTGGCTGAGGAGGGGCAGCCCCTGCTGGCAAGCTTGCCAGGTTCCCGAAAAAGTGAGATGGGGCAGAGAGGAGAGTTGGTGTCTGGTGAGCACAGACCTGCCCGCTCTCAGTCCCACCCCCAAATGACCGGGTGGCAGTGACTGGCACCGGGGTGCTGGGTGCCTCCAACGGGCCCGGAGATGCTCTCCTGGAAGACGGCTCCCTTCCAGGGTGCATGGAAGCAGTCCGCCTGGAGGGAAGGGCAGTGAGGCCATTTTTAAAGGCACGTGGTGCCGGAATCCCTTTGGGATGCCGCAAGGGGCGAGGTGCGCGGGGAAAGCGCCCTGAGCAAAGGAATCGGACTCCAATGCCCGTGCGGTAGAGCCCGATCTCGTTAGTGGACGCGGAGGGGAGCGCTGGCCCGAGGAAAGGCATTTCTCCAATCCGGGTGCCAAGCGTGGTGCTTTGAGGTGATCAGGGTCCAGTTTCCAACCTCCCAGAAGCGCTGCACAGCAAGCTGCAATCTGGCGGCCTTGCCCGAGGGGAACGTGGAGCCCGGGACGGGAGGCGCCGTCCGAGCTGAAGGGTTTACGGTGTCCTGTTTTGTTGCAGCTCCTGGAAATGTCGTTTAACTGCCTGGAGGATGTGGAAAGCACCATTCCAGTCAGCCCTTTGCACTTAGCTGTAAGTCAGTCTGTGGTTGACCTTTGACCCATGACCTGCGCTCAGGTGATCAGGAAAATCCCCATGCACATTTTAGAGGTCAGATGCTGGCTGAGTTAGCGCAAATGAAACCGGAGCGTTTCTGCAGGTAGAAATAAGCAAAGGAACTTAACGGTTAGATGCAAATAGGCTTGGCAGTGGGTCTGCAGCAGGGGCGAGCAATCATTTTTTGCTGGGGGCCACTTTGAAAATTTTTGAAGTGGCCCTGGGGCCTCCCAGGAAGGGGCGGGGCCAAGATATTTCCGGGTTCCCCACCCCCAGACAATGATTGCTCTGGGGGTGAGGAGTGCCTTTGTCCCCACCCAAAGTTCCCCTAAAGTGCCCATGCCCCGGTGTGGGAGGAGACTTCCCTTGCTCTTTTGCCCCTAGAGTGAATGTTTCGTTCAGCCAGACTCCTTAACTGCAACATAGAGAACCACCTGTCTCTGCCAAGGATTACAATCCCAAAGTGGGGGCACGTGCAGGCAAGAGGCCAAGACTTAATCCAGTGTGGTCTTGGACATAGGTAGGGGTAGCGAACAGGTGCCTAAAGAGAGAATCCAACTTCCCCCCCGGCGGGACCTTGGGATGGCAGGGTGGGGACAGCCTCCGTGTTCATCTCACCGTCCGAGGAGCCCGCAGCCCTGGGAATTAGCGAGTGGATGTGACGTGCAGTCTCCTGGTTTCCTTCTCTGGTTGCTAGTTCCATGATTTTGCTTCTACTGAATGTGGTGTTAGTAAAACTCCTAAAGTCTCTATGGCTCTCTCCAATCATCCGCCGTGTTAATCTCTAAGTAGCCACCAAGCACTGACCCTGCTGTACGGGACGTGCATTGTGCACCCCAAGTGAACGTAAAGGCTACAGGGTCCTGAGTAAGGTTGGCTTTGCTTCCAGCGATGCCGTGTGGGCATAGGGCTAACCACCCTGAAAAGGCCCGTTCCCCGATCATGGGGGGTCAGGCTCGGATACGGTGGCTGCTCCCCCATGGCCAAGCACAGATATTGAGCTCTGTGCTGTCCAAGACACGGAAGGAGGGGAGTTTGCAGTCTAGGCCGGGTTTTAGCCAGTTGTCTCGTGGGCAGCTGGGCATTGTCTCGCTTTTTTTAAGCTTGGCTCATTTTTGAAGGTTTCTTCGTAAGGATTCGGGGAGTCAGGCCAGAGGAGACGGTTAGATCGTCTAGTCTGGTCCCTCGCGGGCCAGATAATTTTACCCAGTTACTCCTACATTGAGCCCAATAGTCACGCTGCCAGGGCAAATTCATTTTGATGGTTTTTGAAGCAGAATTGCCTATTTCGAATTAGTAACTTGGGATGTTTGTACAGCTGCAGTGGAAATACGGGCATGCGTCGGCGTATTGCAGCTGCCTGGCAGTCAGGTGCTGCTGTGCCAGTCGCTGGGGGGTGAGGGAAGCAGTTGACAGCAGCAGGAGGAAAACGGTGATATTTTATACTGCGCAGGCAAACTTCCCTTCCCTAGCGTGCACCGTGACAGGTTTGCCGGCCGGTGGGGGTAGCCAGGGCGGTGGGCTCGGTCAGCTGCTGGCCGTGCCCATGGCTGGTGGTGTCCAGATAGCTTTCACTGTTAACGGTTGTGCGGAATATTTGTTCCTCCTGGCCAGCGTGAGTCCAGCTCCTTTCCTAAAGGGATGTGCTCTGTGTTGCCGACAGGCCTATAACGACGGTCACTGTGAAGCTCTAAAGACGCTTGCCGAAACCCTCGTGAACCTTGACGTGCGGGACCACAAAGGGCGGACGGCGCTGTACCTTGCCACGGAGCGGGGCTCCACGGAGTGCGTGGAGGTGCTCACCAGCCACGGCGGCGCCTCCACCCTGGTGAAGGAGAAGAAGAAGAAGTGGACGCCGCTCCACGCTGCAGGTAGGCACCTCTGCTGGGTCGGTCACTGGATCGGGCACCGCACACCACCTGCTGGGCTCTTGGCTGCGGAGCCAGCCCTTCCAAGTCCAGCCCCGCCTGACCCGCCCTGGGGCTGCAGACTGCCTTCCTGGCTCGGGGTGGCATACCGTCTCTTTTTGAGGTCACAAATGTGGCCGTCGCCCTCAGTTGTATTTGCTCCTGACTAAACCTCGTCGGTCCAGTTTTATGTCCTTTAGATCATTTTTGTTGCTATCCTCTGGATTCTCTCCAGCTTGTCCACATCTTTCTGAGAGCGTGGCGCCCAAAGCAGGACACGGATTCCCAGCTGAGCTCTCACCAGTGCCGAGTAGAGCATGACAGCTACCTCCTACATCTGACCAAAGACGCTTCCCTTAAGGCACCCAAGAATATCAGTCTTTTTTTCTCAGTTGCATCATGCAACTGACTCACATTCAATTTGTGGCCCACTACAACCCCAGATCCTTTTCCGCTGTGCTTCTTCCTAGGTAGCCGTTTCCGCATTTTGCATGTGGGCCACCGATTGTTCCTCCCGAAGCGTAGCGCTTTGCCCCGCGATTGAATTTCCGCTTGTTGATTTCAGACACGTTCTCCAATTTATCAGAGTCGTTTGGAATTCCCATCCAGTCCTCCCAAGCGCTTCCCCCCCTTTCAGTGTGGTGTCCCCCCCAGATTGTATGAACATACTCTGCTGTCCAAGTCACTCGTGAAAATATTGCCTAGTACCAGACCCAGGACTGACCCTTTTGGCATCCCATTAGTCACCCTTCTCGTTTGACAGCGAGCCATCTATAACTGCCTTCGGAATACACTCTCTCAGCTGGTGGGGCACCCACTTTATAATAGTTTAATTTAGGGATGTGAATGACTGGTCAACTGTCCAGTATGCAAATGCTTGTTGGATAGTCTACGCACTAGTCGACTAGTTGCTTCCCCCCCCTCCCTCCCTGCTGCTGCCTTTATCAGAAAGAGGCAGCAAGGGAGGGGGAAAAAGGAAGGGGGGTGGTTCAAAGCGGCAGTGCCACGTGGACCCTGAGCTCCATGCAGCGCTGCCACTTTGAAACGCCACGTGGGGCCTGGAGTCTGCCACTTTGAAACACTGCGGGGAGCCCAGGGTCAGCGGGGCACTGCTTGAGTCCCCTGCTGGCCCCGTGCTCCCCATAGCACTTCTGCCTGTGAAGTGGCTGTTGCTACACTTCACAGGCGGACGTGCCCTTATTGACTAATTGAACAGTCGATGCAAATTGCATTGATTAGCCGATTAACTGAAATTTAACATCCCTAGTTTCACTTAGACCACCTCTCCCTTGTTTATTTATGAGACTGTCCCGTGGGATTGTGTCAAAAGCCCTGCTAATATCAAGGTCTAGCACATCTGCTGCTTCCCCAGGCCAATAACCCTGCGCGTGTCTCTAACTCCTCCTGCCCTTGTGTGTGCCCCACAGCTGCCTCTGGGAACACGGATTCCCTCCACCTTCTGATCGACACCGGGGAGAGGGGAGATATCGCTGACGTCATGGACATCCACGGCCAGTGAGTCCGTTCGGGTGTCTCCTTAATAGCGATTGTCTGCGTGAGGATGTCCTCGCTGCCCCAGAGCAGCGTGTGGCGTGCCAAACGGCTACTGCCCAGTGACGGTCCCCTGAGGGCCTTCCCAAAGTGCTTTGCAAAGAAGCTCCCAACCCCCCTAAGCCCGGCTTGCTGCAAGTGGAAACTGAGGCAAGGAAAAGTGAGGATTCGTTCAGGCTCATGCAGCGAATCAGAGGCAATTCTGGGTATAATGCTCAGGACTCCCAGGCCGCCTGCCCCAAGCCCCGCCTCTCCTGCTCTCACCCCTAGGCACCATTGACCTTCTCCCGGAGTTGGGGCAGAACCCAGGAGTCCTGCAAAACCAAGATTTTTAAACTTGCAAATGGTCTCCGCCCTTCCCAAGCCAACCTCCTTCTCCTGTGTCCCCTCCGCAGAACCCCGCTGATGCTGGCGGTCATGAACGGCCATGTCGACTGCGCCCATCTCTTGCTGGAGAAGGGGTCCACAGCAGATGCAGCAGACAGAAGAGGCAGGACCGCGCTGCATCGAGGGGTGAGTGAGCGTGATGGTGCTCTGGGCAGCTCTCTGGGTTCCCTGCAAGTCCGTTTGTCCCAGGAACAACCCTCTCCCTTATAAGACCTTGTTTGCCGTTAATTTGCCTAACTTCAGCCTTTCGGGCTTGCCAGGCGCCTGCCTCAGGCTGAACTTTTGGGGTGCGTGTCAGCCGAACCCGCGCAGCCACCTCTGAGAACAACAGGACGGGACAGCCTGGTTTGCCGTTGTTTAACATGTCTAGGAACCTTTTTCCTAGAACGCCTCCCAGCGGGGGAGCCACTGGCGAGTCTGCGCCACCCTCCTGCCATTCCACGGCGATCCCGGCCGAGGTGGCGGTAACGCTCCCTGCCCGGGGCGTGGCGCGCGGTTTCCCACTGGGCCGGAGGTGCCGCCTCACAGCCGCTGCTGTTCTTTCCCTGGCACAGGCGGTGACCGGGTGTGAGGACTGCCTGGGAGCCCTCCTAGACCATGATGCCTTTGTACTGTGTCGGGATTTCAAGGGTCGGACCCCTATCCATTTTGCGTCGGCGTGCGGGCATTCCGAAATCCTGAGGACCTTGCTGCAGGCAGCGCTCTCTACTGACCCTCTGGACTCCGTGGTGGATTACAGTGGCTACTCACCAATGCACTGGGCTTCGTACAGCGGTAAGACCCCAGGGCCGTGACGTCCCTCCGTCCTCTCTGCATTGTGCCTGTCGCTCTTCCTCTAGTCGGCACCCACAAGGCCCGTGGTAGATCCCTGTGCTGTTCTGGGCGCCTGACTGTAAATTGGACTCTCGGACGCCCAGCACCTTGCCCGCTGGCTCGGCCGTGACAGAGTGTCGTTCCTGTCTGAGCTGAAAGCTTGGAAATTGGCAGCTGAGTGTCTGCGACCCGCCAGCCACCCCCGTGTGGACCCCTCTGGCCTTGGCATGTTGGCAAACTCAGCTAAGAGGCCCAGGACGGGGGCAGTATTAAAGCGACCCTGCCTACGCCCACGAGGGGGATTCTGTCACTGGTGGGGCAGCGAGGTTGGTGAAGGATGCCGGGCGCTCTAAGCTGACCGGGCCCCACTGTACCTACGTCACTCGGGGTGTGGATTTCTCACCCCTCAGCCAGGTGGACCTAACTTGTTAGTGAAGGCCCAGGCAGAGACACATCCGGAGCAGGGTTTTACCGCTAAACAAGAAACAGGCCTGATCTCTCTCTCTGGCCGAGAGGAGAAACCAAGGGTTTGCCATGCCGGCGAAACTGGTGCCATCTCCTTGTCCCATTGCCCTAGGCTGCTGGTGTCCAGTCTGGTATCTCGCCGAGACTTCTCGGTGCTCACTCCTTTCCCCCCCCCCTTTAAATCATGTACCTGACTGACTTTATCGCACCCCGTGAGACTGCAAGAAACATCTTCCTGCTCGCACCCCCCCTGGCTTCCCTGGGCCTTGGAAGGAGCAAAGGGCTAGCGGGGGAGTTTGTTCTAGTCTAGTTTCCTCCTGTCCGGAGCCAGTCTCCCAGAGGCGATTGCCCAGTTCCTGACCTGCTCACTGTCCTTTTCCCTCTTCGCAGGACATGAAGATTGTCTTGAATTGTTACTTGAACACAATCCGTTTGTGTACCTAGAAGGAAACCCCTTTACTCCATTGCACTGTGCAGTGTAAGTGGCTCCAGATCCGGCGGCTCCTGCATCCTGGTTTGGGAGGGTGTGTGAGCGTGCGCGGCAGGGCAGGGACGGAGTGTGCTCTTGGGGTGAAAGGATGGTCCCGCTCCTTGTTCTCCAGGGGTGCAGAGAGGGACAGTTCTACCACACCCTCCGTTCTGCGTTGGCTTCTGAATCCACTACCTGGATGGGTCCCTTCTGGGGCTTTGTGCTCAGTGTCAGCCACTAGGGGGCGCATTGGAGCCACCGTCCTACCATCATAGACTCTGGGTTGGAGGAGAACCCAGGAGATCTTCAAGTCCAACCCCTGTGCAAAGCAGGAGGCGAGCTCAGAGATTCAGTTAGGCTAGTGCAGCCCAGCTGTTCTTCCAGGAGCATTTGGGTGACAGAGTAGGGGGTCCACAGGGTCTCATCCCTCTCCTGTATTTCTAGCCTATTCGTTTCATAGCCAGCTGGATGAGTTGGCCAGTGCGGGTGGGAGCGGGTGTGCTGCACGACAGCGTGTGTCCTTCCTCCCTCTGCATGCGGCTCGTTGGCCCGGGGCAGCCGAGGACTGACTGGAGCCATTGCCTGGCGTGTTAACAGCTCGGCCCAGCCGTGGTTGTAATTTTCCTCCTTGTCGCCCCTGCAGAATTAACAGCCAGGAAGGCACTGCGGAAATGCTGGTGGAAGCATTGGGTGCCAAGATTGTGAATAGCAGAGATGCCAAAGGAAGGTGAGTGGGGTCTCTTACTCTCACCGCTCTGCGACATTCAGTGGAGACTAGGGGGTGCCAGAGGCCAACAGAGGCGCCCGCTCTGTTGCCTTTGTGCTCCGATCCCATTGGTTCTCTCTAGCCGAGCTAGGTGCATCCTGGGAAACTTCCCAGGGGCACCTGCAAAGGCTATGTCTAGACTACGCTCTGTTTTCGAAAGAGGATATGCAAATTCCATGGGAATTTGCATATCTTCTTCCGATCTCGCTTTCGAAAGCAAAAGTAGTCTGGACGCGGTTTTTTCGGGGGGAAAAAATCCTTTTTTGGAAAAAAAAAAAAAAAAAAAAAAAAGCTCTTCCTTAAAAAATGAGGTTTATGCAGGGGTTTTTTTTTTTTTTTTTGCAAAAAAGGGGTTTTTTTTTCCTGAAAAAAACGCGTCCAGACTACTTTCGCTTTCGAGAGCGAGATCAGAAGATATGCAAATTCCCGGAGAATTTGCATATCCTCTTTTCGAAAATAGAACGTCGTTTAGACATACCCAAAGTGGTGACGATGCTTGGCCTTCCGAGTTACTCCTGAGCCCGATGCGGCCTGGAGCGCTGTGCTGCAGCCTGTGCCGTGGGTTGGAGCCGATATGAAAGCAAGGTCCTGGCAGTTTCAGGTGATCAAAGGGAGGTCCCCTGGGATTCAGTCACCCCAAATTCCGTCTTGGGTAACTTCATCCAATTCCCCGTGATCTCAGCTGCATACAGAGTTTGCTTCTACTTCCTGTCCTAAATGATCACAGATAGCTCGTGCACGTCCAATAAACGTCTGCTGTTTGCTCCCCTTCCCCGCCTGCCTTTCCCGGCCCCCGGCCATAGCTGCACCATCATGTCCACAAGAGGTTCCTTTGCAAATTAAGAGAAACCCTCCTTGTCTGCGTGGGGAGGACCCGGCGAGCAATTGATCACCATGCCATGTTAGGGCTTAGAGGCTGATCTAGGTTTGTGACATCTGGGTCCTTGGGAATGAAAGGTGTCGGTGTTGCACATCACTGTAAGTATCTGACTGGGGCCCTCGAACTGGCTTCTTCAGCTGGCGCCGCCCCCGGAGCCCCAGGTGGCATCTCTCCTCACGCCTTCCCCTCTCCTCCCAGGACTCCCCTTCACGCTGCTGCCTTTGCAGACAACATCCATGGTTTACAGCTGCTGCTGCGCCACCACGCAGAAGTAGACACGACCGACCAGTTGGGAAGGACCCCTCTCATGATGGCGGCCGAGAACGGGCAGACGGCAGCGGTCGGTGCGTAGCAACCCGGCGCTTCCTTCCTGGCCCTGCGTCCGGCTCCTCCCTTGGATCTGCCGCTGTAGAGCCTTTCCGCCCCTCCCAACGTTTCCTACCCAGGCGGGGCAGTGGGGCCGGGCTGGAATTGAGAGTCGGGTGGAAGGCTCGGGGCTAGCAGCTGCCCCGTCTCAGGCCGGGGTGTGGTAACCGGAAACCTGCAGCGTTCTGAGTGTCCAGGTGCACCCAGCTGGGTCTCATGCTCCTGCGCTGCTGACGTGTCCCTGGCTAAGGGAGTCCGGGTTGCGCGTTCCTGACTCATTTGACCCTCTTGGTTGCAGAGTTCCTGCTGTATCGAGCGAAAGCTGATTTAACTGTGCTAGACGTCAACAAGAACACAGCTCTTCACCTGGCCTGCAGCAAGGTAGGCGTCCAGCCCTTCTCTTCAACAGTCATGTTCACCATGGTTCTCAGTCTGAGCCTCAGAACGCCCGGGCATGCTTCTCGGTGCCTTGTGGGCGAGGTGAGATTGCAACCTGAGGCTTTTTCTACGCACGCCCTTGCACGGATTGAGTTAAGCCAGTGGATACCCAGGGTACGTCAGGACAGTGAGGCTATTTGGTATCCCGAAATAGCTACCCCGCGTCTTTTAAATGCACCCGTTATTTTGAAATATTTTTCGAAATATTTTTCGAAATAACGATCGCGCTATTTCAGCATCCCTTTAATCCTCGTTCCAGGAGGGTTAAGGGATGTGTCAAAATAGTGCGTTATTTCGAAGTTTGGTGCTATGTAGACACACGAAATTTCGAAATGAGCTATTTTGAAATACAATCAAAATAAGCTACACAAATTGCGTGCCTTATTTCGAGTTTAGGGTGCTATGTAGACACACCCAGTGTGGACTCCCTGGTGTGAATGTCAGAGCGGCTTATTTTGGTTGGGTTTAACTCTCTTTTTAATCAACCAAACCTAATTGGAAATAAGGATTTGTCTGCAGAGGGAGTTATTCCTGATTAACTCCATGTGGATGCACTGATTCTGGAATGAGTACACCTTATTCCAAAGTAGGTGTATTCCAAATTGAAAGTGGATTAAGTGAATTTGGAAAATTCAGAATAAGAGCATCCACACATCGGGTACATCAGGAAAGGCTCATCTGCTTTAAATTCACACCCTACTTTATTCCAGAAGAAATGTCATGTGTAGACAAGCCCTAACCCTGGCTTAAACCGAAATAACCATTTGCCCAGTCTTTAGTCGGAAAGCTTTAACTCAAGCAGTTTAAAATCAGGCCTTTCCATGCGTAGTTGGGCCAAAGTGGACAAGGCCGAAGTCTGCCTTGATCTGCAGGGAAGAGCCGGAGTCTAAGGAAGCCGAACTGCAAGACGGAACGCACCTGAGCTCCTTAGCTTTAAAACAGGGATCGCACCGGCCCCGCACGAGGAGGGGTGTGTGTGGAGTCAGCGAAAAAGGGGATAGGACCCCAGATGTTCTTTATTATTCGGTTGCACCCCCGCCTCGCTGGGCTTTGGGCCCTTCCCACCGGGGTGATGCTGGCGCACGAACAAAGGGGGCGCTAGAGAGCTCCATCCGCATCAGCTGGATGTGACCCCTTGCAGGGCCAGGAGGTTCCAAATCAGCCCCTTGACCTCAAACAACCCACCGAAGGGGGCGGTTTGGGCCACGGAGGGGTGGTTATTTTCAGACCCCGATGAAGGAACGGAAGTCTGACACCACGAAGGGTCAAGCATGAGGCCTTTTATTAGACACAGCTGGTGGAGCGTCACTTCGCTTATTAGGCTCGGTGAGACTGCCAAACAGTTGATTACAATAGATTATATAGGGTGCCGATGGGCGGAGAGAAGCGACAGGGTGGGAGTTCCCGAGCCCGTGGATAGGTTCTAGCAACAAGACATAATAAGCCAGTAGTCTAAAAGATTACAGAAATGCTCTGCCCATAGCTCAGGTTCACATGTTTGTTAATAAACAGGTGTTATTTCTCAGGTTTTTTCTCTTGCAATGTCTAAGTTAAGTCCTGATCTCAGGTCCATAGAAATGACAGGTGGCACTTCCCAGACAGGTTTCTCCGCAGGTACATTCCTAGAGGGTCTCAAAGCAAAGAGAACAGTAAACAGTACACAGCAATGGCAATTGTGTGTAGTGTATCAATGCGCCCCTTTGAGCTCAGATTGGCATCTGTGAGGGGCGGGTACTGTTACTCAGGCTGTCATGTTAGCCCTCACCCTGAACTCCGGTTGGTATTCAGGGATGACACACTGTTATCTCTTCCTGAGCTGGGAATCATAGAATACTAGGACTGGAAAGGACCTCGAGAGATCATCAAGTCCAGTCCCCTGCCCTCATAAGCAGACTTCGAGGCCCCTCTTAGTGAATTATGTGTCTCTGACTCACGATAAGCCCCAATTACTGCTCCCCACCTGGGGTTGTGCTGCCTCAGCTTGTTTTATGCCCGGTTAAACAAACAAGGTTGTTTCCTGCTTATCTCAACTTTTCCTTAGCCATGTATTGTCCATTGTTAGGTCTCAGGCCTCAGACCAGGTCGTCCAGTTTGGGCATATGTGAGAGATTCTTAACGAAGACTGTGGTCAGAATCTTACATACATATTATTAGGATCTTGGCCCTTCACCCGAAGGGAGAAATTGAGTAGGCAAAGGGAGTAGAGAATAGATTCCTAAACTAGAACTTGGAAAGCGCGCTGGGCATTTCCCCCACGCACATGAGTGGTCGTGTATTGAAACAGAATCTCTCCTCCGCATTGCATGGGGTCGTGGGAGAACACCACCTGCGGAGACACCTGGCTTTCCCCCTCCCTGCCCTTCGCTCATCAGGTTTAACTGATTTGGGTTTATTTCCCAGGGTCATGAAAAGTGTGCCTTGTTGATCCTGGGGGAAACCCAAGACCTTGGCCTTATCAATGCAACTAACAGTGCTCTGCAGATGTGAGTGTGGGAACAGCTGGGATAAATGGGGGAAGGGGCGGGGGAGGGGGGCGTTTCTTTTGGTTTGTTTTTTTGCCCCGGGTGGCTGTGAATGTTGGGAGGAGGAAGGAAAAAGGGAAGCTAGGAGGTTGTGGAGGGGAGTCCGGGAGCCGAGGCTGTCCCTGGTCTGCCGTTCTAGGCAGAAGAATCGCACGTTCATTCGGTACAGCCAACAGAGAGCCCTTTCGGATACAGATGTGTCCTCCCCACCCCCCCCCCGAAGCAGCCTGTGACAATCTCCCACCCTGGGGAACTCTGCCCAATGGGAGAATACCCAAGGTCTTGTTAATGTGCCTGGCTCACGCTCCTTTGCAATTACTTCTCACTTCCTGGTAGTGTGAGGGAGATGGATGAGGCTACTGGGGGGACCTTATTTGAGTCGGGGGCTACTGATGCACAGAAAATCAGTCGGGCGGGGGGGCCACACACAAGTGAAAAGCAAATCTCTTCCCCCCTCCCCCGACTGAGGAGGAGAAAGACTCCCCACATTTCCCTTGCACACCGAAGCCTGGGGGGGCCTGGAAAAGTGGATTGTGTCCCCTCCAGCCCTGCAGGGGTTGGTGAAGGGGACCGGAGCGCCAGCACGGGCTCCCCAATGCTGTGGTGGGGACCCCTGAACCTCAAGGGCCAGATCCAGGCAAGCCAGGGGCCGTATTCAGCCTTAGGTTCCTCACTCCTGAATTAGGCCACAACTGGGTTAGCCTTCCCCAGGTCCTAGCGTCCGTCGCAGCATCCTGCGTGTATCTCCAGTCCAGCATGAGTTCAGCCTCCTCCCCAGCTCTCCCGGGGCGCGCCTGGTGGAGGGGAAGCTGGGTGCCACTGCTAAGGCAGCTGCGTGCAGGCTCATTGCGTTGGAAGGGTGCCGGGGACGCTGCTCTGGGCGAGGTTCAGTAACGCATCCCCTTCCCTGCTGCCCGCAGGCCGCTCCACATTGCAGCTCGGAACGGACTGGCCTCCGTTGTCCAGGCCTTGCTCAGCAGAGGCGCCACTGTGCTTGCCATGGATGAAGAAGGTGCGTATGCCCTCACAGCGGGGGTCTCTTGCGGATGGGTGGGGCCAGCTGCAACATCGCCTCTCCGTGGCCTCCCTCTGGGCCAGGGTGGCCGGTTGGGGTTCTCAGACAGGCCCCTGGACCTGGACTTTATTTCCTCTCCCCTTACACATTGTGCTCAGTTTGCTGTCGGCGATGGGGAGCAGCCCTCGTGACTGCAAGGGATGTAAAATGTCCATGAATTGGCTAATCGAATAGTCGATGCAATTTGCATCGACTATTCGATTAGTCGGTAAGGGCGCCTCTGCCTTTGAAGTGTTGCAACAACCCCACTGTTGCTACACTTCAAAGGTGAAAGCGCGATGGGGAGCACGGGGCCAGTGGGGGACTCGAGCTGTCCCCCGCTGGCCCCGTGCTCCCCGCAGCGTTTCAAAGTGGCAGTGCTGCGTGGAGCCTGGGATCAGCGGGGGCGTCTCCAGCTGATCCCGGGCTCCAGGCGGCGCTGCCGTGTTGAAACACCACATGCAGCCTGGGGCCAGCTGGGGACTCCCAGCTAGGCTGCATGTGGCATTTCAAAGCGGCAGTGCCATGTGGAGCCCAGGGTCTGGCCCCAGGTTCCACGCAGCGCTGCTGCTTTGAAGCACCCCCTTCTTTTTTACCTCCCTGCCTTCCTTTGCCCCGGTTTCCTGTTTCTGATAGAGGCAGCAAGGGAAGGGAAATGACTAGTTGACTAGCCGACCACTCTCCACTAAGCATTTGCTTACCCAAGTTCACAGCCCACTGGGGCAGCAGGCGTTTCTGACATGTGGTTTTCATCCCACATGTCCTCGTCTGGGTCACCTGGCCAGCGGGGGCGTGCATGAGCGCTCGGAGGTGGGAGAGCGCTAACGAAGCAATTTCCTCCTTTGTGTGTTCTGTGGAATCTGTGTATTGGCGATCAGTAGCTGTTCTCTGCTAAGTTTGCGCTCTGCTAGGATAAGTCTAGCCCTGAAGAGATCCATGGTGCATCCTTCCCACTACGAAATCGGGCCCTGTTCCTTTCTGTTCTTCCCCCACTGAAATTCTGGCCTGGGTTTAGAAACTGCTAAAAGCCCCGAGAACGGCGTGAGCCACAAAGCAGTAACACGTGAGCCCCAGGGTGCCAGGCGTCCAAGAAGGCTGCACACCAGCCCCGGCTCCTCTGCTCGGGGAACGACAATCGCCCTGGTCGAAATAATCGAATCCAAGGTTCCGGGCATGGTTACCACACGATCAAAAACCCGTTGAGCCAGTTGCCTTTCTCCGAGATCAGAGGACTAACTCTGCTGCAGCCATCCGGGAAAACACGACGGGCTTTGCAGAGGGTCCAAAGACTGCTGCCGTGGGGGAGGGGATGCAATGCAGTGGGCAAATGCAGGAGGCCCCCGAGATGCGACTGCCTGAGTTCCGACCCCCCGCACTTACAACCGTTTCTGTATGTGCGGAAGGGGCCGGAAACTCCCCACTTAAGTCCTCAGCCCGCATTTACGATGGCGCACGGCGCTTATCGTAAATGAGGGCTCGAGTTACGACGTCCCCGGCTTGCGACGCTTCCCCAGGAACAGATCGCGTCGGAAGTCAGAGGCCTCCTGTACATCTTTTTTCTAAACCAGCTGATCCATTCGGACGAGGGATGTCAACTAGGGTAATCTTCTCGACTACACGCATTTCCCCCACACACCCCCTTGCTGCCTCTGTATCAGAGGCAGCAAGTTGGGGGAGCTGGCTTAAAAGCCGGCTCCCCCCAAGCACCAGATCCACATACCTCCTTCCCATCGCATTTCTGCCTCTGAGGCAGCAGCACAGAGGATGAGGGGGGCAGGCTGGAGCTGCTACGTGCAGGCTTTCAAGCAGGCTCCGCTCACGTGGCGGCTCTGCGGACTCGCCTGCCCCGCCCCTTGCTGCTTCCTACAGGGGCAGGAAGGAGCCAGTGCTAGGGGAGCCAACTGAAAAGGCTGGTCCATGGCAGCAGCCCCTGTCTGGGAGGGTTCAAGCTCTCCCCGGGCAGGGGCTGCTGCTGCAGAGCAGCCTCTGTCCATGAGGAGCACAGCAGCACAGTTGCTGAATCAGAGGTAGCAGCGTGGGACTACAGCTAACCAATCCGCGAGAGGAGCTGGTTTTTAAACTGGCTCCCCTGGCGGCCCAGCTCCCACCTCTGATACAGAGGCAGCAGCGCAGGAGGGGCAGGGGGCTCTGGGAGTGGGGCCGGAGTGCACTGGCTGCTGGCCCCACCCCCGGGGACTATCAAAATTCACGTAACAGGTAATATTTCAGGCGGTTACACAACTACTCAGTTGCACGATATCTAACATCCCTAATCCAGAGCCCTGCATGGGTCCCGGGTGCGTGGTCAGGGCCGGGGAGAGGAAGTCGGTGCTGCCCATGCGATGCTCCAGCACCGGATGGTCTCCACTTACCTGCATGTCCTGGGCCCCGTCGCCATGGTAGCGGTGCACCCCAGGGTTTTGAATGCCTGGATCTGAATGCGGCAGGGCGCAGGGTGTCCCCAGGGAGCCTGGGCCCCAAGTCCCAGGCTAATGCCCGAATCCTTGGCCCAGCCTTCCCGCCCCACTGCGGTAGAGGTGGGGGGAGCAGCGCGCCTCTCCCGGCCGCGGTGTCCCAGGGCCCTGGGGACGCTTGCAGCCGGCCTCACCAGCCCTGCCCGGTGCCTCTGTTGCAGGTCACACCCCCGCCTTGGCTTGCGCCCCCAACAAGGACGTGGCAGACTGCCTGGCACTTATCCTCTCCACCATGAAGCCTTTTCCACCTAAAGACACCATCAGCCCTTTCAGCTTCAACCTCCTCAAGAACTGCGGCATTGCGGCCAAAACAGCAGCCTGCGGGACCCTGCCCAACGGCAGCACATGCCCCTACACCAAGGACCGGCACAATGCGATCGGCTTAGACGGCTGTTACTCGGAGTAGCTTAAACGATGGGTATCTAATAGCTTCTTCTATTTATTTAGAAAGTCTATAAATATAGGGCACTTTAAAGGAGAACAAGACTGGACAGGCCTTCCAGCCAGGGCTTGGCAACCGAAGTGAGAGCTTTCTCTCCCTCGCTTGGTGGCCAGCAGCTAATTGACTTAACGAGCAGCTGGCCGAGAGCCTTTCCCCTCCCCACGCAGCGCGCGGGCCCAGCCCCTCCTGGAGCAGCCGCCGGGGGGATGCGGCGCCCTCGCGGTAGCACAACGGGTCCCAGGGAGTGGTTCAGGTTTTCTCAAAAAGGGACTTTTCCGATTTCTAACTTTCTGCTTTTAGCGCTAACGTCTCCACTCCGGGAAGCTCCTTTGAAGAGGACAGCGGGGGGTGGGGGGGGAGCACTGGGTTCTCCTAGCGTGCCCTCCTCCCGCCGCCACGCACATGAGATCAGGGCCGCCGCTGGGCGTTGTCTCTTGGGGACAGCTGAGCTCCCAGGAGCTATCAGCTTTCCCGGGCCGCTCACTGGTAGGGGGGCTTCTCCGCCAGTAGGGGTCGGACCGCAGATTCCTTTCACGCAGCAGCCGTTAGATGGGAGGAACGTTCGGTCCCTCCCAGCCCAGGAGCTGGCTCGACTTCACCTCCCCCCCGGAACTTGCCTGCATAACCCTCTGCTTTCCTTTCCCCTCCGTGCCCCTGGCTTTGCAGAACCGTGTTCGTTCTACCTTTGCACAGGCTAGCCAGAAAGCGGAAACTTGAACTCTGGGGGGAGATGTTTTGGGGGAGGGGGGAATTAGACAAACGAGCGACCGCCGAGCAGAGGGCATTAGCACCCGGGCAAGTGCCACTGTAACACCCCCCCTTCATCTGAATTGCTTTGTTTTCCTGCTCCTTGGATTCCCGCCAGAACACTTGAATCCCCAACTACTGTACCCAGGGTATTGAGATAACCGTTGGCAGCTCTCACTCCTTCATATGCAAAAACGGGTGCTGCTGTCCCGCCATCGCGGTCTGCTCGGGGCCCACGTGTGCACTGCTGGAATAGTCCCTCCTCACACCAGGCACTTTAGGGATCTTTTTTTCGTTTGGAAAAATGTTGGCTCCTGAGAGGCGATTCCGTCTTCTCTTTTGTTCCTCTCCATGTTGGCGTGGTCATTCCTCTGTGAGCGTCAGTCAGTGTTGCTTTTTAAAAAATTATTTATAACGAAATGAGTTTTTACCTTAAAAAAAACACACAAAAAATAATTTTCTGAAAGTTTTAACCTTTTAATTAAGGAAAAATAATGCACTTCAAAGTCCTTATTCACAACCCTAAGCCTGTATTTATTTTTCTCACGTGGCATCTTGGCAGGTTTTGTTAGCGTGTGCGTGTGTGTGGGTGGGTGGGTTGCGTGTTTTTTTCATTTTAGTGGTGTTTATTTTTTATTTTAAAAGTCATATTTATAATGCATGTTTAAACATTCAAGAATGTGCACTACTTTTTCTCGAATTACTGTAACAGTATCATGTGCAAAAACAAAAGGAAAAAAAAAAAACCAAGAACTTTCACCATATCGCAAGTCCATTTGAAGCCAAAGACTGGGATGTAGCGATCAAAGCGGGTCGACGGGGCAAAAACCTTTCAACGTACGATCTTTTCCACTTGATTCTTTTTCCTTTTGCAGCCTTGGGAATGGGGGAACAGGCTGGTTCTCAAACTATAGTCAGGTGACATGCGTGCGGGTGCTGAATGAAATAGCTCAAGAACCAAGAATTGGGTTGGGTCAGAGGAGACGTCCAGGAAAGGATCGCTGTCTTTTTCATTCAGCAAGCTATCGGTGCTAGTTAGTTACTTACTCCTCTTGGTCAATAGGACTGTTACAGGAAAGAGGTGAGTCGTACGACTTGGCTGGCCTGCCTCGAGTTGCAGATCAAAAGCGTATCTTCGGAAATGAAAGTGATTCTGGATTTGTGTGTTGGCCAGATGTTTACGGTGCTTTGCGGAGCGGGCATCGCGAGGAATTGCTGTATCCTGCAGTCATGGCCAGAGTAGAGAGATGGGGATGTGGGCGTGCTGACAGAGAGGAGCTTTCTCCAGGCAGGATTCGAGTCTGGAACAGCAAAGAGCTGCTGATGCACTCTTTTACCAAAGTTAAAACTCTTAGAACCAAATGTGAAGCCGCAGTCCTGGCCTTTGGGTGGTCGGCACTTCTCTTCCTTTCCCGGGAGGGTTTCACCTGGAGAGTAACAAAGACATGGATGGCCTGGCGGTTTCTTTTTCCTGTTGCACGTCACTGTCTTTAGCCTCACAGCTTAACATTGCCATGTGACACCCCAGCTCAGCACCGCCCTTGAGATGTGCACAGCCGCGGAACTTGGGTGCTTTGCACTCTAGGGACTCCTCCGTGGGAAGCGAAGTAGCCAGGTCTCGGCTTCAGAGGGAGCCTAAAATCCCCAGCTGAGGCTGGCTTCAGACCTTTTCTTCCTTCCCGTTTCCCTCAATGCGCTTCAACAAAACCTATGGTGCTAGGGTCCCGGATAGCCTAGCCACCCAGAGCGCAAGCGCAGAGTGGTGATTTCTCCTCGCCCACTGGATGCTGGCTCATTCTGTGAGGCTCAAACAACGTGGGCTGTAGGCCACTATATAAGATGCTCTTGGCTACCAGCACGGTGGCCTGTTGGAACCAGTCCTCCTCCTTCACCGTGTTACGAAAGGCTCACTTCTTAGGTACATTGCGGCAAGATCGAGTCTCTCCTAACCTCCATCCTCCGCACTAATGCTCTCTACCTTGATAGCAAGTGTTACCTTTCTACACCGAATACCTCAGTTCGGACTCAGACCACACAAAACTTGAATGAAAGATCCTCTTGAAAGATCCTTTTCAGTATTCTGCAGAGGGAGAACTGGAAAAAAAAAAAAAAAAAGACTTGTTTACATTATTGTCGAGTTCAGGTACTTGCCTCTTGCAATGCTTTCTCTTTTCATGTTTGACATACTGACTTCAGGCTTCGCCTATTTCTCAGCCTTCCAAATAAGCCCCTCCCGGGGGGGGGGGCAGGAATATGGGTCCAAAGTCACCGTTTGTCTTTTTTTCTTTCCCAAGGGCAAATGTCTTTTCCCCTGCCGTGCTGCAGCAAGCCTGATTGTTCAGAAGCGTACAAGAGCAATACACTGAGAAAGCTGTGCAGGTCGGGAAGCTCTGGCTTCCCTTCTCTTTGTCCTTCCGCGGGGTGGGGGCGGGTAGAAGGAACAAAGACAGAATTGCTGGGGTACATCCCAGAGCCCTGACACGTTGGGGGGGGCGGGCGGGGGAGGATTCTAGGGTAGTGGCAGAACTCCTTTAGCAGCTCGGTAATTTGGAGTGAAATGCTCGCGCTGTGGAAGCAAATGGCAAAATGCCCATTGACTCCAAGGCTAAGATTTCATCCTCTTGTGTGCATGAACTTCACAGGGCCGGCGCTGAACTCACTTTAATGCCATGTTGCTTTCATTTTAATGAAATATCCCAGGGGAAGGATTTTGAAATCATTTCAAATAAGGGCAGCCTTTTTCCCCTCTTCAGGGCAAGGGAATATCTTAGCATAGTATTTGAAGTGTGCTTTTCTTTTTTTTTTTTAAGTATTATAGTGGTTTTAAGCTTTTATTTTTTAAGAGGAAAAAAAAACCAGCCTTTGGTTTGCCTTGTTTTCGTGCTGTAATGCGTTACCTCTTCACTTGACATGGTAATGATTAAACTCTGACAAGACAATCAATGTGATCTCTCTAAGGGCTTCAGCATTTCTTCGCTTGGACACATTGTACTTGTGTTTAAGTTCATTTTATTTGCTCTTAGTAAGTTTTGGGGTTATTTTTACCCCTCCCCTTGTCTTTTTTTTTTTTTTTTTTTTTTTTTAACCTAATAATAACGGAGTGGACAAAAATTCCAGCAGTGCATCCGTAGGAGGGGCATTGAGGGAGGGATGGTGGGGAAAGTTTTGGGAAATGGTGGTGGGTTTTTTTCGCAGGCGCCAGTCTTGTTCTCCTTTAACGCTGTAATGTATACATTTGACAGCACAGCTTGACAATTTAAGTAATAATCAAAGTGTTTGGTAATAATGCATTATTTTGCTAAACGAGATTTGTGATGGTTTCCCTAGTGCATTGTAAAGAGGGTCGGAGGGAAACTTCCGCTCGGGGTTCCCAGACACCTCATTTGCATCGGCATAAGAACGTTAAGTGTTTTGTGTGTGGCGGCGGGGGAGGAGTTTTTATCTAAGACTTCCTCTCCACAGACCTTTATGCCAAAGTCAGACCATGCCCGCTTATCGCTGTCTTAGGCTCCGTGCATAGATTTGGTGTGGAGTAAACCCCTTCGGTGCCCCCCAAGACCACTTTCGAACTCACCGGGGCTGGCATTGCCCCCCACCCTCCAAGGAAGTTTCTCTCCACGCCCTCGCTTCACAGCACTTGCTTCAAGCACTTTTGTTAAAACCGGAGCGTCTGGTTTCTCTTTAGTGACCCACAGGATCGAGAGCAGCCGGAAGGGGGGAGGGGGCGAGAGAGGAGTGTCGTGGGGTTTATATTTTAAGTTTGAAAGTTTCCGTTTCTAGGGAATGAATGAACAAAGGGAAGTTGTGTTTAAAAAAAAAAAAAAAAAACAGCACAAATGCATTTCAACTCAAAAGATGTATTTGCACTGCCATTGTTAGACACGCTGCCAGACCGGCAGCTCAGCTGAGCCATATAAACTGCTGACAAACACTGAATGTAACGTCCTTAAAGAGAGCAGGCCTGGGAAGCCAGGAATTGGCTTGATTCCCGATGGGCACTTCCATGAATTTGAAAATAACCTGATGACGACGACGATACCGTCGTCTCTCTTGGGGTGGGGAGGGGATTCCTGAATCACAAATTAGAGGCTTCTCTCTCTTTTTGTTTTTTGTTTTTTTCTTTCGGTACCAGTTTGATTCTTTTTCCCCTTGTCCCTCAAGAAGGGCGAGGGGGCGCTCGGTCCCGGATCGAAGGCGGGGATGAAATCCACATCCCAGCCATGGAGAGTCTCAGAGTAGCCCGACACTTTTTTGCCCAGGGTGTTCCAAGCGCTTAAGTGACTTCTGTGTGTCCAGCGGCCCTTGGTCGTTGATCCTGTGCGTTACAAGTATTTGGTTAAAAAAAGGAACAATTTTTTTTTTTTTTGGTTAGGTGGGAGCAGCGGGGGTGGGGAACAGTGTTTAGATCTCCCCAATCTCTTGTCCCACCCCTTAAAAAAAAATCAATTTCTATCCCCAGATTTCTTCTTGCACTTCAGCCCTAGGACGGGGGAGGGTTTCCTCCTGACCGAAAGGCTCCATGCCACAGGGACCAGAAAGGGGGGGGTGGGATGTGTGTGATTCCACCCGCCCCCCACACACACACACCCACTTGTGACCCCCCCAACGGTCTTTTCTGTTCCATTCACACGATAAAGCCCTGCTCTCACCTTTGCCTTCGATAAAAAACCAAAGTCAAAACCCGCCCAACCCTCCGTTGAGATCGCTGTCGGGAAAACGTGGGCCATTCGGTTTCGGTTTTTTGCAGCCGCAAAAAGCCGTGGCAGCCTCTTCCCTTGGCTGAGCTCATCTGGTTTCAGCAGCACTGGGCAGGAGGGGGTTGAACATCGCAAACTGCCAGCAGAGCGAGAAAACTGGACACCTTTGGGGACCGGGAGTGGGGGAGTAATGTGAGAAACTTTTCAGCAGAAGCAAGTGGGGGAGAAATTTCGAGCATTGGCTCCATTTGGATCATGAATATTTAGTCAAACTTAAAGTCCTTAAAGTTGCCATGTGAAACAAACCAATTAGAATCCGAAGGGGGAGGGGAGGGGGGAGGGAGACACCTTTAAGGACTTTTAAGGAATCTGTAGCAAGCTCTCAGTGTCTTTACAATATCCTATGTGTAAATGCTGCACCTCTG
The DNA here is from genome assembly GCA_019425775.1 of Rafetus swinhoei. Taxonomy (NCBI): domain Eukaryota; kingdom Metazoa; phylum Chordata; order Testudines; family Trionychidae; genus Rafetus; species Rafetus swinhoei. The sequence goes on along the minus strand of JAFJHL010000157.1, from coordinate 7,054,396 downwards.
TATATTATGCACATAAAACATTTCTTTGAATAAGATAGGACAGACCTCATCGCCAGTCAGGTATAAACAACTCTTCCTCTTCTGTGTGTCGGGTTTCCAGCGCGTGCGGGGGCGTCTCTTCCAGGTGACTTCCAATGCGGAGGGGAGGGGAGGGGGAAGGAAAATAGCCTTACTAAATCCAATCTTACCTAGCATTCGTCAGCTTGAAACTAATCACGCAAGCGCATGCAGCCCGCTGCAGGAGCTGAACCTCGGCGCATGGCAGCCACCGCTGTGGTTTTAAGAGTCGGGATGCAATTTCACCCGAGCTGTGCATTTGTAATGTACTTGGTCAGGACCAAACTGTGCTGCTCTGTCGACAGGCTGCCTGGGTAGGATGGGTTAGCAATAGTCAGCAGAGGCCCGGTACGCGTCCGGATGCTGTAAAGGGGAGGCTGCAGCATGTCTTGTCCTCTCGTGCCCTGTGTTCTTCTTGTGAGGTGCTCCGTGACCGTTCTAGCTCCAGCGTGAAATCTCTGGGGGATGGAGTTCATTGAGCCAAGGGGTCAGAAAGGCTGCAGAGAGAATGAAGCTGCTTACGATGGGACAGAACAAGAGGTTTCTTGGGCCATGTCCTCGCTCAGCAGAAGATCCATGCTGCTGCAATCGATCTTCCAGAGTTTGATTTAGCAGGTCTAGTTCAGTCCTGCTAAATCAAACTCAGAGGGTGGCAGAGGCTAAGACACCTGCTCCTGCCAGCTGGCCAGACAAATAAAGCGGGGCACCCTGGGATATGGGGTCTGGCCTGCTGCAGGTGACCAAAAGCAACTAGTGTGGAAGTTTGGCCATTTTCCTCTCATCCACTAAATGTTACAGAGGGGAAACCAGCTGCTTTCTCCTGGTGGATCCAGTGAGTTCTTGATTTCTTATGATCAGCCCTGCCAGATCTGGCTCCTTTGTTAGACGGAGTCTCTAGCTACAGCGCTAGCTTTTGTCTCTGTCACTGGGGGAATACGCTGGAGAAAACGCCGATGTCCCCCCCCACCCCTTCTCCCCAGAGGCACAACCAACAGCAGTGGAGAAAGGAGTCAGCCACGCGCCCCCAAACCACTGTAGACCTTTCGGCAGCTTTGCCTTTTGTATCCTGTGTCTGAATTTGCACTACTGCGACATCCGGCTTGTCCGGGAGAGAGGTGTCTCATAAAAGCAATACACGCCGCAGGGGAGGCACGGGGGAAGATGACCGAAAAAAAAAAAAAGGCCAGTCCTTCAGTTTGAGCATCCCTCGGGGGTGACCCTGTGCGCCTTAGCCAACATTTGGGGGAAGGAATTGAGGGCCTGGGTCCCTTGAAACCGCCCCGTCCCCATGCGAGCGTTGCGGTTCTGCTGGGCATTTGAATGGAACCGGACTCCAGTTCTGAAGTCCAGCTAGCTTTCGAAGAGACTTTTTCTTGTTGATCTACTTGAAGGTTCTCACCAAACCAGCTGTCCTTTGGGGGGGTGGAGGGGCAGGGGTTGGGAGTGCCTTGGAGCTGTCAGTTTCCTAGGGGCGTTGATGGGGTAGGGAAGAAGCCTGCAGGCGTTTGAATCGGACGAGCGCTCTGTGCGATACTCCCAGGAGGCCCTTGGCTTGCTCGCGTGTTTCTTTCTGGAGTTACAAGGTGGCCCGGCGACTTTACACCGCTTGTGCCTGTCTGGTCTGAAAGCTACCGTCCGGCAGCCCAGAAGCTCAAGGGAGCCAGAGACCTGTTTTCCAGCACATGCCGTGCGACGGTGGGAATGAGCCGGTTTGTTGGTCTGTCTCCAGCGGGGCCAGAATCCCCCCAGCTCGGATCCCAACAATCTTTCACTGTAGATTTAAAATAAATGGGGGGGGGGGGGGGTGTGCAAAGAGGGGGCTTTGAAGCCCTTTCCTAGGTTGCGGTGGAAGGGTTTGGAGGGTGCGTGGAAACCTACCTGGATTTTCCTTCTCTTCCACCCTCCCACAAACAAAACAGGCAAAGAAACCAAAAGCCCCACCTGGATGTAAAGCGGTTTCTGGTAGGTTGGTTTGAATAGTGGCATTCCTCCTCCTCCTCCCCCCCCCCGCCACGCATACACACGACTTAGATGGAACAGATTTTGCATCCTGATCGACTGCACTCCTACCCCTTTGGCTGTCCCATCATTGCCCCTCGGCTCCCCCCAGTCCGGCCGCGGGCTCTTGAACGTCAGAGCTTCAGGCTGCGTCGCTAGCCGCGCGGCTCCCCCAGCGGGTTTTGCAACGTGATTGCGCCTGAATTTCAACCCTGCAAGAAACCAAAAAGCAGCGCGCAACTGTGATGGGCAAATGTTGCCGAGAAGGTCCCTAGCCCCCGGCCCGAAGGGGGGGCCCTTTACTTGGGCTGCTTTTTGGGAGCTGCCGGGCTAGACGTGTCCTGTCGTCGTGCTGTGCTTTCAAGATGCGCTGCTTGGCCCGCCATGCCAGGGCATCGAGTCCGACTTTGTCAGTGAATCGCAGAGAGCGCGTCGTTGAGCGCTTGGCGGGTCTGCCACCTTCCGCGGGGCAGCACCAGCAGCTCCTACTAGAATGCAGAGCCGTCGCTCCCCCCAGCACGCTCCCCTTGCTGATGTGTTTAGCTTGTAGCATAGTGTGTGAGTCTGTAGCAGCTCTTTGCAGTAACTCACTAGACTAGCTGTATCCTGTAAATACGGACTTAAAATTGCACTGAAAACAGCGATGTGCCAGCTTCTATCTCCCCTCCTCTGACGATATTTTTCATTTGGGTCTTGATTTTTTTTTTTTTTTAAATCTGTATCCTCCCTGAAAACCAAAAACTTGAAAGGCTCCTCTGTCCCTGGAGGTTGTGTTTGCGTGTTGTGTGGTCTGTCCTGCGTCAGCGTAGCTTCCCATTCTGTGGCATCAGCACCTTCTCCCTCCCGACCCCCTTGCCCTGCACGCTAAGGCACTTTGGATTGCCTGAACTGTTCCGGATTGGAGGGTTTGTCTCGTCCCTGCAGATCTGTCAAGTTTCTATTTTATTTTTGGCCTTAGAGCTCCTTAGAGCTTTCTCCCGCTTGCTTCTTTAAAGGGGGAGGGTTTCAAAATCAAAAACAAAAGCCAGCAATATGTAGCAGGAATCTCCTTGTTTCTTCCTGAGCTGCTTGCTCTGTGAGAAACATCTCTAGCTAATAATACCTCTGCCGCTAAATTCCTCTCTAAAGGAGCAAAGAAATGGGCCCGGTTCCTTGCTAATATATCTGTTGTCCACACGGCATCAGAGCCCCGCACTTAGCGGGACAGCACCCACTTAAAACTCATGTCTTTAAGCCACTTTTGTATCGTGATTTGGTACAGAGCGTTTCCCCCCAGGCGGAAAATCCATGCCAGGTCTTTGTGCTGCGTAAGTCGATTTCACCCACGTTGCCTGTAACGCAGATTAGAAGAAAAAAATAGATTTCTCTCTCTGGTTCCAGGTGGTTGAGTCTGGTCGGTTTCTCCCATTTATGCAGAGGAGAGAAAAGTATTTTTGAAAGAGAGAAAGGTGGGGGCCATACCACAAAACCTGCCATGAGAGCTCAGGGGTAGCTGAGAGACATGAAAGGACTTGAAATTCTTGGTTTGAAATTATCTAGTTTGGTAGTCTGCACTGACCCCTCCAGCACTCTGGTTTAGGATGCTGTTTCCCTGATATACCTGCAGATGCGGGGGGCTAGGGGGGTTTGTCAGTAGATCGTGCTGTTAAAAAAACCTGCTATAAGTGACCTCTAGCAAGCTCTGCAAAACAGTCCCTGTAAACGCCTGGGAAACAACCCGGCTAGCATCACTTTTGATTCCAAGATGTACCAGGCCTGGCTGTGTGACAGGATAAGCAAAAGTGTCACTTTCTTCTTTTGGGGGAAGGTCAGAGAGTTGAGGGGTGTGTTTTGTCTACAAGGCTCCAACATTGCTGTTTGACAAGGGTAACGTAAGGCCCCGGATTCTCCCTGCTGGAAGCTTGGAATCGTGCCCCATGCCCGGTCTTGCCAGTAACTTGCTCAGACGCAGTAAGATTTTTCAAGACCCCTCTAAATAAGCATCTAGTTCTTCCTGTCCTTTTCTTTCTTTTGCACCTGCTGGGAGGGGGAGAGTTTTAAAAAGTTTATGCTCGTTTGCTTTGGGAAAAAATGAGTCACATTCCCATCTCCTGCTGGGTTTGTTGCTGTCTTGCAACATGCGTCCAGAACTTCTGCTTTTGAACCTGTTCCGTCTTGACAATCTTTGTGTATTTTCCCGCCACCTCCCCAGACGCCTTGTAGCATCAGTATTAGTTAAATAACCCTTTGACCGGCCCCTTTCCCTGCCCTGTAGCTGCTCTGGAACAGCAACTGTTAGGGACTAGATTTTTGTAAGGAATTCTCCAAGCTTGGTTGCAATAATTACTCCTGCTAAACGAGTTCATCTTAAAACAGGAAAGGTGGCGGGGGCTTGGTTTCCTTATGTTCTCTCTGTCTCAGACGTGCCAAACGCGGGGGGCAGTCTGCAGGACTGTCCCCTCCAAAGTCCCTCTCGCTAAAGCAATAGACGTCCGGCGGGTTCTTCGGTCTGCGCGGCGCGTGGGGCAGCAGCAGGGGCTTCCCAAAGGCGCTGAAATGGCTGGGAATTGGAGTGGCGAGGAAGGAGGATTTCCTGCCTGCCCGTTGGCACTGCAGCTAGAACTAGGACATTCGCTGCAGCGCGCCGACAATTTCGGTCCCCAGCTAGCCTGCCCCGCGTCTTCATGGTAGAACTCTCTCCTTTGCACGTGGGGGCGCCCCATGGCGTGGCGCATTGCTCTCCGGACAGCACTCGGGTGGGACGGTGCTGAGGTGGGGGGGGGAGGTGTCCCGTAACCGGCGCCTTGTGCGCGTCCATTTCCTAGAACGGGCTGTGGGGTGTCAGATGGCCGACATATGAAGCGGCCAGTCCGTCACCACAGGAGTGAGGGGGGTGGACCCCTGCTCTCCCCAGTCCTTGCTCTCTGCTGACACAGGTCACGTGTGTGCTCGGCCTCTCACCGAAGAACACAAATGCGCCTCGGGGGGGTTGGGCTGGGGCCATTTCTTTGTTCCTTGCGCCTGTGGATATTCAGAACTGCGCTCGGTGAGTTTCTAGTCAGTACTGTCCCATTCACATGCGCTGCGGGGGGGGCTTTTCTCCCCAAATTTTGCCGACCGGCAGCCTCAGCAGCTCACCACGGGGCTGGAGGGTCGCACCCGGCTCAGTCCCACGAAGTGATCGCCGCCTTCCGTGCCTTTAACACGAGAGGTGCAGACCATGCGAGCTCTGGTTTTCTGCCTTTGAGGTGTCAGCGTGACGTGGGGGATGGTGCTTTTAACACATCCGGGCTTGGCCTGGCTTTGGGCAGCTGGGAGAAAGCTCTCTTACTCCCCAAACCCCCGACTTTCTGTCTCTGCTTCTCCAGTCGTGGCCCTGAAGTCAGCCAGCAAGATGGTCTTGCGGCCTGTTTGAAGACGTGGGTTCTAGGAAAAGCTCCCCAACCCCCACACAATGGACAGACCCAGAGGTCTGGGCTTCGGGGTGGGGGGGGGGGAAATTGACAGAGAAGGGGAGTGGTGGCTGCACCAACTCCCCCCCAGTGGGGACAGAGATGGCGCTGCCTGAAATTGACTTGCCTCTTACCTGACCCATAAGTGCTGCGTGTGAGCGAGGAGGCACCGGTGGGTTCCCAGTTTTAGTGTAACCCAGTTGGGCGGACGAGACCTTCCGAAGCAGAGCGGCAGGAGCAGGCGTCTCAGCCCCGGGCAGGAGATCAGGCGGAGGCGCTGAGGACACCTGGCGCAGCAGCATCGCGGGGGTGGGGTGGGGTGGGCATCCCCTGGATGCTGAAGGAGGCCCGGGAGCTGGCACCCCAGTGGCCATAGGCTGCAAGAAGCCCTGTGGTTTCGAGCACCGTTGTGCTCCGTTCCAGCGGCCAGGGACTGAGCCGGCTTGTTGGCGGCCATAGGGTTTGGCCGCGGGGGGGGGGACCTGGCTTTGGAGCAGACACCAGCTGTCAGTGTCCATTTCCGGATGTAGAGGTGCCAGTGCAGAGGGCCGGCCTGGAGAAAGATCCTTTTGGGGAGCTCTAAGGTGAGGGGTTATTCCTTGGGTGGGGTGGGGTCCTACGGATCCCCTTTAACCTCCCCCCCCCCGGGGAGTTAGCGCAGGGCTTCCCACAAATTGATAGCACCAGGAGGGGCTCCGTCCCTGGCCCCCCGCCTGAGCGCATGCACTTTAAACAGGTGCCCCCGTTGGGGGGAGCTTGGTGCAGCTGCTTGGACACACCCGCGCGTTTTCAATTCCCTCCGGTCCGGTGCGTTGGGGACCAGCCTGAAGCTGGCTTGGAGCGAGGACTTAGCCAGTGGGGACCTGGCCGGTCGCTACTGAGTTTCTGCGTGCGCGTGGCAGGGAGGTGGCCACATGCGTGTGTGGACTTGAGGTCTGCGGGGGGCGGGGGGGTTGTGTATCTGAGATGGTTGGCACTACGAAAAAAAGCTTTTTAATTTTAGACTCACTGCACTGTTCACACTACCTCTTGCAATAAACGGAACGGCTCACGGATGTGTAGAATGCTTTCTTGTCTCTGACAGACTCCCGACTCCCCGAGCGGCTGGCTGCGTTGCTGGGGCCAGGGGGAGGGGGGGGGGCAGATCCAGCCAAAGAGCTGCAGGGAAAACTTCCACTAAGAACTTTCCTCCTTGGCCACAGACCACCCCCCCCCCCCCCCCCCGCGTCCTGTGACCCTCCGTGGAAAGCACTGACACCCGCCGGCGCGGGGCTATGCAGGGCCCTCGCCTCGATTGATCTGTTTGCTTATTGTATGTAACAGCTGCTGTGTTTTGGTTTGATTTTGAAATAAACGGTACGTTTGGTTCCCCGGAATTTTTCCCCTTTCCGAGCACTGAATCTGGAACCTGCTGAGCCGACCCCAGCATGGGGTGATGCTGTTGTTCCTAATAGGCAGGGGCCTTATGTGGCGGTCAGGTTGCAGGGCAACATAATTGGAATGCCTTTTAATTTCAGCAAGTAGGGGAGAGGCATGCCCATGAGATGTGGGATGTCTGAGATGCTAGAGGATTCCCACAGGATGCTGCAGCCAAATATCAGCCTGTGGCCGGGGTATGGCAAGTCCTGGACTAATCTTTAGAAGAGACTCCAACTTTTTTCTCTCCCCGAAGCAGTTAATTCTTCCTTGCGCCACGGGTTGAAAGCACAACTGCCCGGCTCACAGCTGGGCGGCGTATCAGAACAGCTCTGCATGAACTCCAGAGCAGGTTTGAAATCAGCTGAGTTTTGATGTGCAATTACAATTTTTTAAAAGGGCGACCTCCTCCCCGGGTCCCACCCTCACGGGTGAGAGGCGGCGGGCGCCTAGCGTGGCACGATAGGAGCCCATGCCAACTCCAGCTGGTTTCTCTCCCCTCCCGTACAACCTGGCACGCCCCAGCGGGCCCTGAAACCCAGTCCTGAACAACGAAGCACTTGTCTCTATGGAGGAAATTAAAAAAAAAAAAAAAATCCCGTTCTTCAAGGGAAACCCAAAGCTTTTAAAGCCCCTCGTGGGACTGTGAAATTCAAAGATTATCTTTGTAGAGAGAGAGAACAATAAGGAAACAAACCAAGCCATCTGTCCGTCCCCCCCCCCAGCGTGAATGCCACCCTCCCACGTGCCAGCCTAGTGAATGGTCCCTTTTTGTCTAAGATGTTCCGTGTATGTATTTTCAGAAATCCTGCATCAGTTGGGGGGGGGGGGAGGGGGGAGGACTAAAAATAAAATGTAAAAAAGCATTCAGACTTGATCTATTTTATACAATGTATGCTGCGACCAATCCTGTTATTCATATTGTGGCTTTGAATCAATTATGTTTATTAAAATGCTATTGCTTCTACGTCCTCTCTCGTCCTTGAGTTCCACCGCCCGCCCCTCAGGGGTAGCACCAGGCCTGGTGTCCAGTAATGCCCGTTCCTCGCTCTCCTGCAGGGCTTTTCAGGCAGAGGTGTACCCAAGGAAAGCGGGTCTTTTTTTACAGATGGGGAAACTGAGGCACAGGGCGGGGGTGACGTGGCCAGGTTCTCCCAAGAAGCCAGCAGCCGAGCCCAGTTAAACTGGATTTAGTCCTTACAGAAGCCATTGGTAGAGTTGAGGCGGGGGAACCGGGCTGCCCGTGGAACTCGCAGCCGAAACTCACCGGGGCAGCTTTACTGGGCAGGCCCGGGGGACGTCGCTACGTTCCGTGAAACCGTTAGCCATCTGGTCGATTCCAGGCAGTGGAGCGGAACGGAACGCAGGCTGCCGCTTGTCTTTGGACAATGGCAAAGGTAAGAGTCCCCGGATCAACATCTGGCGATGGATATCGGGCACAGAGCTGTCCCGCCCTTTGGTGGCAGTGCTTCCCCCTCTCCGAACCCGCTCTGCTCCTTTGGCAATGTCTCCTGTACCCTCGCCCCAAATCACTCACGGATCCAGGAGGTGTTCGGGCCACATGGGGCCCACGTTGCTTCAAAGCTGTTGGGCTAGCGTTGGCCGGGCCTTGTGCACGTGCCGTGCCGAAAGCTCGGTGAAGGCCGAGCAGCCGTGTCCTTGCTGAAGTGGGCTTGTGTTTTGGAAAGGTGCCCAGGGATTTTGCTGGCCACGGGCTGGCTTCCCTGTACGGAGCAGCAAAATGCCCCAGCATGGTAGGAACCGTGCTTGCACCCGGGGGAGGTGGGGGGCTGCCCTGGGCATCACATCCCAACAGGAGGGGAGCCGTGGGGGGTGTTCTCTGAACCATGTGCCTGCCCACTTCCCCTTTTTCTGCTGCGCAGTGGAGGCCGGGGAGCTCAGGCTGGGCCAGCGGTTCCCACGATCTCGTCTCTGCCTCACAAAGGCGCTCGCGGAGTTCGGGCTTCGGAAAGACGGGCGCTCGCGCTCGGCCGGAGCAATCCCCTCCCTTCGGCCTCCGTCCCGGCCGCCTTCGGCAACTGAGCTGGCTCTGGGCTCCTCCGCCTCAGAGAGCCACATGGAAGCTCAGCTCGCCTTCGAAGAGGGCGATGCACAGCATGATGGCCGCTCCCACGAGAAAGCCCAGGTTCTGGAGGGCGAAGTACGTCACGGGTCCCTGCCTGCTCCTGCCGGAACTTGGCCGCAGCATCTCGGGCAGCTGCGGGGAAAGGGAGCAGCCTGTGGTCAAGAGCTCCAGCGAAGCGGGACAGGCCGGACGTCCCAGCCGGGGAGGGGATACGCTGGGGCATCTGTGGGCCTGCCTCTGCCCCGGGAGCCTAAAGAACCTTGAGGAGGGTGATGCTGGGGGGGAGCTGATCTCTGGCCGTAGCAAACTTCTTGGAATGGTCCCACCTGGAGATTTCTCTCTACAAGTTGGCTCCTGCCCTGCGCTCATGACTGGGTATTATTTGGATCCCCGCCGGGCCCCAGCCCAGGGCAGGACCGCCTGGGCCAACCCAGCCCCTGCACCGAAGACCTTCCAACCTATGTCGCCAACCAGAGACGAGAGGCACAGGCCGGGGGGGGGAGGGGGCACCACGGTGCCCGGCATACAGTCTCCGCTCACCCGCCGCCTCGCTGGGTTTGTGCCGGCCTGGCCAAGCTCTCCTGGAGCCGGGTGCCCCGCTTACCATGTCCACAAGTGCCACGTAGAGGAAGATGCCGGCCGTGCTGGAAAAGATCCAGGGGGGTGACTTGTGCGGTGGCCTGGCTGACCACCGTGCCCACCGCCACGCCCAGGTAGGCCAGGCAGGCCGAGAGGAGGTTGGAGAGAAGCACCATTCTGACTGGCACGCCAGCCTGCAGCAGCGCGGCCACGTCGCCTGCCGGAGAGAGGGGAAGGGTGAGAGCCCTTGGGATGCCAGGCCGACGCCACGGCCGGCGTGGCTTGTGGGGGCCCTTCCGCCTCTGGTAGGGGCCTCACCAAGCTCGTGGGGGAGCTCGTGGCAGAATACGGCCACTGTGGTGCTCAGGCCGCTGGAGACGCCGTCGGAAAATGCAGCCCCTGCGGGGAAAGAGCAGCCGATGGGCAAGAGGAAACCGGTGCCCAACCCCCCCAGGCCGCCCCTGCCCCCACCCACTTACCGATGGCCAGCCCGTCCGTCAGGTTGTGTATCCCGTCCCCCAGGATCACCATCCAGGCTGTGTCGGCTATGCCGGCGCCCAGGCCGTGTGAGTGTCCGTGGTGGCACTGCTCCTCCGTCTGTCCGTCCACGTGTGGCGCTGGCCGCCTGCCCCCCTCCTCTGCCCGGCCGGGGCTGTTACTGCCCGGCCCTGGGGCTCCCGGCTCCGGGGTCGTCAGACTCTGCGATTCCGCTTCTGCACCTTCGAAAGAGCAGCCCCAGGCTGGGAGCAGTCCCCTGGGGCCAAGGCCAGGGCTGGGGCAAGGGGGCCAGGGCTGGGGCCGGGCTGGGGCAAGGGGGCCAGGGTGCCCACGGGGAGTGGGGAAGACCAAGCAGCTCCATGCAAAGAGCTGAGAGTGCCGGCGGCTCAGACAGCTGCCTCTGCGCAGGCCGTGCCCAGCAGGGGCTGCTGTGGGGAGCGGGGCAGGAGCGTGGGCGTGGGGAGTGAGACCCACCTTGGGAAGGAGCCAGCGCCCGCAGGGTCAAGCCGTGGCTTCCATCTGCAGCCAGAGGGGAGCTCCCGGGGCTCCGGCGCTGAGGTGGGAGACAAGCGGCCAGAGATGAGAACCGCCCGAGGGGCCAGAGTCCGGCTGGCTCGGGGGCTCACGTGCTACCCTAGGCAGGCACAAACTGGGTGTTTCTAGGGCGACCAGCACCCTGGATACGGACCGATGGGCTGTGTCGGAATGGCCGGCTGCTCCTCCCAGGGAGCCTGCTGAACCTGATGCCCAGACCCAGCACGGGGCGCCGGGACAGGCCCCACGCTCGCGCCCAGCCCACGGCCGGGACGGGCGCCGGACGGGCCCCACGCTCGTGCCCAGCCCACGGCCGGGACGGGCGCCGGACGGGCCCCACGCTCGTGCCCAGCCCACGGCCGGGACGGGCGCCGGACGGGCCCCACGCTCGTGCCCAGCCCACGGCCGGGACGGGCGCCGGACGGGCCCCACGCTCGCGCCCAGGGCCGGGACGGGCGCCGGACGGGCCCCACGCTCGCGCCCAGCCCAGGGCCGGGACGGGCGCCGGACGGGCCCCACGCTCGCGCCCAGGGCCGGGACAGGCGCCGGACGGGCCCCACACTCGCGCCCAGCCCAGGGCCGGGACAGGCGCCGGACGGGCCCCACGCTCGCGCCCAGCCCAGGGCCGGGACGGGCGCCGGACGGGCCCCACACTCGTGTGCTGCAGCAGCGGGACCCAGATGCGCAGTCACCATGTAGCCACTTCAGCCAGGCACGGGGGCCAGCGCTCCAGCCTTGAGAACTCTGCCAGGGGTCTGCAACGCCCGGGCGGTGCCAGGACCCGGCCGGCAGCCCCCTGCTCTTAGCGGCTCCCGGCCCCAGGACGACCCAATGAGCTGGCAGCTCCTACCCGACGGCTCCGGCTCCGCTTCAGCGTCCCCAGGACGTGCTCGACGAGGAACAGGAGGTAAATGCCCCCCAGGACCGACAGCCCCTTCAGCACCGAGTCCTGCTGCTCCAGCCGCGTCTGGTGGTGCCTCCCTTGGGCCTAAACACAGGAGGGGGGAGGGGAGCCCAGGGTAGACCCTGCATGGTTGGGGGGGCAGGAAGCTGCCCAGGTCCCAGGGTGGACAGGGAGGTGTTTGATGGAGCTACAGCGCAGCTTGTGTCCCCCTGCATGCATGGGGGGGTGTCCCCAATCCCCTGTGGGGGGTGTTCCTGGCCCTCCCCAGCCCCCTGCGTGTGTGGGGGGGGGGTGTCCCTGGCCCATCCCCCTGTGTGCATGTGTGGGGGGGGTGTCCCTGGCCCATCCCCCTGCATGTGTGGGCATGTCCCTGGCCCATCCCCCTGTGTGCATGTGTGGGGGGGGTGTCCCTGGCCCATCCTGCTGCGTGTGTGTATGTGGGGGGGGGTGTCCCTGGCCCATCCCCCTGCATGTGTGGGCATGTCCCTGGCCCATCCCCCTGCGTGTGTGTGTGGGGGGGTGTCCCTGGCCTATCCCCCTGCGTGTGTGTGTGGGGGGGTGTCCCTGGCCCATCCCCCTGTGTGCGTGTGGGGGGGGGTGTCCCTGGCCCATCCCCCTGTGTGTGTGTGGGGGGGTGTCCCTGGCCCATCCCCCTGTGTGTGTGGGGGGGGGTGTCCCTGGCCTGCCTCGGCCCCAGATGTTCGGGCTCGGGCCTGCCCCGTGGGGCCAGTACATACGTGTGGCCACAGGTGCAGCAGCGTCGTCCCCACACAGCGTCCCCACGGCCAGCGCCACCAGGAAGGCCAGCAGGAGGCTGGCGGGGCGGCGCCCCAAGCAGGGCACCAGGAGGATGGCCAGCACCGAGGGCAGGCTGATCAGCGTGACGGCCAGGAAGCCCCAGCCCAGACCTGCAAGAGGAAGCAGGGGAGGCAGGTGGGGCGGTCTGGGGGGGGCAGGAAAATGCCTTGGCCCAAGGAGAAGCCATGGGGAAAGCAGGGGCTGGGCTTGGTGCCCCACCTTGCTCCCAGAGCCTGTCATCGTCCCGCTCTGGGCCTCGGTTTCCCCTCTTGGCTGGCTGCCCCTTCCCAAGGCCCTGGGGAGACTGGCAGGTGGAGGTGGAGGGCAGCGTTCACACCCCACCCAGGCAGGGGGAGAGAGGGAAGGAGGGAGGGCTTTACCTGGCCACAACGCCCCCCCCAGGGGCTCCGGTGCCAGGTGGTCATCGTGGCGGATGCAGACCCGGCTGTCGATCTGGTACAGCAGGGCCGGGCACAGCAGCGTGAACTGCTCGGGCGTGATCGTGGAGACCGAGTTCAGCCCGAAGTTCACCAGCAGCTGCGTCACATTGAGACACTGGGAGGGGAGGAGGGGGGGGTTAGCGACCTCCCCCCCCGGGTAAGGGGGGGACCCACCTGCCATCCCAAGCCCCAGATTGTTGTGACGCCGCGACGGCCTGGTAACTTGAGCAAAGGCCTGGGGTGCAGGGATGCCGCGTTCCCTTCCTGGCGGGGGGAGCAGGGCCACCTGCGTTCCCTTCCTGGCACCAGGAGGGACTTGGGGTCTAGTGGTTAGAGCTGCACTAGCCCTACTGGCATGCAGGGAACCAGGCTGGTCAGCACTAACCGCCCCCCACCCCAGCAGTCCCCTCTGGCTGAGGTTAGGGGCCTCCCCCCAGTCCTTCCCCTGTAGGGAACCGGGGGCTGAGAACCTCCCCGACTCACGTCCTCGTGCAGATGGTCGGGGACGGAGTGCTCCAAGGCCAGCACCCTCTCCAGCAGGCTCAGCGGGGGCACGGCAGGGTCTCTGCTGCCCCCAGGGTGCCCTGGGGCGCACGTGGTGCTGGGCCCAGCTGTGTCCAAAGGCGGGCGGGTGCCCCTGGAGGCGGCTGGGCCCGTGGGGGCCGGGGCGCCCTGTGGCGGCTGCATCCTCTCAGGGGATCTCAGCCTGAAAGAGACAAAAACCGGGTCCTAGCTCCCAGCGGCTCGTGCGGTCGGGGCCCACGCAGGCCGTGGGCTGGGACTGACCGGCAGTGGCAGGACTAGTGTTGAGCAGGTGGGGGCAGGATTTGGGGGATTGGCAGAGCTGGGGCGGGGAATAGAACAAGACTAGGCTGGCAGGGGGCTGTGGATCAGGAGTCAGGAGCCCAGGACTGGGCTGGCAGGGGCTGCGGGTTGGGAGTGAGAGACACTGGCAGGGCTGGGGGCCTACGGGGTGAGGTGCCGGCGGGGGTGAGGGTGCTGGCAGGGCTGGGCGGGGGCAGGCTGTGAGGCAGGGGTGAGGGGCACTAGCAGGGCGGGGGCTGCAGGAGTGAGGGTGTCAGCAGCAGGGCTGGAGGGGCTGGGTGGGGTGGGGCTGGGCTGTGGGGCAGGAGAGAGGCACCAGCAGGGCTGTGGGGTTGGGCAGGGGCCTGCAGGGCAGGGGTGACAGGCACCAGCAGGGCTGGGGGGGGGCTGTGGGAGTGAGGGGCATCAGCAGCAGGGCTGGAGGGGGCTGGACTGGGGTGAAGGGCGCCAGCAGGGCTGGGCGGGGAGGGGGGCTGCAGGGCGGGGGTGAGGGGCGCCGGCGCTGGGTACCTGGCGGTGCTGTTTTCTCTCTGCCCCTCGGGGCCCGGGCTGGGCGACTCCTGCCCCAGGTGCTCCAGGGCGGAGTGCGAGTGCCGGTGCTGGTGGCCCTGCACCTCCAGGATGTCCAGGTGGCTGACGTGCCCATGGCCCAGCGCCTCATGCTCCATCTGCACCACCTGCACCCCGGCCCAGCCCCAGGCTGCGCAGCAGGCGGGTGAGCCCCTCAAAGGACAAGGTGCCGTTCTGCCCATAGAGCCCGAAGAGCTGCTGCAGGTAGTAGCCTTGCTCCTGCTCCGCGTCCTGCAGCGGGCCCCCCCCCAAGGCGGGCAGGGCGTGGAGGGGGCCGGCGGGGGGCGGGGGGTGGCACCGGCCCGGCAGCAGGAGGGCAGCGACCCAGAGTCCAGCCAGCAGGAGCCACGGCTGCCGCCCCTCCATCTGCAGGGCTGAGCCTGGTGCTGTGTGGGGGGAGGGGGAGAGGAGCCGTCAGCTGGGTCTCACCTGGCCAGGTGCCCGGGGTGGGGCGCCCCCTCACGGGAGGTCGGATGGTGCGGGGGGGGCAGAGCTGGGTCATGAATGGGCCTCTCCCATGTGGCCTGTTCTACCACGTGGCTGGGGGGGGGCGCAGCTGGGCACCACCCGGCAGTCGCTCACCTGGGCTCTGGGCAATGGGGCCAAATCAAGCCAAAGAAGCCCCTAACGCCTCTCCCGCCGCCCTCGGGCCCGGTAAATGTCGCGTCCCGGCTGCCTCCCGCTTACAACGCCCACACGTGGCCCCTCTCGCCAGCCACCCCCACTCAGACCAGCTGGGGCTGGGTCAGCTGGACTGTCTGTGTCCTGGGGGAGAACTGATGGGACCTACAGTTCATGCCCACACCTTGTCTGCCTGAGGCAGGGGGGTGCAGTGAGCCGAGCCCAGCCCAACCCTGAGACGCAGGAGAGCAGGGCTCTGGCCTCGGCTCTGGCCTGCTGGGTCCCAGCAGACAGGTCCCAGCCTTGTCCTGTGCCTCAGTTTCCACTCCTACCCTTTGCCTAGTGAGCTGTTTGGGGCTGTGACTCGCTCTTGCCCTGCATCTGGGCAGCTCCATATGGTGGGGCAGGGGGAGGGGAGGGGAGGGGAGGAGGGGGAATTAGCTGCTTCAACTGGCCCAGGACAGTTAAAACATTAGTGACTGAGGTCTGAGTCTTTTCCAATCCACCCAGCGGGGGAAGCTGAGAGTCTGCCCAGGGTTTCCAGTGGGGAAACTGAGGCAGGGAGCAAGAGTTGCAGCTCCCTCCGGGAAGAGGCGGGAGGGAGGGGTGTGTGTCTGAACAGCAGACACCGTGTGCAGGGAAAGAGGGAATCAGCCCTGAAAACAACCTCAGGCAGAACCCACCTGCTGCTGGCTGTTCCCCGAGGATCTGGCCCGGGGTGGGGTCGGGGTTGTCCCGCGGCGAAGCAGGCGCAGTCGTGGGGCAGGGCCGCGGGGTCCCGGGGCAGGCCCTTGCCTGGCAGGCAGCAAACGCGGGGACCTTCCTGCGTGAACGAGCTGGCCAGCCGGAGCCGCCAGACGGGACGGCAGCCCCGGGGAGGGAGCTGGGCTGGGGATTTGAAGCAGGCGTGGCTGAGGAGTGTGCGCTGACCGAGTGACACGGCGGCTCCGAGCGCCTGGCTTAGGCCCAGCTCTGCCAAGGCCCCCCTGCTGCGTGTGTAACCACGTACCTTGAGTCCTGCCCCTCCTGGCTCCCCCTGGACTCAAGCCCATCAAAAGCCAGTCCGACGGCCGTGCCCAGCTGACTGAGGGACTTTTGGGCCAGGGAGCCTGGGAGCTGCCCCTTGCCCCAGGGAGGCATGAAGGGAACCCGCGTTTATCCATGGGCCAGACCTGCGGAACTCCCCGCTGTATTGTGTGCACGGCCCAGCCCCCCTTGTGCCACAGCTGGGCAAACAGACCCACCAACACACCCTCAGCGCTCCCAGCGGCTGCGATTGTCACCTCGTTCCCCAGGGCTGCCCCCAGCCCAGTGTTCTCGCTTTGTGGTAGGTTTGTACAGTACCTGGCGTAATGAGTGGTAGCCTCACACTGCCACCGGAGCAGGGAGCCCCGCCCTACAACACTAGGGCCCTGGGCCGAGTCCTTGGGGGGGGAGGGCTGGATGGGAGAGGGAGACCAAACTAACCACTCTCCTGCGTCAGGGCATGACCCGCCCTCGTGGCCAGGAGGGAACTCAGCCTGCGGGCAGGTTAGTGCGGAACAGCCTGGGGGGAAGGGCGCCCAGCACCTACCTGAGTAGCAGCTGGCCCCACTGCCGGGCTCTGTGCTGTTTATCGGCCTCCCGAGTGGGCGGGGCGTGATCGGGGCCGGGTGAAGGTGCAATTTTGCCTGCTTGGCGGCCTTGACACTCCCCGCCAAGCAGCCGCGTCTGGCCTGTGCGCGGCAGCGCGGGGGCGGGGTTGTGCAGATCCTGGCTGGGAAGGGGAGATGGGCCGTTAGCCTGCTGACCCTTTGACTCAGCTGGGGTCCAGGGGGTGCAGGCCGGGCATGACAGGGTGGGGGGAACTGGGGTGATCACAGCGGCGTGGAGCCCAGCCCCTGCCCTCTGTCTAGTCTGTGGGGAGGGGTCGAGCCTCCTTCCCCCCCCTCACTGCAACACAGGAAAGGACCTGCTGGGTCAGATCGTCCTGGGTGTTCCAGTTGGTCACTGCCCCACCCCTAACGCCCCAAGCTGGGATTCCTGGGTCCCTTGCCCCCCTGACATCTGGGTCTGAGCCCCCCTCATGCTGCAGTGCCTGGTCTCACAGACGAGAGACCCACACCCCGGGAGAACTCCAGCTCAACGGCCTGATGCTACGTGGGTTTCCTGCGGGGTGTCCTCCCCACCCAGCATGCTGAGGGTGTTGCGCTGACAGAGGCCCCTGGCTTTGGGAGGGCCGGGTGGCTCGGGGTTATTAAAATGCCCCCAGCCTTGGTCTGGGCTGTTACCAGCTCCAGCAGACCCTGGGTTCCCCTTCCCTTCTCCAGAGTTGCTGTGAGCTGCCACGCTCCGCCCCAGAGGTGGCTGCATTTCCAGGGGCAGCAGGCCCATTCGGCGCAGCAGAGCCCCATGATGCTGGGACAGGCCAAGGCACGATGGGGAGAGGATGCTGGGGAAGGGGCAGAAGCTCTTATGCTGGTGGGGGCAGCAAGTGTCCTTGGCAGCCAGGTTTGCAAGCCCAGGTGGCTTTGTTGGTTGAGTTAATGTTTCACCCGCCTGATCATTCAGACCTAAAGCTCAGGCCTGTCTCTTCCCCCCCCGCCACCACCACTCCCCCCGCACCTGCTGGGCCAGCCCTGTGTCAGACCGGGCAGCTGCAGTGCACCGGGGGGCACGGGCCCTGGCTGGCGGCTGGTGTGGGGCCGGAGTCAGACGGGCCCTGGCTGGCAGCTGAGTCCCATTTCCAGCTGGGGGGGTGGAGGGTTGGAGCTTGCTGATGTGGCCCATGTGACAGCACCCCCCCCCCCCTTTATCACCCCACCAGCAGGAGAGATCAAGGGTCAGGCGCTGAGAAGCGCCTTGGGGGGAGGGCTGGGGAGGCCGCCTTATAACACAGATCCAGAAACTCGGCATCTCGAATCCCTCTCCCGTCTGTGCCCCTCCCGGCCTCGAAAGACTCCAGGGCAAAGGTCAAGCCGCTTGGCCGCGTGCACAATATCTAGGGCAGGCCCCATGGCCCCACCCCCTCCTCCAGCATGTGTTGCTTCAGCAAAGACGTGCCCCCGTGTCACATTCAGCTTGGACCCTCTGCGTTGTAATAACTGCACGCACGGCCCTTCCCTTACTCGCCACGCGCTGTGCAAAGGTGGGAGCGTTGCCCCAGCTCAGAGATGGGGAAACTGAGGCAGGGAACGAGCACAGGGCCGGGCCAACAACCAGCTCTTCCAAGGGCTGGGGCCGCATGCTGCCCACTAGGCAATGCCGCTTTTGGATTGGGCACAGCTGGAGCCGAACTATGTAACGGCTGGGTGCAGCTGGGTTTGTTTGCTCACACCCCAGATGCCACTAGCCAGTCCCGGGGGGCATTTCCACTGACGTGCTCTGGTTTCAGGCCCCAGACTAGGGTTCAGCGCTGAGTTCAGGCCGCCCCCTCCACTGCCAGCTCCCCACCGTGTCCTCAGCCAGCACATTATCGCCCCGTGCCTCAGTTTCCCCAGCCGTCCGACGAAGACCGCAATACCCCATCCTGTGTCTGCCTGGTTTATTTTGGGCTGGCTCGCTCTCTGCGGTGGCACGTCTGGCCCACTGGGCCACTGCGTGTCCGTGGTGGGCCCCCGACGCTACTGTCACACGCACAAGGTAATGCCCAGTGGCACAGCACACGTGCACCATGGGGGCCTGCGCCAAAGCCCGGGGGGAGCTGGTGCACAAACAGGGATCAACTGCAGCAGGAGCTTTGCCTGACCAAAGCCCACGGGAAGGTCCTCCGCTTTGCAAAGCACTTTGAGAGCAAACTGGCCCCTGCCAGCCTGGAAACCAGCTGGGAAGGGGGGGCGGCCCAGCTTGATCCTGGCCTGGTGAGTGATGGTTGCTTCCCGGGTGTCAAGGGGTTAACCCCAGCATCGTGGGAACAGGGAGATTGTTTTATATTTCCGCAGTGCCAGCCCCCTGTGAGCGGGCGGCCCCCGCCTAGACATCGTGTTTTCCAGACGGACTCCTCAAGGCCAGGGTGGAAGGGGGAAGTGTTGATGCGGTGCAGGCAGGGCTCAGGTGCCAAGCGGTTTCCTCCCTCCTGCCCGCTGCAGGGCTAGAAATGCCTGGGAGGTTCCCATGACTCCAGGAGCTGGCTCTGTCCCCTCACGTGCTTGACGGCCGCCTGGACCCCTCCCCAGGAACTGTGCCTGGCCAAAGCCGGGAGGGTGGGAGAGAGTCCTACCCCAGTCCCCGCCCGTCCTCCCCGTGGCCGTCCAAACCTGCTGTCTCTGCCGCTTGGGCGCCTGCCGGCTTTGCGAGGATGCACCTGGCAGTGCCAGGTCCTGCTGAGGTTCCCCGGCGCAGGGCCAGACTGCGCCAGGGGCTGTACAAACACGCCAAGAGCGCCCGGTAAACACGCCAGGAGCGGCCGGCCGCATCAGGCCTCTGGGAAACCAGCCTGGAGCCGTTTCCACGCCCGCCCAGAGGGCTGCGACTAGCCACGGGTGGGTGCCAGCCACCTGCCCTGACCCCAAACCACCAGCTAAAAAGGCTGGCGCCAGTGGGCAGCTGTGCCGGCTGCAGCCCCCCTTCGGTTTGCTTGGCGGGGGGCAGCCTTGGAGGGGCTGATTCTTGTCTGTCAGGACTCAGCGCTGCTCCGTGGCCGTCTCTGCTCCCCTCCCCCGTTGGGGGATCCCCCCCCCCAAAAGGCAGGGGAAGGAAACGCACGTACCTGGAGCAGCGTCCCAGTCCTGCCCCTTGGCTGCCTAGTCTGGCTGCTGCGGTA
This sequence comes from Rafetus swinhoei, assembly GCA_019425775.1. NCBI lineage: Eukaryota > Metazoa > Chordata > Testudines > Trionychidae > Rafetus > Rafetus swinhoei. The sequence continues at coordinate 7,034,898 of JAFJHL010000157.1, read as the reverse complement.
CCTGAGGGGCAAGGGTCAGGCAAGTCTCCCCGAAGCCCAGCCCCTTCCCCCCCCCGCCACCCAATGGGGCCTGGCTGAGGGTTAGGGAGGAGCCTGGAAGGGCAAGTCCCCTGTGGGTTTCCTGCCCCATCAGCCTCCCACGGCGCAGCCCTGCACAGACCCCGGCTGGTGTCGTCACGTGGCAGGAGCCGGGGCCTGGTGCTTGGGTGCGGACCCCAGCCCAGAGCCTCGGGGTTACCCCACCAGTCAGGGGCAGAGCTGGGGCAGGGGGCCCACGAACCAGGTTTCCTGCAGCCCCCCTACCCAGGGGGCCCCGCCACCTCCCTTTGCATTTTGGGCCCATTTAGCGCTTGCCCCCGGCAGAGGGAATCGTGCCCCGGGGATGGGCCCGGGGGGGATTTACGAGGCCTCTGGCCTGGGCCAGCTGGTACCACCCAGAGGGCCTGGCTGCTGCCAACACACAGAGCCGGGGTTGGGTTGGGAAGGGGGGTTCCTCTCAGCCCCAACAAGCCGCTGTGGGGCCGGAGTCAGACGCCAGTAGAACTGGTGATGGGCGCAGGGGCCCGGGCAAGCGACCACGCGGCAGGCGGAGGTGGGTGGTGGCACGGTCTTTATTCCAACACAGGCCTGGGCACGTCTGACACTCAGCTCAGGTGGGACAAGGAAAGGTGGGGGGAGGGCTTAATGGGGACAAGGGGGGGCAGCTGGGAGCAGAGCATTCTCCAAACCAGCAGGCCCGATCCTGCTGGGGGGTCCTCCCTAGGCGGGCAGCCGTGACAGCCCTTCCTGCCCACAGTCGGGCCGAAGGGGCCTGGAGCCCAAACGCTCCATCTAGCCCCTGCCACGGGGCAGCCTGTCCAGGGAGCTGCCCCCACCAGCTCCAGGCTGCGAAAGGGGCGTCAAGGGGAAGGGGGGGACTCATGGTGACGGAGACGTGTCTCCTAGGAACCGGGCTGAGCCCCGGCAAACTCATCACTCCTCTCTTGCCCTGCGTTTGCCCCCAGGATTCCCGCTGGTCTGGGGGGGAGGGAGACTTGGCCCCAAAGTCAGTCTTCCACAGCCTCAGCAGAGACACCCAGGCCCAAAGGGGCCCCTCCTAGGGGGAAGTGGAGCGCCCCGCTGTTGCCCCCATGTTACACCCTTAAAAGGCCCTGGGATGCTCCTGGCTCCTGAACCCACCTGCCAGAAGCGGCTTTCGAACGTTTGCTAAAAAGTGTCGGGATATTTGTAAAAAAGCCCCCAAAGGAGCAAAATCCAGAGAGATGGGTCGGGGGGAAGGGGGGAGCAGGGAGATCCTGGGGGGCAGGGCTGCAGCTGAGTTTCAGAGCCGAGCCCTGCGGCTAAAGGGCTGGTTTCCAAATGGGGGGGACCTCCCTCCCCATCCCTGCTCAGGAGAATACCACAGTCCTGGTTCAAACGGCCACGACCGCAGCGGCCAGAACGCTCCGGATTTCGCGGGCTCTGATCCAGCGACGGCTGGACACAGTCTCTCCCCTCTGCCCCGCAGCTCGCCTCCCCCCACCCCGGCGCCTCAGCTGTGGGGCCCAGGGCGAGCCGGCACCAAGCCTGGGCAGGGTCCCAGCCCGGAGGCGTTATCTCTTGCTGCTTCGCCGGGTCTCTTTGCCGTTGCTGATGGGGTTGGAGGAAGAGCCCGACCCAGCTGAGCCCGCGCCCTGGTGGTTCGGCTGGCTCCTGGTGATCCGGCCGCTGGTGGGGTGGACCGGGACGCTGGGCGGGTGCGGGGGGCCGCTGGGACCTGGGGCGCCCAGCCCGTTGCTGTTCTGGTTGTCGGCAGCTGAAACCAAAAGCCACAGATTCAACAGGGAAACCCACAACAAACGCTGGTTCCCAGCCCCCGCTGCTCTCACCACTCCACCCTGCTCCCCTCTCAGAGGGTGGGGGAGAGAACCCAGGAACTTCCGGCCCCCGCTGCTCTACCCCGCTGGACTCCCCTTGCCTGGCTCAGAGATGGGGGTACAGCTGGCCTGTGGAGCTAGCATGGCCCCAGGGGGATTCCCCTACCTGGAGATGATGTGGAGGGGCCCGGGGCGGTCTGGGAAGCGGCAGGCGTCGCGTTGTCATTCTGGGCCTGAAGGAAAGGGAAGAGAAAGCTCATGGTCCCGGATCTCTCAGGATCCCAGCCGCCCGCGGGACAGAGAGACGCCCGCTTCTGGGCAGCAGCCAGCACAGCCACACGTCTCCGCCAGACACAAATCCACCCCCCCAGCTCCTCAGGAGCAGGGCCGGCAACGCTCCAGTGCCCGCTGGGCATCCCAGCGCCTGGGTCGAGAGCAGGAAGCCCCACTGGCTTTTTCCCAGAGCCGCAGCATGTCCGGTGGGCATCCACAGGTGAGCAAATCCGATGACCCCGCTGGATGGGCCCCCCAGGAGAGACTTTGTTCCCAACCCCGCAGCTGGGAACCAGCTGGTACTCACAGCTTTGCTCTGGGATGGCTGGTTCACGTACTCTGGGTTGGGTTCGCTGAAGTTCGGGACCTCAGAGTAAACCATGCAGAACCTAGGGGGGGAAATAGCAGGTCAGCAAGGACACCAGGACCCCGGCCAACCCCCTCCCTCCTCTAGCACTCAGCCCTATGCCAGGCCAGGGCTGGGAATAGCGCCCCAAGCATGCAGTCTCCCCTGCTCTAACCACCAGACCATGCCACCCTCCCAGGGCTGGGAACAGAACCCAGGAGTCCTGACTCCCGGCCCCCACCTGTTCTAAATGCCAGCCCCTCCTGAGTAAACACCCACAGGGCCAGCTGGGCTGACTGCCTGGGGAGCCCCGGCAGGGCAAACGGCTCCAGTTTGGGGCTGCCCCGAACATTCTCCCCTCCCCAGCCCCGTAAGGAGCCCGGACTCAAGCAAGCTACGCCCCCAGCATGACGCTGATGGTCCTTCCTTACTCTCCGATTTTCTGCAGGTCTCCTCCGCGCCCCGTGTAGAGGGTCAGGCAGCCTTTGAAAACTGACGCGTAGCTGAAAGCAAGAGGAATCATAGAATCATAGAACCGTACAGCTGGAAGAGACCCCAGGGGGTCATCAAGTCCAACCCCCTGCCCTAGGCAGGACCAATCCCAACTAAATCAACCCAGCCAGGGCTTTGTCAAGCCGAGACTTAAAAATCTCTAGGGATGGAGACTCCACTACTACCCTAGGGAACCCATTCTAGGGCTTCCCCACCCTCTTAGGGAAATAGTTTTTCCTAATATCCAACCTGGACCTCTCCCACCGCAACTTGAGACCATTGCTCCTTGCTCTGCCATCCGTCACTACTGAGAACAGCCTCTCTCCAGCCTCTTTGGAACCTCCCTTCGGGAAGTAGAAGGCTGCTCTCAAATCCCAAGCTCTAGGGTTAAATTGCAGTGGCGGCTGCAGGCCAGAAATTTCACACGGTGCGTGGGCAGAAAACGGGGAGGGCTCCGATTCTCCCTTCCCCTGGCCCCGCACTTGGGGGAGGCTCCTTTGTGGTCCCGGTGCTGGCCAGGGTCACCTCCCAGTGTAAGCGAGAGCCACCCCGAGGCTGCTCCGACGTACACTCTGCTTCCTACAACCCTGTGGGCTGGAAGAACCACCCTGGCAGGGTTGTGCGCTGCTCCAGCTACGCCACCAGGGGGCGCTCGAGCTGTTCTTTCAAGCGGCTCCCAGACAAGCAATAATTATAGTTTGCGGTAGGCAGGGAGTTGAGATGAGATTCCCTTCATTTAGCATGGCCAGGATTTCTCCTCTGGCTACAGGGACAGCCAAATCCTGCCCCGAAGTCGTGTCCAATTAGCTCGGTGCGTGCACATGCGGGAAGGATCTTTTCCAGGGAACCCTCGCTGGCTTTTTAAAAATATTGTGTTTATGTATTTAAAATAACAAAGAGTCCGGACCCACGCACACAGCCCCTACGATGCAACCTCCGTCCGCAGGAATTGGGCCTTTTTGCCAGGCAGGGAGCCGTCTCCAGAAAACCCCAGCCCCCCTTCTACAGCCCATCTGCAGAGTGAGCAAATTCGGGCTATTGCGGAGCTATTCCTGATCCTGTAGGAACCCAGAGCTCGTACGTAGCTCAGAGCAGACCAGACCTATTTGCCCAGGCCGGTATCTCCCTCAACAGGTGACCGGGAACGGAGGCTTTGCTGTCACCGAGAACGAAAGCCAGGGAGCTGAACAGCCTTAGCCGTGGAGAACTCCGGTGAGCCCCCCACCTGGTCTACCAAACCCTGAATGAGCTTGTCTCGGGAGCGAGCAACTGCTGCTGGGCTAGGGGTTGGGGGGGTTAGGCTGACGAGCGGGGCACGCAGCCAATGCGATCGGGTCCAGTGGTCCCACCCTCTTCCCGCAGGGTCTCACCTACCCTTTGGTCAATCGGATGATGTCTCCTGGCTGAATGAGGTTCCCTACATCGTCCCACACGGAGATGTTGATGCTGCCAGTTTTGTCGGCTACTTTGCACGTCCGCACCTCGTGGCCATCCTTGGTCTTGGTCACCCGACCTGCAGGACAGAGCAAAGCGTTGGGTTTGTGGGGCATCTCCATGGCAATACCGAGGTACCTAGAGGTGTGAGCCGCTGCGGGCTAGACAAGGCATTGTACAAACTGGTCCCTGCCTCACAGTCTAAGGGCCCGATCCTATGACCCCGAGCCGAGCCACAGCAGCAAACATGAGTGAGGCTGGACACAAATTTGGTGTCTCAAAAATGAACACTAAGCAGCAGGGGGAGGAGGTGAAATCTAGCCACACCTGAGAACTGATTGCAACAGTTACACGGAATTTCATAAGCTATTTTCCAGCCCTCTTGCCCGTCATTGGTACCCACCTGTCTCCAGTACTATAAAAATAAGGTTCAAGTTTTTCAAGCCGGGTTTAATGTCCTTCACACAGGTCTCTGTCGTCATACTGAGCAACTTCTGGCTTCCAGCACGTTATCTGGGCAAAGCACAATCAAACGGCGAATTGAAAAGAAAGCGACCCTCAACACACATACCAGAAAAGGCAGGTACTGGCTACTGTAGGCAGGGTGCGGAGAATGCACTCACATGGACAAATGTGCCAGATCAGAAGCTAAGTGTTTATTATTGAGCCGGTACTCCAAAGATTAGCAAATACTGCTTAGGGGGATGCTGTGTAGGTAGAATGAAACATCCTCCTGGTGATTTATCCCCAAAGGAAAGAATACAAAATGGCAAGTGCATTTGAAGATCCTTGCAAGAACAGTGCATCTGTATTGTATTTCTGTGCAAATTTCTATCAGAGTCCAGAGTCCTACAGTAAAATTGCATCCATTTCTGTTTGCACCGATTGTAGCCGTGAGACAGACTGTAGCGGGAAAAACACACTTCTGCACACATGCATTGCAACCCTCATCCGGACCAACACTTCATCCTGCTATTGTGGAAAAATCACCATCCTGCAAATTGGACCCAATCAGCAAAACTTTTACTGGCTCATTACAATAAAATACCGACACTGAAAACCACCTGGGGCATCCTTCTTTTTAACCTGCAAACTCAGAACCAGAAACTCAAACCATGGGGATCTGAAACACTGATGAAGTGGGGGTTTTGCCCACGAAAGCTGATGCCCAAATAAATGTATTAGTCTTTAAGGCGCCACAGGACTCCTTGTTGTTTTATCTTTTGTACAAATCCCAGCTCTCATTTCACACCACGGCCAAGCAAAATGCCTGTTTCTCTTTGTGTATAAATTGCAACACTTCCCCCTTCAGTCAAACTAATGCAAGAAACGTGCTTTATTTTCCTGGGGTTGGGGGTTAAGGCTAAGTCACAGCAGGGAATCAGATCGTTCACATGCTGGTGGAAATTCCTGCAGGGGGGAGAGAAAAGAGACACGACTGGGGACTGAGAAAATAACAACGAAGCAACTTAGCAGATGTGCAGGTTCGCTGCGGTGGTGCATGGACCCTGCCTATTCTGCAACGTGCATGCACCTTGCCCTGCAATGCGCACATGCAAAGGGGTTCCAGTCCTTGCAGCACCCCTTGCCAAAGCTCCGGAGGCTGCTGCTGGAGGGGGGAGGGCTGGAGGGGAAATCAGGGGTCCCCTCCCCGGCCCCCCCATTTCCCTGTAAAACTGACCTGATGGAACGTTGGGTTGCAGACATTCCAGGAAGTATCCAGCGGCGTTCTGGGTAGCCAATCACAGCCCCTGGACGCCTTTCGACATGCATGAGAGTGCTACACCGCCAGCCAATTGCACCGCAGGGGGAGGCCTGGCACGGAGGCATTAAAGGCACAGTAACATCAATTGCACGTGTGTGTATTTTTTCCAATGGGGGGAGATGCGAGCTTTTCCTGCCTCGCCCCCCATCTGATGGATGTACATTGCACTCGGAGCAGTGGAGCCCAGATTGAATCCCCTGATTTGCCTGGACCATGCACACCCTGGTGCCTGCCTCTTATAAGTTCTGTTAATGTGCACGACATACGTAGCTCATGCCATGGCCTTGCGGCTGGACCTGTATGGATCACACATGCGGGGGCAGCATGGCTGGCCACGCATTGTTACTGCTGTTCATGATGTGTATTGCCTGGCACCTACATGGTCGGTCATGGAGCAGGGCCTGTTGTATTAGATGGTGTAGAACTGCAGAAAAAAAACATTCCCAAAGTGGGTATCCACTCATATATTCCAAGTTGTCAGCCCATGAGATAATATCTTTTATTGGACCAGACTTGGTGGGTGAGAGAAACACATGAAGCCATGCAGGCCTCTATGCAGAGGTGGTGTAAAAGTACACCCCCCCCCCATGGTCCCCTAAGTAAGCATGCTCCTGCTGGCCAGAGGAAGGCAGGTAGGGTTGCCAGGTGTCCGGTTTTGAACCGGACAGTCCAGTATTTGAGCTTTCTGTTTGGGAAACAAATTGAGAAAATATAAATGTCCAGTATGTTCTAAATAAGATGTAGTGTTGATTGTGATGTAATGTCAAGTGTGTCCCTTTTGTTGAAACCATCTGGCAACCCTAAAGGCAGGAGTGGCGCACTGCCCGAGCCCGAGCCTCCCTCCTCCACACTCTGGCCTGCCAGGGGAAGGCTGGGGCTGATCTTCCTGCTTACTTGGGGAACCATGGGGGGTGCATTCACACCCTTACGGTCCACATTTACAAAAAAGCACCCCCCCCCCACACACAGAAATTTCTGCGTACGGGCCTGGCATGGATGGACTCATGTGGCTCATGCATTCCATCGCAAGGTACCTGCATGGATGTGGATATCCGTGGCTCATTTTTGCAGCTATTGACGCGGATACAAATTTTGTATCTAAACCTCAGCAAATCTGCAGACATCCGCTTTACAGACGCAGGTATCCGCATCTGCAGATGTCAGTGTGGACAGCCGCAGCTCCGTTTTGGATACAAATTTTGTATCTGCCCATGGCTCTACCAGGAGGAACTAGGGTCAGGGACGGACAGACACACGTGCACACACACATTGGCTGGGACAAACACCGAGAGGACTATGGCGAGGGACAGACACAGGGAGGACTAGGATCAGGGACAGACAGACGCATGGGTTCAGGACAGACAGACGGGGGGAGGACTAAGGGGAGGGACAGACACAGGGAGGACTAGGATCAGGGACAGACAGACGCATGGGTTCAGGACAGACAGACGGGGGGAGGACTAAGGGGAGGGACAGACACAGGGAGGACTAGGCTCAGGGACAGACAGACGCATGGGTTCAGGACAGACAGATGGGAAGAGGACTATGGGGAGGGACGGACACCAGGAGGACTAGGATCAGGGACAGACAGACACAGGAAGAACTAGGGACAGACGGACACAGGGAGGACTAGGGACAGACGGACACAGGGAGGACTAGGATCAGGGACAGACAGACACAGGAAGAACTAGGGACAGACGGACACAGGGAGGACTAGGATCAGGGACAGACGGACACAGGGAGGACTAGGGACAGACGGACACAGGGAGGACTAGGATCAGGGACAGACGGACACAGGGAGGACTAGGGACAGACGGACACAGGGAGGACTAGGATCAGGGACAGACAGACACAGGAAGAACTAGGGACAGACGGACACAGGGAGGACTAGGCAGGGGCGGACAGACACATGGGCAAGGACGGACAGATAGGCTCAGGAGGGAGCCAGCATGGAGGGAAGCCCCGCCCCGTCCCCAAGCTCCGCCCCGTCCCGCTCTTGAGCCCGAGGCGGCGCGCCCGCTGACCATAGAGCGGCCCCCCTCCCCTCCGGAGGGGTAGAGCGGCCGGCGACCATAGAACGCTCGTCCCCTTCCCCCGCGGGCGGCTGGAGTGTCGCATCCGGGCGGGGCGCCCCCGTGTTTCCGGCGGGGAGGGGGGGTTGCGTCGCAGCGCCGGGGCCGGGCGGGGGCCGGGGAGGCTGCGGCCGCCTCTGAGCCCTGCAGGGTCCCGGAGCAGCCCGAGGAGCCGGGGCTCGGCGCGGTACGTGCGGGCGGGCACGATGGGGGCATTGGGACCGTGGGGAGGGGCTGGGAGGGCTCAGGGCAGGGTCTGGGGCTGGTGGGGGCATTGGGACTGTGTGGGGAGGGGCTGGGAGGGCTCAGGGCAGGGTCTGGGGGCTGGTGGGGGCATTGGGACCGTGGGGAGGGGCTGGGAGGGCTCAGGCAGGGTCTGGGGGCTGGTGGGGGGCATTGGGACTGTGTGGGAGGGGCTGGGAGGGCTCAGGCAGGGTCTGGGGGCTGGTGGGGGCATTGGGACTGTGTGGGGAGGGGCTGGGAGGGCTCAGGGCAGGGTCTGGGGGCTGGTTAGGGGCATTGGGACTGTGTGGGAGGGGCTGGGAGGGCTCAGGGCAGGGTCTGGGGGCTGGTTGGGGCATTGGGACTGTGGGGAGGGGCTGGGAGGGCTCAGGGCAGGGTCTGGGGGCTGGTGGGGGCATTGGGACCGTGGGGAGGGCTCAGGGCAGGGTCTGGGGGCTGGTGGGGGCATTGGGACTGTGGGGGAGGGGCTGGGAGGGCTCAGGGCAGGGTCTGGGGATTGGTGGGGGCATTGGGACCGTAGGGGAGCGGCTGGGAGGACTCAGGGCAGGATCTGGGGGCTGGTGGGGGCATTGGGACTGTGGGGAGGGCAGGATCGGGGTCTGTGGAGGCTGGAATACGGGGTGCGGTGGGGATGGGTGTTTTGGGGGAGAGACTGGGAAGGCAGGTTCTGGCAAGGAGAGTATGGGGAGACTGGGGTGTCTGGCTGAGGGAGGGAGGTTTGGGCTCACAGTTTGGGGCAGGGGCTGAAGGTTGGCAGGGGATGATTTGGGTGGGGGCTGTGAGTGGAGGTGGCCAAGGGCGAGCGGTCTGCTGGGGGGGCTGTGGAGAGAGGCTGAGAGGGGGCCTTTAGGGAGCTGTGTGGTTATACAGGTTCCACCCAAGTGTTCATTGAAGGCTACAGGGACCCCGTTAGTTCAGGGCAGTGATTGAGACACTTGCTGCCAGAACTTTTTTTTTTTTTTTTTCTTCAAGTTTAGTGACTAAGCAAATAAACACGATTTAAAACCCCCAAGATCCTTTCCCTCCCCCGGGTGTCTGTGCCAGGAAACGAGCTCTAATTCATCCTGATGAGCGTCCTCTGACTTTGGTGTCTGGTAATATTTCATACCCGCAGCATAAACGTGACCCAGGCTGGTGGAATCTGAGTAACTTGAGGCTGCAGCACTGCCTGGGCTGCTGCTAAATTGTTGCTGAGAAAATGGGGAGAAATACTGTTGTTTGGAGGAATAGGGAGGTTCAGCCTTTGTTATGTTGCACTACAAATGCTCGGTGCCTCTCACAATAAATGCTCTCCTAATAGGCTAGCTTTTAATTGGGTAGGGAATTGTTGCTGTTATGGTGAGTTATTGAAATTTGTAGCCTCTGGGTGCTACTTTATTTCAGGCAGGATTGGGGACTCTTTTTTTTTTTTTTTTTGTACACCCTTAGGAGACCACAGTCTAGAACACAGTGGCATGAAGTGAGGGAATTGATCAAATATATACAGTGTCTATATATGTATTTGATAAGTTATATATACACTCTCTTAACTAATAAGAGAGAATGCAGGGAACGTTTAGCACATTGTAGTTTACTAAGTGCTGTATGAATCTGTTGTCATCCAAAGTTCAGTTGTTTGCCCAGGCATTTGAGGCAGGGTAGGGAGTACCGAGAAGTGAAGACTAAAGGTGAATGAGGGTCAGTGGTTCATGGTGAGAGTTTGTGATGGGTGAGGCTGGGTGTAATTTTATAAAGACAAATAAATGCTGAGATACGCAAGCTCCCAGAATCTTAGCACAATGCTCTTTTTTCTCCAAGAAAAATCCAGTACAGTAGTGACAGATGTGCTTTGTATTGTAGTAGTGAATTTTGTGTGTGATGAGATAAAATATATATTATTATTATTTATTATTATTTATTATCACGATCACTAGTTGTTTTTAAGTTGTTCTGTGGTAGTTTGAAGAACTATATTTGACCAGATTGCATAGTTTCGAAAGTTCCGCATTTACCTATCGGGAAGTACACACTTTCGTCCAGTGTTTCCCTTTCTGCTGTCTGAAATAATTCCAAGACAACCTTCCTGATCTGAAAATTCCTTGTTACCTGAAATTGGGTTATGTCCCTACCAAGTATCAATTGTACTGAAAACTTTCCTCAGCCAAAGCTTTACTTTGTCCAAATAACCTAAGAATTGATTCAGACAAGTGAGGTTTGGGCGGTGGGTGGGGGGCTGAAATTTCCAGTGTAATTGAAGCAGAGTGGGGGAAGTAGCTGGTTAATTGGGTTTTTAGTCCCATGCCAGTCACGTGTACCCAGCACATGGTACAACACCCAATGGAATGATTATTACCTAAGACGCATAGGAGCATCCAGACCGGAATAAATATTTTGCTACTGAAACAATGCAATGAGCAAACTTTTAGCTCTTTGGAGAACAAGGTGTTACAAAAGGCCTTGGGCACAAAGTGGTATTTTTCCAGGTGGCTCGCATGCTTCAGATCCGTGTCATTAAAGAGGACGTGTGTCTGTTTCTGCTCAAAGGAGAGGAGGAAGCCTTGGCTGAAAAGGCTCAGACTGGTTGTATCACAGGGTTGCAGTCTCGTTAGGCAGGTTTTAAAGGTGTTTTGCAGCAAGTGTTTTTTTAAGAAATAGCTGTGCATCTGGTGGGGGGGGGGGGTGTGTGTGGGGGTGAAATACACGTAGCTGCAGGCAAGTGCTTGGTGAAACAGGAGTTCCTGGGTAGAAAATGCTCAGTAGTCTTCCACGTGATGCCAGGAGTGCAGGATGGATGGATGTGGAGGGGGGGGAGGGGAGCCACACACCTTGCCATGTTTCTGTTTACCTTACTCCTTTTGTTCTCTTGTTCCTAGTCACACATCCAGCCTGTTTGTGACTTCCTGACTGTGGCAACAGATCTTGGTCACCGACAAGAATGACGTTTTAATCCGAACGAGGAGGAGGGGGAAAGATGGGCCACTGGGAGGAGCTCCTTCAAAAGAGCAATCAAAACCCAGTCCTGCATCTTTGCTGTTTCAGGAGGAATTCTGCCACAGAAGGTAAATATTTCAGCTCTAGTCTTCTGCCAGGTCTCGATCAGCCAAAAAAAGCTCCAGTCCCTGTGTGTGGCAATTCAGACACTGAATCAGCTGCTTCGTTTGTAAAGAACACTGTTGGGGGTGGAAGAGGTTAGTCACCCTTTCTATATGAACGAAGGGGCTGTAATTGAATTGAAATCACCTGTGTAAAAAAACTTAGTATTTGCTTCCGTAACAAGAGATGCAGCGTCAAGCGCTGATCTTGCATTGGGAATCTTATGGGCAGACACCCTGTGTCCATGACGATTTCACCGGAGCTCAGCACAGAGGCCCACCTGCCTGAAACCTAATGCAGAACATGGCCTTTACTCTGTGTACTGTGTCTTTCAGTGTTTCTTCTGTCTAGTCAGTTCCCCCAAGGAGAAATGGTTATTGTTTGGGCTAGGTACTGCCTCGGGGTCAGGCCCACACTGTGCTGGGGATTGTACAAACACAGAACAGAGACCTGTAAACCTCCACAGGGCCACCAAACCCATTATTCAATTCCAGGGGATTGCTTCAGGTTGAACCCCTCTAGTCCGGCACTTGTGGGACTTGGCCAGTGCCGAACCAGAGAATCTGCCAAACCACGGGAGGTCCATATTGTCTAGCAGCATTACCAACACTTCCACTGCTTGCTGGGCTCTGAGAAGACATTTGGGGTAAATTAGAGCTAAATAGCAGCCCAGAACTCTGGGAGCCAGGACTGGTGGCTGTAAACAAACTTTGAGACCACGGAAAACTTGGCCACGTCCATGATAAGTGGACATCTGGCGAACTGAAATCGTGCTGGACCAAAGAGTGCCGGACTAGAGAGGTTCAACCTGTATTTCAAGGTGGTTCTGTGCGAAACTGGATTCGGGGTGGGGAGTAAATTATTTGAAAAAGTCCAGTTGTGTTCCTTCACGCACTCATTTGACTGGTTGAACTTAAGGTTCTGACTGCATTTTTAAAAAGTAGTCCCTGCCCCTGCTAGTGGTTTCGGCTCGATTTCCACAGCAGGGGCTAGAATTTCAGAGTTAAATCATCCCCATCACGTTACCTGATGCTTTTCTAAGGAGGCAGATTCGCCATTACTTGCAGTAAAATGTGTCATTGTTCTTAAAAGAATCCTAACAATGAAGCTCATGTTGGAATCTGGAAAGGCCTCCCAGCTGGTAGGAGCTGTGACTGGAGGCCATTTATAGGGACCAAAACAGAAAAAGAATGGAAAGGTTAGTTGGGCTGCATAGTGTGTGTGTTTGCAATAAATCAGTCAGCTCAATACAAGTCGGCTTCCGCAGCTTGCCTAGGTGGCTTCGCAGCAGAAAGCAATAAATGTTTCTCCTGGAGCAGAGCCGTTAGTAACGTTATGCTGTAGGGACAGACTTGTTCATCTGTACTTTGATGAAATATTTCACTTGCCTCCCAGTGCTTAGGAAATAGTCCAAGAAGCGATGACTGTTTTCTCATGATACGTTTTCTATATGGTGGTCTAGCCAGGGTCACACCCTCAGCTTTCGCTTTGATAGTCCAGAGTTAATGACTCTGAAATCCTAGAACACCAGAACTGGGTGGGACCTTGAGAGGTCATCGATTCCAGTCCCCTGTAAGGATGTTAAGTAGCAGATCCATGACTAATCGTGGACTTGATACAATTTGTGGCTCTGCAGTTTAAATGTAGTAGGAGCTGGGCGTGCAGGCAGCCTGGCTCCCATTACATTTCAACTGCAGAGCTGCAATGGGGGTAGGTCCAGGACCCGGTGCAAGCCGGGACTAAAGCAGTCCCAGCTCACGCCAGGTCTGGACCACTGTGGTTCTTCCTTGTAAATATAGTAAGAGCTGCCTGGCTCTTACTACATTAAAAAGGCAGAGGTACCGTGCTGCACCTCTACCTTTTAAGTGTAATAAAAGGGTGGCTCTTGCTACATTTAAAAGGCAGAGCTGTTGTGCCTCTGCCTCCCCTTCCCCCCCACCTCCGCATCACAGAATGGCTCCCCCCAGCACCAGCTCCTGTTCCCCCGCGTTGCTGCCCCTGATATAGAATCAGCAAGGCGTGGTGGGGGGATGTGAGTAGTCAACTTGACTACCCAATAAGCCTAGGGTCATCGGGTAGTCAACTAATCAACTCCTCTTTTACATCCCTAGTCCCCTGCCCTCACGGCAGGACCAGGCACCATCTATATCATTGTTGATGTCTATCTAACCTGCTCTTAAATATCTCCAGTGTTGGAGATTCCACAACCTCCCTAGGCAACTTATTCCAGTGCTTTGCCACCTTGACAGGTAGGAAGTTTTTCCTAATGTCCGACCTAAACCTCCCTTGCTGCAGTTTAAGCCCATTGCTTCTTGTCCTATCCTCAGAGGCCAAGGAGAACAATTTTTCTCCCTCCTCCTTGTTCTCCTTGTAACACCCTTTTGGATACTTGAAAACTGTCATGTTTATCTTGACTGTAAATCTGAAAAACTCGACTGCAGCCTGAACCTTTGTATCATCACACTGAGAAAGGGCCCATGGTTTCTGTGTCTTTGGAATGGTTTTCTTTGCGGCATACGCTCAGTTGAGCCTTTTACCATTATTTCTGGCAATACGATCGTTGCTGCAGTTGGCCAGATGAAGAGGCAAAATAAAATGTGGTGTCCGTATTACAGAGTAGCCATACCCTGTCTAGCACCTGTTAAAAACTAGACCCCTGATATTTCCTCTGTGGCTAGGTTCTCAATTGGACTATTGGGAAGGAGACCATATTGTTGCAAATGCTATTTTTCTCCGGTGTCGAATCAGAAGCAATGAGCAATTAGAGGTGGGTTTTGGAACGCTCTGTGTATTTAGATTTGCTGGCTCTGATTTCTTATCTGATAAGAAGCACTGTTTTGGAGTAATGAGGGGAAAGAATCTTGAACTTGCTTAACTTTATGTGGGGGGAAAAATTGGCTTTCTATGAGCGTGCAGGCAACTGTGCTGTTATGTAAGTGTTTCTAAGGTGACACTTTAAAACGCGGCACGTTGTCTCACACGCATTGTGAAAGCTGAGCGGCCCTGCAGTCACCTTAGGAGCATTTGTAGCCTTGCCTGCCGCCATGGGAAATGGTGCGTTCTGATTATTTAATGGTATGAGACCTGATTTCCTGCTGAAGTGCATGTCAGAATGTTCATTCCTGGCTCTGGTTCTACCAGTTATCCGTTCCGTGTTCTTATCCACAGCCCCTCTGGGGCACTGAGACTGGAGCTGTTCTCTACTGTATGTTTGAATAACACCCAGTGCACAGGGGCCTTGCATCTGACCGTGGCCTGTGTGGTACTGTTGCTAGAAATGAGCACATGGTGCTTTTGCAGCTCTACTAAGCCAGGTTCCAATGACCCTGCAATGTGACTTCTTCCTACGCTCTTCTCCCCTGCCGGCCGATGTGCTGTGGGCTGCCTGCATGCACCATGCTGCGCTTCTCAAGGAGCATTGCATAGCCTGGAAAGCGGGTGGCTTGGGCGACTTCTAACGGAAGCTAGAGGTCAACGGCTCCCATTTGCTTTTAGCACAGCTCTTTATTGGCCAAGGCTGCTACCACACACATTTGTCAGTGCCTCCATGTGAAATGAGTTGGCTCTTGGGATAGCTCTCTGCACTAGGGATGTGATCATGCCGTTGATTAACCGATAAGCAAAAGCGTATAGGTTAATGCTATAGACTACACTCATTCTCTCTCTCTTTTCCCCCCCACCCTCCCATGCCAGTACATATTTTAGCAGGCTGGCCAGCAGCCCAGCTCAGTCCTGGCTCACGCCAGGTCCAGTACCTACCGTTGCTGCGGCTCTGCATTTAAAGTGTATTAGAAGCTGGGTGGGCAGGCAGCTCGGCTCAGTTCCTGCTTGCGCTGGGTCCGGGAGCTCAGCCTTCCCCGAACAGGGGCTGCTGCCACCCCACACTGCTGCCTCTGGATCAGCAGTGCGGGGCAACACACAGCCAGTCCGTGAGGGGAGCTGGTTTTTAAACTGGCTCCCCCGCTGCTGCTTCTGATACAGAGGAAGCAGCATGGGGTGGCAGGGGGCTCCTTGGGAGTGGAGCCGAAGCGCACTGGCTTTCGGCCCCGCCCGCAGGGTCTATAGCAGAGTCGACTAACCGATAAGAATTCATGAGGTTAATCAACTATTCAATTAACCGATATTTAACATCCCTACTCTGTTGTCATACACGTGCCAGTAATTAGCCCATAACGAAGCAGCATCAGAGAGGAGAAAGTTAAATGGGACCTGGAGGCTGAGTTCTTCTCCCCCTCCCTTAGGTGGGGCTCCATGCAGTGCTAGATACCGCCAGCCTGTCAGTCAAAGCCCAGTGCTAAGTCTGTGTGTTAACAAAAGCCCCTGCGGAAGCTGTCCGGGCTGGAGTCTGGGCTCTTGTCAGAAGCGTTCAGTCATGTGGGTGTGCTGAAGGCCCATTTTGGGGACATTTGGGGCTTTTTCTCAGGAGCAGTCAGTTGGATCCTGAGTAAGCGAAGTGCTCGGGCTGCAGAAATACAGCGATAATGATCGCTATTGTTGACAGGAGGCAGCACTGGGTGTTTAATGCCCAAACACCCTGATTAAGCATGTTTTCCCACTCAAGCAGAAATGCTTTATGGGTAAGTACCTTTGGGTGCCTTAAATCTTTCGTACAAGGGCAGCCGTCTGGCATAGTCACATACCTGATCTTTAACTCGTGTTTCTGTTGATGCCTTCTGAACACGCTCTGAAAGCTATGGGTGAAAAGCCTTCAGAGTTTGGTTTTGCTGTTACACGGGTTCTTGCAAATCCATTTTTGCACTGAGCGTCGCTAAGAATACGTATACGTCATTGCCAACCGTGGCTCTTTGGTTTCATTTGCTCTAAAAAGTGGGTTTAATAGACATGGTTTTTGAAACAATGAAGGGTGTCTGGTTTCGGGAATGGGCTTGTGTTAAGATCCTCATTGAATTATGTGCCGATTGTGGTGAGACGCCTTCCCTAGGGAAGTTGGTATCAGTTTTCACCTGTTTCATGGGCAGGGCGCTTCTTCCGCCTGAGGGATTGGAGTCTGTTCCAGTAATTATTTGGGATGGCGCCTGTTAGCTGCTTATGAAGGATGGTCTTTGTGTGACGCTTACAGTCAGCTGACAGACGAGGAAGAAAGGCAAGAGAGGAAGGGAATAACATTCCAGGCGACTGATGTACAAATCAAGTTGCAGCTATAGGAATTGTTCACTTGTGGCCTTTGCTTTTGATCTTCCTCTCTGCTCCCTAGAAATGCAAAATTGCAGGGGTATGTGTGTGTCTGACGTCCCACCCTTGTTACTTACTTGGCCCACGCGAAGGAAGGGCACAGACGTCCAGAAGACTGAGTTTCAAATGCACATACTGGAATCCTGGCTGGATGTGCTGCCTTTTGACTCTGCAGCGAATCTCGTCCCAGGCAGAGGCATTTCTAACCTGTCACAAGTGGTGAACCAACTTGAAAAAGCACAATTCTGCCTGGATTTTGTACCTGCCCTTGCTACAGATAATCTCTGCGATGATTAGAATGGAGAGATTAGTGGGAAAACCTTTCTCCCTGTGAACTAACCTGGTGCATTGCTTCCTTTCTCCTGTTCTCAGAGTCAGTGACGTCACTCACGTACTGCTTGGGTGGAGGTCATGCACGATTTCCCTGGCTCTCTACAGGTTGGTTGGCCAGTAATGGTAGCAGCAGCAAAGCTGAATCTGAAGAGGTGGTGGGCCTGGAAACGAGGCGGGGGGGAGGGAAGGGAGGCAAAATTCTCTCACTCATCCGAAAGACCATTAAATGCTGGCCAGAAGCAGAAAATCTCTGGGCATTTTGAGAAGTCAGGATGTGCTATCAGAAATAGGGATGTAATTGTGTAGCCAGTTAATCGTTTAATCAATAAGTGGATTGTCAGGGTGTGCGCTCCCCACCGTGCCTCAGTGACCCACTGACTGTCTTCATCTAGCTCATCTCCGGGCCAGCTACAGTCTGTACGGGCTGCTCATCACCGGCACTGGGTGTATATCTGCTGCCCTGCTTACCTGGGCTGCGTTGCTACCACCCTCCAAACCCCGGGCCTTGCCTCCAGCCCCCAGCCAGGGAGTGCCTTAGCTGGCACTCTCCTAGCCCTGCCTGGCTGCCCCAATACAGTCCTCCCTCCTGGAAGCCTCCTGCTTCCTCTGCTGCCAGCTCTTCACTGCTCCCCTCCCAAAGCAAACTGTGCTGCTTTATATATCCCCCAGCTGAGCTCTCATTAGCCCTAACAGCCTCAGCTGGGTCTTTGCTTCCAGCCCCTGCTCCGGGCCTGAGTTTTGCCCTTAAAGGGCCAGTGCAGGGCAGGTGCCCTGTCACATGGATGCTTATTGGTTAACGCTACTGGATGGACACACACACACACACACACACACACACACACTCCTCTCCCGCATTTAAAGGAGTTACTTTAAATTAGGGGTGTTAAATATAGGTTAATTAACTCAGTGGTGCGCAATCTGTGGGTTGCGACCCCCTTGGGGTCGCAGCTATCTTCCTGGGGGGGGGGGGGGAGTTGCCATTTGTTTTCCCAGTTTGGTGCCTGACATACACGGAGCAGGGGGGAGTGGCAGGGGAGTGGACCGGTGCTTTAAATTAAAGGGGCCATAACAAAATGTTCCTGGCACGCTTTTTTTTTTTTTTTTTTTTCCCCCTCAACAAAAATTTTCCCGGCCCTGGGTGTCACGAATTAAAAAAGGTTGAGCACCACTGAATTAACTAATCAAATAGTTGATTAGTCGATAAGCAGGGGAGCTGCAGCGGGGTTAGCTCCCGGGAGCTAACCCCGCTGCAGCTCTGCTTTTTAAATGTATTAAGAACTGGCAGGCTCTTAATATATTTAAAAGGCTTGTGCACAGTGGGGGGGGATCCGGTGGGAGCCAGGCCAGCTGATTCCGTCCCGTGTCCCGTCTCCCCCCCCGCCCTCCCCCGGCCCGGCCCGGCCCGGCCCGGCCGCGCTTTAGCCTTTTAAATGTATTAAGAGCCAGCAGGCTCTTAATACATTTAAAAAGCAGATTCGCAGCGTTTGGGACTGGGTGTGAGTTGGGAAATCAGCTGATTCCTGGCTCGTGTCTGGTCCCCGCTACTCCCCTGCCCCCCATGGGGGCTGACCTTCAAAGTGTTCTCTGTGTAAAACTTTGACTCAGAGTAAGACAGATTTATTTGGGGTTTTGGTCCCATTTGGGGGTTGGTTTCCTGGGTGCTGAGCTCTTAGAACTGAGTCCTCCCAGAGCTGAACTGGTTCAGCGTCTGTGCTGCTCTTCAGGGAGGGCAGTAACCCCAACTCTGTGCCTTGTCTGGGGGAGACCAGGGGATCTGGCCCAGCAGGACAGTGTGGTGGGGTGCCCCAGAGAGCAGGAAGGCAGGTGTTGGTGGCATGATAGCACGCCAGGGACAGCCCAAAGGGGACTCCTGTGACTTCAGCTCATCACACACGAAAACTTCTCCCCCAAGTTTAGTGGTGCCTTCAACCCAGGTTAACAAGCTGGCTGTGGAGGGCAGGCTAAACTCTGGGTTCTTTCGCTCAGGCTGGTAACCTGCCCACTATGCAGTCTAAATCACTTGAGTGCTGCTAGTCCTCCAATGCCTTCCCACAGTTCCCCTATGTGCAGGACAGGCAAGTTCTTTCACACTGCCCTAGGAAAGGATCCGAGTGGCTCCAGTTACTGACACACAGAGAACCAAGGAGGATGCAATAAGTCTAGTATGGCTTTGCAGTGTGGCTGCCTGTTTCTGGGCTAGGCTAACACGGGTGCTCAGACCTGGGTGCAGCTCACGCAGAGTAGTTCTGCAGTGAAGACACATCTCCCGACCTTCCCTCTGGGAAGTCGCCTTACTGATCGAAAAGCTGAACTCCGGAACGGTGACGTGACTCGCCCAGGACTTGGCAGTGGTCTGTAGCAGATCCAGTGTTGCATTCCTGGCTCTCTTGGCTAAGTGAGAGTTTCTCCCACTGGGGCTGTCAAGCACTTCTTAGAGTCATAGATTTTTCGAGGCCAGGAGAGCATCCTCTGACTTGCTGCATGACTCAGGCCAGAGGACTTCCCCAAAAGAATTCCCCAAGCAGATAATTGCTTGTCACCATTTGCTGCCCAGCACACCTTGGGGTCTTTGTGCTGCAAATACTATGTACTGAAATCTCTGCAGAGTCCTGCTGGGCTGCCCTTAGCTTAGGAAGTCTTTGTCTGGTTGGGTAAACCACCTTAGAATAAGATTTTAATAGTGGACTTGGTGCTTCAGAACACATGGTTCCCTCATACAGGCACTGATCTTGCACGGAAACCTTTTGATCAGGTTCCTGTTAATGTAAATGAGCAAATTGAGAGGGGAGATGAATTCCTGACTGGTGTTTCCAAGAATGTTAGGAAAACAGCTGTGCTGGTGTTGGGGGTGGTTCTCTAGGGATTAGTGAAAAATACTCAAAACTTATTAAGCAGTTGAAACTCCAGTTCCTGTCATCCTCCTGTAACTGAGATCAAATGAGACTGCTCTGCTAGATTTTGATTTGGATATTTTCCCAACTTCTTATTGCCATAGCCCCGTGTTACCTGCCACATGTGTCTCTTCCAGCCCTAGGATTCTGTGATTCTATAATGTCATTTTCTGCAAGCACGTAACATGCCAAACACTATTACTGAGTTAAACCTTTTCAGTCCCGACTTTTCCTTCTGAATGGAGCCCACGTTGTTTGAAACTATTAGCAGACTTCCTGGAGGCCTATGCGTGCAATCAAAGGCATTTTGTACTAATGCTGCATGGGTGAGTTCTTTGATCCCCATTCTGCTCCATGCACGTGGGAGTTTCTGTTTAATTCCTTGCTCTGAGAAGACAACGCAGGTGCGGCTCTGGCTCCAGTGAGGCTAGCGTTTGAGCAGCCAATAGTAACACCCGACGCAGATCGTGCCATATCAAGGTTAATAGATGAAGAGCCGTGTGTGATAGTGCTGTCTGTCTCTCTAAATCACTGCGGTAAGTTAATGGGAAAATCTGACTTTCAAAAATACTATTGCAAAATGTCAAAGGATATAATTTCTTCAACCCTCTGAATTTCAGTCAAAAGTGTGTACCTGTCTAGTCCCACACCCTTCCGTTACTGGCATGGGCGTAAGCATCCTTAACAGTTTTACAAACTAAATGGCATTATTCACAGTTGGCAGCTCAGTGCAAGCACAAAAGCTTGTCTCTCCCACCAACAGAGGTTGGGCCAGTAAAAAATGCTGCCTCCCGTCTCCTATGATCCTGGGACCAACAGGTACAACAACACTGCCTGTCCCAGGTTTTGTCTAAGTTGCGTTCCTGTATCTGATCTTTCTTTTCCTCTTGGAGTGGAGTGAAGATGCGCAATTAGGCCGTGTCTTCGCTGCTTTAAAAAAATGCTTTTAAACCTCCGGATAAACATGCGTGAGCTATTCTGAGGTTTAAAAAAAAGGGAAGAGAAGGTATGTTAGGTAACTTCAGACTTCCTTCCCCTTTGTGGCTGAGTTTGGGTCTGTCAATGCTTTGTCCTCCACAGCTGCTCTGGCTAAGTGTAGATCAGAGAGAACTCATCCGCAACACTGTCTGACTGCGAGCTTTGGCCTCTTGAAACCAGAACTCTGCGCTCCTGGGTAGGACCGCTCAGTCTCACGCTCTCCGTGTGGCTGAAGTCACATGAAGCCCCAACAGCCACTAAGGGGAACACTGTGCTGCGAACAGTAGCAGATGGCTCTTGGAAACCTGGCGCATGAATAAAGGTCGCAGCTACCAATAAAACAGGCCTTAACCATTGGCAGGAGCTGCCTAGGTAGGAGATTTAATAAAATCCCCCGAAGAATCAAAATGAGCCTCGCTGGGAGGAAGCTGCAGGTGGAAGCACATGTCATCGAGCCCCTTGTAAAATGCAAGGTTCTGTCTGTTCGTCCCTCTGTAATACGCTGCTGTCAGACTTCCACGGGAGGAGAAGGGGAGGCGCAGAGGAACATTCTCCTCTCTGCATGGTGGTCCAACTGTGCCACTTCTGCTCTAAAAGCCGTGGGCGACGTGGCCAAACCTCACTGTTGCTTTGATTGTTTGCCTCTTGACGGTTGTGTCCCTCGTGCGGCGTTTTCCAGAGCGAGTTCCTCTCTCCTCGTCATCGCAGCCGGGTTGCGGATCCGCCTCTGAGCACAGAGGTAGCTGATGCTGGTGGTTTCCAGCGCAGGGCAAAATGTGGATCCCAAATGCTTAATGCTGCCTGGCTGTGTCCTTCCGCCACTTCGCTGTGCCGTCCGTCGAAATGACCTTCGCTCACATGAGGCTTCAGTGCCGTGCGTCGGGCTCTCCCCTGCATTGCGCTGTTCAAACTAGACTGCCGGCCAAGTAGGTCATCCCAACGGAGCTCTAGCTGGCTCTGCATTCTGCTGCCTGCTCCCGCTCGGTATCGGTGCAGTCAGTCTTCAGATTCGGAAGGGTCGCGTTACTGTCCGTGCCCTGCAGCGTGCGCTCTGTGCTGCAGGGAACGCGCTGGAGATTGTGGAATGTCGTCGTTGGGTTGCTGCGGGGCCGTCGTCTCTCTGGGCTGTATGGGTTCCACCCTGTGTTTTCTGCTCAGCTCTGGGACGAGGTGATGTGGGGAGGCAGAGAGGAGGTTACCTGAAGGTTGGGGTAGACGACAGCAGGGCTAGATGAGTAGAAATACTGCACGTCTGCACCCCAGGTGCTAGGGCACCTGTGGCGAAGCAGCTCACGTCTTGGTCTGTGTTTTGTGTCGCCGGCAGAGCTGTGACCATAAGGAATTGGGTTTTACTAGGGGTGCAAATGGTTAACTTGAATGGGTGATGCTTATCGGTCCTGGTTAACCGGCGGGAGCTGGCGCAGCTCCCCACCCACTGCGGGCAGGGGTGCTCCAGCCGTCCAGAGCCGCTTCTGTCCACAGCCGGCCTGGGAGCAGCACAGGCAGGAGCTGCTCTGGCTAGGCTGGAGTAGCCCCTGCCTGAAGCGGGGGACGGGGGAGGATGCCCCCTTTTAATGGGTTAACTCAGTGGTTCCCAGACTTTTCGGCATCACGCCCCCTTTTTGATTTTTGAGAAATCCTCAGGCCCCCCGCCTCCAATAGCCGCAAAACTTGTTGGCCCCCACCCAAAAAAAAAAAGGAACTGACCAGGGCTGAAAAAAAAAACAGCAGCAAAACTTAGGGGGGAGGGGTTGATGCGGGGGGGGGGGCTGGGTCACCTTGCGTGCCCCCCCGGAATTTCTTCACGCCCCCCAGTTTGGGAACCCATGGGTTAACTGGTTAAGTATCACGTTTAAATGGGATTTTACATTCCTAGTCTTTACTGATCTAGTGATGCCAGCGGAGCTCTCGGCAGAGGCACCGTTATGCCGGTACGTGGTGTTTCGTTCCAGCACGCCTTGTTTAGCTTAGTTGAACTGGCCTCGGCAGCACCCTTCTGCTGATATAACTGAGACTACCCCAGGAGCTCTGCTGCCTTTGCCCCGTTGGCAAGGATCCACACTGACCCAGTTAAAGCTGCAGTCTGTCTCCATCTTCCTTCCGGAGCCATCTGCCGCTCAGTCCAGCGCTGTGACCGGGTGTGCTCGGGCTGCCTCCATCCTTTGGCCCTAGATGAGAGAGCTAAAAGACTGCAGCAGAGACTCCTGGCGAAGTGTTTCTAGCCAAATGTTTCAGAGACTTTGCAGCACCCCCTCTAAACACCAATTGGGCGATTCCCTCCGAATTCCTGTGTCTCGGTCCTGTACTAGTGTAAACCCCAGGGATTCTCCTCCACGTGGTGACCGCATCAGTTACTTTCCTGTGCCTCTTCGGAGCAGAACTTTGGACTCCCCTTTTCTGACCATTCCCTGTCTTTGACCACTAGACGACATTTTCTCCATCTGGCTGAAACTACATGAAACACCTGCAGAAACAAAGCCTCAGTCCTGCTGTGTCTCTTGCTTTCGCCTTTTGTTGGAAGCTCTCAGAGCTGTGAATATTTAGGAATTCCCCCAGCCTCCCTGAGGGCGATGTTCACGTATCGTACGTAGTTTGGCGATGGGGAAACCGAGGCAAAAAGGTCATGCCCAGGAACGCAAGGTGAGTCAGCATTAGGGCTGGGATTAGAGCCATGGAGTCCTGGCATCCAGTCCTCGGATTTCACAGCTAGAGACACTCCCTCTTGTGGCCACCTTGGGTTTAATCTACTTTTTTGGCCCCCAGGGTTTCTGAAATTGGAAAGATTATAAAAATAGCATGGCTGACAGAACAGGTTTCCTCTGGGCTCACCCTGCTGTTGGCAGGCATTGTGTTGGCCCTAGTGAACACAGGATATCTGCCTTCTGGGAGCCTAGGCAAAGC
Organism: Rafetus swinhoei; assembly: GCA_019425775.1. Lineage (NCBI taxonomy): Eukaryota > Metazoa > Chordata > Testudines > Trionychidae > Rafetus > Rafetus swinhoei. The sequence goes on along the minus strand of JAFJHL010000157.1, from coordinate 7,011,049 downwards.
TGGAAAAAATAAGTTTGATTTAGGAGAGCTGTCCAACAAGTTCCGGCTCCCATTACCAGCTAGACTCTTGCGTCTGATCCTTGTTCAGTAAATCCCCTAGCTGCTGTCAGAAGGGTTTCCACCTCACCGATCCCAAAGGCGTGCGATCTTGCACACTGGCCATGCTGCTAGACACGGCGGGCTGGCTCACAACCGCTAATATTGGCAACAAGAGCCCAGCAAGATTTCAGAGCCTGGGCTCAGTGTTGCCGCTGTCCGCTCCGACCCCCTCCGGTCTCGATAACCGTATGGCGTTTCTGGCGTTATTTCCCTGATAAAATGCATCTCCCTGGATTCTTCTCCCTGACTCTGCATTTCCCCTTGCATCTAAGCATTCGTATTCCGGCAATGGGTTCCTCTCGGGGCCTTGAGTCACATGTGTAGTGCAGCCTTGCTAGTGAAAGCGGCTGTTTACCTTTCTGCACAATAGGGCGCCCATCGGGGTGGATAAAAATGGATGATTTGTTTGAAATAGAAAATTGTCTATTTTAAAAATCACCAATAAAATACTGCATTCCTCGTTTAAAAATGTTACAATTCAAGCTCATCGCACGTGGACAGTCTCCTAACAACAAATTCGTGGCTCTCATCTGTCCAGTCTAACTACCAATTCGTGCTTCTCACAAGTCCTGCGCTTCCAATTTCTGTCTCTCCGCAGACTGAAAAGTAAGACGAGCAAGGAAAGACGCAGGCTGGATAGGATTGCTTTTGTGCCGTGCTTATGTGGTGGTGGACCGTGGCCAAGCATGGCAGAGGAGTTAGTTGAGACATTGTCTTAGACAGAGAAAAGACAGAGGCGGCGTAGAAGGGAAGAGTGGAGTGGACTGGAAAGGAGAAGGGAAGACTTTATTCAGCACACAAACCGCTTCCTATATTCCCCCACATTTTTGCCTCAGAAGTCAGGATAGTTTTTCTGGGCATAAGAGAGGCCCTCTCTGGGGATATTTTGAAGAACTCTGTCCCCCGGGTAGAAAAGGAAAATGTGTCAAGTGTAGACAGGGCCTCGCTGCAAGAATGAAACATCAGAAGGAAAACTGATTGGGAGCACATGGCATGGCTGAAGGTGTGGATATGGCCGAGTGGATCAGCTGGTTAGTAACTTCTGTCATTCACTGGGCAACACGTCTTTCTTCAAGGTACTCTCGATGCCTTTCAGTAGAAGTGGGATTTGACAGGGACATTCCTGCGCTGGTTGCTGGGTTGGATCTTGCTAGAGGGGGAAAAAAAGTTTCGCTTTGCGAATCCTTCTGGCTTGTTGAATTAGTTAACTAGGCTTAGACTCTGCCACTCAAGCCTACAGTATAGAAAGCTGCCAAAAGAGAAATCCACCGTTGCTAGCTGCCACTGTCATTTTCTTATTTTATACGACACAACGCCACCGTTCGGAACATCGTGGCCACAGGCCATAATGGCGATGCCGTAAGTCTATTCCCTGTTTGACTCCAGCCGAGCTCCGCTTTCCCAAGGGAGCCCCATTCTATCCTTGTTTCCTTCCAAAACCAGACGTGCCTGGGAGTTCAGTGGTGCTTACTCTAAACTGAAGTGCGCTCGAAGCATGGACCGTCCTCGCTTTTTTGGGCACTTGATTTAAATCAGTGATTTTTGGGGGATGATTTAAATTGCCTTGATTTAAATCATTCCACCCGATGCCCTTACCTTTTTGTGCTTGTTAGCACAGTTCGTTAGTCCTCCAGCCGCCACGCGAGGGGTTTAATTGACGGGGCTTTGGGTTTCACCACGACCAGTTGCAGAGGGAGCTGCTTTGCATTTTGCTTTTGGGAGGGGTATTTCCCACACGAGGATGCGTTATGGCCTCTGCTGCTCTACTCCGACCTCAAGTGGCTTCTAAACAAGTAGCTGTTGTTTTGTCCGAAGCCTGCAGTTGTGTGGGAACTGAATCGCTTCACTTCCAGCATTTTGGTCTAGGCTGCTCATGGCTTCACGTGACTTTGTCAGTTTCATCCCATCCCTCTTCTCTTCTTCCCTCCTTTCCCCCCCCCCCCCAGCTGTAAAACAAGCTGCCAAAAGCCTCCTTCACCAGGCACTGTGTGTCTCTTGTGTCCTTAGGGTTCTATACTTGAGCTTAACAGCTGGGATTTTCAAAGCAGCCAAAGGGGACTTAGAGTGGGGATTTTCAAAGGCAGGGTGTTTCTCTTGGCCTTGCAGGGGGAATGGACCTGAAAGGGTCTCTTAGCGCTTTGATGGGACTTGATGCTGCCTTCGCTGTCCGTATATTTACTCTGCAGTTACTGGATGTGTGTTGCTGCTAACCCCGCTGTCCAAGCATCCATCAAATTAACCCTTTATAGAGACCCGGAGTGGTAACGTGTCGAAACTGGTGCTTAGAACTCAGGCATTCGAGAGCGATGCTCTTATCCAGCATCAGCAGGCAGTTTGGGAGAGAGTTTTACATGGTCAGTGCCTGGGGTCTGGTTTGGATACTCAGCCAACCAAGTAATGTGATGTCGCTCCAGCTATAGGTTGTATGCCGGGGATGGGCAATCTTTTTTTACAGGGGGGCCACTTCAGAAATTTTTGAAGTGACCCCTGGCTGCTCCAGAAGGGGCGGGGCCTCAGGCAGAAGGGGTGGGGCCAGGATACTTCCCTGCTTCTCCACCCACATTTCATGATTGGTCTGGCGGTGGGGGAGTGGGTGAAGTCTTCTCCCTCCCCTCCCCCCATTGGGGTCTCCCTAGGACCCACGTCTCTGGCGGTGGGAGGAGACTTCACGCACTCCCGCTTCTGTCCCCAGGCCAATCAGGGCTTGGGGGCGGGGGAGTGTGCGAAGTCTCCTCCTGCCCTGCAAGGAGCACGCAGCACTTCTAAGCATCATGTGCTCCTGACAGGGCGGAGGAAACTTTGTGCACTTCCCCTCACCCCCGGGCCCTGATTGGCCTGGGGGCAGGGGAGCGGCAAGGCCTCTGCAGGCCGGATCAACCTGCTTGGTGGGCTGGATCCAGCCCGCGGAGACCCTTTTGCCCACTCCTGTTGTATACACTAACCTTATAGAGCAGCCATTTATTCTGGACCCCAGCCATGTGGAGTCTAGATGGATTTTTTTTTTTCCCCCCCAGACAGAATGTTTTTGCTCCAATCGCTCTTGCAGAATGCCCTGCTCAGCCATGCTGCCGTCTGTTATTGCGAATGCTTGTTTGCATGCCATCAACGTCAAATGGCATTTCTTCAGGGCAAGTAGCTGCTGTGAACGCCCCACGGTGGCGCCGCGCAGATCGTCAGTCAAGGGTAAGAAATGCTGAGTCAGCAAACCCAGCAGAGAAACGACCTGTCCGTCTGCGCAGACGTTTCTCTTGCGATCCTTCAGCGGGACCCTCTGAGGGGCCTGGATCGCGTGCGCACACCTCGCCCGGCGTTTCTTGATGGGCAGCCACCTATGCTAAGGATGTTAAGTATCAAGTAATTGACTATTCGATTAGTCGATAGGGCGCCTCTGCCTTTGAAGTGTAGCAACAGCCCTAGGGCTGACCCCGGGCTCCGTATGGCGCTGCCTGACACCGGGCTCCCTGTGACATTTCAAGGTGGCAGTGCCGCATGGAGCCCCGGGTCAGCGGGGGAGTCCCCAGCTGATCCCGGGCTCCAGGCAGCGCTGCCGCTTTGAAACGCTGCGAGGAGCCTGGGACACCCCAGCAGGTCCCAAGCTGCATGTGGCATTTCAAAGTGGCAGTGCCGCATAGAGCCCGGGGTCTGACCCCACGCTTCAAGCGGTCCTGCTGCTTTGAAGTACCCCCTCCTCTTCCCCCCCCCCCCTTGCTGCCTCTATCTGATAGAGGCAGCAAGGGGGGGAAGTGACTGGTTGACTATCCCATAAGCATTTGCTTTATCACATAGTCTACTAGTCCTTCGCATCCCTAGCCTGCACCCGAGAACAGCTGTTACAAAAGAGAGGGAAACAAGCTGGGTGGGACTGAGTCAGTGTGGAAAACTTTATCCTCTGGCCTTTAAATGACTCGGGGGGGGCCAGGGCCACACCAGTAGAGCCGAATGGGCTCCTGGAGCCAGTAGATCTCAAGGGGCCGCCCGGCACATCTGTTCCGTAGACCGTGCCCAAAGCAGATCTAACCCAGCAGAAGGGAACCTCCGGGAGGCAGGAGGCACAAACACACTCGGGCAGAGCTGTGTGCCTTCTACATGGTGGGCGTGAACCTCGCCGCTCGGCCCTCCTTGCAACAGAGCCAAGTGCTCTTGGGTGAAAACCTTCCCAGAGGACGTTAATTCTCCCACTTGTCGATGGAAAGCACTCTCTCCGCACTTGGCTTTTCGGCGGGATCGTTATCTTGCTTGGGAAAGGCACCAGCGTTACCATGGCAATCGTAGTTGTACTCTTGGCGTTCTTGCCGACATACGTCTGGGCCGATGTTGCTTTCCAGGCTCCGTTTGGCTCCTGCCCCGGGTCTAGTTGCTGAGTTTAAAGCGATGCCCCACGACTGGACTGTGCCGTGTTCAGCCACTGGGACAAAGCCGCAATGTGTTTAAAAGCTCTGAAGAGTTTTGGGGGGACTTGACCCAATAGGATTGTAGCTTTCAATGGAGTCTCAGGGGAGGTGGCAACTGGCTGGCTTAGCTTTTGATGTCACAATCTCCCCCTTCCCCTTACTGGTTGGCTTATGGAGCACAGAGAGGAGCGGTTGCCTCCCCAGGTCTGTGTGCTGATTTCTTAGTGGAGGGCTGGAGCCTTATGCCTCCTCCATAGCAACTTTTGGTCTCGGAAGACCCCTTCCCCGTAAGAGATGGGGAAGTCCTTTTAGGCCAGCGTTGCCCACTGCTTTGGTACCCTGGTGAAGTGCATGGAGTTACAGGCCTAGATGAGTCATCTGGCTGCGGGATCTGTCGGTGGTAGCCTGTGAAAGAACCTTTGTCCCCGCACAGGGGCTTGGGAAAGTTACGGGTAAATGCAGGAACTTCATAACGTGCACAGGTACGCTTGGCTTTTTACCTGTGTGTGCTGTCATGGCAGCTCCAGAGCCTTCACACAGTGTGCAGTCAACCTGTGGAACTCCTCGCCAGAGGATGTTGTGAGGACCAGGACTTTGAACAGGGTTCAGAAAAGAACTAGATACATTCATCAATACTTATTAGCCAGGATGGGTAGGGGCGGTGTCCCTAGCCTCTGTTTGTTAGACAGCTGGGAATGGGTGACAGAAGAAGGATCACTTGATGGTTCCCTGTTCCGTTTGCTCCCTCTGGGGCACCTGGCATTGGCCACTGTTGGAAGGCGGATACTGGGCTAGATGGACCTTTGGTCTGACCCAGACTGGCCGTTCCCGTGTTCTGAAGTGCAAACGAGGTCCAGGCCCCCAGCTCATTGGGCACTTGCTGATGCACGAGTTCCTGATGTGCCGAGCTTAGAGACTAACTAGAGCGTGTTCGCTGGGGTGGGGCGTGGATCGTGTCACGTAACTCTGGTCCGTCCCACCTCTGAAGCATTTTGAGGTTGGTTGTGATCCTGCTACGTAGTCTCCACAGCTGTCCTGTAAGGTTCCTGCACGCCTGGCATGGGCAGAGCAGAGGGGAAGCTCACGGTATCCCTGGCGAATTCCATGGGGCTGTAACCATGGGCTGAGCCCGGAGGCTGCATAAATGACTCCTTAAGCCAGCTGGAATTGACGGGGGATGTGGTCGCTCCTGAGACTGATACCTGAAGTTTCACAGGCCTGGGCCCAGTATCCTGGATCAGGACCAGAGGAGCTGCAGGAATGTGGGGCCAACTTGCACTGCCACAAGGCAGGGCTGTTCAGTCGGTATCCCCGGCGTTACAGGGCTCCTGTCTGAAACGAATCCCCATCTCCCTCTGGCTCCTGTGGGCAGAGCGAGCCAGTGACCACAGACAGGGTGTGGCGTGCGCGCTGCTCGGGAGGGCTTAGGAGAGGAGAAGCCACGTTTTAACAAGTGAACGGATGGATACTAGACCCTACAGCTCCCAGACCCTACACCGGAGTTCAGGTGGCCTTGTGAAACCAGCTATACAGGTTAGACCTCCCTGGTCCGGCACCCTCGGGGCCTGACTGGTCCCGTATGAGGGCTTTTGCTGGACCAGGGAGGTCATTTCTGGAACCCTCTGCCGCCCCCGCCCCCACCAGGCTTCTCGGCTCCCCCCAGCCTAGCGGGGACACATGTTCCGCCCCCTCCCCTCCCCCCAGCACACCGGGACACTCTGATCCTGGAACATCGGTGTTGCCAGACCAGAGAGCTCAGGTTTATAGAGGTGCAACGTGTAGGAGTCCTGTTCTGTATGTACCTTGTGACTTCAAAACAGACTTTGTATTTGTGGGTAATCTGAGCCCTGTACCCCGATACACAGCCACTCCTTCCTTACCCTGCGTGTTATGTACACTTTGTAACATTCGCTGGAACCGCGTCTTTAAGTCTCTAGTTCCCCATGGTTGACCCTGCTGGTGGAGGGGGAAGAAGCTTCGTGGGTGAATCTGCGCACTGCAGAGGGTGATCAGAACGCAGTTTGGGGTGGGGGGGGGACCCTGAGAAATGAGGACTAGGGCCAGGACTGGAAGGGATCTGCCTGGCTCCCAGGCCTCTGTAACCGCAGACACATCATCCCACTCTCACACTTACTCCGTTTGAGTCCCATTGTAGTCCAGTGCTGTGAGGATTTCCAGATGGAGTGCCTGCAGCGGGCACTGGTAGCCCCTTGAGGCTCCATCTGAGTCTGCCAGCTTGGTGCGCCAGTCACCATTCACATACCTAGCCGAGGACAGAGAGAGACAGGGTGGGAGGGGAAACCGAGGCAGAGACCGGCGCTAGAACCCCGAGGATCTGAGCATGTCCTTGCTCCTTCCCGTGGGCTCTCAGCACCCTCTCTGCCTTCTCCCGCACAAACCCTTCAGTAGGAACGGCTAAAGAAGCAAGGCAGGGAAAGCTGCATGGGGAGGGGGGTGAGTAATGCTGGGGGGGAGGAGGAGCGTGCAATTGGTGCTAGCAGGAGAGCGAAACGGAGGAGCGACGGAAGCAGGGCTGACAACACTGTCCCCCGCCCTGTTGCGTAAGGGGGGTTGGAGCCGGTCTGCGAGCCCCTGGCTCAGAATGCAGCCGGCCTGGGTCCGTTTCCAACTCCCAGCTTCACAGAGAGGGACGTCCGACTCCCAGATCAGGCTCGGCTCTCTGCTTCCCACGGAGCAGAACGTGAGTGTGCCCTTGTCCCCCCGCAGCGAGCGCCCTACAGGTCTCTGCCTGCCCCTGATCGCCTGCCTTCTCTCTCTTTCCAGGGTTCTGGCATCGGTAATGAGCAATGGGGTATGATGTAGCGCGCTTTCAGGGCGATGTGGACGAAGACCTTATCTGCCCCATCTGCAGCGGGGTCCTGGAGGAGCCGGTGCAGGTAGGTGCTGAAAAGAGCAACAGCCAGTCCCCCTCGGCTCTCTGATCAGAGAGGTTTACAGGGGGATTCTGTTCTCCGGTTTCATCTCCATCCTAGCGAAGGCGTATGGCGAACGCACAGCCACGTGTGTGTGGGCAGAGATGTTGAGTGTACAGGTGCAGCTCCGACTAGGGGTGTAAGCGACTAGTCGACTGTCTGATAAGTGTAAGAGAGGGGGAGCAGGGGAGGGGAGCAGGAGCCAGTGCTGGGGAGGGAGGCGGCTTAAAAGCCAGTTCCCCCCAGCACCGTCTCCTCGGAGGGCAGGGGAGGCAGAGGCGTCCCTACTGCTGCACCTCTCCTTCTTTGCGCAGGCGGCTCTTGTACATTTAAAGGGAGAAACGCAGCGGGATAGCGAGCGCCCCCCCCCCCCCCCCCATCGACTAATTGATGGAAATTTCATCGAGTGCTCGCTTAGTTGATTAATCAAAATTTCACATCCCTAGTTCCGACCCTTTGGGTCATGGTCTGAAAGCAGCAGCTGGCCCAAAGCAGCCAAACGAGGGTTTAATCGCTGTGCTCTAACAAATCCTGGCGGAAATGTTGCTGGAAAAGGCTCGTATCAAAACCTACCAGCTCTGGAGCAGCATCTGTGTTGGCTTTGAACGGTTCCATATCAAAAAACCTTCCCCTGCTGCTTGTGCATGCAGCGTGTTGTTTCCCGGGGGGAGGGTGATCCAGGGATGCTAAAGGGCTTTTATGAGCGTTCGCCGCTCCCTTCTGGGTGAGCAGACCCGGGCGCTGGGTTTGTCTGCGTGGTGGCTCGTGGGTGAAGTCCTCTGTCGCCAAGGATGTTGCTTAAATGCTGGATGGACCCGATTTGCCCTGTTCTAGGGGTGGTGGGGAAACCTGCACTAAGACTCAGCATTCCCCCCTTGCAGCCTTAGTACTCGCTTCAGATGCCTCCCCAAGCAGTACAGCTGGCAGGTTGTGCCGGTCCAGCTGTCCCCTGAGCAGCACCCCTCACTGACCCAGAAAGTGCAGGCAGGGGCGGAGGCCAACATGTCCGTAGCCAACATCTCGAAAGAAACCAGACACGAGCTCGCCACGTTCAGCCAGGGGTGTTGGCAATGGATCACACCCACGCCGGGGTAGAAATCCCTCTTCTCGCAACTCGCGGGCACAGCTGCGTGTGCAGCGGCTCAGCCAGAAAGGAAGGGCAGGCCCTTCCCAGCCACGTGCCGACGGCGCGTGGGCAGGGCTGTGCAGGCTGGGCTTTGGGCTTTGATTTTTGTGGCCTTTTCCCTTCGAGGGTGAGGAAAAAGCTGCGACCGGGCTTTGCTTTCATTTCTTTTCCTGTGCCCATAATAGGGATGTGAAGGGTTAACAGGTGATGCTTGCTGGTTATGGTTAACCGGTGGGGGCTGCTTCGGCCCTGGGGGGCCCACTCTAGGCAGGGGGCTGCTCCTGCCTGGCTGCGGTGGGCACGGAGGGCCCCCCCATCTGTCCCCATTTAATCTTAAAGTTTAACCGGTTAACTAAGTCAGCTGGATTTGACGGCCCCTCGCTCGTCATGCACAAAGCTGTGAGCAAGCAGAGAGCGGCCGAGGCTCTCCTGAGCTCTGAAGCGAGCCCCACGTGTTCCAGTTGGCGTATCTGCCTGTGTGCCGCCGCCGTGGGGGTGCACGATCAGCGCTTCGGCGTCCCGGTGTCACCCAGCGCTGTGGGCACCCTTACGCCGTTGTGGCACGAAGGGCAGGGTGGCCGTGGCCCCCCGTCGGTTCCCGCGGTCCGGTTGCGGCAGTGAAATGGGACCCGCAGTTCGCTGCTCCCGCTCCGTGTTGAGTTCGCCCGCCGTCTGATCTGCCCGGGCTGCTGAGAACGAATGAAATGAACCCCGAGTTCACCCCGGCTTCCCGGAACTGGGCCTGCGCCGCTCTCTGCCGTACCAGCCTCCCCCTTCCCCCAAAGTCTGCCCCGCACCCCCAGAAGAGAGGCTGCGCCCGCTGGAGCCCCTTGGCCTCTCCCCGCCTCTTTGTGACCATTTCCGGCGTGTGGGAAGGCCGGCAGGTCACTGCCTTTGAACGCTGACGTGTGCTTCCCCCGGGCACAGGCCCCATCTTCCGCCTGCTTGGGAACGTGCCAGTCTGAGGTCTGCCAGGCAGCCCCACGGGGCAGCCACCAGTGTTAACTAGACATTCTGGCTCCACTCCCTGTTCGACTGACGCAGCTGAAACTCCCCTCTCCTGCTGTCCCAGGAGGGCATGGCCCTGCCCGGCACCTGGAGTAGACTCCAGACTGACCCAGGGGGGAAGAGAACAGTTACGTCCTCAGCGGGAATTGTGGCTCTTAGAGATTCTGGAGTCAGCATGGATCCCATGACCTGCCCTCTTTGGAGTTGTCAGCCGCGTGGGATTTGAATGGTGGGATTTTTGCCAGCCGGCTGTGGGTGCACGAGGCGGTACGGGGCACATGCAGCCCTGATAAATACCCTGATTGCACAGGGGTGAGGTGCTTGTGTGTCTCTGCTGGGACCCACGGCAGCCGGGAGTGGGAGGAAGGGGGGGTCACCATGCCTGGAGGGGGACTGGCTGTTCTTTTCTAGCAGCCGCCACCAGACTTCTGGTGCGCTGATTCTCCTCTCTCCCTGCCACCTGTTAGGAGCAATCGTTAGACCCAGGCAAGCGGAGGGTGTCCAGATTGGGAACATTGCGATCCTTTGGCATCTTGAATAGCGCTGTATGTTCCGAACTGTCTTCTCAGCCACCCCCACGCACGCACCCGGTCCAGCCTCGGGAGTGGATTGTAAGAGCCAAGCTGCGAAACAGACTGGCTGCGGGGCCAGCGGCAGAAGGAACAGGGAGCCTAGTCAGCCGGAGCACTTCTCTTTAAGCCTTTAGCTGGGGGCAGTGGGGATGTTTTTGGCTCCCCGCCCACCTTGGAAGCGCTCCTCTGAACCGCTGGGAGCACCGTGACCCTAACTGCTCTGCTCCTTGTGCGAGGCGCGCAGGAGGAAATCCCGGCTGGGAAGAGCGTTAGCAGCCGCGTGGGTGGCCTAGCGCAAGGGCGGGGATGGATTTAGTTAGAGAGCTTAGCAGCAGTCTCTGACAAGTGGGGTGAGGGTGAGGAGTCCTCCTTGCACCCAGGAGGGGAGCTCTACCTGCTCACCAGCTTGTTGGAGCTGATCAGTCAGACGATGCATCAGCGGAGTAACTGCTGTACCGATGGCACGTTACCGGGCTGCGCCTGTGCACCAGGATTTCCTGACCCCAGGCCCTTTCTGAGGCCCCTGTGTCCTTACGCCTGACGGGGCACAGGGGCTGTTCTCTTTAGGAAGCAATGTTTGCATTGTTACCTCTGCAGAGAGGGGCAGTTTGCATCGGCTATTCGATTAGTCGGTATGGGCGCCGCCGCCTTTGAAGTGTAGCAATAGCCCCAGGGCTGTTGGTTCACGTCAAAAGCGAAAGCGCCATGGGGAGCACGGGGCCAGTGGGGGACTCAGAGCCACAGGGAGCCCATGGTCAGTTGTCCCCAGGCTCCATGTGGCGCTGCCGCTTTGAAACGCTGCGGGGAGCCCAGCGTCAGGCTCCGCATGGTGTTTCAAAGCGGTAGCGCCACATGGAGCTTGGGGTCAGCGGGGGAGTCCCCAGTTGCGTCTTTTTGATAGAGGCAGCAAGGGTGGGGCGGGGAGAAGCAACTAGTCAACTAACGTGTCAACTATCTAATAAGCATTTGTTTATCGGATAGTTGACTGGCCGTTCACATCCCTAATGCAGAGACAGGGGGTTGCTATCTTACCCCCTGGGGCATTTTTGTAGCTGGGGAGAAGAAATCCTGAAATTGCCAGATCACCAAGTTAGTGTCTGCAAATCTTAGGGCCTGCTCGACTGCCATAACTGAGCGCCAGCAACGCAAACCTTTGCCACGAACACATGCGCTGCAACGAATGGAAACGGGGGCTTTCAGCTGGGGATTTTGTCCAGCTGTGCCAGGAAGTTGTGAGCCAAAGGACTTCGGAGCACAAGCTGTTAAGCTTTCCTGGCTGAAGGGTTTTGCTGCTTGCCAAGCTGGCCGTGCTGGGTAAAAGATTTAAATCTGAGGATCACGTCCGTACAGGTTGAACCTCGCTAGTCCGGCACCCTCGGGACCTGACCGGTGCCGAACCAGAGAATTTGCCAAACCACAGGAGCGCGCTTCCCCCCCTTCCCCCCCCCCACCGAGGTGAATAAATGGAATAATGCTTGCAATGCTGCTTAATAATGTCTGACCGTACTGATAGACCCTGTATAAGCCTGTTCCTAGCCAAGGCTCATCAGTGCTCTTTATAGCAAACTGTGAGTGCCGTTACACAATGTTACGGTATCGGCACTAAGAAATAGGTAGGGAGAGCATAAAAGCCATGCTAACACTTCGTAGACTCATAGAACACTAGAACTGGAAGGGACCTTGAGAGGTCATCGAGTCCAGTCTCCGGTCCTCACGGCAGGACCAAGCACTGTCTAGACCATCCCTGACAGGCATTTATCTAACCTGCTCTTAAATATCTCCAGAGATGGAGATTCCACAACCTCCCTAGGCAACTTATTCCAGTGTTCAGCCACCCTGACAGGCAGGAAGTTTTTCCTAATGTCCAACCTAAACCCCCCTTGCTGCAGTTTAAGCCCGTTGCTTCTTGTTCTATCCTCAGAAACCAAGAAGAACAATTTTTCTCCCTCCTTCGCAGCATTACCAGTCCTTCTGCTGCTTGCTGGGCTCTTAGAAAGCATGTAGAGGTAATTTAGAGTGAAAGAACAGAACACTGAGAGCCAGGACGGGTGGCTGTAAACAAACTTTATGAGATCCCGGGAAATTTGTTCACCTACTGGAGGGTGGGACCAATCGACTAACTGAAACCCCGCCGAACCACGGATGTTGCCGAATTAGAGAGGTTCAACCTGTAGTAAACAGCGTACTGCGATTGTGATTTTTGAAGTTCTGTACTGCATTTGCACAGCTGATCCCAAACAGGAAGGGCGAACAGGTGCAGGGGGTAGCCACGTGTTAGGGTGGTAGTACAGTGCAAGCTAGCAGCTTCCATTTGCTTAGAAGCACTCTGACCGGCGTGAGTTGGTCAGTCCAGGCATGTTTAAATCACTGACTTAAATGATTGATTTAAAATAAAACCTGATGATTTAAATCCGGTTGATGCTAACTCAACCATACAACAGGTGCACAATTTTAGCTTCGCACTTTATAAAGAACTAAATTACAAATGCCGAGTTGTAAATGCCAGAACTCGGAAGCTATGGACTTTTACAAAACTACCACCAACAAACCCACAATGGGCTGAAAATGTCAGTCTCTGATCCTGCAAATATTGTGTGTCCATGTTGGTAGCATCAGATGCAACACCTGTGTTTTTTTTTTATTAGCCTTCCTTTTAATGGCATGTCTGACCCTTAAAACCCATTTTCAGTGTTGGCGGTGAAAAGTTGTTTAATCCAGGGGTTCTCAAACTTTGTGATACCGCGACCCCCCTCTAAGTTGCTCACGACCCCTTGGGGGGTCGGGACCCACAGTTTGAGAAACACGGGTTTAATCTTTAGTCTGTTCTTGATGTTATTGTGAAGGTTTGTACACCGCATCCTACAGGGGAGATTTTCAAAGACCAGACTTTTAACGGTATTTAGTCACCTAAGTGACCTAGAAGTTCATGTCTCGTTGACGTCAGGTTACATGGAGGAGCCGTAGCCTAGCGGAAGCATTTCACCTTTTTTTAACATGTCGAGGTTGGATATATTGGAAGATGCTGTTGGTTGCAAATGCAACTCAAGCTACTAGCATCTGAGTTTGTGGTACCTTGAAGTCAGGATGTTTATGAAGCTGCAGGATGGGCTCTTTTCTGTGGAGATAGGCCTTAAAATGTGAGATTCATGGCAGAAAAAAATGGAGGTGGAATCTGAAATTCAGGGGCCAGCAGTATGACAAATGGAAGCCTCCCCGTTAGCAATTTCAGACTGTGAAACTGGGGAGACAGTAAAGAACTAGCAACACGTTACAAATGGATTTGAGTTTTGTAAATGTTCTACGTAAAAACACTTTTTAAGTCATCACGGTACTGAGCTTGGCCCCCGATTTTCTATCCCTGAGGGCTGAGCCGCCCCTCAGCCCTTCCTGAAGATGGGGTCTTTAATCTTTCTGGCTCTCCTTGTGCTATGGCTAAGTGCAGCACTAGACCTACAGCTGGGGAAGCCACGTGGCCGAGAAATGAACCACCTTGTCGAAGGCTGCCCAGCAAGTCCTTCCTCTGCACAGAGTAAATATCCGGAATCCGGCTCTGCCACACGTCTGTGCCGATGCTTGCGGGAGGGGCGTCGTAGGGCACGGCTTGGTGAGTGCTTGGGATTGGGAAGTCGCCCTAGGAAAACGCCTCACCGGGATCCTGAGTAGCCTGATGGACCTGAGCCAGGTGTGGACACGGTCTCTGGCCCCATGGAACAGGGGTTCCCTGGTAACCGCTTCAGCCCTGGTGACCAAACGTTCCAATGTCACAGAGGCTGCCGGAGCTTGGTGCCAGGAGCCGGCTCCACCGTGCGGTTCAGGTTCTGCTCTGCTCCTGCCACTTCACGGGGTTGGGGAGAGGCAGCAGCGATAATGAAGCTGTTTCAGCAAGTGGGTGGGGCAGGGGGCTGGCGGCAGAGAGCTGTTATCCGAGGCTGGTAGAGCTAACAGATCATGAAGGACAGCCAGAGTGAAATCTGAAACTGCGGGTGGCCAGGCCAGACCTGCGCGGGGCTGTGACCCCGCGTGCCAGATCGCGCGGTGCGGGGGCCCTCTCGGGCGGAGGGGCTGTGGCAGACTGGATGGAGACAGTGAGGAAAAGCTGCCCTTCCGCCCTCAGGAAAGGGCAGGGTTTCCCCTGCGCTCAGGTCATCTCTTCTAGCAGCCTTAGCTGCCTGGTTTTCCAAGGGGCGAGGCCGGCAAGTGTCAGAGCGAGATCTGTGCTGGGAGGGCACTCGTGGAAATGTTATGAATGATGCCATCGAATGGGCTGTGGAAGACGAATTGGAGCCCCAGCCGTTCAGGGCTTGCTGTACTCCAGACAGGGCAGTTCTTCCCCCAGGGCCTGGCAGCTTTTGGACAGATTTAACCCCTGAGAGTCCGACCCTCCCAGGTGTGCGCTTAGCTCTGGGTAGCTGGTCTCTGACGGGTCAGCCAGATCTGCAAGGAAGCGCTGATGCAGAACCCTTTTATAACTGCCCCGTAAGAGCAGCGACAGCTTTCGCCTTCCTGCCCAGCTGTGGGAATGCTGGGAGGTACCATTCTCCTCCGCCAGGTGTACACGAGGGGTCCTGACCCTCCTTGGCCCCTCAAGTCCCTGTTTAAAGAGACAGCGTCATCCAGTGGTTAGAGCAGAGGAGTGCGTGACAGAGTTTTCGGGCTGTGTTCGCAGCATGGTCCCTGGCTCAGCTTCGCTTTGGGAAGTCGACGTGCTTGTGTGTGTCTCAGGGATGGGCGGGGGAGAAGCGTCTCCTCTTTTCCCCGGGAGGTTGTGAGGCGGGCGCTGTCCCTGGCTTTGCACAGCTCCTCTGGGCTGCCGGGGGGCCGAGTGACCCACGGAGCGACAGGCCAGGAGTCAGGGAAGTCACTGCCTCCTGTGTTTCCTTCCCCGCGCAGGCTCCCCACTGCGAGCACGCCTTCTGCAACGCCTGCATCACCCAGTGGTTCTCCCAGCAGCAGACCTGCCCTGTGGACCGCAGCGTAGTGACGGTCGCCCACCTCCGCCCCGTCCCCCGCATCATGCGGAACATGCTCTCCAAGCTGCAGATCACGTGCGACAACGCTGTGTTCGGCTGCACGGCCGTCGTGCGACTCGACAACCTGATGTCTCACCTCCACGACTGCGAGCACAACCCAAAGCGGCCGGTGACGTGCGAGCAGGGATGCGGGTGAGGGTCGCCCCCTGGGGCTGAGGGAAAGGCCTGGCTTGTGTTCCAAAGGCACAGAGGCCTGGAGTGACTTGGCCTGAGGGTGCTGTGCTCAGATAGCCTGCTCCTGCGGGGGCGGAGGGGGGTGCTAGCCAGTCAGCGGCGGAGCGGGGACGCTGGCCAGATGTGCTGCTATAAACTCCCAACGAGTCAATTTGTTCCTCGACTAGTCCCCGCCCTGCCCCGCAGGCAGCAAGCCGGGGGGAAGCAGGAGATGGTGCTGGGGGGAGCCAGCTTAAAAGCCGGTTCTCCCCAGCACCATGTCTGCAGGGGAATAACAGGGACCGGGCATGAGGCGGGAATCAGCTGATTCCTGACTCCTCTCCCCACCCCCAGTCCCAGATGCTGCGACTCTGCCAGCTCTTAATTGAATCTAAAAATCAGAAGCGCAGCGGGGGGGACCGGCCGGCTCTTAATACATTTCAAAGGCAGAGCCGCAGCGGGGTGAGCTGCCGGGACCGGGAGTTAACCCCGCTGCGACTCCCCTGCTTGTCGGCTAAATTGAACTATATTTAACATCCCTACGTTGCCCACGGTGGTGCCCTGGGCTATCCAGGGCGGCCATCGCAGCCCAGCCTCTGGGCCTGCTGGCAGTTGGTGTCTTCCTCTTCTTGAAATCTCTTGAGCCTCCAGCCCTGGAGACTGGGGGGATGTTCCTCGGCACCGTGGTAGTTAAGGGCTGGCGTCAGCGAGACATCTGGCCTCTTTTCCACGGAACGACTCTACCGTCCCTCGGTCGGCCAGAGCAGGGCGTTTGGGCTCCATCCTGTTCCTCTGTGAGGCTGCCCCCCAGGACGGCCACTTGCTGGCTGGGTATTATGATGCACAAGCTGAGCTGAGGCCACTGGCTCTCCGGTCGGGTGGGTACTAGGGAGCCTGGCCGACGGTGAGGGGCTTCATGTAATGGGTCCATCTACTCCAGCAGTGGCCAGCACCAGCTGTTCCGAGCAGGACAGATGTGCAGTAGGCAGATGTGGGATCCTCTCTCCCCTCCCCCCAACATCACCCTGATCCCCAGTGGCTTAAACCCTCCCTCCCGAGAGCTGAAGATCCTGGCCAAAACTCTGTGGTTCATTATCACTCAGGCCCATGTGATCTCCCGCTGCACGGCCCCCAAGCGTCTCCGTGCACAGTGGGAGGTGGCTGGGTCCTTGGCAGCATGTTCTCCTGGCGAATCCCGGCCCTGACCTGCCCCTCCCCGTCCGTTCTCTCCCTCTTCCTGCAGCTTGGAAATGCCCAAAGACGAGCTGCCGAATCACAACTGCATCAAGCACTTGAGGTCCATGGTGCAGCAGCAGCAGACCAGGATCGCTGAGCTGGAGAAGACGTCGGCGGAACACAAGCACCAGCTGGCCGAGCAGGTAGCTGCTTTCCTGGGGGGGGCGGAGCGTGTCTCTTTGGCTCGGGCCTCTAGACTCTAGGGCCTAGCATTGCCTTAGGTACGTGGAGCGTCTGTCTGAATGGGAGCTCCCCTTCCCAACTGAAATCCATGCCCCATGGGACAATATAACAGGTGGGTCTGGGGCCACCACCGTGAGTGTCAAATCAGGGCGAATTGCTTAGAACCAGAGCTACTCACAGCCCAAGACTGGGGGAGGGTCCTCCTTGAGGCACCAAACCAGTCACTTGGGGTATGTCTAGACTACATCCCTCTGTCGCCCAAGGGATGTAAATTAGACACACCGAAATTGCTAATGAAGCGGGGATTTAAATATCCCGCGCTTCATTAGAATAAAAATGGCCGCCGCTTTTTGCCGCTGCGGCAATTTGCCGGCAAAAAGCGGCAGTCTAGACGGGGATCGGTCGGCAAGGAAAGCCTTTTCCCACCGATCCCTTATGCCTCGTGCAACGAGGTTTACAGGATCAGTCGGACTCAGCACGGCTGAGCTTTCATTAGACCCCCTCACTGGGGCCACGGTGGGTGCAGCCGCAACCTGCATGTTCCTATTAAACTCCAATAAGGTGACCCGTGGCGGTCCCCCTCTGTGTTAGGCTCTCGCAGGGCTGGGACTCTGACCTCAGTCTGTTTCAGGACTAGGGCCCTACCAGATTCACAGCCCTGCAAAACGGCTCCCGGATTATGAAATCTGGCCTTTGGTCTGCTTTTACCTGAGAACGTATAGATTTCACAGGGGGAGACCAGCCTTTCTCAAGCTGGGGGTCCTGACCCAAAGGGGAGTTGCAAGGGGATCACAAGGTTATTTTAGGAGGGTCCCTGTGTTACCACCCTTATTTCGGTGCTGCCTTCAGAGCTGGGCGGCTGGAGAGCGGGGGTTGGAATGTTGGCTGGGCGCCCAGCTCTGAAAGCAGCACCCGCCAGCAGCAGCGCAGAAGTAAGGGTGGCAACACCGTACCCATGTTGCCTTTCTGTGCTGCTGCTTTCAGAGCTGGGCGGCCAGAGAGTGTGCGGCTGCTGACAAAGAGCCCGGCTCAGCAAGCAGCAGCAGGGAAGTCAGGGTTTTCCACCACCCGAGTGTTAATAAGACGGCCAGGTCCCCTGCTGCCTGGTGGGGCTGCACAGAAAACCTTTGTGCTCAGTGCCTGGATTGCATCCCCCTTCCAGCCTGGTGGGGAAGGAGGGAGAGCCAGTCGGCATATGCAAGGGACTCCTGTCTGTTGCAAACATCTCTGCTTTTGCCCTGCCTCTCGCAGAAACGGGACATCCAGTTGCTGAAGGCCTACATGCGAGCCATCCGCAGCGTCAACCCCAACCTGCAGAACCTGGAAGAGACCATTGAATACAACGAAATCCTAGAGTAAGTGCTGCTGCTAACGCGCAGTCGCGGGTTGGAACGGTCCATCCCGCAGCGAGGCGTGTTCAGGAGGCAGACCCGGGGATCTAAGGCATCAGATCAGCTGGCGAGATTTGGGAATGACAATTAACACACACATACCCCCCGTGACAGTGAAATCTGGCAACCCAGCCCTGCTCGCGTTAGGGTGTCCCAGCAGCTGTAAAATTCTGTCCCTGCAGCCAGTTCCAAAGCAGGGCGCTGCCGCTCGGTTTCCTGCCAGCGAAAGGGAGTTGGTACAAACGGGGTCTGGCCTGGTCCTTGCACCAGCCCAGCACAGAGGGCACTGGGTCGAAGGCCCGACTCGGCACAGCTCAGGGACACTGAATTCCACCCGAGCTGTCAAGCCGGCCTCAAAAGAACAGGGAGAAGGTTTTCCTCTGGAGCAGTGTTTCCCAATTTTATTTGGCCACGGAACCCTTTTCAGCTTAAAAGAATTTCAAGGAATCCCTAGAGTTGCCAGGGTAAAATTTGTCAAGCAAAAAAAAAAAAAGCCGCTAAATAGACTCTGTCTCTTTAAGAGGGGGTGGGGGAGTGCCGCGTTCTCGCGGAACCCTTACTTTTGCTTCGCGGAACCCCGGGATTCCGCGCAGCACCAATTGGAAAACGCTGCTCTGGAGGCTCTGGGACGTGGGTGTTCCCGGGAGTTTGGTGCCTCTGCTGCTGGAACACGGGCAGCATCTCATCCATGTGGAAAATTGCAGCGTCTCTGCTCACCCCATCTGCTGGCGTTGGAGGTGAAGGCTGCGCTGTGGGGGAGGAGACACCGCACGGTCGGAGTAGGCAGATCGGAGAGTCTGGGTGGGGAAGCCAAACCCCTGGAGAACTTCCAAGGCCGTTCTGGGTTGCTGTGGAGCTATCAGGGAAGCCAGTGGCCGGGCCCCACTTGCTGGAGCAAGGCCTTGGAACCCTGCCTGGGTGGCTCCCCTGGGGAGGACCAAAGAGAGGACTCAGTCAGGGCCTGGAAAAGGGTGTTGCTGGGAAGGAGGTTCTGCGAGGGGGCCGAGGTCTGTGCCACACGCCTCCCGGCCTAGTCCCTTCTCGCAGCCAGAGGCGAGGGCAGCCCCTATATGCTGGGACAGGGGAGTGAGCGGCTGGCTCTCCGCTAGGGTTCCCCGAGACAAGCTGGGGAGGTTTCTGGTTCCGCCCGGAGGGGGCCCCTACGTTCATTTGGGCTGCCCTCTCTGAGCTGGCTCTGTTTTGTACCTCTCCTGGCAGACGCCCGAGAGCCCCTTAAACAGTCCGTGAGGTGGCCGGCCGGCTTCCAAGGCTCCCGTGGAAGGAGCTGTCGCCGCCGCCTGTGAGCGCACCCGGCCCCCGCCCCTGCCTCATGGCGCCGTGCTCTCTTGCAGGTGGGTGAACTCCTTGCAGCCCGCCCGGGTGACGCGCTGGGGCGGAATGATCTCCACGCCGGACGCCGTGCTCCAGGCCGTCATCAAGCGCTCGCTGGTGGAGAGCGGCTGCCCCACCTCCATCATCAACGAGCTGATCGAGAACGCCCACGAGCGGAACTGGCCACAGGGCCTGGCCACCCTGGAGACCCGCCAGATGAACCGGCGCTATTACGAGAACTACGTGGCCAAGCGCATCCCCGGCAAGCAGGCCGTGGTGGTGATGGCCTGCGAGAACCAGCACATGGGGGAGGACATGGTGCTGGAGCCGGGCCTGGTGATGATCTTTGCACACGGCGTGGAGGAGATCTAAAGACTTTTAAAGAGAGAGAGACATTTTGTGCTTGAAAAAAAAGAACAAAACCCCTTTGTCTAAGCCGCTGCCCCCTCCCTCTCCCCCGTCGGTCACAGCATTATATCAGGGCATTATTCCTCCAAGCGCGTGGCTCCTCATTGACAAGCGATTCCTGGCCTCGGGGGCCCTCCCGTGGGGCGCGGAGCAGCCCCCCAGCAGCACAGGCAAATGGCGGTTTGCCTCGTGCCGGACTCCGTGGGGCTCCTAACTGGCTTTGTGTAGCACCGGGCCCCTAGAAAGTGGGGGCTTTTGACGGGCCTGGATACTGCCGTCTCTCTGGCCTCCTGCCGCGACCCGAACCAAACGGGGCCAGCGGGTCTCGATGTGGGGCCGACCCGACCATTCACCTTCACTCTGAAGCTTTAAGCCCCTCCCACGTTTCTTTTCTCGCTCCGCGGGAAAGCTGCAGCTCTCCCGCCGGGCGCTTGCGCGGGGCCTGGGTTTGTGCGGACAAGCCCGCTTCGCAGCCGTGGAAGGGGGGTGGGGCCGGGGAAGCCGCTCGTCCCCCCGATGTGTTGGACGGGGGCTACGCTGCAGACGCGAGCGATGCCAAATAGCCGCTCCCCTCCCCCCACGGTCCTGTCGCCATCGAAACGCCACGGCCTTTTGAAGCCAAACAGCCGAGCTTCCGGAACTTGGACGTGTGGCCTTACGCGGCACCGGGGAGAAACCCGGCTTCAGCTGGGGCAGCCTCCCACAGGGAACTGGTCCTCCGGGGCCGCTAAGTGGAATTAAACTCTTCTTGGACAGCTCTTCCACCTCCTCCTTTCTCCCCTCCCGCTCCGAGCCTCCTGAATGCGCCTGTGGCTCAGCTCCCCGGAGGAGGAGACGGGCTGCTGTCCCGTGGACAGCCTTCCTACCTGCCGGGGAAGGCTGCCACGGCTTCTTACCCAGAACGTAGGTTAAGCCGTTCTGTCTGTCTGTCTGTGTGTGTGCTGGACGGTCCACAAAGAGCTTTATGTATTTTTTTTTTCCAGACACTTGGTGGTGATTGTGGTTCAGTTTCGGGGGGGGTTGTACCTATTTTGGCCTTGTTTGTTTGTATTTTTTCCTTTATTTTATTTTTTAAAATACAGAGGACGGAATCCTGCCAGGTTCAATTAAGTTTACTTGTCGGGAATTTAATTTATTTGCATTTGTGAGGGGGTTTGTGTGTTTTGGTTTTGTTCCTTTCTTTCAATGTTGGTCATGCCTGGGAACTTTATTTCCTCTTTCGCTCAACTTTATTTCCTCTTTGTGCCCAAGGTGGCTGCGTGTGGTCCAGGGAGAGATTTGTCAATAAATAAGTGTGTGCTGATTGCAGACGTTAACAATACCATCCCCTTGAGTGACTTCTTGCATCTCTCTGGGCTCTGAACAGCCTGAGCCCTCCCCATCTGCTGCCCGGAAGCTGGAAGTAAGGGGACATAGGTTTACAGGCTAAGAGTGTGAATTACCAGGTAACTGCTGGCCGAGCAAGCGGCTCTCCTGGGTTCCCGTTCGCAGGCAGCCAGCAGCGGAGCTGCGTCCGCCAATGGAAAAGATTCTCATTGAGATCGGACCCTCTGCCCCAGCCAAGTGCGGTGGCACTGCCCCGGCTGGCAGGGCAGATCTTGGAGACCGTCGTCAGGAGCAGCAGCTGCCCAGTGGGTGTCCACCATCTCGGCTGCTGAAATGGGAGGCAGCCCACATGTAGTTCTCAGAGAACTACGTTTCCCATGATGCCTTATGCTAATTGGCCTTGCTCTGCTCAGCTGTATGACAACAGAGAGTTTCTCCCAGGAGCAGAATCAGAATCAGAGGCTTCGGGGCCAGACTGCAGAAAGCGGCTGTGGGCCGTGGAGGGAGCGAGATGCCTGACTTGGGTTGGAGAGCCGAACAGAGCGGGGTTCGCCCAGCCCAGCTGCCAGTCACAAAGTTCTGTCTCCTTTTATTCTGATCCTGGAGCTGCAACACAGACCCGGGCCAGGGAGAGGACACACGCTAATCACTCTCAAACCCCAACGGTGGGTTTTGTGATACTGTTCCCAATTTCCCTGCGCTGTCGGGCAGACATCCGCAGCAGCCTTTGCGTTGTGCTTTAGAGGCTCTGTAAGCTGCTGCAGGAACTCAGTTTGGTATTCACCTTTACCACCCAGCTGGGTGGCGTTTTTAGGATCACCCTCTCGCTGCATTTTTTCCCTCTTTCAACTGGCAAATTTCCATGTGTGTTTATTTTTTTAATGCAACATTTTTCTTGGGGAAATCCAGCTAGTTCTCTGGTTCAGGGTGTCTTGGCTTCCCCCGCAGCCATCGTAGGAGCTCTCTGTTGGGTAACTTCCTAGTTTTCCGTGTGTCTCGGATCCTGTGTTACAAGTACCTGGCATCTTCAGAAGTCAGATCAGTTTGAGGTCTGGAGCGGGTTGTATTTGAATTCATGTCTCGATGACGTGTGGAAGGGGAATTACTGGGTGGGAGCTTTGTCCAACCCAGACCCTTATGCTCAGGAATTAGAAAAAGCTGCTAAATCCAACCTGATAACTGCATCTGTCTCTCTGGACATTTTAAAAAACTGATTTCCGCCCCCGTCCCTCCAGCCCACTTCTGGAGATGGCTTCTGTTCTCCTTTCCACTGGAGGAGCTGGGTGCTCAGAAATCAGACAAGACTTGCAACGGGGTCTTTGCTGGTCCGTAAAAGTTGCTGGTTGTGTCTTGTGTGTGCTGTTTAATTGTGTTGACTGCACTAATAAACTGCCTTTTCTTGACGCTCCTCAATCCTTCGTTGCGATCTCCAGGCGCTCGCTCTCGTGTGCCAACTGCCAAGCCTGCTTTCTGCTTTTCCATGACCTCTCCTTGCCAGCTGCCTGCAGTCCCCACCGTGCTAAATCCTCTCTTGGCTTCACCCCTGGCAATGGCCCAGACGGATGAGCCCCTGACGAATAGCAAGTTCTCTGTGCAAGTCCCTTGTTCAGGATGCCTGCCAAGTAGCAGGTAAGTTCTACGCACAGGGGCTGGAGTTCTCCCGGCGTGAACTGCCAGGAAGGGCCATAACTGAGCTGCACAAAGGAACCGCAGAAAAGACCCAGCGGGGTGAGCTAAACAGGCTGGCTGCCCGGGCACGAAGTCTGCTCCGGAAACGCTGGTGGTCAGGTAGGTGAGACTGGCTCGGGGCCAACTCTGGCTGGCTCGGGGCTGGGCTGTGTTCCAGCCGAGGCCGTCCTGAGCGCTTGGGGTCACGGACAAGCCCTGCGTTTTGCTGGGGTTTTGTAGGAATTGTGCACAGAGGTCAGCCAGGCTGTGCACTGCCAAGAGAAATTCTGCAGGTGCAGGTAGGTGCTGTAATTCTGGCCTGGCTGCTGCAGGGCCAAGCCTCTTGGGGGTGGGGTGGTGTCTCCATCGCATGAGACTAGGACAGGAGGCTAGCACTGTACGAAAGGGGCTGGGACAAGCTTTCCGATTGACTGCCCCCGGACAGCCAGAGCACTTGGGGGGAGGGAACATCAGACGTACGGGGTCCCTGGCCCTGCCAGACCCGAGCTCGAGTTCATCACACAACTGGCTGCTTCTCTCTAATCTTCGTCCGCTTCCCCCCTGCGGTAGCCTCCGCTCTCCTGCCCCTGCTTCAGGCTCTGTGCCTGGGCTTGCTTGGCAACAGTGAGGCTTGAGATGACTCAGCCAGGCCCGGCTCCTCTTAGCTCTAGCTTGACGCATTAGCGGCCAAATTTTATTTTTAGTCAGCAAAGGGCTCTACGGCCCTCCCCCTCTCAGTTTTTCCTAGAGCCCGCTCCTCCCCAGCAGAGCAGAAAGGATTACATGTGAGGGGGAAGGTCTCAGCTTTTCTCCAGAACTTGGCGTCTGCTCCTGGAAGTGCCGCCGACTGCTGCCGGGATTTGCCAAGAGCCTGAAACCGTTGCAGTTACCTCCGCCTGCCCAACGCTGCTCGCTCTCCCAAAGCGACAGGGGGAGTGAGAGTCTTGGATCCAACCCCCCTTCTCCCACGTGTTTGACTGGGCTCTGTTGGCAAAAGCAGCCTTTTAAAATAGTCTCAATAAACCTCGCTCCCTTGCCAGCGGCTACCTGCCTTCCCCCCAGGGCTGCGGCGGCTCGGGGGGGAACGCAGCCTGAAGGTTTAACCTCTCAGAAAATCGGGGCCTTTGGGGAGCCCTTCTAGGCTTCCCACCCCTAAAAGATGGGGGAGAGTTCAAAGCACAAACTCCCCACCGCTGCCACCCGTCCCCCCTCCTGGGCAGCGCAGTGTCTTGGGGCCTAGTTCCTTTCCAGGGCTGTTCTGCCTCTGAAGGAATCTGTCTCCGGAAATGCTGCTTCAAGAGCAGAGACTCACTTCACCCTCCAACCCTTTGATTTGCTCTGGGCGACTTCTTTCCCCAGCCAGAGGCCCGCAGGCCTGCTGCTCCTGGCGCCTTCGTCCCGAGTGGCTGCTAACCTCTGCACCGTGCAACAGCTCTGAGTTTTATGAACTCTGCCCTGGGGGCCGTGTGTGCTCCAGCTGCTGGGTGGGGTGGGGGGAGAACAGGCGCTGTGCTCTTCCTGCTCTGCTCCTGGCTTTATTCCTGTGCCAGGTGGAGTGGTTCTGGCACTCGCTGCTTCCTGAGGCTGCCCGTTGGGCCTTAGCTCCCCTTCCCTGCAACTGCTGGGGTGGAGCCTGGCTGCTGTTTAAGCAGCACCCAGCAACACCAGAGGCCGGGGGCAGGGAGCCTTTGTTCGGCGCTCGGGCGCTGAGTTCTGGCTCGTTCGCAATGCCTGTAAGGTGGCATCGGGCGCGGAAAGACAGGTTCAGTGTCACTGGGTGGAATCGTAGGGTTCTTGGAGCCACAGCGGGGCCAGTCAGCCACCAGGAGTGGTGAGGGCCTGGTCTCCGCTTACTCACGTTTTCCCAGCCTGAGCCCCGAGGGGCCCTGCTCTGAGCAGTCGTCCCTGCAGGAAAGCACCAAAACTCCCGCCACGTATGGGCTGCGAGGCTCCCAATCCCGCACGTTTCATGCCTCTAGGCCATGGGACCGGCAGCTGGTTCCATCTTTCCCTTCCTTGGGCAGGGGCAGGCGAGAAGCTAGTGCCTGTAGGTCCCAAAGGCACCCGTCTACTGAGCCTGGGCTGACAGGTTTCCATTGTTTTGGTGCCCAACACTGATGATTTAAGCCCTGCAACCCTGGGCACCACACTGCTGCTTTCTGGGCCTGTTTCCCTTCCAGCTGTGGCTCCGGGTGATGCAGATGTGCAGGGGCAGCTTCAGGGCTACCCTGTGCCTTGCATGGCTGGGAGATTTTTTGCCACTGTCCATTGGTGTGCAAGGGCTTGTTTCCCCATCCGTCACACGTAGTCGCTGGCTGGCCGGTCCCGCAGCTGGGGGGCAGTGAGAGCGAATTCACCTCTTCTCTCATCACGGTGCAAGGCCTGGCTTTGTTAGGGGGCGCAGTGACAAGCGGGGAAGGAGCAGTGCTTAATTTGTGCCAGGACTGAGCCTGCCACCTCTGGGCCTGGCATGTTGGAGCTCCAGCTTCCCCTGGGCTTCTCTGCATCAGCCTGGGACCTGCCACCTCTGGGTCTGGCATGTTGGAACTCCAGCTTCCCTGGGCCTTGCTGCATCAGCCTGGGAGCGAGGGCTGGGCCTGTTGGGGGGAACTTTCCTGGCTTCTTCTCTTCTCTCCCCCCCCCCCCCCCCAGCACTGGGTCAGTGAAAGGCTCAGTCCCTGCTCCCCTTCCCTGTTCACAGCGGCTCCCCTTCCACGCTCCTGTGTGGCAGAGTCCTCCTACCCCCAACCAGGCTGGCCCCAGGCTTCCTGGGGGCTTGCCCCCCAACCTTGTGGTCCCCTAGGGCAGGGGCAGAGGTAGCCCTGCTCTGGGGGGCTCTGTCCACCCTGGGCACAGATCATGGCTGACAGCTCAAAGCAAATACAGTTTATTAAACAGCCACCCCTTCAAGGAAAAATGGGGGAGGTTAAAGGAAAAGGTGTCCCCTTCCCCCTGCTCTGTGGCAGGGGACATCGCACACAGCCCCTCTGGGACATCACAGGCTGTTCTGCGTAGGACCCAGGGTTCCCCTTGCTGGTCCCAGCTGCTCCCCACACCCAGCCCCAGACTGCTCCAGCCCTAACGCCGCGCTCTGTTGCGCTGCCTGGCTGCTCCCCTCTGGCTGCCCTCTGCTCCTGGCTCAGCCCCGCTCCACCCAGGCAATTCCAGCTCCCCCAGAGGATGGGACCCGACCTGCCTCCTGAGCCCCCGTTAAGCTGCCTGCCCTGTCAATCAGGCTGCCCTGCTGTGTTAGCCTCTCCCCATTGCTCCTGGGGACTGTCAGTTTCGGGGGTCCTGATTTCTCATCGACCCCTCCCCTTCTTTTTGGGTCTGGGACACCCAATCCCTTCCCTGCTTAGGGTTCGTGAGGGGCCAACAGCCAGCCCCTTAGCGACTGCAAATTAAGCACGGGGGGAGGGGGAGGGGGGGGGCGAGCTGGTCCCTTCTTGGTGCCACTGCGGTACCCACAGGCCGGTCAGGTCATCCAGCCCCAGACAGCTGCCTTGCTGCCACCCTCCTCACCTCTCCGGCCAGCTGCCAGCCTTTGGCAAGGAGCCGGGCCTCTTCGCCCAAGCAGGGCTCCTTGGTGGCTCGGAGCAGCGAGGCCAGCCTGGCCCGGCTGCTGGGTGGGTCTGAGGCAGCGCTGCCCAGGCGCCAGACTCGGCCTGGAAGCAGCACCAGTGAGCTCGCACGCCGCTTCGTTTGAATTTGTGCCAAGAGTCCCGGAGCTGCTGGAAACGGCCCAGGGTGACCGGTGAGGGGGACCAGCACGGGAGGGGTAGCCCCCACGGTGGAACCTCCTCGGGGGAAGTCCTGAAGCTGGTGCTGGGAGCGAAGGGGCGGGGTGGGTGCCTGACTCCCCAGGTTGCCGGGGGCTCTTAGAACAGGCCCAGCCCTGGGCCCAGGCGGGGAGGGCTTCACCCCAAGAGGAAGGGAGGTTCTCTCCGGGCAACTGCCAGCCCTGCCCCAGCGTTTGGCCCGGGCCCTGCTTTCCATCAGCGCCTCGTCTGGGGGAGCCACTTAGAGAAAAAAATACAGGGGTTGGTGGTGATGCCTGTCTCAGACTTCAGTGCCCTGGCTGGGGTCTGCCACTGCCCCCTGCTGGGGGAGTAAACCATCCTGTCCTGTGCTGTTCCCTGGAGCGGCTGAAAGGCTGGGTGCTGCAGGCTTGGGCCCCAAAAGCGGAGGGGGGGGGCGTGTTCTGCCCGGCCACGAGGGGCACAGTGTGATGAGCCGCAGCAGGGCCCTGCAGCTCCTGGCTCCGCTGTGTTGCTAGGGCGTCCCGGGGAGCGGCGCAGAGACTCAAACCCCTTTGGCAGGTGCGATCCTGCCCCCACCCACCAATCCATGAGTGGGCAGAGCACCTGCCCCCTTCCCAGCATCCCACACCCCAGCCCAGTGCAACTGGACTCTGGCCCCACGGGGCTGCCTTAGGGGCGCCTCTGCTGGCAGCACGATGCTGCCAGGGCCGGCGGGGCAGCCCTAGTTTGTGGGGCCCAGTGAAGGTCAAAGAATCCCAGGGGGTCATCAAGTCCAGCCCCCTGCCCAAGGCAGGACCAATCCCAACTAAATCAACCCAGCCCGGGCTTAGTCAAGCCAAGACTTAAAAACCTCTAGGGATGGAGATTCCACCCCCTCCCTAGGGAACCCAGCCCAGTGCTTCACCACCCGCCTAGGGAAATAGTTTTTCCTAATATCCAACCTAGACCTCCCCCACTGCAACTTGAGACCATTGCCCCTCGTTCTGCCACCTGCCACTACTGTGAACAGCCTCTCCAGCCTCTTTGGAATCTCTCTTCAGGAAGTTGAAGGCTGCTCTCAAATCCCCCCTCACTCTTCTCTTCTGCAGACTAAATAGACCCAACTCCCTTAGCCTCTCCTCATAGGTCATGCGCTCCAGCCCCCTAATTATTTTGGTCACCCTCCGCTGGACCCTCTCCAATGCGTCCACATCCTTTCTATAGTGGGGGGCCCAGAACTGGACACAATACTCCAGATGTGGCCTCACCAGAACTGAATAAAGGGGAATAATCACTTCTCTGGATCTGCTGGCAATGCTCTTCCTAATGCACCCTAATATGCCATTAGCCTTCTTGACTACAAGGACACACTGTTGACTGATATCCAGCTTCTCATCCACTGTAATCCCCAGGCCCTTTTCTGCAGAACTGCTACTTAGCCAGTCGGTCCCCAGCCTGTAACAATGCTTGGGATTCTTCCCTCCCAAGTGCAGGACTCTGCACTTGTCCTTGTTGAACCTCATCAGATTTCTTTTGGCCCAATCCTCTAATCTGTCCAGGTCACTCTGGAACCCTATCCCTGCCCTCCAGCGTATCTATCTCTCTCCCTAGCTTAGTGTTATCTGCGAACTTGCTGAGGGTGCAATCCATCCCCTCATCCAGGTCATTAATAAAGATGTTGAACAAAACCGGTCCAAAAACAGATCCTTGGGGCACTCCGCTAGAAACCGACCGCCAACCTGACATCGAGCCGTTGCTCACTACCCGTTGGGCCCGACAGTCTAGCCAGCTTTCTATCCATCTTACAGTCCATTTATTCAATCCATATTCCCTTAACTTGCTGGCAAGAATATTGTGGGAGACCGTATCAGAAGCTTTGCTAAAGTCAAGGTATATCACATCCACTGACTTTCCCATGTCCACAGAGCATATCATCATAGAGGCTAATCAGATTGGTCAGGTACGACTTGCCCTTCGTGAATCCATGTTGACAGTTCCTGATCACTTTCCCCTCTTCCAAGTGCTTCAAAATGGATTCCTTGAGGATCCCCTCCATGATTTTTCTGGGGGCTGAGGTGAGGCTGACTGGTCTGTAGTTCCCAGGATTGTCCTTCCCTTTTTTAAAGATGGGCACTACATTTGCCTTTTTCCAATCATCCGGGATCTCTCCCACTCTCCACGAGTTTTCAAAGCTAATGGCCAAAGACTCCGCAATGCCATTTGCCAACTCCCTCAGTACCCTCTGTGACGAAGTGGGGGGTACCTTGCTGGTTGCTAGGCTTGGGTTGTGAGTGACCCCCGCTGGCTGCAGCACGGCCCAGCAGGGCAGGGGATGAGTCATTATGCAAGGGGCTTCGAAACTGGTCAGACAGGTATCTCCCATGGAGCGGAACAATGGGAAGAAGGGTGTGGAGCCCTGGATGGGGGCAGGGCTGGAAGTGAGTGAGTTAGTTTCTGTCTGGAATCATGGAGGAGACAGCCTAGGGAAAGAGGCTGGAATGTAGGGGCCCAGTCTCCCCCATCTCAAGGGGGGCTGAGGCATCCTAGGCCCGGTTCCTGTAACCAGATGACATCTGTGCTGTGCTGTATCCTGGAGAAGCAATAAACTCCCTCTATTCTACTGGCTGGTGGAGTCTGTCCGTGCCATTACGGGGATGCCGGGGACGGGAAAACCCCAACGCGCCGTCACACTGGTGTCAGGGTGGGATGCACTGCACCGCGGATGGAGCTCCCAGCAGCAAGTGACAAGCGCAGTAGAAGCAAGGGCCTTAGAGCCAGGCGTGCTGGAGACAGAGCGGCGGTTCCTGAGAATCGTGGGCGCAGCAGCACTAGACTGGTGAGTCTGCGCCGAGGACCAGCAGGGAGATGGCCTACGCCCGACTCTTGAAGGCAGAGCTGGTGAAGCTGTGCAGAGAGAGGGGCTTGCCTGTGCGGAGCGCAACCAAGGCCCAGCTGATTGCCCGGCTGGAGAAGAATGACCAGTCACGGGGCCAGGATCTTGTCCCTGTGGGGAGCAGCCAGACCCCCCCCAGGAGCGTGTCAGGCTCTGGGCGGGGGCGGAGCACTGGAACCCACCGGAGAGACGGGACAGCCTCCCAGGGAAGCCCTGCAAGCCGTAGTCCGCCCAGGGGAGGGTCCAACCCAGCGGAGCTGCGGCGGCTAGAAATCCAGCTGCAGATGAAGGAATTGGAAGTCCAGGACCGTGAGCAGCGACAGCATGAGCTGGCCATGGCAGAGCGGAGAAGCAGCGGGGCCCGGCTGCGCCGAGTGCGGACGAGGCCCCAAGGGCCCAGGGGCGGCCAGGCGCAGAAGCTCGTGGTGGCCCAATTGAAGGACATGGGTGACATAGACGGGTTCCTCAGCTCCTTTGAGAGGGCCTGTGGACTGCAACGGGACTCCCCAGCGGACTGGCTGCAGGAGCTCATCCCCGCACTGAACCAGGAGGCTGCCGGGGTGCTCAATCAGCTGGAAGACCTACAGCCAGGGGATTACAACCGAGTCAAGGAGGCCCTGCTGCACAAGTTCGGGCTGACCCCCGAGATGTACAGGAAGAAGTTCCGGGGGGTGCAGAGGGGGCCATGGGAGACCTATGTGGATCTGGTCTCCCGCCTGGCGCAATACTGCCGCAAGTGGGTGGCTGGAGTCGGAGCCCAGACTGCTAAGGAACTGTTCAAGCTGATCATGATGGAGCAGTTCTATGAAGCATGCACACCTAGCCTGAGGCTGTGGCTCAAGGACCGGAGGCCAGAGAACCCCCGGGAAGCCGGGAGGCTGGCGGACGAGTTCACAGACAGCCGGTCCGGATGTGAACAGGAGTCCCGGAGAGAGAGGGAATCACGCCGAGACCGGATCTCGGCTGAGCGACGGAGAGAGTCATCTACGAGGCGAGCCCAAGAGACAAGTCGTCTGCGCCCCAGAGAACCAGCCAGGGCCTGGACAGACAGCCCAAAGGGGCCTGCAGGGCCTAACTTGCCATCACTGTGGGCAAAAAGGCCACAAGAGGGCTCAGTGCACCAGGTCCTATGACCTGGGACTTTCCAGGGTTAACTGGCTGGAGCTGGAGGAAGGGCAGGCTGCCCCAGAGGCAGGGGCTGGCAGGCAAACCTCAGCTCAGAGTGGGGGGAAGGATGCTCAGTGCACCTCCCCTGGGAGGTCTGACCCTCGGGAGGCGGATTTCTCCGTGTACCGTGTGGGGGCAGGACGGCCCCTGCGGAGTGAGTGCCTCATACCCCTGCAGGTGGATGGTAGGAAGGTGACGGGTTTCTGGGACGCTGGCCCGATCTGACATAGTGGCCCCAGACCGGGTACTACCCCGCACTCAGCTGACCCTGAAGGGCATAGACAGGTCCTCGTTTAAAGTGCCTGTAGCCAGGGTGCATCTGAAATGGGGGGCCAAGGAAGGTCTCAAGGAAGTGGGGGTGCACCCGCACTTGCCCACGGAAGTGCTGATGGGGAATGACCTAGAGGAGTGGCCCCATGAATCCCAGTGGGCTCTAGTCACCGCCCGTAGCCAGAGCCCACGGGGGGCTGGCAACCTGGATCCAGGGAAGGACTCCCGGCAGGGCCCTCAGGGTCCATCCCAGTGGACACGGGGTCCAGCCAAGCTGGGACTCCGGACCTAGGCAAGGGCAGGGAACAGGTCCTGATCCCTGCCCCAGCAGCTGAATTCCAGGCTGAGGTGCAGGCAGACCCCTCCTTGCAGAGGCTGAGAGACCAGGCTGGCCTCCGTGCAGCTCAGCCCCTGGGGGGAGGTGGCCAGGAGAGATTCCTGTGGGAGCGGGGATTCCTGTTCCGGGAATGGCTTCCCCCCAGGAAGGTGAGGGCATGGGGGGTCCAGCGGCAGCTGGTCATCCCCCAAAAGTATTGCCTCAAGCTTCTGTATTTGGCCCACAACGTCCCCTTTGCGGGCCACCGGGGGATCCGGCGCACCCGGCTGAGGCTGCTCCAACACTTCTACTGGCCGGGGATATTTGCGGCCGTGCAGCGGTACTGCTGGTACTGCAACTCCTGCCAGAGGGGTGGGAAGCCCCAAGACAGGAGGAAAGCTGCTCAGGGGCCCCTACCCTGTATAGAGGAGCCTCTGGGCTTGCTGAGAGAGCTATGGGAGGGGAAGACCTCCCTGGATGGAGCATCGGGGGTGGAAGATGTCCTGGCTTTCCGGGAAAAGCTCGCTGGGCTCATGGGCCCAGCCAGAGAGACCCGGGCCAGAGATCAAGGGCAGTGGAAGGGCTGGTACAGCCACCGAAGACAGGCCCGGGCCGGGCCCCCCCCGGAGCTGTGCAGCAACGGGACAGGGGAAAGCTGGCCCCTGCAGGGCATCGCCGCAGCCAACCCGAGCCAAGGGGTGTGCCAATGTCACCACGTCGGCTTTCCCGGGCAGAGGACCTGAACTTCCCTAGGTCACGAGCGGAGTGACCCTGCTCAGTTCGCTCTTGGAGGGGGGAGAAATGTGACGTAGTGGGGGTACCTTGCTGGTTGCTAGGCTTGGGTTGTGAGTGACCCCTGCTGGCTGCAGCACGGCCCAGCAGGGCAGGGGATGAGTCATTATGCAAAGGGGCTTGGAAACTTGTCAGACAGGTATCTCCCATGGAGCGAAACAATGGGAAGAAGGGGAGTGGAGCCCTGGATGGGGGCAGGGCTGGAAGTGAGTGAGTTAGTTTCTGTCTGGAATCATGGAGGAGACAGCCTAGGGAAAGTCCAGACAGCTGGAATGTAGGGGCCCAGTCTCCCCCATCTCAAGGGGGGCTGAGGCATCCTAGGCCCGGTTCCTGTAACCAGATGACATCTGTGCTGTGCTGTATCCTGGAGAAGCAATAAACTCCCTCCATTCTACTGGCTGGTGGAGTCTATCTGAGCCATTACGGGGGTGCAGGGAACAGGAAAACCCCAACGTGCCGTCACACCCTCAGATGCATTAAATCCGGGCCCATGGATTTGTGTATGTTTAGCTTTTCTAAATAGTTCCTAACTTGTTCGTTCCCCACCAAGGGCTGCCCACCTCCTTCCCATACTGCGTTGCCTCGTGCATTTGTCTGGGAGCTGACCTTGGGTCCCTGGGCACCTGTGAATGACACGGCACCACTTGCCCTGCCCCACCCCAGGCCTGAGCACTCGGCTAGCTCCCAATCAGCAATTCCATCTCAGCAGCCTGGGATGGGGTTTAAACACCCCACAGCTGCCTGGGCTGGGCCTCCGGGGCATCTTGTCCTGCAGAGAGCAGCTGGGAAAAGCTCCCCCTTCTGTTATGGCCTTTCTCAGAGGGCTCGGGGACCTGCCTGCACTCAGGGCCCATTGTGCCAGGCGCCCTGCGTGTGCTGCCGGACCTGACGAGCTCACCCTGCCACTGGCAGGACGTTACCGACAGGTAAGTGGATTCATGGAGCCGTGAAGGGCCAGACCGTCCCGTGAGCCCAGGTCCTGGGGGCCAGGCTGAAAAGCTGCCCCCAGCTGCAGGCCCGAGCATGTGGGAAACTGGCTATAAGGCAGCCAGCTGCTGGGAGTCTTTGGCCAAACATGGACAAGGGAGCTCCTGCAACAAGGGAGCCTCCCTGCTCCTGCGGCAGGCACAATATCTGGCCTGTAGACAAAAGGCCCGTGGCACGCAGGGTCTCCTGGGGCGGGGGGAGCTTTGCCTATGCCATGCTGCAGGATTTCAGGCAAGCTGAGTTAGGGGTTCAGCGGAGACAAGCGTTACCCCCCGTCTGCACCAGGGGGATTTTTGGCACCTTCCTCTGGCAGCTGGGACGTGATCCTGGTCTTGGGGGGCTGTGGGGAATGGACCTACACCTGGGTTTAAAACAAAGCATGGATTTGAGGGCTACGTCGGCCACTGTGAGGGGAAGGCTAAACCTGTGCCAGGCATTACTGCTGCACCGATAGGTCCAGTCATGGGCCTGGACCCTGCAGTGCTAGGTGCTGTACAAACAAAGGGGAACGATCTAAGCCTAAGACAAGAGCCCTTAGCTGGACACAGGCAGCCCATCGGGGCAGCATAAGAACCCATGGGCCCGTAGTGCTCAGCTGCCCAGGCAAAGGCCCGGCTCGGCAGGTTTCCTGGCACAGGTGGGTTTTAAAGTGGGACTAGAAGGTGGCAGCTTTGCGGGTATTTAGGGGAGCTGCCCCCCGCCCGGCCAGTTCAGGCCCCACTCCAGGACCCCCAAGCTCTCAGAGGACGGCCGGGCGGCTGAGCTAGACACCAGGGCAAGGCCGCGGGAGATCGGGGTTCACGTTCCTGACCCTGCTGTGGGGTGGCTGCGTGCTCTGCTCTCTGCCCGGGAGGCCAGAATGGGGCTTGCCCGAGGCAACGGGAACAAAGGGCCGACCCTTGATCCTGTTGCAAGGGGGTTGGGGGTCTTGCTAGGACCCGGCCTCTATGCTCTGCCTCATCCCAAAGTGCCCTGGGGTAGCCCAGACATCCTGCTGTGTCAAGGCCCCGAGGCTTATTGGGGAAGGGGCTGGCCGGCTTCCCAGGCTCAACACCCCGGCTGGAGCCTGTAGAAGGCCAGCCCGGCCCCCTTCCCCTAGCCTGGGGCCTTGTGGAGAGAAGGCGAATTCTTCCTAGTTACCATCTTCGTGTTGTGTTCGCAATTCGCAAGCCCAGTGTGTAGCTTTGACCCTGACAACACCAGCCCAGAGCCCTGCAACCCAACTGGCCCACCCGCTGTCAGGTCTGGGTCTGTGGGCTGGGAAAACTGGCTCAGGTCAGCTGGGCTCTCCCCAGGCCCAGGTCAGGCCTAAAACGGAGGCCAAGGCAGATTTCTAATGCTCTGTGCTCCTGCCAGCAAGCGGAGGGGGGCTTTTATTTGGCTGCATTAGCAATGCTGATGGGCCAGCAGAGCCATTTTGTGTCACATGATAAAAAGTCGGCCAAAATGCACAATCAGTGGCCCAAAGATTAAGGGCAAAGTTTACAGAGATTAGCCACCGAGCCAGCAAGGTAATTCACACGTGCTTAAAAGGAGCAGACGTCATGGGCTGGAAGGGGGTCCCGGCCTTCCTTTGCAGCCCCTCCCTGCTGCACTTTGCCTGAGTGTGTGGTTTTCACAGTAATTTTCACAATATTATTGGGGGGGGGGGGGGGGGGGGCAGGTATTTTTGCCCTTGCTAACCAAACCCTCTGGCCTGTTTTGTCTCCAGCCAGCTGTGCAGGCTGGAGCAAGGAGGCAAGAGAGAGGGTATCACTTTGCAAAAACTGGGGTGAATCTGTCCGGGTTTGCGCCGAGTGGAAAGGGTGGGCTTGGTTCAAGCAGCAATGGGTCCCGTTTGGCCTCTGCCAGGTACTGAGGAGGGGGCAGGGCCTTTAATAACACTGGCAAAGGGCTACAGAAAAGAGCTGCTTTGGGGTGACCCCCTACTTCTGTGTGTTCCCGGGGGTGAGGGGGGTGGGGAGGGGTTGGCTGGGTTTTGGTTGTTGGCAGGGCCCCTCCCTGGCAACTCCAAACTAGGTGGGGGTGAAAGTTCCCAGAGGAAAAAGCCTGGTGAATCCAGCGGTACCCCCCCACAAAGAGGGGGCTTGCTTCCCTGGAGAGCCCCATACTCTTCCAGTCTCCCCTGCCCCCTGCTGCTTTTCTACCCACTGCCCTGCAAAGCAAATCCAGCTTTCTAGCAAACTCCCTGGCAAGTCAGGTATCCCCCAGCTGCTACACACAGAGCAAATCAAGTTGTGCTAGCAAGTTCTGCAAACACCCCCCCCCCCCCCCGTTCCTTCAGCCAGCTGTGCCCCCTGCCCCACAGATAGTACTGCTGTGCCCCCCACCAGTTTTGCAATAGCAGATCACACACCCCACACACACATACAGATGAATCCCTGCCCTCCTCTGGCATCCCCCCATCCAGATGTGTCCTTCCCAGCAGCTCTGCAGCCCCCCCCAACCCACATGTGCCCCCTACTAGCTCTGCCTCCCATACCCAGCCCAGACCTACCCCAAATGCCTTTGCACCCCCCACCCAGCCTAAATGCACCCCAGCCAGCTCTGCACCCTCCACCCAGCTTAGATGCACCCCAGGCAGCTCTGCACCCCCCAGCCTAAATGCACCCCAGCCAGCTCTGCACCCCCAATCAGCCTAGGTGCACCCCAACCAGCTCTGCATGCCCCCAGCATAGCCCTATGTAGCAGAGGGCCACCAGCTCTGGAATCCCCCAGTTCAAGGATTGACACCTGTATTCTACACCCCGCTCCCCCCAGGCCAGATGTGCCCCCCCGCAGCACTGCCCCCTCTTGTCTGCCGGCAAATGCGAACACAACCTACTCACCCCCGCAGCCCTGCCTGTGCCTAAAGCGCCCGCCCTCTCCCCAAGTGTTTTTTTAAAAGGTGGGTTTAACGCCTGGGCCTTCCCCACAAAAACGAGCCGCCGTCACGAACAGGATTCGAACCTGTGCGGGGAAACCCCATTGGATTTCGAGTCCAACGCCTTAACCACTCGGCCACCGTGACACCCGGCCAGGGCTTCGCCGAGCTCCGGCTAGAAGATGCACATAGGCGCGGGAAGGGGGAGCGCGACAGGACCTTTCCCCCTCTGCGCGTGCTGCAGACCCCGAGTGCCCCCCCAACCCCATCGTGACCCCCTGCTCCCCTCCACCACAGGGCCGGGCCTGCCCCGCCCCTCCTGGCCACGGCTTTCCCAGTGCGCCCCACGGCCTCTCCCCTCCTATCCCTATAGCTCCCCTCTGCTCCCATCCTGAGACCCCCCCAAACTCCCTATGCCCCACAGCCCCAGTTCGCCCCACAGCCCCTGTGCTGCACAGCCTCCTCCCCAGAACCTCTATAGCCTCCTCTGTCCCCATTCTGCGATCCCCCAGCCCCTCCCCTCCCCTGGCATCCCCACAGCTTCCTCTGCCCCTCCCTTCCTGGGACCCCAGCCCCAGCGATACCCATACCCCCAGCCCCTCCCTACAGGACCCCCAGCCCGCTTTCCTCCCCCATAACACCTCCAACCCCGCCCCAGGACCCCCAACCCCAGCGATCCCCTGACCCCTCCCCGGGACTGCCCCTCAGCCCCGGAGCAATTCTCATGGCCCCCCAGCCCCCTCCCCATGACTTCCTCCTCTATCCCCAGCACCCCCAGCCCCAGCGATACCCATAGCCCCAGCCCCTCCCTACAGGACCCCAGACCCCTTTCCTCCCCATAACACCTCCAACCCCCGCCCCACAGGACCCCAGTCCCAGCGATCCCCATATAGCCCCACAGCCGCCCCCTCCCCATGGCACCCCAGCCCCTCCCCACGGGACCCCAGCCCCCTCTCCTCCCCTCAAAACCTCCAACCCCGCCCCACGGGACCCCCAACCCCGGCGATCCCCATCGCCCCACAACCGCCCCATCGCCCCGGCGCTGCGCGGCGGGAAGATGGCGGCGAGCGGCCGGCAGGGGGCGCTGCGCGGCGGGAAGATGGCGGCGAGCGGCCGGCAGGGGGCGCTGCGCGGCGGGAAGATGGCGGCGAGCGGCCGGCAGGGGGCGCTGCGCGGCGGGAAGATGGCGGCGAGCGGCCGGCAGGGGCGCTGCGCGGCGGGAAGATGGCGGCGAGCGGCCGGCAGGGCGCTGCGCGGCGGGAAGATGGCGGCGGGCGGCCGGCAGGGCGCTGCGCGGCGGGAAGATGGCGGCGCGGGCGGCGGGCGGCCGGCAGGGCGCTGCGCGGCGGGAAGATGGCGGCGCGGGGCGGCGGGCGGCCGGCGGGGCGCTGCGCGGCGGGAAGATGGCGGCGGGCGGCCGGCAGGGGCGCTGCGCGGCGGGAAGATGGCGGCGCGGGGCGGCGGGCGGCCGGCAGGGGCGCTGCGCGGCGGAAGATGGCGGCGCGGGGCGGCGGGCGGCCGGCAGGGGGCGCTGCGCGGCGGGAAGATGGCGGCGCGGGGCGGCGGGCGGCCGGCAGGGGGCGCTGCGCGGCGGGAAGATGGCGGTGCGGAAGAAGGACGGCGGCCCCAACGTCAAGTACTACGAGGCCGCGGACACGGTGGGGCAGTTCGACAGCGCGCGGCTCTGGCTGGGCAAGAACTACAAGAAGGTACCGGCCCGGCCCCCCCTCGGCCCCCCCGCCCCGGGCGCCACAGGCCAGCCCCCATCGCCCCCGGCCCCGCGCCTCGCCCCTCGGCCCCCGCGCCCCTCTGCTCCCCCTTGAGCCCCCATTGCCGCACCCCACTGACAGGCGTCAGCCCCCTTGAGCCCCTGGGGACCCACATCTCACCCGCTCCCGTGCCCCCGTGCCCCCGGCGCCTGTCCTCCCCACCGACCCCCGTGCCCCCGGCGCCTGTCCTCCCCACCGACCCCCCGTGCCCCCGGCGCCTGTCCTCCCCACCGACCCCTCCTCGTGCCCCCGGCGCCTGTCCTCCCCACCGACCCCTCCCCGTGCCCCTGGCGCCTGTCCTCCCCATTGACACCCTCCCCGTGCCCCCGGCGCCTGTCCTCCCCACCGACCCCTCCCCGTGCCCCCGGCGCCTGTCCTCCCCATTGACACCCTCCCCCCCCCGGGCGCCTGTCCTCCCACCGACCCCTCCCCGTGCCCCCGGCGCCTGTCCTCCCCATTGACACCCTCCCCGTGCCCCCGGGCGCCTGTCCTCCCACCGACCCCTCCCCGTGCCCCCAGGCGCCTGTCCTCCCCACCGACCCCTCCCCGTGCCCCCCCGGCGCCTGTCCTCCCCACCGACCCCTCCCCTTGCCCCCGGCGCCGGTCCTCCCCACCGACCCCCCTCCCGGGCGCCTGTCCTCCCCATTGACACCCCTCCCTCATGCCCCACCGGCGCCTGTCCTACCCACTGACCTCCATCCTCTGTGCCCCACTGGCACCTGTGCCCCATACTGACCCACATCCCCCGTGCCCCATCCTCCCTGCTGATCCCCAGCCTCACTGGCAGCTCACAACCCCCCAGGCTCCACTGAATTCCCTCAGCCCCTTCCCATCTCCTCAGGGCCCCCGTTCCCCTGTGCAGTCCCTTCCCCGCTCCTCCATTACAGCCTCTTTCCCCTCCTTGCCTGAACCCCTCGTTCACCCCCAGCGACGTCCTCTTCCTCCTTCCAGCACCTTAATTCGCTTCCAATCACCTACCCCTGTCTCAGCACCTCATTTAATTCCCCCTCTACTCCCCCCAGCCCCGCAGAGGCCTTACAGTGCCTGGGGCTGATCTGATTTGCACAGGAAGGGGGGGGGGGGTTGTTCCCCACCTAACCGCATCTGTCCTGGGAAAGGTGCCCCCTGAACACTCTCTTGGGTCCCCCATCTCACCCACTGTGGCTGGGAACCGTGTCCCTTCCCGGTGTGCGGAGACGCGAGCCAGGCTCCCACTAGGAACTGCTCCATTTCCTATCCCCTCTCAGGGGGGACCCAGCCCCGCAGCTGATCACGTCGGTCTCCCCTCGGATCCTTGTCCATCTTTCTCGCAAGTCCTTCTGCCTGCCTGTGCCGAGACAAAGGCCGGCCTGTGCGCGGGGAAAAGTGACCGAGCCAAGCCCCTATGCAAGGGCTGGGGATCCCTCACTCCCGTGAAACCGTCACCAGATCTGGGCTGCGAGGCGTCTTTTCTTTGCAGGGGCAGCTTTAGGGTTACGATCATCCAGCCACCTGCTCCGCTGTCTCAGCATAGGGCGCGTGGGCGGGGTCCTGCGGGCCCCACCTGGCTCTTCCAACCCCTCGCCTCCCCCTTGTGCTGTCATGCAAGCAGCATGGGTCTGTGGTTCCCAGGCTGTTGCCTTTGACCTTCCGCAGGCAGTGAGTGGCTGAGTCACCAGACAGCTCCTGGCTCTGGAGTGACAGGCTGACCTGGCCCTCCCCGCTCCCTGGGAATTGGCCTTTTCACACCCCCGCAGGGTTGAACCACTGCTGGAAGCTGGGTCTGGCGGACAGGGGATGGCTCACTAGCTAATTGCCCTCTTCTGTTCATTCCCTTGACCGACCGCCACTGTGAAAGACAGGCTGCTGGGCTGGAGAGGCCATTGGTCTGCCCCAGTGCGGCCGTTCCTACATCCTTCACTCCCCTCCCCCTAGCTATCTTCAGCTAAAGGCTCTTCCCCCGTGTGCCAGGCTGCCTGCTGACTATCATCTCTGTGCCCGCACCCATACCAATTGGGTGAAATACTCGTCCTAGCAGAATCCTAGAGTTGGACGAGACCTCAGGCGGTCGTCCAGTCCAACCCCCTGCTCAAAGCAGGACCAACCGCAACTACATTGTTCTAGCCAGGGGTTTTGGCAAGCCGGGGCTTAAAAACTTCTAAGGATAGAGATGCCGCCACCTCCCTAGGCAGCCCATCCCAGTGCTTCCCCACCCTGCTAGGGAAATAGTTTTTCCTAATATCCATCCTAGACCTCCCCCACGGCAACCTGAGACCATTGCCCCTCGTTCTGTCATCTACAGATAGCTACAGCCCCATGGGGCATTTGCTTTGGGTCGCCCCAGAGTTTGAAACAAGCACAGTTTATTGCTCTGGATTATTCCAGTGATCCTGGAGGGAGGCAACCAAACGCCATCAGGGCACCCTTGGGCTGGGTGCTGGACAGACACATGGCGAGATACGGTCCTTCTCCCAGTCGTCACAGGCAAGACAAAGGGTGGAAGGAGAAAGCGGCCCAGGGAAAGATGAAGGAGAAGCTGTTCCTTGGGGCAGAGGCGGGACCCTGGTCAGCCAAATTCCTGCCCCTTGCAATTCGTGGTCCTCAGGGAAAGGCCTGTGCATGGAATGGCCGATATGATCTGCTTGTTTATTTCCTGGGAGTCTTGGTTCCCAAACAGACCCCAGGGCCAGGCCCCCCCCAATGCTGCCTCTGTTTAAAAAGAGCTGCACTCGGTCTGACAAAAGGCACCCCCCCCCCGGGGGGAGAGAACATCCCAGCGAGCGGTCCCCTCAGCCTCTCCCCACCTGCTGGGCCATAGCTTCAGCTGGAGCTCTGCCAGAGGGGCCCTGAGATTTCATAGGCCTCTTCTTCCTAGGGTTGGAGCGCCTTGTGTTTGGCCCCCCCCAATTCAAAGGGATGCAAGACTAGATGGACCAGACCGATATAGGACCAGACCGATATAGGAATTCAGGCTCAGGTCCTCAAAGGCATTTAGCTGCTGAACGCCCGAGATGCTGGCCACCCCACAAAACCCAGAGCGTCTGGTACCTGTAAAACCAGGTGTTACACGGGCCTCCAAGAGAGCAAGGCTGGGAGTGGAAAGAATGGAGATGGGGTAGATGGATAAGATGTGACAAATGCGTTCAAGAAGCTTGAGCATCTCTCCTCCCTCCATCGTGTGGACAAGAGCAAGGGGGGGGTCACCCAGGGAAACAAAAGCAACATGTTTGAAAGCGATGGAAGGAAATACTTTCACACACACGGTGTAACTAGCCTGGCGAGCCCCATGTCACAACCTCTCTTCCCTCTAATCTTTCCCATCCATGTGTGGATTTTTTTCCATCCAAGTGCGGAATAATTTTATGTGCGCTCGAGGCATGTGCGAATGTGCACCACCAGTAGAAACACAAAACCTAGCTGTGGGGGCGCTGCTAATCAGCTGGGCAGCATTTGAATCTCACGAGCGGCTGCACAACCTCACAGGGAACTCTGGCCACCAGGCCTCACGGAGACCAAGTTTTCTTTCCCTATTCCTCTGGCTATTGAGCGCATCCACAGCTCTATTAGTAGGACAGAAGGGGCCACAAACCTTCCTGCCTCAAGAATAACCAGCCTTAGATTGCCATGGGCTGGGGGAAAACGTCCCATAACTAGCCACAAAAGGTCTCATCTGGTTTCTGAGACAGTCTCGTGTGCCTTGTTCCCATTGCAAAACGGTCGGTCCGCATGCTGTAGGGAACAGGGCATCAGGCTATGACTTGGGAGAGCTGGGCTCTGCCCCTGAGCTGCTGTGGGACCCTGGGCAAGTCACTTTCCTTCTCAGGGCTTCAGTTTTCTTTGGCATGGGTGTTATTCTGAGTAGCGGGTATCAGGATATCGGTCTGCCAGTCCTCGGCGTGGCAGGGCCTGGTCTGGGCTCAGGTCTGCAGGCAAATGGAATGGCAAATCAAACTCCAATCCAGGCTGACAGCATCTAGAAAGGAGCCAGTAGGGTTGCCAGGTGTCTGGTTTGAACCAGACAGTTGGGTATTTGAGCTTTCTGTCTGGGAAACAAATTGAGAAAATACCGGACATAGAAATGTCTGGTATTTTGTAAGTACATTTTATTATTTTCATGAGTATCAGTACGTAGTTGCGTACTGCCTGGCTGGTAGACGTGCTCACGCTGCCTGAGAGTATCTACCAGCCGGGCAGTATGCAACTACGCAGTAGAGAGGAGGGGGGCGGGGGCAGGGCGGGATGAAATCCCCGGGGCCGGACTCACCCGTGCGCCCCGCTGGGACTGTGCGCGGGACAGGCAGCACCCCGGGATCTGCGTGCGCCCGGGCCAGCCCCGCTCCCCGCTGGCCGATTCTCTCCCCCTGCTCCTCCGCTGGCCAACCCCGCTCCCCCAACCCCTCCCGGCCAGCCCTTCTTCCCATCGGCCAGTTTCCCCATCTCCTCCGGCCAGCCCCGCTCCCCCAACCTCTCCCAGCCAGC
This sequence comes from Rafetus swinhoei, assembly GCA_019425775.1. Classification (NCBI taxonomy): domain Eukaryota; kingdom Metazoa; phylum Chordata; order Testudines; family Trionychidae; genus Rafetus; species Rafetus swinhoei. The sequence goes on along the minus strand of JAFJHL010000157.1, from coordinate 6,968,938 downwards.
CCCGCTCTCCGGCGGCCGGTTCCCCACCAGCCAGCGCTGCTCCCCGACCCCCTCCCAACCAGCCCTGCTTCCCGCTGGCGGTTCCCGCCCCCTCCTGATCTCCCCGGCCAGCCCCGCTCCTCCCGGCGGTCCCCTGCCCCCGATCTGAGATCAAGTGTTTTTTTTAAACATCAACATCAAGTCCAGTATTTTTTTTAAACCATCTGGTAACCCGAGGAGCCAGAGAACCTGAGGGCTGGTGCCTGGCTCACGGCACGTCCTCTGCCGCAGACCTGCCTCCTGTGTGTCCAGGCCAGCCGGGAGACGGGGAGTCCGGACTCCTGGGTCCCATTGCATTATTGAAACAGCCCCGCTCCGCCTCTTCCCACAGTACATCCAAGCAGAGCCTCCCACCAACAAGTCCCTCTCCAGCCTGGTGGTGCAGCTGCTGCAGTTCCAGGAGGAGGTTTTCGGCAAACATGTCAGCAACGCGCCGCTCACCAAGCTGCCGGTGAGTGCTGCAGCCGGGCCAAGTTGGACGGGGCAGAGGAGGGAAGGGGGTGGCCCTTCACGGAGCAGCCCACCCACTCATGGAGCCGGGGGAGGGCAGCCTGGGCGAGAGACAGCCTGATCCGTGCCAGCCGCTGTCACCCCGGTACGGCTTGGTGGTGGGATTTCGGCAGGTGAAATCCTCGCCGCCGTGAGCACGCGCCCCCCAGCGCAGGTCCCAGGGAGGCGCTGCCTTTCCTGTGACCCAGCGGGAGGCTGGGATGGGGGCTGGATTGCCAGGAGCAGGCGTGTACCTCGGAAGTGCCCCCCCGTGGCTCCAAAAGAGGCGGCTCGTGCTCACTGGCTGTGTCCTCTTCCTCTTCTCTGTGGGCTCAGTCTCTCTCCTGCCCTCCCCTACCCCTCTGTTGCAGATCAAGTGCTTCTTGGACTTCAAGGCGGGAGGATCCTTGTGCCACATCCTCGCCGCAGCCTATAAATTCAAGAGCGACCAAGGATGGTGAGCGGCCCCCTTCCCCACCCACTCGTCTCACGCCTCATGCGGGGCAGGTGGACAGCCCCCCTGTCTCCCTACGCACAAGCAGATGGACGTGGTGGGACAGCAGTGCCCTGGCTCCCATGGTCAGGAGAGCCGAGCCTGCATTATGGATCATCAAGGGCTGCAGAGGGGCCAAGCTTTGTTCTTGTAAACTTTGGGGTCAAACCAGCCAGAGGGGTGCTACTCTGGGCCCCCAGCCCTGATCCTGGGGAGGCATGGGTTTGGGGAGGGGATTCATTGTGCCCCCTGGTGACTGATTGAAGGACTCAGTCTCCCTGGAGGGAGCAGTTTGGCTGGCCAGGCCCCCTAGCAATGGGGTGGCTGCAGTGGGACCCTACATGCACCGGCTAGGAGGTGAAATACCCAGTCCGGGGCCCGCTTCCAAGAGCCCGTTGCCATGGTAAGCTGGTGCCATGAATGCAGACATGGGCTCTCCCCTTCAGCAAAGCTCAAAGGATTCCCCACCCGGCGCCCTGCCCTCAGTCCAGGGCGCGAAGCCCTCTCATGGCACTGCCACGTGGCATGGGCTCAGGTGTGGGATCCAGGGAGGGGTCCGTTCCCATCCAACCCCCCGCCCGGGTGCAGGGAGGGGCAGCCGGGCTGGGGGGCGTGAGCTGTAGCTTTCATGAGAGTTGCTCTTTTCTTCCAATAAGTCGGCGTTTCGATTTCCAGAACCCTTCGCGGATGGATCGCAACGTGGAGATGTTCATGACCATCGAGAAATCCTTGGTGCAGGTAACCAGCCTGGTCACTCCCTTCCTTTCCCTCCCTTCTACCCGTCCCTTGTCCCCCCGCACTCACTGCTCAACTACCCTCTTCCTCCCCCAGAACAACTGCCTGGCCCGGCCTAACATCTTCCTGCACCAGGAGCTCGAACCCAAGCTACTGGGCAAGCTGAAGGACATCATCAAGAGGCACCAGGTAGGTGGGGCCCACAGAGCTAGTTCCGTGCCAGGGGGAGGCTGGCATGTTGCAGGCGCTCGTGCCTCATCTGCCCTGGGAACGGGCATGTCCATCTCTCCAGAATGCAGGAAGAGCCAATCCTGGCCCAGCATCCGCCATTGGCTCCATGCCTCTGACATGCTCCTTTGATCTCCTTGCAGGGCACGGTCACTGAGGACAGGAACAACGCTTCCCATGTCGTCTTCCCCGTCCCCGGCAACCTGGAGGAGGGTGAGGCAGCAGCTCGTGCACTCCTCCAGCTCCTGGCCTCCATGCCCAGGCCTGGCCTGGCCAGAGCAGGAGTCGGGGGCTGATCCAGCCCCCGTTGCAGTGAACGGACAGGCTCCCATGGCGTCTCTGCTCCATCTCAAGCCAGCAGTGAGAACTGGGGCAGAAGGGCTCGGTCTGCCGGGGGCAGCTGCCTGCCTGGGGCACAAAGATCAGGGTTGGACCCAGGCTGCATGCAGGGAACGGGGCCCTGAGGGGTTTGCTCTTGGTGGGGAAATGACTCAGAGACCTGCTGGCAAAGGGCGGGTGATGAACAGCAAAGCCAGCCAGGGGAGAGCAGCTGGGCTGAGACGCTGAGTGGGAGCAGGTGACTCTTTAATGCAGCTCTCTCCCCAGAGAGTTGGCGCTGAAGCCAGTGCCCTGGTGGGGGGGCACTGTGCTGCTAGCGACACCATCTCCCAGAGTAGACTTTAGGCCTGGACTGGTCACTGAAGAGCCAAGATGTAGAGGGCTAGGCGGGTCCATTCAGCCTCCCTGAATCTCCCGGCGCTTTCCGCTGGATGCTTTTCACTCCCTGTCCTGGAGAGCACCTGGCACGTGGCGGGAAGGTGGCTGCTGGGTCTGCAGCCCACACCCCTGAGGGCTGGCAGGCAGGTGAGTCTCTAGGGGAAAGAGAAGGCTGAAGTCTTAGGCTGATTCCACGGGCCTTGGTAGCAATCCAGGCAGTGCCGATGTGACACCAGCGCCCAGGGCGGCCTCTGGCTCTCACTCCACCTCTCACTCCCCTGTCTCTCGCAGAGGAGTGGGTTCGGCCCGTCATGAAGAGAGACAAGCAAGTCCTCCTGCACTGGGGCTACTTCCCGGACAGGTGAGTCGGAGACGACGGGGGATGGGCCCTGGGTGTGTGTGCAAGAGACCCCCTTCGGCCTGGCTGCAGCCCCAGGACCGAGAACTGGGTTTACACGTTTGTGATGGGGTTTGATGACAGAAGTCGCCTTTTGCTGAGCGTGCTGATCGTGCCGATCGTGCCACTGATGCTCTCCTTTCTGCTCTCTGGGGCTCCCCACCACCCTGTCCAACTGAGCCAGCGCTGGTCTGCCCCAGACAAGGCACAGAGTTAGGGTTACCACCCCCCTTGTAGAGCAGTGCAGACACTGAACCACTTCAGCTCTGGGAGGACACGGGTCTAGGGCTCAGCGCCCGGGAAACCAACCTCCAAAAGGGATCAAACCCCCAACTGAGTCCATCTCTGTGTAAAAGTTTTACAGGGAACGCTTATCAGGTAAGCTCCTTTATCAATGAAAGGGAGAGATGCTCCTCCAAGGAAACAATTATTTACACAGCCTGTTAGTAAACAAAAGTGAATTTTATTAAGTACAAACAGTGGGATTTCAGAGGTTGCAAGTGGAAACAGACAGATCAAAGTAGGTTACTAAATTAAAATGAAAAGAAAACACATGGCTAGTTTTATTAGCTTACTGCATGCAGATTCTTACCCTAAAGAGCTGTTCTTATTTCAGGCATAACCTTCAAGTCAGAGACAAACTCTTTTACTCTGACTTGGGTCTCCAGCCCTCTTCAGCATTCATTTTTCCCCCTTCGAGTGGGCGAGGCCGTTCCAAAAGCCAGCTGCCGGCCGACGGCTGATAGCGTCCCATTGCTTAAATAGCCTCTCCCCCATAGTGGGAATCATTTGTTTGGCAACCTCCACTCCCATGAAGAGACTCTGGATTCAGACTGGATCTCAGTACCCGGTGGTCTGGTCACGTGTCTTTCTAGCACCAGCCACCTTCTAGTCTTACAGGACAAACAAGGCTGCTTGCGAGTCGTTGAGCTGATCACCAAGTCATTAAGCTTCCAGGGCACCAGTCATATCTCGCGTTAGCACATGTAAAATTGCAAACAGAGTCTCACTTCATATTTCGAACTTCACATCCAAGAGTGATACGTGCACAAAGATAGGAGACGCACATTCAGCCCAATGCAACCTTAACCCTGAGAGCTTACGTGAGGTACTTGGTTTAAAGCCTCTGTGAGTTCATAGAATCAAAGAGCTGCAAGAGACCTCAGGAGGTCATCAAGTCTAGCCCCTTGCCTAAGGCAGGACCAGTCCCAATTAAATCAACCCAGCCAGGGCTTTGTCAAGCCGAGACTTAAAAACCTCTAGGGATGGAGATTCCACCCTCTCCCTAGGGAACCCATCCCAGTGCTTCACCACCCTCCTAGGGAAATAGTTTTTCCTAATATCCAACCTAGACCTCCCCCACTGTAACTTGAGACCATTGCTCCTTGTTCTGCCATCCGGCACTACTGAGAACAGCCTTTCTCCAGCCTCTTTGGAACCCCCCTTCAGGAAGTTGAAGGCTGCTCTCAAATCCCCCCTCACTCTTCGCTTCTGCAGACTAAACAAACCCAAATCCCTCAGTCTCTTCTCATCGGCCATGTGCTCCAGCCCCCTCATCATTTTGGTCGCCCTCTCCTGGACCCTCTCCAATGCATCCACATCCTGTCTAGAGTTATGCATATTTATATTCATAAGCTAATTTCCGTAAAGCAGGGGGGAGGGGACCCGTCGCAATGTTGTTCATTTCAAGCCCTACAAGCTTTGTGTGGCTCTCTTGGGAGGCGCCTTTCTTCCTCTCCGCTCAGCCATGGGCGCTCCCAGAGGGGTCCTGCCCTGTGCGTCTCACCGGGGAAAGGGCCAGGCTGATCAGCTGCCCTGTGGTGGCATGCCGGGGCATGCCATGGAGAGCTGCAAGTGAATCCCTCCAACGCCTGGGGCAGGTCGGCCAAGGGGATCTGTGTGGGCTGGAGTGGGGAGACACAGCTGCCCTCCCCCACACTCCCCGTGTTCCTCCCCCACAGTTACGACACCTGGATCCCAGCGAGTGAAATTGAAGCTGCGGTCGAGGATGCGCCCACCCCGGAGAAGCCCCGGAAGGTACGGGGGCTTGTGGTATACACCCAGCTGGGGTTGGCTGCTGGCCGGCCTCAGGGCCCCATGGAAGCTGGGACCTGACCCTGGGGGCACGCTGATGACATCAGTGGATCACTGCACACTCTATGGCTCTGACTTGCCCTCCTGAGGAAGCCTCGTCAACCCTCCCCTGATAATGTGCAGTTAATTTTGGGGGGTCTTATTTGCCCCCTCCCAAATGTATGGGATCCCCACAAAGCTTTTTGGGGGGGTTCTGTTCCCTGTGGTGCCATTTGGTGCCTGGGGGGGGAGCGATCCTTCTCTTTCCCTTCCGCTCCCCCACGGCTACTCACCCTGCAGAGCCGGGCCCGTCCCGCCCCTGCAGGTCCATGCCAAGTGGATCCTTGACACGGACACCTTCAACGAGTGGATGAACGAGGAAGACTATGAGGTGAACGACGAGAAGAGCCCTGTCTCCCGCAGGAAGAAAATCTCCGCCAAGACGCTCACTGATGAAGTAAGGTCCCAGCGGGGTTCTGCCTCCAGCTTGGGCAGTGGGGGCTAGTGGTTAGAGCATAGTGGGCTGGCAGCCAGGACTCCTGGGTTCTAGTCCCAGTTGGGGGCCACTGGTCCAGAAGGCCATTGCAGAGGGTTCCACAAATGGTCGAAAAGGTCTTAGTGAGGTCCACTGGGCTAAACATGGAGCTCCCAATGGGGATGGTTCAGAGGGGACTTGATCTCCATGTGCAGGTACCTGTGTGGGGAAGAACCGTGGGTTGGGCAGAGAGGTCTCAGGCATAGTTAGCCGCTGGCCCCCTTTCCCAGGGTTCCCAGTGGATCCTTCGTCGCTGACTGTTCTGAAATCGAGGGCAGTTGCTTCCCTAAAAGCTCTGCTTTAGGACATGCTGCGGGACAGGTCTCCAGCCTGGCTCTCCAGAGGAGATCACAGCGGTTCCTTCTGGCCTTGGAATTTGAGTCACCCCGGCTGTGCCTCAGTTTCTCCACTCGTAGGAGGGAGGCAGTCGTGGCCTGCCTCCTGTGGGGACGTGCGAGGCTTTCAAAGCTATGGGGGTCAAAGGGCATCGCCCCCCGGCAAATCCAAGCGATGGCGAATAAACGGGCTGGGGGCAGCAGGGAAAGGGAAGATGGAGCCGGGCCGCCCGGGTGCTGAGGAACATGTCTGCCCCTCCCCGTGGCTCTAGGTGAACAGCCCCGACTCGGATCGGCGGGACAAGAAGGGGGGGAACTACAAGAAAAGGAAGCGCTCCCCGTCGCCCACCCCGGAGGCCAAGAAGAAGAATGCCAAGAAAGGGTGAGCCCCTCCCCCGGGGAGTCTTCTGTGGGAGGGGGGCGGAGCATCTGCCCCCATCCGCCTTGGCTCGAATCCCGCTCAGGTTCAGGGCTGAGTGGCCTGGGCAGGGGCTGGGTGTGTGGCCCGTGGGATCAGTCCTTGCTCCTGCCTCGTTCACCAAAGGGGTCCTGGGGGCGTCTGTTTGCCAGGCAGCGCCTGCCCCGGGGCTGGGGGGCTCGGGAAGGGGGCTGCGCCGTGGCGGGCCGTCTGGTCTCTCCTGCAGCCGTCGGCAATGGGGTGCGTTGGGTTTCTCCTCCCCTGCAGCCCGTCGACCCCCTACACCAAGTCCAAGCGCGGGCACCGCGAGGAGGAGCAAGAGGACCTGACGAAGGACATGGACGAGCCCTCCCCTGTCCCCAACGTGGAGGAGGTCACGCTGCCGAAAACAGGTCTGGGCAGTGGCCCTCTATGGAGCCCTACAGCCCCCTCCCCCAGCACCCTGGAGAGGCTGGGAGCTTCCCCCACAACCCGCGCTCCTGCCTCGCTCCTTGCAGTGCCTGTGGGGGGAGGGTGGCACTGGAGTCACTGGACGGTCCCCTCACACAGCCCCCATTTCCACCCTGCCCCCACAGCGCCCCCTGCTGGCAGGGCTGTGCCTGGAATGGCCGGGACCCACAGCTGGGGCAATTGTCATGCCCCCACCGCGCCCCCTGCTGGGGGAGGGGAGAGTAGCACATCTCTCCAAGGCCGGACGTTCCCAGTAAAGCGTTTCCCTTTCTCCCTGGTACAGTGAACACCAAGAAGGACTCGGAATCCGCGCCCGTGAAAGGGGGCACCATGACCGACCTGGGTAAGGAACCCCTGGGCACCCCTCCCCTCGGGTCGCAAGGAGATGCAGCCCCTGGCAGGCGCCCCGCAGTGAGCGCAGGCGGGCTTCCTCCAGGCCACCTAGGGCAATGGCTCCTTCCCTGCCCCAAGGGGTTAATTTTCCCTGCAGCCCGGCTGTGTCTGCTCCCCACAAACTAGCTCGGGGGGGGGGATGTTCCCCCGCTTGGCCCGGGCTCCCTGATCACTGGTCCGTCTGCCCTTCCCTTCCAGATGAGCAGGAGGACGAGAGCATGGAGACGGCCGGCAAGGTGAGACTGACAGCCTCCCCGCTGCCCCATTCTCACCACACCTCTGCCCTGCACCCCCCCGCCCTCCCCCCTTCCAGCCGCAGTCAGACGGGTAGAAACAGATGTCCCTGCCTTCACTCGGCACATGCGGCGGCGCCCGTCCTCCCCCCTGCTCCCAGCACGATGGCAGCTTTCAGACCCCCCCCCCAGCCCTCTGTGCTGGGAACAGCCTCCCGCTCCCCCTTCAAAACCCACCGTGGCTGGACCTGCGGCGTGCCCGGCGCCAGGAGCTCTCCGGGTCTCTGCTGGGGCACCATGGTCTCACCGTGCAGGGCTCTGGGGATGAGTCTCCATTGCTGGTGCCCCGCTGGGTTAGAGCGCCGCGCCCGAGGACCGTGCGGGGCCAGCGGCGAGCCTTTGGGGCGCCCCCCCCCGCCCACCTGGAGCTGTCTGGTTCCAGGATGAGGAGGAGAACAGCGCGGGGAACAAAGGGGAGCAGGCCAAGAACCCAGACCTGCACGAGGACAACGTGACGGAGCAGACTCACCACATCATCATCCCCAGCTACGCCGCCTGGTTCGACTACAACAGGTACCGGGGCCGGGGGTGGCGGCAGCGGCTCTCCCCCGCAGGCCTGTTCTGAGGCCTACGGCGCTGACGCCCTGCTGTGTGCTTCTCCCGCAGCGTCCACGCCATCGAGCGCAGAGCCCTGCCCGAGTTCTTCAACGGCAAGAACAAGTCCAAGACCCCCGAAATGTAAGGCTGCTCCCCCTGCCCCGCCTGGTGCTGTGTGCGTGGTGCTGTCTGCACGCTCCTGTTCCCCCGGCGCCGAGGTGTCGCAGAGAGAGGAGTAGCCCGAGGCTGGGGCTCGGGGTGTGGAGCTCTCCCGGCAGCTCTGTGCAGTTGGCCTGAAACTTACAAGCTGTAGGACCTGATGGGTGGGGAGAGAGCCAAAACTTGCTTCTGTTCCCGGCTCTCAGAGCAGAGTGTGGTCTAATGGTTAGAGCTGGCAGGGCAACTAGGAGCCAGGACTCCTGGTTTCTATTGTCACTCATTGTGTGATCTTGGTTGAGTCACTTTGCCGGTGTGCCTCAGTTTCTCCATCGAGCGGGGAATCGTGATCCTGACCAACCCCGTGAGTCTCAGATTCCACCGCCGCCCCGGCCAGTTATTGAGCCCGGCGGGTTCTGAATGCAGCAAAGCGGGTGGGTGTCGGCGTGATGCCAGGGCTCTGACCCGCCCTGCCTCGTGCTAACCCTCCCCTCCCCCCAGATACCTGGCTTATCGCAACTTCATGATCGACACCTACCGGCTCAACCCCCAGGAGTACCTGACCTCGACCGCCTGCCGCAGGAACCTGGCTGGGGACGTCTGCGCCATCATGCGGTGGGTTGGGGAGCGGAGCAGCTGCCAGGCTGGGGCCTGACGCTAGAGCGGAGGCTGGCGCGGGGACAGCCCTGGGCCGCGGCGTCTTAGTGGAGGCTGGGGGTGAGCTGGCCCCGGATGGAGCTTGGGGCTGCAGTGCTCATGGCCCGGCCCAACCTGCGTCACACAGAGGGAGAGGCCTGGACAAAGCCGTGCTTCTGCCTCACCCGTGGGGCTGATCCGTGGGGCTGGGACCGGGTCTGACTGGCTGTTCTCTGCAGGGTCCACGCCTTCCTGGAGCAGTGGGGGCTGATCAACTATCAGGTGGACGCAGAGAGCCGGCCGACCCCAATGGGCCCCCCCTCCAACGTCACACTTCCACGTCCTGGCCGACACCCCCTCGGGGCTGGTGCCGCTGCAGCCCAAGACACCCCAGGTAGGGGGGGAGAATGAACGGGCTGGAATCAGCCTGTCCGGGAGGGGCTGGGTCTCCTGTCCCTGGGAATCTCTCCCCCTGCTGGGGGGTGGCTCTTCCCTGCTGACCTTCTGGGGTGGGGGGGGGGGGAGACCCAGGACCTGAGCCTGTCAGGTTTGGTTTTGCTGTGCCCTGCTCAGGGCCCTGGCTGGCCACCCGCTCGGTGCGTGGGTAGGAGAGCAGAGTTCAGCAGGGTACATTTCACCGCCCCATCCCGCAGGGGAGCGAGCACGCTCAGTGCAGCCTTGTCCATCCCCCGCAGGGTCGCCAGAGCGACAGCGACACGAAGGCTGGCCGCAAGAGCAAAGAAATCGAAGACCTGGTTCCGGAGGCGGTGAAAGGGAAGCCTGAGCTGGTAGGTGGGCCTGGGAAACGCCCCGGCAGCCTGCTCTGGAGGTAGAAGGCGAGTGTCCCTGTCGGGGAGCTGGCAGGAGCACAGTGGGAGGCGGGGGAGGGAGATGTAGATTGCTCGCCATTTCCTGGAGAGCTGCGGAACTCCCTGCTGCAGGAGGCTGGGGAGTTAGGCTGTGGCTGAGTTTGGCAGGGGGGCTCTATGTGGAAGCTATCTGTGGTGGTGGGGATTATCAGGCTTGAGGGGCTGAGCGGATAGGAGGTCAGGAAGGAATTTTTGCAGCCCAGTCATGCAGCTGGGGAACCCCGCCCCCCCACTTGACTCCCTGGAGATGCGCTGTCTAAGCTCTCATTCTCCCCCTGTCTCATGATCACAGCCCCCAGTGCCCGGTTAAGAGCAAACTCTGAGCCGCTGCTCTGGGAGTAGCAACAGCCGCGTGGGGCAGCCCCAGGGCCCGTAGGTGGAGCCATCTGGGGTCAGCAGCCATGTGAGAGTGGGGGACAAGGCTGGCATGGGGGTCTAGCCGCGCCTCACCGCCCCCTCTCCTCTCTGCAGCAGACCTCGGCCTCTCAGCAGATGCTCAGCTTCCCCGACAAGGGCAAGGAGAAGCCGACGGACCTGCAGAACTTCGGCCTGCGCACGGACATGTACACCAAGAAGAACATCCCCTGCAAGGTAGGGGCGGGTGGTGGGCGGCTGCCCCCGGGGCCCGGCCCTGGGCCTCTGTGGCCCACACTGACCCCGCTGTCTCCTCTTGCAGAGCAAAGCCGCCGCCAGCGCCACCCGGGAGTGGACGGAGCAGGAAACGCTGCTGCTGCTGGAGGTGAGAGGGAAGGGCTCTGGGGGGCCCCCATGGCACTGGACTGGCACCAGCCCGGCTGCCCCTCCGGCTCCCTGTCCTCCCCCTCCTCCCCGCAGGCCCTGGAGATGTACAAGGACGACTGGAACAAGGTGTCGGAGCACGTGGGCAGCCGCACCCAGGACGAGTGCATCCTGCACTTCCTGCGCCTGCCCATCGAGGACCCCTACCTGGAGGACTCAGAGGCATCGCTCGGGCCCCTGGCCTACCAGCCCATCCCCTTCAGCCAGTCGGGCAACCCCGTCATGAGCACCGTGGCCTTCCTGGCTTCTGTCGTGGACCCACGCGTGGCCTCCGCGGCCGCCAAGTCGGCTCTCGGTAATGCCCCATCCCCGCTGGGCCTTCAGGCCTGGCCGAGCTGGGGGGGCGGGGCCCTGGCTTGGAACCCCGGGGGGCAGTCCCGGCCATGTGGGCTTAGCCAGGGGTCAGGATCCCGCCATGGGGCCTGTCCCCTCTAGGGGGCGCCAGATCCAATCTGGGCCCTGGGCAGGGGGGCAGGCTGGCTCCAGGCAGTTCACGGGATGGGCCATGGGACCTTTTTCCCCTTGGACCCATGCCCAGCGGGTGCACCAGCCTGCGCCCAGCGGTTCTGCAGTACCGGTCCCAGTCCCATGGAGGCGCTGTTATGCTCCAAGCTGGCTGGGCAGAGCCCCACTCAGTCCTTTATCCTGGCACCTGGGCCACCGGGCACGGCACTTCCTCCCCCGGCCTGAACCGTCCAGCCTTTGCGCACGCCCCTCTCCCTGGAGAGCCCTGGGCACGTGGGGAAGGGCAGGAGGGCGGCGCCTGTCTCGCCAGTGCCCCGCCGCAGGAAGGGGCCAGCGAGCTGACCCGGGCTGTGCTCGGCAGAGGAGTTCTCCAAGATGAAGGAGGAGGTGCCCACGGCGCTGGTAGAAGCTCACGTCCGCAAGGTGGAGGAGGCGGCCAAGGTGACGGGCAAAGCCGACCCAGCCTTCGGGCTGGAGAGCAGCGGGATCGCGGGGACCGCGTCCGACGAGCCGGAGAGAATAGGTGAGGGGGGAGAGCGAGGCTCCTTCCGCGCCTCGGCCCGTGAGGCGCCCGCGATCTGGCCTCCGTCGGACGCTGCTCCGTGCGCGGCGAGTAGGAAGGGTAATGAGCGAAGAGGGGAGGAGCCACAGGAGACCAGAGCTGGCCTGGCCTCCGGTCTGGAGCTCACCCTCAATCAGCTGGCTCAGGGTAAGGGACCCCGTCGTCAGCACTGCCTCACCCCCCATGTGCACGCGAGATCCCCGGCGGGGCCTGGCGGGGTCAGGATCTAGCCATGGGGCCTGTCCCCTCTAGGGGCGCCTGCTCCAGTCTGCCCCCAGGGCAGGGGGTGGAGAATGGGACACAGGGCCTTTTCCCTCCTGGCGACACGGGTTCAAACCTGGCCCAAGATGGTGAGTGCCTGGGAGCATCCCGTCTCCACTGCGGGGAGAGCCTGCGGCAGCGCGTCTACTCCAGGCCCTGCTCCTGCAGCGTAGCCAACCCCACACGGGCCGGGGCTGAGCCCCACGCCCCTCAGGCTGCGCGGCTGGCGGTAGCCCCGGCGAGAGCCCGAGCCGGGCCTTGTGCAGTGTGGCCTGTGTGAAATGAGTTTGCCGGGTCTCAGTCCAACGGGTCAGCATCACAGAATCCACCTCCGGCCCCTGGCTGCCGGGTTTCCGAGAGTCCAAGGCCTGGCCGGAGCCCGGAGCGGTGTGCCATCGCCCCAGGCAGCCCTGTGCCCCTAGTGCATCCCCTCCCCCTGCATCGTTGTGACTTTCCTGGCCGGGAGGGGCGGGGCAGAGCCCTGCTGTCCCACGCTGACCCGGCCGTGTCTGTCTGCCCCCCACCCCAGAGGAGAGCGGCGCTGACGAGACGCGGGCCGAATCTCAGCCTGCGGAGGAGAAGAAGGAGCTGAAGGTACAGAGGGAGGGAGGGATGACCCCGCCCTGCCCCTGGGGGGGGACCGAGGTGTGTGTGGAGCTGGGGGACCATGTGAGAGGGGCTAAAGCGAACTGCTGGGGTCACAGATTCCCCGCCCCTCATGCCCAATGTGGAAGCGCCCGAGGTTGGTCCTTCGCCTTAGCTGGGGGCCCTAGTCCTCCAGTGGGGGGCCTGGTTCTCCAGCAGGGGGCGCTGGGCCTGCAGCGGGGGGCGCTGTCATTCCATCGGAGCAGTCCAGAGGTGTCTTTTCCCGGGCACCTTTGCCTCACCCCCTCCCTGCCCTGTCGGTCCAGGAGCCTCGAGAAGGCGCTGTGGAGGAGGATGTGAAGGAGAAGCTGGGTGAGGGGCCCAAGAAGGAGGAGGAGAAAGGCAAAGAGGGCGACAGCGAGAAGGAGTCAGAGAAGGGTGACGGGGACAGCATGGGTGAGTGCCACACGGCTGGGGGGGGGCAGAGGGGGCCTCCCGCACCAGCTGGTCGCTCCGGGGAGCCCAGGCCCAGCCTCACCGTGTCGGCCCCGCTCCGGAGAGGCCGGGGGCTGCACGGAGGGAGGGGCCAGGAGGCCCCAGGGCACAAGGGGGAATGGCGGGGGGCAGTGCCTATCAATGGGCACAGCGCTCCCCAGCCCCCCTTCCCTGCCCGTGGCAACGCCTCTCCCCTTGCCACCAGCCGAGCTGGAGAAGGAGAAGGAGCCCAAGGAGGGCCAGGAGGAGGTGCCCAAGGACCTGGCCGAGGCAGAGGGCGAGAGGAAGGCCAAGGTGGAGCGAGACATCGGGGAAGGGAACCTGTCCACCGCGGCCGCCGCCGCCCTGGCTGCAGCTGCAGTGAAGGCCAAGGTGAGGCGCCAGGACCAGCCTCGGCCCCTGCTCTGATCCCAGCGCGGGCTGAGCTGGAGAGATTGGCTTGGAGACTGGAACTGACTAGGCTGACCAGGACCCCACTTCTATAGCCACTAGACCCCACTCCCCTCCCAGAGGCAGGGAGAACCCAGGAGTCCTGGCTCCCAAACCCCCCCCCCAACCACTAGACCCCACTCCCTTCCCAGAGCCAGGGAGAACCCAGGAGTCCTGGCTCCCAACTCCAACCACTAGATCCCACTCCCCTCCCAGAGCCTGGGAGAGAACCCAGGAGTCCTGGCTTCCAGCCTCCCCTTCTGCTCTAACCGCTAGACCCCACTCCTCTCCCAGATCCAGGGGAGAACCCAGGAGTTCTGGCTCCCCGCCTCCCTTCCCCCCCTGCCCAAACCACTAGCCCCCACTTTGAATCCCAGGGGGACAGTTGAGCACTGTGAAAGCAGCCAGGCTGTCCCTGCCCAGGGGGGCTCCCTGTCACTGGCTGGGTCATGCCCCCTGCCCGTGTGGAGGTCCTGAGCTGTCAGTACCAGCCCCTAACTACACCTCCCCCCCACTCCGAGCAGCACCTGGCGGCGGTGGAGGAGCGCAAGATCAAGTCCCTGGTGGCCCTGCTAGTGGAGACCCAGATGAAGAAGCTGGAGATCAAGCTGCGGCACTTTGAGGAGCTGGAGACCATCATGGACCGGGAGCGCGAGGCAGTGAGTGCGGCCGGAGGCGCGGAGCTTGCTCTAGCAGCCCCGAGATGCAGCCACCTCTGGTGTAGGGCGCGGCAGCTGGTTAGCCAGGCACCAGCAATGTGTCCTGACGCATTCGGGGGGTGGGGTAAGGGGAAGAAGGAAGCTGCCACCAAGGGGCATTGAGGCTTGGGGGAGGGATCTTACCCCCTAAATTTCAGTACAAGCTTCTGCCTATGCCATGGTGATGGCCAGGGCGAACTGGAGCTGGGGCGTAGCCTGGTCCAGCCTGGGGCCTGGTGGTCACGGACGTGGGGGGCCAGCGAGTGGGGAGGGGGAAGAGCGCCTGGGTCCTGGGCAGTCACGGGAGAGATCCCAATGGCAAGGAACCATACAGGGATGTAGTCCGGGGGGGATGGCCGGGGGAGGCTGTCCAGGCCTGGGCTGAGCCCTGCACGAGGCAGTGCCACCCCGAGCCTGGCACGAGTGACCGGCTGCCGCCCTCCGCAGCTGGAGTACCAGAGGCAGCAGCTCCTGGCTGACAGACAGGCCTTCCACATGGAGCAGCTCAAATACGCCGAGATGCGCGCCCGCCAGCAGCACTTCCAGCAGATGCACCAGCAGCAACAGCAGCAGCCGCCACCACCCCTCCCGCCTGGCTCCCAGCCCATCCCAGCCTCCGGGGCTCCCTTGGCGCTCGCTGCCCACTCCATGCCCATGGCCCAGGCCCCAGGGGCGCCGACCACGGCCAGCCTGGTGGCCCAGCCCGGCCTGGCTCAGACAGAACAGATGGGCCAGGTGGTGCCGCCCGCGCCGGGGCCACCGCACACAGTACCGGCCCAGCAGGGACAGACCACAGCCGGCCCGCACGGTAAGTTGCCTCCTGGGCTGGCAGCCAGCCAGCAGCCGCTGTGGTCCTGATACAACACCCCCTGGGGTGCAGCCTGGCCTGGCCCCTTTTCCTGTCTGCTCCCCTGCGTAGTGACTGCTCCTTCAGACCTCCCACTGCTTGCGCGCCCTGAGATCCATGCGGGAGCTGGATGCCAGCCCACCCCCAGCCCTGCCCCAGATATGCACCGTCATACAGGACTCAATCAGCTCCTGCGTTAGCTCCCGGCTTCATCAGAGGACTGTGGCCACGTGCCAGCCTGTCTGACCGGAGCCGGTCCCCCCAGCGCGTCAGACAACAAGCTGACATTGCAGTGTGCCGATGGGCTACAGAGAGGCGGATCTCCAGCGCTAGGCGCAGAGGTCAAAGCTGGGTACCTGAGAAATGAAGAGTAAAATCGCCCTCTCGATCCTAAACTTGATCTGACGGGGCAAGATCAGACTCAAGCTGCTTCTCTCGCCCCGCTGGGAGCAGCTCGGCTCCTCAGACACAGGCTGGATTCCAGCCCCCCCCGGTCCGAATCTTTGCTGCCGAACGCTCTCGGGGCCCTCAGTGTGGGCGGGAAGGGGTGGACTCCCGGTGCCGCTGCCTTCTTGTCCTCTCCGATAGTGCTGGAGGAGGCTGCCTCTGGCGCTGAGAGGTGCCCGGCTGCGGCAGACAGAGGCCGTCCCCCTGGGGTGGCGCTGGAGCCGTTCTCTTGGTTCCGATTGCCTGCTGGTCAGTGGCTGTGTATGGCGGCCTGACGCCTGTCTGGGTTTGGGCCACCTCCCTTGCTACAGGCCTTTGGGGAACTGGCTGCAGGCGCCTCCCTGCCCCACCGTAGTTTTGTAGCAGCCAAGAGCGAGATCGCCCTGCGCCGTGCATGGTGGTGACAGAACAAGCACCTGCAACAAGTCACGGCATCTGGGGATGGGAGGCACCCTTCGTACGAAACATCCCAGCTATGTGCTGGGGGGGAGGGGGGAGTGGGGGCTAGCTACAGTATGTCCCAGCTGGGGCTCGGCCCCAAAGGGGCAATGTCAGACACTCCCTCCTGGCCTCGGGCCCCCCCACAGGTGACCCCCGACCTGTTACCCAGGCATGTGCGGGATCGGACGAGTCTGCCTGGGGCCCAGCCCTAGAGGGGGATTCTAAAGGACCAGGCCTGCGCTAGGCCCCTTTAACCCGTGTTGCTGGTTTCTCTCTCCAGCCCAGCCTCCATTCCCTGGCCAGCAGCCCTCCTCGCAGATGCTCCCCGGGACGGTTGGCGTGAGCTCTCACCCCGGCATGCCCGGTAATATCCCGGCGGCTCTGCCTTTCGGAATGCCTCCATCCATCCCATGTAGCATGGCTAGTAACGTAGCAGACTCCATCAGTATTAACCTCCCTGCTAACACTCCCGCTCATCCAGTGCATGGTAACCTCCCGTGCAGCATGCTGGCCGGGGGCGCCCTGGCCCCGCCTAACCTGCCCGCGACCGTGCCTAGCGCCGTGCACCCTAGCATGCTGATGACCAGCGGACCGCCACTCGCCGCGCCCTCCTTGCCGCCTGTCTCGGGACTGGCCTCGGCCGCCGCCCAGAGCCCGGCCATTGTGGCGGCTGTGCAGGGCAGTCTGCTTCCAAACGCCGCCCTCGCACCAGGTGAGACATGGGGGGGGCCTCGGAGACGGGGTCCAGTCCCTGTCCCCTCGCCGGGCGGGCCACCACCAGCCCCTGGCGGGCCTCGTACCTGGGGCCTTGGCTGGGGCAGGGGTGGGGGGAGCTGTGGGCGGGGACGCCTGCCTAGCGCTCTGCTCCGGTGCCTCTGGGAACGGAGGGCAGCTGCAGGCTCCGCTGCCCGCCTGGCTCTGCCCATTCTGCTGGCTGGGGGGGGGGCCTGCCCACGCCTGCCGCCGGCATTTCCTGCTTGTGATGCAGCTGCGGTGCAGGCTGGAGGGGGCTTTGCTCGCTGCCGCTGGGGGTGCAGCAACCTGTCCCATCTCTCCTGCAGACCAGGGCCCCCCTCTGCAGACGGACCCCATCGCACCTAGCACGGCCACCCCGGTCCCGCCCACCCAGTGAGGCTGCGCCGCCCAGAGACGCCGCCCGGCAGGACAAAAACCTTCGTCTCCTGTAAAACCGGCCTGGGGTTATTGGAGGGGTGGGGAGGGGGGATTGCGTCGGTTTCAAAAACCACATTGAGCGCGGGGTTAGAAAGGAAGCGCCCGGTGTCACCCGCCAGCCCTGCTGTGTCTCTGTCCTGCCCCCTCGCCCCCCCCTCCCCGTGTTTTTGTATCTGAGTGTCCCGAAACTTGTATTTAAACGTGCTGCGCCCCCCTCCCGAGGAAGGGGCCAGGATGGAGCGTTGCCGGAGGGGCCCGTGGGCGCCGGCTATTTATAGAAGGCTGATTTGACCCGGTCCCTGAGCAGCTAAAGCTCGCGTGTCTCCTCTCTCGCGCTCTTTTTTTTTTTTTTTTTTTTTTTTTAATAATAAAAATAAAATAAACGTTCCTGGTTCCCCGGGCTGGGGAGAAAGAGCCAGTGGGGGGCGGGGGGGACGGTGGGCCCAAGGTCGCCTCCTGGCACATGGTTCTGAGTGCTCCCTCCTCCTGCTGGGAGGCGCGAGAGGGTTGTGGGGCAGGCGGAAAGCGGAGCTATACCTCTCTCATAGAACTGGAAGGGACCTTGAGAGGTCGAGTCCAGGCCCCTGCCCTCTTGGCTTCGCCCGCCGGCCTCCACCCCTCCCCTCCCGCCATGGGCACCCCCTGCTGTGATGCGTCTCCTTCCCACCTTACTGGCTGTTAAAGCTTCCCAGCTATTTCAAGCTAGCGTCCTTTGCTGGGGTGTTTCGGGCTCAGGGAGGGGCTGGCAGAGTGTCCCAGTTGGGTGGGACCCACAGAAAACAGAGGCCCCCTGCTGTTGGCGGCCTGTCACGGTGCTGCTCTGTGCTGGGCAGAAGCGGGTAGCGAAAGCACTGGAACTAGCGCAGGCTGAACTGTGAGGCCTCCTCCCCCAACACGCACATGCACCCCCCACTCCCTGGCCCAAGGGCGGCGTCCCCAGCAGGCTGGGGGCCTCCCTTGCTGCGAGCGAGGGGCTCAGCAGGGCAGCCCCAGGCTGTGACAGTGCGGCAGGGGGGCTACGGGTCTCTGGCCACGGGGCGTTGGGCGGACGTGGCCGGCCTGCTGGCGGGGGCCCCTGTAAGGGCCCGTGGACGTGGAGGATGTTGCCACCGTACAGATGGGGGTGGAACGGACCCACAGGCTGGGACACCTACAGCGAGGGGGAAGGCCGGGGGCCTGCTCTGCCAGGTGCCCCTGGGCCAGGCCTGGCCAGCAGTAGGTGGGTGGTGCCATGGTGAAGGGGGCAGGGCAGTGCCTGTGGGACCAGGTTCTCCAGTGTTTGGCATCACCATGGTAACTGGGGGGGGGGCACTCCTGATGCTCCCTGCAATTGTGGGGGGGGGGGGGCCCTGCCTGGCAGCAGGCCGAGGCGTGTCTGGCCTGGCCATGGTGGGGGCCAGCCTTGGGCTGGAAACAAGTGTGGGGCAAGCCTAGGGATGGTGCCAGTGGCCTAGTGGGGCATGCCCTGGGGTCAATGTGTGGAGCCCTGCAGGGCTGCTCACCCCCCCTTGCTGGCAGGGGCCTGCAGGTGGAGGGACTTGCCCCTCCTATCTGGAGCGCACTGACAGCCTCCCCCCACCCCATCTCCGTGACACCCGGCGCTTGGCCTCAGGCCTGCTGGGGCAGGGGAAGGAGGCTTTTCCAGGGGTTCCCAGGCACGCACTGGGAGGCGGAGGTGCATGCCAGGGCTTGCAATGCAGCGCCTGCCTGGAGCGCAGCGCCTTCCCTCCCGCCTCAAGCCCTAGGCGGCAACAGGCAGAGGGTCGGGCCCTGCGACCCCCACGGGATGGGCTGTTCCTGCCTCCCACCTGTGCAACCGGCAGCCGCCCTGCCCAGCAAGGGCTCTGAGCATGTGGGCAGCTGGGCGAGCAGCCTACTTGAGTGAGTCCGGCCCCCAGCAGCCTGGACCTGTGCCGCGGTGGGCAGGGCTGGGAATGTGCTTTCCTGCCATGGAAGAGGCCGGGGCGGCTGGGAGGCTCCCAAAGCCGGCCAGGCTAAGAACAGTCATTGCGGGGAGCTGCTTGGCAGGCGGCCCAGCTGCAGCAGAGGCAGGAAATGCATCTCCAGGCCTTGGCTAATGTGCGGTCACCGGGGCTGGGCAGGGAGGGGGATGATGAGTGCTGCAGCCTGGGGGAGGGGACTAGAAATGGGCCACCTTGGGCCTCAGTTTTCCTGCTGTGAGATCCCTGGGGTGGGGGTAACCCTGCTCCCACCCCTGCCTCCAGCTGAAGGGTTAGTGCTCTAGGGCCATGCAGCCGCAGCCACATGCAGCAATGTGTCACCCCACCCAGCGCAGGGGGGTCTCAGCTCGCAGGCACCAGTGTAGCCCTTTGGCTCAGTTTGCTGGGGCAGGGCCCTGCACTAAGGCCAGGTAACTAAACACCCCCCCCACAGGCATGGGATGCTGTCAAACACTTGCAGCTTGAGTTTCAGCTGCGGGGGTGGCTGGTTCCCTGCTCCTGGACAGGCTGCTGCTGCTGTGTAGGGGCCAGCTCTTCAATGGCTTGGCAGGTGCAGAACCCCCCCTGCTCCAGCCTCCTGCGTTACAGCTTTGTGCATGTTGCTTAACCGCTGCGGCACCCTCACTCAGCCTGGTACAGCAGCCACCCCGCCACTCAGCCGGGCTGGGAAAGCCTGCCACCCTTCTCCCTGTGCACCTCAGTTTCCCTACAGGGGTGGTGGGACGGACTGCCCTGGGGGCAGCTGGAAGGCTGGGCTGTAAGTGCTGGTTTTACCAGGCCCAGGGGTAAATATGCCCCCACCTCTCCTCCCTGTGTCCAGTCCCTCCAATATGCACAACATGGACAGGTGTGGCTCTTCCTTTGCCCTAAGAAACCCCCTCCCCCAGCCAGCTGTTTGGGGAAGGGGAGACTACACCTCCCCCCCACCTCAAGGGGCACAGGCTGTTGTGACTGCCCCTCTGAGGGGGTAGAAGGACGCCTCCCTGCCCATAAGCTACAGCTATACCCTGCCACGCTTTGCACAGGGAAAGTTTTGCTGCTCCACCCCACAGCCCTTAGACACGCACCTAGAGGCCCAGGCTAGTTGCTCCCAGACAGGGGAACGCAGCCCAGGCCGCAGACAAAGCCCCGCACCTTAGTTCCCCACCTGGGCCCCACAGGTGGCTCCAGCTTTCACAGACCCCACATCTGACCCAGCCCGCCCCCCCCCACACACACACACTTTTCCAGGTGCTGTGTCTCCCCCCATTCAAAACAGGCCTGAGCCTCCACTTGTCAAACCCTTTATTAGGTGAGAGCAGCTGGAAGGAGAAATAACTTAGCCCAGCTGCAGGGAGTGAGAATGGGGAGGGGGGGCGCAGAAAGAAAACAGCTCACTCTTCCTCCCACCTACCTCCAGGGGCCACCCCCCGACTCCCTCCCCCCCCACTGCACGTCCAAATGGTCCGAAGAGGGAGGAAGAAGACATTTACATTGCGTAGAAAAAGGCACAGAACAGAATATAGCCGAGCACCCGGCAGCGAGCCAAGGCCTGGGGGCGGCGGGGGGGGCAGATGGACTCTAGTCTTCAGCCGCTCAGCACCATCCGGACCAGCTCTGTGGAGAGAAGGCAGGTGTGAGACCCAGCAGCTGCCCTGCGCTGAGAGGCACCTCCATAGCTGGGGGAGAAAGAGTCCGCGGGGGGGGGTGGGAAGAGAGAGAATGCGACTGGGGCTGCTGGGGTTGGAGGGGGAGTTAATGTGTTTAGTGACCCATTTAGCTGCCTACCTCCCCCCTGCCCCCCTCAGGAGCCCAAAAAGGTGCAGGGCCCCTGCCAGCCTGTTACGCTCAAGCTGGTAACAGCTGGTGCAGGCAGCCGCACAGGCTCCGTGGTCAGAACTGGAGCAGGGAGTGCTGGTCCCCCCCACTTCTTCCTGGGTACAGTGGGTGACAGCCACGGCCGTGGGCCCCACCCATCAGCACACAGCCCCCAACCCCCACAGACAGCTGTCCCAGGATGCTTTCTCCCCCCTGCAGCAGCCCGTCCTCGGAGAGCATCGCTCAGACCCGCGGTGGCAGAAAGAGGAGGCCGGGGGAGAAGGGGGTAGGATTTCTACAGCTAGGGCCAGGCACCGGGGGATGGAGAGGGGGGGCTACAAGCGGCGCTGCTTTCCGGCAGGCGCGAGGAGAGCGCATCAGCGTTGCCTACAGCAGAGAGACGGGCCGGCGGGGGCCAGGCCGCTGGGGAGAGAAGACTGGAGAGCCGCAGAGAGAAGGGGCCAGGCAGACAGCCACTGCACCACTCCCGAAAGAAAGACTGTTTGGTTAACCGATGGCCCAGGGGGCCGGGCAGCAGCTAACACACTCGCCTGCTCGGGCCAGCACAAGCCTCTGGCAGGGAAGATCCCATGTCCCGCCTGCACACGGGGCTCCAGGAGTCCGACCATGTCCCCCTTGCTCCCCGCTAGGGGGTTCTGTGGAGGGGGGCCTGCCCCAGACTTCACTTACAGCAGCCACCAGCCTGGGGTTTTCCCTCCACGGTACACGCCCAGCAGCAGCACAGTGCCGGGCATGGCTGCCCCACAGGCCAGAGAACCCCCAGCACACCCCACCCACCCCACACAGGTGAGACAGTCTTGCTTTAAAATTGGTGCACGCCTCTTTCCCAGCCCCCCCCGCTTGGCTACAAAGTCAGCTACATGCAGAGACATGCCGAGGGGGTACACTGGACAGAGGGGGGACAAGAGCGCAAACAAGACTCCTTTAAAACAAGGGGGGGCAGGGAGAGGGGTAAGTGAAGGGAGGTTGGGAAGAGGCGTACCCCACTCGGCTTCACCCTGACAAGATGTGCCTCACAAATGCTGTTGGAAGGAAGAGACATCCATCAAGCAAACACAGTGGACACACGGAGCGAACAAGCACAGGGGGGCAGATTCCAGGGACGCCCCCACAGGAATGATCAGGGGCCGGTGTTTCTGATTGCAGTGCCCGACTCTCCGCTCCGGGGGTGGGAGACGTCCCCTGGGTGGCTGCAGTCCTCACGGGGGGGAAAATAAGCCAGGACCACCGAGCTAGCCCCACAATGAATGCTGGCCCTGGGCCCCCCCCCCAGCACAGGTTGGACTCTCCCTCCTCCCCCCCAGGACAGGAGAGCCAAAGCCACCAGGTGCAATGGGATCAAACGCCCTTCCCCAGCTGGCTCTGGAGTCGACCACACACCAGTGCCCCCTGCCCCTCACCTTCGTAGTTAATGCAGCCGTTGCTGTCTTCGTGCCCAGCCACCAGGATCTCCACCTCCTCCTCCGTCATCTTCTCCCCTGCATGGGGGAGAGGGGATTTTACTACAGAAACCCCCAGCCCTGCAGCATCCCCCCCCCAGCAAATCCAGCCTCAGATCTTCCCGGATCAGAAGCTTCCACGTGGACACCTGGGCCTTGGGAGCCAAAGCCTCCTATTCCCAGCTCTGTCCGTCAAGCAAGTGGGGCAGCACGGGTGGGGAGCCACGACTCCTGGGTCCTCGCTCAGCCCTGCCACACTCACTTCACACACAGGGAAAGGGCACCTCTCTGCCGAGACCTCGGGGAGATCTTTGCGGGGAGGGGGGATTCTCTGGCCAAGAGGCAGGATTCAGCCCCGATTTATGGGGCGGAGGCGAGAACAGAACCAGCATCCTGACTCTCCAAGCAAACCCAACTAGCTTCCCCAAGCCGGAGCATGGAGATAAGTGCAGGGGCGGGGTCCTACTGCCCCCCACCACCCAGCCCCAGCAGCCCCCCCTCTGCCAGGCCGCACCGCCTCACCCAGGGTGACGAGGACGTGGCGGATCTCCGCCCCCATGACGGTGCCGTTCCCCTCCTTGTCAAAGACCCGCAGCCCCTCCACGTAGTCCTCGAAGGAGCCCTGGTCCTTGTTCTTGGCGATGGTTTGCATCATGGGCAGGAACTGCTCGAAGCTCAGCGTCTTGGTGTTCATCTCTGGCGGGAGAAGGGGGCGCGGCTGAGACCCCAGCAAGGACTGGGGCTCTCCCAGCCGCTGGCACGGCACCTCCCGGGCTCCAGAGCCGGGCAGGCGCCCAAGGCCCCGGGGGCACCAGCCATTCTGAAGAGGCATTTGAGGAGGGCGCTCGGGGAAGCAGAGGTGGGGGCTGTGTCGACGGGGCACAGTCGGGGCCTACAATAAAGCCGGGTGGGATATCAGAGATTTCCCCCCGGCCCTCTGCTTCTCCCACACCACAGCCCGGGGGTTCAGCCGTTCCGCTGGGATGGCAAAGATCCAGGTTCAAGTCCCCTCGCTGGGAGCTGCATGCAGGTTGCCCACAGCCCAGCTGAGCCTGGGCCACTGGTACACGGGCTATTCCAGGGAGGGGTCGGCCTGTCTCGTTCCAGCCTGCACCCAGAAACCTCCCCAAGCACGGCTCACCCTGGGCCCTTTTCCCACCCTGCTGCAGGGCAGGGGAGCAGAGAACAGACTCAGAGCTCAGACCAGAGTTTCACCTCCTTGTTCCATGCCACACAGCCAGCCCGCCCAAAGCAGGGGGTCTCCCTACAGCTCCCCCCATCTCCAAGTGTTAAGCCAGCCTGGGCCCCAACGTGCCAGGATCTCACCCCAGCCAGCGGGGCCAGGAGAAGACACCCGCCACTGCCCCAGGGAGGTAGGGGGCCTGGCTATCATTCACCATCGCTCTTGGGGTTCCCCAGCACCTTCATGACCTCGGCATTGGTGGGGTTCTGGCCCAGGGCCCGCATCACGTCCCCACATTGGCTGTACAGGATCCGGCCATCCCCAGTGCGGTCGAAGAGCTGGAAAGCCTCCTTGAACTCTAGAGGCGGGGGAGAGAGCCAGGAGGGGTCACGGCACAAGGAGCCGCGGTCCCCAATGCGCCCCCGCCCCTCAGTTCGGACACGCACCAGCAACACCCCTCGGCCAGCCCCCATCCGGCCGGCCCCGCTTTGGCCAAACCATAGCTCCGCAAGCACGTGCCAGGGTGAGCTGCCCCCTCCCCGAGTACCTTTCCCTCCCCCCCCCTCCAGAGCAGGAGCTAAGCTGCAGCAGAGACAAGAGCCCTCGTCACCCCCCACCCAGTCTCCTAGCAGCTTGGGCCAGGATTCCCTGCACTGGATCGGACGCCTGGCCCCAGACACCCAGCATCCTGCCTTCAGCTGGAGAACCAAGCCCAGGTCTGGGCACACGGCAGGAAAGATGGGGCCAAACTAGAGAAAATCCAGAGAAGAGCAAAAAAAAATCCTGGGATCTAGGGGTTATAGTGGACCACAAGCTAAATCTGAGTCAACAGTGTGATGCTGTTGCAAAAAAACAAACAAACATGATTCTGGGATGCATTAACAGGAGTGTTGTGAGCAAGACACGAGAAGTCATTCTTCCGCTCTACTCTGCGCTGGTTAGGCCTCAGTTGGAGTGTTGTGTCCAGTTCTGGGCACCGCATTTCAAGAAAGATGTGGAGAAACTGGAGAAGGCCGAGAAGAGCAACAAGAATGATGAAAGGTCTAGAGAACATGACCTATGAGGGAAGGCTGAAAGAATTGGGTTTGTTTAGTTTGGAAAAGAGAAGATTGAGGGGGGTCATGATAGCGGTTTTCAGGCATCTAAAAGGGTGTCACAAAGAGGAGGGAGAAAACTTGTTCTTCCTGGCCTCTGAGGACAGGACAGGACAAGAAGCAATGGGTTTAAACTGCAGCAAGGGAGGTTTAGGTTGGACATTAGGAAAAAGTTCCTAACTGTCAGGGCGGTGAAACACTGAAATAAGTTACCTAGGGAGGTTGTGGAATCTCCATCTCTGGAGATATTTAAGAGTAGGTTAGATAAATGTCTGTCAGGGATGGTCTAGACAGTGCTGGGTCCTGCCATGAGGGCAGGGCACTGGACTCGATGACCTCTTGAGGTCCCTTCCAGTCCTAGTATTCTATGATTCTATGAAAAACGATGAAAGGCCTAGAAACCACGACCTGGGAGGGAAGACTAAAAGAATTGGACTTGTTTAGAAGAGAGAAGACAAGAGGGGCTGCGAGAGCAGCTTTCAAGTTCCTAAAAGGGTGTCACAAGGAGCAGGGAGGAAAATTGTTTTCCTTGGCCTCTGAGGACAGGACAAGAAGCAATGGGCTTAAACTGCAGCAAGGGAGGTTTAGGTTGGACATTAGGAAAAAGTTCCTAACTCAGGAGGGTGAAACACTGGAATAAATTGCCATGGGGGGGTTGTGGAATCTCCATCCCTGGAGACGTTTAAGAGCAGGTTAGACACCTGTCAGGGACGATAGATGGTGCTAGGTCCTGCCGTGAGGGCAGGGGAACGGACTTGACAACCTCACGAGGTCCCTGCCAGTTCTCTGACCTGCCCTGGACAGGAAGCCTGGGATAAGGTGCCAGACCAGAGAGCCCCGGGTCCAATTCCCAGCTCTGCCCCAGACTGGTCACTTTGTCACACTGCACTAGCCTGACCTCAGACAGCTGTTGCTGCTGGCACAGAGACTGGTGCTGGGGGTTGGGGGGTGAGGGCACATCTCTGGCTAGAGCCGCTCCTAGCTGAAGAGTTGCTGGGCCTCAGCTACCTTCCCAGTTCCCCTCCGAGCGACGCAGCCGGCTGGCGGAGTTAAAAGGAACAGCCGGGTGCAGAGCTTCCCAGATTTTCTTTCCTCGTCGGATCCAGGTTCCTGGACACAGACTCGGGGAAGAGCCGGGGGCCTGCGTGGGGCTGCCCATTCGCTGTGCCCAGCCTGAGCCAGGGATGGGAGACGCCTGCCTTTGATGGCAACTCTGTACCCGCCCTGGCTGGCAGGTTGGCGCCACTTGGGTCCCCAGTTCCGCCTTCACCCGGCCCTAGAGGTGCTCTCACAGTAATTAACACTAAGGCCACCCGGGGGCATCAGGGCACTGCAACGCCCAAGGGTCAGCCCCGGTGAGTCTGGCATGAGGGATGTGGCCATGGGGGCAGCAGCCAAGAGTGGGGTCCTGGCAGGGGATGAGGCACAGGGACACCTTACACAAGACAGTCCTCCCAACCCCCCAGCAGTCTGCCCAGAACCTCCACGGGAAGGAGAAAGCTGCAGAGCTGGGGAAAGAACCCAGGAGTCCAGCTCCAAGCTCTCCCCCCACTGTAACCCACTAGACCCCACTCCCCTCCCGAAGCTGGGAAAGAACCCAGGAGACAGGGCTCACTCCTTAGTGCAGTGGTTTTCAAACTAGGGGTTGCGGCAGCAGGGGGAGCAGTGGGGGGCTAAGGCAGCTCCCTGCCTGTCCTGGAACCACAGGCTGCGCTGCGCCCCATTAGTGGCCAGCAACAGGCCGGGCTCCGGGGATGGGGAAGAGCGCACAGGTCTCCGCGGACTGCCTGGCGCACTAGCTCCCCACTCCCCTTGGCTGGGAAGCTGCTGCTGGCTGCTTCGGAGGTTCAGCCTGGTCTGCAGGGCCAGAAGAGGCAAGAAGTTGCTGTGATGGCACGTCGGGGTTCCCCCGACTCCTGCCCCCCCTCCTCCCCCCAATGGCCCGAACAGACTCCACCAGCCAGTAGAATAGAGGGAGTTTATTGCTTCTCCAGGGTACAGCACAGCCTAGATGTAATCTGGTTACAGGGCAGGCCTAGGATGCCTCAGCCCCCCTTGAGATGGGGGAGACTGGGCCCCTAAATCCCAGCCCCTTGCTTAGGCTGCTTCCTCCATGATACCAGCCAGAAAACTTAAAAAACCTCTCTTCCAGCCCTGCCCCCCAGCCAGGTGCTGGTCTCTGCCCTCCTTCCTTTGTCTCCTTCCCTGGGAGGCTGAGCCTGGGTACCTGGGTTAATACACATTGGGGAGGGTCAGTGAGAATCTCCCATCACAGCGCAGGGGGA
This sequence comes from Rafetus swinhoei, assembly GCA_019425775.1. NCBI lineage: Eukaryota > Metazoa > Chordata > Testudines > Trionychidae > Rafetus > Rafetus swinhoei. The sequence goes on along the minus strand of JAFJHL010000157.1, from coordinate 6,942,164 downwards.
CCCCGGGTCACAGAGCAGACAGCCCCCCCACTACCCCACAGTTGCGTTAGCACCCCCGCCGCAGCGCTGCCCAGGAGCCGTTCAAGCTAAGCCCCCCTGCCCTGGCCGTGCCCCCCCTCCCCCAAAGCCAGAGCCCCTCCCTGCACCCCATCTTCAGCCCCGAGCCCGCACGCCAGCCACATGATGCTGCAACCCAACCTAAGCCATTTTCTTCAGCTGTCTGAAGTTTGAAACTCACTGGCCCCAGCGCACTTCCTGCTTTAGCCAACAGCAGCCAGGGGACCCAGAGAGGATCTGGCCCCTCCCCACGCCCTGGTTAGCGGAGACCCGCATTCCCCTCCCCACGTCCCGGGCTGGCTGATCCCTGCCAGGAACAGCCGGGCCCCCCTTGCCGCCCAGTCGGGCGCTCCCCGGGCAGCGGGTTTTGTGCCCATATATGGAGATCCGAGCGAGGCAGCGCGCAAGGACTGCGCGGCGCAACATTCCACCCGCGACCCCTGCCCCGGGTGTCTCCCGCCCCGCCGGGGGGGCGCCTGAGCTGGGAGTTTGCCACGGGTGAGTGCCGGCCCCGGCGCAGACAGCAGAGCTTCGCAGCCATTTTCCCCTGCGACCACACCCCGCCTGCAGCCGGCCACCCCTCCCCTGACTCACAGGCGGGGGGGTTCCGCGCAGCGCCCCTAAAGCCTAATCTGCCCCCCCACCCGGCCGTGCTGGGGCACCCGGCAGAGAGGCTCGCAGGCTGGGCGGGGCCCGCCGGGCTGGGCCAGGAAACTGCTCATAGGTGAGCCATGCGCGCAAAGAGGGGGAAGGGCAGGTGAGTCACCCCCAGACTCAGGATTAGGGAGCTGGGAACCCCGGAGCAGCAAGAGCCAAAGTCAGCCCGGAGAGAGGGCCCCCCCCGAAGCGAGGGGCCCCGTGTTAATGGGAGGGGGGAGCGATCACACAGGTAGGGCCGGCCCCACTTACCGCCGGCCGCAGGAGGCTAGAAAGAGGAGGCTACAGGAGAGTGAAGGCTAGTGACAGAGGAGGAGGGTCTATAAGGGAGGGAGAGAGAGCGGTAAATCCTTCGGCGGCGGCGGGACGCGCCAAGGAGTCGCCCCGAAATGAAAATAACGCGCAAAGGTTGCGCAAGGAAGGGGGGAGGGTCACTTACCGGCCGTCTGATCCTCGGAGAAATCGCACTGCAAGGCAAGCACAGCGGAACCGCCGTCAGCGGGGCTGCCGGCCCCCCATCCACGCCCGCGAGCCCGGAAGCGCTGCGCCCCCGGGGGTCAGGTCCCGGGCATATCGCTGGCTTAGGCGGGCTGGAACCCTGCTGCGCGCCTGCCCCCCGCGCGCCCGAGCTCGCCCCCCGCGCGCCCGAGTTCGCCCCCCGCGCGCCCGAGCTCGCCCGCCCCAGCCCCCCCGCGCACCGGAGCTCGCCCCCCCGCCCTACCATGGCTGCTGCAACTCCGCTCCCTGCAATGGACCCTGCGCGCGGCTTCCTCGGCCCTTTTTTACCGACGGTGACGTCACCCCGAGCACTCGCACGCCATTGGCCAATCCAGTGCGTCGCTCGCAGCCAGCCCCGACTTTGTCTATAGATAGACATGGAGATGGGGTCTTGGGGGGGGCCGGACCGGGCAGGGTCCCAGAGGGGTTGGAGGAAATGGGGGCTAGGGGACCCAGTGGGGATGGGGAAAGAGGGGGCAGGGAAAGTCCCAGAGGGGGTTGGAGGAAATGGGGCAGGAGTGGCCCAGCGGGACTGGAGGAATGGGGGCTAGGGGACCCAGTGGGGATGGGGAAAGAGGGGCAGGGAAAGTCCCAGAAGGGGTTGGAGGAAATGGAGGTCTGGGGTGTTCCGCAGGGGTGGGGAAACAGGAGCAGGGAGGGTCCCAGCGGGATTAGAGGAAGTGGGGGCAGGCAGGGTCCCAGCAGGGGCTGGGGAACAGGGGAGGGAGAGTCCCAGCGGGGATTAGAGGAAGTGGGGCAGGCAGGGTCCCAGCAGGGGCTGGGGGAATGGGGGGAGGGAGAGTCCCAGCGGGGATTGGAGGAAGTGGGGGGCAGGCAGGGTCCCAGCAGGGGCTGGGGGAACAGGGGGGAGGGTGGGTTTCATTTCATAGAATCCTAGAGCTGGAAGAGACCTCAGGGGGTCATCAAGTCCAGCCCCCTGCTCTAGGCAGGACCAATCCCAACTAAATCAACCCAGCCAGGGCTTAGTCAAGCCGAGACTTAAAAACCGAGACTTAAAAACCTCTAGGGATGGAGATTCCACCCCCTCCCTAGGGAACCCAGCCCAGCGCTTCCCCACCCTCTTAGGGAAATAGTTTTTCCTAATCTCCAACCTAGACCTCCCCCACTGCAACTTGAGCCCATTGCTCCTTGCTCTGCCATCCGGCACTACTGAGAACAGCCTCTCTCCAGCCTCTTTGGAACCTCCCTTCAGGAAGTTGTAGGCTGCTCTCAAATCCCCCCTCACTCTTCTCTTCTGCAGACTAAACAAACCCAAATCCCTCAGTCTCTCCTCATAGGTCATGCGCTCCAGCCCCCTCGTCATTTTGGTCGCCCTCCGCTGAACCCTCTCCAATGCGTCCACTTCCTTTCTATAGTGGGGGGCCCAGAACTGGACACAATACTCCAGATGTGGCCTCACCAGAGCCGAATTTAACAGAACAGCTCTTCGGGGAACAGGGGCATCATGTACATGGGCATTTCCATGGGGCCTGTTCTCTGGGCAGGCTCTTGCCTCTCAGCAGGCGACACCCTCTGCCCCCCCAGAGAAGTGATCACCCTGCGCCAGCCGTCGGCCTCGGGGAAGAGCCTGCAGCCCCCACACCGCCAAAGCGTCGTCCGTAACGGGGCGCCTAGGCCAGCCTGTCTCTCCCATCCCAACCCACCTGCCGGCCGAGCAGGGCGACGGCGCTGGGGAGCGAGAACCCGGCAGGGGCCGGCTGGGTCCATTCAGCTGACATGGCTGCCAACAGCCAAACCCAAATGGGGCAGAATTCAAGTCAGGGGGGTTTAATGAGCAGGCCCCTGTTCGCTGGCAGTCGCCCGGCACTGGCCCTGCTAGGTTTAGCTGCCCTAAACACCTAGCAAGTGCCCACCCATGCAAATCATCTTCCAGCCCCATGGGAAAGACCCCCCCCCAGAACCCCACGAGCCTCTTGCCCCCACCCCAACAATTTGTCCTTAATGCGCCAGATTTCTCTCACATGCAGTGATCCCTCTCACCTGCCTGAGACTTAACCAAGCCCTGCCAAAGGGGGAGTCCGCACTAGGACTGGGGCAGCTCGGGTCACCTTTATTTCATGCCCCTTTTGGGCTATGGACCCCTCAGTCCAAGTGCCACCCGCTCCCCCCAGTGCAGCCGGGCCAGTGGGACCCCCATGGCGGTCCGTGAATGCCCCGACATGGCTCAGCTAGCGACAGGCCTCAGCCTGTGTCTCCGTCTCGGTGGCACTGACGTGCCAAGTCTTTTCCAAGGAGAGGGCAGGGGAATTCCAAACCGCCTGGAGCCAGGTGCCTCCTGCTGGAAGCTGGGTCCCAATTCGTCTCTGGGGGCAGGGAAGGTGCTGGCTTTTCCCAGGCCCCAAATGGGCCATAACACAGCTAGTGGCTAGTGTTGCCAGATATCTTCACAAAAAAATCCCTAACATGGCGGGGGGAAAAATTGGTTGAGGAAAAAAAAAAAAAGAGTCGCTACGCCTTTAAATTCCCGCGCTCCCCACTCCCCCCACCTCTGCCAGATGCAGCAGGGGGAAAATGTCCCCACTGGCTTTCCGTCCGAGAAAAACAGAAAATACCGGACATTTTACATTTTCTGGATTTTTTTTTATCCGGACAGAAGACGCAATTACCGGACTGTCCAGGCGAAAACCGGCCACCTGGCAACCCTACTAGTGGCTGCTCCCTGACTGAGGGGCAGCGCCAGGGATTCTGCAAATGGCAGGCGGGGAGGGGAAGGGGGCGACCCTCCAGTGCCGACGGCGCTTTTTGGGTCTCGCTGGCGACCCGAGGACCCAGCAAATGGAAAAACAGATGGACAAGAGCGGAGTCCATGAGTGCCGGGAAAGAAACCAGCAGGAGGAGGAATTCCCACTCCCAGCAGGGGGCGCTGTGGGCCGCAGGGCAGGCCTGGGGGCTGCTGGGGTAGATCCCCGTGCTTCCAGTCCCAGCCTTTCACCCCCATACAAATAGGAAACAGTGGGGGTGTGTTTCCCCTAACTCCTCCAGGACCCTCCTGCCATGCCCTGGCTCTGGACTCCAGAGCTCACCTCCCAAGGGAGTTCTGCCAGCACCAGGGGTGTCTGCACCACGGCTCCCCTGGAACACTTAGGGCGCTGGTGTCCAGCTATAACTAGGTAACAAGCACAGCCGGGGGGGGGATTTTCCCCCACTAGCAGGAGGCCCCACACGAACCCTAGAGGCCAGAGGCTTCTGGAAACAAACGGCTTTTATTGTCCAGATGCAGGACGGGCACAAGGGGGATTGGGTCCGTTCCTGCTCAGGGATCTGGAGCGGGGCCGCAGATCTGCTTAGTGGGCTCCCCCGGGCTGGGCCGTTGTTCTCGGGGAGACCCTGCGACCCTTCCCTTGCTGGATCCTCAGCCACTGGCATCCTGAGGCCTTGGGCTCTCCGGTCAGGCTTTTACAAGTCCTTTGCAGCAGCCATTGGTGGGGGAGAGGGGGGAGAGAGAAAAAGGGAGCAGGGGACATGTCCCCCCCGCCCCCCCCGCAGACCGATGGGCCTAGGAGACTTCACCGGAGATGTCAGGTGCTTAGCCCCATCCTGCCCGGCCTGGGGAGAGAAGAGGAGAAGTGAGAGGCCCCGTGTGGCCCATCTGGGGAGCTGGGGCCCCATTTGGGGCAGGGGCAGGAGGAGCCGCCCCAGAGCTTTGGTTTGATCTCAAGCTCTGTGCCCCGGGGCAGAGGCTGGAGGGAATCTCTCCCCCGGCACGGTGGGGCCAGCGGGTTGGTCTCAGGCGCCCCAGCGTGCGCAGGGCACCCGCTGTGCCCGCAGAATGCCGGCCTAGCAGAGGCGCTGGGAGCCGGGGCGGTGTTGGTGAGATAGAGGGGTGGGGAAACTGAGGCACGGGAAGGGGCTTGCCTGAGGCCACAGCAGAGCTGGGCGTAGGGGCCAGGCACCCTGATGTCCTATCCTGAGTAAAAAAAGCAAAGCCTTGCCACCCCTTTTGCATGGGGCTCTTCCACCCTGGGGCCCCCTGGGGCTCTGGAGGCAGCTCCCCGGGCCCCTCAGAGACGTGTTGGTTTGCTTGCACCCTGCGGGGCCCCGTTAGGGACACGGTGCTGCAGAGAGGAGCTGGGCCGATCTGATGGCCTCGGGCCACAGCTGGTACCAGAGCTAGTTCACCAGGCTTGAGCCAGAGTCACGCTGGCCCTGTCTGTGGGCATCCTAGCCAGGCCTGTTTCTCAGGCAGCATGACCTAGTGGTTAGCACAGCAGACCAGCATGCGGGAGACCTGGGTTCTGCGCTTGGCTCAGCCACTGACCTGCTGCTCACCTTGAGCAAATCCCTCTGCCTCAGTTTCCCCCACTAGAATGGGATGAAGGACGCTGAACTGGGAGGTACTCCGGGGGGGGGGGATCAGCTGGGAAAACACATCTCTGCCAGAGCAGTGGGGTTTTACGCACACACAGGTGAGCGAGGACCTGCCCGGGTCCTGGCAAAGAGGCACGGTCGGGGGGGCTGTCTCAGGGCAGAGAAAGGAGCAGCCACCCCCAAAAAGGAGTCTGACGAATAAAAGGGGGCACCTACCCCATGTTGCCTGCTCAGCCAGAGAGGATGTGTTTGACGAAGGCTGTGAGGGGAGGAGAGACGCATTAGTCAGAGGAAGGGGCCACTGGGGCCTCACCCCCCCTCCCAGCCCCCTGGCTCAGAGCCTGCGGCCAGAGGGCCCCTGAGTCCGGGCTGACCCTGGACTCCCACCTTCGTAGTTGATGCAGCCGTTGGCGTCCTCATGCCCAGCCAGGAGGGCGTCCACCTCCTCCTCCGTCAGCTTCTCGCCTGTGGGCCGGGGGGGTGGGTTAGCGCGGGCGAGAGGCTCAACCAACACCCAGGGGACCCTGTCTTTGTCCAGTGCCAGTCCAATGCCAGGGCATCATGCCTCCCGCCAGCCCCTGGCTGGCACTCGCCCCCCCCAGGTGCCAGACTAAGGGAGCCCAGGGAGCCCTGCCTAATGCCCGACCGCCACCCCTCCCCACCCCCAAATGGGTCCAGCCTGGGGAGCAGTAAGGCGAGCTTCCCCCTTGCCCATCCGTGCCCAGCCCTGCCAGGGGAGCTGAGTAGCAGAGCCGCCATTGGCAAGGGGCTGTGCCGGGCAGGAGACCTGGGGCTCCCTGCCCCAGATTCGCTGAGCCTCGCCAGCCTAGGGGCAGCTGTCTTGGCCTGGGGGACGCTCCCCCTCCCAGCACCAAGGGGCTGGCTCGGGTGCTCACCAAGTGTGGAGAGCACGTGGCGCAGCTCGGCCCCCATGACGGTGCCGTTCCCCTCCTTGTCGAAGACCCGCAGCCCCTCCACGTAGTCCTCGTAGGTGCCTTGGTCCTTGTTCTTGGCGATGGTCTGCAGCATGGGCAGGAACTGCTCGAACTCCACCCGCCTGGAGTTCAGCTCTGCCGGGAGGGGGAAACTGAGGCCGTGCCGTGGGACTGGCCCCCTGCCCGAGCCCAGGGGGGCCCTGCCGTGCAGCCACCCCCACGTGGCTGGGGAGAGGCAGCCTGGCTCCGCATGGGGCCCCCGATGCCCCCGTCACATAGCCCAGCCACACCCCATGGCACGTTGTGGGGGGGCCTCCTCCCTCTAGGCCGGAGGTTCCCAAACTTTTTGGCCTCAACGCTGCGAGCCACCAGCCAGCCACCCATGATGACAAAAGAGGTGCAGGAGGGGGCTGTGGGTGGAGGGTCTGGGCAGGAGGTAGAGAGGTGTGGGGGGTAAGGAGCAGGGTGGGGTATGGGGTCTCGGCGGAAGGGGGATGTGGGGTCTGGGTATGTGGGTGATGGGGGGGCGCTTATCTGGCTCCATGCCCCCAACTGCTCCCAGCCACCACCCCTGCTGCTCCCATTGGCTGTGATTCTGGCCAATGGGAGCAGCGGGAAAAGCCTCCAGGTGAGCAGTTTCCCAGCCAGGGAGAGGGGGAGCAGCAGGGAACAAATCTGCTTTCTCCCCTCGCAAGCTGGATCCGGCCGGCAAGGCTCCCTCCCCACCCCCTGCAGCGGGGAGGGGACTGTGGGACTGGAGCACCCACTCAGGTTCCCTGCGGCGGCAGGGAGGGGAACCCCAAGCCTGTGGATCACACTTGAGAACCACTGCTCTAGGCTGTCCCTGGGGGGCAGCAGCAGCCTCCTCTGGGCATCCCCCCGAGAGGGACCCCTCTCTGCTGACGCCAACAGTCAGAGGGTCTCTGAAAGGCTAGGGCTCCAGCTCCACTCCCGTGGGAGCCCCCCAGAGCAGGGGGGCCTGGAGGAAACGCCCCTTGGAGACATGAGGGGGGGTCTCCCCCTTAGAGCAACTGTGCCAGACCCTCCCCAGACTCAGGCAAGTGCCCTTACACCGGGTTCCAGACTTCTCCCCCCTCTCCACCATCGCTTCCCTCTTCACCTGACTCCAGGCGCTGGGGCTCTGGGCACTGTCTGCTAGCGCCCAAGCTGCTCCCCCCACCCATGACTGCTCACTCACCATCGGGCTTGGGGTGGCCCAGCACCTTCATGACCTCAGCGTTGGTGGGGTTCTGGCCCAGGGCCCGCAGCACGTCCCCACATTGGCTTAGCTGGATCTTGCCGTCCCCAACCCGGTCGAAGAGCTGAAAAGCCTCCCTGTAATCTAGGGGGTGGAGCGGAGCAGGTCAGAGGGGCTGGAACCCCACATCCTCGGCCCGTCTAACCTGCCTGCTTCATGCCAGGATCGGGGGCCAGACTGGAGGGAGGGGGGCACAGCCCGGTCCAGATCACCCTTCCTATCGGCATCCAGTTGTAACTAGGGCCACGCCCCAGAGCAAAGCCCAGGGATCACTGACCCCAGCAGGAGCTGGGGTCCTCACCCAGAGACCTGCGTCCCCTATCCCAAGGGGGACCATCCTGTATGGCCCCCGCAGGGAGCATCGCAGAGATGCAGCCATCTCTGGGGTGAAACCCGGCAGCTGCTTAGTCACCACTGAGATGCAGCCACCTCTGGGGCGGAATGCGGGCAGCTGCTAAGCAACACCACCCAAGCCGTGTAGGACAGGCAGTGAAGCACACATCTGTGTTGGATTGCAACTGCCGGGGCCTGGCTGAATGAATGCGCAATTGTGACGCTGGGCACAGGTTAACGCCTCTCCCAGGGTGGCTGTGGGATGGCTCCTTACCACACGAGGGCACCAGAACCTGCTGCTTTGGGGTGTACATGACAGGGCGCCCACAAATGGCAGAGACCTGCTACTGCAGCAAGGCTGAGGGAGGGCTCCTTTAGCTCGCATGGCCAGGGTGGTGGTTTTAGCGCCAAAGGCCAGAAGTTCTAATTCCTGCTTGCAGCAGGCCTAGCGATTTACCCTCCAGGTTGGGATCAATTTCTGGAGGAGCCCCTCCAGGCTGAGAGCTCTCTGTGGCCAAAGCCCAGCGCCCCACTGCAGGCTGGTTAATGGAATGTGCCATGTAGCCAGGCACCAGGAGAAGATGCCCCAGGCAGGAAAGAGCTGGATGTAGTGAGGGAAGGTTGGTAGAAGTGCTGCCCTGCCACACAGACACATGGCTTACCTTCCAGCTCCTCCTTGTTAAACTCAATCTGCAAAGAGGGAAATGACAGAAATGGATGTTAACAAAGACAGGGGAGCTGCACAGTCTGTTACAGCCCCGGGGTGCAGTGGGGCACATGGCCTGGGCAGCACCCTCTAGCGCTCTGGGGCAGAGCCAGGGCCCGACCCTGCTACATGCCTCATGGCAGGGGGAATGCCTCGGGCATTACCTGCCTGACCATAGGCTCTGTGGGGCTGCCAGCCATTGGGGAAATGCAGCAGCCAGTGCTGGCCTTTGGGAGGTGGGGCAGGCCATGGGTCTGCTGTGAGCTCCTCCCCCCTTCCAGTCTGCAATGTGTCCCATGGCATAGGGGTGGGGGGCCAGGATGTGTGTGAGGTGTGATGCTGATGGTGAAAGGGCCCGTGAGTTTTGCTCCAGATCAGATGAGGGCTGAGTCTGCTCCTGCCCCAGCTGGGGGGGTGCTGTGGGGATGGGGCAGAGACCCTGGCTCAGGGTCACAGGGACACCAGGCCCGGTCTCGGCCAGCAGGGGGCGCTGGGCTGGGCATGCAGCTGAATACATATAAGGGCCTGATCGCCCCCTGGTCACACTCTTTATAGGGGCCCTACCTCACTGCCTCAGGAATTTTGCTGCATTCTGTCCCCCAGACAGCGGCCTGGCGGGTGGGGGCTCCCCGGCCCCAGCCACCGCAACCCGACCCCCTTCGCACAGAAGGTGGCGGCCTGGCAAAGCAGTGCCCGGCTCTGGGGGCTGAAATAAATCTGCCTGGAAAAGGGGGTGCTAATCCCCCCACCCGCGGCCACCTGTCCCCGAGCCGGCTGCCTGGGCAGGCAGGCCCATTCCAGCCCTGTCATTAAAATAACAGGGTCCTGCTCACTGGCTAAATTTATCCTGGCCTGAGCTCAGGGCCCCCATCTGTGACTGTCTAACAGCCCCCCCCCCCCCCAACCTCCGTCTCGCTGGCAAGAGGCTCTGGCCATTGTTGGAAAGAGCTGGAAACAAAGCCATGGTAGAGCTGGGAATAACACCAGCCCTCAGCGTCCTAGCTCCCAGTGTCCCCACCCCCACTCTAACCCCTAGACATCACTGCCCTTCCAAAGCCAGGGACAGCACCCAGGAATCCTGCCTCCCTAATCCCCCTCTCTCCACTCTAAGCCCTAGACATCACTGCCCTTCCAAAGCCAGGGACAACATCCAGGAGTCCGCCTCCCTAATCCCCCACTCTAACCCCTAGACATCACTGCCCTTCCAAAGCCAGGGACACCATCCAGGAGTCCGCCTCCCTAATCCCCCACTCTAACCCCTAGACATCACTGCCCTTCCAAAGCCAGGGACACCATCCAGGAGTCCGCCTCCCGAATCCCCCACTCTAACCCCTAGACATCACTGCCCTTCCAAAGCCAAGGCCAGAACCCAGGAGTCCTGACTCTGATTCCCCATGCTCTGATTTCCTGCCCCCACTAGATCCCCACCCACCCTTCCTGGCACCAGGGCCACAGTCTAGGAGCTGGCTGCTTAGATGAGTCTCAGTTAGATGAAGCTGCTCCACTGACCCCTCCCATCCCCTGCTTCAGTCCCAGCTCTGCTGTGAAGCGCTGGAAGGCAGGAGTGGATAGACCGGGGGGCTGGACGCTAGCATGCTCGGGTTCTGGTCCCAGCTCTGGGACAGCAGTGGGACCTAACTGGGGGCTGCTATCTGGATTCCTGGGTTCATGTCCCAGCGCTACCACTGGCTCACGGTGGGCAAGTCGCAGCACCCACCTGTGCCTCAGTTTCCCCATCTGAAAAGGGAAGAAGAGTGGCCTTCTCTGCGGGAGGGGGCGTTCACTCCTCTGTCCCTGATGAAACTTGGGGGATCCCCCTGCCCTCCAGCAACCATCAGGGGAGCATGTGGGGAAGGGGTGCCATCCCACCCACTGCAAATGCAGGAGCTGGGGGGAGGGGCAGTATTGGGGGCCACGAGGAAGCAGGTGGAGGGGGGGTGCTGGTCCCAGGGGTGTTTTCTTATCTGCCCAGCACTGGGCAAAGTGGGTAGCGCGGTGCAGGCTGGGGTACCCTCTCCCATTCACATGGCAGGCAGGGTGGGTTTATATTCGGGGTGCTGCTACCACCTGGGGAACCCCCCCCTCAGCTGCAGCCCTAGCCCCCCCCCCGCCCCCCTCCGGGTCACGACCCCACATACCACCACTTTGGAGAGGTCGATCGGCGGCTCTTTGGGTTTCTCCGGGGCCGGGGGTGGGGCCGGGGCCGGGGCTGGGGCCGGGGCCGGTTCTGGGGCTTTGGGCTTCGCTGCTGCAGCCGCTGGCTTTGCGATGGCCGGTTTGGCACCCGGCATGGCTGGCGCAGCCACCGGCTTCTTCACCGGCAGCTCCTTCTTGGGGGGCATGGCGGCTGCACCCGGCGGCCTGTGCGGGCGGAGGTGGCTGAGGGGCCGTGGCAAAGTCCCAGCCTGGGGCTGGCCCTGCCTGGCCCAGCTTAAATAGCCCGGGGTGACGTCAAGCCGGAGGAGCACTAGATAAGGGCAGTGCTGTGGGAGGGGGGGGGCTAAACTGAGAGCATCATTCATTGTCAGAAGTGGCAGGCCCCCCCCGCCCCCGCCATCCAACTCCAGGGCTTTTCTTAGAGGTGAGCTCCCGGGAGCAGCCATGCCAAGCACGCACCAGAGAACTGGGCCGCCTGCCAGAGGAAATGCCCCCCCCCCCCAGCCCGAGCAGGCTTGGACGGGCATGAGCGTAGGGGCTGGTGAAAGTGAGGGCTGGGCCAGAGACGGGGGGCCACCGGCTTAAGGACCCAGGAGTCCTGACTCCCAGCCGCTCCGCCGGCCCCCCTTGCGTCTGGGCTCCGGATAGCTCCTCCACAAGCCACCAGTGCAGGGCTGGGGAACCTCAGCCCCCCCCCCCACTCCATTATGGGGCTGAAGCACACAAAATCTACTAGGCTGAGCACCCCCCGGGCTCTGGTGTTGAAGAACGTAGAACGTGTCTATCACCTTAGGGGCCACGTCACTTGTGTGCGGCCCCCCCACTGATTTTTCTGTGGTTCAGCGCCCCCGACCCTCCCCACCCCTGCACTAGTGCCTAGGCCTCCCCACCTCCGGATTAGAACCCAGGCGTCCGGGCGCCACGCAGCACTGGCCTGGGCCGCGTCACTAGCCCCTCCGAAGTCCAGGGACGGGCAGGGGTAGCAGTGATGGGCTGGGGACACCGCTCCGTCAGGGCTGGGCAGACAGCCTGGTCCGTGGCTGGGTGCTATAGGCCACAACCCTGGGGGCACTGAACTTGGGGGGGGGGTGGGGGGGTGCTGGCTGTGACGGGGGAGGGAGGCTTCAGCCGAGGATTTCCCCCTTCTCCTATGCTGCTGTGAGGTACGGCCGGCTTCGGGCAGTCAGCATGGGGTGCCACAAGCTCTGTCTAAGCAGCTATTGGGGCCCACCCCAGAGGTGGCTGCAGCTCCGTGTGGTTCCCTCAGCCCCTGGGTGGGTTGATTAGCACCTGGAAATTACCCTGAGTGGAAACAAAAGGGCCTGTCCTGATCTGGCCCTGGGCCCAGCCCTGCGGGCTAAGCAGGGGTTGATGGAAAAGTCCAGCTGGCCGCTCCCCCGTCACGGTTTGATTAGGGCTTGGATCGCGGCCCGACGTGCCCCCTCCGCCCCGCAGTCCCATGAAGCGGGTTTCTCCGTATATTATTATTAACGAGGCAGCCTGGCGGGGCGCCCGCGGTGCTGAGCAGGGACCAGGGCCCAGTGCCACCGGCTGCCCCAGCCCCGGCTGAAACGTGACTCGGGCACCTGAACGCCACGAACTTTCCAGCGCTTCCCCTTGTTGACAGGGTGCTGGGGGGGTGGGAGGGTCCCGGCTTGGGACTAGGCGGGGAGGATGCAATTCCCTCTTCATATCCTCACCCAGGGTGCGAAACTGGCTCCCCTACCCTGACACATGACTCCTTAGGGGTGGGGGCAGGGCCTGGCTGTCACCCAACCCAGCTCATTCCCCCTTCCCCCAGCTCTGCACCCTGGGTGGGGCTGTGTCCACCCTGTGCCTCAGTTTCCCCAGTGAAACAGGGCTGCTTCCTCCCCTCCGGAGATGGGGACTCACAGGCCATTACAGTTGGAACTGAGGGCAAAACGGGACATGTGGCCTAGGCCCTCCCAGGCCCCAGATAGGGGCCATGGAGGAGTGGTTCCAGCCCCACGGAGATCTCCTTCCCCAGGGTTGGACCCAAGAGAAGCGGCAGGGGAGCTGGGGATTGGGCAGGGGCTGGTAGAAGCAGGGACCCCTTGGGGCTCCAGGAGAGGAGCCGCGAGACAGCACATTAACCCGGCTTTGGTGGCTAATTCACACCTGCTTCATTGCAGCCCTCCTGCTGCCAGGCCCCCACCTCTGGGGCTGCCAGGGCAGCTGCTGGGCACAGGGGCTGTCATGCTGGGCAGTGCCCTGCCGGGGCAGAGCCCTGCAGAGCCACACTCCCTTCCAGCAGGGGCTGTTGCTGGGTGAAAGCCCGCTCTGCCCGGCACTGGCACCAGGGCCAAGGTCAGCGTGGGTGGGGGGAGTGAGCCACCGGGCTCCGAGTTGCCCACTGAAGGCTAAAGCTGCAACAGTGTTAACTTAGGCCTGGCTTGTTCCCAGGGAATGGGGGGGAGCCCGGGAGGGGGGGCCAGGCAGACGCTTCCTCCCCCTCTGTCAGACCCAGCTCCCACAGCTGGGATGCACCCGGTACATACAGGAGGGTAGAGCACATGGCTCCAGCAAGAGCTGGCCACTGGGCGGGAGATGGGGGAGGTGGGGGTCTAACCTCCGCCCAGCCCGCGGCAGGTCCCTTCCTAGGCTGGGGTACCTGGGAAATGACCCCAGGAGTTAAGAAGTTGGATGGGCCCCTCAAATGTGGGACATTCCCCTCTAGGGATGTTAATGGGTAACAGGTTATCCAGCAAGCATCAGCCTTAACGGGAGCTGGAGCCCCACGCAGGGCTGGAAGCAGCCCCCTGCCTGTGGCCGGGTGTGTGTGTGTGTGTATTTCAGCCTGGCTGCGGTCCTCCCACACCCATTTAATCTGTTAACCAGTCACACATCCCGTTTAACCAGTTCACTAACGACATGAGATTTCACGTCCCGGTTTCCCTGGGACCCAGCCCTCCAAGGGGACATCAACGTCGCCGGGCCGGTCGGCTCCTCACTTTTATTGGCAGAGGCGGTTACAACAGTGCTGGGTGAGGGGTTGGCCTGGCCGGGCAGGTGGCGGCTGCCACGGAGTCGCGCCAGGCCCGCGGATTCTGCTGCGGAAGAGGCTGAGGAGGTGCCCAGCTGGTGCGGGCCGTGTGGTGCAAATGCTCAAAAAGCAGCAAGTTCACAATGCAGATCGATACAGAGCGAGAGTTTGGGGCTGGAGCTGGGGGCAGCACCCGCAGGGAGGCACCAGCAGGAGGAAATCCACCTTCGCCCTGCCCGGGAGGGGGGCGGGCAGAGCCTTGTGCCCCGTCCATCCAGCCTGGAGCCGGCCTCCCCCCCAATCCAGCTGCTTTTAAACAACAACTAAAAGGCACCTGAGATAAATAACATTAAAAAGCCGAGAAATTGGCACAAGCAAATACAAAACATTCAACGAAACTCTCGGGGCGGGGGAATGGAAAACAAGGCAAGGGCCTTGGACAGGGTGAGCCACAGACGTGGCCCCACAGCGCAGAACAGGCGGGGCTGCATGTCACAGTGGGGGCGGTGGGTTCTCATGATGGCACATGATCCTGTGGGTGGGGGAAGCTGGGAGCTTTTTCCTGCAGGGGCTGGAGGAAGATACAGCACGTGGGGGGGGGGGAAATCATTCCTTCTTGGGGCTAGAAGGCCCCTGTGGTTCTCGCTACACAGGACAGGATCCCTGCCCTCCTCGGGGCCCCAGCTGTGCCCGTCACCCTGGGATCTGGGCTCTTCTCTCTACCGCGCTGGGACAGTGCCATGTGCCAGCTTGGACTTGCTGAGCACCGCCCTGCGGGGCCGTCCGGCACGGCCTGCGTTTCAGACCTGGCTGGTGGGCTCTGGGGGAGCCGACCCCTACCCCACGTCCTAACCTGCTGCATCTGGGCCGATGCCCGCTGACAAGGCTCCAGCCCCCTGCCCAGCTCCGCCCCCGGGTCCGTTTTCTTTGGTCAGTTAAAAGGCAGAGAACATTTGGCATCCTCGGGGGGGCCGTGGCTCCCCAACCCCCAGCTCCCCTCTCCATCGCGTCCCAGGGAGCAGAAGGGGCGAGAGGCGCGCTTAGAGACACGCAAGCGAAAGCTGGTGCCGCCAGGGAGCCTGGGCTGGACCCAGCTGGGAAGCGGGGGAGTGTCGGGGCACTAAGAGCTGCTCCTGTCGTCTTTCAAGTTGTACCTGCAAGAGCAAGGGAGGGGGTATGAATGGGGAAATGAGAGGTGCCCCCTCCCAGACCAGATCCCACCACCATGGAGCAGGTGCCTTTGCAGAGCCCAGCTGGCTGCCTCCTGCTTCCCCCCGGGGCGCTTGGAAGTGACCGTGGGGCTGGGGACGGCGCCCCAGGCTCCCAGACCCACAGCGCTCGGGGTCCCCAGTGTAGACAGTCCAGGTTCCCAAGGGTCCCCCCCCCCCTTCCTAAAATATATGGAGATATACCTATCTCATAAGGCTGGAAGGGACCTCGAGAGGTCATTGAGTCCAGTCCAGACCAAGCACCAACCCTGACAGATTTTGCCCCAATCCCTAAATGGCCCCCCTCAAGGATTGAACTCACAACCCTAGGTTTAGCAGGCCCATGCTCAAACCACTGAGCTCGCGCTCCCTCCCCACCCAGGGGAGCTTGAAGCTCTTCAGGTCTAAGGGGGTGCGGGCACAAGGCCCCGCCCTGCTCTGCTCACAGCCACTCCCCCCCAGGTCTGGGGCTATGGAGATCGAGGAGAGCCACTGGACTTGGGACTTCGGCTGGGGGGAGGCGCAGGGGCACACCCAGATCCGCCCCATTGCTAAGCTGTGGGGGGTGACCCCTCCCTGTATTGTTCAGCTGGGGTGCTCTTAGCCACCACCCCTCTACTCACCACTGGGCCCTGCCCTGGGTCAGGTCCATCTGCGACAGGTCAAGATGCACCTGGGGGAGAGAAACTGAGGTCAGCTGATCGTTCCCCCCACCCGTCTCCCCGACCGGAGCCCCACTCGAAACAGGAGGCCCAGTGGTAACCATGGAGATAGCCTCTTACCTTCCCCAGGGGCTCCCTCTCCCGGGACATGAAGGAGACGCTGTTCTTCACGCAGGCCTCCAGCTTCCTCCGCACGGCCTCCTCCAGGGGCATCTCCCACTCGAACCTGCCGGGGGGGGGGCACGAAGCCATAAGATGGGACTCAGGCCAGCCACAGGGGCAGAGACCTGCCCACGTCCGAGTCCCCCCCAGATTCCCTCCCCCCTCACCTCTCGCTGAACTCCGGATTCAGGGTCCTCTTCCGCACGGTGGTTTTCCTCTTGGTCACGCGGTTCTTGTCGGGCAGGAGGATCAGGGAGACGTAGGGGTCGGGAATGTCCTTTGAACTGGCCCTCAGCTTCCTGGCAGGGGACAGAGCATGGCCCAGCTGTACCGGCCGGCCGCATGGCCGCCCGGAAAGCCAGAAGGGCATGGCCCCTGCTGGAGGGCCAGGCTGCATGGGCACGGGGGCGACTCTCGCAGCTGGACCTCAAAGACCCAGACAGCTGTAGGGAGGGGAGCGTCAGTGGGGAGACACTAGCTGAGATCCGAGCCCTTATATTAGGCTCATTATTAGTAGTATTACGGTAGCCCCCTCCAGTGGCATCTTGGAGTAGGGGGGCACAGCCTGCAGCCGCGTCCTGCTGGCCAAGAGGAATTTAAAGCTCATATGGGGTAGCCAGAGAACCCAGCCCCGCCCCCTGCCCGCCCCAAGGGGTCCCAACATTTCTGCATCCCCATCCCCGCCCCCCGTTACCTGCAGGAATGCACGACGACAACTAGCTTGCGCTCGTCCGCATGGTACCAGGCTGTGAGTTGCAGCTGGCCCAGGGGGCCCTCTGCCAGCTCCGAGTTACTGCGTCGAAAAGAGGGGGCAGCATTACAGGGGGCCCCAGAATCCTGCCCCTTCGGGCAGGTGCATTATTAGTAGCATTACGGTAGCACCAAGAGGCTCCAGCTGAGGTTATGGGTGCACCACTGTCTGCCCATTATTAGTGGCATTAGGGTAGCAGCACCATCCTAGCGTACCTGGTATTAGTGGTGTTCCAGTAGCCCCCCGAGACACCAGCTGACATCTGAGCCCCATTATAAAAGGCTCATTATTAGTATTACGGTAGCACCTCCCCTCTCACCCCCCGCAGTGGTGGCTCCGGGCCGGGGGAGGGGGCACAGTCCCCCAGGAAATGGCTGGGAACCCAGGGTGCCCCCCAGCCGCACCCCGCACGTGGGTGCCCCCCCACCTGTCCGTGTGGGTGAGGCGCTGACGCAGCTCCTGTGCGGGGCTGGCACTCCCGGGGTCCCCATCTTCCCCGGTGTAGAGCTCCAGCCCCGGCCCCCACGCGTGGCTCTCGGCCTCGTCACCGGCTGACGGGGCGCTGCGGGGCTCCACCCCCGAGTGCTGGGACAGCAGGATCTAGGGGCACAAGGGGATCAGAGGGGTTCGGCCTCCAGCCCCCCGCATCGCCCTCCCCAAGCCCTGAGCCGCCTTCACCCCACACACCAAGTGCCCCTGCCCCCCCACACCAAGACTCCCAGCCTCACACTCCATGCCCCCTTAGCCCCACACTGAACCCCCTTGCCCCCAGTTCCCTCACCCCATGCCCCTGCCGCTCACCCCATGTACCAGGCGTCCCTGCCCCTGCACACTCCATACACTGAGTCCCGCCGCCCCCAGCTGACCCCCAGGCCTCCCCCCATCCCCTCTGGGCAACTCACCCTGAGCTGCACCCGCAGCAGGACCTGGCTGGTGGGGCCGGAGCGGGTGAGCGGGAACCAGCGATCGAGTGTCAGCGACTCGGCCGCCAGCAGCTGGGTGAGGGGCAGGCTCAGCGCCCCCAGGCCCTGCCCCCCCTCGTCCTTCACCTGCGAGCAGGAGGGACGGACAGACAGGGCTCAGGCCGGAGTCAGACAGTGGGGAGAGAGGGCTGGGGAGGGTGGGGATTACCTGCAGCTCCAAGGACTCCACATGGGGACGCTTGACGAGGAAGGAGAAGGCTTCGTCCCAGATGGGCTCCGCGTTGGCACGGGAGACCTGGGGGGGGGGGAAGATGGGGCCTGTGAAAGCAGAGGGGCCAGGACCCGAACCGCCAACCAGCTGCCACCCTGTCCTCAAACACGCAGGGGTGCCCCTCCCCACAGCACACCCCTGGGTTCAGGTACCCCAATGCCTCCCCCTCCAGCAGCCCCCACCACCAGGCCAGCCCCAGACCACCCTCCCTGCCCCACAGGGCCCCATCCAACACCCCACCTGTCCCGGTGCCTCTCCCTCCAGCAGCCCCTACCTCCACCCCCGGACCACCTTCCCTGCCCCACAGGGCCCCATCCTACACCCCCCACCTGTCCCGGTGCCTCTCCCCCTCCAGCAGCCCCCCCATTCCCCGCTACCTTGCTCTTGTGGGACACCTCCTGGACAACGAGGCTGACGTAGGGGCTGGGGGGCTTAGAGCCCTTCAGGAGCTGTGGAGATGGGGGGGGGGTGAGTGGAGGAAACAGGGGGTCAAAAGCCCCATGGAGCTAACCGAGGCCCCTCAGCTGCCAGGGACCAGAAAGTGGGGTGTGTGGCCGCTCGGGCTGGGGGCACCAAGCTATGCCCAAGGCCCCCCAGCTGGTGATGGGGCAGCCTGGGAGCTTGCCCTGCTTGGGGCGACTGGCACCGGGTGAAGCTGCGCTCCGGGGAGTCTCCAGCCCCACCAGGATGGGGGCAGAGTGAGCAGTCCAAGGAGGGGGCGGTGCTGGAGGCCAGGGCGCGGAGGGGGCCCAGGCGTCCGAGGGGGCAGGGAGAGCAGGCGGGGGGTCGGGGCGCGCTCACCGGCAGGTTGGCCGCCTGGTCCAGGAAGACGGAGAGCAGGGCGGACGACAGCTCCGCGCTCTGCTGGGTTTGGATCAGACTGTTCACCATCAGCACCTGGAGGGGAGCCAGCGTGAGCTCGGCCCCACGGCGCAGCACGGGGGCCACCCCGGGGCAGTGGCTGGGCCAGGAGACCCAGCGTGAACCACGAAGGCTGGGACAGAGCACGTGCCTGGCCCCCAGCCCTGCCAGTGCCCCTCACTCCCGCCCCACAGCCCCTTCCCCCTCAGCCCTGCCCCCCAGCCCTGCCAGTGCCCCTCACTCCCACCCCATAGCCCCTTCCCCTCAGACCTGCCCCCAGCCCTGCCGGTGCCCCCCACTCCCACCCCGCAGCCCCTGCCGGTCCAGCCCTGCTCCCCCCAGCCCTGCCGGTGCCCCTCACTCCCGCCCTGCAGCCCCTGCCAGCCCAGCCCTGGGCTCCTGACCGGCAGCCCCCTGCTTGCCCAGCGCTGGCCCTTTCTTGGCCAGGTTGCGTAGTCACGGGGCTCGCTCAAGGGCCTGTGCCAAGCAGGATGTTGGCTGCAGTGCTGAGCACAGGGCTTGAGGGCTGTGACTGGCCCCGACAAACGGCGACCCCCAGGCACCTGCACTGTGCTGCCCTAGCCTCACCCCGTGCCCCAATCCCCCTCCCCCACGGGCTGAGAGCTGCTGCCTGTGCCCCTCTCAGGTCCTGACCCGACCCCCCCACCCAGTTCCCCTGCTCCAGCCCCCGGTGCCCAGTGCTGCCTGTCCAGGATCCCATCCAGGCCCCCCCTACCTGCTCCAGCTCGGCGCCGTTGGGGCTGGGGGCCAGACACTCCAGCCTCACGTGCAGGCGGCCGGATTTCACGCCCTCCAGGGGGAGCCACTGGAAGCAGAAAAGCCGCAGGGGTCGGATCCCTGTAACCAGCCCCACCCCCACCGGCCCCCTGCGCTGCCCCCCGAGTGCCCGCGAGCTCCCACCTCGTCGACGAACCGGCTGCTCAGGACTTGCTTCAGGGCGACTTTACACCTGGGGGGGGGGGACTCGGGTCAGTTTGGGGAGGGTCCCTGCATCCTCCAAAGCCCCCAGAACCAGGGAACCCCACGAGGCGGCGAGTGGCGCATGGGGGCCGGGGCTGGGAGCCCCGCTTGGGTTCGTTCCCTTCCCCCGCCCGGTCCCGATCCCGACCCACCTGCCCAGGAAGTCGTCCTTGTCAATGTCTTTGTCGTAGAGCTCGAACTCCGCCTCCTGGCCTGGGACCTCGTTCACGATGACCTGGGGCGGGGGGGGTGTCAGCAGAAACTCGTCCCCGCCTGGCGTGGCCCTGCTCCCGGCACAGGCCGGGTGGGGGCTGGAAGCCAGGACTCCTGGGTTCTCTCCCCAGGTGTGACCCCTGCATGAGCTTGGACACGTCCTGCCCCCCGTGTGCTGTTCCCCCATGTGTACAGCAGGCAATGAGACACCCCCCCCCCCCTTGGGGGCTCCAGGGCCCATAACCAGTGTTCCCGCGAAGATTTTCCAACCGTGAGTGGCGGGAGTTTTGGCTGGTGCACCAATATCGAGGTCATGTGGCTGGTTTGCATGCAGGACACTGTGGTACCCAATTTAGTACCCACACACGCTCCCAGCCACCGGAGCAGAATCCCCCCCAACCCCCCGCCATGTGGCAGGTCCCGTTCCCAGCCCCAGCCGCCAGAGCAGGCCCTCGTACCGGCTGAGGTGGGGGGGGGGGGGCATCCTTCCCTCTGCCCCCTCAGTCCGCTCACCTCGTAAGTCTCGTTCCAGCGGGGGTTCAGCTCCTCCTTGATGACACGGCTGCGGAAGGTCTGCCCGCCCAGCCGCACCTTGGCGTACGGGTCCGACTTGCCCTTGACCATCCCGCCCATGAAGTTGTCCTTGGCGATGAGGTTCTCGGCCTCCAGCAGGTGAATGCGGATCACGCTCTGGGAGGAGGAGGGGGAGGGGGACGGACACTCCTGTGACCTGCTCGGGGGAGTTTCCCCCCCCAGCCAACCTCATGCTGCCCAGATCCAGCCCCAAGGGGGCACAGACAGGGGCTCCGTCTCCACCGGCTGCCATCACGGAGACCCGCCCTGCTAGGAGCCCGGTGGACCCTTCACCAGCAACATCCCGGGTCGGATTCGAACTGGCCACCTCAGGGTGCAGGGCTCAACGTCCCATCTCCCCAGCCAGTGCCCCACAGTAGAGTGGGCTGCGGGGCCCGTATGTCCCGCTGGCGGTGAGCGCTTGCCCCATCCCCGAATGACACCCCACGGCCGTACCTCGGTGCCGAACTGGGCATCGGGGCTGGCTTGGCTGGGCCGGGGCGGGGCATCCACGCTGCTGCCGGCTAACGTGCTGCCCTCTGTGTCCGGCTGCCCCGGGACACACGGCCGGGGAGAGAAACAGACCTCGGGGGCATCCAGGTACAGGATCTGTGGGGAGAGCGGCGCCAGGTGTCAGCCAGGGCGGAGGGGTGGGAGAGCCAGATGTTAACAGCCTTGGGGGGGGGCCACAGAGTGGAAGGGGCGGGGGGGGGGCCAAGGCAGCTGTTGAGAGGTGCAGAGGTGAACCCCCTTCCCTGGGAGAGCTGGTGGTGGCTGCAGAGGTCTCAGCTGCTGGGGGGCCCCAGGGAGCCTCCCTCCCCCGCCCTCTGGGGGTAGATCCATCTGCCCCAGTTTCACCCGCATGACGAGCTTCATGTAGATGCGGCTGCCCGGCCCGGAGTTCTCCAGCTGGAACCACTGGTCCAGCACCATGTCCGTGGCGCTCAGCAGGCGGGACAGGCGGAGGCTGAGCGAGCCCAGGCTGGCCTGGCGCGTGTCGTCCTTCACCTGCAGGGGGCGGAAGGGCGCCGGTGACTGCCCAGCTGGGGAAGGGAGTGGGACTAGGGCCAGGGGAGGAGCCCAGGTGCAAGGGGGCGGAACCCACCTGGATGTCGATGTCCTGATTGGCTGGGTCTTGGAGGAAGAAGCGGAAGGCGCCATCCCAGACTGGGGAGCTGGTGTTATAGACGACCTGGGGGGAAGGAGGAGTTGGATTCCAGCACCCCCTGCTGGCTCCCCTGCCCTGCTGCCCCCTGATGGGAGCCCCCCAGCTCCTGCCCTGCTGCCCCCTGAGGGGAACCCCCCAGCTCCTGCCCTGCTGCCCATAGTGGCCCATGCTAGAGGCCAGGCGGAGGCTCCGCGTCGGTCTCGCTCTCTCTGCCGGCCCCCCCATCACCCCGTGGGGCACCACAGCCCTGAGGCAGACGCTCACCTTGCTCTCCCGGGTGACATCCTGCACCGAGAGCTGCACCATGGGGTTGGGCTCCTTGCCGGGCTTCTTCAGCTGTAGGGAGACATGGGCAGGTTGCTGAGGGCAGCCGGGGGGCCAGGCCCTTCCCCCTGGGACAAGCCCCCAGCCCCCCACCACTCACGGGAAGCTCCTGAGCGCGGTCCAGGTAGACGACCAGGATGGCGGCCGAGGGGGGCTCCGGCTTGGAGGAGACTCCTCGGTTCCTCTGGAGGACCTGGGAGTCACCCCTGAAAGCTCTGCCCCAGCTGACCCCCCCCCCCCCCCATCGCCTGGCAGAGCCCCCTCCCTGGTTCTTGTCTCCCCCAGTCCCCGCCCCCGGGGATCTTCGGCCCCGCAACCGCCCGTCGGCCAACTGCTGAGGGGGTCCTGGCCCCTCCCCCCTCCAGCTCTAACCACCAGCCCCCACTCCCCTCCCAGAGCCAGGGAGAGAACTCAGGACTCCAGGCTCCCAGCCCCCTGTTCTAACCACTGGACCCTGCTGTCCTTCCAGGAAGGGGGCTGCACTGCAATGATGTCCTGTATCTGCTCTCCGGCAGGACACCCCCCCCGTGGAGGGAACCCCACAGAGCTGAAGGGGGCCCAGGTCTGGGGGCTACTGAGGCTGGCGGTGGCTGTGCCGGGGTCACCGGGCAACGGGGGCTCCTGGCTGCCCGGTGTCATTCCTGCGGGGCTCTCACCTGCTCCAGCTTGGAGGCGTCGGACGTGAGTGAGAGCCATTCCAGGCGCAAGTGGAGCTGGCCCTGGCCCCCATCTTGCAATGGGAACCACTGGTAGGGGAGAGGGGAAGCGTAGGTCAGCCCCAGAGATCCCAGCCCCCCACTTCTCCCGAGCCCCATCTGTTCCTCACCACCCTCAGCCCCCCCATTTCCCTCCGCACCCCCCTGTGGCCCCACCCTGCTCCATCCACTCGCCCGCCTCTGACCATCCCGGATCCCCCCAGCCAAGCAGCAAACAGGTTTCCTGGCCCCCCCAAAAGTCCCCCCAATTGGGACAGAAAAACGACGGTTTGACAATGGTCCCTGAACTGGGCATAAAAGCCCTGCCCGGCAGCGCCCTCCCGAACCCCCCGGCTCTGCGCCTCTCGCGGCCTGGAGCCAGCTCCCCGCCCTTCCCAGATGCTGTCAGCCAGCCGGCGTCTCCCAGGGGAAACCGGGAGCCAAGAAATTCCCCGCCAGCTCCTCTGTCTCTGAACTGGGGGGGCACCCCCACATCCACGTGCAGCCCTCCCAGGGTGCCCCATCCCTGCCCCGTCCCTACAGCCCCCACCCCAAGTCCCTCCTGCCAGCCCACTGACCTCCTCCAGCACACGAGCCTGCAGCACCTCCCCGAAATCCAGCTTCATCCTGGGAGGAGTGGAAGGAGACCCTGTGAGTGCCCAGCTGCTCCGAGGGGAGGTGGGATCCAGCCCTGGCCTTCCCTGTGGCTTTAGCCCTCGTATTCTGCCCTGGGTGGATCCCGGCCTGGTGCCCCCAACCCGCCTCACTTACCTGCCCAGGAAATCGTCCTGGTCGGGGTCCTTGTCAAACAGCTCCACCTCCAGCTCCTGCCCCGGCACCTCATGCACCACAAACTGGGGGGCCAGAAGAAGCAAGGGGGTCAGTCCATGGGGAGGCACCAATCCCAGACCTACATGCACCCCGCATAGGGCTCCGTCTGGCTCTAGCATCCAGGTAGCTTGGGCTGTGACGCTCAGGACTCTGTCTGGCTCTAGCGCCACGTTAGCTTGGGCTGCAATGCCTGGGCTCCGTCTGGTTGTAGCTCCAGGTTAGCTTGGACTGCAATGCCTGGGCTCCGCCTGGCTCTAGCACCTAGCTAGCTTGGGCTGCGACACCCAGGACTCCATCTGGCTCTAGTGCCAGGTTAGCTTGGACTGCGATGCCTGGGCTCCGTCTGGCTCTAGCGCCCTGTGTGACGGCACGTTGGGGTCTTCCCGTCCCCTGCACCCCCGTAATGGCGCGGACAGACTCCACCAGCCAGTAGCATAGAGGGAGTTTATTGCTTCTCCAGGATACAGCACAGCACAGATGTCATCTGGTTACAGGAACCGGGCTTAGGATGCCTCAGCCCCCCTTTAGATGGGGGAGACTGGGCCCCTAAATTCCAGCCCCTTTCCCTAGGCTGTCTCCTCCATGATCCCAGACAGAAACTAACTCCCTCACTTCCAGCCCTGCCCCCATCCAGGGCTCCACTCCCCTTCTTCCCATTGTTCCGCTCCATGGGAGATACCTGTCTGACGAGTTTCCAAGCCCCCTTGCATAATGACTCATCCCCTGCCCTGCTGGGCCGTGCTGCAGACAGCAGCCAGTGGAGGCCACTCACTACCCACCGCCCAGCACAGTAACCAGCAAGGTACGCCCCACTACGTCACACCCTGTTAGCTTGGGCTGCGATGCCTGGGCTCTGTCTGGCTCTAGCGCCCTGTTAGCTTGGGCTGCAACGCCCAGGACTCCATCTGGCTCTAGTGCCAGGTTAGCTTGGACTACGATGCCTGGGCTCCGTCTGGCTCTAGCGCCCTGTTAGCTTGGGCTGCGATGTCTGGGCTCCGTCTGGCTCTAGCGCCCTGTTAGCTTGGGCTGCGATGCCTGGGTTCCGTCTGGCTCTAGCACCCTGCTAGCTTGGGCTGCGATGCCTGGGCTCCGTCTGGCTCTAGCACCAGCTAGCTTGGGCTGGGACGCCCAGGACTCTGGGTTCATCCCGCAGGCCAGCCGCGGGGCTCGCTCACCTCGTATGTCTCGTTCCACACGGGGTTGAGGTTCTCGTCGATGACCTTGCTGGTGAAGACCTGGGTGCCCACGCGGGAGAGGGCATAGGGGTCCGACTTCCCCTCGATCAGCCCCTTCAAGTACTTGTCCTTGGACTGCAGGTTCTTGGCCTCCAGCAGGTGGACGCGGACGATGCCCTGTGGGGCAGGGGGAGAGACTCAGCTGGGCCCTGGGGCCGGGACATCCCCCTTTCCCCCTCCCGGCACCGGCCTTACCCTGGGCAGTGGGGAGCGGAGCTGAGCAGCCTCGTGCAGGTTGGGCACCAGGGGCACCAGCAGGCGGTTGGGCAGCACCAGGAAGGCCGCGATGGAGTCCATGATCATCGTGTCCGACAGGGAGCTGGGGGGGATGGGCAGAGCTCAGTGCCCTGGTGGGGGGACCAGCCCCAGCGCCCCCATCTCATAAACGTGGGGGATGGGCCCAGGAGGGCGACCCAGGATGGGCGAGGTTTGCAGACCCCACCAGGGAGAAGGAATCAAACACAAATATTAAGGATCTACCCTCCCAGGACGCCACTGCCAGGTGGGGCCCCAGACTAGAGGGGGAGCTCACCTGAGTCCAGGGATGTCCAGGAGGTTGGTCATCCCGGTCCAGTTAATATCCAGAGTCTGAGGGGAAAAAATGGGGCGGGGCGGGGGCTTAGACTCGCCAGCTCCTCCCCCAGCTGGAGGGTGCGCTGGGAGTGCTGGACAAACAGGGGTGGGGATTCCCACGGCTGTGTCCGGACAGCTGGAGCCTAGAGCTGCCCCCGAGCAGACGCCAGGCGTGGGGCGCTGGGGAGGCACAGCCTGGACCCCCCCCCCAACCCCCAGTTGCTGCCCTGATCTCCTGCCCACCCTTGTCTCCTGCACCCCACGGGAAGAGAGGCTCGGAGCCAGGTCTCCCCAGGGCCCCCGGCGACTCACGGGGGGCGGGGGTTGTACTCACGGGGCGGCGGATGAAGAACATGGTCAGGGCCCCCACGATGGGCACGTCCCCGATGAGTGGCTCCAGGATGACACGCAGCACCCCGTGCAGCTGGGGGGGGGGCGGGGAGAAGGAGAGTGAGCGCCAGGCCCGGGCTCCTGCTGGGGGGAGGAGCCAGTCCGCACCCACGGCCCCCCCTCAACTCCCCACCCTCCCAGGTTCCCCTTACCCTGTGACTCCTGGAACCCCCCTCCCAAATCCTTCCACCCCAGCAACACCCCCACCAGACACTGGGTCCCAGCACCGCTGCTGCTCCTGCCCCCAAGCAGCCGGGGCATGGTATGGGGGGAAGCAGCTGGCTGCTGCGCCCCCAGCAGGACGGTGCTGCTCTGCCCTCCTGCCCCCCAAGCGGCTGGGAGACCAGCCAGCCCCTCGCCCCGGCTTGGAGCACTGGAGGTGCTGGGTCTGGTGCAGCGCAGCAGGGTCTGGCGCCCGATCTGCCCCCCCAGGCGCCTCTCACCTGCATCCCCTTCATCCCAGCCTTGCAGAAGAATTTCTTCACCTCCACGTCAATGTGCATGTCCCCCACGTAGCTGCGGAGACCGGAGCGTGAGGGGCGCGGCACCTCCCACCCGTCCAACCCGCCTCAAGCCGGGACACCCCTCCACATACCCGGCTCCCCCAGGACCAGGCTGCCGATGCCTCCCACCTGCTCGGCTCTGCGCGTCCAGAGACACCCCTCTCTGTGCCCCCGAGCCCAGAACCCCCATCCTCTCCCTAGCAGAGAGCCTAGACCCATCTCCCTGCCTCTTCACGGCCCTTGTAGGCCGGCTGCCCCACACCCAGGAACAGGACAGATGGGCCCTGCAGCTCCTTATGGGGAAATCCTGGGCAGAGACAACGCCCGGAGCAGCAGGGGCTGAGAACCAGCACGCTCGGTGCCCAGGGTGAGCCTCTGATCTGCACTCCTGCGACTGGCCACTAGGGGGTAGCGCAGGGCCGCCGGCTCCTCACCTGATGCTCAGGTCCAGCAAGATCTGCTGCTTGTTCTGGCCAGCGTGGACCTTGACACCCACGATCCGGAGGGGCTGGATGGGAGCAGGAGGCAGATGGTTACCAGAGCTCGGTCCCCAGGGGGCTGCCCCCTGCCCCCGAATGCAGCTGCCTCTGGGGTGGGACGTGGCAGCTGTTAACGGGGGGGAGGGAATGGCTGTGCACCCAGCCCCTCTGATGGGGTCTCCCCACACTCAGGGAGGGGCTGCTTTGGCAGGGCAGGGGTCCCCCTGACTCCATGGATCCCTGGGTCCCCCCAGCTCCATCTGTCTCCTCCACCAGCAGGGAGGGAGCGTGGCCTTCCCCCTGGAGTCCACTCACAGAGCGAACATCTCGGGCCTCAGCCAGACCCGGGGAGCGGCCAGCAGGTGCCATCTGGCCGGGCCGGGGCGTGCTGCTGGGCCTGGCGGGAAGGGGGGGGGAATGCTGGCAGGCAGCCTGAGACCCATGCTTGGCTGCTCCGGGTTACAGTGACCCAGGGCGATCCTGCCCCGGGCCCAAGCCTAGTGTGACGCAGCGGCGGGAGGGGCTCACGGGGGCCCTACCTTCTCGCCCAAGTCGACCTTGGTGAAGGTGAAGGTCTGCAGGTGGGTGTTGGAGGCGCGGATGGAAGGCGCGATGTTCTCCACCAGCAGCTTTTCCATGTACTGCCCGAAGAAGGGCCAGGCCTGGGCCAGGATCTGCAGGGGGCACCGGGGGGGAGGGAGGAGCATTAGCTGGGGTCAGAGCACACCCCAACCCCCCACTGGCAGATCTGCCTCTGCTCTCCGCTCTCACCTTGTTGAGCCATTCGGCCTTCTCCACGTCCGGGAAATTGACCTGCAGGCAGAGGCAGAGAGAT
Organism: Rafetus swinhoei; assembly: GCA_019425775.1. NCBI lineage: Eukaryota > Metazoa > Chordata > Testudines > Trionychidae > Rafetus > Rafetus swinhoei. Next base: position 6,914,592 of record JAFJHL010000157.1, on the reverse strand, counting down.
CTGGTCAGGGGGGAGGGGGCCCCAGGTGCCGGTCACCACCCGCCAGCCCCAAGTCAGAAAGTGCCCCTGGGAGCGGTGGATGGGAGCCAGCCAAGGGTTAGATGTATGGGGGGTTGGGCTGGAAGCCAGGGCTCTTGGATTCTCTCCCTGGCTCTGGGATGGGATGGGATGGGAGGGGGGGGTATAGTGGTTAGAGCAGGATGCTGGGAGCCAGGACTCCTGGGTTCTCTCCCTGGCTCCAGGTGGGGAGTGGGATCTAAGTGGGTTAGGGGAGGAGGGGCTGGGAGCCAGGACTCATGGGTGCTGTTCCTGGCTCGGGGGGGAGGTCTAGTGGTTAGAGCGTGGGGGGCTGGGAGCCAGGATTCATGGGTCCTTGGCCATTGTGACCACCTCTTGCTTTTCCTCATTGGCAAACGGGGGCTAACACTCTGACACAGCCCGGGGGGGGAGGGGAGGGGGGCAGTCCGTGAGCCATGGGATGGCTGATACACGCACGGGGAGCCCACACATGGGCTGCAGCCAGCACAGCCGCCAGTAAACAAATTCCTGCTGCTGTTTGCACCAGCCTCCTTATCAGGTGGAGGGAAAAACCCAGGACGTGGCGCGAACCCAGGGCCCCAGCTCTGACATGAGGTCAGTGGGCGAGGAGGGGCCAGGCCGGGCGCTCAAGGCAGGGAGTGGATGGAGCAAGGTGGCAACTGCAGCGTCAAAGGCTGCATCTCCTAGCCGCCCCCCCGGCTTATCACGAAGGACCAGGGCGTGAAGCAATTTTGACAGGTTTCCTCATCTTGTTTTTCTCTTCTCCAGGCCGAGGGGGCTCGCAGAGCAAGAACACAGGAGACGCCGGAAGCATCTACCACATGAGGCACCGTGCCAGGCTGCCGCCGTGCTGCCAGCATGGAAAGAGAGACCCTGCCCTCCTGGGAACTGAACTAGGGGCGGTTTCTTCAGGCCACGGAGGGTAGTTCAGCCCCGTGCGTCCGTGTGCGGCACCAGCCCCGTCAGCTCCCCCAGCCCCTTCGCCCCCCTGCCACGTGCAAGATGCAGAGCGGTGCTGCAGAGACAGGGCCATGGTAGCCGGGGGACCCCAGTTGGAGTGATGCTGGCCACAAGCTGGGCTATGGGGCTCCCTCCTCATGACCCAGCTTGTCCCCGGTGTCACTCCAAATGGGGTACCTCCGGCTCCCATGGCCCTGTATCTCTGAGTCCCTCCTTCCCCCCACTGTTACAGAGATGCGCTGCTGGCTTGCTTGGGCCCCACAGCGCCATTGGCAGGGCAGGAAAGGCACCAGGGGCCCGTCGGTCTCCCCTCACGGCGTGGGATGTACCAAAGCAAAAGGGACCACGCACCCGCCTCACAAATCCCCCCCCAAAACCAGGCTTAAGGGCAGGGGGTTGGAGGAGGGGGGAGGCAGCACAAACCAAACCCCCATGGGTGCCACCCTGATGTCACCAACTCCCTCCGCCCCCTGGTGCCATTGTGACCCCACAAACTGGGCCGAGCTGGGCCCAGCGCCCTCAAGGGATGGGGAGACCAGGAGCTAGAGCTGGGGGCCAATGATTCAGGCTGAGGAGCTGGGGGAGGGAAGGTGGAGCCGGTAGGGGATCCCAGGCAGGGCTGGGCACAGCAGCTGGCCCCAGCTTGAGGAGCAGGACGGTGCAGAGAAGGTGCGGGGGTGCCCCAAGTGGACGGGAGGCATCAGATCTGGGGGAGGGCAGGGTGAGGAGGCTGTGCCCACAGGACCCCAGTGCCCTGTGCAGAGCCCTGGCCGGCAGCACCCAACCCACAGGGCACAGAGGGAACAGGGCGGACACAGGAATGGGCAGACTGGCTGCCAGGCTCCGGCCTCAGATGTTCATTAGAGTCCCCTCCCCCCCAGACTCCAGTAGTGCAGCGTTTCTTAGTGCGGTGTGCCACGAGGTGGTCGGAGGTGTGCCGGGGAGAACAAGAGAGTTCAAAACAGCCGCCTTAAAGGGGCAGGTGACCCCCCCGCTCAATAAATCCCCAATCCCCTCCCCCTCAAACTTTTTTCCTTTTTTTTCCTTGCTCAACAAAAAAATCCTTGGTGTTCCTCAAAAAAAAAATTGTTTGGTGTTCCTCGCTCTTAAAAAGTTTAAGACACACTGCTCTAGTGTCTCCCTGGGGGAAGCCCATGGGAGCCAGGCCACTGCTCTCAGGGAAGTTGCCAGTGGCCCAGGCTAGCGTCTGTTCCCCCCGCCCTCCCCCAAGCCATCAGCAAGGGGAGTGCGCCCTGGAGGGGATACCACAAAGTCCAGCCCCTGCGCCCATGGCAGTGGCCCTATCAGGGACAGGCAGCAGGAAAGGCCTGGCCAGGGGCAGTCAGCTCAGGTCCCATTCTGTCTGCTTGGCACAGCCCTCCCCCCCACTAGCCGCTTGGCTAAGAGCAGGGTAGTAGCCCTGCTCTCTGGTCCACATCGTTTCTGCCTTGCATGGTGTGCCCTGGCTGCCGTGCCTCACCCCAGAGGTGGCTGCATCTCAGCACCAGCTGAGGGACCTCTGGGCAGCCAGCCTGCAGATCCCACCCCAGAGACAGCCGCATCTCCGTGTCAGGCGAGGGATCCCCGGCCAGGCACTTCCCCCATCACACCCCAGACGTGGCTGCATTTTCCTGTGTGCAGAGCGCACAAAGGGCTCTGGAGTGGACGCCACGCCCCCTTAAGGCGCCCGAGCCTGGCTCTGGGCGGGCAGCAGGCTCTGGGCTGGAGCTGAGCAGCCCGCAGAGCAATCTCGGACTCGCTGGATGTGTTCCAGGAGGTGACAGTTTGATGCCGGAAGCCACAGCTGCCCTGGCCCCTGCCCCAGACAACCCTGCCACCCTCTGTCAGCTCTACGCAGGAAGGGGAGGGGAGGGCGGCAGCCGGTGCAGCCAAGGGAGGCCCCGCTGCCTGGCGGCCCCCACCAGCTATTTCACTTCCTCTCCTGACAAGCGAAAGCAAAGAGCAGCACAAGGAGCCAGGCACAAGAGGGGAGGGGGCACTGGGGCACAGGCTGCGCCCCTCCCCGGGGAGCAGGAGCAGCGGCCACCACCGCCCGCTGTAACCACTAGCTCCCACTCCCCTGCACCAGCTGGAACGGAATCCAGGAGTCCTGGCTCCCAGCCCCCCTGCTCTAGACCCCACTCCCTTCCCCCATGAGTTGGAATGGAACCCAGGAGTCCTGGCTCCCCCCGCCCCTGACCGTCACAAGGGAGGCTGCAGGCCTGAGGGCACAGCTGCTCCCGCTACGGTTTCTATCAGGCGCTGGGCTGGCCCTGCGGTGGATCATGTGCAGGGCGGTAGCCGCAGGGACAGAGCGCTGGGGGGGGGAGGCATTCCTCAAGCAACTGATTGATGAGCTTCGGTCAGCGGCAGAGTGAAGAGTTCAGGAAGGAGGAGACCACTTGGCCCCCCAGAAATGTTGCTGGGAAGGTCTTTGGGAAGGGGGGGCTGGTCCAGATCCTGATGAGCCCTGGGGACACAAAGACCAGGTGATCCAGAGGGGCACAGACAACACCTGGAGGGAAGTGGATCAAGGGGCAGGTTTGGGGGCCCAGAGGGACCTGTGGGTCTGTGCCTAATTGGAACATGAACAGCCCCCCGAGAGACCCTACAAAAAACCAGCACACCCCGCCCCCGAGACTCCCAATGGAAACATGGGGGCACACCCAGCCCTGCCCCTATGACAGATGCTCCAATGACAAGCACTGGGGTGAGACCATACAATAACAAGCCCCGTGGCTGTTGGAGAGGATGGATTTGGGGTGCTGCAAGGTAGGAGCAGGGAGCAATGGCCCAGCTCAGCTCTGATGTGGCCATAGCGCCCATAGCCCCAGGCTGCTGGAAAGCACAGGGACTCAGGCTCCATGGGGAAACTGAGGCACGGAGAGAGGAGGGGGGCAATGGCAGAGAGGGGAACGCAGCCCAGATCTGCTCCCCCTGCTAGCCAGACGCTGCGACTCCGGGTCCCCCAAGTCACCCCAGCTAGTCCTGCAGATCTGCCCAGCCAAGAATCAGACGGCCTCCAATGCCCGCTGCTCCCCTCCGCAGGGCTTGGCTCCACCAGCTGGGCCCTCAAGCCGGCCCGTGGGAAGGCCTGAGTTTGGCTGGAAGGAGCTAGGGTAAGAGATAAGAACTTGGCCCCCGCCCTGCTGACCAGGCCTCCACCCGGCTGCAGAGGGAAGCGTCGTGGGCACAAGCTTGGAGTCAGGACTCCCAAGTTCTATTCCCAGCTCATGCCTCCCGCAGGGCGGACATGACCCTGCCTCAGTTTCCCTGTTTAGACAAGAAGCCCAACCCAAGAGGGAGCCTGCTGGTAGGGGCAGTGCAGTGCCCACGCTCAGCCCCAGGGAAGGTTTAGCAGAGCGAGTGCAAGAGGAGAGCGCCCCAGGCTGGCACCGAGATGCCAGGCCCAGCTCGGGGGAGCGTGATCCCCCATATGGCCTCTCCCCCCGGCCCACACCCACTCAACAGGCACTAAGAGGTGCAAAGGCAGGAGCTGCGCTGCCCAGGAGACACTTCCAACCTGCCAGGCCTGTTCTGGGACCTGCCTGCCCAGAGGCAGCCTGACCCAAGAGGCGGGGCTCAGGGTTCCGGTGTCTGCTGCTCCGGGCTGCCCACCCCCAGCTGTACCACAGCACATGCCGGCCATGCATCGAGGGGAGCAAGCGGCCCCATTCGGCCTTGGTGCAACAGGCCCGCACACGTGCCTGGCCGGGAGCTCTAGGGGGGCAGAGGAAAGGGCATTTCAGCCTCCCCAGCTTTGGACCCCACCCGCACCAGCTGGGGCCAGCCAGGGGCTCACCCCACCCCCAGCAACTCACAGGGGCAGGGGCAGAGCACAGAGGGGGGTGGACACGTGGGGCGGCTGGCAGCTGCCAACCCTGCCTGAGACTGAGAAAGACGCAGCAGCAGGGTTTCCGTTATGGAAGATAACAGAGGGGGCGGCTGGTTGTGAGTCAGTCACATTCCATGCGCGCCAAGAGCCGAGTCGGCTCCGGCTTCCTTTTGAGGCGGAGCCAGGACAGGACCGATTCTGGCCCATGCAACAAGTTTGTCAAGCCTTGGGGAACCTTGGCAAGGGGGGGGGGGAGAGGGGAGAACACAGCATAAAGCGTGAGATCAGCTTGGGGGCTGCCATGCCAGGAGCTGTGCGGGTGCTGCAAGAAGCAGTCACTGCCCCAAACAGTGCACAAGCCGGGTAGACAGATGAAGGTCGGGTGGGGAAACTGAGGCACAACCAGCCGGACTTGCTCAAGGTCGCCCAGCAAAGCCAGGTCCCGGCCCCCCCCCCCCCCCCGAAGCCCAGACCACCAGCCTCTGAGTCACACAGCCAACTCAGTGGGGTGGCCCAGGACTGGGCAAGCCCCGGCGAGAGGGAGACACGGCTCGGGATGGGTAGCTGGAAAACAGGGAAACCTTCTAACGAGCAGCTCTAGCCCCTGCCACCTCTCCCTTCGTGCAAAAGGGATGACTCCCGTCCTTACGGCGGCTGTATGATCCCTCCCCTCTTTGCCATGGGACGGGGAACCATGGCTAAGACTCAGCCTTTGACTACGGGGGGGCCGGGGTTGCATTCCTGGCAACACAAGGCCTTTGGGGCAGCAGCCAATGTGGGAAATCTCTCCACGGATGGCATGTAAGGAATCCCTTACCCCAGGGGAGGACCCCACACACAATCCCCATCGCTGATAGAAAGACATCTAGGCCTGAGGCAGATCTGTAGTCTCACTTCCTTTCACTCCGCCCCAGCTCCTAACCACAGTGGCCAAAACAACCCCTATTTTCAACATCGATTGTTGATTTGTCACTGTTGACGCTGCGTGTAGCGTCTATCGTCACCCATTTTGGGTCAGGAAAGCCGATCAAATGGATGCTGACTGAAGCAATTTCACTGCCCACGTCTGTTCCGTGTCCTACGGAGGCGCTCATGCCACAGCATCTTGCTGTGAGGTTTCGGTTGCAGATGCTGCAAGGGTAGAGTTTAAAAAGCCTATGGAAGAGTCTGGAGGAGAGCTGAACCCTCATGCTTCAGGGCATCTGTCAGACTCGGACTGATAGGGGTCAGGAGGAAACTTCCCCTCTGGGAAGGCAACTCCATAAATGTCCCTTGGAATCAGCCAGGTCCAGCCTCTGCTGGAGACAGTATATTGGGCTCAGATGGACCTCTGCACGGAGCCACCGTGGCGGCTGCTAGCATCGCTCCATGAAGAACATCACTTCCCACTTAAACTCTTGTAACAACGTCACCGCTAACATCTTTTATTTCCTAAACACCAGCACTCTGAACAGTCCTCCAGCTCCTCGTGTCCCCCACGTACTTAAAACGCTGGGGTGGGCAAAGCGGGAGGAAGAAGAACTACAAACCACACAAGCCCCAGGCCACAAAGATTCTCCCACCGCTAGATTTCTGTTCCTCTCCACCCCAGCAACGAACACCTCACGAAACGGGCTCCACGCCAGTTGTTAAGGACTCCAATTAACTTGGAACTCAGTGTACGTTCAGCCCAAGCCAACACACCTCCCCCCAGCCAAAACATTCACACCAGGTCTGCACATAAGCGCCTAAAAGGAACGGTTTTGTTTTCGGAAGTTCCTGCTGAAATAACCGAGGCCTGGATTCAGCAAACCGGTTAAGCACATGCTTAGAGTCCAGAGGCTTTAAGCCCCATCTCCCTCTGGACAGGGATGAACTTGATGACGCAGGGAGCTTTGCTGAATCAGTGCTCTGTCTGGAGCCGAAACATGGAGGTCGGTGGCTAACTTGCAGCACCTAGGATCTGTTCCTGGCTGCTCAAGGGTCCACTCTCCTTTCTCCCCACTGCAGCCTCCTTTAGTTGGTCCCTTCTCTTCTCACAGCACTAACGGCTGAGTGCAAGCTGGTAGCCCAGCTCAGGTCAGCCAGCTGCTGCGGAGCCCCAGAAAAACCCATAGCTCTCAGGACTAGCTGCTCCCACTGCCGGCAGGGGGGCTGCAGGGCAAACTGACCAAGCCCCTACCACCAAGAGGTGATCCCCCTGCATCATCACTGATCCAATCCTGCCCCTCCCACTCCGAGATGAAACTCCTCAGTCCACTGAGAAGGGCAGGAGAAGCAGAGAGGAAAGGGGAGAACGGAGGCTGCAGGATCCCAGGGTGGGGCAGGGATGGCATGTGACCGTGGCATGCCCGGGAGGAGCCCTGCACCTTAACGGGAAGAGGCAGGAATTGGAGGTTCAGTGCGAAGGGCCCCTGAAGAAGGATTGGCGCAGTCTCTGGGAGGCACCCGGGCATGTGATGTCCTGGGAGGAGGGTGCTACAGACAGACCCAGCCAAGGACATAGCGTGATGCTGACAAGGGGGCTGGGTGTGGGCATGCGGAGAGCGTGACAGGGACCAAGGACAGAGATCTTCAGACAGGGCTGAGGCCGTCTCATCTAGGTGGGCAGCTCCTGGCAGGGAGATCTGGGCAAGGGGGTTGTCTGTGCAGGGCCTAAGAGACAAGAGATCCCAGGGGAACAGGAGATGGGTGGGGCAGGCAGCCTCACCCTGGAGGCAGCTGCTGGCTGGGGCAGGGGTGTGTGAATGTGAGGAAAGGGGGGGGGCAGGATCCCAGGGGGGGTATCCCAGGAGCAAGGGGGCCTGGGAAGATGAAGAAAATGCAAGGGGATGGGGAGGGGCGGTCCCCGCCTGGAGGAAGCAGAAGAACCACAAGAAGTCCTGCTGTCCTCTCCCAGGCAGGCAGCTCCGGACAGGGTGATGAAGGGGCAGGGGATGGGGAACCCCCGGGAGGGCGCAAGGGCGGCAGGAAAATGACAAGGAGTGGGTGGTAGGGGGATCGGTGAGGGATGGCCCGGGAATGGGAACCTCGTGGGAACCCCAGGGGGATCTCTAGAGGGTGTCACTCTCCTTCCCAGGGCGAGCAGCTCCCAGCTGGGTGAGGCGTGCGGATTGGGGCCGGGGGGAGATGGACAACCTGGGAGGAAGGAAGGGTCGGTTTCCAGGGGCGGAGGATGGGGGGGAACCACAGGGGATCCCCGCGAGAAGGAGGAAACCCCGGGTGGGGGGCAGGGTTCAGGGAAAACCCAGGAGATCCGGGGAGGGGAGAAAGGAAAAGGATCCGCGGGGGATGGAGGAATCAGGGAAACACAAGGGGATCCCTGGCGGGCGGGGGAAGGATCCGCGGGGGATGGAGGAATCAGGGAAACACAAGGGGATCCCTGGCGGGGAAGGATCCATGGGGATGGAGGAATCAGGGAAACACAAGGGATCCCTGGCGGGGAGGATCCGCGGGGATGGAGGAATCAGGGAAAGACCAGGATCCCTGGCGGGGAGGAAGGATCCATGGGGATGGAGGAATCAGGGAAACACAAGGGGATCGCTGGCGGGGAGGATCCGCGGGGATGGAGGAATCAGGGAAACACAAGGGGATCCCTGGCGGGGAGGATCCGCGGGGATGGAGGAATCAGGGAAAGACCAGGGGATCCCTGGCGGGGGAAGGATCCGCGGGGATGGAGGAATCAGGGAAACACAAGGGGATCCCTGGCGGGGAGGATCCGCGGGGATGGAGGAATCAGGGAAACACAAGGGGATCCCTGGCGGGGAGGATCCGCGGGGATGGAGGAATCAGGGAAACACAAGGATCCCTGGGAGACGAGAGATCCCGGGGGCGGAGGGCTGGGGGGAACCCCAGGGGATCCCGGGGGCGGAAGTTTGGGGGACCCCCCCCGGGGCGCCGCTCTGCTCACCCAGGCGGGCAGCTCCCGCGGGCTGGTGCCGAGGCCGGCGCCGAGGCCGGCGGCGGCGGCGGCGCTCACGTGGCGCTCCTCGTCCTCCAGCAGGAGGCGGGCGGCCCGCAGGCTGCGCGCCTTGCCCCGCCGCGCCGCCTGCCAGCCCGCGTAGAGCGCCAGGCCGAGCAGCACGAAGCCCAGGCTCAGGCCCATCCGCCCGGCCAGGTACACGGGCGCCAGGCGCAGCAGCATCTTCCCGAAGGCGGCCAGCGCGGCCAGCACCTCGGCGGAGCCGGGCCCCGCAGCCTCCCGCTGCTCCATGGGGCCGCCGCACTGGCCGCGCCCGGGGCTGCCCGCGGCAGAGCCCGAGCGGGCAGCAGGGGCGTGGCCGTCGGCGGCCACGCGCGGCCGATTGGGCAGAGCGGCGACGGGGCGGGCACGAAGCCGCGCCCCTCTGGTTCTAATTGGGCGGGCTTGGGCTGGGCCACGCCCTTTCTCTCTCCGACGGGCTGGGGAGTCGCCACGCCCCCTCGCGCTCTGATTGGCCCGTGGGGCGGGGCCGACAGCCCTACGCTGTGTCGATTGGACAGGCATCCAAAGGGGGCGGGGCTGGGTCAGCATTCCACCCCGCCCCCTCCTGCTTCATTGGCCGAAGGAGCTGAGGAGGGTGCGGCTGACCCTGTTAATTGGCCAGAGAGGCTGGGTGGGCGGAGCTAGTGACATTAATACATATATAGTAGCAATTTGGGAGTACGGCCTTGCCCGGCCCCCGCTGTACTGGGAGGCCGCCTCTCGTGGCCCAGCCCAGCCCATGTGGCTGCAGAAAAGTCGCTGGCTGGGCCCTGGGTTCAAATAGTGGCTGCAGAGACCCCCCCAACCAGGGGTTCCTCTGCTTCAGAGGCTGGGCCCTAAAGCGATGCCTGGGCCCAGGCTTCGCTCCCAGGCGGTAGATTCTTGCGCTGAGACAGTGGGGTTGGCACCATGTCGGTGTTTGTACCCAAAGCTTTTTCCTCTGGCAGGGCTGCAATGTGGACCCATTTTCACCCTATTTTAATGTGACCTCCCCCCCCTTTCCAACATTAGAACCGGGGTTTCACTCAGGCGGCTTGTGAAGCTTTTGGCTCAAACTTGTCGTGAGAGGGATGTGACAAACCCTTCCCCACCCACCTTCCTGTGTGGCTTCTGCAATGTCGAAGCCTGGGGAAGGTTGCCACAGGACAGGATGAATTCAGCTCTTATCTATCCATCTGCACATACTTTGCAACAGCCTGAAAGTATCTTTGTGGCTGCTTTAGACTGAGCCATAGAGAGCAGGCCCAAGGCCATGCAGGCCAATCGGTCGAGCTGAGAAGCCAGTCCAGTTCTGACTCTTCGCCAGCTGCCTGGGACATTGTTTCTTTTCCCCATTGTTCTCAGGGCAAAATTCCTGATTCCACAACCTGCATTTTTAAGCGACTCCTTGTTATAACTCTTATCTTGCTAAAAGCTTTGCTGGCAGCCGCCCAGCTGCGGCCAGGCTATTTGCTCTTCCTTGCAGAGCAGATCCTCTGTGATGAGCAAAGCTGCTTTTCTTGTCCACAGTGGACTGCAGCAGCCATTCTGGCTTTCCACTTTTACAGGTTACCTAATCCCGGTTTTTACTCTCCAAGTTCTCTATATAAACTAGATTTCCAAGAGTACTATTCCTGCAGGCATCCAGGAGTCTGATTTCAGTTGGCATACAGATTGTGTCCCACTTCCCCCGTGGCTTGAGGCTGTTTCTTTTAAACGGAGGAGAAGGGGAATTCACAGGAGAGTATAGCTTCTTTGTGCTAAAATGAGATGAGCGCGCATGAGGTGACAATACAAAAATCTGTTCCAAGGAGGTGAACACTCCAATCGGGTGATTTGGGCTTTTTCTACCCCCTACTTTCCTAAAGCCACACTGCATGCCAAAAATTGCACAAACAGCAGTCCCACTTCCCGGCCCCCTTGCTCTAACCACTTGGTAACACTCCTTCAAGTTTGGAAGCAGAATCCAGGAGTCCTGCTTTCCAGTCCCCCATTTTAACTGCTACAGAACCATGTGGCAGGGATAAAGCAGACTTTCTTCAAAACGCATAAGAAATCATCCTTCCATCTTCTACAGAATCCCGCCATCTCCATGAACGTGCACCCCCACCCCAGTCTGAATGGCTGTTTTCCCAGGTGTTTCCAAAGAACTATGTACATCCTCTGCTGTCTGACCACTTGACTCCAGCAGTGGAAAAAGACCAGCTCTGCATATTACTTGGCCAAACAGTGTTGCCTGTAAAAATGAGCTGCAAGCATCTCTACTGCAAACAGTATAATTGCTTTTCCAGGTACGTGTTTGCATTGCTAGCCTAGAGGCTCCTCAGTTAAACAAAACCCTGGGGATTTAAAGCCAGCTCTGAATTACTGAATACACCATCGCCGCTGAAAGTTCATCCCTTGGGCCTTGGCAACAGCTTACCAGGCTTCCAATCCAGCTGCTGAAACATAAATAACCCTGGCGATAGAGAAGGCCTGGTGCCATCTGCCTGCAGCAGTGCATTGCTAACAAAGGCTGAGTCTGCCGCACCAGAGCACAGGACAGTGGGAGAAGACAGGAGCTGTTGCTCCCAGGCCTATTAGGACCCTACAACTTTCTTATTTGCAAAGCAACCCAGAACCTGAGCTTAAAGCGAGCACGGGCTCCGCCCATGTGAAGGTGGGAGGGCAGGGATCTGTTGCCAGCGGCCACGGTTTAAGGAACTCCGATGCTTAGACTTCCTGTAATCACACCCTGGAATCTTGGCGGATCCAATGAGCTCACCCCCTTTTGAAGTGGGGGCGGGAGGGGGGCTAGTCAGTGGCAGATCTTTCCACAGACACTCCAGGTCTCCAGCCCTCCTTTCGGGGCTGAGCTGGTGCCTTGTGTTGGCTGCCTTTCAGTGGCAAACGGTGTCTAGTTTATTGGAAGCTTTGGGGCAGAACAGGGCTCTTTTCGCACACGTTACTGTAACCACCACCAATCTCCAAAGAGCAGCATCCAGCCAAGACATGCTCTGCATACCTCTCTGCCACACCCAGCCCCTTCTAGCATAGAGCTGCACTGGCTGAGAGGGGAGTCTGGTTACTGTGCGCTCCAGGCAGATCCGGCAAAGAATACAGGACATCCCTGCTATACGTCGCCCTGGTATACATCCGTTCCACACTAAAGTAATTGACACTTGTAGGAACTGATGGGTTATAAGTCCTCCCATTCCCCGCTGTTAAGTCGCGCAAAAAAACTCCACAATTTGCGCTAATGGAAGTCAGCCGCAGGAAAAAATTCCCCGCTTTAACCTGTTTCGCTGTAAGTCCAAGTTTTTTCGAACGTATCTTGACTTACAGCGAGGATGGCCTGTAGCACACAGGGAACCAGGATGCCAGCTGGGAACCCACTACTGGCATAAAGTCAGAGAAGCAGCCAGCACAGACCAAGGGGAGTCAACAACTTTGAGCTTCCACTTGCAGCAAACTCGCCATAATTAGAGGTGTTACATTTAAATTAATTGGCTAATCAGATAGTCAATGCAATTTGCATTGACTATTCGATTAGTCAATAAGGGCACCTCTGCCTTTGAAGTGTAGCAACAGCCCCATGGTTGTTGCTACACTTCAAAAGTGAAAGTGATGCGGGGAGCACAGGCTACTCCCTGCTGGCCCCATGCTCCCCACAGCGTTTCAAAGCAGCAGTGTCACGTGGAGCCCAGGGTCTGGCCCCAGGCTCCACACAACACTGCTGCTTTGAAGCACCCCTTTCTCCCCCCCCCCCCCGCCTCTTTCTGATAGAGGCAGCAAGGGGGGGGGAAAGCAACTAGTCGACTAGTATGTCAACTTATCTGATAAGCATTTTCTTATCAGTCGACTAGTCATTCACATCCCTAGCCCTAATGCATAGAGTCCTGTGCAGATACAAATTCTGTATCTGCAACCACCTCAGGATGTAAGAATGTAACTGTATAAATGGTTATCGGTTTCTGTTACAGTTAAACTCTTCACCACCACCCACCAGCTCCTGGGGAGCCAGCTGCCACCCCAGGCAATGGGCTCTGCAGTATCAGAGCCTGCACCTCGGGGTGGGGTGGGGCAGCTGGAGCCCATGTGCACTGGGATCTGATTTATACTATAAGCCGACACCCCGCAGCTGACCTGACTGCGGAGCTGGCTGGGCTGCAGGTTCTGTGGTATAAGCGTTATAGTGCAAAACCCTCACTGCATGTAACCAATAGGGTTTTTAACAGGTATACAGTTACTTATTTTAACCCTAATTCACATCGGTATCCCGCCATGGAGACCCATGGGAAGACAGCAGGTAGCTGCAGATTTGCAGGGCTCTACTGATGGAGACAGTGAAAATCGCTCCATTGCTTTCAGTAATAAAGACGCAGATCGACTGAGCTCCTCGAGTCTATTTCACTGAAGAGCTGGTTAAGAGGTGACTTGCTCAGTCGGCGAGTTCCTCTATTTGTGAACAGGCTCTTCAGTCTAGCAGATGAAGGAATACCACCACAACCCAACAGCTGGGACTGAAGCTAGACAAAGCCTGGAAATAAAGGGTAAATATGCAAGAGTGAGGGTAATTAACCAATGGAGCAGGTTACCCAGGCTCAGGAGAGCTCCTCCAGCAGAGACAATGCTCACAGGATGGTTTTTGAAAAGCTCTGCTCTTAGGAATTAGTGTGGGGGAGTTTTCTGTCGTATGGGGGTCAGACTAGATAACCTCCATGGTCTCTTCTGGCCTTAGAATGTAATCACCTAGTGCATGGCTGGATGACACCTGCCTGTGAAGGGCTGGGCTGGGTGATATGAGCACAGCACCCTGACTGGCTCAGAAGCTCCAAGGAGCTGCCTACTTGTAAACACAAGGGGGAAGCAGAAATGAGCGGGGGCTTTACCCCCTCACCCTGTTGCTGCAGCACAATGGGAGCCTGATGGGGTCTCCCTGCTTCAGCAGCAGTCTCACCTGAAGATCTGACCTGGGGGTTAGAGCGGGGAGCTGGGCAAAAGGAAATTGTAACCGTGGGTCCTTTGCCGCAGCAAGGGAGGCAGGCTGCAGCCTGGCTATCACCAGTGAGAGGCCTGTACAGTCTCGCGCCCTTCACACCTGGTCCCTGGAGAGCTGCTTTTCAGGGCCATTGATGTCCCATGTATGAGGGTGCGGGTGCAGAGCGCCAAGAGCCTTCACTTCCACGCACAATCTCCTGTAGGCCCCCTAACACCACACGGACCCTACACACTGCACCTCTCTGGAGGAGCCCACAGGGAGCTAGAGCTGTCCCTCCAGAGAAGGGGGTTTGCCCTTTAAGCTTTGACCAAGTCCTTGGGGGGTAACAGCCAGCAGTGAAGAGGAGTGAGGGGGGAGAACAGCAGTAGCTGTGCTCTGAGCAATTTACCTGGGCAGCAAGGCAGCTGCTAATAATGATTCCCCTAAAGATCTCAGTGCCCCACCCATGGTGGGACAACCATTAGGGTTCCCCACCAGCTCAGTCACTTGACCCATTCTTCCTGCCCTGCTTGATGAAACCAAATCCTAGAGGCAGACAGGGAGAAAGGGTCTTACGATAATGAAGACGTGGCACGTTACACAGACAAAGCTGGTCAATCTGGCTGAGCACCAGCGTTATGCCACAGTGCGGATGTTCCTCGACAGAAGCAACAGACGCAATGGGACTGTCCTGGTGGCTGAGCGCTCAGGTTACTCGGCGCCTAGACTGGAGAACGCTTGTTTGCAGGAGGCTCTTGCAAATGCAGGGGTGACAGGCCAGTCCGAACCATTCCACGCTGCGACCGGTCAGCGCCTATCACACGCTAAGAGGAACCGTGGCCAGCTCAGTACTGGTATAGATCTGTAAGAAAACTGCGAGAAGGGACCTGGAGCAATCCAGTAGGTGGCGCTCTCCTGACTCAGCAAGGAAGCCACACACCAATGTGGTGCTGCCATCTTTTGGCAGAGATGTAAAGCAGAGCTCCTGATCCTAACCTAACCATGCCATGGGTCACTCCAGCTTGTAGCAATGCTGACAGCTGCTGCATTCCACCCCAGAGGTGGCTGCATGCCCTTACATCTCAGAGGGATTTAGAGGTTTCCCATCCCTTGCTTGTGTTCCAACGCCTTAAAGGGAGCGTCAACACCAGAATACATCTGCTGGGGCGGCAGATTTTTTTCTTTTAATAGCTGCAAACTTTACATTGTAGTCACAGAACTAAAACGCTAGACTTACAAAGGTCAGCATCTGTAGGAGCACCCTCTGTAAAGCGCTCTCCTTTTCTTTCCGTTCTCCTTAGAACAAAAAAACAACCAAAACCAGACCTAACGACACAAAAGGCAGTCCAGACCCATGAGTGAGCTTCGGTTTTAGAAACAAACAAACAAAAAAAAGTGTGAGGAGGGAGGTTTCCTCTGAGGACATGTGAATGGGGTGAGCAGAGAAAATGGCCTTAAGAGGCAGACGGAAGTCTTAGGGGATGGGGAGGCTCAGGCACAAAAGCAGCTGGTGGATGGCAAAGGGCCTGGCAGGATTGCTGCCCAACCCGACCCCTTTCAGCGAGCTGCCATGGCTCGGGAGGCAGCCCCTGAAAAGCCCTGACCATTCACAAAGCAACAGACGATTTTATTTCAACCTGCTACCTCACACACAATGCAAGCCTCACCTGAGCTGTTTAGTTTTGTATTTAACTGGCGGCCCACCCCCATCAGGCTGGAGGGCGCAGCTGGGCTTATTTTGAACCCTGGGCTTTATGATCAAGTCAGCAACAGCATCTGCTGGCACTGGCGAGGCCCCACTCCACCTTTGGGGTTCAGATGGTCCTGAGAACAAGCCACCCTCTCTGTGCAGCCTTGACTGAAACAGGGATGCTCTCAAGGCCACCCCAGAGATGGCTGGCTAGAGTCTAGGTTGTGTTGCCCAGTTTTAAAGCAACAGGACTCAGTACACACAGGAGCCCAAAGCCTATTTGGGATTTAACAAGTTCATCATCAGGCAAAGCCACACCAGGGTCATTCCCTAAAAGAGGACTGTTGGCCAGCATGAAGAACACAGCCAGCCTTTCTGCTATCTCTGGGGGAGGCACTGTCCCCAGGGTCTCACTTCCCGCATTCTGCCTGAGTCCCGGGAAGCCGGGACTCTCTCTCCTAGAAAGCAGGGGACCAGTTGCGGCCGGGGGGAGGGCGGGGAAAAGGGCAGCCTCTATCCTGGTGAGTCCTGACAGTGAAATGATACTGCCACAGCCAGGTGATATACTGACTTCCTGAACTCGCGGGGCTATGGAGGGGCCAGCATAGTGGGTACAGAGGGGCGGGTATTCGGGCAAAGATACAAGTGACACACCAAGGCTCTGAGGTTACTGTGCCCTTCGAATCACGTGGAATGAAGCCCTTCATCCCTGAATTCTGCTGCCTTGTGGAAGACCATGCGCAGTTGCTATGGGTTCACGGAAATCCAAGTCACTCGCCTGCAGGGTGGAAAGCCCATCTCCCTAACGAGAGAGAGGGTTCCCAGGGTTTTCTGGTTCACATTTGGATTCTCCCTTCTCGGTTCCTGTCTCCCCAAAGGAACGAGCAAGTCCCGCCG
Source organism: Rafetus swinhoei (assembly GCA_019425775.1). NCBI lineage: Eukaryota > Metazoa > Chordata > Testudines > Trionychidae > Rafetus > Rafetus swinhoei. The sequence goes on along the minus strand of JAFJHL010000157.1, from coordinate 6,898,289 downwards.
GCGATGGAGCCCTTCCACCTGCTGTGGGCGGCTCCGAACAGCACGGAGCCACAGCGGTGCATGAGGCCCTTTGGGGGCGGTTAGTGTGGCATGGCCGTTATCCTCATGCTCTGCGAGGCGATGGGGTACGTCACCATGGGCGTGGTGGCGTGGCTCATAGTGATACCTCCCAGCGGCTGTGCCATTGAAACCGCCACGGGTGCCACTGACACCGCCACAGGCGCCATGGAGACGGGAGGAGCCATGCCCTGGGCGATGGTCTGAGCCAAAGCAGCCGAGAGCGGGGTGATTTCAGGGTTCATAGGGGGTGCTGCGTTGGCAGGGGGTGCTGCCTGGGCTCCAGCCGGAGCCACCAAATCCTGCTGGGTGACGGGGCGCGGCTGAAGGGCCTGGCTGCTGAGTGTGGTGTGTGTCTGGGCAATGCTGTGGTTATAATTGGTGACGGTGCCCACGGTCGGGGCCAGGGTCTGCTCAGTGGCTGTGGCGGTGGAGCTCAGAGTCATGACTTTGGCCTGGTTCCGGAACTGGGCGTTCTGCTCCAGCAGCACCTCGTTGGTCGCCAGCAGGTTGTTGACCTGTTTCTTGAGGTCCTCCACACGCTTGCGCAGCATGATGTTCTCCTCCTCCAGGAGCCGGTACTCCACCGTGCGCGGGCTGGTGAAACTGTACTCGTAGGTTTCGAAGTGCAGCCCGTCCACCCGCCGCCTCTTCAGCACCGGGTCATGGTCGTCATAGCGGTCGGGGTCGTACATGACATCATAGGGGTCGTAGCGGCGCACGGTGGTGGCGATGCCTTGGTCCCGGGCCGCAATGACCCGAGCGTCATACTCGTACTCTCGCTGCAAGTGCTGGAATTTGCACTTTGCTCCCCGCTGGCAGTCACCCTTTAGGAAGTCCCGGCATATTGGCACCTCCTCCTTGCTGTTAGGCAAGTCTGCCGGGGAGAGGCCCAGCCCAGCGGCCACCTTCTGGCGCAGGCGTGGGGGCAGCTCTCCCGTCTTCTTGTAATAGTCCTCGTCCTCCTTGGTGCCGTGGATGAAGCGACAGTTGAGACGCACGCACTCCTTGTTCTGGAAGTCATGGCAGAAAATGAACTCGTTCTTGCGCACGCCCAGGTTGGTGACCTCGCTGATGTCAGGGTGCCGGAAGCGACAGCGCTTGCCTCGCTTGCAGACGTTGCGCAGGAAGTCACGGCAGATGTCATCCGAGTTGGTGCCCGCCTCATCGCTGCTGCTGCCATTGTTGTAGCTTTCACGGTCGGGCATTTTTCCACCCACGCCCTGCCCGCCCCGTTGGCGTGAGTTCAGGCAACTGCAAAAGAGGACAAGAGGCGGCAGTGAGAAAACAAGACAATGATGGGGCAAGTGGAGTCTTACTTCAAGGGGTGAACTGTGCTGGTGTGGGTGGCAGGGAAATATCTGCTCTGAGGAATTACAAGCAAGTTGCCAGCCTCTGTTGTGATTAAGTTTATGACCAGTTTTCAGTGTAACGTTTGACTCCTCAGTGCTGCAAAATCCACATGGCTACTCAGGTTGTTTTGAAATGTCGTGTCTCTCATGGCCATGCTAGGCAGGGTTAGTGATTCAAATTTGGGACCGTCTGACCTTGCGGTTTCTGAGATATACAGAATCCCTCAACTTTAAGAGAAATTATCAACTTTTATTTGCACAGAGCTTGTTATACTGGTTACAGCACAGGACCCAGCATGACTCTCCTAACTGTTGTGCAGCCACCTTTCCCTTGAGACTTGGGCTGAGAACCAGCCAACTCTTTGTGCATAATAACCCAAAGAGCTTTCAGACCTTTACCACGGTACACCATTCCACCGCTAGTTAATAGCACCTCTACAAACCAGATGCAGTGGATGGAATTTGCACACCTGGTGCATTTCAATAGTGGCTTTGCCTGCAGTTCCAAACCACCACAAACTGAGTCTCTAAACAAGTAAGGTTCAGACTCCTTCAGCTACTAGGATGTAATAGTGTAGTCGATTAACTGATAAGCAAAAGATTATAGGTTAATGCTATAGATTACACGCATTCCTCCCCCTGCCGATAGTACATTTTTTAGCAGGCTGGCCAGCAGCCTAGCTCAGTCTCAGCTTGCGCTGGGTCCGGGACCTATTCCTGCTACAGCTCTGCATTTAGAACGTATTAAGAGCTAGGCGGGCGGGCAGCCTAGCTCACTTCTGGCTTGCGCCGGGTCTGGAAGCTCTGATCCCCCCCGGACAGGGGCTGCTGCCACCCCGTGCTGCTGCCTCTGTATCAGAGGCAACAGTGTGGGACAACAGGCAGCCAGTCTGCGAGGGGAGCTGGTTTTTAAACTGGCTCCCCTTGCAAACTAACTCCTGCCTGGCACCCCGTGCTGCTGCTTCTGATACAGAGGCAGCAGTATGGAGTGGCATGGGGCTCAAAAGGAGCAGGGCCAGAGCGCACTGGCTACCAGCCCCAATCCCAGGGGCTATAGAATAGTCAAGTAACCGATAAGAATTTATGAGGTTAATCGACTATTCAATTAACCGATATTTAACATCCCTATCAGCTACAATCCAATAACTGATCTCTTGGTGCACGTATGCATTTATCATCCAGCTCTCTTTTGCCCCATCAGACCCTTCAACAGAGATTGTTTGTTCAAAAAGGCTCAGCTTTACCTGGAAGATCAAAAATCTTCAAAGTCACCCGGGGCCAGATCACAGCTAGTGGAGCTGACTTGATTTGAGATCAAAGTCCTAATGAAATTAAAACATAATCAAAACAAACTAGTAGTCACTAATTTTATATTAGTCAAAACCAAAGCAGAGAGGGCTGATTTCACAGCATCTGACACCAGACAGGATTAGGGGCCAACTTTTTTATATTAGGGTCAGTAAATCAAGGTGGCAGCTACTTTTATTTTAAAATCACACCTGCCCAAAAGGGTACATGGAATACCCTGGCTGTCTCACAGCATAGCATCCCATCTCCAGCTGTTTTTTTTTTATAGCACTTTATGTACAGCAGTACATGAGAACTCTCATCTGAATGCTGTATCCTGAATCTCAGAGACAAGGGAAGTCTGTCATCACATGCAGTTACATCCAGAAACAGAGAATACATTTTTCTAGGGCAGGGCCATTGTGGTGTGTACAGCACCTGACGCAATGGAGCTGGGATTGGGGCCTTAGAAACTACATTATAAAATGCATTTTACCAGGCTGATCTTGTAAATCAAGGCTGTAGATCAAAAGCTGTTTGTACATATATCCAAAGGCATGCAAGAGAAAGCTAATAAACCCTCAGCCTTTTTGTTTAATTATAGGAGGACAGGACTTTCTGGGTCAGAATCCAGTCCCCTGCTATTTTATCATGAGAACCTATTCATAAACTTACCTAATGAAAAACTGAAGGAAATGCAAAAGATTGTTACTGTTTGCACTTCAGAGCCGGAGATCATTTCATTAGAAGCTAGGGGAGAAAAGCCTCCGTATTTTAAATCTTCCCCCATAAACCCACCACCTACTTTGGTACATTTCTGCGTAACCCACCAAAACGTCTCGAATATCCCTGGCAGACACAAGTGGACGCCAAGTATTCCGGGCAGCGCGGTGTCCTAGGGAGAGAGCCTGGATGGGGACCCAGGGCACCTGTTGTCCAGCCTTTTGCCCGGAATGAGCAGTGCTTATTTCTCAGCGGAGCTGCGATAACTCGGCTACGGCTGGGCCTCAGCACCAGCGTTTCTGCCCCGAGTCACAGGGGAGCAGCGCGGGGGGAGGGGCAGACCCCGGCCCGGCCGGGGACATGAGGCACGCGGGAGGGGCGACCTCAGGGGCAGCCCCCCATATGGACAGGGCAGACCTAGAAGGCGGCGGGGGGGGGCAGAAGCTGAGGGAGAACTGGCCAGAGGGACGCACGGGCCGGGCGGAGGAGGGTCCATGGGGCCCCCCGGGCGCGGACCGGGGGGGTTCGTGGGACCCACGTGCCCCCGGCGCAGGAAGGGCCCCCAACCCCGCCCCCTGAGCCCGGCCGGGCCTCTACTCGGGGCGGCCTCTCGCTCACCCGCTCTCCGGCCGCGTCCTCCTCCAGCCGCCACAAAGAGCGGCCCCTTCCGCCTGCCCCGCGGAACTACTCTATGGTTCTTCCTGCCGCAGGCCGGAAGCGGGGGAACGCATGGAGGGGGGGGGGTTCCCAGCATGCAGCGCGCGGCCCGCCGGCGTTACCACAGCGACGAGGCCCTGCTTCCTGTGGCACCAGGCCGGCGGCGCCACAGGAACAAGCGCCCTCTGCCGGGCTGGTTCTTCAAGGCAGCGCTCGTTACCCTTGCTGCGTGACCCGGCGGAAGCCCCGCAGCGTGCAGGGCCTAACGCCCAGGGACAGGCCGAGCACAGCGACCAGCGTGCAAAGCCGAGGGGAGCAGTAGAGGGGTCTCCTGTTCAGTTTCTAGTCGCAGCACACGCAGGATTATCCTCCTCTGAGGGTTAACGCAGCAGGCACCGAAATCCTTCTGTGAAGGGCCCCATAAGCTCGAGCTCTTCCCCTTGGAAGTGCCAGCCACAAGGTGCCTAGTCACGTAGGAAAGGGGTTAACCAGTTACACTAGTGTCTTCTTACACAAGCATGTCACTAGACCATCTCCATATCTTGTGCCACCCACGCCATCAGGGGACTGTAACGCAGGGTTAAGGCTGGTGTCATGCGTGTCAAGCCACAGCGTAACATCTTCATTGTCAGCTCAAGAGTCAACAATTTCACATAGTGCCATTATTCCTCCTACTCATAGGACATAATGGCTTTGCAATCCATCAACACAGAAAGTAATTTGTTTTGTTGCATGAGATCTGCCTTTCCTTCAAGGGATTCAGCTACTATAGCCATCACTTTGGAATGGTAAACATGTAGTTACCCACTGTCACCCAAGTTCAAATACTAGGAAGCCCCTGTTCAGAGATTCTGAAGGCCACAACTGTGAAGCATATCAGGGTGTATGCACATAACACATTGCATCCAGACAAAATGAGTTGAATGAAAATGGGTGATGGAGATGGATTCACAAGGATTCCCCCCTTGTGTTCCCTTCCTCTAGGACATCTGGTATTGACCACTGTCAGCAGACAGGATACTGGGCTAGATCAGTGTTTCTCAACCTTTTTTATAAAGTGCCCCCTCTTAAAAAAGTTATAAGTACCCCCCCATACCTAGATTTTTCAGGCATTTTTCTACCATTGCAAAACATTTGTTTAAACAACTTAATTATAGCCAGGCAAGGAATTAAATTTTTGGGTGTAAAAAAGTACAATATGAAGTGCTGTAAAACTTAATTCAGTTCTCCAAATTTCAGTTGTGTTGACATACCTGCCCATAGACTTCTCAAGTACCCGTAAGGGTACTCACACCACTAGTTGAGAAACACTGGGTTACATGAACCTTTGGTCTGACCCAGTAGGGCCGTTCTTGTGTTCTTATCTCACATCAAAATTGTGCTGCAGCTTGGACATTTCAACACATCCCCATCAAAAGTGATTTCCCTGTTAAGTGGATTCTCATTCTCAGAGATCAAAAAAGTCAGAAGGGGAGCTGGAGATGCACCAAAGCCATGCTACTGTGTCAGGAAAGGGTCCAGAAAAAGCAAGCCAGAGAAGGGCTGTGATGTGACTTTAAATGTCAAGTTACATATATGTTGATCATTGAGATGGTTTTAAAAAAAATCAACTTAGTGCTATTTAAAATGCAAGACTAAGAAAAAAAACATGGTGAATTCCCAACCAAACCAGGGTTTATTGTATACCTGCTACATTGAACTACAAGACCAGAGCCAGTCCAGAATGTCAAAACTCAGGGCTACCATCCATACAGATGAGCCCTTCATTCCTAAGATTGAAAACTCTTGAAGACGGTAAGAAGCCCTCTTTCAACATCCGGAAGTAGGCACATCTGAAGGATTTCAGCATCCCAAGCTCCAACATCATATGCTCTGCTTTGCAGCCTCAGTAGCAGCAGAGAAGACGCCTACTTGGATCTCTGCCTCATCTTTCTCCTTTTGCGCTTCAGCCTGAGAAAGAATTTTATCCCATCAGAGAAAGAGTAGATCACGGTAACAAAGCTATAGCCATTCTACAGCAGGCATCCAACCTGATGAAATGGACTTTAACAAGTCATTATCAGGCCTGACACCTGTTTAAGAACCAGTCAATACTTTAGTAACATTAGTGTGCAGTTTTTAAAGGGCACTATACCCCTACAATATCTGCCACCTAACTGAACAAGAACTGAAAAGTGAAATTACTAGAAACTGAATAACCTATTATTGTCCACCAAAGTGTGACAGCTAGTTTAAGGGTACAGCTAAACAGTAGGCATGTTAAATTGCAAGTAATTAACTAACTGAACAATCAATGCATTTTGCATAGACTATTTGATTAGTCAATAGGGCACCTCTTCCTTTGAAGTGTAGCAACAGCCCTAGGGCTGTTGCTACATTTCAAAGGGAAGCACCACCTGGAGCCCAGGGTCAGCTGGGTACTCCCCCAATGACCCCAGGTGGCACTGCCGCTTTAAAATGCCACAGGGAGCCCAGTGTCAGGCTCCACGCAGCCTTTCGAAGCAGCAGCACCACACGGAGCCCAGGGTCAGCAGGAGAGTCCCCAGCTGATCCCAGGCTCCACTTGCCTCTATCTTTCTGATAGAGGCAAGGAGGAGCTGGGGGGCAAGCGACTAGTTGACTATGCTGTCCACTGTCCGATAAGCATTTGCTTATTGGACAGTCAACTAGTCCTTCACATCCCTACTACACAGTGTGGCTAAAGTTGATTTAAGCTATGCAACTTAAGCTACACAACTGACATAGCTCAAGTCGAAATAGCGTAATTCAGCTTTTGGCACAATCTACACAGCAGGAAGTTGAAGGAAGAACATTTCCTTCGACTTCCCTTACTCTTCATAATATGAGGGTTACCATGAGTCAGTGTAAGTAGTCTTCCAGCTCACCATTATTTCAAAATAATGGCTTGCAGTGTAGACACGCTCTTTGTTATTCCGGATAACGGCAGTTATTCCAATATAATGCTGTTGTGTAGACATAGCCTAAGGTGCTACAGAGCTGCTCATTTTTATATCAGCTTCAGTAGAGGGGCTAGCTCTTGAACTAAGGATGACTTGCAATGGAAACAAGGAAAGAGGCCGGACTAAGCTTATTCCTGCTTGCCTTTCCAAAGTTTTAAATTTATAAGCAGACCTGAAAACAATTAAGCACAGTAAAAAAGGAGTTTATTTTGTTTTGAAAAGGAGCTTTCACCTTTGCAAAACATTTTTATGACTTAAGTAGTTTGGCCCCTCAGTTAAAAACAAACATGTCATCCTTACCTGTCACACTTAACACAAAAAGCTTATTACACCAAAGACCAAAAAAAGTCAGCAGCAAGTAGATAGCTTTAGCTTTGAGTTGGCCTGACGGCTCTTATACTTAGCTCATCTGGCAGTGCTGTGTAAGAAATATTCACTGGAAATAAAATTAGGTTTAGTTCTGCACAACCCTCCCCAAACAAGAAAAACTGTTTACAAATGATGCAGTCTAAGGATTTTCTGTGGCATACTCCACAAAGTGCTTCATGTGCAATGTTTATCTTCAATCCCCATCTGCAAGTACCATTCTCACCATTTTACAGGTGAGAAATAGAGGCATGAGAGACTTACTCCAAGTCATACAACAAGCAGGAATTTAACCCAGAGCCTAGACAGTATTTTACTTTTAAGACCCTCCTGCTTGTCCTTGTATTGTTCCTACAGCCACCATTTGTCAATTGAGATTGTAAACAACTTGGGACAAGGCCCACACAACATCTACCACAAGCATGGGCAATAAATTGAGGGGGGCTATTCCAAGAATCTGGAAAGTGTACAGGGGGCACATTCGTCAATATTAATCGATGTATGGGCTCTGGGATGGAGGCTGGGTGCAGAAGGGTGCACAGACTAGTACAAAGGGCTCCCAGATCAGTTGAGGCCTTTAGACAGGACTAAAAATCAATGCATTTTAACTGTCAAATGAATGAGGACTATGTGGTGCTGTGCTAAACCTAACCCATGCAACTAAAAGGTTTTTTACACCAGCTATTTACCAAGTTTGATCAGCCACCTTAGCCAGGCACATAATACACATTTCTGGCACCCAAGACTTACATTTTCTAAGTATGCCATGCAAAGCCGTCACATCGATTAGTGCAACCTGTCTGGCAAGCAAGGCAAACCACCAGGCCAGGCCAGCCAAAACACAAGTTTTAAACACATACCTGCGCATTCGCTTCTTGCGCCACTAGAGGAAAAAGGGGAAAACACGAGATGGTCAGTGAGCCTTGCACCAGCAGCTCCACCTCCACAGAACTAGGGGCCCAGCTACCCCATGCACCAAGCGGCTCGTGCCAGAGAGAACGTGAAGGCAGCACCCACAGCCAAGGGATGGGTGGGGAGTCACTGCCCGCTGCTACGAGTGCCCAGTGCAACAGCAGGGATCTTGAGGGGGATCGCGCGCCGCAGGGGAGCAGCCGCACGTGCGCGCAGGCCGCCGCCTCGCACGTGCCTGGAGCCCGGGGGCGGCTGTGGGCCAGAGCTTGGGGGGAGGGGCCCCAGAATGGGGGGCAGCGCAAGATAGAGCCAGCCCCCCCCCTCCCCCGGGAGAACCAGGGGCGCTCTGGGCAGCCCGCCCCAACCGCCACGGGCCCAGCAGCTCAGAGCCCCTGCAGCTAGCGGGGGGATGGGCCGCAGGCCGGAGAAGGCCCCGCCTCCCCCATGGCGTCGCCCCCACCAACCCGGCTCGGCTCGGCCTCCCCACCCGCCCCCCAACAGGCCCTGGTGCCCCCACCCCGCTCACCTTGGCTCTCATGATGGCCCGGGCTCAGGGCCCGCGGATGGGGGCGGATGGCGGCCGCGGCCTCCGGACTCCCACAAAATGGCGTCGATAACGGCCGAGAGAGAGAGAAAGGCCGCGCTCGCCGCCCGCCTCTTTTATAGGCCAGTTCCGGAAGGGGGCGGAGTGAAAACGTCACAATACCTCTTTCGCGGAGCATGACGGGAAGCGGTTTTTTTTCCCCCGCCGCGGGGCAGCACGGGATATGTAGTTTTCTCCCACAGCAAGGGGCCTCCATTTTGAATACAGCTCCTCCAAGCTGAGCTCAGAGCCGGTGAGGGGGGGGAGGTGCAAGGCCTAATCCCACCTCCAGGGACACTCCAGTGGCCTGAGCTTCGCTGCCCCCAGAGACACAGTGCACAGGCCCAAGTGTTTGGTGTGCAACAGCAAGACCCTGACTGGTGCAAGAGACCAAGCTGAGATAACAGCCTACTATTGCTGTGCAGAAATGGAGCTGCAGCTGCTCCTTTCAGAACATAGGAACAGCCACAATGGGTCAGATCAAAGTCCACCTAGTGCTGTAGCCTGTCTGCCCGCGGCGGCCCATGCCAAGTGCCCCACAAGAAATGAACAGAACTGGGAATCATCAGGTGATTCATCCCCTGTTGCTTATTCCCAGCTTCTGGCAAACAGAGGTTAAGGACACCATCTCTGCCCATCCTGGCTAAGAGCCATGGGTGGAGCTATCCCCAATTAATTTATCTAGCTCCTTTTTTGAACCCTGTAATAGTCTTGGCCTTTACTGCATCCTCTGGCAAGGAGTCCCACAGGTTGATTGTGCATTATGTGAAGAAATACTTCCTTTGGTTTGTTTTACACCTGCTGTCTATTCATTTCATTTGGTGACTCTTAGTTCTTGTGTTATGCAAGGAGGTAAATAACACTTCTCTATTCCCTTCTCCCCACCTGTCATCTGTTACTCCCCCTCATTAAATTATCTTTCCCCCCCCCCCAGAGAATAGTCCCAGTCTTAGTCACCTCTCCTTATACAGACGCTGTTCCATCCCCCAATCATTTCTGTTGCCATTTTCTGTACCTTTTCCATTATCTCTTTTTTGAGTAATGGCTACCAGATCTCTGCACTGTATTTATGATCATTTCTGTTGCATTATCTAACCCTTTCCTTATGGCTCCCAACTTTCTATTCACTTTTTTGACTGCTGCTGCTCATTGAGATGTTTTCAGAGGACTGTCCACGACAGTTCCAAGATCTTTCTCTTGAGTGGTAACAGATCATTTAAACCCCATCATTTTAGATGAGATAGTCCGGATTCTGTTTTTCAGTGTATGATACTTTGCATTGATCAACATTGATTTTAATCCACCCCATGCAAAGGGCACCCCTCTCTACCAATCCACAGCATTATTATAGCCTCAGCTACAGAGCCTAGCTTTCTAGCTCACACATTTAGCTGTGCGGGTCCCTTCGAGCCCTAGAACACTGGGCAAGATGTTGGCCTGACTGACATGCAGCTGGCTGTGTGACAGTACAGTCTGGCCTACTGGCCAACAACCCCAGGGTCACCTGCAGAAACAGGGGAACTGCTAAAACAGAGTGGCTAGGGCTGTAACAGATGCGTATCCTCTTTGGATCAGTGTGGTCTATGTTTGGACAGGCGAATGCACCTGCCCCCGTGCTGCCAAGACCAGCTAGCCTCACTCCAGCTCAGGCAGAAGGGAATATGCAGAGGAATGCAAGCCCAGCTTGATTCAAGAGAACTAGAAACTAACCCAAAGCTGATGGGAGGAAGGGGGAAACTTGTAGCAGTCCCCCCCGTTGCTGTTCTACATCAATAAAGTGAAATGGGAGGGGTGGGGCCCCACTGATTATGTTGAAACTGGGTCCCCAAATTCTCTCCAAGACCCCAAGTTGCAGTGTTCACAGCGACCAAATGTGGCTTTTAGCTGCTTCCCCATTCAGCCTCTTCCTCAGCTTTGTCTCCCCCAGACTTCTTCCCTCAAGTGAAAGGAGACCTTGGTGGTGAGAAGTATTCCACTGATGATGAAACGATCATAATCGTTGAGGAGTTTCTGAATAAGGATTCCAACAAACAGGGCATAGTCAACCAGGACCTACAATGGAGCATTCATGGACATCCAAGGGGCTACTAAAAAGTGGGTGCATAACTGGTTGGATAACCGCCCTTACAGAGTCATTATTAATAGTTCACAGTCATGCTGGAAAGGCATAACAAGAGGGTGTTAGTTCTGGGACCGGTTCTGTTCAATAGCTTCATCAACGATTTAGATAATGGCACAGAGAGTACACTTATAGGCTGTGTCTACATTGGCGCGGTCTTGCTGCCTGTCTACACTGGCTGCAAGTTCTTGCGCAAGTAAACTGACGTTCTAATGTATGAAATCAGGGCTTCTTGTGCAAGAACTATGATGCTCCCGCTCAGGAATAAGCCCTCTTGAGCAACTGTTCTTGCGCAAGAGGCCAGTGTAGACAGGCAACATGAATTTCTTGCGCAAGAAAGCCCTGTGGTTAAAATGGCCATCAGAGCTTTCTTGCGCAAGAGAGCGTCTACACTGGCATGGATGCTCTTGTGCAAAAGCATATCTCTTGCGCAAAAGCACATGCCAGTGCAGACACTCTCTTCTGGAAGAGTTTTTGCACAAGAACTCTTCCGCACAAGAGTTCTTGCGCAAGATCATGCCAGTGTAGACGTAGCCATAAAGTTTGTGGCTAATACCAAGCTGGGAGGGGTTGCAAGTGCTTTGGAGGATAAGATTAGAATTCAAAATGATCTGGATAATCTGGAGAAATGTCCTGAGGTAAATAGGATGAAATTCAATAAGGACAAATGTAAAGGGCTCCACTTAGGGAGGAACAATCAGTTTCACACATACAGAATGGGAAGCAACTGTCTAGGAAGGAGTTCGGCAGAAAGGGATCTAGGGGTCATAGTGGACCACAAGCTAAATATGAGTCAACAGTGTGACACTATAGCAGAAAAAAGCAAACATCATTCTGGGATGCATTCTGGGATGCACAACAGGAGTGTTGTGAGCAAGACACAAGTCATTCTTCTGCTCTACTCTGTGCAGATTAGGCCTCAACTGGAGTATCGTGTCCAGTTCTGGGCACCACATTTCAGGAAAGATGTGCACAAACTGGAGAAGGTCCAGAGAAGACCAACAAAAATTAAAGGTCCAGAAAACATGAGCTATGAGGGAAGAGTGAAAGAATCGGGTTTGTTTAGTTTGGAAAAAAAGATGCCTGAGAGGGGACATGATAGCAGATTTCAATTACCTAGACAAGAAGCAATGGGCTTCTTGCAGCAAGGGAGGTTTAGGTTGGATATTAGGAAAAGCTTCCTGTCAGTGTGGTTAAACACTGGAATAAATTGCCATGGGAGATTGTGGAATCTCCATCATTGGAGGTTTTTAAGAGCAGATTGGACCAACACCTGTCAGGGATGATCTGGATGGTGCTTGGTCCTGCCATGATGCAGAAGCTTGGACTTGATGACCTCTCAAGGTCCTTTCAGTTCTACTATTCTATGATTCTATGTTGGCGGGGATTCTACTGAAATATGAACAATTGAATGCAGTTGTTTTTTGGTCAATCTAGATACTGAGCCCTGTCCTACTCGGGTGCCCCAAGAGGCCATGTGGAAAAGCCTTCCTGTGCCTAGAACCCTGCAAATCCACAGATAGCTGCTTTATATCTGTGGGTATCTGTGTCTGCAGACGTGGATGTGTCTATCCGCGACTCATTTTTGCAGACAGCTCTGTAGCAGGTAGAAATAGACTTGCCCAATCCACATTAGAGTGAGGGACAGCCAGGAATATAACACAGGAGCCCCCAGACTGGCTGACCTACTACAGAGCAGTACGGTGACAGCAGCAGAGGTAAAAAACCCGCAGCAGACACAGCTGCGCCAAGGCATTTGTGAACACCACACCCCCTTGATTGCGGGGCGTTAGGGTTAACAAATAACTGCCGCCACCAGCTTGGAGCTTGGAACAGACTGAATAGGCCTTCTGAAATATCCTAGTGCCCCTCCTCAGATTAACCTCAGGGGCATGCAAAAATCCCCAGAATAAGGACGCTGGCACGGTCCACCCTAACGCAGCGCATGCTGCTTTGGTTACTAGCCAGCAGAATGAATGAGACCGAGGAGGTGAGAACTTACTGTACAAGAATTTAAAGGACAATTTACCGTCCTGGCAGAGGATGTTTCTCACGCCAAATGTCCCCTGCACTAAATACATCCACAGAGATTCCATTACCTCTTGCGGGCACTACAGCTAGGCAAGAGGATCCTTCCCAAAAGCTATGGGGCAAAAATGACCTGATTACATTAGCATCCGAATGTGAAATGCTCCAACACTCTTGGGCCAACCCGGCTCCTTCTGTCACCCCTCCATCGTGAAAATTAGCTTATGAATATGCATAATTCATACTTTAAATGACATGTTGCATGACCCATTTTTCATAAAGCTGTAATCCACTGAATCTGTATCTGTGCATGCACATGTAACTTTCTTGTATGTGAAGTTGGAAATATTTAGTGGGAACCTGTTTTATTCATGAAGGTATTCTAGTAAAAGCCATGTGATACTTTAGGACCGTGGTTGTCCAACCACTTCTGAAGCAGTAGCCACTGCTATAGCCAACTAGCCACATGTGGCGAGTATGTTGGAAACCACGGCTTTAGGAACTTAATGGCTCAGTGATCAAGTCAATGACCAGTGAATGAAAAGGTAGGAAACCAAACATTAGAGGTGGGTGGCCAGAGGCCAGGAGATCCCCACTTAGCACCCAAGATGCCTGCTGGAAACATTTAAGAGTGAACAGGGGGAAGAACTGGGCCAAAGCTAGGAGGCTGTTTAGCTTGTGAAAGATTATTAGAACTATTATTAGGATAAGAATTTACATGTAACCAGTCTTAGGCTGCGTCTAGACTGGCAAGTTTTTCCGCAAAAGCAGCTGCTTTTGCGGAAAAGCTTGCCAGCTGTCTACACTGGCCTCTTGAATTTGCGCAAGAACACTGTCGATCTGATGTAAGATTGTCAGTGTTCTTGTGCAAATACTATGCTGCTCCCGTTTGGGAAAAGGCCCTCTTGGGCCACCGTAGACCGCTCAGGACTGTTTTGCGCAAAAAAGCCCCGATGGCGAAAATGGCGATCGGGGCTTTCTTGTGCAAAACCACATCTAGACTGGCACAGACGCTTTTCCGCAAAAGTCCGTGCCAATCTAGACGCTCTTTTCCGCAAATGCTTTTTAACGGGAAAACTTTTCCGTTAAAAGCATTTGCGGAAAATCATGCCAGTCTAGACGCAGCCTTAGTGTATTAGGATTAGCTGTTGTTTTGTTTTAGCTTAGTAACTTACTTTGATCTGTTCTCACTTGCAATCACTTAAATCTTACTTTCCATATTCAACATTTACTATCAAGCCCACTGTAAATAATTATTACCTGAGAGGACCAACCACTGTGCATCTCTCTGCACTAATAAAGAAGGTGAACTTTTAAGCTTTCTGTGTAAAACTTTTATACAGAATAAAATGGATTTGGCCTCCTTGGGGACCTTATAGCTGAGTTGGTTCAACATCTATGTTGCTCTGCTGGGAGGCCTATTACCTCAGCTCTGTACCTTGGCTGGGGGAGACCAGAGCTTCTGGTCCAGCAAGACAGGATGGTGGGGCACCCCACAAGCTCAGTGGCATGCCTAGCAACCCTGTGATCCACCCTGTCACACCTTTATCCTCCCAAAGGAGATAAGTGGAGTTCCATGCCCACCCAAGTATTTCAGGCAATCCCTAAAACACTGAATTTGAAAATGAAAGGATCCCTGCCTTTGGCCAAATTTTTTCCTTCGCCATGGTTGCAGAACACAATGTGCTTTGTCCAGCAGCCTCCACCCCAGAAGTGACTGCATTTCAATGATGCACTGAAGTGCACAAAATACCTTAAAATATTTTCAGGTGAAATGGATTACAGAAATAATACAGCTCACATTTCTTCTGCCTCTCATATACTCCCCCCTCAACACCAGAGACCCCAAAATAGCAGACCCATTCTTCTGTCCAAACAGCAGTGTCACTAGTCAATTTTATTTGGAAAAAAAAATCAGTTACAGAATATTTCTTGGGAATTTTGTTTCAAAACTTTTCACAACCGGAATTATTGTTCTTGTCTCGAGACGTACATTTTTTTCCAATGTTATTTCAAAGTAAAAATAGAAAATTAAATAAACCTCCAACAAGTCTTAGTGGTTTACAAATCGGTATTGTGAATGCGAAAGATTAGCCCTGCCCTTCCTTTACCAAAGGCAATAGACAGTGTATTGCTTATAAATGCTAAAATGTTCCTCTTCAGGAACAAGGCATCTTTATTTTCCCTTAAGCTCGTGGTTAACATTTGGGAGCAGCGTAACCTAAGCCACCAGCAATTTCAAAGTCTTGGATAGGCACGTCCCACCGCCACTTCAGCGTGTGATGGCAGCTACCCTGCATCCAATAGCCCACAGCATCTCTACTACCCAACCCCCTACAAGAGCTGAACAGAGTTTAGAAACAGGAGCAGTTTGCAGACAGATGGAAAAATCATTCGGAAAAAAATCTTGTTTATTTCCTTTTATTAACTTAAACTTTGGTAGCATTTGCAAGGTTCTTTTTTTCCTCATTTAAATTTTCAAACTCAAATACTGCCAAGGAAGCGCTTGACCTGCAGAAAAGCACAGGTGCGCTCATCAGAAAGAGTATGGTTTAACAGGCAGGCTGCCTTCCAAGCCAGCTACAGTAAGTGCTTAGACAGAGACCTGGCTGGATAACAAACCCCCACTCAGCCGTACAATTCAACCGGACAGCTTTTTAAAAAAAAAAAAAAGAAAGACATTATAGAAAAGATTCCCAGGGTGGAGTCTGCTCTACTTCTGCAATAGTTCCCAAATTATTTAATGGCACAGAATGGTGTGTGGGGATGAGAGGGGGCATTCTTCTGAAAAAGCCAGCTATACACAACATAAGCAGTGGCAGCTGGCTTGGTGTGCGGAAGCCGGCCATAGGTGGTGGGGGAGAAAAGCATGCTGAACTGCCCTGGGGCATTGGGAAGTTAAAAATGCTGGCAAAGTACTAAACAATAGCTGGCAGATGCTCCAGACATCTCTTGCCCTTCGGAGGAGTTTGCAAAGGGCTAGTGGGAAGCATGGCTCAAATGGGGTCCTTCCTTCCTGACAAAATTACGACTCAATTAAAAACAAGCTTATCACACCTGTGTATTAAAAATAGAGTTTAGACATAAACCAACACAAGCAAAACTCAGTAGGGGGCATAAAATTTGGTATGAATTTCCCAATTTTAAATATACAGGCTAAAAAAAGTGAAAACTTCCATAGCAAGGTAGCCGTTTAAAGGAGAAATGTCCTTGTGGGTGGGGAGAGCTGGGACAGTGATGGGAGAGGCAGAGGTGTACTACCATCCATGCGTACCGACTCCCTAAACGCATGGTGCTTCGCAGGCTTAATCAGTTGGTTGTCAGATGCGACCGAAGATTTTTTCCTCCCTCCCAAGAGGGATCAGAAAATCTTTCAAGAGAGAAATGAGAAAGGGGATGGAGAGGAAAGAAGGAAGAGCTGTCTACATTCCCCCTCTCACAGCAGAGCTGGCACTCACCTCGTCAACAAGCACAAGGAGTAGCAAAGGTTAGAAAGTGTGGGGGATAGACTAGTTTTTACTCCTGGGTTTGTTATTTTGGTTGTTTGAAAGCAGTCTGAAGTTGCCAAGTGAATCCTCCCTCAGAGCAGAGTCAATCGGAGCTGGCTGTTGTCAGTGGGAAGGCCAGGCTGTCTGTCACTGGGGATGTAAAGAGACAGACAGCACTACTTTTTTGTTTCTCATTTTTGGGGGTGTGCGCGAGAGACTTGGGTGCTACATGAGGGGAGCTGGAGCCGTTCAGTCGCCAGCTTCGTTCTCTTCTGCTGTTTCCCCCGTGGTGGCATTCTCTGCGTTCTTAGATGCCTGCAGGAAAGAACCCACAGAGGTATAAGTGACTCTGCTTCTGAAGGGAGAACTGCTAATTCTGGAGACAACTCAGGGATGGGCAGGCCTGCAGTACCCTGGGGTTGGCCAGCTTGCACTACTCCATTTGTTTCAGGGTCATCCTTCCCTTTCAAAGGCTGCCTGCCTCTCCACACCACACCCCCCAACTTGGTTAGCTTGGTGAGCACGGGGCACCTCTTCCCTTCCCACAGTCTCTCTGATGCTGGCACAAGTCTCTTGAAACTCTCCATCTTATCAACAATGCCAGTTGGTCAGATCTCTCATCTGATCTAGTCCCTTTTCCCGTGCGCACCTTCCAGAGCACAGCTCTGCTTTGACACCTGGCTACAAATCACTCTGCCTCCACCATAGTTACCCCTGCTGGGAGCAGCAGAATACGGTATGTGGCGAATAGCCCCATTAACACCACATGAGCTGGATCAGAATCCACCTCCCTCTTCCACAGCCGTAAGAGCTCTGCGAGGCTAAAAGGAGCCAAAATATGTTTTTGCTAGGGCCTGAGTGAACGTTTGGGGCTCCTGAGAAGCAGTTAACCCATATGTGTGTGAGACAACCATTCTGAAGCGACAGCCAAATTACCTTCTTTTTCTTCTTTTTCTGGGTTTTCCAGCTGGCGGAGCTTTGTAGCAGTGCCTAGGCAGAGGAAGAGAAGGTAAACAGCGGGCCACTCTAATTGAGTATAAAGGGAAATTCCATCATCGCAAAACAGGCCTCTGCCAGCCAGAGAGGAACAGCAGCATGTCCTGGAGGGTTTGATCTGGGGAATGACACTTGACCTGCGTACAGCTGATCAGCACAACCTCCCTCAATCCCCCTGCCAGTGCAGGAAAGGAAAACGTGAGACCAAGCAGGTGTCATTTGCGGAGGATGCAGATTTGCTGAGATCATGTTCCTGACATGACCCCCCTGAAACTGGACTGCAGCGTTCTGGAGGCAGCTGGGACAAGCTGCTCCTCTTTGCTTTAAATGCTACTACAGAGCAGCGCCTCAGAACCACACCCCGAGAAAGCTTTCAGCCAGCTCCATCAGGCTTCAGAACCAGATGCTCAGCTTTCTCGTCAAACCTGCCCTCCCCGTTTCTGCAGAGCTTGGCCTGGTCCCTTTGCTTCTCTGGGCCTCTGTGCCCGTTGAGTTAAAAGCACAGCCCTGCCTTACAGGGGGTTCTAAGGATAAGTACTGAGAAGATCATGAGGTACCCTGATACTGCCACGATGGCAGCAGTATAAGCTCCGTACACAGATGGGTCTCATTTTGAATCTCAGGTGATGTTAGATTTTCTACCTTTCCTTACACTCCCCCCCCTTCTCCGTGACGGGAACCCTTTGGAAGAGTTTGGCTGAGATGTAACAAAACCAGTTTGGGGTGTCCTAAACTACTGATCCAAACAGCTTAGAGCAGTGGTGGGCAACCTGCAGCCCATCAGAGTTCTAGGTATTGCCCACGAGACTAAGAACAACCCAGCACTCCGAGTGGGCTAGCAGAGAAAAGGGGGACTGACCAATCTGCAGCCTGCTACCAAACCGCATGCCTCATGCCCCCCCCCCCAGGTGAGTTAAGTTATGTCACTCAATGCCCTTCAGGGAATCAAACCCCTCTCCTTGGACTGACCTTCAGTTCTGCATCCTGAACCTCAAACTCGGATTTGAAGAGCTCCGGCTCGAAGGGGCCGCAGGTTATCCTCATGGGACCGTTGGGCATCAAAAGCACTGTAAATTTGAACTGGGCAACAAACTCGCCTGTGAAGCAGGAATCAGAGTCAGACCTGAGCTACATAGACGACGGTGGAACAGTGCGTAACCCAAAAGCCATGTTGCTTTCTAGCTGTTGCCTCTGCCTGGGACAATCCATCAACTGCACCTGCTGTGTTTCAGTGAAGTCCCTCCCCCGCTCAGGGCAGGCTCCTTCTGAAGTATGTCCTCCAGTCTAATCTTTATGTGAACCACAATGGTGGCACTTCCATCACCACCTCTAGGAGATATCCCCCAAGGCCCAGCAGCACTCACAAGCATAAGAGTAATCCTGCAAGTCCTGGCAGACAATGGGTTAAAAGCTACTTAGCAAACACATCTCTTGGTTCGTTCTGAGTGTGTGCATAGCACAACCCTCCAGGGACGTGGCTGAAGTGGGAACATGTTGGATCAGAGCCGGAGGGGGGGAGGGGAGGGGGATGGGGACCAGAAGTTGCTCTACCAGGCACTGTGCGCTCCTGCAAGCCCCCTTCCCTCAAGGACTCACCTTCCTTTTCATAGAGGACATTGAAAGGCTGGAGCAGCTCGTGTTTGGCGCATTCCACTACCCCCATCCTGGCCTTCTTCTCATCCTCAAATGCCCTGCACAGAAAGGGGGAGAGCCACAGACCTGAGTTTCTGCCTCTCACGCTGAGCTCATGATCAAACTGACTCCCGTTTTCACAAGAGGCGAGCCAAACGACAGCGCCAACTGTGCTGCCTAGCTTCCAGCTGGGGGCTTGGCAGGGGATGTGACTTGGTCCCTCTCTGTTTAGAGGCCAGCCCTGCTGGGGTGTGCTGCTGGAGCAGGATGGCTGGCAGCAGGCGTGTGGATGAAAGCTCAGTAAGGAATGGAGCTAAGTGAACGCAAGGCGTTAAATTAGAACCCCCCAAAGCCCACAAATCTTGGGCACAGATGGAAAATTATCCTGCAAAGTCATTTCCTTTTGCTAACGTGCACATCCGCCAAAAAAGGGCGCTTGGAACTACCCCTGCATCCTGGCACAACTTTCACTCTACTCTTTGTGCACATAACAGGACTGGTTCCTCAACCTCACACAAGGCGCAGGAAGGTCTCAAACCCTCAGACTCCTGGTCAGGGTGAAGCATTGAAGCCAATCACATCCTGTGCCTGCAACTTGTCCAGCTGCAGCCCATCCCGCCATAGCAGCACCCTCTGAGACACAGGAAAGTCAAACCACTTTTACTGTCAAACAGGGGAGGGCTCCTGCCAGTCCCCTGATTCTGGGCTGACCGGGGCCACAAAGGGAAGGAGAGAGAATACCTGAGCGTAAATGGCATAGTGTCAAAGCGCCTCTCCACCTCGCTGAAAAAGGCACGGGAGGTTTTCATTTTCAAGCCGTACTGCTTGGAGGGGTCCCTTTTGTAAATGGTAGTTCTCTGGCCAGCATCCTTGGCCTAAAAACACAAGCAAGACTCAAACACAGCCCACAGCTTGACTATCCAGGTGGACTGTAAGACTGAGTGCATACTGGGAGCTTTGGGACCTCCACATCTACACACCTGAATATTCCCAGCCCTCGCCGGAGGGGTCTCCGTTGTAGACCCAGGGAGACACAAGGAGGTGGAGTGACTGCATGCAGCAAGTGCTCCACAGCTGGAACCTGGCTCCCAATGCCACGTTCAGAGCAAGGGGCCATTGTGAAGGCATAAAGCAACAGCGCGCCAAAGGACACTCACCTTCCCTTCTCCAGTGCTGACAAGAACGTCAATGGCGTAAACTTCATGGACCTCAAACTCAGCTTTTTCATGGTCCTTCCTAGATGGGAGGGGTTTGGCAAGTGAGCAAAGTGAGAAGGGAAAATCCTCCTTGGTACAAAGATGGGGGAGGAGAGAGAGCTCAATGACGGTACTTTATACTGCAACTAGAGGTACTGCAACAAACCAACACACAGGAGATAGAGCCCAGGGTCCATGGAGGTGTTTTGTAGCAGCCCTAGAGATCTGACAACCACCACTCAGGAAATTCTTTACTGCCCCAGGCCACTTCAATCAGTAAGATGGGAGGGTCTTTAAGTCACTTACACTCTGTTTACCCTCTGCACTTCACTCAACCTAGAACAGACGGGTCAGTTTCACTTCCAATATGTCCTGCATTCACTCAGTGTTAGAGAGTGTCCAGACTGCAGCTTCCGGATTGATTTTAATTGAAGATATTTTAAACACAATAACGAAGGCCCTTACAATGTAAGCAGTAGATGAGAGATTTTAAAAAACCACAAATCCTCAATGTTGGGTCTAAACAACCAGAGCATATCCTTACCAGAAAGAGATGAGCTGGTAGAAGGGAAAGAAATGGGATAACCCAAGATGTGACTGAAAATGGGAGCCCCATGGGAACTAATCTGATTGCTCTCAATCTAGTTCCAAGTGAACTCAAGTCCACATAAAAGAAACCCGCTGCCACAATGGAAGTGATGGGGTACGGCAGAAGCCAAGGACTGATTTAGTGGTGGGGATACTTTCTAGTAAGACCAATGCACTGCACAGCTGGCAGCGAAAGGACCATCGGTCATTGCCTCTCAACCTGTGCTGTCAATGCAGACTGTCAGAAAAAAATGGAAGGCTCAGGACTAATGAACATCCAATATCCTACCCATTCAGGAACCAGAAGCCAGGAAGTAGAAAAGAAAAGTGAGTCTGACTATAGTGCTGCCCTCACATCCCCTTGCAATGGTGCTGAGAGAGGTCACAATCCCAGAGGAGACTTACTTTTGCTGGTCTGTAGGGTTTTGGATGATAGTTTTCTCTCCATCGATCACGTGCTGTTTCAGTTGATGTGACAACATCCCTGCCAAGGTAAGAGACTCCATTAGCACCTTAGAACCACAAACCAGCTGCATTAGTAACGCTCCAAGAACCTGCCCTTCAGCTTTCTGCCAGAAGGAGAACTGGAAAACTAAAATTTGTGACAGTGTGCCCTTCTACTGCCCCCTCCATCCAAGGATCTCAATTGGTTTCATTCAGTACTTTCACAGCTACACTGTGATCTAAGCAAATGCCCCCACTTTACGAGGGTAATTGTAGGTCTGAGGTATAGGCACAGATAGACTGTTCTGTACCACGTCCAATTCCCAGCACATTACTAACCATTAGGCCACACTGGTTCAACAGTAACTCCAGGCATACATGGCCTAAAATCATGCAGCATATGTTTTAAACAGGCCAAGCTTCTTTTCGGTCTCTAGGCTGGGGCATCAGATACATAAGAATGGCCATAATGGGTCAGACCAAAGGTCTTTCCAGCCCAGTATCCTGTCTGCCGACAGTGGCCAATACCAAGTGTCCCAGAGGGAGTGAACTGAACAGGTAATGATCAAGCGATCTCTCTCCTGCCATCCATCTCCACCCTCTGACAAACAGAGGATAGGGACACCATTCCTTACCCATACTGGCTAATAGCCATTAATGGACTTAACCTCCATGAATTTATCTAGTTCTCTTTTAAACCCTGTTATAGTCCTAGCCTTCACAGCCTCCTCAGGGCAAGGAGTTCCACAGGTTGACTGTGCGCTGTGGGAGGAACAACTTCCTTTTATTTGTTTTAAACCTGCTGCCCATTAATTTCATTTGGTGGCCCCCTAGTTCTTATATTATGGGAACAAGTAAATAACTTTTCCTTATTTACTTTCTCCACACCACTCATAATTTTATAGACCTCTATCATATCCCCCCTTAGTCTCTTCTTTTCCAAGTTGAAAAGTCCTAGTCTCTAATCTCTCCTCACATGGGACCCGTTCCAAACCCCTAATCATTTTAGTTGCCCTTTTCTAATGCCAGTATATCTTTTTTGAGATGAGGAGACTACATCTGTATGCAGTATTCAAGATGTGGGCATACCATGGATTTATATAAGGGCAATAAGATATTCTCCATCTTATTCTCTATCCCTTTTTTTAAATGATTCCTAATATCCTGTTTGCTTTTTTGACTGCTGCTGCACACTGCGTGGACATCTTCAGATATTCACGATGACTCAAAGATCTCTTTCCTGATTAGTTGTAGCTAAATTAGCCCCCATCATATTGTATGTATAGTTGGGGTTATTTTTTTCCAATGTGCATTACTTTATATTTCTCCACATTACATTTCATTTGCCATTTTGTTGCCCATTCACTTAGTTTTGTGAGATCTTTTTGAAGTTCTTCACAGTCTGCTTTGGTCTTAACTACCTTGAACAGTTTAGTATCGTCTGCAAACTTTGCCACCTCACTGTTTACTCCTTTCTCCAGATCATTTATGAATAAGCTGAATAGGATTGGTCCTAGGGCTGACCCTTGGGGAACACCACTAGTTACCCCTCTCCATTCTGAAAATTTACCATTTATTCCTACCCTTTGTTTCCTGTCTTTTAACCAGTTTTCAGTCCACAAAAGGATCTTCCCTCTTATCCCATGACAACTTAATTTACATAAGAGCCTTTGGTGAGGGACCTTGTCAAAGGCTTTCTGGAAATCTAAGTACACTGTATCTACTGGATCCCCCTTGTCCACATGTTTGTTGACCCCTTCAAAGAACTCTAATAGATTAGTAAGACATGATTTCCCTTTACAGAAACCATGTTGACTTTTCCCCAACAAATTATGTTCTTCTATGTGTCTGACAATTTTATTCTTTATTATTGTTTCAACTAATTTGCCCTGTACTGATGTTAGATACCAGGAGAATCAGCAGTTATGTGGGGATTACTGGCACTCCATGTCTCTAAATCAATGTTTCTCAACCAGTGGTACGAGTACCCTTAGGGGTACTTGAGAGAAGTCTGGGGGGTACATCAACACAACTGAAATTTGGAGAAAACTGATTTCTTGTTTTAAGTTTTACAGCGCTTTATTATTTGTGTACTTTTTACACCCAAAAATTTCATCACCTGCCCGGCTACGATTAAGTTGTTTAAACAAATGTGTTGCAATGACAAAAAAAATTTGTGTGTGTCTGAAAACTGTAGGTACTGGTAGTACTTATAATATTTTTTTTAAAAGGGGTACTTTATAAAAAAAAAAAAAGGTTGAGAAACACTGCTCTAAATGATGCATTCTTGAGTGTCTCCAGGGATGCATGGAGGCAGAAGTATTTTTGCCAGTGTTTCGATGACTTATGTGCTCCCTGCAGTCTAGTTAATGGGCATTCAGCACATATTCCCTGTCTGCTTTGCACCTTACAATTCAGGTTCATCAAGAAAAGCGAGAAGGCCATTCCTAATCGGCTTCTCAAGTCGCCAGCCACAGCAAGGAAACTAACGTGTCTCCATTTTGGAAAGACTGGCCAGTGGTAGCACAGCTCACAGCTGAGGCAGAAAACAGCTTCATTTGTTTTCATAAACTGGATCCTTATGCTACTGCCAGTGGCTGCATAATTACGGCACCCGACTGTTTCCAAAACAGTGGCTGCTTAAACTCCCTTGACAGCATGAGAAGCCGCCTCCTCACTGCAGCTGAGGTGATATTTTTCTCCCAGAGAGTGGAGCAAAGCATTGGCAAGACCTACAGAACATCCCACGTAACAAACAGCCCAGGCGTGGAACTGCAGCTCTCTGCAGCCAAGCTGAGAGAACAAGCCTGCTACAGTCTGTCATGGGATTTAACTGATTAGGGGCGGCAGGATTTGTTGCTGAAGTAACTGATGGCCACACCACTGCATGAGCAAACAAACAGGGCAACAGAACCTGTACAGACCACAAAAGCTGTGTTTATAATTTTGCTAGATAATTGTCCATGTTTACATTAAACATTTGCCTTCAGTTCTCTCAGTTTAAATGTTCACAGTTGCCGGAGTTTACGGTGAGGTCAGATACCATTTAATGATGATTAAAAACAAAGCTTATTAACCACTAAAACACAAGCTTGTCAACATCACATATCCAAACACACAAAGTAACTGTCCTGAAACCAAACTCTTCAGTCAGGGATCTCCAACATGTGGGAAAAACAGGGGAAGGGGGAAGAGAAGGCAGAGTCAGGCCCAGGTCAACCCTCATGGGGTGGGGGAGAACCACCCAGCCCCTCTCTGGCCCCAGCTCTGCTCTTCTGTCCCAGGCCAGCCCTCAGCCTTGGGCTCCCTTCCTCCTGTGGTTCCCTTCCTCCTGTCCATGCTGCCCCCCACCCCAAGGTGGCCCTGCTTCCAGTTATGGGGTTGGGGGGGAGGTGCACAAAGACGTGGAATGGTTAAACACAGATGAGAACTGTGAATTCAGCTCCCAGAGGTCTTTTCAAACATTATGGTCTGATTTGTCAACGACGCTTCCCACTCTTCAATTCAGAAGTGAGAAAACGTCATCCAGTGGCCAGACTGAAGGGAGCCTTGCATCAATTCATAAACATCCCTATTACACGTAAGGGCAAACTGGAGGCTCGAGGTTAAGTGACTTCTGCAAGGTCTCAGGGGGAGCAGGCTTGGGGAGAGTGCACCAGAGCACTCATCTGTGACTTCCACGGCTTCTGTGACAGACACGCAGCCCTATTCAAGCATTAAAAGGTTCTGAACTGAGGAGGCCAGGGCTCCCTGGATAGCCTAAGAGAACCTTTCTTTCTCCTCCGGGCGTCAACTGCTCTGAGCTCAGCAAGGCCTTACCTTCAATCGGCGTGCAGTTAAACGAGTGGGATATTTTGTTCCAGGCGTCTGTCACTTGTGTGTTCTGTGGGAGTAAGAAGGCATAAGAACAAGTCAAGGATCTAAAAATTCAAGCCACAGATACACCAGGGATCCACGGTCTGCAATGAAAGCAGTGTGTTCTCTAATTGAAAGGCTCCTGCAACACTCCTAACATTTAGGGAGCTGAAACATTTGCTGGTTTTGTGTTTATTTCATACCTGTAAAAAGCACAAGCTAACTGTAACAATACAAATCCAGAAGAAAATCAAGGTATGTTTTGTGCTATGGCAGCAATTCAAAGTCCCCATGGTGCTAGGCACTGTGCACACACACTGTAGGAGGCAGAGCCTAAGCAACAGTGCAAATACCACCAGGATCAACTAAGCTAGGAAGAAAAGACTGGAGCATTATCCCCACCGGAAGGAAGCTAAAGCCCAGAAAGATCATAACATCTCAGAACTGCAAGGAATCTCGAGAGGTCATCAAGTCCAGATGGCAAGAACAAGGACCATCTAGACTAGTGGTGGGCAACCTGCGGCCAATCAGGGCTCTGTGTGTGGCCTGTGAAACATTTTGTTTACCGTTGCCACGTGCAGGGTTTACCGTTGCCACGTGCCATGAGCAGATTCTGCTCATTTCTATGTATTTTTCCTACCGGTATTACTGAGGTGACAGGCACGTAAAGCAAGGGCATGTGAAGGGAGGTGCATGCTGAGTGCACACAATGTTGATTGAGAGAGGCATACAGTCCCTCAAAGCGCTGCTACAGGTTAATTGGCACACTACTGTATCCCGGGAGACCATCTTGGTTACAATCTTAACCAGTGAGATGAAGAAGGGCGACTCACTCACTACGTTGTCCATCACGGATCTAGACCATCCCTGACAAGTGTGTCTCTAACCTGTTCTTAAGCACCTCCAATGATGGAGATTCCACAACTTCCCTAGGTAATTTATTCCAGTACTTAACCACCCTGACAGGAAGTTTTCCTAAACCTCCCTTGCTGCAATTTAAGCCCATTGCTTCTTGTCCTAGAGGTTAAGGAGAATAATTTCTCCCACTCTGTGTTACAAACTTTTAGGTACTTGAAAGTTATGTCCTCTCTCAGTCTTCTTTTTCCAAACAAACAATCCCAATGGTTTCAATGGTCCCTCAGAGGCACAGTTCCCGCTAAGGTGCACGCCTGCATGGCGGCGCACAAAAAAATTCTTCCCCCACCCACCTTTTCTGGAGAGCCGCGCAGCAGGCGGCTGCTCAGGTGGGAGGGACTGGCTGAGATGGTGATGAGGGAGCTGCTAGGGCAGGGGGCCAGGGCTGCCATGTAGCAGTGGGGCTGGGGCCAGGAACGGGACCTGTCGCATGGTGGTGGTGTTTCTGCTCCGGCAGCCAGGAACATGCATGTGTTAATAAATTGGGTGTGCCACCGTGGCACACATCCAAACAAGTGCACATGACCTCAATATTGGTACACAAGCCAAAACTCACTCTGCTCATGGTTGGAAAATCTTAGAGGGAACACTGCTCATAGGTCATGTTTTCAAGACCTTTAATCTTTTTTATTGCTCTTCTCTGGACTTTCTCTTATTTGTCCACATCTTTCCTGAAATGTGGTGCCCAGAACTAGACACAGAACTCCACTTGAGGCCTAATCAGTGCAGAGTAGAGTAGAAGAATGACTTATGTCTTGTTTACAACACTTTGCTAACAGGGCCCAGAATGAGGTTTGCTTTTTTGATTAATTCATTTGCCACAGGACACAAAGGTCAAACCTGGGGGGTGTGGAAAAATGGACAAAAGGAAAGTCAACAGTGTTTGAGAAGTGTGAACCCAAGGACAGAGGTGTGGTTTAGGGCCCCAAGGGAGGATGGTTATGAGCAGGGCTCGCCAAATCACTGAATCTACTCGCCCATGGCAAGTAGATTTCAGCCGGTCGCCCCGTTCACCGGCGGCGTGCGCATGCACAATCTGAGTCTTGCGCATGCGCAATGTGGGGCTGGCAAGTAGGTTTTGCCGCCGTTTGTCAAGCCTTGGTTATGAGGAATAGCAAGGAAATCAAGAAAGAGAAATTTAAGCTGAATGAGGGGAACATTCCCAATGTGAGATCTATAAACCAAGGAAATCAGAGCAAACCCCATAGCTCTTGTATTTAAATGGCAAGCCCCCTGGGGCAGGGACCACTTTTTTGTTCCATTTGTACAGCACCAAGCATGAGGTCCGGGTCTACGTTCAGTGCTCCCAAGCGTTGTGGTCATAAAAATAAATATGCAAAGGACAACAGTGCCCAGAGATTGGATGGGCTAGATCTGACCTAGGTCTTTTGCCATCTACAAGTTCTTCTCCTCAGTTTGATGGAAAGTAACAGTTTCTCACTGGATAAACTCAGCCTTTCTACTGAGATTAAAACATAGCAAGGCATGCCCATTGACCTCAGACACTGGGCTGCCCCAGGAGTGAATTCAAGGATGCAGCCCCTGTGAAGGAGAACTGCAGAAGCCAGGCTATTCCTTGGATACCTCGGGTTTCATGCCTGACTATAGAGTGAAACCTCTGTACGTCCAACATATCTGCAAAACCTACCAAGATGCAGGTCAGTAATCACTCCCTCCGGTTCTCTTGCTTACCATGCCTCAAACTGAAAAGCAAGCCGCCAACCCTGTGAAACAAGGTTTACCTGTTCCTTCCTGAAAGGCATCTGACCATGTGATCAGCTGCCAGTGACTTCTAACACTTAAAAAAAAGGCTAAGAGCGCTGAGCTGTGTTTAAAGAAGGGACAACAAGCAGCAATACCAAGCAATGTTCCCTCTAATCTTTTCCATCCATATGTGGATTTTTTCCATCCATCTGCTGAATTATGTGCACCAAGGCATGTGCAAATGTGCACCGCTGTTAAAAACAAAATAACTGGGTGCTCTGCTAATCAAATGGGCAGCATTTGAATTTTTCTTGAGCAGCCCTATAGGCGCGCAGCTTACAGTAAACGCGGATTCCAAATCCTTGTGTAATGACAGCTTCTTCCCAAGCAAAGCTCCAATACAGTGAACACTATGTCCAGCATTAAAGCCACAGCAGCTCACTCTGCATGGCTCCAGTGCTCACCTCGCCATGCAGCTCAGCTGGAGATTTCCCATACAACTGGTCCACCCCGCCAGAGGGCATGGTTTTCTAGTTCTACACGTATATGGCCACAAGGTCTTTGCTGACATTCTTAGGTCCCTAGATACATCAATCCACTCTCACCTGGTTTCCGGGTTTTACCAAGCGCAGGGCAGCTTCGGCACAGAGGTGTGCCGCCTTGACGACATCAGCTTTACGACCCGTCACTGGGGTTTCCTGGAAAAAGTTGGCTGGTTTTGAAATGTGTATTTTCTCCCTTCTCTAGGATTAACTCTGTGTTAGTAGGAGCGCCTAGCCTGACCCCAATACTGAAATCCTCCACCTGTAGCAGGGCAGGGCGCCCTTCCCCTTTGCTAATGAACCCTAGGCTAAGCATGGAATGGAGCGGAGAAGAGAGGAGTTCAAACTTCCAAGCCTACTCTGTCATCTCTGCTCTGTCTCACAGGGGCCAGCCCCGACAGTTGCAAATGAAATAAATTAAAAAACTGAAATGTAAACAGTAGAGTTACAGGCAGGAACACTGTACGTGTCTGCCAGAACCACGCAGAACAAAGCCCTAGAAAATGTTGTTTAGCAGGCAGGGATATGGACTCAACAAGCTCTCAGGGCTCTTTTCCAACTCTCTTTTCTATTGTCTAGCTCTTCTGACAAGTGCAACATGTTCATGTGAGAACTGCTGCCTCCAGGATTCAAAACAGCCTCCTCCAAGGGCTACAGGTAAAAAAAGCAAGTTTAAAATTCTGTTTACATGACAAGTTTATTCAATTTGTACAGTTTTCCCTAGGTGGCAAGTCTCTTGAAAGCGATTTGCGTAGGTGACTTCCCAACGCCATGATGGATGGACTGTGCTACATCCTGTAAGCTCCAAACACACCCCAGGTCTATACACATCACACTGCCTCGGCTTACATACAGACACTTGCAAGCCAGTCTGCTGCAAGTTCAGGCAGGAGAAGTGTGTAGTGTGGACTGGGTCTTGAGGCCAGTCTAACTTGCTGTACACATCACCTGAGCTCAGAGCTGCAAAGGTGAACACAGCAACCTCCTGGGGTAGCAGAAGGAACATGGTTCTCTTCCTTCGCCAGCAGGGTGCAGCAAGCCCAGTTTGATGGGTCTGCTCCAAGCACCCAGGATACCCGTCCCCTCAGACTTTCACCACAGAGCAGCTCAGCTAGTAGTTGATTTGTTTCACATGTTCAAACAGTTCAGCATCCCGGGTTTTATTAGGTGAATAGTGGTTGTCTTTAAACACTGTTTCTGTTAATGTTCCTCCAAACTCAGCAGTGCAGACTTCTGCTCTGCTGCCAACATCAGGTGCTCTCTGCAACCAGGGGCACTCAAGCATGGGCTTTTATATCCTGCCTTTGCTGAACCTCGCCTGATCTGAAAGTCGCATGGGAGAGATCTCCGTTCAAGCCACATGCAAGAAACCTACCTTTGCTGCATTGACGATAAAACTGTGCGCTACATTCGCTATGAAACCATCCACATGGACTCCCAGGTCACTGATACAAAGAGAAAAAACAGGATTAGTTGCAGGCAGGGCCTTGTGGCTCAGGACACTTCTTTATAACCTCTCAACACACGAGAGGAACAGAGTATGTTTCAAATGCATCACTTGCCTCGCCAATACTTCCTAAAGTTAGCCAGTTTGTAAATGGAAGCAGCAGAGGCCAGAAGCCAACATTTAACTCACAAGAAACATAGCTCAGAGACTTACATCTTGACCAAGTCTCCGTCTTTGAGGATATAATCCTGGTCACTCTTCAAGGGGGAGAAGTGACAGACGCAGTTATTTACCGATATACTCGTTGGGAAGGCAATACCTATGAACAAATGGAATACTGGTGAGATCCCACCTGTGCCTGAAATCTGTGCACAATGCAGAGCTATTGACCTTGCTGCCAGACCGCTACAGGGCCTCAAAGCAGGCAGCAACCCATGTTCCATCACAGAAAACAAACTATCTGGACTTGGTCCAAATGCACATGAGATTCAAAGCCTCAAATTGCTGCGCATGAGTCTGGTTTGTCTGTTGCACCTAAGGAAATATACAATAGCTGCACCACCTCGTGCTGCAACCACCGAAGCTCACTCAAGCTAAGCTGAGCCCGTCTGTGCCCAAAGAGATCAAGGGGCAAGGAATTCTTACACAGCAATGCATTACACAAGAGCATCACTTCTAGGGATCATAGTACTGCTGGAGGTGCCATCTTTCAGATGAGATGCAAAATCATTGCCCTGATCACTTGCAGTCATTAAAGATCCAACCCAACAAATTATATTTGGAGTAACTAGAACTCCCCCCTGCAGCTCTCTTGAATATTTGGTTTTACCTCCTGTCAAAACTTGACAGCAGGGCACACACCAACGTCTAGATGTGACCGGTATTTGTGAAATTCATTTAGCCTGCATATACACTAAACTCTGGAGTCTTTCAGGGAGAAAGCCAATGGGCAAAATCAGCATTTGATTTCTATAAACTCAGGCATCTAACTTGAACTTGGGTAAAACAAGTCAGCTCTAGAAGAGAACCAGTCTCTTGATCAATTGCTTTTAAACTGTCCCTAATTGATGTTTTAATTTCCTACATGATACGTGATCGGGGAGACAAGGAGTGTATTAGAACAAATAGAGTGCTCTCAAGAGTAGTACTCTGCTGATTTGGAGCAAGTGAAACTGCAAAGCTAAAGAGATCAGCAGTTCTTATGACATACAAGTGAGGAGACAATATATCAATTGAGACCACAAGGCAATAAAAAGTTGAGGGTCCAAGCACAAGTAAGGAAACCACAAATTTCAAAATTCTTACCTCGACTCTGCCAACAACTAGCTGGCTCATATTTGGGGGCAAATCTAAGCCTGCCAGCTGAGGAGACTGACAAGGACTGCTGAATGGCATACAATATTAGCCCTTGGTATTTGACAATGATTTTTTTAGGCATTGTTTTGTGCTCTTTGGCCAAAAACCAGAAGAAACATTTGTTGCGTCTCTCAGCATCAGACCAACGCCAGCCTAGGCAGACAAATGTGGAAGAACCTCATCCAAATCAATCATCTCTCTCTGAAGAGACAGGTACCTCAAGTAGACAGGGCCCAGAACCATGAAGCTCACCTTTATGTAACCACAGAAATCTTGTGAAACTTACAGACTAGGAAGTAGAGTGGGTCTTATTAGAGACAGGACATCTGTTTCCAAAACAAATCTAGATTGTCTGAATTTGTGTAGTTAATTCAAGCATGAAACTCAAACTAACCAGTGCTGCATGGTAGCTGCTGTACTGTTCCTTAGCAGAATATTTGAATTTTGGGAGGGGGGGAGGTTGTGGCAGTAATAAGCATGATTACTTCAGCTCTCAGAAAGCAATCTTCATTATGCATCTCAGTATTTTCACTGCATGGTGTCATGTAAACAAACAGAAAAGGAAAAAGAGCCCAGCATTGAAAAAGGAACCCTTGAAACTGTACTTTACCTTTTTTCATTTCTTTCTCCTTCTTGAAGATTTTGCCAGTCTCTTCCATGATCATGGCATCCCCCTTCTCACACAGGCTGAGAACAGAGCCTCCAGATTTAGTTGCTTCAACCACTGCACGCAGGACCCCTGGGTTCAAACACATAGCGTTGATGAATTGGAAATGGATGTGTTAATTAAAAAACAGCCAATAGCTTTGAAAGAGCCCCTTCATATATGACAAAACTGCAGTAGGAAGGTGTTTTAATTAAATTAGGGTGAAAAGTTGAACCACCAAGCAAGTACATCAAATGTGCACACATCAGACTTTTTTAAAATAAAACTGGCATCCATGGGCTGTCCTGACTCAAGAAATCCAGCAAGCACTACCTTCCTGTGATTGCAAGCACCTGGGAACAAGCACAACGACTAGGCTCATGAAGTGTTGAACTGTAGATGCCCTTGAAATCTCAAACACCTGTCCACTTCCACCTACACAGACAGCAGGGTCTGTTTACTAAAGAGTCAAGTGGAAGCAGCACTGTTCTCCCACATTCCTTCCCTTCAGAAGCCAGGGCTACAGAAAGAGGTTCAGAATTGATCCAGGAGACTCTGTGTGTCATATATCAGAGGAACAAGGGCTGCTATTGTGGGTTTCAAGGACTATTAAATATAGTTTCTCATTGGGACAGGTCACTTGGCATCAGAGCTGGCAACAGCACAGCTAAGCTACCTACCTATGTGAGTCTTACACTTTGCAGCCACCTTTCGCTTGCAGTTGCGCATAAAAGCATTTCAGAACTAATGTTTGGCTTCCTTTCATTCTTTCTTACACATCTACACCTTGTGCCGCATCAGGCGTTACAGAACATTCTATTCCCTAGTCGCAATATGCTGCACGGATCTGGTTTGGAGGTATTAAAGTTTTGTTGCTTTTCGAGAGCTTTAAAGGGCTGTGTCAGGATGCTGAGATTCCATTGCAGAATACAAGGTATGTTTCTATTTTATAAATTGTTAGAAAATATTTGATGCATGGGGCTGTTGAAGTATTCCAGCATCACATCTGTGCACCAAACTTGACTGCCTCACAATAGCGCCAGGGAAGTTCCTAGGATTATTTGAGGGAGAACAAGCAGCAGGTTTGCACATTAGTCAACAGTCAGCAGGTACAGGCACTGGGAGGCACAGCCTTCCAGATCTACAAAAAGTCTCAGAGGGGCAGTCGTGTTAGTCTGTAACTAAAAAAAGCTTTAAAAACAACAATGGTCCTGTAGCACCACTTAACCTCTGGGCTTTATTTCCCCCTCTTCTAACAAAGGGGGATAATTCTTATCTATTTCATACAGGAATTGTGAAGCTTACAATTTTGTAAAGTGTGTTTAGATCCCTAGATAAAAGGCATTTACTCAAAAATCTCTCCCCCATGTAGGAGAAATTGGGCTAAAGAGCCTACCTAATGAATTAAATTAAAAAAAAAACCCACCCTATTTCCCCATACAATCACCTTTCCATGCACTACATAAACTGTGACTTTAGAAGTGGGTTTTTAAAGTGTATCTAAAAACCATTACAAAACCAGAGTTTGCATATGCCATCATGTGAATGGGCAGCTTGAAAATGTGAAGTGTTAAAATTCACACAGGAGTAAAACAAGCAGCAATCAATATCCATTAGGAAATGGGAAAGTTACAAACCAGTTTAATAGCACTGGGCAAAGAACATCTATTAACTGTACTTTGTATTTACACAGTCCCTCATTCCAT
The DNA here is from genome assembly GCA_019425775.1 of Rafetus swinhoei. NCBI lineage: Eukaryota > Metazoa > Chordata > Testudines > Trionychidae > Rafetus > Rafetus swinhoei. Next base: position 6,864,730 of record JAFJHL010000157.1, on the reverse strand, counting down.
GAATTAAAAGCACTTTACATCATTAAATACATGTACTACACTGTCAAGAAATCAAAGAGATTTTTAGCACCCCCAGGAAAATTTAAAACCTTGCCACTATTTTGGATTTAGAATATTTTACACCTATGACGTACAGAAAAATACCGATGCATCTGACGAAGTGGGCTCCAGCCCATGAAAGCTTAACCCCAAATAAATGTGTTCGTCTTTGGGTGTCACAGGACCCCTCACTGTTTTTACAGAAAAACACTCTGATCATTTTTTACTTTCCCATGAGGCGTATCCCCTACACACCATTAAAACTGCAGGACTCAGAGTCTGTATCTCAGTGCTGTTATCCAGCTTGTAAGCATCCCAACAGGATAGAGTTTACACGTGACTGGTGAGAACCATGTTTGCAGGCCCCCCTGCCCAATCTACTAAAAATGAGCCCTCTCCCCATGCCATGGGAGCTTCAGGTTGACCCTGTTTTCAGAAGGGATGTTAAATACAGTAATTACTCCTGGCATCAATGAAATGCCAGTGGCACCGCAATACAAACAAGTCCAGAGCGATTTTTAACCAGCTGTCACTTTCCTGGAGTTACTAGTTGCCACCATTAATGATGAAGCAAAAATATAAAAAGGAAGAGGCAGAAGCGGATTTAAAAAAAAAAACAAACTAATTTCGCTGCGCCTTGGGGGCTCCGGCTCGGGCCGACTCTCCCCAGGCAGGCTCCGCTGGCGGCAGGCCCGCAGGCAGGGGCCCCCCCCAAGGGCCCCCGCTGCCTCCCAGGCCGCCCCGGCCGAGGGGGCAGGAGCGAGACCAGCGAACAAAAGGTAAAGCCCATGTGGGAGGAAGCTGGCGGCGTGCGGGAGCCGCACATGGCAAAGGCGCAGCCTGGCCATGTGGCTGCACCGCCGGGCCGGGGCACGGCGACTGGCGGCTCCGGGGATGCCCTGCTACCCCACACACACGGGCCTGACAATCCGGGGTGGATCCCCCTGGGCAGCCCGGTCTGCTGGGGCGGGGGGGGGGGGGGTATGTGCCAGGGGTGCCCAGGCGCTGGAGAAGGTCTCGGCCCTGCTCGGGGTGGGGGCTCTGCCAGCGAGGACCCCCCCGGGCACCGCGGGGGAAGGGGCAGGGGATGGGAGAGAAGCTCAGGCCACCCCCAGAGGGGTGTCCCCCTCCAAGCCCCCGAGAGGACCAGCGCTGCCCAGATCCCGCCCTAGACCCCAGGCCCGAGCCACCCCCTCAGGCCCCGGCCCCCGCCTCGGCCCCCTCAGGCCCCGCGCCCCAGGCCCGAGCCGGGCCCCCCGCACTCACGGTTGGCGATGTCGCCCCCCATCTTGTACTTGGTCACCACCAGGTCCTCGGCGATGGTCAGCTCGGCCGCCTCCTCCTCGCCCGACATGGTGGCGCCGCCCGGCCCGGCCTGGCCTCGCCCCCGCGCTGGAACCGCCGCCGAGTGAGGAGAGACCCGGCCGGAGCGAGCGAGCCGCAGAGAGCGCGGGCTCCGCGCGGGGCACGCTGGGCAGGCGAGTCCCCGCCCCGCGCCGCCGCCGGACTACGACTCCCGGCAGGCGCCGCGCGGAGGCCGCCCCGCCGCCTGGAGGACCACAGCTCCCGGCAATCGGCGCGCCCGGGCGCTCTCGCGAGAGCAGGGGCAGAGGGGCGCTCCCCGCGATGGCGGGCGGGAGAGGGGGGCGCAGTGCACACTGGGAATTGTAGGCTGGGGGCGTGTGGACTTACTCAACTTCCAAGGGGGTCTGAACTACAAGTCGCAGGGAGCTGAGGGGCTGGCATGGGGCGGGGCTCGGCGGGGAGGGGTACAAGGGACACCCCCGAGGGGGAGGGGACTATAGTGGGGGGTACCCACGGGGAGGGGAGTACACTGGGGGCACCCCCTAGGAGCTGGAGAAACCCAGGGTGCTTGCTGGGGGGAGGGGTCTAACTCAGGTTACCCCCACTAAGGCCTGGAGCTGCAGCACTGGCAGGCAAGGAAGGGGAAAGAAACTCCCTCCTCCGAGTGCCCCTTGGCATAATTGTTCCCACCCCAAGGCGGAATGAATTTTGTGATGTGCACCGGTGTGGAAGTGACGTGCCACACATCACCGTCATACTGGTGCACATCACTAAATTCACGTAGCAGGGTGTGGGGCCCAGGCTTTCTGGGAGGGGGCTCAGAGCTGAGGCAGAGGGTTGGGGCCGGTGAGGAGGGGCTCCCCTCTACTGGTCGTGGCAGTTTCGAGGCTTGGTGACAGGTATTGCTCCCCACTGCAGCCCTTAGTTCCTGTCCCACTTAATGGCAAGCTGCACAGCTGCTCAGCTTAGTGGGGAAACTTAGTCCTGGAGCTACCTCTCCCAAGCTACCCATCCTGGCCCCACCCACCCCTCATGCCAGCCCATCTCCCCTCCCAGAGCCAGGCCAACACAGATGTATCCAGGCACATGTTCATCAGCTTCATTTTTATTTTGTTTTATTAAAAAAAATTAAAACTCCAATAATGGAAAGCATAGACAACTGAAAGATGGCATGAACAAGGGCTTCTCCCACGGAGGTTTATTATGGGCCCAGCCAAACCCAGTGTCCCAGCCCTGAGAGTCCAACATGTGAGAGGAAAGCGCCAATTCCCACCCACCTGTGGCGCCAATCCGGCTGTGAGATGCACTTGGAGAAGCCCTTCTTCTGCCGACACTCACAATTTCAGAGTGAGTTTTTTGTGTTTTCAATAAAGTATGGTTCTAGTCTTTGTGGCTGCACAGAAAAGCTTGAGAGTACGAGCTCGTGTGTGACCTAAAGGCTCAGAAACCAGAAAGCAAATAAAAAAATACCACAACCCAACTCATTTAAAAAAACACAACAGAATTTGACAGCTGAATAATGATTTTTGAGCCCTTGAGATCGGTACTGCTGCCTACAGAGCCCTCCTTGACCTTAGAACATTTGTTTGCACAGTTGCAGAGGATAGCACACAACTTACAGATTCTTTATTTCACCAATGCTGTATTCACTAGGGTCGTGGTAAATAGTTACCTGGAGGTTTGTCTGTATTTGGTATCCTTTGCTCATGTCAGAGCAAGTTTGTTGGCACGGCCCTCTTTGTTAATAAATGCAGCCCCAGTTGCTACAAATGAATCAAACTGTATGCGTCTCCTTCCAAGACCAGAGCTTAAATATGCAATAGAGGTATATTTCCTTCTGATCGGCACATTCCCTGCAAACCTTGGGACTTTGTCTCAACTTGAGTCACTACACAGGCTGTTATTCCTGTGAGTGTCTGATTCTCTTTAAAACTGAAACACTAAAGCTATTTCATCCTGCAGCGGAGAGTCCCACAGGTAAAAGTATAAAGCTCAGAGATTTCTTTTCACCTTCATTTCACCAGTTCTGACACACAGCAAACAAGGACAGGAATAAAAAAATAAATACTCCCTGCTTACCAACGACATTAACCTTTACACTTTGAAAACATACAAGGAGGGGGCTTTTCTGGACAGTCCAGACAAGTCTACCGGAGGCATTGCACATGTCTTTAAAAGGACTAAATAGCACATTGGATTGGCTCATTTTGAACCTGATCTTCCTTTGCACCCATTGCAAGCTACCAAGTTTGCATGCCCTTTGCACAGGTGTAAACACCTCGAAGAGAAATTGGACCCAGTGACTTCACTAGAATTAGTCTGTCTGGAAGCAAAACCGGCATCTGCCCCTTTGAATTTAGTAGAGAGATCCAGGCCTGGAGCTACTGCCCATGCTCCGGTCTGCTGGGTGGCTTTTGGTTTGTTCTTTAGTTCTTTCTCCTTTGGAGGCTGGGAAGAAAACACAGCAAACCCCTCACCCTGTCACACTATTGACTGTTCCCATTTTAGAACCCAGAGGTCGGGGCTCCACAGGCTCTGGGCTGCTGCCTTTGAAACAAACAAGCACAGAACAGGTGGGGAAGCCTCTGGCTCGGGCTTGCTTCTACTTTTCAATCTTCCCTTCCCAACCCTGCACTCTACCCCATGGCCGGAGTGAATAGGTTTTTCTGCAGCGTTAGTGTCACTTGCCAGCAGGGGGCAGAGTAGCAGCTTTTAGAGCACGTGTTTGGCCCCAGACCTGGTCCCAGCCAGCACCGCTTCCTTAGCCCAGACCTGCAGGGTTGTGGATTAGGACTGAGACTCACGCACTTTGCCCCCCTGGTTGTAAGGGGAGATCAGGAGTCGGTGCTTCCCCACGGCTCTAGCAGGGGGGAGATGGGCTCACTGGATGTCCCCGAAGCGGCCATGCTGCGCCCCAATCTCTCAGGACAATGGGTTGGCCCCCCCGACTGCAGCAGGGAAGGGATGTGCCAGGGGTGGAGCCCAGGAAAACCTACTCCACGCTCCCTTCTGCAGGTCCTTGCAGGTCTCCGCTTTAGTCAGACATTGCTAATATCACCCATTCCTCCCGCCCATCATGTGGCTGAGCCAGGGTGGAAGCCGTGAGGAAATGCACCTGCCCCTTGCAGAACTCAGAGCAGAGGGCGACAGCCTGGTCTAATGGCTAGATGCCCCCTTTTTCCTGGCACTAGGAGCAGAACCCAGGAATCCTTGCTCTTAGTGTCACAGTCAGAGCAGGACCAGGACCCAGGAATCCTGACTCTCGTGACTCTGCTCTAACTCATAGGTAATGCTCCCCTCCCAAAGATTAAGAACGTAAGAACAGCCATACTGGGTCAGACCAAAGGTCCATCTACCCCACTATCCTGTCTGCCGACAGTGGCCAATATCAGATGCCCCACAGGGAGGGAACACAACAGGTAATCATCACATGATCTCTCTTCTGCCATCCATTTCCAGACAAACAGAGGCTAGGGACACCATTCCTACCCATCCTGGCTAATAGCCATTGATAGACCGAACCTCCATGAATCTATCTAGCTCTTTTTTGAACCCTGCTAAAGTCCTAGTCTTCACATCCTCTGGCAAGGAGTTCCACAGGTTGACTGTTCGCTGAGTGAAGAAAAACTTCCTGTTGTTTGTTTTAAACCTACTGCCTATTAATTTCATTTGGTGACTCCTAGTTCTTATGTTGTGGGAATAAGTAAAAAACTTTTCCTTATTCACTTTTTTCACATCAGTCATGATTTTATAGACCTCTGTCCTATCCCCCCTTGGTCTCTTCTTTCATTGACTTCCACCACTTTAACCAAGGAGGCCCAAGCTCAGGTAAAGTTCACTGCCATCCATGGCTTCATGTGGAAATAATTCAGAGCCCCCTAACTTGCTTTGGGGGCAGGAGACACATGCTCTACTTCCTGCAGAGGAGAGAAACAATTCAGAGCCCTTGGGCACACCCAGACCAGGACAGATACTGGACACAACAACCTGACAGAGAGCGCCGGCCCCTGTGCCTAGTGCAGAGGGCCTTTGTCAGAGGAAAGTCTTCCCAGTGCATGAGCCAAACCCGCTGCCCAGTGAGCGTGGCCAGCCTGCTGGAGCCCAGCGCAGGAACACAGCCCGTGAGCCAGGCCCCCTTGTTCCAGCGTTGCACGTGACGTGAAACACGCCACGAGGTTCAGTGCAAAAACATCAACTTCATTTCTTCACCACAGGCTTGGGGTGTTCTCCCTGCACCCCGTTGGTAACTAGCACCCCACACCTCTCATCAGGCTCGGGTGCTGGGGCGTGAGAGGAGGGGAGGCTCTGGCCACCCCCGTTTACACCGGTGTGAATCAGGAGTGACTCAGGAGGATGCAAGATCAAATTCCGGTCCACTGGCTTCTTACACCAGTGGAAATCTGGTGAAACTTGAACAGAACCTGATGCGCCAACACCTTCTGACCTGCCGCAGCCTCCAAGCTCAGCAGCACCAAGAGAGAGGGGCAGCGGCCATGAGAAACCCATGGCTGGGGGTGGTGTGTGTGTGGAGAGCTACAAGGCCGGGGCAGCTGACAGAGCCGTGGGGGCTGGCATGGGAGCCGCACATGGCTACGGGCTGCCTCCATCACTCTAGCACTGACTCCCAGCCTCTGCATGGCCCAGAGGGGGAAACTGAGGCCCAGAGCAATGAGTCTGTGATTGAGAACCCGGGAGTTCTGGCTCCCAGAGAGGTGCTTGAGCCACTCAGCTCCCTCATCTGCTCACTTCACCCCCCAGGGCCCTGCCTGGAGCAGCTCTGGGGTTCTTCAAACCCAGGTGTATGCAGCCCCCTGCTCCCATGTTGGCTGGGGAAAGGGTGAGGAATGGGTCAGCCCCCTTCTTCAATGCTTGATCCCTGGGCCCCAAACACCCCCTGAGAGCTCATTACAGGAGGCTTTCCCCATGGGGGGACGGGAAGAACACAGCCCCTGCCGCCCCTGCCCATGTCTGACCCTGAGGCGGCACGGGAGGAGGGAGGGATGGTTTGGTTTCGCAGTGGGGCAGCGCGTTGCATCCCAGTATGCAATGGCGCAGAGCCAGGGGGCACGCCCCCAGCCGGCGGCCCAATTAAAGGAGCAGTGTCTGCATCTCCCCGGGGTCCCGGCTGCCTGTAACAGGCTAGGGAAGGCAATTTGCTCCCAGCCCCCAAGATGGGCTTGTTCGGCAAAGGGCAGGCAGGCCCCGCAGCCTCAGCGGGCATCTAGAGTCCAACGGCCCTGTCCCTGGGCCAGACGGGTTGGCACCACCCTCTGCCCCCTAGGTCCGCTGGGCATCCGCCTTGGCGAACAGCCGGCTGTGCCAGTAGTCGGGGTTGTCGAAGGCACAGTCCGAGGCTTCCAGGCTCCGCAGCGGTTTCATGAAGCCGTTCTTGGGGCGGGGCGAACCCAGGCAGCCTGGGGCTGGCCCCAGGAAGGCCTCCATCACCTCATAGCCCTGCTCCTCGGCGCAGCCCTGGGGCCCAGCCGTGCTCATGCAGGTGTAGTCGTCCTGCCCGGCCCCCGGTGAACTCAGCACGCTGCTGAGGGACTGGCTGAGCTTGGGCTGTTTGTTCATGTACTCGTAATCCTCCTCGGCCCCGGATGCCTCCTGGCCGGCTGCAGCTGGCGGGGAACCCTGCATGCTGCCCAACGAGGCGCTGCGTTCTGAGCCCAAGTCCATGTACTCATAGCCCAGCTCCTCCAGGGATACCGGCCGGGGCTGCGAGGGGCGTCTGTTCATGTATTCGTACTCCTCCTCCAGGGGCCCGGCCCGCGCTGCCCGGGCCAGGCTGGCCGCTCGCTCTGTGGGGGAAGCCGACAAGCCAGCGTTAGACGCAGCTGGGGTCAGATCTGCCTCCCGGCCTCCCCCTGGGGATGGCACGAGGCATCGTGGCAGCGTCAGCGCCTGTGCAGCTGTGGCCTGTCCGCCTCACTCAGCTGTGGCCTGCCCACCTCACAGGCACAACAGGGCAGGCAGGTCACAGCGGGCTCTCCGCCCTCACGAGTCCCCAGCAAGGCAGGAGGAACCAGGTGGCCATGGGGAAGTGGGGCCGGTACTCAGAGTTCCACCTCCCACTCGCATATTCCAAGCTACAGGTGCAGCGAGTTTGCTGGGTCTCAGCCTGAGTGGCCAAGTAACTACTGTCCCCATGCGTCTGTTCATGGCAGGGAAGGCCCAGGATGCCCCCTGGTCCATGGAGCAAGGTGGGTGAGCTGGCAGAGGCAGCATTGGGTCCTGTCACTGCCTAGGCACGGAGACCGGACCCGGGGCGGCGATTACCTCGGCTGTGGCGATTCGGCATGACGTAGCCGTTGGCATCCTCCTCTTCGTCAGCGGTGCCGGCGTGCGGGGAGAAGCTCTCGCGCTGGGAGAGGTAGGCACTGTCGCCCCGGGAGCGGAGGCTGCGGCACAGGCTACCCGCCAGGGACAGCTCCTCCGGCAGCTCGCACTCCGAGGCCGTGCCCCGGCCCTCCGACGACTCTGACACCGTCCGCCCCACCGACTCCTGCCGGACCCGCAGGGTCTGCCGGGAGCCCAGCCCAGCGCTCTGGGAGATGTGGGGGAGAGAGACGGGGTCAGGAAAGGCCCCTGCTTGCTGGAGCAAATATGGGCAAGGCCCAAGGGAGTGGCTTTAGCCAGCCCCTGCCCTGCTGAGCCGCAGCCCCCTGCTAGCCCAGGCCTGGGCGCCCCTCCCCACTCCCAGCTCTGCCGGTGCCCCTCCCTCCCAACCCACAGCTACATGACACCCTCCGGCAGAGGACGTCCATAGGGTTCACGCCTTGTACGCTGCACTGGGTACCTGGCGGCAGCTGCTGAGGCCAGTCTGGTTCATGGGGATGTAGCCGGCCGGGGGGCTCAGGTTCGGGCTCTGCAATGGGAAAGAGGCAGGGCAGTGACTGTTTGGTCCAGGGCAGAGGGCTTTTGGCACCAGGACCCAGGGAGATGGCACACACTGGGCGAGGGGGGAGGAGGAGGTCAGTGCTCAGCTACGACCACAGAACCGGGTCTCATGCTTCAGGGCCCAGCGCTGCCGGGGTCAGGAAGGAAACCCCTCCCCAGCAGGGGGCATCCCACAGCCAGATGCAGTGGGGAGTCCCCTGCTCCTGAGAGATGTTTCATCTCCCCCTGGAAGGACCGGGGGGGCTCACAGGCCAAGGCAGCCGTCTCTCACCCGGGCGTAGTCGACCTGCTGCTTGGAGGCGAAGAGGCTGGTGGCCGTGTTGAAGGGGCTCAGCTCCTCCTCCAGCTCCAGCTCCAGCTCCAGCTCCTCCATGTCCTCCAGCTCCTTGTCGGTCAGGGGGGGTTCGGCGGGGGACAGCAACCCACTCTCCCTCTGTGGGAGGGAGCACCACATCAGGGGCCAGCGAGGGGCTACCAGGGCCCGGACCCTCGCAGGGTGAGCGAGCAGGCCCACCTTAACACTCGGAGGGGGGCCCGGGTAAGGGGTGGCAGACAAGACTTGCCCAGAGTAGAGGGCTCCGTCCCACACCGCCGCAGCTGAGGAGTGGGGCACGGAGTGGGTGGGCTGGGAACGCCCAGCAACAGGGCTCCCTGGGGTGCATGTGTCAGGCAGGGCAGACATGGAGGGGGGGATGGCAGATGGGGGATTTAAAAGATCATTGAACCATAAGCCAGGCAAGTCATGGGGGGGGGGGGAATGCTAGGGCCGGGGGACAGCCCTCCCCCCATGGAGAATGACCCACACACTGACCTTGATGACCAGGTAGCGGGGTGGGTCACGGGCCATACGCGTGAACTCATTGGCCAGTTCCTTGAAAGTGGGACGGACGTTCTCGTCAATCATCCAGCCTGGAGGAGGAAATGGGGGGGTGAGGTCCAGCGGGGGTGAGACCCAGCCCCCTGACACCTCCCCGCACTGTAGGCCCCACCTGAAAGGCTAGGTCAGAAGGAAAACACATGGGGGGCGGGGTACGACCTTCTAGCCGTCTGCCCAGGGCTCTGCTCTAACTCATCCCAGCCAGGGGGCTCCCAACCCTCCCCCGCCACAAGCTGTACCCCAGCTTACAATTCTCCCCCAAGACCACGGGGAAATGCTCCTCCCTTGTACCCGGGACATATTGGGTCGGTGCTGATTGCCTGGGGTGAGCAGGGGCAGAACACGTCCCTCCCATGGGCCCCATTTGGGTGCGACCTGGCCTCTGGGCAGGGCCAATCTCCCCCACAAACTGTCCCCAGGGGCTGGGACATGAGCACCCAGAGCCGGGCCCAGCCCCGCCAGCAGGGGGCGGCAGGGAGACAACGCGCCCAGCAGCAGCGACTCACATTTCACCATCACCATGTAGACGTCGATGGTGCAGATTTGCGGCTGCGTGAGCCGCTCGCCTTTCTCCAGCAGGTCGGGCACCTCGGCCAGCCGGATCCCCGCGTAGGGCTCTGCCCCGAACGTCATCATCTCCCACAGCGTCACGCCTGCCAGGACGGGGGATGAGAGCCAGGGTCAGGCCAGCGGGGGGCTGGGGGAAGGGGGGAATTCTGTGCTGGGGGGTGCAAGTGGGACCCAGCAGGGTGGGGTGCTGTGGGGAGTGGGGCAGGGTGCTGGTGAGGAGGACAGCTTCTGGCTACTCCAGCCACGGGCTGCCCCAGCCTCCTGGGGGCGATGCTCGGCAGGCACTGACCGTAGCTCCAGACATCGCTCTGGTGAGTGTACTTCCCGAAGTGGATGCTCTCCAGCGCCATCCATTTAATGGGTGTCTGCAGGATGAGAGGCGAGGAAGGAGCGTTACCTGGGCAGGGGGCACTTGGAGGGTGCTTCTGCCAATGCGGCAACGCCAGGGCCGCAGAAACCTCTGGGGCTGGATTCCAGGGGCATTGGGGCTGCTCCGATGATTGCTCTGCTCCCCTGGGAAGCAGCGCGGACCATGAATGTAGGGCGTCCCCACCCACTCTGCTTGGGGTCATGACTCATGCTGGCCAGGGTCAGTGTTCCCTCTAGCATTTTCCATTTTCCATTCCAGGTTGAATATTCTTTTGGATGGGTTGAAATTTCTTATGTGCAACACCAGAATTGAGGTAGTGTGTGCGTGCGAGTGTGTGTGTACACCACCAATACAAAACACACAGATTTTATCTACCTACCTACCTATTTATCTGTCTATCTATAGCAGTCCATATATGTGGAAGAAAATATATTAAAACAAGGGATAGTTAACAAGGAGCAATGCTCAAAAAAGAAAATTAACACTACCCTTGGAGTATATGTATCATCATCCTTTCTAACTCAAGCTAGTAAAGACACCAAAATGCATATTATCCATACATAGCTCAGCTTTAACATGCTACACAAATCTATGAGTCAACTAGAAATAGTATTTGCAAGGCAAGCATGACCAATACAATATTTACTGACACCAGGAAGGAAAGTAAAAGGCATTCACTAAGGCATATGCACTTTCTCTGGGGAATATTTAGGATTTATGCTATAAAAACAGATAAAAGTTATCCTGGTGTGTGTCACCAACTCAAAGAGGGGTAGCCGTGTTAGTCTGTAAGGGTATGTCTACACTTGCACCCTCTTTTGAGAGAGGGATGCAAATGTAGACATTCGAAATTGCAAATGAAGCCGGGATTTAAATATCCCACGCTTCATTTGCATATTCACGTTATGGCGCAATTTCGAAATAGCGCTATTTCGAAAAAAGAAACGCTGTCTAGACGCGGTTATTTCGGGAGAAAACCCTTCTTCTGAAATAACCCTTATTCCTCCTACAATGAGGTTTACCAGTTATTTTGGAAGAAGGGTTTTCTTTCGAAATAACCGCATCTAGACAGCATTTCTTTTTTCGAAATAGCACTATTTCGAAATAGCACCATAACGCGAGTATGCAAATGAAGCGTGGGATATTTAAATCCCAGCTTCATTTGCAATTTCGAATGTCTACATTTGCATCCCTCTCTCAAAAGAGGGTGCAAGTGTGGACGTACCCTAACTGAAAAAACAACAAATGATCATGCAGCACCTTAGAGAGCAATAAAACTCAAAGAGTAGAAGCCCCAGAACAAATTAACACATGGCTTCAGGGTTTGCTACATCTACACTATGAGTTTTGCCGCAAGAGCCTATGCAAATGAAGCGTGGATTAGCATTTTCTTGCACTTCATTTGCATACTCTCTTCCGATCCGTTTTTGCGCTAGGGGTTTTTGCGCAAAAACAAGCAGTGTGGATGTTTCCTTTTTGCACAAAAACCCCTTTTTGCACAAGATCCTTATCCGATCAGAGTTTTAGATATCTGCAACACTCCAAAAAATTCTGTGAAAATAATCTTTTTCTTTCCTACCTTAAGCCATTAACACCTATGTAAGCTTTGTTTGAAATGCAATCATGCAAATGTCCTCCTAACACACAACCCCCCCCCACCCCATGCAGCCTGCTTTTCCTCTCCCTCCAATCCAGCCAGCCAGGAAGGACTGCAGCAAAGGAGTTAGGACACACCAAACAAACTGCCCCCTGCCTCCACCTCACTGCACATAGGTCAGCACCCACCCCACCTACCACATGCAGTCAACCCCTTATCTCCCCCTTCCCAGGCTTTAGAGTGCTGAGTTTCTGCCTCTCTCTTCTCATACAGATGGGACTTTCCAAACTCCCTTCCCCTCTGATTTCCCCTCAGCCAATTACTCCTTCCCTCCTTCGCCTCCTCCTTCCCCCAGCCACTTATTTCCTCCTTATCTTGTTTTTTACCTGCTCAGTTTAAAGCAGGCAGCTAGCTCCATTTAGCTGCTTGCTTAGCGAAATGATGCCCCTCCCCCTGCTGGTCAGCTGAGCTCCCTGCCTGCGCAGGAGCTTTGAACTCTTGAGCTGAGCCTAGAAAACAGCTGTGCAGGTGCGCAGCTTACAGGGAACTTAGGCCAGGGTGACCCTGGCACAGGAGGACCAGCAGGCAGCCTCAGGGGACATCCTGCCAGAGTGGGCCTGAAGCTCCGTGGCCTCCAGTACGAGCATGGGGGAAGAAGAGGGGATCCCAGACTTGAGTCCCACCTTGATCTCATTGTAGAAGTATTTCTTGTCGTCAGGGTAGAGCAGGTCGGCGACTCCAAAATCCGCCACCTGCACCTGGCTGGGAGACTTCAGCAGGACGTTGCGGGCAGCCAGGTTGCGATGGACCATCCGGTGCTCCTCCAAGTAGTACATGCCCTGGGAGTGAGAGGCGGTGACCAGGGGGCAGGCAGGTGAGGTGGGGGGCTCACTCAAGTTTTATCCCAGGCTATGTCTACACTGCCAGTTTTTGCGGCAGAAAATATGCTAATGAGGGACTCATTTGCATGAGTTGCAATCTCATTTGCATATTTAAAAACAAGCAGTGTGGACGTTTCCTTTTTGCGCAAGATCGGTATACCTCCTTTTTTGAGGAAATATCCACACTGCTTGTTTTTGCGCAAAAATGGATTGGCAGAAAATATGCAAATGAGATTGCAACTCATGCAAATGAGTCCCTCATTAGCATATTTTCTGCCACAAAAACTGGCAGTGCAGACGTAGCTCCAGTGATGAGCAGCAGACTGCCCTATCTCCACCTATAGAATCAAGCTCCACCCAACTCTGATGGCATAGCTCCACCCATCACCCTAGGCTCCACCCATTGCTCCAAAGCTCCACCCACAACTACAGAGCCAGCAGGGCATGCATGCTAAAGTGGTGCAGCCTCAAGGTCCACCCACAACCCGCATAGCTCCTCCCATGGCATCAGGCTCCTCCCTCCATGGAAAAGCTCCACCCACACAGCCACAGGCTCCTCCCACCTCCCCAAAAGAGAAGAGAAGGCACTAACAGCACTGACATGTTCAGAACAACCCTCCCTTAGGATTCAGTGTCAGCACCCCAGTGGAGACGAACAGGCCTGATTCACCTTCCCTTGAGGGCAGCAGCACTTCAGGGGCAGGTGTTGGGAAGGGTTCCCCATCCAGTGTGGGAGCGGCCAACCCCCAGCCTCTGACCCTTCTCTGCTCATCTCCTCGCACCACCCAGCCAGGCCCACCTCGGGCCAAGGACACCTCCCTCAAAGCCCAGCTCTGCATGGGCCCTGCCAGCCCCAGATTGCCCCACCTCCAGGTTGGCTGGACACCAGCGTGGAGGGGATTCCCGGGGAAGCTCCATCAAGAGCGGAGGGGCAACTCACCTTGGCAACCTGCACGCACCAGTTGAGCAGAAGCTGCGGCCCGATGCTGTCCTTGTTCTTCCGCACGTACTCCAGCAGCGAACCCAGCGGCAGCAGCTGCGTCACTAGCTGCAGCTGCGTCCCGGGGCAGATGCCCAGCAGCCGTACGATGTAGGCGTGCTCCAAGCTGCCGATGGCCAACATGTGCTGCAGGGCCAGAGGGAGACAGGAGCCTGTTACAGCCTTGGCTCCGCCTCCAGCTTTGCGCTCCCCTGCGGAACTCCCCACCACTGGAATTTGATCCCAACCATGCTTCCCCATGGAACTCCCCAGCACTAGAATTTGATCCCAACCATGCTTCCCCATGGAACTCCCCACCACTGGAATTTGATCCCAACCATGCTTCCCCGTGGAACTCCCCACCACTGGAATTTGATCCCCGGCCATGCTTCCCTGTGGAACTCTCCACCACTGGAATTTGATCCCCAGCCATGCTTCCCTGTGGAACTCCCCACCACTGGACGTTGATCCCCGGCCATGCTTCCCTATGGAACTCCCCACCACTGGAATTTGATCCCCGGCCATGCTTCCCCGTGGAACTCCCCACCACTGGAATTTGATCCCCGGCCATGCTTCCCTGTGGAACTCTCCACCACTGGAATTTGATCCCCGGCCATGCTTCCCTGTGGAACTCCCTACCACTGGACTTTGATCCCCGGCCATGCTTCCCTATGGAACTCCCCACCATTGGAATTTGATCCCAACCATGCTTCCCCGTGGAACTCCCCACCACTGGAATTTGATCCCCGGCCATGCTTCCCTGTGGAACTCCCTACCACTGGACTTTGATCCCCGGCCATGCTTCCCTATGGAACTCCCCACCATTGGAATTTGATTCTAACCTCACTTCCCTGCAGAACTACCCACCACTGGGATTTGAGCCCAGCCAAATGGACATGGACTAGGGGTGATGGTGGCCAGGCACCCTCTAATGCCAGGGGGAGACTGGGGTGCACAAGGAAGGCCCAGAGGTGGGTACAGGCTTCCCCTCCACCTGGTTTCTTGTGGCACACTGAAGTGTATCATGGGATTTTAAAGCCTCTTTCTGAAGCACTGTGTATGGATAAGGCCTTTTTCTGCAGCCATATTATAAGGCCAAAGGGTAAGGCCTTCATCTGCAGACTGAAAGAACAGCCGCCATTAGCTGTCAAGCAGGGACTCACATTCTCACGTACCCTCTAAGCTGCATTACAATAGTGTCACCCCCAGGCTCCCCAGGAGACCCATCCGAAGGGCACCTGCTGTAACCAGATAAAGCTTAAAATTGGTTCAAGAAAACTCAGTGTGACAGCATCTCCTCTGGCCAGAAACCACTTCCCAAGAGTTGGGTTGTAAAATCCTCATTCTATGATTACAGCCCTCGCTTTCCCATTGTTGGTCTGTCTGATCACCGTCTGGTCTGTAATTGTTTCTGGCTGCTGTATAATTCATTTTGCCAGGTGTAAATCCATTAAGGTGGTAGGGCACGATTGGTTAGGCAATTCAGTGACATATAGTTAATTAGGCAGCAGCACTCAAAAAAGCACAACAGAACATTAACATTAACAAATCATTAACAAGGGGATCATTAACAAAGGGATAGTGAAAAAGATAGAGAGTATCTTATTGTCTGTGTATAAATCCATGGTACGCTCAGGGCTGGATTAAGGTCTTCACAGGCCCTAGGCGTACCATGGGCCTTTAAATTAGATTATATAAGGGTGAAATGCCCTCTCACCTGTACGCCTAATATCGCCCACTTCAATTTTCACTCTTGAAAGTGGTGCACTGTATGAGCAATTCATGGTACTTCAGGCTAAAATAACAGCCATGTCGATGTATACTACAATTATACTTTGGATGTACCTGATAGTTAATCATTTTAGGGGGACATAAGGAAGTGTTGCTGCTGTGACTGTATAATTTGATATAGCAGTTTTCTTTTCTTTCAAGTCCATTATGAATTTTTTTTAGCTGAACTTTTTGTAGGCCCTAAGTTTGTCCATGGGCCCTAGGCACTGTGCCTAATGGATAATCTGGCCCTGGGTACACACACATCTTGAATACTGTGTGCAGATGTGGTTGCCTCATCTCAAAAAAGATACCTGAGCATTGGAAAAGGTTCAGGAAAGGGCAACAAAAATGATGAGGGGTTTGGAACGGGTCCTATATGAAGAGAGGTTAAAAAGACTGGGACTTTCAGCTTAGAAAAGAGGAGACTCACGGGGAATAGGGTAGAGGTCTATAAAATCATGACTGGTGTGGAGAAAGTGAATAAGGACAAGTTGTTTACTTGTTCCCATAACGTAAGAACTAGGGGTCACCAAATGAAATTAATAGGCAGCGGGTTTAAAACTGACAAAAGGAAGTACTACTTCATGCAACACACAGTCAATCTGTGGAACTCCTTGCCAGAAGATGTTGTGAAGGCCAGGACTTTAACAGGGTTCAAAAAAGAGTTAGATAAATTCATGGCGGATAGGTCATTAATGGCTATTAGCTAGGTTGGGTAGGAATGGTCATTAGCCTCTGTCAGAAGCTGGGAATGGGCAACAGGGGTGGGAATTACTTGCTGATTCCCTGTTCTGTTCATTCCCTCTGGGGCATCTGGCATTGGCCACTGTTGGACACTGGTCTGACCCGATGGCCATTCTTATGTTAGGACTGGTTAGTAACATTTGAGTAAAATAAGCGGTTATGGTTGAGCTAAGCAGGACGACTTGAGTTTCACTATATAAACTAGGGCCCAAAAGGGAGTTCATTGGGAACCAACTCCAGGACGCAGCCCTAAGATCAGAGCTGCCAGATCGCCACCCTGTGCCAATGACACCAGGTGGAACCTGGAGCCTCCCCAGATGGACCTGATCCTGACTGGTTCATCTGTCTTATTTGGGGTGGGAGCACCGCACGGGACGCTTAGCATGGCTCCTCTAGTTTTGATGACTGTTGAGAAACAGAGAGTAAGTTGGAGATTACTGGGAAAGGCTCTTTTGCCGGTAAAAGACCCCGCAAACCCGCAGCGTGTCACCTGAGCCCCTAGGAACGGGCGAGAGCGGATGCCCCTGGAGCGTGGGAAAGGACAGAGAATTTTGAAACTGACGTCCTATCAGGAACCAGAGTGGATGGGCCAGTGGGCAGGGGCTACGCAGCGGGGTCAGGCTAGATGGGCCAATCACCTGGCCCCAGGTGGGGGGGCGGGGCCCTCACTCACGTCAGTGACGGCGTGGAAGGTCTGCCGGCCGCTCCGGTCCTGGATCACCTTGATGCTGACGGGGATCTTGATGGAATCTCCATCCGGGATCCAGACGCCCTGGCAGGAGAGGACCCCACAACGTAAGCAGAGCTGGGATCCCGGGGCTGCCCCGCCCCCAGCAGCGAGACCACACCCTCCAGGGCAGCTGCGGCTGCTCCGGGACAGAGGGTGCCCCTGAGCTGCCCCGTGCCCAGGACATGCTGCCACCAGAGCCCGTGCCTCAGTCCCCCCAAGCTGCAGCTTCCCCCTCACCTTGTGCACTGTCCCGAACACGCCCGACCCCAGGACCTTCAGCTTCCTCAGCTCCGTCTCCTTGAAGATCCGGGCCAGCACTTTGTTGGCTTTCTCGCTCGGGTCCAGGGGCTCAAGGCTCTGCCCCGGGGAACAGAGATAGGTCGAACCAGCACTGGGGCCAGCTCCTCCTGGACCCCCTGCTGCATCAGTGCTCCCTGCCCCCCCGGCAAGGGCCCCTGGCTCCCAGAGAAGTAGCAAACCCTCCCCCCTTCTCATTTGTCTTCAGTCCCAGGTCAAGACTGAGGGGCTCTGTGCAGGGCTGGGGGAGCCCAGGGCTGGGCTGGCAGGGGGCAGGAGTGAGGGGCACCGGCAGGGCTGGGGGGAGCCCAGGGCTGGGCTAGCAGGGGTCAGGAGTGGGGGGCACCGGCAGGGCTGGGCAGGGGGCAGGAATGAGGGGCACCGGCAGGGCTGGGGGAACCCAGGGCTAGGCTAGCAGGGGGCAGGAGTGGGGGGCACCGGCAGGGCTGGGGGGAGCCCAGGGCTAGGCTAGCAGGGGGCAGGAGTGGGGGGCACCAGCAGGGCTGGGGGAGCCCAGGGCTGGGCTAGCAGGGGGCAGGAGTGCAGGGCACCAGCAGAGGAGCCCTTTACTCTCCTAGCACAACCTTCCCTTCTGCCCCATCACCCAAGCGTGCTGTAGGCGCGAGAGCCTTCCCCATCCGCAGCTCCTGAGTCTCTCCCCTGCGGGGCAGCCGGGAGCCGTGCTCACAAGGGGGCTGGCAGGGGGCGCCTCACCTCTCCCCTCTCCAGGTATCGGCGCATCGCCCGCTTCTTTTGGATCTTCTTGCCACGCCAGTAGAGGAGAGTGAGCAGGAAGCAGGAGCAGAAGACGAAGAGGCAGCCCACGACCACCATGGCAATGACTGTGGGGTTTTTCCTGGGGCGCAGATGCGAGGAGTCAGCCGGAGCCAAGGGCTGGCGTGATCCCACAAGCACCCCAGCCCCACCCTTGTCCCCAAGTGGCGTCTCTGCCCCTCCTGCCCATGGGACTGGCCTGGTGGAGGCCCACTGTGGAGGGAGTGGGGAGAGGGGATGTCAGGGACCACACGCCAGCTGGAGGTGGCCCCCTCTGCCATGTCGGCCTGGGGGACCCCAGATCTCTGGAATGGTCATGGGGCTGTTCCCACAGAGGCTAGGAGCGGATGCTACAGGGCAACTGGGGAAGGGGAGTGAGCCCAAGAGATGGTCCAGCCCCACCCTCAGCAGCTGGTTCATGCCATGCCAGCATCCAGGCGAGGGGGCCTGGCATGGTGGGGAAGGGGGATTGAAGCTGTGTCTAGTGATCTGGCTCTCCTGGGTGCCAGGCAGGGTGCCCCGGGACAGCCCCAGAACAAGGCAAGACCCCCTATGCTAGCCAGGATGGGCCTGCACCCTGGGAGTACCAGCTAAGGCTGGGATGAGAACTGTTAAACTCAATCCATGCAGGAGCCCAGTCCCAGCCCCACCCGGATCAGGGTGTCGGTATGGACAGGCCCTTGCCTGGCCTGTAGCTGAGGGGCCCTCGGGCTGGGGTCAGAGCCCCACAGAGCAGCAGCCAGCTGGGACAGGTACCTGATGACGGGCAGGGGATCTCTGAGGCAGTCTTGGAGCTGTGGCCCGAGGCACCTGCAAGAGACAGAACTCGCTGATCACCCCACAGATGGACGGGAGCTGCAGACAGCATCAGGGTTAGGGGAAGGAGGGCAGAGCAGGAGAGGGGCTGGGAGCCAGGACTCCTGGGTTCTCTCCCTGCCTTTGGGAGGGGAGTGGGAGCTAGTGGTTAGAGCAGGGGTTGCTGGGAGCCAGGACTCCTGGGTTCTCTCCCTGGCCCTGGGAACCACACAGAGATGGTTCTTGGGAAACACCTCCAGCACAGATGCTCCATGTGCTACCACCCCGTGCCCGCCCCCCCGGGGCAGTGCCTCCCCAGATGCCCCTTTCACAGCCCCCCCAACAGTCTCAGGAGCCAGGAGAGGAGCTGCAGCCGAGCCCCAAGCCCAGTGCCTGGTGGGGAAGGGGGGTGTCCTTTGCCCCTCTCCCCACATCCCTCCCTCCATGTCCAGCCCTGCAGACTCCCCACAGCTCAGCCGTGCAGGGAGGTCCGGGGCGCAGCTGGGCTGCAGGATCAGGGCCCCCCTCACCCCTGCTGGGGCCTGCTGCTCTCACCCCTGTGTGCAGTTCTCATGGCAGGGGCGGCACTCGCGGTTGGCATCCGGGTACTTGTAGATGGGCCCCTTCTCGCCCAGGATGCCCTTGGGGCAGCTCTCCACGCAGTGCGGGCCGTCCTTGTACCGGGCACATCGCACGCAGGCTTCTGCGCCCTGGGGGGGGGCAAGACGGAGTCAGAAAGGGGCTGGGATGGACCCTGCCCTTCCAGCACCCATAACCCCTTCTGGCACCCCCTAGAGCAGGGGTCAGGCCCCATTCCCTGCTCTCCTGAGCCAGACAGCCCCTGCCCTGGGGCTGGGTGGGAGCCAGTGCCCCCTAGAGCAGTGGTTCCCAAACTTTTCGGCATTTTCTTCACGAGTTGGGAAATCCTAAGGTTTGGAAGGAGGGCTTTGGGTGTGGGGAGGGGTGAGCGGTGCAAGCTCTGGGAGGGAATCTGGGTGCAGGAGGAGGTGGAGAAGGGGCTGCTGGCTCAGGAAGGGGGCTTCAGGCTGGAGAGTGTTGGGGTCTTGTGGACGTGAGGGTGCAGGAGTTTGGGTTGGGGTCTGTGAGGGGCTCGGGGCAGGGGGGTTGGGAGTATGATGGGCACAGGACACAGATTTGCAGTGTGTGGATTGTGCAGTAGTGTTGTGGCAGAAGACTGGGGATGTGAGAGGCTCAGGACAGGCGGTTCCGGTGTACGATAGGCTCAGGGTTGGGGGGAGGGTGTGGGGATGCAGGGGTGTTATGATGCTGCAGCCAGATGGGGGCTTGGCCCCAATTGGGGGCTTGTGGGCCAGCCTTCATTTTTAAATAAAATATGTCCAACACAAACGTTTCAGCATTGTCTTTATTTATGGGAGGGGCGGGGAACCTGCTTTGGGTCAGGGGTCACTGACCCACAGAAAAATCAGTCAGGGACCACACAAGTGAGATGCAAAAAAACAACCCCTCCAAGCCCCTCTGATGTGGCCCCAACTGAGAAACCTCCTTCCCCTAGCCCCATGCAGGGAGGGGAGGTAGGGCTGAGGTTCAAGGCTTCAGGCCAGATTAACTCTTAATTCAGGGTAAGTGGAATTTGTGGGCCCCTCTACACACTGAGGTGGGGCCAAAAATGAGGGTTCCAGTGTGTGGGACAGGGGATCCAGTGTGCCAGTGAGTGGGATAGGGATGGGGTGCAAAATCTGGGTGGAAAATAGGGGTGCAGGAGCAAGCTGGGGTGGGTGTCTGGCCGGGAGGGGGCAGGAGCAGGGTGCTGGTGGAAGTCTGGCTAGGAGGCAGAGGCAGGGTGCTGGTGGTGTCTGGGCAGGGTGCTGGATGGGTCCGGCCAGGGTGCTGGTGGGGTGGCCGGGGGGGCCTTGAGCAGGGTGGGCCCTGAGCAGGGTGCAGGGGGGGGTCTGGGCAGGGGCAGGGTACTTATGGGGGTCTGGGTGAGGGGAGGGGACAGCTAAGCTGGTACCTGGGGGTCCCGCAGCTGTGCACCAGGTCCGGGGTCTCAGGAAGCGCGTGCTCAGCTTCCCCCCTCCCCAAACAGCCGGGCTATGTCTACACTCGCGGCTTCTTGTGCGAGTAATATGCAAATGAGGCTAAGCGTGGAATATTGCTGAGCCTCATTTGCATACCTATTGAGCCACCATTTTTTTCAGAAGAGGCTCTTGCGCAAGAAGGAGCGTCCAACTGCTCAGCCAACCGCGCGGGGAGCGAGGAGCAAGGCGTGCGCTGCCTGAGCAGTTGGACTTGGCGCGGACCCGGGACTCCCCCTCCCCCTCCCCCCCGCGTCCCGCGCAGGAAGGCAGCAGGCGGAAGGAAGTCACCAGTACACAACAGACCCGGCTTTTCAGGAAGCACGCTGGCTGTTTGGGGAGGGGAAGCAGCGCACCATTTCCTGAGATGCCGACTCTGGCGTGCAGCTGCTGGACTCCCCCCCCCCCCCCACGCCCCAGGAAGCCGGTGCTACCTCCATTTTTGCAGGAGGTAACGCCAGCACGGGCTTTTTCTTGGGAGGAGATTGACGGGGGCGCTGGGTCGCCTCGCGCCCCCCTGGAATTTCTTCACACCGCACCCCCCAGTTTGGGAACCTATGCCCTAGAGGAAACAGGCCCCGTCCCCCATTTCCCGCCCCGCCCCGCCCCGGAGGAGAAAGGCCCTGCACCAGCACCGCACCGAGCCATTGCAGGTCAGGTTGCCCTCCATCCACTGGCACTCTGAATGGCACTGGTAGCATTCGCCCCCGCGGGCATACTCCCGGGTCTCCCTGCACGACAAAGGGGGTGGGTGAGTAGCGATGCCTCCCAAGGGCCTCACATTTCTCCTTGCCCCCCACCCCCATCTTTCCACACAGGCCCCCCTCCCCCAGTCCTCCTCACCCCTGGTAGAAGTGGCAGGTGGCCACACAGGTCCCTTCCCGGCTGTAGTTGCGGCAGGAGACGCACTGGTCAGGACCGGGCCCCCAGCAGCCGTTGCTGGTGCAGAGCGGGTCGCACACCTTCCCTTCTTGCACTGCAGGGGAGCCAGGGCTCAGCACCGGGGTAAGCTCCCGCAGACCCCCACCCTCCTCTGCTCCCCTCTCCCACCCAGGGTCTCATGCGCCCCCAGTCCCATGCCAGATCCAGGGATGGAGCTCAGGAGTCCTGGCTCCCAGCCCCCCTAACCACTAGACCCTACTTCCCTCCCAGATCCGGGGTAGAACCCAGGAGTCCTGGCTCCCAGCCCTCTGTGCCCACCTCTCCCCCGCTAGACCCCGCTGCTGCCCCCGCTCACCGCACTTGCTGCGGGGCTTGTTGTTCTTGATGTCCAGGTCGCTCTTGCGGCGGGACAGCAGGGTCCAGTTGACCGTGTGGTGGTAGCAGAGCTGCCGGTTCTCGGTGATGTACACCTTGCCCGCGCTGACCTCCCGCAGCGACCGCAGCCCCAGCGAGGTCACGTTCAGGTTCTTCATGATCAGCAGGGAAAAGCCGCGGCTGGGGATGGAGGCGCCGGGTCAGCCCGACGGCGCGGGGGGCTCTGTTCCCAGGACCGGGGGGCAGGGCCGACGACCTGGGATCCCGGGTGCTGCTTGGGAAATGGACCCTCCCATCCCGCTAGGAACGGGGCTGAGTTTCAAACGGGGCCACCGACAGGGGCCAGCTCTTAGTCCCCAACCAGCGGCTCCATCCCCTTCCCCCGCCCTCCTCCCTGCCCTGAGCCACAGCCCCGCTTGCAGGGACACCGATGCTGCTGGGCAAGGGGCTGGGAGAAAGCTCCCCCATGCTCTATGGGTCAGGGAAGCCCTTCCCCTCCCGGGCGGGGTTGGGCAGGGCTGGGGGGGGGGTGTCTCACTTGTACAGGCTCCGGCCCCCGATGGTGATGAGGTTGGAGAAGACGCTGAAGTTGTTCATGTGCTTGGGCCATGACTGGATGTTCAGATAACCTGGGGGGGGGGGAGCAGCCAGAGAGTCAGAAATGCCCCCCCTTCTTCTTCAGCCCCCTCCAACACTGCTCCCTCCCCAGGCACCCAGGGCCCGCCACCCAGGTCACAGAGCCGTTCAGGAGATGTCAGGCCTGGCCTGGCTCTATATAGGCTCATGGGGATTCCTGCCCCCCACCCGCCACGCCCCTGCTCTGCCCCACCAGCCCTGCCCACTCCTCACCCGTGATCTCCTGCACTGTCCGGAAGACATTCAGCTTCTCGGGGTCCAGGGCAGAGATGTTGTGCCAGGGGTCCCTGCATGGCGGGGAGGGGAAGGGAACAAAATCCAGACACCGTCACAACCACTGGCCCAGCTGAGCCCAGCTCGGCCAGATGGTACCGCTGTGCCCTGGGTGTCAGGGCTGGGCAGTAGGGGGCGCTGTGATGCAGGGAGGGGGCAGAGGGCAGCAGGGGGCGCTGTCCCCTGAGTGCCAGGGCTGGTCACTAGGGGGCGCTGTGCTGCAGGGAGAGGGGCAGTGGCCAGCAGGGGGCGCTCTCCCCTGGCTCTCAGTGATGGCCCCCATGCCCCAGAGCACCATAAGACCTGAAACCGAAGCCCAGGCCTCCCGGGGCTATTAAATCTCTCACTTGCCCCTTGACCTGCCAACCTGGCCAGATCCCCCCTCCCGAATCCCTGCCCTTCCAAGGGGTACAGCGTCCCTGCCCCAGAGCCCAGCCCTGAGTCACCAGCATGGCAGGGCTGGCTGAGCCGGCCCAGGGCAGCACTGCTGTGCGGGGGCGAACCAGCTGCTGGGTCCCGGCCCAGAGGGGGCTGCAGCAGCGTGGCTGGCGGAGGACTCTTTCCCCATCCCACAGCCTCCCCATGGATGCCGAGGGGCTGCAACTCACCCCTCCAGCCCGGTGATGAGGAAGTCCAGGTTGCCAAGGATCTTGGTGCAGTTGACGAACTTGTCGATGTTGCTCGAATCGACGGTCTGGTATTTGCTCCCAGCGCCCGTCCCTTCGCAGGCTGGAAGGCAGGAGGGGGAGGGAAGGAGCCACATGAGAAGCCTGCAGAAGTGCCTGGGCCATGCCCCCCCCCCCTCCCATGCAGCCAGTTCAGGGGACTCCTGGGCTCTGCCCCTGGCTCCGGGAGGGGAGGAGGGTCAGCGCTGGAGGCCGGACTCCTGAGTTCCTTCAGCATCAGCCTGTGTGTTACCCCCCCCCTTGGTGGGGCTATGCCACAACCCGCGTTAGAGCAGGTCCCCAGAGACCAACACGGCACCCGCCAGCGGCGTCCGAGCCGCCCCGGGCCCCCAGGTACCTTTAGGGCAGAGTCCAGAGCACGGCTCACACATCTTGAGGCCATTCTTCTCCACCTCCATCTTATCGTTGGGACAGGCCCGCACACAAGAGCTCTGGTCCACCACGAAGTTATCTGCAGGCAGGGGGAGTGGGTGACCGGAGAGCTTACAGGCAGGGGAGGGAGGGCAGAGCACCTAGTGGTTGGAGCGGGGGAGAGGGGGGTGTCTGGGAACCTGGACTCCTAGTGGGCTGGTTGTGTGCCCTCAAGGCAGGCCACACCCACCAGGCTCTGTGCCTCGGTTTCCCCCAATGGCTTTAATAAAGCTGCTCCTTGGTGTGTGTGGAGGGAAGGGGCATACTGAGAAGGATCATTCCCTGGTGACTTCCCGGCCCCGGATGGATGGTGTGGGGCACTGCTGGGGACCCTGGCGGAGCAGGGCCACTCTAGGGCTGTGAGCTGTGGGTGGGATCTCACAACAGGGCCTAGTTACCTCTCCCCCAGGGAAAGGTCTCATTAGGGAGCAGGATTAGGGATGTCACCCCTCCCAGACTGGCTGGAGATCAATGCCGATTCTGCTACTGAAACCAACCTGGGAGATTTTCATAGGCCAAAGTTCCAGAACCCACACTGCCCCCCCCCCCACATGCCAACCCCCTGGTCCAGCCCCGAGTCCCTCCCACACCCCAACCCCTGCCCCAGTCCCTCCTGCACCCCAACCCCAGCCCTGAACCCCTCCTGTACCCCGACCCCTGCCCCAGCCCTGAGCCCTCCCACACCCCAACCCCTGCCCCAGTCCCTCCTGCACCCCAACCCCAGCCCTGAACCCCTCCTGTACCCGACCCCTGCCCCAGCCCTGAGTCCCTCCCGCACCCCAACCCCTGCCCCAGTCCCTCCTGCACCCCAACCCCAGCCCTGAACCCCTCCTGTACCCCGACCCCTGCCCCAGCCCTGAGTCCCTCCCGCACCCCAACCCCTGCCCCAGCCCCTCCTGCACCCCAACCCCAGCCCTGAACCCCTCCTGCACCCCAGCCCCTGCCCCAGCCCTGAGCCTCCCACACCCCAACCCCTGCCCCAGCCCCTCCTGCACCCCAACTCCCAGCCCTGAACCCCTCCTGTACCCCAACCCCTGCCCCAGCCCTGAACCTCTCCTGCACCCCAACCCCAGCCCTGAACCCCTCCCGCACCCCAGCCCCCTGCCCCAGCCCTGAGCCCTCCCACACCCCAACCCCTGCCCCAGCCCCTCCCGCACCCCAACCCCTTCCCCAGCCCTGAGCCCTCCCACACCCCAACCCCTGCCCCTGCCCTGAGCCCTCCCACACCCCAACCCCTGCCCCTGCCCCTCCCACACCCCAACTCCCAGCCCTGAGCCCTCCTGCTCCTCAACCCCTGCCCCTGCCCTGAGCCCCTCCCACACCCCAACCCCTGCCCCAGCCCTGAGTCCCTCCCACACCCCAACCCTCTGCCCCAGCCCCTCCTGTACCCCAGCCCCTGCCCCAGCCCTGAGCCCTCCCACACCCCAATCCCTGCCCCAGCCCTCCTGCACCCCAACCCCAGCCCTCCTGCACCCCAACCCCAGCCCTGAACCCTCCCACACCCCAACTCCCAGCCCTGAACCCCTCCTGTACCCCGACCCCTGCCCCAGCCCTGAGCCCTCCCACACTCCAACCCCCTGCCCCATCCCCTACTGCACCCCACCCCTTGCCACAGTCCCTCCCACACCCCAACCCCCTGCCCCTGCCCCAGCCCCTAGTGCACCCCAACCGCCAGCCTGGCGAAATGAGCAAGGGCGGGGGAGAGCGAGCAGCAGGGTTGGGGGATGGAGCGAGAGGGGGCAGGGCCTCAGGGTAGGGGTGTTTGGGTTTGTGCAATTAGACACTGAGCAACCCCCAGGCAGGATGGCTGAGAGCTACACCCCCCCCACCAAGGGAGAGATCAGTGTGTC
The DNA here is from genome assembly GCA_019425775.1 of Rafetus swinhoei. NCBI lineage: Eukaryota > Metazoa > Chordata > Testudines > Trionychidae > Rafetus > Rafetus swinhoei. The sequence goes on along the minus strand of JAFJHL010000157.1, from coordinate 6,838,929 downwards.
CCCGTGAAGCCCCCCGGCCCTGGCTCACGTGGGCAGCTGGTGACGCAGATGCCTCCATACTGGTACTTGGTGTCGGGGTTGGGCTCCAGCTGGAAGGTCAGTTTGTTGTAGATCAACGGCTGGGGGCACAGGGGGACGCAGGCCCCGCTGTCGTTGAAGTGGCGGCAGGCCTGGGGGGGGCAGAGTGTCAGGGACCCCAGCACATGGGAACAGACACACAGACTCCCCCTCCTCCCCCGACTATAGACAGGCACCCATCCCCCCAGCACAGAGAGACGGACAGATACCCACCCCCTCCAGCACAGCCCCTGCCCTCTGCCTGGGGGGCATACAAAGCACTCTGTTTGGCAGGGGCCACCCAGCCCAGACACACAGTGCCCCCTCTCCCCCAGCGCGGACACACAGCGCCCTCCCCCCACAGCACAGACACACAGCACGCCTCCCCCCTCAGTGCAGACACACAGCGCCCCCCCCAGCCCAGCCAGCGCCCCCGGGGACGTACGAAGCACTCGGTCTGGCGGGGGCCAGTGCAGCCCCCCGCACACTCGTCGTGGCAGCACTCGCTGGGGTTGTGCCCAAAGCAGCGCCCGTTGCACTGGGGGGCGCAGATGGTCTTGGTCACTGCGGGGAGCAGAGTAGACAGGTGAGGGGGGGGGCTGGGTCCGAGCACCCTCCTCCCCCCAGAGCTCTGCCCCTGCCCCCCATCCCAGAGGGAACAGGAGCCCTGGGCCCACGGCCTGTCCAGGGGGATTCACACCAGCCTCCCCCAGCCCCAGGATACCTGCCCCCTGGCTGGTCCCCAGGCCCCCTCCCCAGTCCCACTGCTACCCCTGCCCTGCCCCAAGGGGATTCAGCCCCCAGCCTGTGATTTTCTGGTCTCTCTTTGCTAGGCAGGGCCCCCCCTCTGGCTCCCGGCCCTGCCTGCCGCCCGCCCCCCTTGCTGGGCCAGCTCCAAGCAGGTACCCACATTTTTGGCAGTCCCCCGGGTTCGGGCCCCAGCAGTGTCCGTCACAGCTCTCATGGCAGGGGGCGCCTGGGGGAAGAGAAACGCCCCACATCAGAGAGGTGCAGAGGGGACAGGGTTATGCTCCAGAGCCCTCGCAAGGGGCAGGCTGGGTGTGCAGGGCAGAGCCCTGCTAGGATGTGTGTGCGTGCGTGCGTGCGCGCGCCAAAGCAGGGCTGCAATGCAGGACAGGGCTCAGATCCACCCTGACACCTCCCCCCTCCAAACTCAGCTTGTTAGCAAGTGCCCGGTCGCCCCGTCGTCACCACCTGCCCCTTTGGGGAGCCACGCCCAGCAGAAGCGTGGCTGGAGCCTCACAGCGAAGGGGCTGGGAGCCAGGACTTCTGGGTTCTGTCCCCAGCACTGAGAGGGGAGTGAGGTCTAATAGGTAGAGCAGCATTCTCTGTTCCTCATTCCAGGCTGGGCCAGCCCCATTTTCTGCAGCAGGGAGCCCTGCCAGGCTCTGTTTGCCTTGGGAAGGTGTTTTGGACACTGGCGGTTAAGGCTAATATTTGCATGGGGGCGGGGTGGGTACCCTGCCCTGCAGTGCAGGCAGCACAGGCTGGGTTAGGCCCTTGGGACAGAGGATCGAACGCATCCAGGGGTGCAGCTGGGTCCCGCCTTTATCCCCGTTCTTCTCCGATTCTGGAAGGCCCCACCTCAGACCCCAGGGTCCTCCTGTGCCAGGTGCTGCACAAAGCAGGGCAGGAGACTCCCCAGGAGCCCAGGGAAACAGAGGCAAGGTGAGGGTGGAATGACTTGACCAGGGTCGCCCAGCAGGTCAGTGGCAGAGCTATGAATAGCCCCTTCCCTGCCTCTCCTGAGCTCCGGCCCAGCCTAACTGGCCAATTCTGTGCCCATGATGGGACCAGCCTGGCATTGGCCCCTGCAGAAACCAGGGCAAACCTGCAGCAGGACAGCTCCCCCAAAAGGAGCCTAGAGCCTTGTTTTGGGGGGGGGGGGAGGGCACCAACGCAGACTTGGGCTCCCAGCACCCACTTCAGACGCTCTGTGTCCCGCAGGCAAGAGGGCAGGGAGGAGCGGAGGGGAGCCAGGATGGGGCAGTGGGGGGAGGGGCTCTTAGCAGGAGATCAGGGTGGGGGTGCGGGCGGAGCAGATGGAGAGCAATTGGAGACTGGAAGGTGAAGATTCCTGGAGCAAGTGGAGCCAGGGCCCAGGGGCAGCCGCAGGTGGGACAGGCAGCAGGGCCACGGCCGGGCCCCCCTAGTTTCTCCTCCCGCCCCGGACACTCACACTGCTTGCCGTTGTCCCCGACCACCAGGTCGACGTGCTGGTTCCGGATGATGTCCCTCCACTCGATGGTGTCCACGTGGCACAGCTGTTCGTTCTTCTCGATGTAAACCCCGCCCGCCAGGATCTCTGCAAGGCAAGGACCCGCTGGCACCGGGCTCTGCCCACAGTCCTGCTGAGCCAGGGTGCGGACTCCGGGACTTGGGGGGGACACAGAATGGGGGGCTGCTGTAGAGTGGGGGGCCCTGCTGAGCCAAGGTGCAGACTCCGGGACTTGGGGGGGGACACAGAATGGGGGGCAGCTGTAGAGTGGGGGGCTTGTGCTGCCATGGCAGGGGAGGGACAGAGCCGGGGGTGTGTGTGTGGGGCTGGACACACTGAGGGGGGGCCCCATTCGCACCCCTGGGCCCACAGTTCACTGGGGCTTACATCTGGCCATTCTGCACCCCCTTCTCCTCCCCCCCCGGCATAGGCCAGTGGCCCCCACCCCAGAGGGGGTTTCCAGCGCCAGGAGACAACTCCCTGCCAGCTCCACCCCGGCCGGGTTGTTTTGACAGCCAGAGTGGGGGCGGGTGGGGAGGGCAGCCGGGGCAGGCTGGGCACACCCCGCAAAGCCTCCCTCTTGGGCGGGGTGGCAGGAGCACACCGCTCACAAACAGCCACGTGCTGCAAGCGGGGCAGGCCAGGGTGCAAGCCAACGGCAGCCTCCCCCCGGGACCTGCCCCCGCGTGCGAACGGCTCCCCCCTGCCCCGGCGCCTGCAGACGGGGCCACAACAGGCTCCCCAGGTAGTCGAACGTCCACGCCCCTCCCAGAAGCCCCGCCCTCCCGGGCTGCCAGGACGGGATACGCTGGGTGTTTGGCTGCTGATCTTTGCAGGGACATGGTAAGGAGTCCAGGGCTCCCCTCCAGTATCCCAGGGGGCTTTGCAAAATGCACACCAGGCACGGGGCCAGCCCAAGCCCCACACAGAACCTGTTCGGAGCGAGATCAGGGCTGTGTGTGGAGCCAGCTCAGGCTCGCCTGCGTTATGAGGAAGGCTCATTCCTTCCCTGCTCCCAGAATGCAGCCACCTCTGGGGTGGGGCGACATCTAACGGCCGCTGTCCACAGCGAAGGGATGAGAAAGCCAGCCAAGAGCTGGACGAGATTCGGAAGGGAGCCAGGATCTCCAACCCTGACCTCCCCACAAGCTCATCTGAAATGCCGCCCAGCAGCCCTTCTCCTGCCTACGCTGTGGGGTCAGCCCTGCCCGCAAGGGGGCAGCGCCTCCTACAGAGCCGCTGCCCTGCTCCCGGCTACACAGCGTCCCCTAGTCACCGTCCAGCCCTGGCCTAGCCTGACTCTGCTGCCACAGCCAAGACAGATTTGACCTTGGAGCTGCCTGCACCCCAAACTGTTCACCTGCTTCTGTCCTGTCACACGGCTTGGCCCCAGCCCATCCGAGGGCTGGGAAAGGCTCATAAACCCTCTCCTAGGAGCCGATAAGGGGATTGATTACCTGTCCCTCCAGCCCATTGGCCAGGAGCACCCATAAAGCTCCCAAGGCCCTGGACTTTCACCCCCGAACCCACTGGGAGGGCACAGGTCAGCCATGTGTTCTCAGATAGGCAGGGGGAGGGGCAGGGGCTGGCCAGGAGAGCTTGTGGGTTGGAGGCACGGTGCAGAGCATGACACCTGGAGGTCACTGGCTCAAACTCAGCCCCATGATGCCAGGGACCCCGCCCCCAGTTTACATCACAGCCCCTGTATCGGCTCCCAGGCCAAGCACCACGAACGGGGCACAGAGCCCAAACTCCCCGCTGGAGAGAAAGGACCCTCATAAGAATGAAGCTCAAATCTGACTCAACCCCCAAATCCCCCCCCCAGTGGAGCCTTGACCCCCCAAATCAGAGAAGTGCCGGAGACACCAAGGGACCCACTAGGGACTTGGCTTTTGCTATTAGATGGGAGGGAGCCAGAGACCACAGTGATGGGCAGCAGCAGCATAAGACCTCCGATCCTGCAGATAAACACGCAACCTCGGTCTCCAGGGGCATCGCCCCAGCCCTGAGCTCCCAGGAGCAGATTCGCTGGTGCTTTGGGTAAGAACAGAGGGAACAGCCCCCGTATCCTGGCCAAAGGCCAACACGGTGGAGGTGGGGCGGGGAACAGTCTCCTATCCAACATCCCCCCCAGCAGCCTCATGGGCTGCTTGCATCTTCCTCCGGAGCAATCGGTCCTGGCCACTGCCTGGAGACAGAGACACCGGGGAAGAGGCTCTGAGCCACTCTATTTTCTGCTGCAGCTGCGCAGCATTGCTGTGAGCAGCTCCCGCCGCTGGCCACCCCAGAAGTGGCTGCATTTTGCCAGTGGGGTGGGCGGGGCAGGCAGGGGGAGCTCCACAGGGCATTCGAACTGGAGCCTGCGAGGGATTCTCTCCTCCCTCCCGCGGCGTGCAGGTAAACAGTGGCCAAGGGTGAGGTCATTGTGTTTATGTGGAGACTAGGCGCTTCCTAAACACACCCGTCTCCTGCCAACGCGGCCCGGCCCTGCCCTGGGATGGCAGCAAGGCAGGAGTCTCTTCACAGACTGCTCCACCAGCCGGGGGCGGGTTTTTGCATCAGACGCTGCTTGTGCAGCCTGGTCGTCTGTCCAGCGGGGTGAGAACGGCCCAACTCATGTCACGCGTGGGGGGGGGGGGAGCAGTGGACTCACCCGTGAGCTGGTTGAAGCCCACCTGGCGCAGGGCGTGCGTGGCGTTGGTGTGGTAGTTGAGCAGCACGAAGAGGGCGTATTTCTCCTCGTAGAGCTGGGTCCCCCGGATGACGCGCAGGCTGCGCAGGGGCAGGTCCGTGAAGACGTTCATGGCAATGAGGACGTAGCCCGTCACTTCCCGGATGGTCTGCGGAGCAGGGGAGGAAAATGTCATGAGCGCCCACCGTGCCCAGACCTCCCCAGTCCCCTCGGCCGGGGCCTGCCAAAGGCAATCTGCCCCTGCCCGGCCCCATCCAGGACCCAGGACAGACAAAGGGCGGCTCGTTCACAGGGCTGGGTCGTGGAACAGACACCCAGGTTACTTGAACACTGCGTGCGGATGTGGTCGCCTCATCTCAAAAGAGATCGCTTGGCACTGGAAAAGGTTCAGAAAGGGGCAACAGAAATGATGAGGGGATTGGAACGGCTGCTATATGAAGAGAGATTAAAAAGACGGGGAGTTTTCAGCTTAGAAAAGAGGAGACCAAGGGGAGATATGATAGAGGTCTATAAAATCATGACAGGTGTGGAGAAAGGGAAGAAGGAAAAGTTACTGACTTGTTTGCATAACATAAGAACCAGGGGTCACCAGAGAAATGAATAGGTAGCAGGTTTAAAACAAACAAAAGGAAGTTTTTCTTCATGCAACTCTCAGCCAACCTGTGGAACTCCTTGCCAGAGGATGTTGTGAAGGCTAGGACTTTAATAGGGTTCAAAAAAGAGCTAGATCCATTCATAGAGGTCAGGTCCATCACTGGGTATTAGTCAGGACGGTGTCCCTAGCCTGTTTGTCAGAGGCTGGGAATGGGTGACAGGGAAAGGATCACTTGATGAGTCCCTGTTTTTTTCACTCCCTCTGGGGCACCTGGCATTGGCCACTGTGGGCAGACCGGACACTTGCCTAAACGGAACTTTGGTCTGATCCAGTCTGGCCGCTCTTATGGTTGTTTTCAGTGCTTGGGAAAGGTGCTGCCAACCTCTGTGTATTGACAGAGCAGGGAGAAAGTCCTCTGCAGGCCCACGTGAATGCATGCCCGTGTGAACGCACGCCCGCCACCACATCTGAGCAGCCTGCAATGGCCCCCTTCATGCTGCAGCCAGCTCTGGTTGGTTTCACTCTCCAGAGTCAGCAGCTGGGAAAGGGACTCAGGGCTCTACCAGCTTAAGGCCTTGTCCACCCTTGGGGGGGGGGGAAGGGCGTGTTGCACCAAAGGATCCAGGAATTCACCTGTTTCCCGGTTCCGGGGCCCAGCTCTGCGGGTCAATAAAAGGAGAGGCAGAGGATGCACTTCAGTGCACAGGGGTGTCCCACACACTCCGGTCTCTGCGCTCTGAACCTGGCGCAGCCTCTCCCCACGGGGGAACCCCGGTCAAACCGTGAGGGCCTCGGAAGCCCCTCCCCTCCCACTTGTGCGATCCCCGTGTCAGGGTGACCGCCAGCACTGGAGAGGGATTCACACGTGGATCCGTGGTCGCACACGCACGTGCCCAGAAGTTTGCCCGTGCACTCTCCCAATCCCACGGTGCCCCAGCAACCGGCACCTGGCTTGATTCCCCCCCGGGGCAGTTTAGAGTCAGAGGCCCCGCTCCTCCGACCAGGGACTTGCTCCTGGGCAGGGCGAGCGAGGGACGGAGGAGAAAGACCCCCTCCTCCACCTGGCCGTGCCCATCCCCCACTGCCAGGTGGCACTACCCCTTCCCCATACCACCCTTATATCCTAGTGCCCCAGCCACTTGGCGCTCTGCCCCACACCCAGGCCATGCAGGATGCTCGGGCCTCCTGGGGTGGGGCTGGCTGTTTCACACGGCTCTGGTGGGGCCGTACCCTTCCCCCGGCCGCTCACCTGCAGGAAGGACAGGTTCTGGTTGTGGTCAATGAGCACGATCTCCAGGTTGCCCATGACGATCTCGCAGTGGTTGTACATCTTGTACAGCGTCTGGTACTGGTGCTGGGCATCGCCCGTCACGCTCAGCCCGTTCAGGGTCCCCGCGCACACTGCAGGGAGGAGAGTGCGGGCGTGAGCGCCACGGAAGGGCTAAGCTCGCGCCTGCCCGCGTCACCCCCCCCCTGCCTGGCCACGGGGGGCCGCCTGGCAGCGCCCGGGGGCCAAACACTGTTGCAATAAGTGTTCTCTTTGGCACCAGGCCTGGCTGGTCCTTCACGCACGGCAGCGGGGGCAGCTGGCTGGGCCGCTTTTGCACACACACCCCCAGCCTCCTTCCCTGGCTGCCTTCCAGCGGATACTCCTGGCCAGGCCCTTTCTGGGCCCTGGCCAACCAGCCAAGGGACCCAGCCCTACCTTCCTGCAGGTAAACAAGTGACAAGTGGTGCCCTTCCCCCTCCTGCAGCCACAATACCTCCATTGTGACACAGCTGGGGGGGGGTGGCACTTGGGACATGGCCCAGGGGCAGCTGATGCCAGCGGGAGACTGGAGGGGGACCCAAACCCTCCTGCCCCCTGTGCTGCCTCCAGAGACCGTCCCAGCACACCAGGGCCTGTGCCAGGCCATCTCTGCCCCTGGCCCACACCGCCGTCCACCCCGGGCACCAGCCTAGGCAGTCAGGATCCCTGGGTTCAGTTCCCAAGTTGGCCACAAACTAGGCTACGTCCCGGCCTCTCTGGGTCCAACCTCCCCGGCTTTGTGGTGGGATTGCAGGTGAGTTCCCCTGCATGGCCCGTGCCCCTCACCCTGGGGCCAGGCTACAGAGGGGCGAGATCCTCAAATCCCGCGAGGTTTCCCCACCCCTGGGGAGGCCAAACCGGCTGAGGCGCTTCTTGTGCAAGGGAGCAAACAACCAATCTGCCTGGCCCGCCCTGAGGGGGAGGCGCTGCCAGACAGTGTCACGCCCGCCACGCAGCTAGCCCAGGTCCTGTTCCTAGCATGGGCAGGGTAGTGTGGCTAGTGGTTAGAGCTGGAGCTGGGAGCCACACCTAGCTCTTAGGGTGACAGCATCAAAGGAAAGGCCAGGCACCCCCACATCCCATAACCCATAATTATTGTGGGTTAATTATTACAATGTACCCCCCAAGCCGCTGCCCCCTCCTCTCTACCCCTCCCCCATCACTGTCCCCCAAGCTCCAGCCCCCTCCTTTCTTCCCCTCCCCCATCACTGCCCCCCAACCACTGCCCCTTTCCTCACCACCCTTCCCTGACTGAACTTTCCATCATCTCTGGCAGACCCCGCAAAGGTCAGATGCCGACCCCCCCTCCCCCGGCACAGAAGAATCGGCCCTTTGGGACGGGCCCGGGCGGCCCTGGCAGCTCCAAGGAGGGGGCAGGGGACACACAGGGGCCTCATTGTGCCCAGCCCGGCAGGATGCAGCCGCCTCACAGATTCGGGGCGTATCTGCTCCTCAGGCTCCGAGGGGCCCTTTGTGCGGCTGAGGGAAAAGGGAGGGGGGGTAAAGGGCCCCAGGCATGTTCTGCCCTTACAATAGGGGATTAACTGTGAGGACGGGTGCTGCCCCGCTCCCCATCCACAGCCACCGCCTGGAACGGCTCCGGCCCGGCAGCTCCTGGGGCGTCTGCCCCCTTACGTGTGATTCCCAAAGCCCCCTCGCACTCCTGGAGGGCTCCCTGCTCTGCCTGCCCCTCCTGGGGGGTGTAATCCCTGCCCCCCCTCTTCAATTTACACTGGGGGGCATCCTTGGCCCCCTCCGAGAGAGGGGCAGCCTCACTGGGAATCTGAGACACTCCCCCCACCAATTTGTGCCCCTGCACCTGGAGGGGTCAGGAGAACACCCTCCCCCCCCAGATGTGTGGCCAGGCTGGGGGCAGATCCTGCCAAACGCTTTGTGCTTCTGCTGCTCCCAGCAACCCCACCCTAGAGCCCTGCAGCAGCCCCCCCCCCGCAGCCCCCCGAGGCCCCAAGCAGCAGGTCCCTCCCTTCAGCCCCCACATCCCCAACCCAAGCACTGCCCCAACCGCCAACAGCCCACCACTATTCAACACCCCATTCACCCCGTTCTATCCCCACAGGCCAGGGCGATGCCCACTAGCTCAGCGATGGGGGGGGGCTACAAGAGGGAACAACCCCTCCCCCCCCGGCCCAGTGGTGTCCAGAGCCAGGATCAGCCAAGGAGCCGTTCCCGCCCCACATCACCCCTTGCTTCCCCTGCCTCCAAAGCCCAGGTCCAGACAGGAGGCTTGGGGCACGATACAGGCCCATCAGCCAGACAGCACCCGGCCCTTCCTGCCCGATAAAGGGCTGGGGGAGTCGTTCAGGGGAGAGGGGCCCACGAGCCACGCTCCTGGCTTCCCCGGCCAGCTCAGCGCCGCCAGCTCCCTCTCCCCTTCCGAGTCCTTCCTGCAGCCCCCACGGCCCCTTCCAAGGCCAGTACCCGGGGCCAGACGTGACTCAGGCCGCGAGTGTTCAATAGGGTCTTTGTCTCAGGGCTGAGATAAGGGTCCCGGCCCCCAGCCCACAGGAGAGCAGGGGAGGTTTGGCACCGGAGAGGCCGGGACGGGTGGGGCAGAAGCCTTAGCGAGCTTGGCGCAGGTGCGAGCCGCGTGGGAAAAGGGGCAAGAGGCCTGGTCCCCTCTAGGGGGCGCCAGCTCCGATACAGACCCAGAGCGGGGATGGGCTGGCTCAGGGGGGCAGGGAATAGGGGACGGGATTGGTCCCCCTCTAGGGGTTGCTGGCTCCCTTCCAGCCCCACGGCAGGGAGCGCCTGGCCCGTCTGCAGGACGCTGGCTCTGATCCCCTGGCTGGCTCGCTGTGGGGGGGGAGGGAATGGGACCTCTCTCCTCTATGGGGAGGGGGGTCAGTGCAGATGGGGCAGGAAGGGCCAGAACCCCAGTTGCTGCCCCCGCATGCAGCTGGTGTTTTAACCCTTTGTGCTCTGGGGACCTCGTAACCCTTTGTTGGATCCGTCTCCAGGCTGTTCCGCTGCCCCCAAGCCTCCCCTTAGCCCCCCACTGAGGGGGCCCCTGGGGAAGGAGGTGCCTTTAACTGGGCTCTAGTGGCTCCAGCTTGGGGATGGGGTACCCCCTCCAACTGGACGGGGGATGGGCTGTCATGAGTGACTGCAGCAGCAACCCCCCACCCCGGGCAGCTGGGCAGGGCCACGGGAGCTATTTTGGTGGGAGTTTATAAAAAGATTCCCAGCCGCGTTCCAGGCTGGGGCCCACAAGGCCTGGCCCATGGGGAGAGGGCAGGACAGAGTCAGTCCTCGGGGAGCTGCCAGCCACAGACAGAGACCACCCCCCGGGGACAGACAGGCCCTGCCTCACAGGTTCACCCCCAGACCCTTGGCACCCCCTGCCCTCCATTAAAGGGGTAGCTAGCACAGACTGCAGCTCCCCAGCCCAGGCGGAGGCCTGCTGCCTGGTCGTCCCCCCGCCGCCAGGTCCTCAAACCTCTCACTCCCCTCCCCCCGCTTTCCTTTGAGAGCAACTCCCCACCTATCCTGGGGACCCCACTCCCCAAGGGGGGCAGGCAAGAGCAGCCAGAAACACACACAGTGCCCCCGCCACCAGTGACACTGAATGAGTCACTGGACTGAATGGAGAGATGTGGACCCCCTGGGAGGCCATTCAGTGGTTGCCAGAAAAGCTCCCCCCACCATCACACAGAAATAAGTGTGGGGGGGGGCAGCTCCAGCACATGCAGCCGGCAGTGCAGAGCCCAGATGCCTGGGTTCTGTCCCCATCTCCAGCAGGGCAGTGGAGTCGAGTGGCTAGAGCAGGGAAGGGTGCGCTGGGAACCAGGATGCCTGGGTTTCATCCCCATCTCCAGCAGGGCAGTGGAGTCGAGTGGCTAGAGCAGGGAGGGGTGCGCTGGGAACCAGGATGCCTGGGTTTCATCCCCATCTCCAGCAGGGCAGTGGAGTCGAGTGGCTAGAGCGGGGGGTTAGTGCTGGAAACCAGGATGCCTGGGTTTCATCCCCATCTCCAGCAGGGCAGTGGAGTCGAGTGGTTAGAGCAGGGAGGGGTGCGCTGGGAACCAGGATGCCTGGGTTTCATCCCCATCTCCAGCAGGGCAGTGGAGTCGAGTGGCTAGAGCAGGGAGGGGTGCGCTGGGAACCAGGATGCCTGGGTTTCATCCCCATCTCCAGCAGGGCAGTGGAGTCGAGTGGCTAGAGCGGGGGGTGCGCTGGGAACCAGGATGCCTGGGTTTCATCCCCATCTCCAGCAGGGCAGTAGAGTCGAGTGGCTAGAGCAGGGAGAGGTGCGCTGGGAACCAGGATGCCTGGGTTTCATCCCCATCTCCAGCAGGACAGTGGAGTCGAGTGGCTAGAGCAGGGAGGGGTGCGCTGGGAACCAGGATGCCTGGGTTTCATCCCCATCTCCAGCAGGGCAGTGGAGTCGAGTGGCTAGAGCGGGGGGTGCGCTGGGAACCAGGATGCCTGGGTTTCATCCCCATCTCCAGCAGGGCAGTGGAGTCGAGTGGCTAGAGCAGGGAGAGGTGCGCTGGGAACCAGGATGCCTGGGTTTCATCCCCATCTCCAGCAGGGCAGTGGAGTCGAGTGGCTAGAGCGGGGGGGGGTGCGCTGGGAACCAGGATGCCTGGGTTTCATCCCCATCTCCAGCAGGGCAGTGGAGTCTAGTGGCTAGAGCGAGGGGTTAGTGCTGGAAACCAGGATGCCTGCGATCTGTCCCCAGCTCACGGACTCTACCTACCCCCATTGTAAACTGCTCCAAGCAGCCACAGCTGTCGCCCTGGCCCGGACCAGGGGGACCAGTAGCTAAGGCCCCATCACCCATCTGCCCCCCACAAGCAGCTGAGTGAACCCAGCCCAGCCCATCTGGCCCCAACAGTTCACAGGAACCGGGAACCGCACAAGGAAGTTCAAGAGCCTTGAAGTGCCAAGACCCTTCCCTGGGTTAATCATCAACCTCCACACCCCCTCGAGTCTGGGATAAACAGAGCAATAATCAATGGCGGGCTCAGGGTACGGGGAGTGCTCGACTAGGCCCTGGAATGTAGCTCCCCCCTGCTCCCCCAGCCCTGGGCTCCCCTACCGATCCCTTCACTCCTGACCTGCAGCCCTTCCCTCTGCCTCTATTTCAGCCTTTGCCTTCCCCAAAGCAGGCCAGAGACGGGAGCTGAACAATGTTTGATTGGATGATGCGGAGAAAACCCGCCCACCTTGCGCCCACCCCTGCTGGGGCGATGCAGGTTCAGGTGCCCCCACCCGGACGGATCGAGGCCCTGGCAGCTGCATTCAGTCTGACCCGGCTCCGGGCCTGATCAAAGATCCCAAGGAAGCCGGGGGAGGGGGGCCCGGGTCCCTTGAGGTTGGCTCCACTCCAGAGACGGCTGCTCCTGGGGGCCGGGAACAGAGGGGCTTTCACTGGAAATAAAGGCAAGAGCCAGGAAAGCCGCTCAATCATTAACTGGACACACAAAGGGGCCGAGTCTCCTTCCCGTACCCAGCCAGGCCCAGCCCTGGGCTGCGGGGTCTCCTTGGGCTGCCTCCCCAAGTGGAGTTGTCTGCCCCGACAGGGGGAAAGAAACTCCCTGCCTGCTCCACCCCCCGCAAGAACTTGCAAGCCCTCGGCAGGTGCATGGGTCTGGCCATCCCTGAGCACCGGGCAGGGCCCACTGCTTTTCCTGCATGGGCTGAACACTAGGAAAAGGCCAGCCCATAGCCTACTGGCCATCCTCCGCCTCGTTAAAGGGAAGGGGAAACTGAGGCACGGCACGAGCCAGGGACTCACCCAACAGTGTGTGCGTCAGGAAAAGAACCCAGGAGTCCTGATTCACCCTTGGCAGGGTGCAAATAAATCCCATTGTCTGCAGAGCCCCGACACCACAACTCCTGCGGGAATCACGACCCTCCCTCCCTTCCCAGAACCACAGAAAGACCCCAGGCGCCCTGACTCCCAACCCCTGTGCTCTAACGCCCGAGGTTCCCTTCCCCTCTCAGAGCTCAGGAAAGGAGCCAGGAGTCCAAGTTCCCAAGCCCCTTGGTCCCCTGGCCACTGGGAGACGGCCCACAGGGAAAGCACCTGCCTCCCAGCTCAGGACAAGACAAGCTGGCAAAAAGGGAGAAGCCAAGAGTGCAGAGAGGGGGAAGCGAATACAAAGTTTGGCTCCATTGAGTGGGGATCTGCCCTGGGCAGAGGAGTAATTTGTAACATCAGCTCACCAAGCACCAGCCCCGAATGGCTGAGAGGGGACTAGAGCTGATGGGGGGAGTCAATTGAGGCAAACTGTCCCCCCGTCCCTGCTGCTGGGCCAGGCAGTGCAACTGCATGCAGGGGATTCGGGGAGGTGAAATTGACGCTTCCCTCTTGGACCTCTGGTGGGAGCAAAGGGAGCCAGAGGTCGAACTGGGGCAGAAGAAGAGGACAAGGAGGCCTGGGGTAGGACATTGTGGCCTGGGGAGGGGTTCCCAAGCAGAGGCAGAGGCTGCAGGGCCGATGCCTTCGATTGACAGATGGGCTCATGCAAGGTGGAGCTGGCAGCAGATACCCCGCCCCCCCCTCCCCCAGCCAGTGTTCTCTGCAAGCTGAGCACTTGGGCAGCCGCCAAGGACAGATTCAAATGCTGCCCAGCTGACTAGCAGAGCGCCCACAGCCGGCAGCCTGTGTTTCTATTGGTGGTGCACATCGGCACATGTCAGTGCACAGAATAAAATTTATTCTGTGCAAGGATGGAAAAGATTAGAGGGAACCTTGCCCCCCAGCTGGGGCCTGCTCCTGGACTCTCCTCACACCCAGAGGGCCCCAAAGTGAGATCATGAGCCTGCAGCCAAGGGCAGGGTCCCCCACAGTCTCCCCTCCCCCAGCACAGGGCGAGCTCAAGCAATAGGCACTTCCTTGGCTCCTTTCCCTGGACAGGACAGGTGAGGTCTCCAGCCAGCAGGTGCAGAAGTTCTTGGCCGGGGACTGAGGCCTGTTGCCTGATGCTGCGGGACACACATTAAAGCAGGGCAGAGACAGTCTGTCCCCACTGGGGGGGTCACTGAGCTCTGGCTACTTCCCCTTCGATCACTCCCCCCCCAGACCACGAGCATTGGAGTCATCACACGTGTGATCTTCGCCCGCGCTGCCCTGCCCTGGCGCCAGCCACGTCGGGCTGGGCCGTGTACCAATCCCATCCGGCAAGTCCTCCGCTGCTGGGTGATTGGAGGCAGGGCCTCTGGGGGACCCCAGCTGTCAGCGGCTCTCACTGACACCCTGCCCCCCAGCCTCCTGCGGGCGGTGAACGTTCCCTCCAGCCCCGCCAGAGCAGAGACCCCTTGTCACTGCGCCCGGGTGGCGGTGATGGACAGGAGCTCGAGCTGCCGGGTGTTATCAGCGAGCAGCGTAGGCTGGGAATGCACCGGGCAGCTGAAGCATTCGGGAGCACTGCTGCTGTCGGCGACACACTGGGCGGGTGTCCAGAGACCTCCAGAGGGGCCAGGCGTGCAGGGAACACCCGGGGGAGCAGCAGGGCCAGAGCAGGGAAGGACTGGGGCTGGATGCAAGGAAGCAGGCAGCCTTGCGGAAGAAGCCCTGGAAAATAACTCGGCCCTTCTGCCCTGTCTGATGTGGCAATTGGCTCCTTGCAACAGCCACGGTGACCTGCCTGGCAGGAGCCAGGGAGCTGTGAGCCCCTGGCAGTATTGCCGCCACGTTGTACAAATGCCCTGACCCCCTGCTGCACCCACACCAGAGCCCCCTTTGGTGGGGGGGGGGGCGTTAAAAGGAGGAAGCTGCGCAAGGAAGGGAGAAGCCAACAAAAACAGAGGAAACTGAGGCACAAAGGTGGGACATGACTGGCAGAGAGGCGGTAGAAGAGGGGGAAATAGAACCCAGAAGTCCTGGTTCCCAGCCTCCCCCCTGCTCTAACCACCAGATGCCACTCCCCTCCCAGAGCCAGGCACAGAACCCAGGCGTCCTGTCCCCCAGCCAGCAGTCGGGCTGCCATGGGGCGGGCCGGGGCGGGGGGGGCTGAGTTGCCGACAGCCCCGGGCAGCCAGGCAGGGGGTCCCGACCCTGTGCCCCCTCCAGCTCCATGGCTGTCAAGGCTACACAATGCAGAGCCTTTATCCGCTCGCCCCGCCTGGGCGTGGGGCTGGCTTTTCATTCCGAGGCTCTGGCCCATTAGGGGCTTTGGAAAAAAAATCTTGCGACCAGCCAGGAACAAAAGAGCTACAGACAGAAAACACCATGTCCTGGCCCCAGATAAAGCCCGGGCGCTGGGCAGGGGGGGCTCCTGGCCTGGGCTCTGAGCCGCTGAACAAAAAGCAGATAAAGGCCTGGAAAAAGAGAGAGGGGAGGGCAGGGAGCCGGCCCGGCTCTGTGCCGGGATGCCACACACCCCCACGCAGCCCGTCACACCCTGCATGGGCAGGCGGCTGCCCAACACCACACGAGAGCCCGGCGTGATGGCGATTGAACAGGCCCACCGCGTCACCTGACCCGGGTTCTGCCCCGGCCCACAGATCTGCCCCCGCGCCCTTCCTGCCTCCCTTGTCCCTGGGCTCAGGACCTCCACGCTTCTGCCTCAGTGGCCCTGTGTGAACCCCTGCCCGCCTGCCTTGCCTAGGGCGACCTGGGCAGGAGCCTTCTCGTGCTGCGAGGCTGGCAGGGCCCGAAATGGCCCCACACCAATCTCAGCTGGGCCCCAACGCCCGCAATGAATCAGGATTGGTCTCCCGGTGCGCGTGGGGCATTTACAGAACCAGGCTGGACTCTCACCGCCTTTGAAATCCGCCTGGGAACCTGCATGCACCCAGAGTGTTTGCCCTCTGGTTAGTCACCTCGCTGGGCTGTTTTCCTCCCTGGGCTTCACAGCCTGGGCTGGGCGTTCACGTCTGGGCTGCCTCTTGGAGCCGAAAGGCGAGGCTGGAGTCAGAAAGGGCCCATGAAGGCGGGCGGGGGGCATGAGGAAAGCCAGGGGAAGCATGGGACGCTTAACTGCAGAACCTGTAGAGCGGGGGTGGGGATCCTTTTGTGGGTTGAGGGCCGCTGACCCACAGAAAAATCAGTCAGGGGCTGCACACAAGTGAGAAACAAACAAACAAACAAAAAAACAACAACAACCCACAAACCCCTCACTGACATGGCCCCTGACTGAGGCACACCAGAACCTAGGGGGCCCCAGCCAGTGGGGCAGCTGGAGTGCCAATGCGGGCTCCCCATTGCTGTGGGGGGGCCCTGGGACTTGGGGGCCGGATCCAGGCATGCCGGGGGCCATACCCAGCCCTTGGTCCTTAGGTTCCCCACCCTGCCGTAGAGTCTTAACCGCATGGCTACAGAGCACCACCCTGCCCGGCAGCAGAACCATCCCCTCCACGATCACTCGCTGAGACCACAGCTCTATAACCGTACGGTCACCGCCCGGGCAGTCAGAACGCCCCAAACCCCACGGCACGGGGCCCTGGATGGACCCAGACCAGACCCCTGGATGGAC
This sequence comes from Rafetus swinhoei, assembly GCA_019425775.1. Taxonomy (NCBI): domain Eukaryota; kingdom Metazoa; phylum Chordata; order Testudines; family Trionychidae; genus Rafetus; species Rafetus swinhoei. Next base: position 6,822,591 of record JAFJHL010000157.1, on the reverse strand, counting down.
TGGCCCCGGGCCCATACGGAGACCGTGCCTGCTGGAAATCCAGCCCAAGCCTCTGGAGTCCCAACCTGGTGTTTTAACCATAGCCCGTCCTTCCTCTCCGTTTCCAGCTGGCTCACGGCTGCTTATTGGAGCAGCTCCTGTGTGGAGCGGTTGTAGGAAACGGCGCAACTGCACAACATCTGCGGCCGCGGCAGCTCCCCGGCACGGTACCAAAATAAAGCAAGGAACCGCAAGAGCCCGGGGAATGTGACAGGAGCATTTTTAGAGGGATGCTGTCAAGGCTGGGAGGCCTAAAATTAGAGCAGCCAGCTGGGCCTGGGAGCACAGGTGCTTCTGGGCTCAGACAGCCCCCTTCCAGCCCCACACTCGGCTCCCTCCTCCCAGCTGGGAGGAGAGTGAAACTGACAAAAAGTTCTGGCTCCTCTTGGCCTCACCAAGGATCCAGCATCGTGGCAAGAACGGGGCCAACGGGGAAGGTGCGTCGGAGGGAGGGACTGGGATCGCAGGGGAAGCGAGGGCCATGGGCTGGATTCCTTGCACTGATGTGAAGTTATCACAAATGGAAAAAAGAGTCGGCACAGGAGGGCTGAGGATGTTAGGGATGGGAATGGCCTATTGCAGCAGCCCGTGCTCCCCTCCCTCGCCCTCAGTGAACAGAGAGCATGCCCCATGCTAGGGCATGACAAATGACGCCAGTCCTGGGGAAGGATCCACCTTTGTTTGTCATGAAATTGCTGGAGCAGAGCAATCAGCTGCTCACACTTTTCACAAGCGGCACTCACACTTGGGCGGGACAGACCCGGCTGCACCCCAAGCAAAGGAGCTAGGAACAACCCAGCCTGACCAGTCGCCCTGCAGCAAATCTGAGACAAAACAAGGGCTCTGCAAACCCAGGAGACACAAATAACCGCGGTTCTGTCACTGAGCGCTCACGGGAATCCCTTGTGAAGAGCCGTCACCGTGAGCTGGCCTCCTCTTCCAGAGTTTCTCCAGGACTCCTGGGTCCCTGCCCTGGACAATGTTCCCCATTACAATGTCAGACCCCCTCCTGGAGAACACTTCTCCTCAGGAGTCCTTCCACTGACGTGCTAGCCCCTGCTAGTGGGAAACTGAGGCAGGGGGTTGCCTAAAGTCATACAGCGAGAGCCAGATCTGGGAGTAGAACCTTGACTCCCAGCTCTAGTCACTAGGCCCCGTGCCCCACCCAGGGCTGGCAGCGGAAGCCAGGTGCTCTGCTTGCAAGGCAGGACACCACCTTGGTTGGGTGATGACTCAGCCAGAGGCTCATAAAGAAACTGAGCCAGCTGGCTGGGGATGATACGCTCTTACATGCAGCAGCCCGGCATTGCTTTCAGTCCCCCCCGCCCCCCCGGAAACGCTGCCCTTTCCCCCCCTCTGAGCAACCCAGTGCCTGCCAGGAGGTCCCCTGGGCGCGTTGCTTTCAGGTGGCTTTGCATCACCCCCCCTGCCCTGGAGCCACTCAGACCCACACACTTAGAGAGCCCCCAAAACCGGCTATGGGAGGCTCTGCAGGAGCGATTCAGTTCAGAACAATCCAGCCAACCTGCGGCTGCCGTGGGGCGCGAGGCCAGGGCATCACAGCAACGAAGGCAGCTCCCTACATCTTCTAAGGCCTCCATATGGCTCGCTGGGAGCTGCCCCGGGGACGGTGAGAGAACCAGGCCGGCAGACCTGGCAGGCCACTGTGACCAAGAGCTCAGGGCAGAGAGTCTGACCCAGCACTTCCATACACGGGGGATGCTGCTTCTTCCCCTTCATACACAGGGAACCAACTGCAGGAGCCGGAAACCATCCCCCAGACGGATCCCAAGCAGCCAGAACAGAGCCCAAGCTGGCTCCCGGGACCATGAGCTGGTAGCGCGGACGAGACCCATTATAATCTTCACCCCAATATTTTGCCCTGGTGTTGCCATCCAAGGATCTGAGCCCCCTTCAGCACAAACCAATCAGCCCTGCAAGAGAGAATCAGCGCTCCTCCCCCTGTCATGTGGGGAAACTGAGGCACAGAAACGGAGGAGGGGAACAATATGCCCACCCTACCCACCCCCTCTGTCACAGGACGTCATTGGGCGCATGGGTGACGCATCATTGCCGGCGTGGCAGAGAAGCTGGGTAAGATGGGGGCCCTTTTGAGAGGGATGGCAAAGCGCTAGGTCCCAGCATCCCTCTTAGAGTGAATGGTTCCCGCTGGCCATATGCACCGCTCAGCTGGGAATAAACCCACTGCTCTTTGCACCCCAGCCCCGCCCAGTTGTTTTGTCGCTGATTTCACCAGTCCACGGAAGGGTTTTGAAAGTGCCCCACCCACCAGCGAAATGGCCTTCCCACCCCACAAACACACGCAACAGGTGCCCAGGGAGCGGGCGGCTGGCCGGGCGCCAGGAAACGTTGGCCGTTCAAATAGCACCTTTAATTCTAAGTGCCTTAACTTGCCAAAGCCTGTTCATCAAGTGTACTCAAGAGAGAGGCCCCGCGGAGAGACCTAGAACTTGTAAAGCAAGATACCAAACAGCCCCAGACTTGGCCCTCCCTGCCCGGCCTTATCTGCAAGCATCTCGCTTTCCCGCAGCCGGGTGCACATTCCGACTCGGCCGCTCGGGAAAGAAACCCAAGGCCTCTCCCGCATGCTCCCGTGTCTCATGAATTTCTCCTGCTTAAACCCATAGGGGCTGTGATCTTTGTTGGGGGGAAAGAGATGGGGAAGGGGGGGATCCTCCGGGCCCGGACCCTGAGGCAGGGCCATGCCAGCACAGACACGATGGTCAGGCCAGGGGCTTGAAGTGGCACCTGGCAGATCAGCCTCCTTCCCGCAATCCACAGAAATCAATGCATTGCGAAGTTACAAAGAGCCACCCCCAGCAGCCAAAGGCAGGGGCGCCGCAACCGCGAGGCTGATGATTCTCGTCCAAAGCCGTAACCAGGCTAAATCGGGCTACAGTCCCGCCCCGGCACCCTGCAGTTAGTCCCGCACCTGACTCCCCTGAGACCAGGCACCTGAATCCCTTTGAGACTTGGGGCCATGATACTGCCATGAGCTCAGAGACCCAAGAAATTCATCCCAGGGAGGGTCGGGGGGGAGGGAGTATGACCAAGGCCAGTCCTGGGCAAAAAGTGGCTAGTGGCTCTGGGGGGCTGGTCAGACCCTGCTGCAGCTCATCGGCAGGTCCCCTCCCATCTGCTCCCTGACTCCCTAGGCCACGACCTCCAGGCCTGACCTCTGCAAGGCACTTGCCAACAGTGCCTGTAACCTCCGGTACCAGTGCAGAGTCCAGCCCCCTGCTTCCCAGGAGTAACCTTTGGCCCAGATCCACACCTGCTGGGGGGCTGCCCAGCCCTGGGGCTGTAAGACCCCCCTGTCCCGCCCTGCGCTCCCCAGCAAAACACCCAGCGTTAAACTCTGCCCCGGGGCAGGTGGGGAGGAGAGTTCTGGTGCCTGTGGGGGTGGGGGCAGAGACGGTCGCCCAAAGGGGCATGAGGGGGCAATTACGATTTTGGCGGGGGTACGGGGGGGCACCTTTTGGGGTTCTGCCCCTCGGTAGAGCAGGTTCAAAAGCTCATCACCCCCCAGAAGAGTCTGAACCGCGAGTGACACCCGAGATACAAACACCCCCTTCACACTCCGCTGTGCCCGGCTCCGGAGCGACTCCGAAGCTCGCTCCTGCCTTGACTTACCCGCCTGGGAGGCCGCGAGCTCCGGGCGCCAGAACAGGACCACGAGCCAGCAGGGGAACCCCGCCGGGAGCAGGATCCTCCGCATTTCTCGGCCGGGGCAGGCAGCCCGGGCGGGCTAGGACATGCCGGGCAGGAGCAGCCGCCACCTGATCCCCGCTGGAGCAGGGAGAGGGGCTGGGCAGGGCCAGGCGGTGCCTCTGGCGGCTGGTGCCTCGGTCCGCTTCGGCAGCCCCGCTCCCGTGTCGCCTGCCCGGGCAGCCGCTTTGATCCGCGCTCGGGACACTCGCAGCTGCCGGAGCGGGTACAAACACACACACACACTTCATTCAGGAGTAGCTGCGCCGGCTGCTCATTGGCTGCCCGCCCCAGCCAATCAGAGACGGACCAGCTGAGGGGTGGCGGGGGCCTGGGTCTGAGCCCACCTCCTGCGAGCCCCCTTCTGCCCCCACCCCTCGCCCCCTGGGCTGGGCAGGGCTCAGCCAGTCGCTGATCATAGGGCAGGTTCCTGCTGTGCCAGGCACTGCCCCAGCCACTGGGTCTCTGCCCCAGGCAGCTTGCAATGCCCCCAGCCTGAGTCCTGGGTCAGAGAAGAGATCCAGCCTTGTGTCCCCTCAGCTCCTACCAGAGAGTGCGGGGCCTACCTGGCATTGAAATCTCTGGAATGCCCGTGAGGATCTGGCCCCGGGAACAGAGAGAGGAAATGAACCCAGGTGTTCAAGTGGGGAGATAATCCTATACCCTTTGACTAGGGGAGGCAGACAGAGCGGGGTGGGGGGGGCATCACAAGGGGAGCATCAGGATTAGAACTCACATACCCCAGCTAGGAGCCCTGGGAGTCAACCACGGGCCCATGCCCCTTTCTTACCCCTGCACTCCTTAGCTGGCCTCACCTTGGCTTCCCACCTGAGTTTTGTTTCTGCAGTTGGCACATGCCACCCCCAAGCTCTGCTCTGCGCCCGTCCCTGGTTGCTTGGCCAGTCCAAAACTTCTGCTCCCACCCATCATCAGCTGCAGAGCACTGCACGTCTACAGCTGGGCACACGGGCACTGTGGACAGCTGTGGGGGGGCATGTTACAGATTCCAGAGTGGGTGGGGGGAACAATGGGCACAGTCAGGCACAGGCCTGAGAGGAAATGAGCTCAGAGATGGAGGCGGGAGGGGAGCTGGGTCGTCAGCAGCATGACGCGCTCCTGGTGGGCGCCAGCAACTCTGCACCAGCCCCTTGGTGGGAATGGAGCCAGCTCAGCAGCCTGGCAGAGCTCTTCGGGCAGCCCCCCCACACTGCCAACATCCCCCTCGGGAGAGAGGCAATTTGGTGTCTGTGCCCCATTCAGTCCTTGGCACCCAGCCCAGGAGGTCTTAGGGGGCAGGGCCCATCTTTGTGTTCAGAGTGTGTACAGCACGAAGTACCATGACTGGCAGCCCTGGTCTGTGGCTAGATTGGGGGCAGAGCAGGGCTAGCTGCTACCATAATAGACCTATTAAACAGCCTGCAGAACCCAGCACATCGAGGGGTGGGCTAGTGAGTAGGGCACCAAGAGGTGTTACCATAACACACCTAATATGAAGAACTGGGTTCAGCCCAACCGCTTCTTTTCAGATGGGCCAATAGCAGCCATTTTCTAATCTCCTTCATGTTCAGGTAGGGCTTAGAGGTGAAAAGCCCCAGGAATCCCTGAGCAATCAGGCCCTTTCAGCCCCATGTAGGCCTCCACCCCACCGCCACTTCACTCTTTGCCATAGGGAGTTAGGGACAGTGGAAACACACCCGGTTATTTTTACCCCTTTTTAACCAGAGACTCATGTAGTCAGTCATTGGTCCCAGGTGAATTCTTGGCCCCGGTGAGTTGTTGTGGCAGAGAGTTCCACAGGCCAATCACACACTTTGTTGCCTTTTGTCCCTAGGTCACGAGAGAAAGTAAACAAAGGTACCCGACAGCCCTTGTCTGCTATCATTTTCTGTTCCTGTGTCCTCTTGGTCAGGGCAGCACTAAACAGGCCCAAACCTTTTCTTTTGCAGGCCTCTAGGGTGGCTCTCTCCTTTCCCCAACCTTTCCCAAAGCTGCTAGAGCTTCCAGGAGACAGGACGGGCTAGAAGCCCCCAACACGCCCCTAAAATGACCAGCCTGGTTGGTCAGGAATTGGAGCTGAGCCTGCACCTGTTCCAGCTCTAGGGCGCTCCCCGGTGGCCATTTCAGGGAATTTCTCTTTAGGCCTAAGCTCTGGCTGCTGCCAAGGACACAGGCCACTAGGATGTCACATCATCTCCCCCCAACCTCCGGTTCCTTGCTGGGTCCCCAGAAATTCCCCCAGCCAGCAGGGGGCATCAGCTACATCTTCACCCTCAAAGGGTGCCCCGCCCAAAGATGAACTGGAGCACAGGAGTCTGCTCCTGTCCTGCCTGCATCCCTGGGCATGTTCTCCAGACACCCAACACTTCTGGGCCTAGGGTGCAGACAGCTGTGGGAGGCCAGGCTGGTAGGGCAAGCAACCAGACCCTGCCCTTAGTGCCAACAGGGGCCCACCTGGGCTGAGCTAGGCCTGCCTTGCTCCACTTAAACCCACTCAGTGCAATAGCACCACTTAGCCAAGCCTTACTCCAGGAGCAGACCATGCTGCTAGATGGCACACGAGCTGGGCAAGTCCCCCTGACACCTACACACAGGGCCCTAAGTGCCAAGCTGGAGGAACCCTGGCTCCCGCTGGATACCCGTGCACAGCCCACGGGAGAGACGCTCCCTGCACGTGCCAACAGCTAAGGGACAGGACCGGTTGCCCGGCTTGTGCGGTTTCACAGCGTTGATTATTGAGCAACCAACAGCCCTGCCAAGGCCTCCCCAAGTCATCCCACAACAGCAGGCAACAGCCACACTCTGCAATACACCCTCCACCCCCCAGTCTGCCAGACGGGCCTTTGGGCTCCCCTCAGAAAGGAAAGCCCCCTCGCCGGCCCAAAGGGCTCATTTCATGCTGTGAGGTTCATCCACCAACGGCAATGATCCCAGGCAGGGCCAGCCCCTAGCAAGCATTGAGCCCCCCAGCAGGATGCAGCAGAGTTCTGTCCTACAGTAACTGCGTGCCTCAGTTTCCCTGAGCACTGTACTAATACCTAGATCAGGGCTACTCAACACACAGCCCACGGACGCTGATTTTCAGGAATAACGGCATTGCGCAAGAGGGCTTTTCTTGCGCAAGAAGGGGCAGTGTAGACAGCTCCTTCTGGCGCAAGAGCCTCTTCCGCAAAAATAGCAGCTCATATATGCAAATGAGGCTTGGCAATATTCCACGCTTAGCCTCATTTGCATATCTCTGGCGCAAGATCGCGCCAGTGTAGACATAGCCTTTGGGTTTACACGGGGCCCACAGCCGGGATCCTTTGAACATAGCTCCACTGGGAACACACTCCAGAATGGCAAATCAATATAATGGTCTTCTGTCGATATGCATTTTAGTAAATTCCTGGACTGTCATGGCTCATTAAAAGTGCTGTCATATGGGTGGAAATCGGGTAGATATTGCATTTCATTATCAGCAGAACTGACTTAAATGGGACCTACATGTTGTGTAGTCTTGCCTGGCAGTGTGAAAGCTATTTGAATATATTTGCATATATATTTGCATGTATACGCAACCACTCTTAAGTTGCCACACATGTTGTGTCATTGCGGCCCCCAGGGCTTCCAAAGTTGAGTAGCCCTGTCCTAGTGATGGGAATTTCAGGTGCGACTTCCACAGAGGGAGGCTGCCCCAGCCCCTCCCCAAAGGCTCATACCCTCTGTGACTTGAACCAGAGGGCATACCAGGTGATACCTTTTGCCAGGGAAGCAGGACAAAGGCTGGAGGAGCAGCCTAGGACCAGGAGCTGGGAGCAAGTCAGTGGCAGCTAGCTTGGGAGGCAGGAGGGCCAGGGCCCTGGCTGCGGGCCTCCTTTCCCCCCTCCACCACCCAAGACGGATGGTACTGGCTGCTTCTGGTTCCTGTGCTGACAAGTCTGTTCTACGGTGTGTCCCTGTGGACTAATATTTTCTGTTCTATCTGCTGAGTTGCATCTAACCATGGCTAGGGGTGCAGGGTCCTCTGACTGCCCCACACTTTGGGAACACAGCCAGTGAGCTTTGGAGAGACTCCTGCCACCCTGGAGAGCATCTAACCCTCCGCTTCTTCCTCCCACAGTAACACTGTCTTGCCACAAGCTCCCTGCGAGTGGAAGAATCTGGCGCCCTTTCTCTCTCCCCTTCCCCCACAGACTCACACACACCCACTAGATGTAAAGTCATTTATTGAGGCAATGTCTCAAGATGCACATTTCCAGCAGCCTTGCCTTACATAGGCTTGGGGGGTGGTCTCGGGGCAGCGCCCTAGAGGAAACAGAAAGAAGAGCGTTAGGGGACGTTCAGCTGATAGAGGTTCAGCGATATGACCTATCAGCCTGGCGAATCTCTGATGGTGGCCAAAACCAGAGGCTCCAGAGGAAGGTGGAAGAATCCTGCAGACATGGGATCACTGGCCTCCCATGCAAAAGCTCAAAGAGCAGCTAAAACAAGCTGTTTAACCTCCCTTCCAGGCCATGTCGCTGTGATAAGGACCTATGGCTGTTACCCACAGGACCAATCCCTTGGGCTGACTGACCCACCCGCTTCGGAGCACGACTCTCCTCCCCATACAGTCAACAGCATCCCAAGCGGCTGGGACTTCTCTGAAGAGAATCGCTGGCCCCAAGTGCAAGCCAGTTCCAGCTCCTACCTCTGTGCTGCAAGGTCTTGCTGGGCAGCGCTGATCAGGTTGGTACTTGACATTGCCAGGCAGACCAGTGGGTGGAAAGACTGTCACGAGCATGAAGGAAGTGTGGGGGAAGCCAGCAAGGTTTGGCAGGAGTCGGGGGTATAGAGGGGCTCGTGCAGTGATACTTACAGCAGGCCTGAACCTGGGCGGAGGGGTACGGTCCTTCCGGGCCTCCCGGGAACGGTTCCTCACCACCTTGCTGTGGATGGCGCAGCTGACGCAGTAGTGCAGCTTCACGTACAGCTTGGGCAGCACATACGCTGGGGAGAGATGTACATTGACCTGTGTTACACGCTGGCTGCAGAGGGATTGGTCAGCATCTCGCCCAGGCCCGGGAGCCTAGCTGCGAGCTTCCGCTAGGTGCCAGAGAGCCCTGCCGACCCAGAGATTAACAGCAGCGGGCTGCAGGATGAGATGTGCAGTGAAGGTAGCCCAGCTACAGTTTGCTCACTGCATGCCCCAGGGGCTGTCCTGGAGCACCAAATGGTCACATTCATACTGCTTCTCTGCAGTTTTTTTGGGGCAGGAATGCCAGAACCTCCCAATGGCTTCCTTCCACCTCCATGGATGCCTGATTGCTGCCCGTCAGGTGGACCAAAGCACCACCCAAAGCCCCAGGTACCTTCTGCTGCAGTGTGGCCTAGTGGTGAGAGCAAACAGCCAGGACACCTGGGTTCTACATCCAGCCTTGTAGACTACTTTCTTGAGTTCAGCTGTCTCTGCTTCCTCCCCAGCATAACAAGGAGGAGACCACTTAACCCAACTAGATGGACAACTAGGACCCAGAGCACTGCTTTGGATGCAGCTGCCAAAAGGCAGAATCTCATTTGTATCATAGAAAACTAGAACTGGAAGGAAAGTCCGGTCCCCTGCCCTCACGGCAGGACCAAACACCATCTAGAGTCCCCATCTAGGCCATCCCTAATGGATGCCTAACCTGTTTTTAAATATCTCCAAGGATGGAGACTCCACAACCTCCTTAGACAATTTATTCCAGTGTTAAACAACCCTGACAGTGAGGAAGTTTTTCCTAATGTTCAACCTAAACCTCCTCTGCTACAATTAAAGCCCATTGCTTCTTGTCCTACTATAGAGAATAAGGAGAACAATTTTTCTCTCTCCTCTTGACACCCTTTTAGGTACTTAACAGTTACTATCATGTCCCCTCTGTCTTCTCACATTTTCTAGGCCTTTAATAATTTTTCTTGCTCTTTTTGGGTCCTCTCAAATTTCCCACCTTTCTTGAAACGTGGTGCCCAGAGCTGGACACAATACTCCAACTGAGGCCTAATCAGTGCAGAGTGGAAGAATGACTTCTCGCGTCTTACTCACAACACTCATGTTTGTTTTTGGAAGTGTCACAATGTTGACTTCAGTTTGTGATCTTCCATGACCCCTAAATCCCTTTCTGCAGTACTTCTTCCTGGACAGTCACCTCACATTACGTACACGTGAAATGGATTGTTCCTTCCTAGGTGGAGTATTTCACATTTCTCCTTATTAAACTCCATCCTATTTATCTCAGACTATTTCTCCAGTTTGTCCAGATCATTTTGAGCCCTGCAGGCAGCATTAGCAATGGCACAAAATTAGCCAGCTGCTGGGAGGTACTCCAGAGTCTGGTGGGAGGTAGGGATGTCACTAAATGACTACACGTCTAGGCTTATCGGTTAACCTTGTTGACTACATACACGTCCTCTCCCCCCGCCCCCACCCGGCCACCTCTGTGTCAGAGGTAGCAAGTGGAGTGAGGGGGTGGGGGGAGAGGAATAGGAGCTGGTGACAGGAAAAGCTGGCTTAAAAGCCAGCTCCACACTAGCACCAGATCTGCCTCTTCCTTCAACCCTGCACTACTGCCTGTCAGGCAGCAGTGCAAAGGGTGAGGGGGGCAGGGGAGAACCAATACGCGCAGGGAGTGGGCTTTCAAGCATATCAGCTCCTGTGCAAACGCCTGCCCCCACTTGCTGCCTCCTACAGAGGCAGTGAGTGGGGGGGAAGCATGGGGAGCTCAGATCCCCCATGGACAGGGGCTGCTACCACCCCATGTTACTGCCTCTGTATCAGAGGCAGCAGCATAGCGTGGCAGGGGGCTCCCTGGGAGTGGGGCTGGAGCGCACTGGCTGCTGGCCCTGGCAACTATCGAATAGTCATGTAACTGCTAAAATGTCATGAGGTTACACTATTCAATTACACGCTAACATCCCTACTGGGAGGCAGATGACTCAAGTTAGGTGCATCTTCACTGCCATGTTATGCGTGACTGAGCTAAGAGGCACAACCCTCTTCCGCCTGCTACCTATGGTACTCAACTAGCTGCCATCCCTGCAGTGTGCGAGTCCTGAACAGTCTATTTACCCGAAAAGCCCCTGGGAGGCACAGCACTGCTATTGTCCCCATTGTACAGATAGGGCATCAGGGACACCCTCAGTTTCCCAAAGAACTGGACTGTGCTTCCTCTGGCTTGTACAGGGTGAGGCTAGTAAGACAGGCAGTGCCTGAATGCACAACTGGCCAGCGGCTCGCATCGCAGCCCCGCTGCAGGGTATCACCATGACAACACTCAGCCCCCCCCATAGAGCCTCACAATCAAAAACGCTGGCTTCGGAGAGGTCGCGCACGGCGGCGGCCTCCACGATGTTGCGGATGACGAACTTCTTGATGGCCTTGTCCTTGGGGACGCAGCGGGCACAGTTGGTGCAGCGGATGGGCTGGACGTGCCCCCGGCCCTTCTTGGCGCGCCCGTTGTTCCGTCTCTTCTTGGTCTGGCAGGAGGGAAGGAGCCAGGGGCTAAGTGAAAGTTGCTGCCAGCGCTGGGGGAGGCTGCAGGGCCTGGGTTATGCACCAGCCCTCCCCCACCCCCAAACCTGACCCCCCCATCCCCATTTGTGCCCCCCTGCAGAGGGACCCACCTCCCCATCCCCATACCTGGCCCCCTGCGGAGCCCTCCCCACATCCCATACCTGCCCTCCCATCCCCATTTGTAACCCTCCAGCCCCAGGAAAGCGCCCCCACCCCGTACCTGCTCCCCAGGGGAGCCCCTCCCCTGTCCCCATACCTGCCCCCCGCAGAACCCCTCCCCACATTCCATACCTGCCCCATCCCCATTTGTAACCCTCCAGCCCCAGGAAAGCGCCCCACCCCGTACCTGCCCCTCTCCCCAGGTGGAGCCCTCCCGTCCCCATACCTGCCCCCAGGAGCCCCCGTCCCCATTTGTAACCCTCCAGCCCCAGGAAAGCGCCCCACCTCCCATACCTGCCCCCTTCCCCATTTGTGTCCCCACCTCCCAGGGACGCCCCCGTCCCCATACCGCCTCCCCGCGCCCCCAACGCCCAGCCCCGGCCCGGCGGCCGCGCGCCGCTCACCATCTTGGAACCGAAGAGGCGAAAGAGGATCCGGCCGTCGAAGGCGTCCTTTATATAGTCCTCCCTACGCCCCGGAAGTGCCTCCGCCAGGCGAGCGGCAGCGTGAGGTGGACACGACCCCGCCCGGTCCCGCGGCCCTTCCACTCCTCTCCCCTCCGCGCCGCTGTGGGAGCGGAAGAAACCGCTTCCCGGCTCTCTGGGACTCAGCGGGAGGGACTATTTTTTATAGCTGAGCGGAGGGATCTCACGTTACGTACCAGACGTTACCAGCATGCACCGCGGTGGCGGCTAGGCGCGGGCCGCACGCAGGCACGTGGGGCGGTGCATGCCGGAACCTGTAGTCCTCGCTGCCCAGAAGCCCCATTGCATGCTGGAACACGTAGTTCGCGTGGGACCGCATGGCCCTGCAGGAGGCAGCTGGGGCGGGAGTAGTGCTGCGCTGTGTCTGTGTGTAGACCCGGGAGGCCGGGCTCCCTGCCCCCCTCCGCTCTGCCCCCTAGCCCCCCTTCCTCTCCAATAGCCAGGGGTAGAACCCAGGAGTCCTGGGTCCCAGGCTTCTTCCTGCACCCCCATTCTAATCACTCTCTCCCCCTCCACCCCAGCATGCTCCTGAGAACAGACTGGGTCAAGCCAAAGGTCCAGCCAGCCCCGGATGCTGTCTTCAGACAGCAACCAATGCCAGGTGCCCCAGAAGGAACAAACAAAACAGGAAAAACATCAAGGGATCCCTCCCGTCTCCCACTTCCAGCCTCTAACAGAAGCCAGAGACACCATTCCCACAGTCCTTGCTACTAGCCCTTGATGGACCTGGCCTCCATGAATTCATCGAGCTCTTTTTTTGAACCTGGCTGCGTCTAGACTGGCAAGATTTTGTGCAAAAGCGGCCGCTTTTGCGCAAAATCTTGCTGCCTGTCTACACTGGCCGCGAGTATTTGCGCAAGAACACTGACCTTGTACTGTACAAAATCAGTGCTTCTTGCGCAAATACTCTGATGCTCCCGCTCAGGGATAAGCCCTCTTGCGCAAGAGGGCCAGTGTAGACAGCAACGTTAATTTCTTGCGCAAGAAAGCCCAATGGCTAAAATGGCCAGCAGAGCTTTCTAAGAAGAGAGTCTACACTGGCACGGATGCTTTGCGCAAAATATGTGCTTTGCGCAAAAGCATCCGTACAGTGTAGACGCTCTCTTGTGCAAATACTTTTAACAGAAAAACTTTTCCGTTAAAAGTATTTGCGCAAAATCATGCCAGTCTAGACGCAGCCCTGGTCTCCCCAACATCCTCTACATAAGAACATAAGAACTCTGGCAAGGAGTTCTACAGGTTGACTGTGTGCTCTGCAAAGAAACACTTCATTTAGTTTGCTTTAAACCTGCTACCTCTTAAATTCATTTGGTGACTCAAGCCCATCTCATCTGAAGAAGTGGGTTTTACCTGTGAAAGCTCATGAAACTATAGATATATTTGTTTCCAGTCTCTAAGGTGTCGCTGGACTACTCGTTTTCCTAATTTGTGGGTCATGGGAACAAGTAAATCACTTTTCCTTATTCACTTTCTCCATACCTGTTGTGACTTTATAGACCTCTATCATAACCCCAAGTCTCTTCTTTTCTAAATGGAAAAGTCCCAGGCTTTTGGCAGCTGTTCCAATCCCCTAATCATTGTTTCTAGAATAGAACCTAGAAATCCTAACTCCCCAGCAGAGCCGCTTTTAGGGGCGGGTGAGCTAGGCGGCTGCCCGGGGCCACCATTTTCAAGGGGCTGCCGACAGAGCCCGACAGAAGCCCTACTCCCCAGCTTTCTAATTACCCCTTCCCTCACTGTGCTGGCCATTGAAATACAAAGAAACAAACAAGTTCATGCCTCAGACCTCTGAAATTACCATTTTACTGCAGCCACAAAAGCTGGAGGAAAAACATACAGCTCCCAGCACCCACACCGAGTGAAGTCCTCTGCAGCCGAACCTGACTAGGGTTGCCAGATGGTTTCAGAAAAAATACCGAACAAAAACGACAACAACAAAAACCATGCCAGGAAAAAGTTTGTTGAGCAAAAAAACCAAAAATACACCATGGCCCCATCTCGCCTCCCTGTGCCAGGCTGGACAGCTCCCCTGTGGAACCCGGTAAGCACTAGGGTTGCCAGGCTGCCTCCGTCTTGAGCTGGACAGCCCGGGACATTTTAGGTATCCGGTATTTTCTGAATTTTTTTTTTTTAAACCGGACAGGAGGTGAAAATAAGAGACTGTCCGGTTCAATACCAGACACCTGGCAACCTGACGAACCTCAGGTACAAAGACGCAGAACAACAGGCCCTCGCTTATGCAACCAGCACACGTGACGGCGAGAGCGAAGCCTCCGTGTGGAAGACTCCCTTGGCAGCAGCCTCTGTGACATTCAGATGCCCTAGCTGAGTCTAAAATCCCCTCCACCCTTTGCAGCTATCATTCCATCTCTGCCAGTCAGAACAATCTGAGCTGCACACAGGTTACTCATTGTCTTTGAAAAAGCTCAATGTGAAACTCAGGGCACAGGCTGGTCCCTCACCTGCGACTCTTGCTCAAAAAGGTCAGAGATCCTAATCGGGCCAGGACGGCTGCTCTGACTCCTCTCCTGGTAGCTAAACAGGCCTCACCCCTGTCTTCCTTCTCCTCATCGCAGCAACTCAAAAGCTTCCTCCAGCAGCAATAAGAGCCCCAAAAGCCCCAAACCCTCAACTGCGTGAAGTCCCTTGTGCACCCCCCCCACATTAGAGGCTGTACGCAAAAGCAAGCCTGAAAGTTACCCAGAGGGCAACCTTTAAAAAAAGAAATCCCCTCCAATCCGAGTAGCATTTCCCATGCAGAGTAAAACGACACAACTTCCCCACTTGTGATGAAAGAGGGCGGCAGCTTGAATACGGTTGCCTGCATGCCAGCCAACAAAGCAGGACACTGGGGCTACGTCTCGAAAGAGGCTTGCAGTCTAAAGAGGCTTTTTCAAAAAATACTTTTGAAAAAGCCTCTTTCGAAAAAGAGCATCTAGACTACAACCCGTACTTTTGAAAAAGCAAGCCGCTTTTTTGAAAGAGAGCACCCAGGCAGTCTGGATGCTCTCTTTCGCAAAAGCACAGTTTGCATTACAGAGTGCCTTTTTTCGAAAGTGCTTTCGAAGAAAGGCGTTCTTCCTCGTAAAATGAGGTTTTCCTCAGTCGAAAAAACTGCCGATTTACTTTCGAAAGAACGCGGCAGCAGTCTAGACGCAGGGGAAGTTAAAAAAAAAGCAAGCCACTTTTTGTGAAAAAACCCTGTAGTCTAGACACACCCTGGGACCACTGTTCACTGCACTGCTAGGGCTGCCTCATTGCTTCCTCATGCTGCACCCCACGTCTCTCTCATCTTACACGTGGATTGTCGCACAGCGCTCCCAGGGATGGCACTGTCATTCTGTTTGTACCGTGCCTTGCGCAAACCGGGGGTGCTCGGTGCGTGACCGGGCCCTCCAGTGATACAAATCAGAAGGATGGCCAGGCACGGCGACTGCAGCGATACTGCCCCTGCTAGCAAGAGGATAAAGAATATGTGATTTGAGTGGCTGGAGAGCTGTGGCGTGAAGGGTAGTCCTTCTCTGCATTTCTAGCACACCAGCAGCGGACGGCACGGGGCGTAACCTAGGCTGACGAATAGGGCCGGGAAGCAGAAATCAGAAAACCTGCGTTCTCTGACAGCTGCTGTTTGGTGCTGCCGGAGCCTCCGTTTTGCCTGCTCTCTGTAGACTCTAAGCCCTGTGGACCTGCAGCTACAAGCGCAGAATTAAGCTCCTAGGCAGGGGCATTTCCAGCTGTGGCTCTGAACCGCTTCTCAGGCTGCCTGGGAAGCAGCGAGGCTCTTTTTACAGATGAAGCAACTAGCACCGAGAGGGGAAATAACCTGCCCCGATCTCACACGTGCAGAGAAGGGAATGAAACAACAGGCTCTATGTCTCTCAAGCAACAACCTCCCCCTGCCCCAGCACGGAGCTTCAAAAACCAAGTCGGCTCCCTGGGGCGGGCTCCTGGGCTGAAAATGGCAGCAGAAACAGTTGGGCTACACCCTGAGCCTAAATCAGACGCGGCAGGAGGGTCTCAGCCTGAGCCCCAGTGTCTACACTGCACTGTTTTAGGCCCGGAGCCAGCTGCAGCCAGACTACAGGTCTATTACACCCACCTAGACAAGGGCCAGGCCAGCATTTGAGCCAGACAGACCTTGCAGAGATGGAGCCAAATTCAGAAGGGGGAGGAGGTCACGGGCGTTCCCTTCATGTCAATGGAGGTGCACACATCTGGAGTGTAGAAGGCTGAATGGGCCCAAGGGACAGCACAGAACCCAGCTCGAAGGAGAGCGCTCGGGCCAGGCGAGAACCAACCAGGTTCCCACCTGCCTCTGGCTCAGCCTGGCTGCACAGTGAGATGGTCTGGCCTGGCCTCCATTCAGAGCTGCTCTGGGAATGGAGACCAGTTGTGCCGGGGTGGAACGGGGCAGGGAGGGATCCGGTGCCCACTTGTTGGCTCAGTAACCCACACAGCTGAAAAGGATGGGGGAGGAGGAGGTCATACCCCCAACTATCCAGGCCTGATGAACAGGTGTCCATTACAGAGAACCCCCTTCCAGCAATCTGAGCAGAGGCTGAAGTTGGATGGGGCTGTGGTGACCAAGTTTCCTTTGCCCTAGAGAGGGCCTGGCAGGGTGGGGTTAGGCTGAGCAGTGAAGAAATTAGGTCCCATTCTCATTTACTCTCAGGCTCCTTTCAGCTGCTCTGACAGTGTCGCGGGGTCTTAACATGGGCAGAAATGCCCTCCTGAGAATTGCCGGAGAGGACCTCCAGCTTGTGTAGAGGTGTGTCAGGGCTCTGGAGCTGCCCCTGCTCCCAGAGTAGGGCAGTGATGCTTGGAGGATGCAGTTACAGCTATTCTCCAATGCCCAGAGGCCACAAGGATCAGTGGGAAGTACAGCCATCTCGAGGCTGCTCTAACTTACACTACGTGCCAGTTAGGATTCTGCAGGACCCCACAATACAGAGAGCTCAAAAGTAAGTTCAAAGGCTCTTCCCCAACCCTTCTCCCTCCCCTTCCTCTTCAGGAATGAAATAACTGAGAATCTGCCAAACAAGGCACAGTGAAAAAGCAGCAAGAAGAGCCCTTTGCTTTTCAACTTGTTAACCATTCTGTTCAGATGTGCTTACACCTGCGCACGGTTCCCCACTCCCCCATCCACGTCAGACCCTGAGGCCTGTCATGCAGGGGGACTGCCCAACAGAACCAGAGCAGAATAAAATTATTCTCAAACAGCTCCGCCTACTGGTCAGTTTCCCAGTGTAGACAAAGTCCTAAGAGTGGATTGAAACATTTTCCATGGCAGGGGTTTTGCAGGGAAATCTGCTGTTTTGCAGCTGAAACATTTGCAAAGCTGTATCATTTGGATGGGAAGGCTTTTGCGGTCAGTCGCTTCCCAAGAGAGACCCCTGAATGTCTCGATCCAAGGATGGGTGTTTCAATCCAATTTGGTTTAGCGGGAGGGGAGGGGGAAGAAGATTTTTGAAAGATGTTGGTTTCGTTCTAATACAGAAAGAAAAAAATTTTCAACCCCCTGGAAGATCTCACAAGCTGGAATCGCCATTGTCCGGCCAGCTCCAGTCTTTACAGTCTTGTAAGACGCTGCACGGGGGACTCTGCAAAGCTGGCTTTGGTTTCCAGCTCTGCCAGATTTGAGCATGTCAGAGTCTCTCTGCGCCTCCGTATACGTGTTACAGGGCTACCACTTCCCACCCTCAAAAACACGGTGCAATCTAGCCTCTCAGCCTCTTGTGATGGAGGGGAGATCTTTGGGCAGATCGTACTCCAAAAGAGATGAAGTTTGAGCAAGAAGAGACCAGCGGCATTAAATTACTCATGTTTATTTATAACAGACCTTCAGCCAGTACAGTACAAAACTTAACAGTAGTATATCTCCATTACACAAATATTTACTTACAATATATTACAGATACAAAAAGCTTTTGCGGTAAGAGTTTTGTTGTTGTTGAAAAGCGAGTCTAACCTCACAAAAAAAGGGGAAAAAACCCAAAGACAACAGCAAATCCATTAACGATATACAAATGAAAACTCGTTAGAAAGGAAAGAGGAGTCGGAGGAGCTGGAAGAGGGTTGGGGTATTGCACATCATATTTTTTGTTCTTCATACATCTGATTAAAAATATATATATATATATATTTACACAAATAAAGCGACCTGGAGGTTTACAAAATTCCTACATTTGTTTTAGACTCTTTTTACAGGTACAAGGAAAAAAAAAAAAAAAAAAAAAAAGAGGTGGGGAAAAAAAGTTTGTAAGTTTCCAAAACTTCCCTTTCCCTTTCTTATCCCCTCCCTTCGACCACTGTGTTGATTTTACCTTTTTTGAAAAAGGGAAAGGGACTTGTGGGGCTTCTTCATATTTAGCGGATCCTTGCTCCTCATTCACAGTCTTTTGGGGAGAACAGTCAAAATGGGCGTAGCTGCGTTTCGTACCAAATCGACAATAGGTTAGTGCAACGGTTATGGTCAGAAAGTGACTATAAAACTGATGCTTTCATGGAGCTCCTTGGCCGTGCCCAGGAAGCTAAGCAGATGTGACCTGGACAGAGGACTTTTTGCTCCCGTTAGCCCTGTAGGAGCCAGCTGAAAGGTGACTATGTCTCGCCAGGCGCATTAACAGTCAGCAGCTCCGTTCCATGGGTGCATTTGAGAGTCTGGGAGGTAGAACTAAGCCAGCTGGGATTTCAGACAGAGGGGGAGATGGTTGGTGGCACAGAAGTTGCCTTTGGAACCCAAAAGGCAGAGTTTTTTTTAAGTGAATCTGAGAGAAAACGCAGCAGCAAGAGTCAGTTTTACATGTCTGCTTTTCAGACCACAACCGTGCTTTACAAATCCCCAGCAGACCCGGGCACCGGCTTTCCACAACGGAATTTACTAAATGACAGTAAGAAAATAAGACCCACATCTCACCCTAAGCTTTGTTTCTAGTTCCGCTCAGAGAGGACAGCTTTACAAGACATTTAGTTCCTTCTGTCTCTGCCTGCTCGGCTGCAGACGGGCAGCAGGAAAAGTGCATTGTTTCTGCGTGAGAACTGACAGTTTTGGGCTCTGTTGGAGATTTCTCAAAAATTGCACATCATCAATCCATTTAGCCTTTTATTGCTACCTTGTGGAAAACCAGCAGTTTCTTGCTCGTGTAACAAGTGCTACCCATAACATCCCAGAAGCCTTAAAGACATCTCAAAGTCCTGTGTAAATTACTGCCAGGGGCCTGCCTGGTTTTCGTGTTCACAGCGTACCTAGCTAGAGATTTCTGTAGTCAGATCATACAGCCAGAGAAATTATTTTTTATTGTATTTATGAAAAGGGATTGCGCCTCCAGATTCTGGTATTCTGAGGACTGGACCAGCGTTGAAAAAGAACTGCCCAGGCAGTGATTTTGAAAAGGTTGCATCTCTCAAATCACTAGACCTAGAACCGAATGCTCTGAAGCAAAGCAATCACATCGTTCTGATTAACATCTTGCTGCTCACTTCAGCTCTGTCCAAAACGGCTGCTAACCCCAAAACCACTAGAGTTTAAAACCCTAGCGGAGGTATAAAGTAATAGGATCACATCAGGCTCCTAAATGTACAGATCGGCTCCTGAAATTGGCCTCTACAGATCTCGCCTTGGACAGCCGTTGTGGGTGCCTTCCAATTCCAAGACAGGAATTAAAAAAAAAAAGACACATACTTAGACCGCTTATTTTAGAAGCTTAAGGATTGGGCTTTTCAAACATGCTTGAGGAAATTAAGCGTCCCCAGGGAGAGTCAATGAGAGCTGAATGCCTTTTGAAAAACCCCACCCCAAATGGGGAAGTAAGTGCTCAGTGTTAGGCAAAATTTTAATCTCAGTCTAACTCTGGTCACTCTCCAGAACAGCTGATAAAAATCAGGCTTTATTTCTCCCTGCAGCTGGAAGATGGTGATCAGAACGACTGGGTTCTTAGGGTCTGCTCTCTCGTAGTCTTTGGTGGAAATTGTACAAAAACATTTTCTGAGCTAGTCACACATTTCACCCCCGCTGGCTCTGGAGGAGAGACCAGAGAGGAGTAAGCGAGTTTGCACCCTAATTGTTATATTTATCAACTGGATAAAGAGGGGTGGAGAAGGTCTCCGAGGGAGCTTTCCTGACCTCCTCGGAGGATCTCAGCACATCGCAGCAGACAGGCCAGGCCCTTCTGCCCAACCGGTCTGCGCTGCCTCCGGGCCTCTGAAAAAAACGGCTCAGCGGTTTCATTTCACATCTGGATACACAAACACCGTCAACAGAACAGCAAGAAGAAAAAAAAAAAAGAGCAACGAGCGTTGCGACGTGTGAGGTGGTTTTGTTTTAGTAGAAAAAGAACAAGCCTTTGGTTTAAACCTCAAGGGAGCAGTTTGCTGGGCTGCTATTGAGTGATTATTTTTATGCATCGTGGGCCTTGGTATGAAGCGGGGTTCCCGCCCCTCGCACCCCCAAGCGATGGTCACCGGAGCACAGTCAGGCACTGGGTTCCCTTGTCCCGCCCGTGACTCATCTGTTTCTGATGGGCAGGGTTACCCAATGCAGAGCAGCGGGGTAATCAACACCGGGGCCTACTGACCAATCTATGCGGGAAGGGGACTGCACACCCTCCCACCCCTTTTGTGCACAGTGGCCCGGTGTCACTCTCACCCCCTTCCATCAGTACCATTAGGGTCCCAGTTGGAGGGGGGGGAGGTCTGTTTTTGCTATAAAAATAAAATAATCGGGGCTGCAGCCTGCCTCTCTGCCTGCTCCTTGGAGCGGGTGAAAGCTTGGCCATGGGCGACCAAGCTCCCTCAGTGCATCCCTCTCGCTCCGTCCGTGGACTGGACTGTTTTCAAGCGCCCCCAAGGCTCACGGCTCCTTCTAGGATTGTAACGTTTTCCATTACCATGAATTCCTTCTTACTCTGGTCAACAGCAGCAGACCCCGCAGTCTCACCTATCCTTCTGGCTTTGCAAATCCCAGAAGCCAGCAATCACCTTTCCCCCCTTTCTTGGGTGTTTCCCTGCAATAATCAACCTAGATCTCAGTCAGTTGCCTCACATTTCAGGCTTGATCCCATACCAGTAGTAGCAGCCTGTGAGGGAGAGCCAACTCTCAACAGAAGTCACTTTTCTGATGCAAATCCCTCCCCCCCCCCCCATTGAAAACATCTTTCTAAGGCAGGGGTGGGCAAATTCTGGTCCATGGGCTGGATCCGAGCTGCAGGGTTAGTCCGTGGCGGGCCCCCACCTCCATATTTACCCGAGCCTCTGCAGGTATCGGAGGATCGCAGCTCTGGTTGGCTGCGAATTGCCGTTCACGGCCAATGCGAGTGGCGGGAAGCAGCATCCCAGTCCGTGGACGGATACTGCTGCTCCAATACCCGCTGAGGCTCAGGTAAACATAGCGATGGTGGCCCGCCAGGGACACCCTGCGGGCTGCGGTTTTTGTATTGCCTACCCCTGCTCTAAAGACACAATCTGCTTACACGCGAGTGCTAGAGACCACTTCCACATCTCTGCTGTGCCACGCAGCCTCACAGCTACCTGTGGGCCAACACAACCCCACAAGCTTTCGCATTGAAAGTGCAGCTCTTTAGGGCTCACACGACTGACCCAACTCCTCTGTGCAAACAAGAGCCAGACATGCTCACTGGGAAGCTACAGAATCAGACGGCCGAGTGCCCGACCGTGATCCCTGGAAAAGCTGGAGAAGAGGAGGAAATTCTTCAACTATGCGGCACAGAACGAAACGGCAGGATTAGGGTTTCTAGGGGCTGACCTGGTTCCTTCCTTCCCTGGATACTGTCTCCAGACTTTCCACACCACCAGATCACCAGGTGACAAGACCAAAGACCTCCGGGGATCAGTCCGGGTCCCCAGCAGACATGGTCACCATCATGCCTGCTAAAGGAAGCCAAGTACTTTGGGGGGGGGGGGCGGGGGGAAGCTGACACCAGTGACAGGCGCCTAATCCAGGGCTGTTTCTTACCCACACTTATAAGGCTGTTGAAGAGCAGACCTAGGAGTGACACAAGGGGAGCCAATTCAGCCAGTGTTCTTCCCCTCAGCTCTCAGAGAGGTGCGGGCTTGGGGAGGGGAGGGGAGGGGGGAAACGAAGCTGTCACTCCAGGATGCTTGCTGGCCTCCTGGCTGAAACGCCTTCGCCTCGTCACGGGCACAGCGGGATCCCACCCGGACCCCCCAAGCCTTTACCCTCCCACCTCTGATCCGAGGCAGAGCGTACTGAAAAGCCACGAGGCTCGGAGCCCTGGCACGTGTCTGTGCAGGGCCACCTGCCTTCGACAGGCGGTGCCGTGGCAGCTTCAGCCCCACGCTGCTTTGTGCATGCTGCCCATCCTCTCTCCCTACAGGAGGTTTCATCACAGAGCTGTCAACCAGCCACCTCCCCAGCAGGGACAGAGAGTTCCCGGGGCGGGAGGCACTATTCTATGTTCCAGGCAGGCCACAGAGATCCCCATTAAAGCTTGGGGGACATTCACCTTAAGGACACCCACTGTGGCTAGCTCATGGCCTTCCTGGCCAGGGGAGTTCTTTACTTTAGCACCTAATTTGACCCGATGGCAGCTTGACAGGTGGTTTAGGATTGAAACAGGTGAGAGTCCGCAGGAAGGGGCGGGGCGAGAGGCTTAAACCGTCAGACGCGTGTTCATGCGTGTGCATGTCATGTCGCATGCTCACGCGTCAGTGTGTGCTGCCGACATGTGCTTGAGGTTTCTGCTCCTCTCGGCAGAGAGAGAAATAGATCAAGTCTCTGACAAAAATTCAAAGAGCTTTGGGAGAGAGTTATAAAGAAATAAAAAAATGCTTAATAAATAACTAAGGGACCACTGGGAGGGAGAAGCACAAAGAATGTAAAAAATCCATTAACCATATTTAAATAACTCCGTTTATAAAAAGGCAAATCGTTAAGCGCTCCCCTCGTGATTTTTTTTTCATTATTGATTTTTTTTTTTTAAATATTTTGTAGCCAAAGTCAGTGCAAAGGAGTATAAAAGAAAACCAAGTCCATGCCCAGAGGGAGGGGCAGAGCTAGAGGCAGTGGGAGGAGATCGGGGCAAGGGGGCAGGTTGGAGTTAGCCTACTTTGTGCTCTCCCCGCACTATATGGGAGGAGAATTCGTACCGATCCTGGCTGTGGTAGCCACAGATGTTGCACTCGAAAGGGTCTCTGAAGCCGTGGCAGCCCATGTGGATGGTGAACATCACGTGGTCCAGGAAGAGTATCCGGCAGTGCTCACACTTGAAGGCTTTCACCTGCTCCCCTTCCTCGTTCACCACGCGCAGGACATCTTTGGCTGAGCTGGGTGTTGCTCGGGCAGCCGGGGTGCCCTCCTGCAGTTTGGGGTCCTCTTTGGCGTAGGCTGGGCTCTGCCGGCTGCTGGTGCAGTTTCCCACCGGCAGCTGCGAGGTCCTCTCTTCGTGGTTGCTTTCAGTGTCTGTGGAATCCTGGCAGCCGTTGCTGGGTGACATGCCTTGGTCGCGCCCCCGGTACACGATCTGCGCCCCCTCGGGAATGTCCTCGTGGCCTTCCGCGGCATCTCGGCTCCCCGGGATTTCCAGTCGGCCCGGGATGGGCTGGATCTGGGTGTAGACGGAGCTGATCACAGGCGTGATCTCCGAGATGCAGTTTGTGGAGGGGAGCCGGAGGGGGCGCAGGTGCTCCGCCCCCACAAACGACAGCGAGCTGCCATAGCTGGGGTCCATGGGGTGGTGGGCAGCCACCAGCTCCACGTCCTTCTCGAAGCTGGAGTTCACATCGAAGGGGAGGTCGGAAAGGTTGAAGCGCATCTGCTTCTCCCCTGGGAGCAAGGAGCAAGGGGTCAGGCCCCCAGGGCAAGCCCCACCCGCACTGCAGCGGTCCTGTGCCTAGGGACCAGCTCCACTCTGCCCAGCTCGGCCTACGATCCTTCCCCCGGTGCAACCCACACGAGCCTGGGCCCCATCGCTCAGTCCCGCTTGTCCACCGGGATCGGAACCAACCCTGACACCCCAGCATGGGGCTGGGGGTGCTGTATGTCCAGGGGAGGGGGACTCAGCAGGGGGCGCCCTACCCTTGTACAGCAGGCTGGGGGCACACATTGACCATGATGTCCCAACATGGCCTGATGCTGGTGGGCAGCACACAGGCCCCCAGGTCAGCCCTTGGAATTACATCCCCTCATCCACGCCCCTGCTGCTTCCTTCTGAACACCACTGTGGTCCCAGTGCGGAAAAGGTGCCACTGTCTCCCCCCCCAGAGGTGGCTGCATTTTGGGGCCGGGGGGAGGTGACGGATCCCGGTGTGCACAGGGCCTTGGGGCCTGTGGGATGACAGATGCTGGGTAAGGTCAGTGGTGTTAGGGTGGACAGGGCCGTAGCCCATTCAGAGGGGGGCCCAGAGGGGTGGTCACTTCCTACACGAAGGGCCAAAGAATTGGTGCCAACTCCACCCTCACCTGTCCCTCTGCTCTTTCCGGGAAGCACGGGGGAGCCCCTTACCCACAAATTTCTGAGGTGTGGAGCGTTTCCGTTTGGTGAGGCTGTTCGCCAGCCGGTCGATAAATGTCGACCGATCGGACGAGGGGTGAAGCAGAGAATCCGGCACCATCTCCAGGTCTCGCATCTCATCGCCTGTCAAGCCAAGGGAAAGCCGCTCAGTCAGGACCCAATGGGGGAGGGGCAAATGGGGAAATCGCTCTCAGGTGAGGAGGGGGGGACCACGGTGACCCCTCTCGTTCTCCCCAATGGGGTGTCCCGCCAAAGGAGGAACTCCCCTGGGATTGGCATGGCTCTTGGCTCTGCAGCTGCCCTGCCCTGCTCTGGACTAGGGGCCAGAGACCCGCTACTGCCAACCGAGCCTCCACGGACGGCGCTGGGGTAACACAGTGTCGAACCCTTGTAGACGGAGCGCTGCAGGGGAAGGACGGGCCTGGGGTGCTTCTCAGCTGGCCTTCCCCCTGCTCCCAACGCGGCACCTGATTCACACTTGGCGTTGTGTTTAATCTGGCTTGCAAAGGCCTCCGCAGAGCCCTTCCCTTCCTGTGGCTGCGAAGCACCAAGTACGTTTCTGGCAGCCTAGAAACAGCAATGATGGTGCGGAAAATTTGAATGCCAGAGGCTGATAGAAGTTCAGACAAACTGGCCTGTTTGCTACCGTCCCGTGCAGCGTCGGATCTGCCCTCCAGCCAGGGGACTATCCTGCCCTGGCTGGGGAGAGCCAAGGAGCAGGTCCTGGGGATCTGCAAAAAGGGAACATCACAGAAAGCCGCCTGCTCGACTAAAGCACCCTAACGCTCCGCTTCGACAGCCCGTCAGCCAGGTTAGGCTTTGCGAGCAGGCTGGGACTGTGTCATCTTTAGGGCTGCTTTTTTTTCTTTGAGACAAGGTGCAGAGGTTGTACTAGCCAGCTCAGTTTCAGTTCCACAGAGCTGACAGAGGCACACCCACGCCACCAGTGCTTGGGCAGGCTGGCATCCTAGGGACCGGCGTGCGAAGGAGAGCGCTCTGGAGGGGCCGTTTGGGGAGCTAAAGGAGCTGGGCACCCTGCTTGAGGTTGCAGAGCACAGCTGGTCTGGGACTGATCAGTTTTGGGACATTTGTTTGCAAGCCCCCTGCTTTGCACGGCTCAACCCTTCGCTTACCGAGCATAAGCTGTGACAGAAGGTAAGAACGGCCAGGCTGGGTCAGACCAAAAGCCCATCTAGCCCCGTATTCTGGGGTCCAACGGTGGCCAATGCCAGGCACCCCAGAGGGAATGAACAAGTGATCTGCCCCGTTGCCCGTTCCCAGAGGCTGGGACGCCCGGAGTCCGGCTTTGCCTTGTGTCGTTTTGTTAGTTAACGGGAATCACTTGAAGCCATTTTCTCCTTGTAGAATCATTTATAAAAAAAAAGGTGCCACATGCTCAGCTTTACACAACAACAGACTCCAGGCAAGGGGGCGGTAATAATGAGGCATTACTTGGCTCCTGGTCCGCACCAGGACACACACCCCCCACCCCAGGGTCGTGAGAGCACTTGGATGTAAGCCAAGTTCCATTCGCTAGGCTCCCCCATTCCACAGCCCAGGAAACGAAAGGGGAAGGGACGTGTCCCGAATCTCGAGTCGGCGGTGAGCTGGACACAGACCCCGCATCCACACGCCCAGTCTCCTACTCTAACCACTAGCCCACATGCCTTCCACAGCCAGGAAGAGACGTCCCAAGTCTTGACTCTCCCTCCTGCTCGAGCCACTAGCTGCCCCCGCCATTCCCGTGTACTGACCTGGCTGGCTGGCCAGCGACGGGGGCTCAGTGTTGAGACTCTGCAAGTAGTTGTGGCAGCGCTCCTTGTGCTCCTCCAGCGTGCTCTGCTGCTTGTAGCTCCGGCCGCAGTAGTTGCATTTGTAGGGCTTGCCGACTGTGGGGGAGGAGACTGGAAAAAATGAAAACACAGATCCTGGCCATCAAAACAGATACTACCCGGAAGCCGTCATGGCGACATGCAGGCCAGCCACGTGCGCTGCAGCAGCTGGGGCGGGTGAAGGGCAGAACGTGTCTGGGATGGAATTGGACAGGCCCACGGAGCAGGCAGATACTGACGTGCAGAGATTAATCAACGCAGCACGGCTGACCTAGGTTGCAGACTGGCCAATCCCTTCTTGCAAACTCCAAAGCGGCCCTTCAGGCAGCCCTCCGCCTCTGCACGTTAGACCCGTAAGAGCTTTTCTAAAACACCGTCACTCATCTGTACAGTGTGCCATTTCCAGGGCTGGCGGTAGAACCCAGGAGCCACCCCGCCCCAACCATGTGCAATCACATCAGCCCACCAGTGTTACTAAATATATTCGAGTGACTTCAGTCTGTGTGGATCCCACTCCCCCTTGCTGAAGGGCTCCCTCCTCCCAAGCAGTCTTCGCACAACAAGGTGTCAGATGTGTCTGGGAGAGAAGATCTGAGCATCTGGAAGGCGGATTCAAGACACAAGCCTCCAAGCCGTCCTTTACCAGCACGATCTCTGTGGTGTGTCCCTTCTAGGTGCCCAGCCGCCCTGTCCTTCGGCTCTGGTGTAAATGCAGCTGGCTTGCAGCACTGGACCCCGGAACCCAGGGCAATACTTACAAGTGCTGCCCCAGCCCTGCTGGAAATCCCCAATGCTTTGTCCCATGTCCGCACACCCGTGCCGGGCCTGGGCAGCTCTCCACAGAACAGTCAGCTGTTTGCAACTGACTGTGGTGGAGAGCCGGTAGGCTCTGAAAGCACCGGGTACGATAAGTGCTTAGGGATGGGGACGGGGCAGCACTCGCACCTCTGCCGATTTTCCCAACGATGGCTCTCAGGTTCGGCCGCTCCATCCTGCTCGGTTAGAGTCAATAGACCCAGCAGAGCCACTAAACATTATGGGGCCACGCTAGCCGATCACCGGGCAGGTCACACTGATGACTCAGTTTGGAATTTTTCATCAGCTGAGCACCCTCCAGAGGTAGATGGATTTACAGATATAACCGTTACACCCCTAGAGGGGTAAATAGCCATCCTAGGTACCGTTACACCCCTGCAGGGGCAAATAGCCATCCTAGGTACCGTTACATCTCTAGGTACCATTACACCCCTACAGGGGCAAACAGCCATCCTAGGTACCGTTACATCTCTAGGTACCATTACATCCCTACAGGGGCAAATAGCCATCCTAGGTACCGTTACACCCCTACAGGGGCAAACAGCCATCCTAGGTACCGTTACATCTCTAGGTACCGTTACACCACTGCAGGGGCAAACATCCATCCTAGGTACCGTTACATCTCTAGGTACCATTATACCCTTGCACAGGTAAACAGCCATCCTAGGTACCGTTACACCTCTGCAGGGGCAAACAGCTGTCCTAGGTACGCCAAACCCTGAGCGTCCGTTGCCGTCTGTACTGAGGACAGGGCAGTGCTTTTGCATTATTTTATGACAACGTGCTGCATTTTGATGAATCCTGGCACCTCAGGCCAGCCATGAACAGAGCTGCACTGTGCGAGGCATTGTACAAACAGAGCAGAGGACAGGAAAACTTGGTCTACACAAACAAGGCCCAGGGGGATATAGACACAAGCAGAGCAATCAATGTGACAGCAGCAAACGTCCACTAGGGGAGGGGATGTTTGACAGGCAGGGATACGCTCAGTGGAAGGAAAGGTGAAGGGAGAAGGGGGCAGACTGTGGAGGAAGGAGAAGGACACGGGGGGGGCAGATGTGGAGTTGGAGGATGCGAATCCTGCAGTTAGATGTAATGCGCCTTTTGAGACTCATTCGCTCTTAGCAGCGACACTCAAAACCTTTGATCCCCCCACGCGCGGGACAAGGGCTGAGAGATCACACGTGTTTGCTCTCTCGGAGGAAGCTGGACGTGGCCCAGATCCTGCGCTGCTGTGGTACGGATGACAGAGGCTATTTATTATGCCCATCCAGAGGGTGATTTTGGCCACCGATTGCCCTGGTAGGAGCAGCTCTGCCCTGGCAAAGAGCTGGACCCTCCAGGCCAACAGGTATTTTCCAACAAAGATGTTCTAGGGAGCTTGGAACTTCCCTAAACCCTTTGACACATGTTCTAGGTAAGGGGTAGCTGTCCCAACGCTCCACACGCCAGACGAGGCCTGTGCTCTGGAGCAGTGGGGGGGACTGTAGCTGCTGGGTGGCATGATACGTTGGAACCAGCGCCCACAAAGCATGGTAGCGACAAGCCGCCTCCCCGTGTCACAGCTGAAGACCCTGAGGTTATGCAGCAAGTCAGCAGCGAAGTGAGGACAGAACTCGGGAGAACGTTGCCAAATGCTCTGCCAGAAAGGGAAGCAAGATGCGGGGGGGGAGCAAACAGTGCACAGCTATTGAACTAGAAGACCCCATGAGCCACAAAGGTGAAGGTGAACCATGGGGAAAGTGTAGGTCTAATGCACACAGCGAGGGACTGCGAGCCAGGATTCCTGGGTTCCCTTTTATAGACAGGAGCCATAGTTGCATTCTGCTTTGCAGTCTACTTCTCGGAAATGGTGCAGCACGCACAGGGGCGGGAGAGGGAAAGCATCCCTCTGCTTTTAGCCAGCTCCCAATTCCGGCCCCGTCTGTGAGACGCTAGAGCCTTGCCAGCGTTCTCCGAACCGCCCATAGGAAGTGCCTGCGTGGAACGAAACTGCCGCTCATCAGATACGGTAGTGCCTGCGTCACAAATGCACCATCTTGGGGTCGGAGGCTCTGGCGGAGTTTTTCCTCGCTGAAACCACCATGGCTCAGAGCTGCCCAACCCAAGCTTTTTGAGTCACATTACAAAAAAAAATGGTTATTTGTTTTGCTCCGTGTGGTTTAACCTTTAACTACTCTGATTTTTCAAGAAAAAAAAAAAAAAGTTTGCCCCTCATCTGCTCACGTAGCTGGAACTTTACCATTTCAAGTTTTGCACTCTCATAAAAAATAATGCATCATCACTTCCTATGTATATAACGCCTTTCATTGGAAGGCCTCAAGGTGTTTCGCACACCTTGGGTCAGCCTCAAGTTTCTGGGACCTGGGAAACTGACACACGGAGCTAGCAAGGGAGGTCAGAGCAGCAGTGGAAGGACTGGCGATTGCTAGTCCTCTGCTCTCACTCCTACACTCCTCCAAGTCTCAAGGCAACAGGACAAGAACCTAGAGTCATGCTACCCAGTTCTCCAACAGGAAAAAGATCCTAAGAGAATACATCCTAGGGTTCCTCATTTCACTCTGAGTGAGAACACTGTATACTTGCCTTGGGGGTAAGGGCGGTGACTAACTGACCTGCAAGTGCAGTATCTATAGTGGGGCTCACAAGCCAGAAGAAATACACCTATATAGTCTTAGCTGCTAGAACCACATCCCTGTTCTGCATTCGGTAAATTTAAATTCTAGCCAGAGAGCTGAAATCATCTTTGGTCCTTCCCCATTCTTTATGAAATGCTCCACATTACTGCTGTGGCCCCAGGTCGTGGGTTACCGGTCAAATCTCTCTCACTGTTGCACGTTAGTTCCAAGATGCCAAGGATTTTACATCCCTATCTTGAATGATCTAAACATCAAAAAGGAGTCCTACGGAAAGTAGAAACTAGGTCAAATGAAAAAGGATGAATATAAACAAGTAACACAAGTATGCAGGGGCAAAATTAGAAAGGTGAAGGCACAAAACAAGCTCAAACTAGCTAGAGGCATAAAGGGTAACAAGAAAATATACTACAAAAATATATTAGAAGCAAGAGGAAACCCAAGGACAGGCACATTATTCAATGATGAGGGAGAAACAATAACAGAAAATGTGGAAATGGCAGAGGTGCTTTATGACTTCTTAGTTTCAGTTTTCACCACGAAGGTTGATGGTGATTGGGCGCCCAACATGGTGAATGCGAGTGAAAATGGGGTAGGTTCAGAAGCTAAAATGGGAAAAGAAGTTAAAAATTACTTAGACAAGTTAGATGCCTTCAAGTCACCAGGGCCTGATGAAATACAACCTAGAATATTCAAGAAGCTGACAGGAAATCTCTGAGCCATTAGCTATTTGAAAACTCATGGAATATAGGAGAGATTCCAGAAGTCTGAAAAAGGGCAAATATCGTGCCCACCTATAAAAAAGAAAATAAGGACAACTCGGGAATTACAGACTAGTCAGTTTATCTTCTGCACCAGGAAAGATAATGGAGCAAATAATTAAGGAATCCATCTGCAAACATCTAGAAGATAATAAAGTAATAAGTAACAGTCAGTATGAATTTGTAAAGACCAAATCATGTCAAACCAACCCGATAGCTTTCTTTGATAGGATAACAAGCCTTGTAGATAAGGGGGAAGTGGCAGACGTGGTATAACTAGACTTGAGAAAAAACTTTTGATACAGACTCCCATGACCTTCTCATAAATGAACGAGGGAAATACAAGCTAGATGGGGCTGCTATAAGGTGGGTGCATAACTGGTTGGATAACCATTCCCAGAGAACGTGGATCCATGGCTCTCCGTCATGCTGGAAGGGCATAATGAATGAATGAGGTGCTGTTGGACGGTTCTGTTCAATATCTTCATCAATGATACAGATAATGGCTGAGAGAGTACCCTTAAGTTAGCAGAGGATACCAAGCTGGGAGGGGTTACAAGTGCTTTGCAGAATTCAAAATGATCTAGATAAACTGGAGCAGGGATGGGGAACCTAAGGCTTGGGGGTGTCTTGCTTCCCACACCAGCATCGGGGAGCTGGTGTTGGTGCTCCATTTGTGAGCGCCCACATCCTGCCCAACCCCCCCACTCACTCTTTGCTCCTGCACCTTACTTCCCAGGCAGACCCCTCGCCTCCAGCCCACTCCTGCACCCACCTTCCCATCCAAACACCTTCCCACCCAAACCCCCAACCCCACACCCTAAGCCTGCTTCCCAGCAACCCTCTCCCACGCACTGAACTTCTCAGTTCTGGCCCCACCCCAGAGCATAGTGGGGCCCCCAAATCCTACTAGCCCAGGCCCCCCTTGACACTGGTGTGTGAGGGGATTGTGGGGAGCATCTGCTTCTTCACTGAGGGCCACCTCAGTGAGCCACCTCAGTGAGGGGTTTTTTTTCTTCTCACCTTTGTGCGGGCCCCCAACTGATTTTTCTGTGCGTCAGCAGCTCTTGACTCAAAAAAGGTTCCCCACCCCTGAACTGCAGAAATGGTCTGAGGTAAACAGGATGGAATTCAATAAGGACAAACACAAAGCATTCCACCGAGGAAGGCACATTCAGTGGCACACATACAAAATGAGAAGTGACCGTCTAGTAAGGAGCGCTACAGAAAGGGATCTAGGGGTCATAGTGGACCACAGGCTCAATATGAGTCAACTGTGACTATGCTGCAAAAAAAAAAAAAAAAAAAAAAAAATCAAACATCATTCTGGGATGCATTAATAGGGGTGTTGTGAGCTAGGTGCGGGAAATAGTTCTTCCTCTCTACGCTGTGATGATTAACCCTCAGCTGGAGTACTGTATCCAGTCCTGGACGTTACATTTCAAGGAAGATGCGGACAAACTGGAGAAGGTCCAGGGAAGAGCAACAAAACCTATTAAAAGTCTAGAACATGACCTAGATTGAAAAAACTGGGATTATTTAGTCTGGAAAAGAGAAGACAGAGGGGACATGATAACAGCTTTCAAGTATCTAAAAGACTGTTACAAGAAGGAAGAACAAAAACTATTGACTAACTCCTGATGATAGGACAAAGGAGCAATGGGCTTAGGAAGGAAAAAAATCAAATGCACGAGCCATAAACTGGGGAAAAACTTTGTAGGTGGTGGGACTGCTGAAAAGCTTCAGGGGGTTCTAGTGAATCACAAGCTGAATAGGAGTCAAGGTGGTGATGGACGGGCAAAAAAGGCCGATAGGATTCTGGGGTGTTTAGACAGGAGCGTTGTAGGTACACCATAGGAGCAAATTGTCCCACTCTGCCCAGCCCTGGGGAGGCCCTGGCTGGATACTGAATCCAGTTCTGGGCACGGCATTTTCAGAAAGACGTAAGCAAACTGGAAAGAGTCGAGAGGAGAAGCAAAACGACCCACAGGTTTGAAAACTGGAGGAAAGGTGACAGGTTTAGTCTGAGGAAAAGACAAATGGAGGGGAGGGGGGCTGAGAACAGGCTCCAATGTGTGAGAGGCTGTGACAGAGGATGGTGACCAGTGCACGCCCACCGGAGGTAGGACAAGGAATGGGCTTAATCTGCAGCAAGGTTTGATATTAGGAAATCCCTTCGGAATAGGTTTCCATTGTTGGGAGCTTTTAAAAGCAAGCTGGACAAACCCCTGGCAGGGCTGGAGCTGGCTTCCCTGGTCCTGCTGCAGCGTAGGGGCTGGATTTGCTGACCCCTCGAGGGCCCTGCCAGCCCTGCACTTCTAGGACTGTGTGAGTCACAGGCAGGACATGTCTGGCTTTGGACTGCAACAGAGAGAAGTTCTGGGCTCTTGGGACGATCAAACCTCAGTCAGGCTCTTGGAACCAACAAGTCTGTTCGTTTCCACAGGAAAGCACCTTGTTACAAATCACTTTGGAGGAATTGGTGGCAGCTGTAAACCCTTTCTCCTCCCTCCCCAGCTAGATAGCATTATTGTCATACAGCAACTGAAAGTCTGTTTAACCAGCCCCAAGGGAGACAGGCTAATGTAGTCTGCAGCCACAGACAGGCGGCTTTGTGTTAGAAATATGAATTTATTTCCCAAATCTTTAGCTATTTAGATGCTAAAAGTTCCATTCCCTCTCATTAGTCTAGCTCTCTCTGCTCTTATGTAAACAGCTCCCTAAATGGCTTGGCTTGGCTTGTTTTCAATCTGCATTTATTTTGGCATCAGGAAAATCTTTTGAAAACCAGGCTGGGGTCCTGAGCTGGTTTTTCTAGGCCAGAGTTTTGAGGATCCAGGATGGAAAACCCTCTGTTCACTTTCCCTTCGGGGAAGCGTGGTCTTAGGCACCATGCACTCCCTCTCTATTGACTTGGCCTCTAGCGGAGGCTCCTCTGGACAGACAGCTCCCAGCTACTCACAACACGCATGACCCAGACCTGCTCCCATTTGCAAAGGAGTCTGGGTTTCCACCATCATTGCCAGTAACACTGGTACAGGTCTGAGCACAAACCTGTTATTTCCTCTTACACATCCTTGCTAACACACCTAGGCTGTGCCCAGTAGTGGTTTGTGACGACAGAGGCAGGATGGTGTAATGGTTATAGAAGTGGGTTTCTGTTTACTATTCCCAGGTCTTCAATTCATTCGCTTTGTGACAAGTCGCTTCATTTCTCTTCCTCAGTTTACCCATATGAAAAACATGTGCACTACCATTTACTAATTATGTCACCTGACCGAACGCTCTTTTGGCCAGGAACCGTGTCTGGTTCACTTGTCTGTAAAGCACACACTGCTGGAGCCAAGCAAACGCTGTGTAATGATTTCCAGGAAGTATGGGGGTTATTTTGACTATCCAGTCTCAAACTCCCCAGGAGGGAAAAAAGTTTCTTCAGAAAAAGGCTCTTCAGTAAACTGGGGGAAGCTTGCATGGGAACTCAAGCTGCCAGTTCATTTATTTACTGGGCTGCGAGAAGCAGCCGATGCTAAAACAGAAGGCAGTCTCTGGGACGGGAGTCTCATCACTGCTGTCCCACCTGTGGGATGTGGCTTCTGATCTATTTCAAAGCACCGCGGCACCTTTGATCTGAGTTTTAAAACCTCACTGTTTTGGGCAGCTTTATTTTCAAAGATGACAGCAAGAGCATGCCCAAGGGGACGGCATGAAACGCACATGCCTCTGGGTAAGGGGGTGGGGAGGAAAACCAAGCCCCAGCCCCCGGTTCCTTCCAGCAAGGCAAGGCAGCCACCTTTCTGTGGCTGAGAAATCCACACACGGGTGAAACTTCTTAATAATAAGCTGTTATCAGGATTAATGTTGTTTGATATTCTAAACGAGATCAGGGCCTGTCCAATCTCCATGCCTGATACAAGAAGAACTAAGGCCTTCTCGTCCTTCGAGACGAAGGAACATTAGCACCGTCCTTTGACCGCACCCAGCTGGCAGGGTTTTCACCTCTGCAGACCTGGGTTTGAATCCTGAGGGACTCTGCTATTGCCAATCTGAGTTGGAAAGCACACGGGTGGCAGGACAGTTGACGGATCGCTGCAGTAGAGACGTGCCTAGCCACCCTCCCAGACCAGACTGGCTGATCTGTCCAGCATATAATTGGGTGTTTGGTACGTCTTTGCTCGGAAGGCAAGGCCTAGAACAGGGAGGCTGCCAGGCCACCGCTAGGGCAAATGGCTCCTTTTCTCAAGCCCCACGTTCATATGAAGGTGACGAGACAACAGCCTTGCTGACTCTGAGCTTTGCATTGTGAACTCCATGCCGTGTCAACTGCAGGATCCCTTGCCAATGGCCCAATTCCAGGCCACCTGCTACCAGATGGAACTGATGAAGGCTGATATTTTCACCTTTACGTACACCCAGCTTCAGAGTCAAGGCTCCCAAAACGGGACTGAGTGACAATACACAGACCAACCCACAGGACTCCTTGCCTCTACGTATCACTAAGGCCAAGAGCATAGAGAACTAAAACAAAGAAAAACATATAGATAACGAGACCTTCCAGGTTCAACAAAGACAATAAGACAAAGAAGGACTCATGCTCCAGGGCATGTGCCAGGCACCAGCCATCGGGGTCAGGCAGTAACTTCCTTTAAGGACAAATTATTCTTAAGTGTCCACTAGGTGTCCTTGCACCTTCCTCCTGGGGACTGGGCATTGGTTTAAACAAGTGACCACAGGTCTTCCTCTGCCCCATTTCTGTGCTAAAAATCTGCACTTACTGCTCCATTCTGAGGCCATTCACTAGCAGCCATGCCTCTGCTATTATTTTAAAATCCCATTTAGTAACTCTTCCCGTTTGGAAACAAACCAGGCCAGACAAGATGGAATGCAGCTAGTGCTGAGTGCGGTGGCCAGCTAACGGTCTGCTCCCTAACAGATCAGAGCTGGCTGAGCTAAACTCGCTGTCACCATGAACAACCAGAAGGAGCTGGAGGTGGAAGGAAAGGCAACAGCTGATGTTGATTGCTGTAGACTGAAGGCCTCTTTGGGATGACTGAAGGCCTGGGGGCAAAACAGGCCACAGCTCAGCCAGCCTGAACAGCAAAGCCCTGGCAATGCACAGCGGTGTCTGTGCAGAGGAGAGAGCCGTTCTGCTACCTCATTTTTCTCAACCTCCAAATGAACCTGGATAAAACAGATCAGCTCCTTGCTCCCTCTGGAGTGAGTCTCATTAAGCTTTCTGCTCCCAGCCATTGCCTATTTTATGTATTTATTGATTGATTGGCGGGGACAGTCTGGGGGAATGATCTTCTTGTTACTGGCTCCCTGCAGCACAAAGCCATGAATCTCACTTCGTCCCGTTGGGTGTAACCAACCAGGAACAGCGTTGAGATGGTCAGAAAAGAATCGTTAAAACAGAAACTTTGGCCAAATTCAGTCCCGTGTTTCACCAGCAAGTTGACGTAGTTTTGCTAAGTTACGGTTTCCGCAGAGATACCCAAGTTTGTTCCCTGCCCTGTGGAACCGTCCAGAGATGCAACAGGTCCAATCCCACTCAATTGCTGTCAGCGCCCTCAAACAACGGAGCACTGAAACGCAGAGGCGTTGCCAGTCGTGGGTTAAGCAGAGAGCAGCCCCGCGAGTCTTGCTCTGGAGTTGTCAGTGCCTCAGTTTTTGAACACGTCCCTTCGGCATCTCCAGGCAAGTCACAGATGGAAACGGACACGCTCTCAAAAGGTAGGGAGACAAAGTCTTTGGCCCCACTGCAAGAAAAGCATGGTGGCGACAAGAGGCCAACAGATGTTGAGACTTGGGGCTCTCCATCTGGGCCACAGAAGGGGACAGAGTTCTGTGGCAATGAGCAAAGGACCTGGGCAGGACCCTGATCAGAACAGCTCCCACAAAGGTTGGTTTTAACCCCCCTCCCCTCCCCCCCCCCCTTTTTTTTTTTTTTTTTTTTTTTTTTTTTAAGAGAGGAAGCCAGCAAGCGAGACACCTGTTTCCCTTTGGCACTCAAGCAGTTAAACAGGAGAAAGTGACAGATGACTTCAAACACCTGGGTGAACTTTAGAACCCCACGGGAGCAGACACTCCTGCAGACAAAGCAAGGGAAAGCGAGCAGGGCTGGGAGAGAGCTGGTATCTTGCACTCCCACCCCACGCCCTCAGCCTGCTGTTACATCACGGAAACAAGGGGGGAAAAGCCCCGTCGAAAAGGCCAGGCTGAAAAGGACACTGCCAAAACAACAGAAAACCCCCGGCTGCTTGTTTCCGTCGGGTAGGACCACCCCAGCTCTGCACCTGCAGCTGGCCAGGAGCCAGAGCCAGGAGGCTCGACATGAAGGCAAGCCTGAGGGCTCTACTCTACAATATGGAGGCGTGGCTTCCAGAGACCATGGAGAGCAGTGTGCTCAGTGCCGGCCGGAGCCAAGCAGAAACCACTTTGTTTTCAGTCCATACGGGGAAGTTCTTGGCAAGACACCAGCCTGGCTCCCACTGCACCCAACTCACCAGCTCAGCAGACTGAGGTAGACACAGAGTCACTCGCTCAAAGTCACAGGGCCGGTTAGGAAGACAGGCCTATGCACGTGGAAGGCAGGGCCAGCAGGACCGGCACCAACTGGGAGATGGTGCAGAGAGAGAGGCCCTGACCACTGGGAGGCGCTCAGGGACTCGAGTGAAGGGGGCGGGCTAGGTGAGATGGAACCCGGAGCTACCCACCTGAGTGCGTGCGGAGGTGGCCGGTGAGCGCGTCTCTCCGGCGGCAGGCGTAGTTGCAGAAAGGACATTTGAAGGGCTTCTCGCCAGAGTGCAGTTTGATGTGGCGCAGGAGGTTCCCCTTCTGGGTGAAGGAGGCGCCGCACTGGTTGCAGTGGAACGGCCTTTCCCCCTGAAAAGACAAGCAGCTTGTGAGACCCCATGCGGGGTGGGTAACAAAATCCTTCCTAACATTGCCCCAGAATTCCAGGCTGGGCGGGGGGTCGTCAGACTGACAGCCGTGCAGCCCCGGGTCTATCCAACAAGGAACACGTCCCCCAGCCCCCCCTACATGGGAGCTCCGTTAAGAGCCCCCAGCCCATCCAGTCCTTGGCGCCTGCACCTGCTGCTCACCCGTGTGGCTGCGTTTGTGCACCATCAGCACGTTGGGGCCGATACACACCATCCCGCAGATGTCACATTTCAGCTTGCCGTTGGGGAGCCGGATGCCGCCGGGAGAGTGAGGCTCCTGCCCTGTGCCGTCACAGTACCCCAGGGGCTCGGAGAGGGAGTCCTCCACAATCACACTGTCTTCTTTCTCGATGAGGCGGTCGTCCTGCGACAGCAGCCTGCTGGCTTCTTCATCACTGTACATTTCCACCTTGATTGAGTTTGCTACAGGGGGATGGGAGGGACAACACACACATCAATTCACACACGGTCAATGGGAAAAACTCAATAGGCAGTTGAAAAGAACTAAGAGAAATACCACTATGTTCTATGCGTCACGGCAAGGAAAACAGGGAAGAACGAGTTAAATTATTTGCTTGTCAGGATCTTGATTGTTAAGGGTGCATAAGAACACTGCCTCTCCCAGTATTTCCCAGATTGCTCCTATTTCCACAGGAAAACTGGGCAGCTGCTGACCACAGGGCAGTAAAGAATCTGATGGCTCGTGGGACCCGAGAGATACGAGGCCAAAATTGAAATAGTGAAGTGGCCAAATGGAACCGGAAACTTTGGTTTTGATCGTCTGGGTTGCCAAGTAGCGATTGTCTGGCTGAGAAGGGGTATTCAAGAGGAAGTGGACGACTAGGAGCTCAGAAAGCAGTCACCGGGTAAGTCTAAGCGCTGACAGCAGAACGTGAATTTTGCTGGCCAGCCGCATGGCAAAGTCACCTAGGCCCAGAACACGTGCACAAGAATGAAGGGATGGCTGGGATCATTTGACCGTGTACCACGCGCGATCCATCACGCAGTTAAAGGGAAGAAATCAGAGTGAGGCGGTGCACCTGAAGCCACTTACTCCACTTGCACACTGGTGACCTTCCACGCTGCCTGTGAAACGCACGTGGCCAGTGCTGGACATGCATTCATCACGTAGCACGTTGCACTGACTTTATGAACTTTAGGAACTCAGTGATGCAAGAATTACCCGAAAGCCGACAGAAGCGTAGGCAGCCACCCTCAGTAACATGAACATAGGCAAGTAACAGGTGCAAACCTGCCCGGTGGGGAGGGGTATTAGACAATGGTAGATGCTATGCCCTGGGATACTGAAAACTCTTGGAACAATGCAGAGCCTCTGGAAAGAAGAGGGTTTGTGGAAGTGGGGGAAAGACACAGGAATGGTGCATGCCATTATGGAGGAGAGCTCTACAAACAGGGCCTGGCCAGACTTGCCAGGGGCCAGTGAAACACAACCCTTTCAGAACCAAGCAGTAGAAGAGCTGGAGCCATGGAAAAGGAGTGTCCAGTAGAAGGCCTGCAGCAATAAGCCTGGGCTCACCAGGCCAATGGTGAGCTCCCCTAAGCCACACCAGAACCCGCCCCACCAACTCAACTTCAGGGCGCCCTTTATCCCGCCTCTCCCAGAGTGGGTAGGACTTGAACCCACCACCCTGCCCTTGGTTACACGCAGGGCTCCCCTACCTTCCCACACTGCTGCCTCTGTATCAGAGGCAGCAGCATGGGGGAGGGGACAGGCCAGGCAGGAACCAGTGCGCACGGGGAGCCGGCTTTTAAGCCGCCTTCCCGGCCCCCACGTGTAAACTTGTA
Source organism: Rafetus swinhoei (assembly GCA_019425775.1). Taxonomy (NCBI): domain Eukaryota; kingdom Metazoa; phylum Chordata; order Testudines; family Trionychidae; genus Rafetus; species Rafetus swinhoei. Next base: position 6,783,392 of record JAFJHL010000157.1, on the reverse strand, counting down.
ACCACTGAATTTTTCAGCGGTTACATGTTTACCTGAACATTTGCATTTTAACAGCCGTAGTGCACACCTGGAAGTACAGCACCCCGTAAGAGCACCCCTCCTCCTGAGGGAACGAGGAGGAGAGCATTAGCCACAGAGGTCTGCAGAGACAGTCAGTGTGGCGCTTTGTTTCTGCCAAGGGAAACCTGTCCAGTGCGGTGTTTCTAACTGACACCACACAGTATACCTGATCTCCAGTGCGTTTCCCAGGCCCCCTGCCTGCAAGCTGCACACGTCACACGGCCTCCTGGCTGCCACCTTTCTTCGTTCCTGCCGCATCCCCGGCTGAGACTGGAAAGCGGAAAGGAGCTGCCAGCCGTGACCTACATTCCCAGCTATTCTAATGATCTGTGGAATGCCACAAATCAAACAACTCTTCAGGAGACACACGGTGACTGGACAGCCACAGCTCCCTGCTTATTCCCTTGAGAGCCAGGTAGAGCCCCGTGGGCAGAGGAAGGGCTGGGGCTCCCTGTCCCCACATTTTCTGATCTCTCCAGAACCCTGGTGTTTCCAGGCCAGCTTGGGGAGGGTAGTTTTTCAGAGCAGATGGGGAGACCCTTTAAGTGCTGGTCACACCCTTAACAAGACAGGGCATTTCCAGCTGGGTGTTACCCTCATGTGAAGCACATTTCACCTGGAGAGCAAGGTCTGTGCATGATTCAGTTTAGAAGTTTCCTGCTGCATTAAGCTGTGCCCATGAGTCAAGAACTAGAGGGAATTCCCTCCGGGGATTCCTCATGCTGCTCTTTAGACAGCAATAGCTGCTTCTTTGTAATGGAGCCCCCCCCGTCTGTTCTCCTAGTGCTCCTGCAAGAGTTGGAGTCGGCCAGTGAGCGGGTCACCCAGTGGAAAGGCAGACCACAGCTAAGCCACACAGGAGTTTAATTGCTTCCTTTCAAATATCAGAGTCTTATTTCTTCCATTTAATGCACTAGATGTGGCTGTTCCCGATCTCTCAGCATGTGGGCATGCCAGGAAATTGACCGGCCTGAATTTCAGACTACAAGATTCTCCTGCTGTTTGGATTTCCTCACAGAACCTGCAGTGCCTTCTGGAGACGGGTGTGAGGGCTGCACGTGGGACTAGTCACCATGAACTCCTGGCTAGTGCCAGGTTTGATGCGGACCCAAACCCTGGAGCAACGCAAGGCACAGCCTTGTGCAAAGGGGGCTAATTCTCACCTAATGTCTGGGGGACTCAGTTAACATGGGCAACACACTTTCAGGGTCTCGGCATGGATTTAGCGCTGTGTTTCCACAAGAGGCCAGTGATTTGAATACCAAGTGGTCAATGGGATTAGAGCCTTAATGAGCCAAGTTTTGGATTTGGGGTAAGACTGGGCAGGTACGTTTGTTGGGGATAGAGATGTAATAGTGTAGTCGATTAACCGATAAGCAAAAGCGTATAGATTAATGCTACACGCTACACACATTCCCGCCCTTACCAGTAATTTTTTTAGCAGGCTGGCCAGCAGCCCAGCTCAGTCCTGGCTTGCGACAGGTCTGGGCAGCAGCACAGGGTAACAGGCAGCCAGTCCGTGAGGGGAGCTTGTTTTAAACTGGCTCCCCTCGCAGACCAGCTCACAGCTGGCACCCCGCGCTACTGCCTCTGATACAGATGCAGCAGCGTGGAGGGGCAGAGGACTCCTCAGGAGAGGAGCCGGAGCACACTGGCTGCCGGCCCTGCCCCCATGGACTAGAGAACAGTCGACTAACCAATAAGAATTCATGAGGTTACTCGACTATTCAATTAACTGATATTTAACATCCCTCGTTGGGGGGTGCATTGGGATGCTGCAGGTTTTCACTGCCCTTCGGTGAGATGGCTGTTAGGATCGAGGGTGGCAGCTTCTACTCAGGTGACCACTTGGGACCACAGGCTCAGCACAGACACTCTTCCGCCATTCTGCATTCCACGTGCCACCAGTGAATCCCAGTCACAGCCTGAAAGTGAGCGGTCCCTACTACCTGACTGGTGAGTGAGTGGTCAGCAATGGGACATGCTGTAGGGCTCAGTTGCCTGTACTTTGTGGCCTACGGGCAGACCATAGCACAGTTGAGGTAGCTGCTTGGACTGAAGGATGGCGAATGCTACATTCCCTTTGCACTTCTATGGGGCCTTTCAAGCACTCTGAGATCAGGGGATCAGCCTCCTTTCACAGACGGGGAGAACTGCAGAAGGGAAGTGATTTGTATGAGGTTTCCTTATGGCAGCGGCAGAGCTGGGTTCTGGCTCTCCAGTCCCTGCTGTAACTGACAGACAATGCCATCTCCCAAAAACCTCCTGCAGAGATGAACAAAGCTTCTGCTCGGACTTGGGCACTAACAGCTTGTCTGGCATGCCACCGGTCGAGGCAGCTGCTGGATACTGGCTGGGCTAGACCGAGGCTGAAATGCTTTCCTGAAGTTTAAAACCCACCACATTCTGCCGGGTGCATCCTGGAGACACAGCACGAATGGACGCCTCTGTGCACAAACACGAAGCGAAAAGCTTCTCTCTTGGCAGGAGTTGCCCGGATACGCGGATGTTTGCTGCACTTGGATATTTTTCCGTCCCCCCGGGGACTGTTATTTTCTGTCTGGGAGGAGAGGCCAACTATTGTTCTGCAATTCTCTTTTCAGAACCAATGCAGAGCCCAGTCTCCGTGGAGTGCAATTCTCTGCTGGCAGAGCAGGTTATATAATATTCCCGCTCCTCTGGGGCACACGGCTTGTGGAGGAACCAGCTGTGAAGTCAAGTCAGATCAGGAGCAATACCATCACCAGCCTCCCTCCATTAAAGGGGAAGGGAGCTTGCTTTTTCTTGAGGTCGGTCTTGGTGGGATTCTCTCTCCTTATGACCAAGTGAAAAGTTGGGAGTCTCCCAAGGCTTTCCTATGCGAGAACTAAAATGTGATTCATTGGGGGCCTTCCACCCATTTTTACAAGACGCAAACCACCGGCCAAATAACACAGAAGAAAAGGGAACAAACCCAGGCTAATTTATCATGGTGCAACCTTATCACTTTGGATCTCACTTGTCCTAGCACCCTTTGGGCAGCCTCCAGATCCACACTTCTGGGAGCTGCTGGAAGCACATAATACAAATGAATGAACTACACAGTAATTTCTCTTTTACAGAAAGGAAATCGCTCCTCTCCCTCTTTTCTGTAAGCATGTGATCACCCTGATCTGTATCACCTGGTCAGTTTCAATTTGGGGTCAGTTTTGGGGAGAAATGCTGACTCCTGAACTCGGATCTTGCCAGTGAAGCAGGAATGAATTCTCGTCTCCCTTGCTTGAATGCTATTTCTATTCAAGGGACACCAGGGCTCAGTGATACACATGCTGTCGGGAGACTCGGCCAGGCAGCTAGGGATGTGAACAGCATGTTTACAATTTAAACCTTGCTAAGTTCCATTTGTGCCAGAGTCATGCCGTTTTTGACACGTAAGTGAAACTTTAAATGTCTTGGCAATCGCCACCGTGAAGGGCGGGTAAGCAGATTGGTGATGGGGGGGCAATTTGGAAATCAGATCTACCTATTTTACCACGTGGCCTCTGCAATGCATTTTAAAAAAGCAGCTTAGTTCCCCTTTGGGCCGTGAAGAAAGATTTCAGCCACAACGCAGAGACGTTCTAAAGTTTCACCTTAGAAAGTTCCCCTGAGAAGTGTGTCCAAACCCTACTGTGCTGGCCCACCCCTGCCTGGCTCAGCACTTCTCCCAGCCACACACACGTCACAGGAAAGTCCAAGAAAGCAGCGGCTGGACGCAGACAAGACTCTAACGGGCACACGCCAATTTGACTCCATGCCGTGACGTTAAAGTCACACGGAGGGGGCAGACGAGGTTTCTAGCTAGTGCTGAGACTAGATCGTGAGCCGAAGGAGGAAAAAACCAAAACCAAAAAGCAGCAACGACAGGAGCTGGGTGGACTTGATGCCTGCCACCTCAGGTGAGCAGAGGTTGCAAGTCATCATGGCTGGCGCCAAGATGGCCCATGCCTTTGATTTTCACTGGACTGCAGCAGGCACTTCCCACCTCCTACCGTAGTTTCTACACCCAAGGTTAAGAGTTAATGTTTGCCAATGCTGTCAATAGGTCTAAGTGCTGTTTTAGAGCTGCTGCTCCTAGCCCTCTGCTTTGCCCATTCCTTCACCAGCCTGGCTCTGCATAGCCCTGGACTCAGTAAGCTGGGCAAGGAGAGAGCCCTCTGCAAGGCTCCTGATACACATGTGCTGTAAGAGCGTCCAAGGGCAGAGCCGCTCACGTCCAGAGTCTCTTGTGAGCTCTCGTTTCAGACATTGCTAGCTCTTTCAACCACTTATCTGGAGAGGCGCGTACAGGTTGGTGTCCCGCTGAAGAGGTTTGTTTCCACGCACCTAGCAACATTTGGAAACCTCCCCAAAACAGCCATTCTCCTGCTACAACACAGTCCCAGCTGCTTGGCTTCTCTAGCCACACATGAGCAACCTGCCGCTGGATCCCAGCACAGAGAGAGACTTGCCCTAGGAATCACACCTGCCCCAACTCCCAGTGAGGGGGAAACTCCAGCTGGAGGAGGTGGCCCTGTTTCTTTTCCAGTACATCAGACCCGGTGGTTGCAACAAGCACTTCGTTCTTACGCAGCCCCGGAGGTTTCCCCCCCCAACGCAAACGCCTCTCCTGATAACAGTGAGGCGTGCACAGCTGGGTTGGTTCTGGACCAACAAATCAAGCTTATCTAGGGAGTATGGAACCAAGCATGCCGAGGTGACACACAGGTGACTTTAATTCTCAAGGCAGAGAGGCCAGTAGCTCAAGAAAGAATCCCCACTGCAGCTCTGAGCACAAGAACTGAAGTCAGAATTGACCCTCTTCAGTTTGAAGAGTGAAATTCTAAAGGAAACTTTCCCGGTTGGCTTCACAGAGAGCCCAGCCTTAGTCCGGCGGAGCCAGCTGCGTCTGACGAGCACGGTGTACTCACCACTCAGGGAGCGGCTCGGGGAGGAGTGCTGGCTGTTTGGGGTGCTCACCGTGGGTCCCACGATCGCTGAGCTGAACTCCTTCTCCAGAGACGAATCCCCACTACCTTTGGGAATAAGAAGCAGGGAACACAGATGAGAGGGGGCCGCTCCTGCTGGCTTTACAATCGGTGTGTCAGTCAGTGAAATCCTCTCCCTTGTAACCAAAGCAGCGAAGCCTTGAAAAGAGGTTCCAGCTGGACCTCCTGCCCTTCTGGTTTGGGTGTCGGAAGACAAACACCGCTATGCTGCTGAAAAACAAACCCTTTCCCACAGGGGGGCAATAGAGTGGCCAGGGACCTAGGCACATTCCAGGTGCCGTGCAAACGAGGCGTGTTACTTTGCAGTGAAATGGTTAGTGGACAGACAACCCCCAGCGTGCTTGAAAAGATGCGCACATCTACGTGCGAGGACGCCCGCCGGGCCTCAGCTGGAAAGGTGGATCACTGGCCCCTTGGCTTTGCAAGCATCTGGGACTGCTCCCAAGGGAGCCCCTTTGCAAGTACAAACATGGCAGCAGTCGGACAGGCTGACGCTCTCCCCCAGGCAGGTCTGTTTTCTGTAGCATGATGGGGACCGTGAGCCGGCTCATGACACGGGCTGGTTTGCCATCCCAAGCACCGTGTCTTTACTGTGGGTAGACCTTTCCCGCAACAAGGCAGCTGTCACCTGGGAGGCCGGGCGTTAATTCAATCCAGCAAGGGTGATTCCAGTCTTCACCCTCCTGAGATTAGCAACGCGCTGCACAGCTTCCTGCCTGGACAAACCCTTGCCAGCCAAGAGCCCACCTGCTGCAAATGGACCCGCAGGAACCTTCGGGCAGCACGTAGGTTTCATGCTCCCAGGCCACATGTCCCCTCCCACCACCACTGCTGTGGGCTGCGTCGCTGTGGCACGGCACGAACAGTTTGCAAGTAGCGATGGGATGACGGAGGCTGTAGCCGTGCGAACTTTTGATGCAGATGGTAATGCTGCTTCTAATGGCTGCATCTGGGTAAACCCTCGTCCCGACACACACGCCGTCCAGCTCGCCCCGTTGTCTGAGGGGCCACAGGGAATGCGGCATAGGAGGCCAGCCGGCAATGGGAGTCATTTACCATAAATGCCCCGAAGTGATGTGTCAGGCTGCAAATCACCACTTGGCACAGAGCCATGGCGCTGAGCTGGGGCTGCCCAGGCAGCATTCCCCCCACTCCAGCCCCACCCCACAGCAATACTTTAAGGAAGATTTTTCTGTTCCTCTGCATAAGGGTGGTGGAGAAACCCCCGGATCTCCTCTTTTCCTCTCCCCCATGCTTTGACTGGCTCAATAAGCTGTTGCCGGCAAGTTTGAGTCATGCTAAGCCAACACACATCACCAGCAGAAGCCACACGCCCTGGATACCAGATATTCGCTCCGAACGGAGAGGTTAACAAGAATTTCAAACCACCAAAGAGAACACTAAGAAACCCAGTGATGCTGCAGGGCTCCGGCAGGGCCATTTCATGCCCCCTAAGAGCTGGACCCAGCATTGTCTCAGCCCCGCCGGCACGCGCAAGGCGTTACGGCTGGATGAGAAGCACGGAGCGTATGTTCTACAGCCGGGAAGCCTCTCAGAAAAGACACAGCAGTGGGGAGGGAGCGGAGGGGCAGTGGCACCTAATCTCTGGTCAAGGCACTTAGCACCTCTGGTTATAAACCACGCTCTGTTCCTTTATCCCTGGCAGCATTTGCCTTTTTGTCATTCTCCCACGGTCAGAAGCCTGTGGTAGCATTTCAAATGGTCAAGTGTTTCCCCGTTCCCTCCCACCCCCATCTCAATCTCCATCCAAAGAGATTTCTCCTGCACAGAATGTTAAAGACCCCCCCCACCCCTTTCTCCTCCCCACCCGCAACGTAAAGACACAGAAATGGCACAGAGTCATTCCCCCCCGCCCTCCCATTTCACTTACATTATTCTACCTTGCTGAAGATACCCTGGAGTGTTATCACAGCCAACTCCTTGGAAACAGCACTGGAATACAGGCTGTGTGTGCATGTCTGCATGGCAGTGGTAGGGTGAACTCAGCCACTCACCTTCCAGGAAGAAGAGATTCCTGGAAGTGAGAGAAACGGCCGTCATTTTACAGTCAAGCGGCACAGTTAGCAGGAATTCAGGGCTGCGGCATCCCCTTTTGCAGAGAGGCACGCTCGCTCCCCCAGCAGCTCAACGGGTGTGTGCACGTGTCCTAAAATAGCTCAGCCAGCGAGAGAGCACGGCTGGGCCATCCCCTTAACAAGCCAGTTAAAGCAAAAAAGGGGCTAAGCCTAGAGCCCTGTCTCCATGGGGAACGGCTGCAAGCGCTAACAGAGCATTGTCCAAGACCGAACAACAATGCTGCAGAGAAGAGAACCCGCCTCACACTGCTGGGATACAAATCTGCCATCACAGACCTTGTAGTCCATGGGCACAAGAAGCAACTGAGCAAAGTACCACGAAAAGCAATGGGAAAGGGAACGTGTTTTCCTACATACACTTTTACCTAACACAGATTTAGGCCCCAAGCAAGCAACCGTCACCCTCCGAGCATCCGGTTAATGACGGAGCATTGGGGTGGACCCTGAACTTGTAGCAATGGGTGGGGAAAGAGGGTGTCTTGAAATCTTAGTAATGGATTGAAGAGGGGGTGGGGAAGCATTTAATGCAATCCAGGTACTGGCACAAGACCTGTCTACTGGGGAGCTCCGAGACGGCCAAGTGCCCCCTCTTCCAGACAGTCCCAGCACACAGCGGTTCAGTCCCAGCTGCGGCCGCTCCTTTTGGCTCAAACAAATTCCTTTTGGCAGCCCAGTCATCCTGCTTTTCTCTAGAGCCTTTTATCCCAAAAGCCCCCAAAGAGTTTGCAAAGCTGCATACACAAACGGCTATCTGAATCCATTCCCGGCACGTAGCCTCTGCTGGGACGGCCCAGGCAGACAGACTGTGCATAGCTAAGAACCTGCCCCCAAGGAGAAAGGACCTGGGATGCCATGGCCCTGTAGAGCTGACAGGGCCCCACTGGGGATGTCAAACGGTTAACCGCTAAGCAGGTGGTCTGTCGGGATGCTTACCAGTTAACCGACCCTTGGCAGTGAATGCTGGTGGCCGCTAGCTGTGTCGGGCCTGCGCAGGAGGAGTCGGTGGGCTAGGCAGCAGGAGCTGAGTCAAAGCGTTAACCTGTTACACGCTCTCGTGTAACCAATTAACATTCCAAGGCCCCGTCCCAAAGCCTCCAGCCGCACTCAAAGGCTCCATCCCCACCTAGTATATTGGGCAGAAACTGACCTGTCTCTGAAGAAGCAAGAGTGCTTTTAAAACCAGAGCCCTTGCCAGGGCGTCAGAGTTTCAGGCCTGATGCTTGGGTCCTAATGCCACCCCATCAACAGCTACAGAGCAACACTGCCACACAAGAGGGATTTAACCCTTTCCTGCCACCCAGAAGGGCCAATCATGCAAACTGCTCTGAGAAGTCAACTGCACCTATCAGAGAGGCCAGGAACTCACAATGGAATTCGCAGGGTTCCTTTCAATACACACACAGCTTCGTCCCACTCCTTTTACCTACTTTGTGGAGGGACTGTGTGTGGCTTCAGAATCTCTCCAGAGTTTTCAGCTGGAATAACTCGCCCAGCTCTACAACTTCATGTGGTGGAAGGCAACACTTCACTCAACGCGTGCACAAGTCTTGTACACAACATACAGAATAATACACCTCACCTAGCCTTTGCATGCTATTATCCCCATTTCATAGATGGGGAAACTGAGGCAAAGGAGCCAGAAAGCACCTAGCTTCACCCAGACAAGTGATCTGACATACAAGTCAGCGGCAAAGCCACAACAGAAGCCAGGAGTCCTTGATCCCACGCCCCTAGCCTCACACACACCCACACACCCACACTTCTCAGCTTCCAGCGATCACCTGAGGCAAAAGGCAAAGCAAACGAGATGGTGTCAGTAGGTAGCAAGAGCCCCACTCTCCCAGTGTCAAAGAGCACACGTGTCTGATGGTAACAGGACAGCAAAAGCACTAATCACAGAGAATGACTTTTACTGCCTTTTTAAAAACCATGGAGAGATTGTTCTCTCTACAACCCGAGGACATGCTGCCTCAGGGAATTGATATGTGATATGTGTTGTTTACCGCCCCTGTGATTGGTAGTAACTGAGCCATTACCAGAACGGATCGAAAACTGTATTTTCCCAGAAAAGGTTCCCAACAAAAATTCCATTTTCTTAACAACATTTTCAGGTTTTCCGTTTTCCAAGGAAAGCCTGAAATGTCTGACAAAACTTGGACGGTCTCATGTGAAAGTTTTCCTTTAACTGCAAAGCCAGATTTTGTGGAAGGGAGTTTTGTTTTTGTTTCTCCCCCTCCTCCTCCTTTTTAAACCAACTTGAGTCACTGGCTATTCGAGGCCCATATCAAATGGCTGGGTGGCTCTTGGTTTGGTTCCTAGTGGGGAGGTAACGGAGCCACTACGCCGCTTTCCGATGGAGCCAACATCCCCACTTGGGGGCCTGCGCTCTAGGCCAGATGCAGTGTAAGCAGGTACAACTCCACTGGCTTCTACTACCAATGCAGTATCAAAGCATCGGTAACAGTGGAAGTGGATCCCAATCCCCTGGCCTAGTGTGAGTTTAGGTTTTCATAGAATCATAGAACACTAGAACTGGAAGGGACCTCGAGAGGTCATCAAGTCCAGTCCCCTGCCCTCATGGCAGGACCCAGCTCTGTCTAGACCCTCCCTGATAGATATCTATCTAACCTGCTCTTAAAAATCTCCAGAGATGGAGATTCTACAACCTCCCCAAGCAACTTATTCCAGTGTTTCACCACCCTGACAGGCAGGAAGTTTTTCCTAATGTCCAACTGGGTGGAAGGTTTTCCCTGGAATGCAAGGAGGAGAAAGGTTGCCTGCTAGGTATGCCAGCGTGTTTAGTCTCAGATCACCCGTGCCCACATGACTTTGCAGCCTGGGATGACAGGCCGGGATAAAGTGGATTATGAATTCCTCCTGGTCACACTTCGCTCTTGCACCAGCTGACAACAGGGAGAGCGTGCAGAGAATGCCCTTGACAAAATGTGAACACTGGCCTGAACGGCTTTGCCACCCCACTGGGAAGCGGAAAAGGTGATTGTGAGACTCCAATTCTTCTCCTCTCCTTGACCAGTCCCTGTGCTACTTTATTGCTTGACGAGCTGCCAGCAGCTCGGAGTTCCTGCACCCAGAGCTGGAGCAGGATTCAAATTACATCAAGGGAGCCGCACTCTCTTTTCATTTCAGGCATTCTTAGGGAACAACGGCATCTCCATGGAGTTCAGGGGCAAACAGGAACCTGCTACAGCAGCCAAGGGAAGGGGTGACGCTAACCAGAAAATTCCCAAAGCAAAGGAAAGCAGCAGCTTGGAAGACAATGCAAACCTCTGAGCAGAGTGCACCCAGGCCTGGTCAGACTCACCCGCAAAGTAAGGAGACGCAGCTCTGCTGAGTGGGAAACTGAACTAACCTCGCACAGCACCCACGTTGTGCCATACGAGCTGCCAGCCTCTCCTCATGGAAATGTTCGTGACTTCACAAGAGGGCATCCTGCCAGCCAGAGCTCAGGGCTTCACAATAACCCAGGCCCAAGTGGCAACATACTGACAGAAACCCACTAACTTACATCCTCCAGGGAGGGAGAGAGAGAGAGAGAAAGACAGAAAGAAAACCGACTAATGCTCATTGGATTCTGTCCCTCAGCGTGAACAGGACATTAAGTATCTGATGCACACAGGCACTGTTCAAGTTTCCTTGCCCAACTCAGTGCACCCCAATCGTGGCCAGCAGCCCCTCCCCTTCCCCCCATTTAACAGCCCTGACTCTGCCCCACAGTTCTGCACTTCACTTCCCACCTTCACCCTGGGGGACAAGGTCTTTTGGTCACGGCCCATGCAGCTCCACCCATCACCTTAATCTACAAGACGAATCCAGGGAAGTCCTACAAGAGGCCACAGTAGAGATCTCAGTGCTCCATTCCGGCTTACTGTTTACCCAAACCCCATCCTAGCCCAAGGCCTTCCTCGAACGGTGACTGAATTTCAAATGGGGGGTGTTATGATATGGATGCATATGCACTAGAGAGCTGCTAGGTCTCAGCAAGCCTGTTTCACTTTTCACATATAAGGACAAGAGCCAGGTTTCAATAGGCAGCCCTCTAGTCTCTGAAACCCACTGACGCTCTTGAAACCACGTCTCGAGATGCTCACAAGTCCCTGAACGCTTTGAACGGCCATTCTGATCCACCCTATCCACCCCCACCCAAAAGGGGCTTCGTGTTACCAACAGATTGTAACAATCAGCCACACAGAGGTGAACTCACCTCATGCCCTCTCCTCTTGCATATTTCATGGCTTCAAACCCAGCCTGAATGCCAGATGTAATCTTAACACTCAATAGCATAGTGTATGGCAGGGCAGGTATTTGAAAGCAGCCATGAAGGTCTTAAATACCACACGTGTTTGCAAGTTTACCATTGTGTATTCATGCATCTAACAGGGGAGAACAGAATCCATCCCATAATCATAAGCAGGGCATCAAACTCCTTCGGCTGTCTAGTACAGTAGATCAAGCCAGGTTACACTGAAAAGAGACTTTTCCATCTGTTTGCAGTGAGGGTTCAGCTCTGACCTGTGGCCTGGAGGACATGAGGCATTAATGTCCACCAAACGGATTAACACAGGGACAGAGGGTAAGGGGCTTCCTGGTACTTAGCCGTGAGTGGCGGCTGGTGAGACCGGCACCCCCCAACTTACCACTGTTATAGTCTGTATCTGACTGAGAGGTGCCATGGAATGTCATTAGAAAGCTGGTAACGTGCTGGTTATTAAGAACACAGAGGAATGCAAGTGCAAGAAACTGGTGCAAAGTCATGGGTCGAGACTGAAAGCATCATTCTTAAAACGGGTTTGCCAGTCAAACAGGAGATACCACACCCTACACAAAGGAATGTGGTTTCTCTGCCCAGCTGCTTCCAAAAGTACTTGGAAAAGACAAAGAGAATGTGTTTACAGATAAATAAAGCAATCAAGCAAATGCATGGGGGAGTGGGAAGACAATATGGCTACACCCCAGTATGGCTACACCCCTATCTGAACTATAGAGATGGCAGGAGGAGGAAGGTGGGGGGGGGGCGGGCGGAAATGTGCCCTAAACATAAAATAATAAGCAACTGAATCAACTGACTGAATACAATATCAGGTCATTTACGAATGCCTGGAACACGCCAGAGATTAATATCACTGGGAAGCGTCTGTGTTAGCACTACAAGGAGGCATTATGAAGACTCACTAATAGTGTGGCTGAACAAGGGAGGTGGGGGATGCAGCTAACAGTCTCTAGGGTACTTCAACCCAAGGGGTTATGGGTGGAGTCTCTGTGGACTATAGAGAAGGGGAAGAGAGCCCCTAAAGTCTCTTTCACTTCAGGAAACAAGGGAAGCTAACTTGTTGCTTTTCTGTGACAAGGTCCTGGCCAAAGGTATGATGAAAACATAAAAACAGATAGACTGGGTCAGACCAAAGGTCCATCTAGCCCAGTATCCGATCTGCCGACAGTGGCCAATGCCAGGTGCTTGAGGGAATGAACAGAACAGGTAGCCAGGTGATCCATCCCCTGTTGCCCATTCCCAGCTTCTGAAAACAGAGTGTAGAGATACCATTCCTGCCCATCCAGGCTAATTTATCCAGCTCTTTTTTTTAACCCTGTTGGTCTTAGACTTTACAACATCCTCTAGCAAGGAGTTCCACAGGTTGACTGTGCGTCATGTGAGGAATTACATCCTTTGGTTTGTTTTAAACCTGCTACGTATTAATTTCATTTGGTGACCCCCTAGTTCTTGTTTTATGGGAACAAGTAAATAACTCTTTATTGACTTTTTCCACACCTGTCATGATTTTATAGATCTCTATCATATTCCCCCCTTAGTCACCTCTTTTCCAAGCTGAAAAGTCCCCATTTCATTAATCTCTTCTCATTTGACAGCCATTTCATGCCCCCAATCATTTTTGTTGCCCTTTTCTGAACCTTTTCCAATGCTAAGATATCTTTTTGGAGATGAGGCAACCACATCTGTACACCGTATTCAAGCTGTGGGCGTACCATGGATTTATACAGAGGCAATAAGATATTCTCCAGTTCTTTCTTAACGATTCCTAACATTCTGTTTGCTTTTTTGGCTGCCGCTGCACATTGCATGGACATTTTCTGACATCATCCATTTTGAGATCTTGAGCATCTGGCAAAGATTTTACCTTGAACCCAGATAGTAGTTTGGCAAGTTAAGTCTTAGCCATTGGCAGCGTGTTGTGTTGTGTGTTACTTGGAATCCTCTCTACCGTTATTTCCTCAGACTCACTTAATTCATGCTCTTTTGGTAGAATAGTCCAAGCCAGTGCTGTGTTTAACGGGCAGCAAGGATTAACTCCATTCGACTGATGAGCTGGTGGTTTGGGACTCTTCAGAGAAGCAAACAAGCCCTTATTATTTCTCTAAGCTGGCCACGTCAAGGAGTATGCTTTTGGGGAAAACTCGGGACGGGGAGTGAGCTCGGTTGTAACTAAGGCTGATGGAAGCCAGAGTGGGGCTCTCCTACACCATGGCTGTCTAAGCACAGAAACTCCGGGTTTGATCTGCATGTACTGGGAGCCTCCCAGGCGGAGGGTAACAGTTGCAAGGCCTTGTAAGGCCCCCCGGGTTATATGGCAAGTGGTGAGACAACCCCTTGCTAGCCTGGATTTGTGCCCTGAACAGACCGGACCATCACACACGAGTAACCAAGTATATAAAAGCTGCTATAATTAGGCCAATCTTAGCAACTAAATTCTAATTCTGTTTCTAAAAAACGACCTTATTGACAGCAGACAGATCTGTTGCTGAGAAGGGGAATGCCAACCACGTGTGGATACTTTTCAGATATAAATATTAATAAGATACGCTAACCCTAATCCATATCACCATCGTCAATTATGTATCTGCGTAGAGCTGCGCAGCAATGCAATGCACCGGCATTAGACTCACACACGGGTAACTACAGATTGAACCTCTCTAGCCTGGCATCCTCAGGACCTGACCGGCACCAAACCAGAGAATCTGACAAATCACAGGAGGCCAATATGGTCTAGCAGCATTAGCAACACTTCCACTGCGTGCTGGGCTTTGAGAAGACAGTTAGGGGTAAATTAGAGCTAAATAACAGCAACAGAACACCGAGATCCAGGACTGGTGGCTGTAAACAGACTTCATGGGACTGCAGGAAAATTGGCCATGCCCATGATAAGAGGACATCTGGCTAGCTAAAATCATGCTGGACCACGGATGTTGCCAGACCAGAGTGTGCTGGACTAGAGAGGTTCAACCTGTATTAAGCATCAGAAAATGGCCATTTGAAATACAGATATCCAAAACACTGGACAACAGCAACATAAGTGACATACCAGATATGTAAGAGCGTCCATTGCAGTCTTCTATATCCATCTTTAAGGTACTTTGCTGAAAGAGAAAGCAGAGCTCCATCAGAAAGGCTCTGGGAATGCAAGGCTGGAGACTCTTTCCAGACACAATCTTTTCAGTAAAAGGCCCATCAGCTTCTTGCAGTAAGGTGAATTAACTTACCTAGTCCCGATTCATAAATGCCAGTTTGCAGCACCACTACTAGCACTGCGGAACAGGCTAAAACTTTTATTTGCTCCCTGCTTTGGAACTAAATTTACATTGGGCACTAAAGAGCTACTTTGTAAGCACCAAGAAAATGTTCTTTTAGCTGATTTTAGCTGAGGCTATTGCGTTGCCGGCAATGTGATAAAATTTCGGTAGTTTGGAGTACATAGAATCCAACAAGCAACGATTCCCAACAAACAAAATGAATACAGGATATTTTCATCCAGCCCCTGCCTTCAGCTCTCCGCCATCACAGTTCTGCAGCATTTCCATGAGAGTCTGTCAAATGGCATTAGTTCTTAAAAGTCAGACTTATAACACTGGAAGTGGTGCGAGACAGGAGAAAAGCAGCTGTCAATTCTCCTGGAGCATCTGACAAGACAAGAGCTGATTCAAACTTGTCTGGTCCAGAAGGACAAGCGCCCACAGGCCACTGCTAATTAATTTGAAACCTTGACTGGCAAGGTATGATAACAGTTGTAGATACAATTCAGCTCATTGAATCAACACATTTCAGCAGAGGACTTCTCTATTGAAAAGCACTACTGCTATCTATGGGGTGGCAGCAGGTATATGAAGTCTTGAGTATAAGAAGTGTTTAACTGAAGCATTTAGCTTAATTTTATCAATGAAAGAGGATGGTTCTTTGGGCAATGAGACTGAAAACTAGCACACAATGTGCCGCTGCGCAGCTTTGCAAGAGAGTCATTCCAAAGATCACACTAGAAATAAAAGCAAAAATCTTCCTTCTATTTTGCTACTTGGTGCCCTGCAGAGAAAATGAACATTTTATCCATCCAAATGGCTTTTTATTTGTCAATTACATGTGTTGTTTAAAAAACAAAACCAACGCGGCTGCAAAAAGACACAAGTTTCGCTGTTTAGAATTCACGCAGTAATTGCAGTTGGTACCTTCAGAAACTAGGAGAATTTGCTGCAGAGAACAATTAAAAGTGATAATTTGCTGCAATTAATTATCTCCTCGAGGGGGAAAATAAATGCGATTTGCAAAATGTGAACAGAATGGGAGGAAAAAACAGAATTTAACTTTTTTCCCTCCCTTTTCCCCCCCAATGATGGAAAGTTATTTCAGTCCAGTGCAAACTACTTTGTTAAAAAAGGTCAGGGAAATCTGAGTTGCCCCCTTCTGATAATTCCCATTTTAAAGAGGGGATTTTTAAACCAAAATTGCTCAGATAAATGGCATTAACACTACAATTTTACATCAGACTGCCAGCAGCGTCGAGGAGATCAGTACAGAAACGGACAGGGTAGCCAGGGAGACAGGATGGCTTAGTGGCTTGAGTAATGGCCTGGGATCCATGAAATCTGGGGTCTCGTAGCCCGTGGCCTCCTGGATGACCTCAGTCAGGTCACTGTCTCATTTGCAAAGTGGGTCCTGGATACTGACCTGCTGTGTAAAGCATGTTCAGACCCTTGGACGCAAAGCAGGACATAATATTTATTTATTTCATTCATCACGGTCGATTAACCCAATAGCTCCAATTGCTCACTTTAAGATACAGTTTAGGGCTTTGCCAACAGGCACTTAATTGAAAAGCATCCATATAAACAAGCTGGCTTTAACAAGATGGAGCCTTTCTTTCCTGGGCCACCAGTTTAAGGCCAGGCCAGCGGTTATGGCGGTGGTTTCCGTCGGATAGCTATGTGTCAGCCGTTGGCCTGCGAGCTGGTGGCTCAGTTTCCACTAACGCAAGCATCCCCGGTACAAACACTAAAATTGGCGCGGTTGCTGGTAATCGCAGCAAAAATTGCCCTCGCAGCCCTATCGGTGGTATGGAATCTCCAGAATGAAGACAAAGCCTGCTGGTAGTGGTAGTGGGGGAATTTATGTGGTTTCTTATTGCAGATAAACAAGAGGGTTCGGTCCCCGATACATCAATCTAACACTGGCGCAGTTAATCACGCTACATAAACAGACCAAAAAAAAAAAAAAAAAAAAAAAAAAAATGAAGCAGAAAGGCTCCTTCCTTTTATTGTCATCCCAGTTTTTAAACAACTATAGACCATTTATGTGGCTGGGTCCTTGCTCTACCTGCACCTCAAAACACTGGATTTGCTCTTCATCCCCTTCCAGTCCTGACGGCTGAATTGCACAGGAAATCTTCCTACCCACAATGGTGATTAACTTTACGAGATGAAAATAATTTCAGTTGAAATATATACCGCAACACCCTGTTACACAGCACCTGTGCCTCCTGCAGTTTTATTTCTCCTGAATCCATAATTTTGCGTGTCAATGTTAGGCACCCATACATGGGGATTCACCTGGCTCCATACAAAGGGCACATGACATGCAAATAAAAGTAATTTATTTAGTGCCGCCCCCCGGTCCCTTGCCCTGGACTCTGCTGAAGCCACTGAAAACGCTCAATAAAAGAAAGCACACAACCAAAATGCCAAATGATCCACTTTGCTCACGGATGTTTCCAAGTGGGCTGTTCTGTCTGATGTGTGTCCATTTCTCAGGTTTCCCCAGTTTTATTGTGCAACAAAGCAGGTGCCCATTTCAGATCACGGTCTCTCAATGTCAGCTTGAACTAACACTGCCCCTCTATCGCCATATGACCCTTGTTCATTATAAAGCAGAGCCTGCTCTGGCTCTGGTGTGCCACACTCAGGACAAGCCACACCCCACTTGCCCTTGCAGCCAGCATGTTCATTGCTTCTACACCGACTTGGTGCTCGCAAGCAGTGCAAGCTTCCTCATACTCCCCCCATATGCCTCAGCTCTGTCCTAGAGGGGCCTCCTTTAGGGGTGCAAAGGGAGCCTCTGGGATGAGACTAAGAACAATTTCAATTTTTGTTTTCGATTGTGTGCAGGGGCTGGCAAGGAATGGGACCACAATCAACTCATTTCACACAAGCTAAGTACTCAGCTAGTTGTGCTGAGCACACTGCTGAGCTGGAGGCCCCGTTCTGCAGCCCTTACTCCTTATTCACGCTAGGGATGTAAAAGAGTAGTCCAAGATGGGGGGTAGTCAAATCGACTTCTTGCATCTCCCCCCCCCCCCCACCTTGCTGCCTCTGTATCAGAGGCAGTAAGGGGAGGGAGAAGCAGGCGCTGGTGCTGGCGGAAGCTGGCTTAAAAGCTGGTTCCCCCCAGCACCATCTCCACGGTGCAGGGGTGGGGAGGGGATGGACAGGGGAGGAAGAGGCACTGTGGGGAACCGAGCACAAGCAGGGACTGCTTAATTCCCCGCTCACGGCAGGTTCCCCGCTGCGCCTCTGCCTTTGAAATGCAGCAAGAGCTGCGGTCGACTCTTACTACATTTCAAAGACAGAGGTGCAGCAGGGATAGCAAGCGCCCCCTCCCCTCTTATCAACTAATGGAGTAGTCAATGGAAATTCCATTAACTACTCAATTAGCTGATTAATCAAAATGTAACATCCCTAATTCACACAAGCTGCTCCATTCTAGTCAAGGTGCCTGTAACCAATATCAAGGGAGCAAGCCTCAAATGCCATCTCTATTTTAAAAGGGGAAAAGAGAACTGGGAAGACCTTACAGCACCTGGCCACCTCAGATGCCTATCAGCAGGCTCTCTTACTCTGGCTATATCCAGTGAATAAGGCACTACTTACTGAAGCCCACGAGGAGCGACTGGCCTTAAGGACCCCCGGCTGAGAAAATGGCTTTGTTTTGTTTTATTTTGGGGACGCATGTTTACAACAAACACTCAACACCAGACTCTAGATCTCAAAGTCAGCAAGGCAGGTGACTGAAAGCAATCCCTGGTTTAAAGAAACGGATTGTTTGAAAGGGTGAATTTTACATTTTGATGGCATGCACTGGGTCTGGAAGGAACTGGACCATAAAGGCAGTGCCAATTAGCACTTGTATTTACAGGACTTTATTCCAAAGCCTTCTACAAATGCTGAATGATCAGCCCCTATGAAATACAACTGCCTCCAGAAAGGTCAGCACAACTGAAAGGGGATATTTAGACCACTGGAGGGACGTCTAGTCTTAAGAAAAGCATCCCATGGACTCTCTAGTGCCCATACAGAAGAGAAATGACCCTCCTTGATTCACAAGGTCTTGTGTGAAATGCACAACCCAATTTCTCCAGGCTACTGGAGATTTGTCCATGGAGCTACATGGCCATGAAACACGTCAAACATCGTGCTTCGCCCACTGAGTCGTCCCATTCCACATTCCTACTATGGCAGATTGCTGGCCAATACTACAGGGTCCTACTAGCTTTCAGATAGGATTGTCAAAGAGGAAAATCTTAAACGCACTCAAGTTACAGCAGCGTGGCTTTAGAAGTTCTCCTCCCATCTGAAACAAAGCCTCTTACCCTAGTGACCAGACTTGGGCGGGCGAGGAGGGGGGCTCAGAAATAGCTAATTAAAAGCAAAACGTCCAATCTCACCGCGATGCAATTTGTAAGTGTCCTTTGCACTGAAAGAGGCTTTTGAGAAAAGTTAGGACTGGACTGACTTACGGAGGGGAAAGGGGCTAGATCCTGTGTAGTTAGTAGTTATGTGGATTATGAAAGAATTCTAGAGCTAGAAAAGTCTTGTTAGGTCACTTAGTCCATCCATCCCCAGACTCCTGTCTACTTTCAAGTGTCTCAAGCCATGAGGATTCCATCAGTCCTATGGGACACAATTCTACAGTCCTAGTGTTCTCGCTGGAAGACAGGCGAAATTTTTCTTCTCTTACTTTCATCCCATTGCTCTGGCTAGATCTTAAGTACTGTGAAATAGTGCTTTGCATTTAAAATGTCCCAACGTCAGGCATGCAACGCTTTTCAGATTCCCGAGGCCATAACTGTCAGCACAAGAACACCAAATTCCACCCAAATTATACTGAAGCATCTGCGTTGTTACAAGGAGGATCACAATGAACATTAAGCCCTCATGAGAAGCTGCCTGCCTTGCAGAAAGCACCAGATCCTACAGCAAGGCTTATGGACAATCCAACCACAAGGATCCAAATTCTTCAGGTCTTCGCAAAAGCCCAACACTCCCACATTGCTCTGGATGTACATCTCCCTGGGGAGCACGTACGTTTTATTTTTGTGCCCACCATGATTCACTGTTTAAGATGCACAAATTGGACTCTTTGTGCCATTCAAGCTGCAAGCTGGGATAAACAGGAGCTTCCCTCGGGAACTGTTAAAATGAACACCCTCACATTTTAATGGCATGAAAACAATTAACCGACAAAAGCAGTGCAACAGACAGCAAGGAGCGATGAAAACTTCCAGCTTCAGTGAATCCACTAATCAAGGCAAAGGCAACAGCTTGTGCTTTTCAACTCAGTAGCAAACTTGCAAGCTTCACAGTGCTAGGCATTTATCTTTCCCTCCACGAAGGGTGTAAAGAAAAGGAGATACTCACAGGGTCGGTGGTGCTAAAACGTACTCGCTTCATCCTCTCCTTCAAGGAGACAGATCTTGTCTCAATTAAGAATCTTTCAGTGACCTTTAGGGTTAGCATGCCTCCACTTATGCTGAATGAGCTGGGGAAATACGTTCCAACTGCGGGCGTTTAGGGCCCCCATTCTGCACAGGGGATGGAGGGCTGAGATGTATATTTAGCTTTCAATAAGTTACAGAGTGGGATGTGACCTTAAAATTACCCTATTGATACTGAAAGATCCCAAAGTAAAAAGATAGTGTCGAAACAAATTGTTCAACGTGCGTTCAACGTGCTGCAAGTTTCAGCTAAAATCCATCTTTTCTCTCCTGCCTATAGCTTCTGAATTTCTCTGCCCCCTCTTCAGCTGTTACTGAACTTAGTTCTGGAATATTGCTGGTATGAGAAATACAATAGCAAATACAATTGTAATGCAAAAAGAGCCAGGAGGACTGTGTTTAAAAACAACAACAACAGAATAAACTTTCAAACAATTGTCTGTAACATACACTGGATAAAATATTCTGATTTTAAAGTCAAGCCTATGTAGGAGCTGTCCCTGATGGCATACGTTAGAGAACACACATCCTTTCCTTCATAGGCAAGACATTAACACTTAACATTTTTTGTTCTTGAAAAAGGAAACATACCAATCAAAATACCGTCAAGCCAACCTGCATTCATCAAATAGAAAGCTGCATTTTTGGGGGGTTGGAGACATTTCTCCTCTCCTGATACAAACATTCCCTAGACAAAGCCTTCCTCAACTAAGGGCATTTTAAATTTAATTTTTATTTTACCGTTAATCCAGACTGTATGGCGGAAGTGTGATGTCAAGCTACTTTTAAGTCTGTGCAGCTAACAACTGTCTAACAGGCTTTCTGAATTAAAAAAAAAAACAAAACAGAACAGCAGCCAGACTGGGTCAGATCAATGGTCTATCTAGCCCAGTCTTCTGACAGTGGCCAATGCCAGGTGCGTTAGAGGGAAGGAACAGAATAAGCCGATTTCCATCCCATGTTGCCTACTCCCAGCTTCTGTCAGTCAGAGGCTTAGGGACACCCAGAGCACGGGGTTGTGTCCTCGAGCATCTTGGGAAATAGCTATTGATGGACTTATCCTCCATGAACATATCCAATTCTTTTCTGAAACCAGTCATATGTCTGGCCTTTACAACATCCCCTGGCAAAAAGTCCCACAGACTGACTGTGTGTTGTGTGACCTAGTACTTCCGTACATTTGTTTTAAACTTGCTGCTTATTCATTCCAGCAGGTGACCCCTAGTTCTTCTCTTAGATGTCGGGGGTAAACAACACTTCTTTATTCACTTTTCCACACCATGCTTTTATAGCCCTCTATCACATCTCCCCCTCAGTCATCTCTTTCCAAGATGAACAGTCCCAGCCTTTTTAATCTCTCCTCAGTCGGACACAGTTCCACACCCTTCATCCCTTTCGTTGTCCTTCACTACTTTTTCCCAGTTCTAATATGCCTTTTCTGAGATAGAGCGGCCAGCACTGCCGGCAGTATTCAAGGTGTGGGCGTACCATGGATTTATATAGTGGCATGATGATCTTTTCTATCCTCCCCCTAACTCTGTTAGCTTTTTGAGCTGCCACTGCACACTGAGCCAATATTTTCAGAGTACTATTCACAACGACTCCAACCTCTCTTTGTTGAGTGGTAACAGCTAATTAAGACACCATTGTTTTGTATGTATAGTTGGGATTATGTTTTCCAGGGTGAATTATTTTCCATTTACTAAGGCTGAATTTCATCTGCCATTTTCTTGCCTAGTCATGCAGTTTTGTGAGCTCTCTTCATAACTCTTCGTAGACAGCTCTGGACTAAGCTACCTTAAGTAGTTTTGTACTATGGGCAAACTCTGTCACCTCTCTGTCTACCCCCTTTTCCAGTCATTTGTGAATATGTTGAACAGTACCGGTTCTTTGGGAGAGCCCATGATTTACCTCTCTCCACTGTGAAAACTGATTTATTCCTATGCTTTGTTCCCTATCTTTTAACCAGATACTGATCCATGAGAGGATCTTCCCTCTTATCCCATGACTGCTCACTTTGTCAAAGAGCCTTTGGGGAGGGACCTTGGCAAAGGCTTTCTTAAAGTCAGAGAACACTATATCTGCTTAATCAACATGTCTGCTGACCCCCTACAAGAATTCTAATAGATTGGTGAGGCCGGACTTCCCTTCACAAAACCTGTGCTGTCCTCAACAAATCGGCTTACTGGTGCATAATTGTCAGGATTGCCTCTGGAGCCTTTTTTAAAGACTGCCATTATATTAGCTGTTTTCCAATCCTCTGGTACAGAGGCCAATGTAAGCAATAGGTTATGTACCAGCTAGTTCTGAAATTTTATATCTGAGTTCCTTCAGATCCTTGGGGGGGAATCCCATTTGATCCTGGTGGCCTATTACTGTTTATCAGTTTATTCCAAAACCTTCTCCACTGACACCTCAATCTAGGACAGTTTCTCGGGTGTGCGGAGCTCCATCACATCCTCTGCAGTGAAGACTGATGCAAAGGATTCATTTAGTTCCTCCACAGTGGCTTTGTCTTCACCAAGTGCTCCTTTAGCACCTCGATCGTCCAGTGACCCCGAGGGGTCCTGCTTCCAATGCACTTTTTAAAATTGCTGTTGGTTTGTGTGTCTTCTATGGGCTACTCTTCCAATTCCTTTTTGGTCTGCCTAATTTTACTTTTATACTTGACTTGCCTGAGTTGATGCTCCTGTTCTATTTGACTTTCCTTTTGCAACAGGAATTTGATTTATTTCCTCCATCACCAATAGATGTTTTGCATTAAGAATTAACCATAAAAACTGAAAGGTAAGCAATTAAGAAGAGGAAGATTTGTTGATTTTTAATTTCAACCAGATATATTCAAAACATTTTTCTAAGCCTCTATTTAAATTCCAGCATCTAATGTACTCTTGGGAGTAAAACTGTGTGTGAAAGAGTCAAACTGGTACTTCAGTTGAGTGCTGGGAAAGTTCCTACAGCAATTTTCTAGTCCTTCAGGAATCTTCCATCAAAAACAAGACAAAACTTGATATTGCTGACAGTTAAAAAAAAACAAGCAAAGAACTTACATTTTATCATGATAAGGAAGCAGTCAGTAAATAAAATACAATAAAAATGACAACTTTTTTTGTTCCTTTGCAGATCATTATATTAAACTTCTTTCAGGAACTTGGAAGCATTGTCAGCTCTTTGAAATACATCCTTGCTTCCCTTCCCACAACACAAGACACCTGAGAGATGGCACAGAGTCTAGCAGTCTGAGTACCAGGTTTGGCAATCGAGAACTTCAAAGTTCTATGCCCAGCACCACCGACAGAGACAAGGAATTTAATCTTCTATGTTTCAGATTCCCCATCTATAAAATATAGGTGAAGAGACCCACCTATCAACTGATGGTATAAGGATTAGTTAATATTTGTGCAGCACTTTGAGATATAAAGCCAAGCACCAGGAATTGAGATAACGCTGATCAATAGACAACCAAGAGCTTAATAAGTGGCACCAAAGATTTGCAGCACCTCTCTCCACTTGGATATTTCTATGGTGGTTTTACCAATGAGAAGAATGCTTTGAAACTGAGGACAATTTATTTTTTTTGGACGACGGGATAGATAACTGAAAATTTCAGTTCTGACATGAAGCTAATCAGAAACAGCGGGAGACATTCCCAGTACTGAAAACATGCCCCTGGAAATAAATACCAAGGGCAAATACTGCAACATGGGGTTCCTTTCTCCCTCTATCATGGGGCTGTCCAGGAAGAACACAGGGAGGGGTCTCACAAGCTGATGCAGCGTCAATTCAATAAGGTGGATCATTCATTCAAACAGGGAAAAGCAAATGTCTAAAAGCAAACTCTTTAGAACATCTTCACTCTTCTAATGACTTGGTCAGCCTCGGAGTCATGGACAGAGGACAAACTTACCCAAGAGACCTGCACACCTTTGCTGCTCCACCAAGAGTACTAATACTAACAAATAGAGTCCAGAAGAGGACTATTATCTGAAGCAGCATGGCCTAGGGGGACAGAGCACAGGACTGGGGCCCAGAAGAGCTGGGTTCTATTCTCAGCTCCATTACCGTGCAAGTCACCTTAACTCTGTGCCTCAGCTTCCCATCCTACAGCAGATGTTGACTCCCTCAGTAAATCCCCTACATAAGTGCTGGGTATTATTAATATTTATACAAGCATCATATCACCAGTGGAGCTTCAATTGTGGGACGTGTGAAGAAATAGATCTAGGGCAAATGCAGCCGTAATTAGCATCTCAGCTAAGGTAAGAATAATGCCATAAACGCCCCTGTATTTTCTTTTTCCAACCCATTGTTTCCATCAACAGTAGTTTCTTTTCCAGCATGAGGACTTTTTTCCATCTTTGCTATAGAAAGCTGTTCATCGGATGAACTGGCTTTTTTTTAAAGTTTGGGTCATTGGAAGTGTTTCAAAAATAAGCACAACTTAAAAAAAAAGGGGGGGTTATTTTAAATCAAACTGCCAATGATTTAAATGCCAAAAAAGCTGCTTCCAGAGCTCGGAAGCAGCTACAGCGAGCTGCAGTTATCTGGTAGAGCGGAACCTCACTAAACTGGAGAAAACCCTTTGCAGCTGAGTGATTTTGACAAATTAGAGAGTAAATAGACAAAATCAAAACACAGAGCTAGCACATCATGAGGGGGTGTTTTTGTCCCTTAATTTTATCCACTGCCATTTAGTTTTCATTATTTAATGTTTTGCAATAGATCAGTAAACAACCTACAGTATAATTGGAAAAATGAATTGAATGGAAAACTAGACCAAAAAGCTGTCTCTGCCTGTGCATCATTTTTAATAGCGAAAGGACCCCCCCCCCCGATTTTCTTGAGCACTTATTGTGAAGCGTGCAATTTAATGAGGTGTTTCCGTGCACATTTAACGTAATATTAAAGTGTTAAGCGGCAGTCTTTTCAAGTTACTGCATTAGGAATGGGAGAAAGAAATGTAATGCAGAAAGAAATCTAAGCCACCCACTTGACAGAAGGTTACCACACAGAAACATAAGAACAGCCATTCTGGTTCAGACCAATGGTCCATCTAGCCAAGTCTTTTGTCTTCCGACAGTGGCCGCTGGCAGACGCTTCAGAGAGAACCAACAGAACAGAGCAATTTCAAGTGACCCACCCCCTCATCCAGTACCAGCTTCTGGCAGTCAGTAGTTTAAGATAAGCACAGGGTTGTGTCTCTGGCCATGTTGGCGCGTAGCCACTGAAGGACTTCAGGAACTTATCTAATTGGTATTTTTTAATCCAGTATACTTTTAGCCTTCACTACACCATTGGCAACTTACCCCATAGTTTGGTTGTGCGTTGTGTGAAGCAGAACTTTCTTTTAGTTGTTTTAAACCTGCTGCCTATTAATTTCACCAAGTGACCCCCTCATCCCTGTGTTCCATGAAGGGGTAAATAACACTTTCCTATTCACATTTTCTGCACCATTCATGATTTTATAGACCTTTATCTTTAGTCGTCTCTTCTCTAAGAGAAACAATGCCAGTCTTTTTAATCCTTCCTCAGATGGAAGCTATTCTATACTCTTAACCATTTTCGATGCCCTTCTCTGCACCTTTTCCAATTCTAATAGATCTTTTCAAGATGAAGTGACCAGAACTGCACACAGTGTTCCAGATGTGGGCCTATCACAGATTTATAATAGTGGCATTATGGTACCTTCTGTCTCATTCCCATTCCTCGTGGTTCTCAACATCAGTAGCTTTTTTGACTGCAGCTGCACATTGAGCAGATGTTTTCAGGGAATGACCCTCAACGACTCTAAGCTCTCTTGGTTGAGTGTAACAGCTAATTCAGACTCCAACAGTTTCTATGTATCGTTGGAATTACTTTGCACTTATCGGCACTGAATTCCATCTGCCATATTGTCGGCCAGTCAACCAATTTAATGAGATCCCTTTATAGTAAGGACTTAGCCTAATAAACTGGTCCTCTTTACTGGTCTGGTGAACTCATCACTACCACCTTTTTCTTACACTTAGCAGCATCATAGCTAAGTTGGATATTTTCCCTCTAAGAACATGGAGGGACAAGCACAGTTAACACCAAGCAGCTCTTAAATAACTCCTGTGTTGGAGTCCCCTATTCTAAAGACTGAAACATGAGTAAAAATGCTGTCCCTTCTACAAAGGCAATACTTGAAAACTGGGGGAAGAGGGAGACAGACAAGAGATTCTGTAAACTACTTTAGAAATCTAAATCCATTGCCTTTGATCAGCACCCAAAGTTAGGTCCAACCTAGTGGCTTTACATTAAATATGAACAGTTACCAGAACCATATTTGACTGAAGTATATGGGGGTTTTTAGGATTATCTCACTGGAAAGTCTGCCATAGAAGTAACTGTCTAATAATATTAATCGGAGGTCTAGGTGTAAATTTCCCATTTTTATTTAAAGGCCATTGATGGAGTCATAATAAAATAGTAAGTTCAAGTACGGCTTCTCAACACTGAGAGTAAATAACTCTTAAAATAAAGTTTGAAATCAAAGCGCCAAAAAGGACCCTCTCTTACTGTGTTTTTGTACAGCATCAAAGCCCTTGCTGAATTTTCTGGGCACTACCACAATTTGAATAAATAACCATAATCATGGGATGTTATACTGAAAACTACAAAAGGTAGCATGAAGTGCAAGGCTTCTTTTATTCCTAAGGGAATGAAGGAAAATACGACCTCAGCAGCTTTGCGCCTAGACAGATTCACAGACAAATGGAAAGTCAGTCCCACTTCTACCCACCACCCGCGAGAGACAGCAACCTTTACAAATAAAGGCAAGCTGCACTTTTGAACACCAATATTTTGAGATCCAGCATGAAGCAGTCTAGAAACACAATGTACTTGACTAATATTAACTGTTGCGATGCCAGATTAGGGATGTTAAATATCGGTTAACTGAATAGTCGAGTAACCTCATGAACTCTTATCGGTTACTCAACTATTTCATAGTAGATGGGGACAGCAGCCAGTGCGCTCCAGCCCCACACCCGAGGAGTCCCGTGCCACTCCGCACTGTTGCCTCTGTATCAGAGGAATCAGTGTGGGGTGCCAGGTGGGAGCTGGTGCGCAAGGGGAGCCAGCTTAAAAACCTGCTCCCCTTGTGAACCAGCTGCTTGTCGCCCTGTGCTGCAGCCCCTGATACAGAGGCAGCAGCGCAGGGTGGCAGCAGCCCTATCTGGGGGAGCAGTCTGAGCTCCCAGACCCGGTGCAAGTCAGAATTAAGCCGGGCTGCCCACCCGTCTGGCTGCTAATACACTTTAAATGCAGAGCCGCAGCAGGGGTAGGTTCCGGACCCACCACAAGCCAGGACTGAGCCAGGCTGCTGCCCAGCATGCTAAAAAATTTACTGGCAAGGTAGGGGAGGGAAATGCGTGTAGTCTACAGCATCAACCTATAAGCTTTTGCTTATCAGTTAATCGGTTAATTGACTACACTATTACATCCCCATGCCAGATGCACACAAACTTTCAATTGAATTGATCCACTGCAAACAGAATAAATAATCCTCACAAGCTCTCGCCACACATTTGCTTATCCCGGCATTTTTTCTCTCTTCCCCCTCTGGTGACCTCAGATAACCCCATCTCCATCTCCCAGGAAAGGAGACCAAAACCTAACACCTGTAATCCCCTTAGCAGAGTACAAGCTGCTGCTGTATCAATTCCCCAAAGGAATGAAGGCTTTTGGGGAACCAAGTTAATTCCTAGGCCAAGCTGCCTCCCACTCTGAACAGAGACACTTGCCCTAGGTTGCCAGGTTCAGACTTTGCAAGCCGGTTGGGAGCTAGGGGAGGCATAGCTAACTAAGGTCTCTGAGGTTTCATGGGGTCCCTGAAAGCGAAAGCTAAGGTGAAGCCCAAAATCATTATCCCACCTGCACCGGGTGTCTCACTATATGCACAAGACAAGTTCTATGTAAAAACAACACTTACCCTTCTCCTCCTGATGCCTCCGCAGCCTTGATCAGCAACTCAGAAAAATGACCATGCCCCTGTCTTCACCAAGCAAAAAGGGGAAACATTGCCCCACATGCTAGCTAGCCTGAGGTGAGAGCTGAGGGAAGACAAGGCATTCTAGTTTTCACATTCTAGTTTCTTAGCGTTTACCTCAACCTGATAGCACACATGAAAACCACAGACTGCCTGGTCTTTAGGGTTTGAACATGTGGTAAGAACACACCTTGATTCCTAGTCAGAACACACCCCCAAGCTTTGTCCAGATAACATCGCCTTTGGCACGTTGGAGTGCCAAACTCCCTGTTTCAGAGGAGCAGACCGAGGGCACAAGGAACAGACTGCTCCCTGCTCTACACAGCACCGCTTATCTGAGGGCCTTACAAATATTATGAGTTCAGTGTTACATTTTCTTCACTGTCCTCAAGGTATTAGCCCTACCTTGCTACCCAAGAAACTGAGGCACGGGGACATGATGGAGGACACACGCTGACCTAAGAATGGAGCATGGGACGGATGACTCTTGCCCCGTGCTTTGGCTGCAAGACCACCCCTCCCTCTGGAGGAAGCTGAACCACAGTTAAGAAATATCATTGCTTCTATGACACTGATCCTGGGTCGTGCCATTTCTAAGCCCAGTAAGCGCTCATCACTCACTCAAAAGTTCACATTCAACAATAAAGAGACGCAGAACCAGACAGAGGAGCACATAGCTAAAGCAGCTATGTTTATCCTGAAGAAGCTGCCACTAAAAACGTGCGATACAAAAACGTCTCCATGCAGAGCTGATGCCTCTTCACATGCCTTACCCCTTCCACACTTAGAAATGTGCATCCTTCTTCCTTAAACCTCGTGGTCCCTATCTATGCTGAGATACTACAAGTGGCGAGAAAAGAATTAATACAGCCCCCTCCCTGCGATTGCTGGAGAACCCAAGCCTAGCCTCTGTGGAGATGCACATGGATTGCATGGACAACCAGGGCTGAGGAGGAGGCAGGAGGGGTAACTGTAGTAAGGCCCTGAGATCAGGGCCCCCCAGCAAAACATCTGTCACTACCACATAAATAAAATGAAGTGGGCATGGGTGAACATGTCGCACCAGGCCCCCACATTTCTCAGTGGCATCTGTGGCTAATGCCTTGCCTCAGTGAGGAATGCTTTTGTTGAGGGATTATGTGTGCTGTAGTGAGGTAATACTCCTAATCTGGGAAAGAGGGTTAGATTTTAAGTCATCTTCTGCTATGAGGCAAACAACATCCATCAGTGGTCACATACCATTCAGCAGATGGCGCTCTGCACACTACCTCCTCCTGAGGTACCAAACATCAGGTGATAAAGGATGATCCACTGGCTAGGTCTGTACAGCTCCTAGCACAACGGAGCCTGGTCCATGACTAGGACTCCTAGGCATGTCTGTGATCATACAAATAATCAGTTGCTAGCCTGTGATATGGGACACTCGTGTTCTGTTCACTGCTCCACCACTGATGCCTTGAACAGCCTCTCTCAAGTCACTTAGCCTCTCTGTGGCCTGCACCCCTTCTGTAAAAAGAGGGGCCTGACACACATGAAGACATTCAAGATTATGAGTAAGTCTTCCAAATACCCCAACAAACGGAACTGTTAGTGCAGGAAAAAAGCTGAGCATTTAAACCTCAGCCAGGAAACCATCATCTAAAGCCAGACACCAACCTGACAGTTTCAGCACTTTTCATCAGAGAAGCATTAAGTATTATCCAACAGCAGCCTTAACTTTAACGCCACCACCTTGTGCGTGTGCATTACAGGACAGTATTCCATTTCACCATCACGCCAGCTGTAAGTAATACAACTTGCCACAAGGCACCATCTGCCAGGCTAGGAAAAGGGTAAGTTACTTTGCCCAACTGAAAGGAAATTCCTTCAAGATGTACAATTATCAGACAAATCTACAAGACATTGGACTGAAGCAGGGAAGCAAATCAATTTTATGGAAATCCAACAAGATTTGCTGTGCCTGAAGGACTAGAAATAAGAAACTTTTGCATTTTTAGAAAAGAGAAACTCACCAGCGGCCAGCACTCTCCACCCCCACCCCCGGGAGCCTGGTATCACCGTGTGCCAATGAAACAGTCAAGTTAAGCTTATTTTTTCTCATAAAGAAATATTTCAAACAAGGACCATTTGAGAGCTGGGAGCAGCCAAAGTAAAGGGACAAGGCTAACAAGGCTGGAAGTGGCTTCTGGGGTGGCGAAAAGAGCATGGAGAATGTCTTTCCTTTTCCAAAAGTAACTACAAGTAAAACCCTTGGAGGAGATGATTGATTGTGGATTCTTTAGTCTGCTGCCTGTGGAGGGAGGGGCACACGCATGCATACACACCAGTTCCCTAAAGCTACCAAGCTTGCTGGGCAGTACATGGAGACGAAAAGAGAAAGGAGACAAATCCAGGTATGTCCCCAGTCTATCCCTCTCATGCCAGTCCCCTGCCCTTAAATCACAAAGAAAGAAAGCTTCAAAAGTCTGTGACTCCTGAGTGACTGGAAAATGCTCCCTGGTTCTCCCCACCCCAGTCTCCTCTCCATTCCCAATAGTTTCCCACTCTCACCAGCTGCACCCCATTACCCAGCCTTCTCCTCTCAGCCACCCCCTCCTCCCAGACAGATACATCTGTACTCACCTTGCCTCTCCCACGCCCCAGATGCCTCCCTTAGCTCCTTCCACGCTTTGACAGCTGCCCCTACCCCCATCCCATCTGCCAACCCTCCCAGCTCACCCTCCCAATGGTTTTTCCCACAGCCTAGCCTCCCCAACACACTTCCCAACCCCCTCCCCATAGCCTAGCCTCCCCTCACACCTCCCAACCTCCTCCCCATAGCCTAGCCTCCCCTCACAGCCCCCAACCCTCCGCACAGCCTAGCCTCCCTCATGCCTCCCAACCCCTCCCCACAGCCTAGCCTCCCCTCACGCCTCCCAACCCCTCCCACAGCCTAGCCTCCCCTCACGCCTCCCAACCCCTCCGCACAGCCTAGCCTCCCCTCACAGCCCCCAACCCCTCCCCACAGCCTAGCCTCCCCCCTCACGCCTCCCAACCCCCTCCCACAGCCTAGCCTCCCCTCACGCCTCCCAACCTCCCACAGCCTAGCCTCCCCCTCACGCCTCCCAACCCCTCCCCACAGCCTAGCCTCCCCTCACGCCTCCCAACCTCCCCACAGCCTAGCCTCCCCTCACGCCTCCCAACCCCTCCCACAGCCTAGCCTCCCCCTCACGCCTCCCAACCCCTCCCCACAGCCTAGCCTCCCCTCACGCCTCCCAACCCCTCCCACAGCCTAGCCTCCCCTCACGCCTCCCAACCCCTCCCCACAGCCTAGCCTCCCCTCACGCCTCCCAACCCCTCCCCACAGCCTAGCCTCCCTCACGCCTCCCAACCCCTCCCCACAGCCTAGCCTCCCCCTCACGCCTCCCAACCCTCCCCACAGCCTAGCCTCCCCCTCACGCCTCCCAACCCCTCCCCACAGCCTAGCCTCCCCTCACGCCTCCCAACCCCTCCCCACAGCCTAGCCTCCCCTCACGCCTCCCCACAGGCGAACCCTCTCCTCTACCCCCAACCGCCCTCCTTCCCTTCCCAATCCTCCATTCCCTCCCGGCCGCCCATCCCCTCCGACCTCCCCGCAGCCCCTCCCTCTCCCTCACCCCGCGAGTGCTGCCCCTCCCCCTTCTCACCTGAGGGGAGGGGCTGGCTGCCCCGCTGCGGGGAGGGCCCCCCCGGCCCGGCCGCTAGGGGTGTGGACTGGGGGGTTCAGCGGCTCCGCAGCGGCGGCTCCATCGGCGGCAGCGGCGGCTTCACCTGAGGAGGGACCGGGCCCCCTTCCCCTCCCCGAGCCACTTCCGGTCCCACTGCCAGGAGACAGGCGGGGGCAACTGCGCTCCGAGCACATCGAGCTGGCAGGGAGCAACCGAGAGCATCGTTCGGGGGGGGGGAGCGGGGGGTTGGCAGCAGCCGAGCGCCGAACGAATCGAGCGAGCAGGGAGTAACTAGGGCGCTGAGCCCGGCTTCCTAGGGCAGCAAGGGAAGCAGGCGAGTACCGAGAGTATCGAACCTGGGAGAAACCGCGAGGCGCGGCGGAGCGCATCGATAACCAGGTTGCCGCAGGAGCAGCCGAGCGCTTCGATCGAGGGAGCAGCTCAGCGTCGAGAGCATCGATGAGCAAGGCTGGCTGCAAGCTGCAGCTGGCGGCAGGGCGGGGTGGAGGGCGAGAGAAATAATCGATTAATAATGATCGATCGGCGGTCTTAGCACCGATCGATAATCGATACTGAATTAACTCCCCCTCCTCCGACTTTAATTACTTACTTCCATCACCAGAGCATTTGCAAAGTGATGGCTGATCAAGTCAATCAATAATCGATGGATTAATCAATTAATGATCGATTAATGATCCATCCGATTAATGATCAATCATCAGCTGACTGTCACGTGCCGCTGGCCCTCGCTAAGTAACAGGGCAGCAGCTACAGCTGCAATTCGTCTGCAGCCCGTTAAACAGAATTAATGAACATACATTTATTGATTTCGTGTGCACAGTGACAGGGGCGATGGACAATAAATAACTGATAATCCTTGGGAATCTCGCCAGTCGATCAGAGAGCAGTGCTAATTGCTATCAGCATAACGTGGGGACGGTGTGTAACATTAGGGACACCTATTTCTTACTTGATTCATTAGCATTAAGGAATTGCACTGTAATTACTAGCAAGCTGATTATAATGCTCATTCCTTATTAATGAAGGTGCAGGGATAGTGTGTTGGACCTATTTATTTATTTAGAATATTTTTACCCCACCTCTCTATTTAAAATATGCGAGGCAGCTTACAAATTTTTTTAAAACACAATATAAATATATATAAAAAATTAAAACACAAGACCTCAGAGGGACATAAAACCTCCTAAGACATCTCCTGAGGAGAGACACACACAAAGTCAAACACCAATAAAAGCAGGAGTAAAAAGGATTAACCCAAAGCCTTTTATGGCCAACCTGAACCACCATGCATTTTCTGTACTTCCCACTTGTTTCCAGGAGTACTTGCTCTCTGTCTTTTTAGTGCGGGACCCAGCAACAGGTCTGCTCTGACCCATGGTTTGGCTGGCCACAGCTCTCTGCAGGATTGGGACCAGAGTCGGTTTCATTTTGGTCCTAGCTCTTTAAAAGAGCGAAGCTGCCTGAAATCAACAAGACTGGGGAATGCTCAGCACCTCGGGTTGCCACCCTCCCAGATTGTCCTGGAGTCTCCAGGAATTAAAGATCTATCTTGAACATCAGGCCATGTGACGAAACCTCCAGGAATGCATCTAACCAAAATTGGCAACCCTACCCGCACCTCTGAAAATCAGGCTCTGGGGGACAAAAAATATGAAGGAGGGACCACATTTGCTCCCGCCACAAGCAGGTGCAGTTTCGGGCATCAATGGGACCTACGCTGCCCAGATGGTCTAATCTTTTGGTGTGTGTTTATACTACACCTTGCACAGTGGGACCATGACTGTAACTCTTATTGCGATACAAGTTACATGTAACAGTCATCAGAATGGAGTTACCCTTACCAAAGCTCAAACCAGGACTCTATCTCTGAGCCAGGTCCTCTTGCTACTTCTTCCCATCTCTCACTCCACCTCTTCAGGCCTTGCCTGGTGAGTCGCCCTCTGAAATTCCCTTTGAAGCCTGAGGCATTGTTGGAAGGCCACAATAAATTCCCTGCATGTACTATTTCCAATCTCTTTGGAGTAGGGCATTTTTTTGCCCGATATACAAGTGGGGCAGAGCGGTGGGGTGGACTCATCGTCAAATTACCTTTTGCTCACAGAATTTCCCTTTGATCTTGTCATGAGCCATTTCCAACCTGTGCTGGCTCTTTGCATGAAATCTGAAGTTTTGCCATAAAGTCAGGGGAGAGAATGACCACCCTACCTTGGCTACCTCATGTGATTTTCAAGCTCTTGCTGGTTACACAGTGATTGCTGCTTTCTTGGTGAACGATGCCACATCTGTTACCACAGGGGTCAGGTTTGTAGGGCCCTGCAAAGCCACAGATTTCCACTTTGCATCTGTGGACATCCACATCCGCAGAGATGGATGCAGAAATCCACTGCTCCCTACACATTTTGTATCTTGAACCCTGCACCTGTGTGGCTAAATGCTTTCTATCCATGGGTATCGGCATCCATGCATGTGGATGTCTGGGGATCATTTTTGCAGATGTAGATGTGGATCCTGGTTTGTATCCGCAAGGGCTCTGCAGGGTTGACTCTTTTAGGGAGCCAGGCTCATCTGCATTTCTCTCCTGCAAGCTAAGCAACCTTGAGTACTGTCTTGCAGTGCATTAGTGACTGAGTAGGTGGCAGTCTTCTGTTGGAACCAGCACACAGGGCCAGATCCTCAGTTGTTTAGGCACCTAATCCCCATTGAAATCCAATGAGGGCTGATGGTTAGTGCTGGCTGATGTCAGTGGGAGTTAGGCACTTTCGAGGCTCTGGGTCCAAACCATTACACCAGAAAAAGAAGACAAAGGCCCAATGTGATGTCTGTACTTGTCTTAATGCCCCAGCCCTGATCATTATAGTCTGCTTCCTTTTGTTGTTTCCATTGGGTACAATGTTTCTCTTCATTCCCCCACCTGAAATCATGGCAGCCCTGTCACGCCCTGTTCTACAGCTGCCACGTTCCACCCCAGAGGGGGCTGCAGTTCAGTGGTGGGGAGAGAGGCTGGAAAGTGCTAGCAGCTGAAAAACGCAAGATAAGCCAAGTAACACTTTTTTTTATGTATTACTAACAGAACCATAGAACGGTTACAATGATAACACAACTTCCATGGCTCCTGGCCTCCCCTGACCACTGAAATAAGCAATGGTCTTACTGCGATTTAAACTCCTTCTCTACCCCAAAGCACATGTGAACGGATCCATTAGCCAGGCATCACCTTCGTTGACTCAGGGCCAAACTGAGTAGCCCAGTTTCTAGGGGGGTTATTTACAAGCCCACTCCAAAGCCGGCGGAAATGAGTTCCACTGAGTCCAGTGGGGACTGGCTCAGATCCGCGATGCCTGCCTATTTATGTGTTATAAATGGGGGATCAATACAAAGCACTGCACGCTGGAAACCATAATCCCACCTCTACATATAAAACAGGATCTAAATTAGCTGTTACTACTCAAGAAAGAGATCTTGGCATCATTGCGGATGGTTTGCTGAAGACATCCATACAATGGGGGGAAAAAAGCACACAGAACGTTAGGGATCATTCACAAAAAGGGACAGAGAATAAGACAGAGAATATCTTATGGCCTCTCTTTAAATCCACAGGGTGCCCACATCTTGAATACTGCGGACAGACGTGGTTGCCTCATTTAAAAAAAGATCGATTGGAATTGGAAAAAGTTCAGAAAAGAACAACACAAATGATTAGGGGTATGGAATGGCTGTCAAATGAGGAGCTGGAAAAGAGACAACTAAGGGGGGATGTGAGAGGTCTGTAAAATCATGACAGATGTGAAGAAAGTGAATAAAGAAGAGTTATTTTCTCCTTCCCATCACACAACAACTAGGGGTCACCCAAGGAAATTAATAGGTAGCAGGTTTAAAACAAACCAAAGGGAGTATTTCTTCACACAATGCACAGTCAACCTGTGGAACTCCTTGCCAGAGGATGTTGTGAAGGCCAAGACTATAACAGGATTCGAAAAGAACTAGATACATTCATGGAGGCTGGGTCCCTCAATGGCTATTAGCCAGGATGGGCAGGAATAGTGTCCCTAGCCTCTGTTCGTTAGAGGCTGGGAATGGGTGACAGGAGAGGGATCACGTGATGATTCCCTGTTCTGTTCACTCCCTCTGGGGCACCTGACATTGGCCACTGTTGGAAAACAGGCTAGTCTGGCCGTTCTTATGATCTTGCGTAGGAGAATCTAGCAGTCCAACTGCGACTGGGCCACAATGTGTCAGGTGCTACATAAACACACATCGCACAAGACAGTCCCGGCCTCGAAGAGCTTGAAGGCTTGTAGCCAAGAGAGAGATGTGGCAGGAAAAAGGGGGGTTTGCGCTCCCCGTCCATTTTATACAGTGGAGAACAAGGAGGCCCAGGGAGATGAAGGGACCGGACAGAGTCACACGGAATACCTAGCACCTTCCACCAGATCTCAAACTGCATGACACAACGGGTCGGTATCACTATCCCTATTTGAACGATGAGAAACTGAGTCACGGGGCAGAACAGTGACTTGTCCAAGGTCACCTCACAGGACAGTGGCTGAGGTGTGGCCAGGGCAGGCATGCTCCACTAGGCCTTGCTGCCTCCCAGAGTCTCTATCATGTGCTCTCTGTTGAGGGGAGAATTCACCCAGAGTCAGCCGAACCCGGGCAATGCCAGCTGGTGGCACGGCCTCCACCCCTCCCCACTCACCTTAGCATTTCTGGATCACACTGAGCCATCGGGTGGGGGGAGGGCGGGAGGGAGACCCACACCACTGTGTGTTCTGAATCCCCATGTCCAC
Source organism: Rafetus swinhoei (assembly GCA_019425775.1). NCBI lineage: Eukaryota > Metazoa > Chordata > Testudines > Trionychidae > Rafetus > Rafetus swinhoei. The sequence goes on along the minus strand of JAFJHL010000157.1, from coordinate 6,746,718 downwards.
TGGGCACTCCCACCCTTCCTGCCCAGCCGCAGGGGGCTACTCAGGGCAGGGACAGCAGGGCTGTACACTCAGTGCCTGGCCCACAGCGGGCAACGCAGAGACTCTTCCTCCCCTCCTCCACCCTCTCCCCCAGGTTCTCTCCAGGGCTGGCCTTACCATGAGGCGAACTGAGAAGGCTGCCTCAGGTGCCAGACTGGGGGTGGGCGTGGGGGTGTGCCACTAGGACCCAGAGAATTGAGAACTTTCAAAGTTTTGGCCCAAGCGAGGGGGGACATGGGGGCGTCATTTGAGCTCCCCGCCTCAGGTGCCAAAATGTTGCGGGCCGGCCCTGGTTCTCTCCCATCACAGCTGCTCTCAGGGCCAGTTTCATGTTTGTTTGTTTTTTGGGGGGGGGGCAGTCCCTGTGCTTCCATCACCTCAACCCGTGTAAACCAGCCCCAGCAACCGAGCCCTCGTGTGTGTCCCCCTCTTGGGTAGATGGGGGCCAGGCCAGGGCAGGGGGGTAGGTGTAGCCTGGGGGTGGGGTCTGGAATCAACCCCCCCACTCCTGCAGCCTTCCCTGCCCCCATTGCTAGGGGATCCCAGCAAACCCCCCCCCCCGGGCAGGCTCCTTCGCACCCAGTTCAGAGCTGGGTTGGTGGCTTAGCCCAATGGGAGTGGGGGGTGTATGTGATTGTAGCATCTCAGCAGCCCCCCAGAAGCCCCGACTCCAAGGTGCAGTAACTCCGGGCCCTTCATTCCTTCCCGTAACACTGGGGGCTGGTGCCTCCCAATTGCTCCTGCCTTTCAGCACCACCAGTCTGCGAGCCGCCCCACATCCAAGGGCGGGACACGCCCACGCGAGCCCATGTCTTCCCATCGCAGGTCGGATGCAGCTGCCCCGATGGCGCCCTCCCGAGTCCCGGCTGCAGGACCGAGCCAGAGCTGGGGCTCAGTGCGGTGTAGCTGCTCTGCACACAGCTGCCCATTAGACACGCGCTCTTTAGACCTTCCCAGCCGTGGAAACTTGTGACATGCGACTGTGAACAGCTCCCCTGGCTCACTGCTCCAAGAGGGACTGGGGAGAGCAGGCCAGGCTCAGTTCTACCATCCCTGCCTGCACAGGTGCCAGCTCCTGGGGCCACTTTTGGGGATCATTGGAGGTGCAGAAGGCACCACGCTGAGGGAGGCGGGGGTGTCTAGCAGTGAGAAACCCAAGACGTCGGCTCATAACCTGAGACCGCGTGACTCGTTAGCAGACAGACGCATGGACGCGCAGACAGATACATCGGCACGCACTTGCTGCTGAATACTTGAGAGCAAGAGCTGCTGGGCACAGGGCAGCCAGTTCCACGTGCCCGGAGAAACGTGCCTGGCGTGGGCATATTAGGACACCACTCGGGCAGATGCAGTTCAGTGATCAGCAGTGAGTGAGAGACAGGCCTGGGTGATGGGGGTGCTCCCCGTCCTGGCTCAAGGGCCTGCCTGGGTGCAAGGTGTCTCAGTCATGCTGGAAGGGCATAATGAGGGGTGTTCGGCAGGGATCAGTTCCAGGTCCAGTTCTGTTCCGTATCTTCATCAATGGTTTAGATAATGGCACAGAGAATACACTTGTAAAATGAGTGGATGATACCAAGCTGGGAAGGGTTTCAAGTGCTTTGGAGCATAGGATTATCAAAGTTTTCCATCCATGTGTGGAATACATTTTGTTATGTGCACCAAAGCATGTGCAGATGTGCACCACCAATAGAAACACATGCTGCTGCCTGGGGGTGCTCTGCTAATCAGCTGGGAAGCACTGGAATCTCTCTTGGCTGGCCACCCAAGAGCACAGCTTCCAGGGAACACTGATTTTAATTCAAAATAACCTGGACAAACTGGAGAAATGGTCTCAGGTAAACAGGATGAAGTTTAATAAGGACAAATGCAAAGTGCTCCACTTAGAAAGGAACAATCAGTTTCACACATACAGAATGGGAAGCGATTGTCTAGGAAGGAGCACTGCTGAAAGGGATGTAAGGGTCATAGTAGACAACAAGTTAAACATGAGTCAACAGTGTGAGACTGTTGCAAAAAAAGCAAACATGATTCTGGAATGAATTAACAGGAGGGTTGTGAGCAAGACACGAGAAAAGTCATTCTTCTGCTTTACTCTGTGCTGATTAGGCCTCAGCTGGAGTATTGTGTCCAGTTCTGGGCATCACATTTGAAGAATGATTGGAGAAATTGGAGAAGGTCCAGAGAAGAGCAACAAACATGATTCAAGGTCTAGAAAACATGAGCTATGAAGGAAGATTGAAAAAACTGGGATTGTTTAGTCTGGAAAAGAGAAGACTGAGAGGAGACACAACAGCTTTCAAGTACCTAAAAGGGTGTTACAAGGAGGAGGGAGAAAAAATATTCTCCTTAATCTCTGATGAGAGGACAAGAAGCAATGGGCTTAAATTGCAGCAAGGGAGGTTTAGGTTGGACATTAGGAAAAACTTCCTCACTGTCCAGGATGGTTAAACACTGGAATAAATTACCTAGGGAGGTTGTGGAATCTCCATCCTTGGAGCTTTTTAAAAGCAGGTTGGACAAACACCTGTCAGGGATGATCTAGATGGTGCTTGGTCCTGCCATGGGGGCAGGGGGCTGGAGTTGATGGCCTTTCGAGGTTCCCTCCAGTTCTGTTATTCTATGAGCCCAGGAACCCCTCCGCCCCACACAGCAGGGTTCCCCTCTGAGAAACCTTGGGTTTGAACCTCTCCACTTTCGCATCAAACTCACAAGAGCCTTAGCAGGAGTCAGCTGTGGCAGAGGCAGCTGCCAGCCACCAGGTGGCGCTGTGCACATGAGCATGGTGGGGCCGAGTCCAGTTTGCCAGGGAGCCGAGCTTTAAGAGGGCTGCGTTCCCCTGGGGCGGTCCAGACGTTGCAGCCTCACGCCAGGACTGGCGCGACAAGCGGCCCCAAGAGCTGATGAGCCAGTTATGGGGACGGGGGGGGGGGACCTTTGATTCGACCTGAGCCCACGGCGATGCTGAGATTTCAACATGAGTTTCCATCCTGCATCAGGCCAAAAAGTTGAAGTATTTAAAAAAAGGAGCCATGGAATGGAAAGTTCTGAAACCTCCCCATGTGGAACATGAAGCCACTGCCTTTCGACACGGAGCCACGCCCCCGAGCTGCTGCAGTGCCTCAAGGAAGTGGGAGTCTGGGGGCATAGTGCCCCAGTCTCCTCCATGGGATAGGCTCCCCAGATGCACTACACCTCCCATGATGCACCATGGTGGTTCATCCAGGGGGTGACTGTGGTGCATCTTGGGAGGTCTACATAAGAAGGGCCATACTGGATCAGACCAAAGGTCCATACAGCCCAGGCTCCTGTCTTCTGACAGTGGCCAATGCCAGGTGCCCCACGGAGAGTGAACAGAATTGAACAGTTAGCATATGATCCATCCCCGTCACCCACTCCTGGCTTTTGTCAGAGGTGTAGCGACACCCAGAGCACGGGATTGTTGTGTGTCTGACCCTCTTGGCCAAAACCCGTTGATGGACCCATCCTCCAGGCAGGGCCGGCCTGAGCCCTTTTGGCGCCCCGGGCCCGGGAGCACGACGCATGCGCGGGCCCGCCCCCCCCAGGGAGCACGGGCCAGCCCCTGGGGCACACGGCGCATGCTCAGGCTGGCCATGGCCGCTGGCGCGCAGCCCAGGGCCCGCCCCCGGGGCGCACAGCGCATGCGCTGCCCAGCCTGGCCCGGCCCCCGCTGCTGGCACGTGTGCCGGGCCGTGCAGGGCCCCGCGGCCGTGAGGGGTAGGGCGCTGCTGGCCACGGGGCTGGTGCTGTGGGAGCCGGGCGCGCGGTGCCTGATGGCAGCTATAAGGGACACCGCATGCCCCTTACAGCTGCCATCAGGCGCCCCCCATCAGTTGGCGCCCTGGGCAGCTGCCCGGCTCGCCCACCCCTCAGTCCGGCCCTGCCTCCAGGAACTCAGCTAGTTCTTTTCCGAGCCTTGTTACACTTTGGCCGTCATGGCAGCCTCTGGCAACAAGTTCCACAAGTTGACTGTGCGCTGCGTGAAGAAACACTTCCTTTGGTTTTCAACCTGCGGCCTTCTAATTTCACCGGGGGACCGTGGCGCTTGTGTAATGTTAAGGGGTAAAGAACACCTCCTTCGTCCCTTTTGTCCACACCCGTCACAATTCTACAGGCCTCTCTCATGTTCCTCTTCAGTCATTTCTTTTCTAAACAGAACAGTCCCGGTCTTTTTAATCTCTCCTTGGGTGGCAGCTGTTCCAGCCCCCTAATCACGTTGCCCTTCTCGGGACCTTTTCTAATATATGTTTTTGAACTGGGATGACCACCCATGGCCGCTGTATCCCAGCTGTAGGCCCCATCATGGATTTACACAGCGGCCTTGTGATATTTTCTGTCTCATTAGCTATCCCTTTCTTGATGGTCCTATCATTTTGTTAGCTTTTTTGACTGCGGCTGCACATTGAGCAGATGTTTGCTGAGAACTATTGACAAGGACTGACAGATTTTTCTTGAGTGGTAGTGGCTAATTTAGACCCCACTAGGGATGTTAAATATTGGTTAATTGAACAGTTGATTAACCTCATGAATTCTTATCGGTTACTCGACTAGTCTATAGTCCCCGAGGGTGGGGCCGCCAGCCAGAGCGCTCTGACCCTGTCCCCAAGGTTCCCCGCCACTCTGCGCTGCTGCCTCTAATACAGAGGCAGCAGCATGGGGTGGCTGCAGCCCCTGTCCAGAGTGGGGGCTGAGTTCCTGGACCTGGCCCGAGTTGGAACTGAGCCAGGCTGCCTGCCTACCTGGCTCCTAATACACTTTAAATGCAGAGCCGCAACAGGGGTAGGTTCTGGACCCAGCCCAAGCCAGGACTGTGCTGGGCTGCGGGCCAGCCTGCTAAAAAAATTACTGGCCGGGGGGGTGTGTGAAAATGCATGTAGTCTATAGCATTAACCGATAAGCTTTAGCTTATCAGTTAATTGGGTAATCGGCTACATTATTACATCCCTAGATCTCTTTGTTTTGTATGTACAGTTGGGATGATGTTTTCCAATGTGCATTCATTGGTACTGATCAGCACTGAATTTCATCTGCCATTTTCTTGCCAAATCACCCAGTTCTGTGAGCTCCCTTTGTAACTCTTCGCAGTCTGCTTGGGACTTAATTATCTTGAACTAGATTTACCTGGCATTGCTCGGGTCCTTCCTGGCAGGTGGTTGGGAGGTATGGGGGGGCTCAGGGCTGGGGGCACCCAGTGCCGGCTGCTCCCCTGTGGTCATTGTGAATTATAACTGTTCTCTGGGCTTGCTGCCCTCCTGTGGTCATTCAGGAATAACTGTCCCTGCTCTCACACCCCTCCCTTTCTGTTTGATGAGAAACAGTCCCATTCCAGGCACATCCCATTGTCCTGGCACAGCCGAACCCCGACTTTGCTTTCAGTTAGGATAAGAGGAAGTTGCATTTGGTGCTCCTAGCTCTTACTGTGTAGGAGGCGTTCTTGAGCAAACAGACTCACAGAGGGATGGACACAGACAGACGCACAAACACTCTCAAATATAGAGCAGATAATTGTGTGTCAATCTGGAAACTTTGCCGCCTCCCTCTTCACCCCCTTTTCCATATCATTTATGAATATGTGGAAGAGCACAGACCTCTGGGGGACCCCATGATTTACCTCACTCCACTGTGAAAACTTGACCATTTATTCTTATCCTTTGTTTCCTAGTGTTTAATCAGTTACTGCTCTGTGACAGGAGCTTCGCTCTTATCCCACGACAGCTCATCTCGCTTAAACGGGACATTGGCAAAAACTTTCTGAAAATCTAACTGCACTATATCAACACATTTCTAGACCTCCCCCCGCAAAGAATTCTCATAGATTGGGGGGACATGCTTCCCCCAACAGGAGCCCTGTTGACTCTTGGTCCTGCCATGAGGGCAGGGGACTGGACTCGATGACCTCTCAAAGTCCCTACCAGTTCTATGAGATAGGTATATCTCCATATATTTTCCCCCTACAAAAGCTGTTCATCCGTGCCTCGGCTCATTCTGGTCTTTATTACAGTTGTGAAGTTAGACATATCAGCCTGTAATTAATTGCCAGGATCGCCTTCGGAGCCTCTTTTGGAAAATCAGCATCACATGAGCTGTCATCCGGTCCAGTGGTTGATTTCAGCGATGGCTCCCGGACTCCAGTTTGTAGTTCTGAGGTGGCTGGGCCATAGAGACTGGGGGACAAAGCACCGGAATCACACCAACCAGGAGGCGGGGCTCCTGGGAGTACGGATTAACGCTGACCTGAGCTGCAAAGAACCATTTCAAGAGAATTCGGCAGACCCGCCGGGGCAGAGTCGGGGTGACTGCAGAGAAAATATTTTTATTAAAAATTTCCCAACAGAAAATTGTAAAAAGTGTCGGGGGGGGGGAACACACCCTGGAAAAAGTCAACTTTAGAGAAGCCATCTGTCCTGGTGGAGAATCCCCAGACGCTGTACAGCTTAGGGCTGTTCACATCCCCACCGCCTGACCAGCCGAGGGAACTGCTGACCTCAGCATAGAAACATTTCTGTAGTATCTTCCTAGTTGGGGGGAGGGTGGCAGAGGAAAATCCCATTCACCTGCTACTGGCACCAGCTGAACCAGGCCAGGCAGCATAGGCGGCAAGTTTAACAAGCAGGGGAAGGCAAGTCCTTCCCAAACAGCCAGGCATGGCCCCACCCACAACACCTATTGCTTCCCAGCGGGAGCCGTGCTGAAGCAATAGCGGTTCTGGGGGCCGAGCGTTGCTGCCCTCGGGCGTCAGCCTCACGGAGGCTGCAGATGCTGGGGCAGGCCACTCTCCCCGTGCTCTGGGGCCGGGGAGGCTTGGGTTGCACGCTGCACCCCCGTGCTCAAGGGCCAGAGAGACTCAGGCCGCATGCCACCTGCCCAGCACCCTCATGATGCTCCGGAGCCGGGGAGGCTCCTGTGGGCGGGCTGAAGGCTTGCTCCTGTGGTGGTGGTGGTGGGCTGGGCTCCTTGCTGCCTGGCCTGGGTAGAGTGAGGGGCGGAGCCTCAGCCAGAAGGGGCGGGGCTGGAAGCTTGCCTCCCCTCACTCTACGCATGCCAGGCAGCAAGGCTGTGCTGATTTGATCCATTTAGAAATGAGATCATTCCCCCGCCCAGGTCACGCGCTCGTCAGAGGCACGCCCGGCTCCCGTTGCGGGGAGAACTCAGAGCAGGCACCTCTGACTTCTACCCTCCTCCTGACCCTAAGCAACGGTTTATCCCGTGGAGCCTCCACGAGCGGCCAGCCGCCTTGTAAGTTAACTAAACAAGCCATAAACCCAGCTCAATTTTTATGGCGCCTCACACCTTCCCGCGGCTGTAAAGCAAGCGGACTTTGGCAGGGCCCGTTGCACGGCCAGGCCCGGCGTGGGAAGAGCTGCGGCATTTGTTCTGCGCTGTGGGGAGCCCAGAGAATGAGGAGGGACCAGGTTGGGGTGCAACGGACAGGTCAGCAAATAGGCCGGCTACGCGGCAGGAGGGAGATGGGCCTCGTGGGAGCAGCGGTGGGAGAGGTGGAGGGCGAACGGGCTCGGGGCTAGAAGGCACGTGGTGCTAAAGGCAGGTGGAGGGGCCCAGCGCGCTGATGGCAGGTGGGGAGGAGGGAGCAGCTGGCACAGAGCCAGGCCCTGACTGCGGGGGAGGAGAGTGGGTTGATTTTACACTGGGATAACGGGGAGAGGGGGAGAGACACAGTCTGGAATAACGGAGGGGAAGCCGTGTTAGTCTGAATCTGCAAAAGCGGCGAGGAGTCCAGTGGCACCTTATAGGCTAACCGAAGTGTTGGAGCATAAGCTTTCGTGGGCAAAAACCCACTTCGTCAGATGCATTGTGGAAATTTCCAGAGGCAGGTATAAATATGCAGGCTAGAATCAGGCTGGAGATGACGAGGTGGATCCAATCAGGGAGGACGAGGCCCACTTCTAGTAGCTGATCTGGAGGTGTGAATTGCAAGAGAGAAGCTGCTTTTGTAGTTAGCTAGCCATTCACAGTCTTTGTTTAATCCTGAGTTGATTGTGTCAAACTTGAAGATGAACTGTAGCTCAGCAGTTTCTCTTTGAAGTCTGGTCCTGAAGTTTTTTTGCTGCAGGATGGCTACCTTTAGATCTGCAATTGTGTGTCCAGGGAGATTGAAGTGTTCCCCTACAGGTTTTTGTATGTTGCCATTCCTAATATCTGATTTGTGTCCATTGATTCGTTTACATAGGGACTGTCCAGTTTGGCCGATGTATATAGCAGTGGGGCATTGCTGGCACATGATGGCATATATTACGTTAGTAGATGTGCAGGAGAATGAACCATTGACAGTATGGCTGATCTGGTTAGGTCTTGTGATGGTGTTGCTGGTGTATATATGTGGGCAGAGTTGGCACCGAGGTTTGTTGCATGGATTGGTTCCTGAGTTAGAGTTATTATGGTGCGGTGTGTAGTTGCTGGTGAGAATATGCTTCAGGTTGGCGGGTTGTCTGTGGGCAAGGACTGGCCTGCCTCCCAAGGCCTGTGAAAGCGAGGGATCATTGTCCAGGATGGGTTGTAGATCACTAATGATGCGTTGGAGAGGTTTTAGCTGAGGACTGTAGGTGGTGTTCTATTGGTTTCTTTCTTGGGCTTGTCCCGTAGCAGGAGGCTTCTGGGTACACATCTGGCTCTGTCAATCTGTCTCCTCACTTCCTTGTGTGGGTATCATAGTTTACAGAATGCTTGTTGACGATCTTGTAGGTGTAGGTGTCTGTCTGAGGGGTTGGAGCATATGCGGTTGTACCTCAGTGTTTGGCTGTAAACAATGTAAACGTTATTCCAGACTGGAAAAGCGGCGAGGAGTCCTGTGGCACCTTATAGACTAACCGAAGTGTTGGAGCATAAGCTTTCGTGGGCAAAAACCCACCTCGTCATCTCCAGCCTGATTCTAGCCTGCATATTTATACCTGCCTCTGGAAATTTCCACTACATGCATCTGACGAAGTGGGTTTTTGCCCACGAAAGTTTATGCTCCAACACTTCGGTTAGTCTATAAGGTGCCACAGGACTCCTCGCCGCTTCTCCAGTCTGGAATAACGGTGCCAGTGGGAGAACTGGAGGCTGCCAACCCTGCTTCCTCCCCCAGCAGGCCTGCTCCAGCCCGCTCGGGTGGTGACCTGCCTCCCATCTCCGCAGCCCAGTCCAGGCCGGGGCTCCCCATGGGGGCTCTAGCAAAGAGGCTGCTTGGGACCAGCCGCAGTGGCCTCCCCTCCCTCCTGCCGGGAGCTGGGCTGAGACCCACCAAACTCATCTCACACAAGGCTGCAGCCCTGACTTCCTAGTCTTCCCCATGGCCAGCCCCTGTCCCCAGGGAGAGGGTCGTTCCTAAGCCAGGCTCACAGGCAGGGAGCCCTGGAGAGGCCAGAGGGGGGCAGCTGCCCCCACTGGCTTCTCTGTGTCCCCCCTGTTACTGGGTGCAGCCGTTTCAGGGACTCTCTCCCTGATTCAGCCCCCCCATCTCCATCCATCCAGGGAGGGGGGGCAGAGGGCGCTGGAGGTGAACATCTCCCTTGTCCCTGCTCTCTTCTATGTTTAGTAACCTGTTGGTGCCGGCAGAGGGGCTGGGACCTGCCCCTCCAGCTGCCCCCTCCATTAATCCTGAGCCACGGTGACGTGGACGCGGTGCCAGGCGTTACTCAGCACCCCCCGCAGGTTCCAGATGGGCGCCACCGTGTCAGGCTGCACATTGTAGCTGGTGTCCACGGCCTTGCAGACAATGTCCAGCTCCGCACTGCCAGGGGCCACGGGGGCCGTGAGCTGCCACAGCCGCCATGCCCAGGCCCGGCCCGGTGCCTGCTTCTCACCCATCAGCTCGGCCACGCGCCACGTCTGGCCGCCGTCCAGCGACACGTCCACGCGCACCACGCCGCGCCCGCCCCCGCTCCAGGCGTAGCCCTTGACTGTCAGCTCCCCAAGTGGCACGGCAGCGCCCGGGGCGGGCTCCGTGATGGCCGACTGGACGGGGAGCTCCTGGATGGCGGGGGCCGTGCTGAAATCCACCGTGTCCCAGTCCACGGAGGGCGAGAAGCCCTTGTAGTCGTTCTGCTGCCAGTGGCTCTGGCTCTCCTCCTGGCTCACGGAGATGCAGCCCAGCCACTTGACGTTGCGGGCGCCCACCACGCCCGGCACCACCACGCGCAGCGGGTAGCCGTGGTCCTGCGGCAGCTCCTCGCCGTTCATTTCGTAGGCCAGCAGTACGTCGCCGTGGCAACCCATGGCCGTGCTGTAGGGGATGGAGGCCCCATAGGCCGCCCCACTCAGGTCCTGATCCAGCCCCTCAAAGCAGACGTGCTGCTCCGTGGCCTGCCCCTCCTCCGGGTAGCCGGCGTGCGCCAGGACATCCCGCAGCCGGGCGCCACCCCAGCGGGCTGTGCTGATGGCTGCCACGCCCCACTCCAGCCCCTTCACTGGCCGGACATGGTTCATCTCCGAGCGGCGGTTGCCGGCACACTGCAGCGTGGCCGTCACCTCGTGCTTGGGGAAGCGGCTCTTCAGCTCAGGCAGGGAGAGAGCCAGCGTCCGGCCCTGCGGCCCCTCCACCCGCAGCCGGTAGCTGGCTGGGTCCACGACCGGCACAGGCAGGTGGTTGCGCTTGAAGAAGAGCTGGTTGGGCGTCAGGTAGTTCTCGGTCAGCAGCTCGGCCGGCGGCTCCGCGTTGAAGGGCTTGAGGCTGTTGACTCTGAGGGCGGGGTGCCGAGGGGGGTCTCCGGCGTAGGGGTCCTCTGGGGTGGGCTGGCTCTGCTCCTCGGGGCTCAGCTCGCCCACTTTGTAGCCCCGCAGGATCCCCAGCACGTGCTCCTGGCTGTGCACAGCGTACATGGCCCAGAACGGCTCCAGCGCCCCCCCTGCCGCCAGCAGGATCTTGCTCTGGCCCCCCGGGTGCAGTTCCACGAAGTCGGTGATGTCAAAGACCTCGTTCCCGTAGGTCACCCAGACCCGGTCGGCCAGGCTGCGGTGCCGCCCCACCTCCTGGCGGGTGAACACGGGGTATGGTGCCCCAGGTGCAGCCTCCGCATGAGGCTCAGCCTCCGTCACCTGCAGAGGGACCGGGAGAGGGGCTCAATGCAGAGCCTCATGTCTGCCAGCCTCCACCGTAGGCCTCCGTAGACCTGGCCCTTCGCCCGCCTCAGGGGAACAGGGCTCGGGGCCAGGGGAAGGGACACGCAGCTCATCGGGGCAGATCTGGGAGTGGATCCAGTTTCCTGGCTCCCAGCCCTGCCCCCCCAGCTCTAACCACTAGAGTCCACTCCCTTCCCAGAGCCAGAACCCCAGAGTCCTGGCTCCCAGGCCCCTGCTCTAACCACTAGACCCTGCCTCCTTCCCCCAAACGCCCATCCAGCTTTGGTGCCACCTTTGTGCTCTGAGGCAGAGCTGAGCACCAGCACCCGTTGCCTCCCCGCTCCTTCAGGCCCCCCCCCCCCCCGGCAGCATGGGCTCCTCCCCGCCCAGCTCCTTCCTCACCTGCCTGCGGTGATTTCCATAGGCCAGGCCAGCACCCAGGCCCAGCAGGGCCCCCACGGCGGTGACCTTCCGTCTCCGGCTGCTGTGGCCAGCGCTCCAGGTGCCCTGAGCACGGGAGGGGGTCCAAGCGGCGCATGCTCGGGGGAGGGTCCCCCAGGCCACACCTGCCAACCTGGGGGGGAGCAACCAGGACTCCAGTGAGGGCAAAATTCCCCAGCAACCTCCCTGCGAGCTATGCACCAATCCGGCCCATCTGGCATCTACCAGCTGCTCAGCAGGGAGCGCTCTTCCCCTCCCCCCCACTCCTGGCCTGCTTCCAAGACAGCTAATTATCTTCCACCTCCCTAAAATAATCCCTGTAATTTCAGCCCAACTCAGGAGTCCTGTTCACCTCCTTTGCTGGCCACCACTGCAGTGCGGCTGTTAAACAGCTGCCACCTGCCACCCCAGAGGTGGCTGCATTTCAACCTCCAGCCACTGTCAGGGGAGCTATTCCCTAAATAGCCGCTTTCCCCAGCAGCAGGTGGAACATTAACCTAAGGGAGAGTTCCTCTACCAGAGGTCTGATAAGATAACATCAACTGCAGGGCCATAAAAGGGATCTCCCCTGCCAGATAAAAGGCTCCTGCCCTTTGGGCTCCCACCAGAGCAGCAACAAGGCAGGGGGGCTGCAGAGACTAGATTAGAGCCACTGGGTAAAATCCTTGCGAGGTGTCAAAGCAGCAGCTGCCCCAAAGAGAATCCCAAAGGAAATTCACTCTCATTTCCGCCCTCCCTTCCCCTTTGAGCTCCTAGGGGCTGCCGGGCAGGACTCAGGTTCACCAGCGGAGCTGCCTGTGCCACAGCCCAGGGCTGGAGGGTGGCAGTGTTGGGGGGAGCCCAGAGCTGGGCTGGCAGGGGCTGTGGGTCGGGAGCGAGGGGCATTTGCAGAACTGGGGAGCCCAGGGCTGGGCTGGCAGGGGAGCTGCCATGATTTCTCCCCCTAAGCATCCCTGGCATCAGAGCCTCCCCTACCTAGGCGTACTCTGGAGAACCCAGAGACCTCTCACGATGGGTCTGAGCAGCAGCATCTCTGCCGAACCTGCGCAGGGAGTGAAAGAACAAGAGATAAGTGACTTTGCCTCAGACTCACAAACCCTGAGGTGCCCAAGCTAGCCAGGCAGGGAGAGGGGGAGGGGAGTTGTGTGTGACATGCAACAGCTCTGCCCTCCTGCCACTCTCCTGGGGGCAGGTATCCCAGGTCCCCCGCGATGATCATCTGCCAGAAGGGTCCAGCTCAAATCTGAGCCCGGCAGCCAGGCGCCACGTCCCAGCTGGAGCAGTCAGCAAAGGGATCGGGGCAACATGTGGCTGGCTTGGGATCATCCTCCTCCTGACCCCACGTCTGCAAAGTAGAACCGGGCTGCTCCCAGCTGCTGCAGAGCAGCCGAACCACACATTAACAGGAAGCAAGAGGTCCTGGAAGCTGTGCAGGGAGGCGGGATTTTCAGTCAACAGGTGGAACGGCCAGCCAAGCCCAGCTCCACTGTGGCAGTGTTTCCAGCCTAGGCCCTGTCAGGCCACGGGACAGGTTCAGATGCAGCCTCCTGGGCCGTATTTGCCTGGAGTTCTTAGGCCTCGTTTTCCAGTCCTGGAAACCCAGAGTGGGGGAAATAAACTTCCTCATATTGCTCCTCTCGTTTGAGCAATTAGAGGGCTTAAAAACCCTTGGGGATGGGAGCAAGACATATCTCCTGGCAGGAACCATCCCTTCCATTCCAAAACCCCAATGCAGGCACCATGGCACTGCACAGACCACCAGCAAGAACCAGCTATGGATCTGGATTTAAAGGCAGGAGGAAATTCCCCCCTTTAACCTTGTGTTCAAACATCTCCAGGGGCCGGGGGACTAAGGCACAGGATCTTTGCCTAGATGGGGAGGAGGCAGGTGGAGAAGTCAACACCCAGTTCTGGGCATCCAGCTGACTTAGGATCCATCCCAGCAGGAGGCAGATGCCCCATTGGGCCAGTGGATGATGGAAGAGTGGGGGATCTAGTGACAGACACAGTGATTTCTTTGCATCTGATCTAAGAATCAGAGTAAAGAGTAGCCTGGCTATAGACAAGTGCCTGGATCAGCCCATGTCGGAGCTGGACTTGGCATCCCCCCAGGAGTGAAAGGAACCATTAAAGATTCACCAAATGCAAGTCAGAGAACAGGCCTGGAGCCAGGCTGCCCTGGGGTGAGGAGGAATTTGGACCATCTGTGCCCAAATGGTCAGGCTATGCAGAGTCACCCCTTCCCAGAGCTAGCCCCACATACACCCAGGGGGGGTGACTGCCCCAGGGGCAATGTTCCCTCTTAATTTTGTCCATCCTTGGGCGGAATAAATTTTGTTCGCTGTGCCCAGGCATGTGCAGATGTGCACCACCAGGAGAAACCCACGCTGCCAGCTGTGCTTTCCTGGGTGGCCACCCAAGTGCTCCGCTTACACGGAACACTGCCCCGTGGCTAGTGGGAGGGAAGGGGGAGAATGTGTCTCTGCCACGGAAGGACGGTGTGAAAGTTTGAACCCCCGCCCAAGCTTGCAGCCCCGATGGGGTGTAAATCCCTGTCCAGCCCCTGCCTGGGGGAGCCCAGAACAGGTGGGAGGGGAACAGCCTACCCCGAATGCTCCGGGGCACCTCGAAGCTGGGAGCAACCTATGGCCCCAGAGCCCCCAGTGCAACGTCCACTGCAGCCCTCCCTGCCACCCACCGGTCCCGGGCCAACCCCCAGCAAGTACCCCGCAGACCCCCCCTCGGGGTGCCCCCTGCAGCCCCCCCGGGCGTCACCCCTCAGCCCCCCCCAGGAGCTTCCCAGACGCTCCCCTGACGTCACTCCGCAGCCCCTCCTCCCCCCCCACCGGAGCCTCACCTGTGATCGCCGCACCTGAGACCGCGGAGGAACGCACGTCACCGCGCCCCGTAAGCCGCCCCGGGCCCGAGCCTGCGCCTTTAAAGCCGGGGGGCGTGGCCTGGGCGAGTGACGCCAGGGGAGGAGCCCGGGCGACGCCCCCTGGAGGGGGAAGCGGCGATTTAAAGGGCCAGAGGCCGCGCTCGGCTGGGGCCGGGGGGGGGCAGCATGTTCAAGGACAATGACCCCCCCCGGCCCTGGGCTACGGGGGGGGCCTGGGCAGGGCCCCTGCAAACTCACCTGAGACCCCCCACAGGCTGGGGGGCCTGTGCAAACGCCCCTGCTTCCATGCCAGGGGGTAGTGTGCCCAAAGCCCAGCCGGCAGGTACTGATTGACCAGGGGAGGCCAGGCCAGTCCTGGCTGGGAACAGGGCTTAGCAGGGGCTCCCAGCCCCCCTAGGGGGTAAATGGTGTGAATTCTCTCCCCTGGCAGCCGCATGGGGCCCATGGCTACAAGAGGGAGCAGAGGGAAGGGCAAGGCACTGTCTTTCCACCAGGAAATATCCCCATTACATTAATATAACCCCCCCTCTTCCCAGCCTGCTCAGGGCTGTGAATTGAATGCAGGAGTCTGAGCTGGGCTCAGGTCCACAGACAGCACTCCAACCCCATGAAGGTAGCTCCAGGCCTCTGCCCCAAGGGGGTTCTGTATAAACTTGTTACAAGGCCATTACCCTAGGTTGCAGACAGTGGGAGGGATAGAAGGCTCCACCCCAACAGGGTACATTACAGCAGCCCTGAGACTGCTCTAACTTCCACTAGGAGCCAGCTGAGGTCTGCGCAGCCCAGGCCAGCAGTAGCACAAAAACCAAGTGACCAAGAATCTCTCCTGAGATGTGGAATTAACTGCAGAGCAGCCAGAGCAAGCCCAGGTGAGGAATGGCACTAGAGGGGAACTGAGTCTGTGTCCTTAGATCTGCTGCTGAGGCAGCCTCCACTGGCAGGGGGAAAAAAAGGATGGCACTAGTTATCACCAGGTGTAGGGACACACTTTACTGTGTAGATGCCACCCCAGGAAACCAGAGACCGACCCAGCAGGGTGACTGAGCAGGTGCAAACGCCAGCACCCCAGCCAGCTAGCTTTGAACCCGACATTTCAGTGCCTGACTAGCAGCAGTCATTCCTGGAGCCATAGCCCTGCCAACAAGGTCCACATGTAAGCAACCCCCTGGCAGCTGGCTGGGGCACCAATTTCCCCTCTCAGAGCCAGCAAGGGGCGGGCGGGCGGGGGGAGAGAGAGAGAAAGAGATGCAGCGACCCACAACAGGGCATTTTGCCCCTCCAGCCCCAACCCAAACCACCAGGCAGTTCAGCCCTCCCCCCGAAATGGCTTCTGCAGCCTGAGGAAGTCCTTAATCCCCTGGGGTAGGGGAAGGTGCAGCTGCCTAGGGATTCCCCCTCTATGAGCAACAAGCCACTCAGTGGAGCTGGAATTGCCCTGCCCAAGGTGGAGACAGCCCCCAGCTCTGGCTGACAATTTGAGATAATGTTTATCCATGCAGCGCTGCTGCCAGTTGGGCAGATTATTTCTCACCCAGCCCCTGTTCCCCAGACTCCCTGTCTTGGGCCCTTCTAAGGGGGCAAACCAAGGCCTATGCTCATTACTGCTCCAGTGAGAGCTCATGGCACTATTAAACCTCCCTCTCCCCCACACCTGCTGGGACTGCAAAAGCTTGGCATGGAAGCAGGTAATTACAGCCCTGTTAGCTTCCTTCCCCTCCCTTCCAGCATCAGCCCTGTGAGAACCAGCCAGGCTGCAGTGTCCATGACAAACAGGGCAGAGGGGCTCTGTGGGTACCTGCTGCCCTTGGGTAAGCAGAGTCTGGAGAGTGCCAGAGGCATACCCCAAAATGCCTCTAGGCCCGTACCCAATGGGAATGGGCCCTTCCATCCAGGCCTAAGGCTGCCAGGCAGGAGGAGAGTTGGGACCAATCATGCCCAGTAGGAACTGGGATGAACCAGTTACAGGCCAGCCCAGGGCCATGTGGGCACACAGGATCTCCCCCTTCCCCCACTTCTGACCTGAACTCACCCCAGCCACAGAGAAGTCACAAGCTCCCTTGCCTTCTCCTGGGACCCAAGCTGACCTCTCCTGTCACTCATTAATGGAGCAGTGCACCTGTGGATGTGAAGTCAGCCCAGCTCTTATCAGGCCAGAGCAGGTGGCCAGAGGCAGCCCCACTGCTCTGCTTTTAAACAGGGGCCTGCTACTTCACAGTCCAGGCTGCTGCTAGGCACCCGAAGGGCAGAGGTGTCTGAGCCAGAGGCTGCTCAGGCCACTTGGCCACCTGCATCCTGAAGGAATTAGCACTAGACATGTCATCCCATTCACTCGGGCCTTAAACTCGCAGCTCCCAGCTCCTGAGAAGCATGTCCACAGCCACAGGCCAGAGGCAGTTTCCTGCTAGTCACACCCCAGCCCAGGAAGTTACCCCAATGTAAGTGTAGGTGGGGGCTGGGGAGTGGGCTCAGACTGGCCCTGTGTGGGAGCAGTGGGTGCATGGATGGGGGTGGGCTTTGCCAACAGGCACCTTCATAAATCCGGTAATCACCCCGAGCTGTGGGTCAGGCCAGTTCCAGCCCTGAGCACCTGCTGACAGGCTGCTCAACTGCACCCTCTGCTGACCAGCCAGCCCAGGGACAAGCCTAACCCACCCAATGCTCCAGCCAGCCTCTGGCAGAAAGGCCCAGAGAACTGCTTCAGGGAATTCTCACCCAACTCTGTTCAGTGCCCCTCGCCCAGAGCCAGGCCTGGGCTGGGCTCAGACAGGGAAACTGCTTTTTCTAAACAGCTTTGGGATACCCTTCATTCCCTTTTGCCTCAATGGCAGGGCACAAGCCCAGACCATTCGGATGGGACAAGGAGGCCCAGGGCAGGTAAGTGAAAGTCTCAGCTGTTCCCCCACTTGTGCCCATCACACATCTACAGCCCCAGTGTCTTGGGATTTAGAAACCATTCCTTTGCTACCCTAATCTGACCCCCTCAGGCAAATACAAGCCAGAGCCAGGAGGGATAACAGGTCCTCTCCATGTCAGAGAGGCCAACTCCTCCTCTCCCCTCCCCCAACCAGCTAGTGAGAGAGAAAAGAAAAACAGCAGCTTCACTTAATACACTGATTTTGTTTTACTTACATTAAATACATTGGTAAATCAGCAGTTGAATTCTGTTACCATGATTGTTATTTTAAATGCAATGTAGCTTTCTTAAAGCAGAAAAAAAAAAAAAAAGATTGATCAGAAAAAAATGCAAGCTTGGGGGGGGGAGGGGGCTTTTGAAAGCTGCAGTGTCCCAATTTGGTCCAGGGATTTAGTCAGAAAACACTCCATGTAAGAGAGGGTTATGGACACTGGTGAAGGCAGGGGACTCTGGGCTCCAGCTTTGCCAGAAGTCGGTGGGGTGGATGCTGCATGAAGAGCAGTGTTTGCTGGACAGGGAAGCAGAGGGGTGTAGACAGAAAACGTTTTCACCAAGGACAGAGCCCCCCATGGACAAGTGAAGCCTGAAATCTGCAGCGGCGTCCCTTGGATTAGTGGCAGGGGGAGTTACGCGTCACATCATGGCAGGGATTGGAGAAGAGATCTGAACACCCCTGAGGCAACGCCACACTTCAGCCCTCCCAAAGGTATCCTGGCCTAAGAAAAGCCCCCTCCCCAGTCCCCCAATTCAGTGGGCGGGTAGAGGGCTCTGAAGAAGCTAGCTCAGCCTCCCAGCCACATCCCAATCACTTTCCCACCCCTCCTGGGCAGAGCCTGGGGCTTTCCCTGCCCAGCTGTTTCTATTTCCACTCTGCTTGTCCCAGACAAAACTAGATGAAGACAGGGCCTGCTTCCACATACAGGAGGGTTTGGCTGGTGCTAAGGGTATCACATCCCCCTTTTGGAGCACTCGACTGGGGAAGAAATCTCTTCAAAGCCACCCTCACAGCAGACACCCAGGCCAGCGTCTCAGAGACCTGCTCTGCCCAGCACACAGGGGACATCGGATTTTAAAAATACGATTGAAGCAGTGAAAGGAGCCAGGAATGACAGCGCCAGAAGCTGTTTATCCAGAGGACAGGTGCAGGGGTTGGGAGAATCCCTTGGCCCGTGTGCTGTGCCCCTGCTCTGGGAGATTTCCACAAGAGGCATCGTTCAGCCTCCAAGCCACCAGCTCGCGCCAACTGTAGGGATGATTCTCGGCAGGTTACAACACACCCAAGGGCGACTCAGGTCAGTTCAGAGCCAGAGGCAAGGGGCTCCGTACCCTGGTTTCTCCCCACATCTGGGCAGGGCATCAGGACTGCTCTGCTGTCTGCACATTCAGCCACAGGGGAGAGCAGCTGCCTGGGCAAACCCCAGTAAGGCAGGAAGGTCCTGCTCTGAGCTGCTCTAACAAAATTACAGGGCACTGCTCTGATCCACAGGGGATCAGCTATTACAGAAGTGGCACCGTCGGCATCCCATACCGCCCGCCGGGACCAAGCGCTATTTACAGCCAAAACAACAAATGCTGCTACTTTGCGAGTGAGAGCTTGTCTTTCCAATGAGCCCTCAGCAGAGTTGGTTACACTGCATAGACAGGGACTGTGTGCAACAGGGTGGGTGCCTGTCTGACCGGTCAATGTAGCCAGCTGGAGATGGCCTTGGATCAGAGAAGCAAAGGATGCTCCGTGTGAGCACATGACAACCTGAGTGCGTGGAGAGGACACAGACTGGATGGTGCTCCGATGCCAAGACAACCTGCAAGGAGAATGGACGGGCCTCAAGGTAACCAGCATGTTTCTTTTCCAAGGGGAGGGGCTGCATCGTTGCTGGTGTCCCAGAGTGGGTAGGAGACCCTCCCTGCATCTTCTGTCTCCCCCCACCTCGCCCAAATTCTAGCCCACGTAAGACTCACAATGGAGCAGGCTCCAGCCCGGGGAAGGAACAGTACAGAACACAGCCACTCCACTGAGGACCAGGAAGGCAGGCAGGTCTTCTACCCTTGAATGGCCTCTCATTCTCCTTCACCTCCTGTGTAACAGAAACTCCTGCTCCCATGTCCCTCCAGGAGCTCCCTAGATCCTTGGCTCGGTGCGCTCCTCACCCCTACTACAGGCAAAGAGCAGTCATCCCTGTTCAGTGACCGGCTTATGTCCTGTCCATTCTGAAGAGATCCTGGTCAGTCACTTGGGTCCAAAGGGCAAAGTAACAGACAAAGCAAGCCCAGTTTCCCTGCACGGAGCTCTGCAGCTTACACGACAGGAATAGCCTAGACCCCAGAAGGAAAACAAACAAACAAACAAAAACAAAAAAAACCAAAAAAACCTTTGGTGGGTTCCTCAAACCGACAGCTTCTTAACAGAGGGAGCAAGCAGAAATCAGTAGATCCCTGCCTCCTGACGAGGCTCACGAGCCTTCCAGATAGCGTCAACTGCACACAGCCCAATGCGAGCTTAGCCCAACCGGACAGATCGGAGATTAAAGTGCAAACCAGAAACTCGCGCGGCTGGTGAGAGGGGAGGAATAAACCCACAGCTCCAAGAGGATAGGAGCTTGAGGTGCGCGTCATTGCAAAATACCAGCCGCAGCAGGAACTTTGGGGTACAGACCCTCCCCCCCACAAGGTCAGTACTAACAAAACCATCTGCCACACAGCAGTAGAACCTGCCCAGCACATGATGCTAAGTGCATCGGCCTGGTGCGACCAAGATCAATGGGATTACTTAGACTTATGGGACAGTGCTTATACTTTATATTCATAGCGGCATAGTTCATGATTCTATTCATGCTACTGAGACTCAGTGGCACTTAGGGTCACCATCTATGTTCGTTTCACAGCGATCAACACTTGCAAAAATCAGAATCCTGCTGCATCACAGGATCCCAACCCCTTATTCTCCTCCTCCCTCCCCCCACTCACTTCTGATCCCTTGACAAGAAGGCCACCCAGGAAGAAATTAAGGACACTGCAGCCCCTCCCCCACCCCCAACACTGAAACAGATGAAAAAACAGGAGAAAGAGTAAACCCACAAAAAGACACCCTCAGAAAACGGTGTTTTCTGTAGGTCCCCATTCAACTTAGTCTTCACAAAATAAACCTACAAGGATTAAATTCCCACCTCCTTTGGGCCCCTCCCCCCAGCATTAAAAAAAGGGAGAAGGGGACAGATGTTATGGGACAGAGAAGAGATTTACCAAAGCAAAGAGGAAGCAGGTAGGAAGGGAGGAATTATTCAGGAGATTGGGAATCAATCAGAATTAGGTAGCTATTTGCACCTATAATACAAAGTGAAGAGTTTGTTTTTTGGAAGTTAAGTCCCCGGTCGATCTATTTCCACGGTCACTGGAGTGGTGGTAACAGATGTCTGGTGGTGGTTCTGAAGCATTAAAAAGTGCAGTTAGAGCTCTGGGGAGGGATTCGGTTCAGACGGGTTTCGGTGTGCCGTTGTTAGGGGAGGCGAAGTGTGGTGGGCAGGGGTGGGAATGGAGGTTATATCTTAGCTCTTCCTCTCGCGCTGGCCTCTCTCGAAAGCCACCCTTTAGTTGCTACAACACTGGCCCTTGTTCTGCTGGGTCTGCTCGTGAAGGTCCACACCTCGGTTTCTTCCCGCTGCGCCACTCGTGCTCTGGGGCTCGCTCTTTGGCAGCTTCTTGGCTGGAGGAAGGGAAACAGAAGAGTGAGCTACGCCAAAGGAGGGGGAACAGTGACAGCTCACCGCCTCTTCAGACCCCTGGGGAGCAATGTTCCTTCTAAATGTTTCCATCCATGTGTGGAATAAATTTTGTTATGTACACCAAGGCATGCACATAAGTGCACCACCCATAGCAAAAACATGCTGCCGGCCATGGGCACAGTGGGCGCTCTGCTAATCAGCATTTGAATCTCTCCTGGGTGGCTGCCCAAGCGCTCAGCTTACAGGGAACACCGCTGGGGACACAAGGACAGCACCGGCCACCTTCTGTCTTGGGTGTTCTCACCTGGCCCATTTTGGAGACTCAAATCTGGATTTCAGAGACATTTCCCAGCTGCCCCCACTCTCCAGCACAAGTGTGCTCTGTGGGGAACTCAGCTCTTGCCCATCTGCATCCTCCCAAGGCCATGTGGAGTAGGCCAGGGCCAAAAGAACTGGCTGGAGCCGCTCCCTAGTCCTTCAAAGCTCACACGCAGTTTGTGTTGCGCAGCCTGTTGTGACCAGCTCCATCCAGGCCAGAAGGAGCCAGCTGAGCTCCCACCAGGGCGGAGAAGGGAGTTGACAGGGTGTGTAGGGAACATCCCAGGCAACGCAGCCGCTCCAGTGGCTACTGTCTTCACAGATGGATTTAAAGTCACTGAAGACAGTGGTGCTAAAAGTCAGAATTAAGGTGGCCCTGGAGATGCAAGAAGTAGCCAAGGGTCCAGCAGGCTCCATGATCAAGCAAGGACACAGGTGGTGTCCAAGGACTAACTGCAAAGGTGAGCTGGGCACTTCCTGGCTGGCTCGCTCCGAGCCTTGCCCACTCCCTGTGCCAATGCTGCTCCAGCTCAAGCAGCAAGCACATGCAGCGTCCACAGGCTCTGCCACCAGATCGCTGCCGGCTTCCCTAAGGCATTGTCAGCAGTACAGCCCTTCCCCCAGAAATGCTCAGTGACATGGGAGCCCAGTGGGCCTTTTCCAGCTCACAGTCCTGTGGTGCTGGTGCAGGCCAGGACGGGGCCCTGACCATGGGGCTCTGGCCCTTCAGAGCGACTGCACGGATCAACCTCTCTGCAGACCTCAGGTGGGAACTGCCTCCTGCAGCCACATGGTGTGGAGCTGGTACCCGTCTGCTACCGTGGGGCTGGCGCCATGCAGCCCTGAGGCCTTACCTATCGCCAGGAAGAGATCGTTAACATTCATTGCTGTCTTGGCCGACGTCTCCATGAACAATAGGCTGTTGTCATCTGCGTAGGCTTGTGCCTCCTGTAACAGAGATGCAACCAAAATGAGGACAGGTCTAGAAAACATGACCCGTGAGGGACGAATGAGAGAACAGGGTTTGTTTAATCTGAAAGAGACAGAGGTGACATGGTAACAGCTTTCAAGTACAGCAATTCCTCATTTAACATGTGCCCGCTTACACGTTTTCGCGATAGCACGATATTTTTTTATTAGGGAACTTTTTTTGAATTACACGACCGTCCCCGGAATAACACGATTTCCCCAGCCGGCCCGTTGCCGGCAGCTGCTCAGGGCTTCCCCTGCCTCCCTGCAAAGCGGCGGAGGGTTTGCCACTCGCCATGCCGTTCCCCAGCAACCCCCCCCCCCCCCGCTGGATGTAGTGCAGGTCCCAGCAGACCCGTCACAGGGGCATACTCCCAACCTAATCCCGGCCCCCCCTCCTTCCCCAGAGCCAAACACCTCCCCTCCCTGCTGTAACCCAGTCCCCTTTCTCCCCCAACCTTATGTCCCGGTCCCAACAGACACCACCACTTGAAATGCAACCTCCACCTTTTCCATTATTTTCAATGGGAAAATTGACCCCGCATAAGACGTTTTCACTTAACATGATCATTTTCTGAAACATATCTATAGTGTTAAATGAGGAATTACTGTACCTAAAAGGGTGTTACAAGGAGGAGGAAGAAAAATTGTGCTCCTTGGCCTCTAGTGACAGGACAAGCAGCAATGGGCTTAAATTGCAGCAAGGGAGGTTTAGGTTGGACATTAGGAAAAGCTTCCTCACTGTCAGGGTAGTTAAACACTGGAATAAATTGCCTGGGGAGGTTGGGGAGTTCCATCATTGGAGATGTTTAAGAGCAGGTTAGACAGACACCTGTCAGGGATGGTCGAGATCAGTGTTTCTGAAACCACTTTGAGAAACACATTAACTGGCCGCTCCGGTTTATCTACTGGCGCCATGGCCATGGAGCCTCGTGGCTCCCATTAGCTCCATTTCGCTCTTTGTAGCCAAGCGGCGCCACGGGAAGCTGGCCCACGCCGCTCCCCTCGGCTGCAAAGGACGAAATGGCGCCAATGGGAGCCGCGAGGCTCTGTGGCAGCGGCGCCAGTAAATTAACAAACCAGGGCGGCCAGTTCATGTGTTTCTCAAAGTGGTTTCGTGAAGCACTGGTCTAGATGGGGCTTGGTCCTGCCCTGAGGGCAGGGGACTGGACTTGATGGCCTCTGGAGGTTCCTTCCGGTTCTACGAGTGTAAGTTCCACCATTCAGGGAGGTTCACACCTGGAGGGTGAGAAGCGTAAGTGACGGCCAAACTCACCAATGACACCCTTTCACAGTCATCCAGAATCCTGCGGGAACACAAGAGGCCTAGGTCCTCTGCTATGGAGCTAAGCCAGCAGCTCCAGAGGTGGACCATTAATCTCCACTGGACTGGAGACAGGAAACTAGTCTAAAGGAGGCGTGGAGAGGTCGCAGCAGAGAGAGAGGACACTGCTCAGGCTTTGCAGGGGCTCAGCTGCACTAACAGGCCTGGCTAGCTACCCTTTGACCAGCGGGAACGTATCCTGCTGGTGAGACGGGAGCAGTGATCCATCTCGAGGCACACGGTGGAGACACCTGTGCTGGTCAGAGCAGCATTTGTCCAAGAGCTGCTTGCTGGCTGACCCCCAGCCAGAGCTGACAGACTTCCCAGCTGCTGTAGCGAGATAGCAAGAGGGTTTCAAAGGCCAGGAGCAGCAGTCAGGCAGTGCTGGGAAGGCTCTGCCAAGGCTATCAACACTGGCTACTCACTTCATATTCTACCATGCGCTTGTTGGCAAGGTCGGCCTTGTTGCCCGCTAGGGCTATGACAATGTTGGGGCTTGCTTGCCGCTGCAGCTCTTTCACCCATGTCTTCGCTCGGGCAAACGTTTCCTGGAAGGGAAAGACAAGAAATGGGAGCTTCAAGTCAGTGCCTTGCCTGATGATGTGCCCTTAGCAGTCAAGGCAGACACAGAACCCAGGCTTTCCAGCTCCTTGCCTCAGCCAAGAGACCATCCTTCCTCCTGGAGCACAACAGTTTCACCCCCCCCCATGCCCCCAGCACTGGAAAGCGAAGGGAGAAAGCCAAATGTACCTGGTTGGTGATGTCATAGACCACAATGGCAGCTTGGGCCCCCCGATAATACATGGGGGCCAGACTGTGATATCTCTCCTGGCCAGCTGTGTCCCAGATCTCAAACTTTACTGTGGTGTCATCCAGGCAGACAGACTGTGTGAGAAACGCCGCTGTTGAGAGGAAAGGAGACAGTGGGATAGTAGCACTCGGCCCATAGCACTGGGAGCTGTGCAGAGCGCGCCCCTGCCCTGGAGAGCTGTCAATCTAAGCCGATTGACAGGCAAAGCCTAGGGAAAGAGCAGCGACTCACTCGAGGGCACAAAGCCAGGTCTCTAGGACCCTAGACTCTGAGCCAGCTGCCTCTCTAGGTGTGGGTCACACAGCAGCAGGTTAATCCTTTCAAGTTGGACCTTAACATTCACCTGCTACTGCTGAAGCCCTGCTGCTGTGCACCAGCTGCATGCTTCTTGGGAGATCAAGCAGCCGACTGCAACCAAGAACCAGTCCTGCGTTGGGGAGGAGCTGGGGCTCGTGGCTGCATTAAAGAGTTGGACAGACAGCTTCTCCCAACCCAGCGTGCGGGGCGGACACAGCCAGATCCAAACAGGAGCAGCGTTTGCGCTCAGGCAGGGCAATACATCTACGTGCAGGATGCAACACGAGTCCGTGCAGGACACCGTGACCTCCTTTTTCAAAAGAGACTAGCAGCATGTTAAAGGGGGCTTGGTTTGCAGAGGGGTGCACCATCCTTTAGGGTTAAGTTGGGGGCCCAAAGTCCTCTGGACAGCAGGCCTTCAAGAGTCTGGTTCCATTCCCTGCAGCTCTTAGGGCCAGAGTAATGGGGGGGTCTGTAGCCCCCTTCGATAAAAAGGCTTTGCCCGTGACTTTCAAACCTAACTGACCCTTGAGTCCCTCTTGCAAAGGGAGAAAAAAAAAGGACACAGTGGGGTGGTATTTGGCCCACAGCAGAACCCACGCTTCCGGGCTCCCAGTTCCATGCACTAATTGGTGCCTTTGGATTTGTATGGCACCGTGAGGCACTATTGGTGTTCCCCCCCCCCCCCCCCCACCATGCTAGGGGAAGACAGGTGGAGAGAAAGCAAATGCATTAAGAAGTTTCTACACCAGCCAAGACTCAGCGTGGTGGAGGTGAGCAACCCAAGAGTCAAACCACTGCTGGGCGCTGAAGGAATCACGAATACATCTCCTGGGGGATTCACCCCTGCGATGACTCAGCCCTCCTCTCTCGCAGGTCTCCGAGCTCTCAATGAAAGGGGGGGGGGGGGTTATGAAGGTTCCCATGTTATGGATGGGGCAGTGGGAGGCACAGAGGGGACAGGGACTCGCATATGGTCTGTGGCAAAGCCAGGAACAGAACTCAGGTCTCAACTCCTGCTTCAGTGCTCTAGTCATGCTGCCGCACCACCCCGTTCTACGGACATGCCACTTATGAATTCAAGAGGCATCTGGATGTCTTGCCTCAGCCACGATCCGAGAGTTGGCTATACCATCGTCACACGCATATGAGGTTCCTCCAGGAGCGCCAGCGAGTCACTGGGAGGCTGCAGGTAGCTCTGGAAGGAGCATGAATTCAGCAGCATTTAGCCCCATGTTTTGGGCCCCTCTGAAGGCTGCTCACAGGGATAACAGGCCAGCAGTGACCAGCCACAGGCGGTGGGTGCTCCGGTGGGGAGCAAGGGAAGCCAGGAGCTCCAGACAACCCAGGGAAGTCTGTGTCTACCCCCCACATGCGCTCCCCCATGGTTCTTGGTGTTCACTTACCCCCAATGGTGCTCTCCTGGTACTCGTGAAACTGACCCTTGACGAAGCGCAGCACCAGACTGGACTTTCCCACCGCAGACTCGCCCAGCAGCACTAGCTTAAACTGACAGATTTTACTAGCTTGGGACTGACCATTCGGCCTGGCGGCTCCTCTGCTGGTCATGGCCTGGATTGTGGTCACACCCTGCACCCCAGCGGATCGGAGAACCTTTGTGCCACTGACCAGCTCTTGTGAGGGGAGCAGCTGGGTTTGCAGTATCCTACTGGCTCAAGTCTCCTGAAACAGAAAAGGGGGTGAAGAATCAGCAGAGATACAATACTGCGGAGTTCACAGGGCTCCTAGCACTTTGGCCTCAGCCATCAACTCAGCTGAACGGAGCTGCTTTTCACTCCACTAGTACAGAAGCTGAGAGCAGCCAGAAGAGGGGCTTATCCCCAATTTATGGGACCAGTAACTGCCTTGAATACCAGACACAGGGACGAGTGAGGCATGGAACCCCGAAGTCTGACCTGCCCACGACACCTACTGGGCCAGGCTCACTTTCCTGCCAAGAGTTCCGCTTCCCTGTACACTGAGGCAGAGAGACCCCTGTGCTCCCCCAGCCTCACTGGCAGACAAGCTTTAAAAAGCAGCAAGCTGACAAGCAGAAATCAGTCCAAGGAGGGCAAGAAAACGCTGGCTCCTTAGAGCCGAGTGGCCGGTGCACCAGAGCGAGTGAGTCAGCAATCCTAGCAGATGTCTCACTTGCATTCCTGGAGACGTAGCCAACAGCTCCTGGATAGGAGCTCATGCTGCACCATGTGGTACCAAGGGCTGGGGCAGAAGGGCAGCACCTCTGACCTACTCCAGGAGGGCCAGGAGGAAAGGAGATTCAAGAGCTCTCCGTTACACAGCAACAAGCTCAGGCCCCATTTTGCAGCCTGAATACATCTGTTCAGTTTGTTATGAGTGGCCTGAAATTCCAAATCTGCTTTTCTCCTCCCCCCGGCTCTGAGGGCAGGACAGAGGGATGGAACTATTTCACGGCTGCAGTTCTGAAGGGAAATTCCTAAGCAAGGGACACTTTGGTCCGTTTTTGTTTATGTATTCTGAGATTCCCCACTCTCACGCTATCCCACACAAGGGCTAAAGGCAGACCATGTTCTCTTCCCAGCCTCCCTCCTCCCATTTTAAAACTTTGCTGCAGATCTGTGCAAGAGCATTTTCACAGGTAGAGTGAAACTGACAAGACCCTGGTCACTTTCACATAGCCACTGTCCATAGCCAAAGATTCCTTCCCCCACCACAGGCAGTGGGTGAAAAAAAACCCCCAATAATCAAGCCATAGGGCTGGGAGTTCTGAGGAGGAACAAATGGGGAGACAGAATGCTGACTCTACACCAGGAGTTATTCTGGTTTAACTTAACCCACTTTTTCAGATAAAACACCAGTGTCTCTCCCAAAAGCTCATACTAGCTGCATGTTTTGTTAGTCTCTAAGGTGCTGCAGGACCATTCGCTGTTTTTAAATGGTGCCAGAGGCCGTGTGAACAGCTTATTGCAGTTTAAGTGAAGTCAACTAGGAATAGGTTTAAGCTAAACCTAAATAAGCCACTGATACCTGAAGCAGCCAGAGGTTTGCAATAGTTTGACAGAAGAGGTACGCGTTTAGATGAGGCAGGAAAGTCTAGGTTTGTTTGTATGCAAGTCAGAGTCTAGAGAGCGAGACCTGTTTTAATTCACAGCTGTACAATCAATAATAGAAGATCCTATTTCAAGTGTTGGCCACAGAGGGTCAGGGGAAGGTGGGGGGGGGGGGAGGGGAGAGAAGAGGGCGCTAATTGAAATGGACAGCATCTGAAATAAGCTCCCCACACATCTGCATCCATGCATCAATTTGTGAACTACAGCCTCTTGTCTTGGTTCCAACGAGCCTGTAGCCAACGCCTTCTGTCTGCCAGTAGCTGAGAGTTCAAGACCCTACGGTTTCTCAGGATTTCAACTAGGAGCCTGCAAGAGGGGTTCCTTCGACCAGACATGAAATGCATTTTAAGAGCTCAAAACACATGAATGTTAGTGAGGATTTCTTACTGGAATCCCCTTAGAAAGCAATGTACGCCAAACTGTTAATTCAAATAGCTCTGTCTGCTTTGGTACGTTAGTAACCTCAAAAACACATATTGGGAGCAATGGAAGGCAACAGCATTAAACTCCAGAGTCTGTTTATTTCCCCATTTAACGGATTAGTGTTAAGTGAGGCACATCTCAGCCCTTTATTTCAGTGAATTATTACCATCACCAATGAGCCGGGGGGATTTAGCAAAACGTGTGGTTTGCCTACTGGCTGCTGGGATTTGAAGGATAACTCTTCAAAGCCCATTTCTGGGTTCCACAGTCAGCACCGGTGACTGCTGAGCTGAGTTTCCCAAAGTACAGACAACTGGGCTGGTGGCTTTTTAGATCTTGACATTTCCCATTCCCCATGTGCTTTGATACAAGCAGAGTAAAGGGCAAAAGCTAGCAGGAAGTGCTAAGTGTAACCACAGCAATGTGTACAAATCAAATGCTGGGGAGCCCCATACCTCCCAGCTCCATGAAGGTCACCATTTCATGTTTTCTAAAGCAAGAATCCAAGAACAACGGGAAAAGGTTTCAAAGCCCATGATGGCCAAAGCTGCCTGGTAGCAACCCAAGTACTGCGTGTTCAGGTTTCCTGGAGCTGAGTTGGCTAAAGACAGGGAAATGCTTCCTTCCACTTTGATGACTTTAACTATGTGAAGGGGAAATGATTAAGCAGTGACCTCATCCGTATCCGATGGGAGTTTCTGAGGGAGAGTCCTGCCTGATTCTGGAGAAGCAGCAGTGATTCTGGAAAAACCCAGGCTGCATGGATACAGGGTTAGAGCTTCAACTGGGAGAGGTCCAGGTTGGATATTAGGAAAAACTATTTCACTAGGAGAGTGGTGAATCACTGGAATGGGTTACCTAGGGAAGTAGTGGAGTCTCCATCCCTAGAGATTTTTAAGTCTTGGCTTGACAAAGCCCTGGCTGGGTTGATTTAGTTGGGATTGGTCCTGCCTAGGGTAGGGGGCTAGACTTGATGACCTTCCGAGGTCTCTTCCAGCTCTATGGTTCTATGATTCATATAAGGCCAAAGATTTAGACAGAGGGTGAAATTTCAGTGGATAGCAACTACAATTGGGGCCAGATTTGAAAGTCCTCAGTGCCTCCTCCCACAATGAGCCAATCTCCTTTGGATGTCTAGCCCGTGGTAGCAAAAGAATACTGGGCTTCTCCAACTGAAGACAGTCCCATTACTTATCCCAAAGGGTGTATTGCTGGTCACCCCGTCATCTCAACCTGCCAATTGCTGGTTAGTTACAGTGACTGGCACTTTGTCTGCTGGCTTAAGCAAGTCACAAGAGGCTAAACATGAAGGAAACTTCAGAGAAAGAGGCAGGATTTGACAACAGGACCACCTCACTGCAAAGCCCATCACCACAGATCCTTAGAGGGGACCTACAAAAGATGGGGTTTTTTTTGTTGTTGTTGTTGGTTTTTTTTAAATGATTTCTCCAGCTATGTCTAGACTGCAGGCTTCTTTCAGAAGAAGCTTTTCTGGAAGAGAACTTCCAAAAAGACTTCTTCCGAAAGGGAGCATCCGCACCACCAAAGCGCATCAAAAAAGCGATCTGCTTTTTCAAAAGATAGCGTCCACACTGAACAGATGCTCTCTCACATTTAAGCTGTGATTACTATGGACAGAATAGCCACCAGGGCACCTGTGCTTTTTCCTCTTCTTGCGAAAGAACTCCCTCTTCCCCATCCACACATGCCTTTTTCTGAAAGAGCTCTTTCGGAAAAAGGCTTCTTCCTCATAGAAAGAGGTTTACCAATGTCGGAAAACCCCCCTCTGTTCTTTCGATTTTCTTTCGAAAGAACGTGACTGCAGTGTGGATATAAGTGAAGTTCCGTTTTTCCGAAAAAACCCTCTGTAGTGTAGACATACCCTCCTTTGAAGGCTCCACAGAAATCAGGAATGTCTCCAGCTTTCCCCCTATGCTGGAGGTCTAAGCTGCAGTGCCCCCAGTTGTTCCATCTTAATAAAGGATTCTTTCCTCCCCCTGAGTCTGTGCAGTAAGTGAAACACGGATGCTGTGACCATTCCAACAAAAAATCCCTTCTCAATTGCTGCAACTTTTCACTTCCCTGTGAGGCTCTGAATTCATTAGTTCCCCAAAGCACCAGAGCTTTCCAGGAGAGGTGGCTAGGAGAGCCTAATCTAGGGACACTTTTCAGCTCATAAGTTTATCTGAGCTTGTTTCAGCATCTTTGTGCTTAAGTGCCTACTAAATTGGTACCAGATAAAAGTTGTCCTCTCAGCCACAGGGCCTTCCAACCCAAGGCTCTCAAAGCCCTTCACCAGCTTATCTGAATTAAGCCTCCAAATACCCCATGAGTAGCATCCCCATTTCAGAGAGGAGGAAGGGAAAGCACAGCCATGAAGTCGCTTTGCCCTGGTCATAAAGCAAGTCTGGCAGAACTGCGGACAGTCTGACAGCCCTGCATGTCACGCACAAGAACATTCAACCTGCACAATAGCTCCTAAGAGCTTCTTCGGGTTTTTTCTGTTACTTGGGTTTCCCTCCAGCCACAAGACAACCTTCTTCAAAGCCTTTTGAAGTGAGGTGTGCGCACACCTCACAAGAGCAGACAAACCAACACAGGCCATGAAGGCACCCAGTACTATTGGTGCCCAGAGACCACTGCTTGGCATGGAGATGGGGAGCCAAGAGCTATATCCACTCTTCAGACTATAAACTCCTTGGCACAGGGACTGTCTACTCCACTCCGCAGAGTGCCTAACAAGGAGGCCCTGTCCTTGGATGGTCCCTAGCCACCGCTGTAATAAGCACTGTTAATACAATCCCAGGATAGATCCAGGAAGTCACGCCCCATCCAATCAGAGGAATTTATCCAACTTCCCACTTGTATTTGCTAAACAGAAGCTTCCACCAATAGCAAGAATTAATTTCTTTGAATTGGAACCCTCCTCTGAAACAAGGGGCTCCTATAGAGGATACAGGCTCCTTTATTTAAAAGGCTATCAGGCATTTAGTCCCCCCTTTCCCCCTCGCCACTGACTAACTGGCGTGAGGTATCAGATCCCTGACAGGCCAAAGCCCACAGGTTCATTGGCTCTTCAGGTCTCCCAGTAAGTCAGTATAACCTCCCGAAGTCTCCTTTGGAGACTTTCAGAGTAATTTTATACCTGCATGACTGATATTTAGCCTCTGTTAGAATTACAATCTCTGTTAGGAAAGGTACTTGCCGATCAAAGCAAAATGTTTTCAGTAAGCAACTAACAGCCACTGAGCATGATCCTAAGTGTGGCTTTGATGACCCCCTAGGAATCCCACTTTACTCTGTGTCAGCGACTGACATCAAAATCCTTCGCTTGCACAAGTTACAATAAAGGTGTCCTAACAGCAGGCAGCACAGTGTCTGCCTGGCAGCAGACAAGTCAAGCTGTGCTTTGTCTCCACTGCCAATATTAAAGATTCACGAGCCAGTTTCGCAGACCATTTTACCACCATGAGAAGGGGAGCAGGGCTCTTCGACTGGCTGATGCCCTGGGCAAGTTCAACTGCTTTTTGGATGGCACAGAGAGAAAGAATTGGGAAGGAGAGCAACAGAGCCCGGTCCTTACAAACTCCTTGGCCCTGCCGACAGCACTGAAAGGAGGAACGTGCAGCATACGGAGCTAGCTGGATGTCCTCCCTTGGATCGTATCATCCTCTTTCACTGCACTGACTTCAGTGGGGTCATGGCAGGGATGAACGCGATCCATTGCAGTTCAGTCTTTAGGAGGTTTGAGAGCAGCACTTTGTTTGACGGAGGGCCTGTTCAGGAGATACCCCCAGGAGAAGTTGCAACAGCCTGTCTGGGTTAACTGCTTTCCTGTTGCCAGTGTTTCTTTTCCGATGTCCTAATCACATACAACATAAGCCACTGCCATCAAATCTGCATGCATGGGGTTAAGTCTGCCATCAGCCCTCTCTTCCCAGCCCTGTGTTATTATCAAGCCAGACAGCAAAGAGCGTGCGAGGTTTTAGAGCTGTTGCAAAACTGGATTCTACCCTGACCCCATAGTGTACAAGCGTTCCAGATACGAGCCCGGCGCAGTGCCTAGTAGTGCCTTCTGCCCGTGCAGGATCAGGTTCCTCACAGTAATGAGAAGATAGAGCAGGGAGCCACGGCTTGACTCGGAGATGTTCCTGAAGAGCCCGGGTGACACACAGTCAGGTGTAGGATAACAGAAACACAGCCCCCATCCATTTATTGGAAAGGCTGCAACAGATCTGCCATTTTACCCCATCCAGGTACGAGGCTGCTCAATAGGTATGGGCCTATTTGTGGTTCAGACAAGCCAGGTTCACCTCCACAGCTAGTCTTCAAAGCACTTTCCTGTTGAGGCTGAGGATAAACTAGTGAGTAAAGAGGCAGGCATCCTCCCCGCTGGTGTACAGGTGAGAACTAAGACCAAGAACCATTTGCAAGAGGTGATGGTTTGGAAGGTCTTGTCTACATGGGGTTTGAAGCGAAGGCCACCATTCCCGGCTCCCAGTTCTCACCTCAGCTCCTTCCTCGGTACGTATCCTGGATTGAAACTAAGCGCTGCCAGGCCTCCTCTACCATGCTGGGTTCCAATTACAGTCACCAAACAGAGCTTTAAGAGTCACCGCTGGGATAATTAGCACATTTGTCTCAAGAGTATTTCCCATGTGAAGTCATTCCACACCACTGCTCATTAAATAGGTAATTCACATTGACTCACAGTACTGATATCCAGTGGATCAAGGGCCACCAGTCTTCTTTCTACTAGACAGGTTAGGAATATCCTGTACAACACCCGCAGTCACCCAGGAATGCCCCACTGTCCCCAAATAAATACGACACTCACTCAAAACTTAGGCAGCTACAGAGCTAGGGTCCAGCCCCTCCTGCTCCCACACACAGATCCATTTCCGTTGGGGGGGCTGGGGGAGGAGAATCTTCCTTAGCCGTGCAAGGCCTATCCAACCCAGATGAGCAGTTTTGATTCCGCTCAGTAGAAGGCAGATATACAGAGATGGAATTTACTAGTACAATATAACAATTGCTTTCAGTGGGCATTGGGTGATGTAGCACTCTAGGGAAAGATCAAGCAGAACTTTGCAAAGCTTAATAAAACTTCTCACCCAGGGCAAGCATTAGCTCTGCAGTCACCACAGTCAAGCATTTGGAGCATGGGTTCCCAAACTGGGGGGCATGCAGAAATTCCGGGGAGGCACGAGGCAACCCAGCCACACACACCAAGTTTTGCTGCTATTTTTTTGGGAGGGGGGCATGAGGGTTTCTCAAAAATCAAAAAGGGGACGTGATGCCGAAAAGTTTGGGAACCACTGGTTTGGAGAGTAAGCTTTCATGCCAACCCTAGAAGGCCAGGCCTGCCGAAAGGAGAGTGGGGAGTGAAGGGGGCAACTGCCCCAGGGCCTGGCAATTCAAAACGGTCCGGAGCTCCCCGCCACTGCTCTTTCAAAAGGGCCCAGTGGCTGGGAGCCCCGGACCCTTTTGAGTCACCACTGGAGCCCCAACATGGTGCAGACCGAGTGGCACTCAGGTCTGATGGGCGGGGGCGAAGAGCACAGCACGGTCTGGGTGGTGCTGAGGGCTGGCTGCTCAAGCCCCGTCCAACCCCTTTCAGGAGCACAAAGCCACCCCCAACCCCACACACCTTGCCCAAGGGGCTGGCAATTCTAAGGGACACCAGGTTTATTAAGGACCCTGCAACAAAGCTGTCGCTTGTCTCTCTGAACCTGTCAGAGTCTGATCATTCTCAGTGGCAGTTGCAGATGTAAAACAAAAAGGGGATCTGCAGTCAAGCACAGGCTGTGGCAGAGAGGCATGCACATTGCATGCAGCATGGAAAGCTCTGGTCCAGAGCCTGTAGCAAGCTTTGGAAATGAGACACACCCTAGTAAGCCAGGATATTTCCCGCCATGCATCAGGACAGACCCAATAATGGGCCCTCAAGTTGTCTTTAGCAAGCGCATGTATTGATTTCAAATACTATTTAAACTACAATGAGGGGACTTCAGTTAGTTCCCCTTGCCTCACTGGCTTGGCCACTAACGTTGCTAAAGGGCTAATAACGACAGACAGGTTCTAGGCAATCATGGGGAAGTGACTAACAGGCACTTGTAAGGTTTAATAGGTCCTGACACAGAGGGGCATAAGTGTCCCTGCCTCTTTACAGATGGGCAAGTCACTTCCCCTCTATGCACCTCTATTTCCCCAGTGTCACACAGCAAAGCGGCGAGTGGCTCCCGAGAGTCCTAGCTCCAAGGCCCTTGCCATTAACCATGCAGAGTCTCTTCCTTTCCCTCCGTATGAAGTCAGGAAAGCTCACGTAGGTGCTAGGCCTGTCAAACATTACTAAGCACAGGGAGGAAGCACTGCCATGTGAAACCACTTCGAACACAAAATATTTCTGAGACTGCGTTGAAGAGGAGGGGGAAATTGAGTAGAATGCATCGAAGACTAGGGATGCAAATGACTAGTCGACTATCCAGTAAGCAAATGCTTATCGGATAGTTGACTAGTCGCTTCCCCCCCGCCCTTGCTGCCTCTATTAGAAAGAGGCGGGGGGCTGCTTCAAAGCAGCAGTGCCACATGGAGCCAGACCCTGGGCTCCATGCAGTGCTGCCACTTTGAAATGCCACATGGAGCCTGGGGTCAGCTGGGGAGTCCCCAGCTGGCCCCGTGCTCCCTGCAGTGGTGCCACTTTTAAACACTGTGAGGAGCATGGAGCCAGTGGGGGACGGCTTTGAGTCCCCTGCTGGCCCCGTGCTCCCCGCAGTGCTTTTGCCTTTCAAGTGTAGCAACAGCCCTGGGGGTGGAGGTGCCCTTATCGACTATTCAATTAATCTAAATTTAACATCCCTACCGGTTGACCCTTACAGATTTCAGCACTGGGAGGGGTGAGCCCACTTGGCTACTGCGAGAGTAGGAGATCTACTTCCCCCATCACACTTAAAGGAAGTTGTTCGCTTTGTAAGCAAGGAAAATGAAAATAGCTGGGGCAAGGCATAGGGGAGGCAAGTTCTGCCTGAATATCAGGACAGGCTTCACAAGAGCCGGGGAGATCTGCTAGAGGATGGAATAGTCCCCCGGGGTGTGTCTACTAGGGATGTGGAAGCTTAACCAGTTAACTGGTGGGGCTGAAGCAGTTCCTCACCTGCTGCGGGCAAGGGGCTACTCCTACCCCATGGGGGGCCTACCACATACAGGGGCTGCTCCAGCACAGGCCCTGCCTGCAGCTGGCCTGGGTGTTTTGTAGGCAGCTGTTCTGACCAGGATGCCAGAGCAGGCCCTGCTTGTAGTCGGGGGAAAAAGGGGGGCTGATCTAGCTGGGCTGGAGCCCCCCCCCCCCCGCCCCCTCCCAGCTCCCTTTAATCGGTTAACTGGTTACACAATAGGTTTAACTGGTTAGCCAATTAAACAGGATTTTACATCCTTAGTGTCTACACTGCAATTAATCCCAGGGTTTGAACTCAGGTTCAAGCTTAACCCTCACTTTCCTCTACTCACAACCCAGGATCCAGCAGGTGTGGAGGGTCCAAGGCTGAAGTCAAGCCCAGACTAGGGATGTTAAATATCGGTTAATTGAATAGCCGGTTAACCTCATGAATTCTTATCGGTTAGTTGACTATTCTATAGTCCCTGGGCAGCCCCTGTCCAGGGGGGAGGGGTCTGACCTCCCGGACCCAGCATGAGCCGGAACTGAGCCAGGCTACCTGTCCACCTGGCTCCCAATAAACTTTAAATGCAGAGCCATATGGGGAGAGAGGGAAAGAGAGAAGAAAATAGGTCTAGGACCCAGTGTGAGCCAGGACTGAGCTGGACTGCTGGCCAGCCTGCTAAAAAATTTACTTGCGGGAAGGGGGGTGGGGAATGCCTGTAGTCTACAGCAGCAGTTCTCAAACTTTTTGGGCTCCAGAGCCCTTTACATGTGTAAAAATTTATGCGGAGCCCCAGCGGTCCACTGATTGTATGTGTTGTACCTATCGACGTTTCCAGTTTGTCAGCCTCACGGAGCCCCTGGAGATGTCTCGCGGAGCCCCGGGGCTCCGCAGAGCACAGTCGGAGAAACACTGGTCTACAGCATTAACCTATAAGCTTTCGCTTATCAGTTAATCAACTATACTATTACATCCCTAGCTTAGACCCAGTGTTCAAGCCTTATTGCTTTGTAGGATAGGTGCAGCCGATACATCTACACTGTGATAAAGGGAGAGCATCAAGTCTCAAAGCCTGCATCAGCTGACTCAGGCTCATGAGGCTCAGGCTCCAGAGCTAAAAAGCTGCAGGCTGGGGCTAGAGTCCACACTGTGAGACCAACCCCTCACGCCACAGAGATTTTATCACAATACAGATGTACCAAGGGAGCCCACAATCCCACATGCTGACTTTTTGCCCTCTGGACAGTCACTTGTCCCACACCGTACCACAACCTATGGGCTAGAATGGCCACTCTTTGGGAGGGTGTTAGGAAGTCTGGGATATGGGCAGTTGGACTCAGGCCTGCCAAATGAAACAGACTCTGGAGCTCCAACATTCTACAATTCCTAACCTGGAGATAAAATGGGTATAAACACTCAAACCTTAGGTTAACAATCCCAAGGCCTGCTAACTCTAGTTCTACTTACTCCCAGAGAGAAGTAGCAAAAGCACCATTATTTCAGGAGATTTAAAACTAGACTGTATAAAGAAGAGACTGAAGGTAGAAATTAGATACTCATATAGCATGGACTTGAGGAGCTACAAGGCCTCCCCAATCTCTGAGCTTCCATGATTCACTTCCTCCTTTTCTTAAATGACATGCAAATGCTAAAGTATCCAATTTGACAGACACAATTAACAAAAGCAAACTGCACTGAGGCCATCCCAGAAGGAAGAAGAACTAACCTAAATACCAGGAGCCCTTGAGGCACTAGTGCCCTGGAAATAAACATTCAATCACTAACCTCACACTAATATGTCATCACTGTAACCTCTACTTATGTTTGGTGAGGGCCATAGGATTCCAGCTGAAACACTAACCCAACAGTCCCGAGTGGATTCTGGCAATCAGCCCCCTTGACATGACCAATCCATGAGGCAACCAGATAACATATGGTACACCAGGTTAACCCCTCTATCCAGCCCCCCTGTTTAGAAGACAAAGTCCCTTTTTGCTCCCTCCAACAAAAGAAATATTTATCACTTTGTCCCTCTGAGATCTCCTGTTGCAATGCATTTTTAATGGCGTTAAATTGTAAGAAGAAGATCAGAAGCACCTCAGGGCTGAAGGAGTGTATCCATGAATTTCTAATATGCCCATCTTCACACTACCCAGGGGCTAATTACAAGGATTAGTGGAACCATCAGCAATGCCCCACCAGGAGCATGTTGGAGGCCGAGTCGGCAGACCAGCCCTGGACATTAAATACACACTATGTGGTTCTCCTTGCACAGGTCTGTGCCTATCTAAAATACAATGAAGCCCCGTTTTCCCTCCACAAGTGTCTCTACTGTTAAAGGTTATAAGCTGCTGGTGCATGTGGCGGGCTGACCAGGGGGAGGAGAGAGAAGCATCTGGGCTGTATTATCCCCCCACTTCTGATTTTAAAAAACCCACATTAATAACAGGGGCAGATATGAGGACCCAGCATGAACGGGGACAGGTGCATTCAGGTCCCAAGCAATGGAGGGCGGGGAGGGAGAAGGGACAGAATCACTGCAACCCACCTAGGCAGCGTCTAGGGAGCAGAGCCAGGGAACAGGACCACAGGGAGCTCGACAACCCCAAGCCAGGAGGGAACAAAGATGCAGACCCCCCCCCCCCGGAAGACACGCCCTGACTCCCACCACCACGGGGCAGCCGTCCAGCCCCATCCCCCCCCTACGGCCCAGGGCAGCCTCAGGCTTTTGCTACCGCCAGGAACAGTCATGCGCCCCACTTCCTCCTAGCAGCCGCCCCACCTGCTCCCCCTCCAGGCCAAGGCCCCACCCCTCATCCCCAGGGGCCTTACGCCTCCCCTCCCCCCACGGGCAGCTACATCCCCCGCCACAGGCCCGGCCCTTCCCCCACTCTGCGGGGCCGAGCCGAGGCGCCCGCTCCCCGGCCCCTCCCCGCCTCGCTCCCTCCCCGGCCAGCGCGCGCCCACCCGGTACCTGAGGCGGCTCCAGCGCAATCTCCCCCCGCCGCGGGCCCTAAAGTGTCGAACACACAAACAGCTGCTCTCAACCAAACCCTCCTCTGGTGGGCGGGGTTAAGCGGCGGCTGTTCCAATCCGCGCCGGGCAGCTGGCGAGCGGGCACGCCTCGGACAGGCATCGCGCCCAATCACCGCTCCAGAAAACGCATCGCCGGGCCACTCTCACGGGTTCACCAATAGGAACTCAGAAGTGGCCGGACAGGCGCAAAATGTGGCCAATGGAGACTGGAGCAACATGGTACTTAACGAACCAATAAACTGGAGAAACGTCACGGTAGGGCTGGCTCTTATATTAGCTGACGGTTCCTGAGACCAATGAAACAGCAGTAGTTCCGGAGGCTGCGGCAACAACAAATAAGGTGACCTAAAGGGGCGGCACTTTCCAGCTCCACCGTCCAATCAGAATCCGGAATCCCGTCCCTACTTTTCAATCACAGGGCAGACGGGCTCCAGCTCTACCAATCAGAGACCAGAAAGCGATGATTGACAAGCACCCAGCGGGCGTCGGTTAACACCCCCCCATCGAGCCGAGCAAACGACGGCCCGCCTCCCCGCTAGCCAATCAGAAACGAGTTGGGGGATGATTGGCAAGGTGAGAAGGCGGGTGTAGGCGCGGAGGCCCCTGGGAATCTGACCTTTCACCTTATCATAACCCTTCCCACAGCTTAATTGAGCTAAAAATAGCTGGAGGTTCTGGGGTGTCTCAGAATCTGGGGCAGGGCCAGGAGACACCTGGGGTGGGGCCAGGGTTAGAAAAGGGGGCTGAGGTGTGGGGCCCACAAGAGGGCGGGGCCTAAGATTAGGGGAGGGGCCTAGGTGTCCAGCCCAAACAAGGGCGGTGCCTGGGGCCCGGGGACAATGACCCATGGCAGGGGCTAGGTTCAGGCATGGAGGCCTGAGCATGGGCAGGGGCCCAGCAGCCGGGCAGGGCAGGCCAAGCACAGCCCATCACGCCTGTGGGGCACCAGGCACTGCGGGGCCACGAGTCTAACAGGTGGTTGCTGTGACTCCCATCAGCCCCACTGTCACCCAGGAGAGGGCCTGAGCCTGTCTTGCCAGTCCCCCCCCCCCCCCAGTTATTGGCAGAGCTGCTATCCCACTCAGCCCTCCCCACCCCCAACTGCACCAGGTGCTGTACAAACACAGTCAAAAGCTAACCGTGCCCCTGAGAGCTCACACTTCAGTGAATACCGCAGCTGCTATTGCAGATAGGAGGGCAGGCTGTGGGTGAGGACTGAGGATCGCAGGGCTGGCATAACAGGAGGGCTGCCCATCCCAATATGGCCAGAGCTACTAAGGGGAACTGTGTCCATTATCAGCACATGGACCGCAAGGTCTATTTCCCTCCCACTAAAATGGCTCCACTTTTTTTTAAAAAAGGAAAAACTACTGACAAGACTCCAGGGAAGAACTGCACTTTCCTAAATCAACTTAGTGGACCCTAGTTTAACTGTGAATGTCACTGATACTAGCCTGCTTATGCGCTTTCATCTGTTGTTTTGTATTATAAGTTCTTTGTGGGAGGGACTGTCTCCATCTAGCACCATGGGGGCTTGGCCCATGACTAGGACCTCTTAAGCCCAGATCCTCAAAGGTTTTGGTGTGTCTAACACCCACTTAAATACCTTTGTGGATGTGGGCTTGGGTGATTTGCCCATGCTCTGTAGCAGAGGTGGGAACAGAACCTGTTTCTAAGTAACCTAACCACTGGCCAGGACTTCCTCTCTCATCTAATAAAAGATATTTTCTTCAATAGCTATTCAGCAATTCCCTTGGGGGGGGGGGGGGGGGGGAATCACATTCACAACTCAAGTTAAAACTAAGAATATTTTAATGATTTATAAACCAATCACATAATATCTTTAACATTTGGTAAGAAACAGTCTAGAAAGAATTACAAAAATCAAGGACAAATATATTCTAGGATTTGTTTGTTTGTTTTTTAAATATTCACTTGGAAAAAAGTCCATGGTGCTTGTCTAATGAACTTTGTACAAATCCAGAACTCTGCTTTAAAACTAACACAGCCTTATAAATATTTCCCTACTTGTTCCAGTCTAAAAATATATATATTCATGCTCCCCAATATTGTGTTATAGCTATTAACCCCCTCCTCCACCGCTCTCTATTTTCAATCATAAACTGGCAAGAGCATTGTTTTGGGGGAATTCTCTTCCACCTTCTGTAGCTGTAGGTTCTGAGACTCAATTTTCCCGCCCTCCTCAAACTGGTTCTCATCAGGCACTTTACATTGGTGTCCTAACCCTGTAGGTTTTTTTAATCAAATGAGTTGAGAAAAAAAATAGTTTGCTGTGGAAGGAAATGACACAAAACCTTTCTGCTCTAAAGAAAGAGACAAGAGATCAAAATAGCTGTGGTAGGAACAGAACCATTCTGATTTTCAACCCTCACCACCTACTTGGTGGCTTATGAGCTAAATTCAGATTCCCTTAAGGATCATTCCTCTCCTTGAATATTAATGTGTACCTCTAAAATACTTTTATAAACAACCCTTAAATATAAAACTTTACTATAAAATACACTAAAGTCTGTTTTTAAACAGCCTGTTTGTCTATTGTCAACTGATCAGTTTTGGGATAGATGTGATTCCCCCATCCTCTCTTTAAACAGACCCCCAAGAGGTTGGAAGTGGGCAGGTGATAGCCGCCCACTACCTACACCATGGGATGTTTACAGATGTGGCGGTTTCTAAGGCAGTAGTCACGCTCCTCTGCAACTGACCGCATTACTGTGGTGGAGAGAAGCCCCTATCAATACCTGCTACCCTAGTAATCTTGATCATGGTGCTACTATCCATTGAAACACCCAGTCTGCATTGCATTTAAAGGGAGCAGCTGCTGAACATCTGGCTGTCACCAAGGGCTAAGTGGTGGTGGCTACTTTCCTACAGAGTGTCCCCCTTCCCCACCCTCAAGGACCATCTGAGCAGAAGATTGCACCAATCCTGACTCAGGAACCCCTCCCAACCCCTCCAGCTGCTCCCCCCAGCTTCAGGCTGTTCTTTGTGGATTTACAATCATATTCCTTGCTGGATGGCCAAAGCTGACCTTTCAGAAACGCAGGCACCACTGTGGCTGGAGAAGCTCACAGTAGAAGAGGAGGAGAGTTAAAAAAACCTCAGGTTGGGTGCACATGCTGGTTTCAGAGCCCTGATTCTCAGCTAGCGTAAATACCACTGCTCTTCTGAACTCAGGGGAATTGCATCAGCCACACCAGCTGGAGATCTGGCCCCATGTGCCAGAGCCAGACCTTCCCCGGGTTGAAGCACTTCTGGTATGCAAAGATCTGAGCCAAAGAGAAAGCGACAAGGAGTCCCCACCACTGGGAGACAGCCCTCCCCAGCGTGTGTGGCTGGCATGACTCACCTCGCAACAGCTGGTGTGTGTTTCAGGTTCTGGGGCCAGATCTGTACCTGGCATAAGCACCATTCACAAATCAGTGGAACCACAGTGATCGACGCCCACCGAGGATCAGTCCCCTTGCTTCAAGCTTGGCCATAGGCAGCACCAAAGAATGAGCGGCCAATGATGCAGCAGGCAGAGAATCTGTCAGAGAGGACGGCAGCACCGTTGGGCCAGGGGCTCCACTGGGGAACAAAGCCCTTCGGGGAGCAGAGAATCCAGTGGCGTCTTGCCGGGAGGCCATGAGATGAGCCGAATGCGGCGGTCAGTTTCAGCTGCTGGGTTCAACACGCTGCCCTGCAGCACGGGGCGCACCTGGGCATCATGCTGGTGAGAAGGTTCTTGTGGGGAGGGGGGATATGAGTGGAGGGTGCATGAAGGCAAAATGCTTCTACCCACAGGACATGAAGGGGGATTGCTAAGCTGTGGGGTCAGAGCCTGCTAGGAGAGGAGGGGAGCCGAGTGGGCCTGTGGGAGGCAGACTCCATGATCCAAAGAGCCACTGGGGATTGGAGCAGCAGGGGCAAGCTCGCAGCAGGTACAGGAGTTGCAGGGAGCATCCGCTGGAGTTCCCCCCAGATGCAGCACAGATTCCAGGGTGCTAGATGTGAAGCAGGCGGACCCCTCCATGGCTTCCTCCCATCGACGAGGCGTGGGGTGTCCAGGGGGGTTTGGAACAGGAATTCGGGGGGGGAGGGAAAAAGGGGCCTCCAGGGGACGCAAGACACCTCAGAAAAAAGTCCCAGATGGGGGCACACTGAGGGAGGCAAAAGGGGAAGGGTCGTAGCTGCAGCGAGGAACGTCCCATTGCTGGTGTTGGAATCCAAGCCCTCCAGGGAGGATCAGAGTCACAGATTGGGAGCTCCCACCAGGGCTATGGGGGCTGGGATGGGGGTCCCACCCCCTCAGTTCAGCAGCCGCAAGGTTGGGAGGCTTAAGTGCAAGTCCCCAGAGGCAGAATGAGCCACAGGAGCCCTGGGGTGGGCCCAGGAGCTGGATTCAGATACAAGCCCAGGCCAGACAGAGCCAGTGCAGGGGCAGCAGAGGCCGGGCTGGCCCCCTCCCCAAAGCCACTTCACAAGCGCAGGTGAGGGACGGCCTTGGTAACATCCTGGAAGAAGGGGTGGGTCAGCGCCGACTTGGCCGAAATCCGCTTGTTGGGGTCATAGTGCAGCATTTGCTGGGGAGAAGAGGGGTGGGTGGTTATAGGCCACTGCTGTCCTCAGCAGGGGCAGATGGCAGAACAAGGAGCAATGGTCTCAAGTTGTGTGTGGGGGGGGGGGGGCAGAGGGGGTTGAGTTTGGATATTAGGAAAAACTATTTCCCTAGGATAGGGGTGCAGCACTGGGGTGGGTTCCCTAGGGAGGGGGTGGAATCTCCATCCCTAGAGGTGTTTAACTCCCAGCTTGACAAAGCCCTGGCTGGGCTGATTGAGTTGGGGTTGGTCCTGATTTGGGCAGGGGGTTGGACTCGATGACTCCTGAGGGCTCTTCCAGCCTTAGGATTCTAGGGGGGGGGGGGGGGGGGACGACTCGTCACTCCCATGACACCATCCATCATGAAGCACCGAGTTGGGACGCTCCCCCAGCTGGAGTGCAGCTGCCTCTGGGGTGGAGCATGGTAGCTCTCCCAACAGCCCCCGCTAAGGACAAGGAAGGAGAGAGACTCCCTTGCAAACCCAACATCTCCAGGGCTTCGCTGTTCGAGCAGGGCTTGGCAGGCAGGGTGCCTGGGTTCTATTTGTAGCTCGGGGATGGGAGCGACTTCAGCGGGGGGTCCTGGTTCTGCCCCCGACTGCATGGGCTGGACAAGCCACGGCCCGGTCATGTCTCAGGCTGCCCCAGTGCGGGGCTAGAGGGAGGAAGGGCACTTGCTGTGCACATAGCAGGGGTGGAAAGCAAAGGAGCTTGGCTCTGGCTGCATGGCAAGAGGCGCCCAGTCCCCCGCTCCAGCCCTGCCCTCTCCCAAGAAACCTCATTCCTCTCCGCCACCCGCCCCCAAGATAACAGAGCCGAACCTGGAGCCCCCCCCCTACTCACAGCCAAGAGCTTCCTCCCCTCCTCGTCCAGGGGGGGCACCACCTTGCTGAAGTCCTGCCTGGCCCATTTGGGGAAGCTGGGCTTGTAATCGGGCATGGACGTGACCCCGGGCCACACAGCCTCGTCCGGGGTGCCTAGAGTCCGGAAGATGCGGAAGAGCTGGTCTATTTCTGAGTCTCCGGGGAACAGGGCTCTCCTGGTGATCTGAACAGCGGGGTGGGAGGGTCAAACAAGGTCCTGGCACAGCCCCCCCAGGGCTCTAAGCTGCGAGGAGGGGCTTTCCCGTTACAGCAGCATGGTCAGCGTATCCCACCCTCCTCTCTTCCCCGGGGAGCGATCGGAGGGCTGGGGACAGTCTCTGGCAGTGGCAGGGAGATGAACCGCCCAAGCCCTTGTGATTAGCCACTGGAACAGACTCCCCAAGGAAGTGGAGGAGCCATGTTTCTTGATGGCTCCAGATCCGGGCCAGCTGCTTTCCAAGGCAGCTTTGGCCACACCCCAGCAACAGGGCTCAGCGCAGAGGGGAGTGTGTGTGTGGGGAGGGAGAGAGGAGTCAATAGCTTGTGCTCCTTAGCAGATCCCCCTCTCCCGCTACAGCACAGCCTCAACCCAGCGGGAGTGGGGACGGCCTGGGCACGAAGGGTTAAGACCAGCTGGCTCCTGTGGCCTGCTTCCCCCCCGCCCTCCCCATGACACAGACACCGGCCCATGCATTCCACATGACAACTCTTGGTGCCTCCGCTGCCGTGACAACCCCTTCCCCTGGGGCGGGGGAAATACCAGGCAGGGCACCCCCCGGAGAACGCAACAGAGCCCTTTTATTTCCTGGTTCCCGCTCGGCGGGTCAGCACCCCTCTCTGGGGCCGGGGCAGCGTCACCGAGCACATCCTGGAGCT
The DNA here is from genome assembly GCA_019425775.1 of Rafetus swinhoei. Classification (NCBI taxonomy): domain Eukaryota; kingdom Metazoa; phylum Chordata; order Testudines; family Trionychidae; genus Rafetus; species Rafetus swinhoei. The sequence continues at coordinate 6,701,868 of JAFJHL010000157.1, read as the reverse complement.
GCCCCAGGCGGAAGAAGCGAGGCCCATCTGACACCATCAGCAGCTCGGGCAGCGTGTGGGGGGCGGGAGGGGAGCCCTTGATCAGAGCCCATCAGGCGAGGATCTGCCCCGTCCTGCATTCGCAAGCTTAACGCTGCCTCTCCTGCCCAGGGGAGACGAACCAGGGAGGCGTGTGTGCCACACACCAGGCGAGACCTGCCACTGTGAGGGTCCTGGGGCCCAGCAGTGGTTGGGTGCAAGAGGCAGGACGGTGCAACTCATCCTGATCTAACGTAACTCAGCCCCCGTCCCCAGCGCGTGGCAGGACGCGCAACAAACAGAGGGGAGCAGCATCAAGCAAGACCCCTCCCCTATCTCACAGTTGCCTGTCGCTCACCAGCACGCACACGGCTGTCAGGAGGGGCAGGATCAGGCTCTCAACATAGGAGTCATGCTCGTTTGGCTCCCCCACCCAATGGGGGAGCAGCACCTGGCCCCCGGGTCCCTCCCTTTCTGCAGGTCAAGAAGAACCACGTGTGTGCGCGGGGAGGACGGGAGGGGAGGACATACCATCTCGGCAAAGATGCAGCCCAGGCTCCAGATATCCACAGCCGTTGAGTAGTACTTGCAGCCGAGCAGGATTTCAGGGGCTCGGTACCAGAGAGTCACCACCTGGTGAAGGGGAGGAAAGAGGAGATCCTTGTTAATTGTGACAGGGGCATCTATCCCCCTTTCCGCTCCACGGACCCCAGAGGGCTTTACTCACAATCGGAAGACGCCATAACCCCCATTCAGCAAATGGGGAAACCAAGGCACAGAACAGGCTGCTCACCCAAGGAGAAAGCGAATTTCTGGGGGAGTGGAGAACAGAACCCAGGAGTCTGAGCTCCCGGCCTTGTGCTGTAACTGTTACACACTCCAACCCTGGCAGGACTCCGACCCCGGAACAAAGTGGCAGGGCGTGAGGTCCTGGACCTGGGAGCCTGGTGCATGCCCAGGGGAAGCAGCCGGATCTCTCCTGCTCCCTAGGGCCTGTGGTGGCATGGCTGCCAGGTTCAGCCCTTACAAGGAGGTCAAGCCACGGGGGAACCTGCATGGGCCGGCCACGATCGCCCAGTCCCATCACATACATGCCGCAGGAGGCGGGATCAGCCAGCCATTCTCAGCAGGACTGGGGGTCCTGGTGCAGGGAGGACAGGGATACTCCGCCCCATCAAGAGGCACCTCCCGAAGAGAGGTGGCCCCCATCTCACTGCCTAGCCCCCGGATCCCAGCAGATGGGTGGAGGGGAGAGGAGCCCCCCAATGCACCTCGTGGGTGTAGGTCCGCACTGGCACGCCAAATGCCCGCGCCAGCCCGAAGTCCGCCAGCTTGATGGCTCCCTCGGCATTGATGAGCAGGTTCTGGGGCTTGAGGTCGCGGTGCAGCACCCGGTGGGAGTGGCAGAAGGCCAGGCCCTGCAGCAGCTGGAAGAGGTAACTCTGCAGCAGGAAGCAGACAGGGCTGGAGGTCAGAGGAGAACTGGGCTCACGGGGCCGGGGGGTGTGAGCAGTGTGCTGGCCAGGCTGGTTACCTTGATGAGGGGCAGAGGGATGCCGCTGACGGAGGACGAGTCCATGAATTTCTTCAGGTCCTGGTGCAGGAACTCAAAGACCAGGTAGAGCTTGTTTTCAGTGTGGATCACGTCCAGCAGCCTGGTGAGAGGAAGGAGAAGACGTCACGGCTTCTGCTCTCATAGGAGGGCTGGGGGCATTCACACTCTGTGCCCCATGCCCCTCTCGGCCTCTGCTGGGGCTGCCAACCATGGAAGCTGGCAGCACCAGCGTGACTAGCTTGCATGCTGGGGAGCCGGGCCAAGACCAGCCATGTCTCACGGATGGTGGCCACATGAAGGTCACGGCTCTGGGTGCTCCCTCCCCCCCCGGGGGGACGAGGGCTCTGGATCCCAGCAGCCCAGCCACCCTCCCGAGATGTCAATAACTCGCCCTCCCCCACTTACTTGACGATGTTGGTGTGGTTCAGCTCCTTGAGCAGAGAGATCTCCCGGATGGCCGTGCTGGGGACGCCCTCCGTCTCTCTGCAGTGGGGAGGGAAGCCATGAGGAGCCTGACAAGCTCCATTCTGGGGTTCCATTCGGCCCTGCTCTAGTGACCTCACACCAGGCGGCCTAAAGACTCTGCCCCAGCTCGGACCTGCCCCCCAGCCCACACAAGTGCCAACTGAGGGCAGCAGTGACAAGCCAAAAGCCCTTTACGCCGATGTACCACCATGGAAACGCAGCCACCTCTGGGGTGGAAGCAACAGCGAAGAGAGGGGGCAGCTTAGGACACAGGGAAGCAACTTCTGCTCCCCCTCGGGATCCTTAACATCGGTCCAGAGCCGACAAGGCCCCGCCTGGACTCCTGCCCCAATCACATCTGGACCAAACCAGCTGTCTGGGTCGGAACCTGGGAGCCCAGGGCTCTCCAAAGCCACTGCCCTGAGCGCTGCCCATCCGCTCCCAGAAGGAAACTGACGTGCTCACGCCAGGGGCCAGAGCATCAGCTGCTGGACAGGGCACCAGCTGCAACATGCAACAGAGCAGCCCTGGCCTGGGATATGGCCAGGCCCAACCCCATCGACTGAACGGCCAGTGACGGAGCATCTGCCACAACCCTTGGGCACTCGTTCCAGTGGCGAATGACGCTCGTTGTTACAAACGTGGGCTTTATTTCCCAGACCAACTCGACCTCCAACTTCCTGCCACTGCATCTCTTAGACCTTTGTCTGCAAGACTGACAAGGCAGTGGCCAAATTCGGATTCCCCAGGTAGGGACTCTTAGATCAAGGGCAGTCAATTACTTTTATCCAGGCCCAGGATCCAGGGAAACCTTTTTCACACGGCGATATATTGAGAGAGTTTGAGAGTCTGTCTGTTCAAGGACTCCTCCTAAATGCTGAGAGCTAGGACCACCAAGTTCAGTAGGCAGCTTCCTCTTATCATAACTTAAAGCCAGGTCAGGGGGGTTGTGCCAGGGAAATGGGAAGTGCCTGGAATGGGATTGCTTCTCAGAAAACCATACAAAAAAGTCAACCACCAGGCAGGTGAAAGGGGTTGCCCCCCATGGGACTGCCCCAGCCCTGAGCCTCCCACCCCCCAGGTACCCTTTAGGGAGGGCAGTCCCCCCCCCCTCCGATTCGTATGGGAACATTGTTGGCTGTTCCTTTTCATCAGGGAGCAAGGGAAAATGCACCATTTGCTGCATTCCTCACTCTGGCTGGGGGGCGCAGGGGGGCAGACAAACCTGGATCTGCCCCGGACGAGGGACATGCACAAAAATTAGGACCTGAGCAGCACCAGGTAAGTCTTCCAGCAATAAATAACGAATAAGTAAAGACAAAGATTTTGTGGTCCATTCAGAAACACCTGGTGGCCTGGACTTGGCTCGTGGTCCAACCTGTTGACTAGGCCGGTGACGGCTTACCCTGCTCCTTGTGATGCTAAACGCACAGACCTCCCTGAGTCTGTCCCTCCAAGGCGGGTTTTCCAATCCATTCATCATGCCCCGGCATCTCCGAACCTCACCAAGAGACCCACACCCCTTGTAGGGTGGACACCAGCCCCAGTCCCGCACCAGCCCCAGATTCAGACTTAATTCTGAGAATGGCTGTTCAGCACAGCTACAGGCAAAGCCTAAGGAGTGTGGGTCTGGGTCTGGGTCTGAGTCTCCCCCCCCCCCGTGACCTTTGTCAGGGCAGCAGTGAAGTGTATGGAGCAGAACTCCCCCACTCACCAGAAATGGGGCTGTAGAAATGGTGGAGGGATGCAATTCCTGCTGCACCCATCACCCCACAGGCTCAGCTGGGTGGACTTAGCCCAGGGAGAACAGGAGCTGGGAATTGCTGGGAACCCTCCAGCACCCCCATGGAGGGGGTATGGGTGCCCCCCCCCCCAACACCAGCAGGGCTGGAACAAGTTTTATGGGGGGGGTGCTGAGAACCGCTGACCCCAACTGTAACGCCTGGATGTAATGGAAACCACTTTAAGTGGGGCGGGGGGCGCTGTAGCAGCCCCGCACCCCTACTCCTAACGCCCAAGCCCAGTCCAAGGGCTCAGACCGCCCCACCTTGGCTACACGTGGACTCAAGCCAAGTGCCCACTGACAGCCCGTCCCGCCTTCCCCGCAAGCCCGGCGGGGGAAACCCCGCCCAGCCTCGGACCGGGGTGGGGGGCGGGGGGGCTTTCTCCGCCAGATCTGCAGGCCCCGGGGCACCGCGCTTCCCCCGGGGCGGGCTCCTGCAGAAGGCCCCTAGCCGGCCGGGGAGGTGCCGACTCCTCCCCCCAAAGCTGGAGCTACCCCATGAACGGGGGTACGGCCCCTTCGCGGCGGAGGGGCGGGTGACTCACGTATCCAGGCGGATCTTCTTCAGCGCCACCACCTCGCCCGTGGCTTTGTTCTTGGCCTTGTAGACAACCCCGTAGGTGCCCTCGCCGATCTTCTCCACCTTCTGGAAGTTCTCCATGGGGCCGGCCCCGGATCGGGCCCGGGTGCCGGGGATCGGGCCCGGCAGAGCGTTCCGCGTCCCCCGGCGGTTACCAGCCCACCCCCCCCCAACTGGCTACAATGTAACCCCCGGCCCGGCTGCTTCCCGCGTTCCACTCGCCCCGCCCCACCCGCCGCGCCATTGGCTGGCGCCCGGGGGGAGGGGAGGAGCGACGCGGGAGTCTCCTTAAAGGGACAGGCCCGGAGGCAAGAAGAGCCCTCCCCGCCCGTAGGGGCGGCCGGACCCAGGGTGCCCTTAAGCCCTAGGACCCCCCCCCATGGGTGTCAGTGAGGGAGCCAGGCTAAAGGCTGCTCCCAGCTCCGTGTATCATTGGGGTGGTTTCCCCAGTTCCCCTGCTGGATTCCCTGAGCTGTGTCTAGGGGGATCCACCCTGTGCCCCTCCCCTAAGGAAACTCCCCCATAGAACCATAGAGCTGGAAGAGACCTCAGGAGGTCATCAAGTCCAGACCCCTGCCCAAGGCAGGACCAATCCCAACTAAATCAACCCGGCCAGGGCTTGGTCAAGCCGAGACTTAAACACCTCCAGGGATGGAGATTCCACCCCCTCCCTAGGGAACCCATCCCAGTGCTTCACCACCCTCCTAGTGAAATAGTTTTTCCTAATATCCAACCTGGACCTCTCCCACCACAACTTGAGACCATTGCTCCTTGCTCTGCCATCCGGCACTACTGTGAACAGCCTCTCTCCATCCTCTTTGGAACCTCCCTTCAGGAAGTTGAAGGCTGCTATCAAATCCCCCCTCACTCTTCGCTTCTGCAGACTAAACAGACCCAACTCCCTCAGCCTCTCCTCATAAGTCATATGCTCCAGCCCCCTAATCATTTTGGTTGCCCTCCGCTGGACCCTCACCAATGCGTCCACATCTTTTTTGTAGTGGGGGCCCCATGTTTAACTCCATGTGCTCCCCCGCCCTGGTCCCAGGGAACTGGTCCCCTCTCCTGTCCCTCCTGCGAAGGCTCTGGCTGGGTCTCTATGAAGGGGACTCCAAGGGTTGGATTCCCATTGATTCCTTTATTATTTCAGTTCACGCGCCCCGGCTCGGGACCCTGTTTCTACGCTGCCTAGGAAGCCAGGGCTGGCTTCTGCCCTGAGGACCTCGCTGGTAACCAGGACTTTCAGCTTCCTTTGAAACCACTAAGAGCCAGCTCCTGAAAAGCATGGAGGCTCCAAGCTTCCTTGGAGGATCTGCACCCAAGGCCTCCTCTGCAGTGGGGATTTCAACCCTAGCAGCCAGCCAGCCGTGTGACCCCCTTACCCCCAGGGGCTCTGTGTGCCTGGAGCTGCGCCCGGCCTTCCAGAACCATATTGAGCAGGGCAGCACAACAAAGCTGTGCCCCTGATCGGTGAGATGCTCCTGACTTGGGCACGGCCTAGAAGCACCTGCTCTGGGAACTTCAATCGGGCAGACAAAAGGCCGGCCGTGGGAGGCAGCGGAGTTCCTGCGGAACTTGTTTTGTCCTATACTTTGTGCGCCTGTGTGCTATTCGGAGTGATGAGCTCATGTGTGTCTTGGCGATACGCTGTGCTTGCCGCCTGCCGGGGCTCAGCTCCTGAACAGGCACCCAGGGGGTTGCTGGTGTGGGACAGGTTTATTGTTTGAATGGGCTCTCTCCTTTTCATTTCCCTGAGCCCGGGGTCTCCTCACCAAAGGGATCCAGGTCCACCAGTTCCGGGTGCCTGCCCAGCTCTCCCCCTCCGTGCAGTACACGCTCCGAGAAAGTCCATCATTATGGAGCTATGCATGAACCCTGGTTATCTCAAATGGAAATTCCCAACCACTTCAGTCCAAACACAGGGGTTTAGGTAAACAATCAAACCCACGTATTAACTACAGGAAGATCGATTTTAAGTGATGACAAAGGAATAAGGCATGAAAGTCAGAATTGGTTACAAAGAAATAAACGATAAAACACAAACTAATACCTTACTTAGTTAGGTGAACTAAAAGCAAATGGATTTCTGTCACCATATTTTAACAGCAGTCTGGCTGGATTCCTTCCACCAGGACCCCTCTCCAGTTCACGGACACTTCCTTTGTCTTTGAAATGTTGTTGAAGCCCCGAGTACAGATGAGGAGAAAGAGGTGATCGGGGTGGGGCCTCTGTTCCCCATTTTCATATCTTTTCCTCCTCTTTGAGAATCATCCCCAGCTGGGGTTCAAGTGTCAGCCAGCCTGTTCCTTTGTCAAGCCGTGAATTTCTTGTTCGCACCCTTCTTGCCAAAGAAGGGCTGCCTAACCAGGTAACAGTCCAGTTGATTTTGCTGACTCCTGGCAGAAGCATCAGTTTGCCTTTTACTCACTGAAGAATTTATTTGTGCTCCTTCCCCGATTGGAAATACACCCGTAGTAACATCATCCAATAGAATCTTATAACTTTACATACAATGTGGCCACACCTATTTTAACAGGACAATAATGATCAGCGAATTATGGATTTTCAAATGATCACTCACAAGGCATACTTTGCACAAAATTTGTCAAGGGCTAATAAAAGTGGTGAACATAAGGGCACAGGGGAATCTTGGGCCATGAGTTTATTAAACAGGATTTTGCTGATATGTCTAGTGTTGGGGGGGGAAGCTATGCAGTAATCGCTTTCTTAGCAGGATAATATCCTGAACACATAGGCCCAGATCTGCAAAGGAATTTAGGCACTTAGCTCCCATTAAAATCATTGGAAGTTTGGCTTCTAAATTCCAACAACTGCTGGGAATTATCCCTCCCAATTTGTTCCTTTTATTCAAGGGACACAGACAGAGTGAGAACGATACATCTAGAAAACAAATTCCCTCCCCGGTGATACTAATACCATTTGCACTGCACACAATTAATGTGTGGAACTCACTGCTGCATGGTCTTGCCACAGCCAAGAGCTTACTGGGCTTCAGAACAGGATTTGGCATTTGTTCTGCTGCCCCTTTTGCTGAGCAGTAGCAGATTCTGGGGCCTTCCAGGTCAGTTTCAGGTCTGGAGCAGCAATGGGTGATGCTGTCAGGTATCTCCTTAGTGTGGCTTGTCTGTTTATGATGGGTACAAAGTTCCGGTTCCCTTGAACCGAGGTGGGAGCAGGCAGCAGCTTCCTGTGCAAACAGTGTGACAGCACTTGCAGCTGTGCCTCTGATGCAGCTGTCTCCCGTGCCTCGCTTCAGGGAACCACAGAAAATCCCACAACAGCTTGATGCCACTGTCCCCAACTCCTCCTTTGAGGGCCATTCGCCACGCCCCAGCTTCCCGCGGTGCTGCCAGCTCTACTCATGGTGCTCTGTATGGGAGGAAAATAGGCTAGTCAATGTCCCGTTAGCCCCTTGTCAGTTACTGGATCACCCCAGGTTGCAATGAGCAAGTTGCAGCCAAGGCCAGGGGATGGTTTGTTACCCTGCAAAATGCCATTTTGATTGGAATGTAGTGATTCACAGCAATCGCTCTAAGCCAGGCCCGTCCGGAACAAAACCTGTAAAATCGGGGTCTCTTGATTTACATGCCCTTGTTCTACTACTGGCACCCCACAGAGCCAGGTAATCTGGCTTGTCTTTCCTTCCCATTCACAAGCTAACTGAGCACGCAGGAGTTGCGCCGGTTTCACGTACAGTGGTTTGAGAGTGGATTTAGTAACACCAGCCACCTCCCCCTCCCACTCCGTATGCACCTCAGTTAGCGATTTACAACAGGGTTGATCAGCGTAGCTCACATCTACAAGCACGGACACATGCTAAGCCACTATAAGGTGGCAGAGGGGTAGCGTTGTTAGCCTTTAATATTAAAAACAATGAATAATCCTGTGGCACCTTAGGGTGTGTCTACACTGCACCCTTACCTTGAAATTGCATAATTTATTTCGAGGTAATTTCGAAATAGCTTATTTTGAAATTTGGCACCGTCTACAGAGCGCCAAATTTCGAAATAAAGCACTATTCTGACAAGTCCCTTAACCCTCGTGGGTTATTTCGAAATAACGGGCGCATTTAAAGACGCAGAATAGCTATTTTGGGACACTTCCGGTATCCCAAAATCGCACCGCTGTCTAGACATGGCCTTTGAGATTAACAAAATATACATAGCTTCATGAGCTTTCGTGGGCAAAAAACCCACTTCATCAGATGAGCTGGAGAGGGATAACCGAAACTCAGAATTCATAAGTTCTAGTGTTCTATGATTCTATAACAGAAAAAAAAAGGGAAACACTTTATAAGGTGAATTTAAATCCAGTTGTAAGAGTGTCCACAGACAAAGTTGCACTGGTTTAATTGGACTGGCTTTAAATCACATCTTAAATTAAACAGGTGGAGTCTGTATGTTCACCGGGTCTAAGTCACTCGTGTTATAGGATGTTCCACTGAAAGGCATCTCCAATTTGATCAAACTAGTTAGCTTTTTTGCTCCACTCCTGCTATCGGAAGGCTGTCTTGGGCCATCAAGGAGTTACATGTGACCTACAAACACCGGACAGGACCTATGGTGGAGGAATCCACCTATCCGGTCTCTGCTATTTCAGGTGGAAAAGCCGGGAAGTTAACAACTATGGAATTGGCTGCTCACAAAAGACATTTCTGCTTTGCCCCTATGAACAAGAGACTGGCTCATGTTCAGAGAGCCCTGTGGGTTTATGGGTCTGATCCATCCCCCGCTGAAGTCAATGGAAAGTTTCCTTCGTGTGCCTACTTGGTCTATTTCAATTGTAAACTCTTTTGTGGGGGGGGGGGGCGCAGCTGTCTCTTGTACAGCATCTGGTACAGTGGGGTCCTGTTCTCAGCCGGGCCCTCGAGATGCTAACATCATACATACAACCGGACTGTATACCCATCCGCTTCCTTCTTTGTTTACATCTGCTAAGCGCTTGGCTTCAGTATCTTGCAGCAGTGAGTTCCCCTTGGTCAGTTTTCCATGTGCTGCACCTCTCCTGTCTCCTGCGTGGGGAGAGGGTGGCTAGAAGCTATGGCCTGCCAAGTGCTAAGTGGAGCCTGCTTTGCTCAGCATCGAAGTGACTTGTCCTTTCGCCCCACAACCCAGCAGTGAGGTCGTATCACGGGTTACTCGTCCCTCCTGCAGCTCCATGGTAATTAGGCCCTTTCTTCTCAGAGCGGAAACCGGCCTCTGTTCTTCCCCGCTGAAATTCCAGGGTCTGTCTGGAAGGCACAACTCGCGCGGCTCCATTGTGCTCGAAACACAAACTTGTGACTGGCCATCACCCATACACCCCACTGCTGGAGGGAGGGGGTGTGTGAGATTTTCATGAGGTCATGCCAGGAAAGGGGCGGGGCTAGGCAAATGAGGCCTCCTTCTTATACAGGGTGGCCGGGGTGCTTGGCTTCTTTCTGCCTTCGCGGAGGGGTCCCAGGGAGCGCGGGCCGGGTGTGAAGGACGGGTTGGGAGATGCAGACAAGCTGGTACTTGGTGGTGGCCTGGGCGCTTCTGGCTGCGGCGGCAGCTCAGCACAGTGAGTAGGGTCCTGATCCTTGGGCTTAGCAGGGGAGGGGCTGGTCTCTGTAGGGTCCCATCTGACCCACCCCCAGCCAATGCAGGGTCAATCCCTGTTGCAAAACACTGGGGCTGCTGCCAACAATCCCCCAGCGTCTCCACTAAGGTCCAGGGGCTTCTCATCAGCCTGCGGGGGGGCACCTTCCTCGGGGGTAGATGCTTTTGGATGCAGTAATGCTAAAATGTGAAAGTCCTGTTCCAGGGGGGAACCAAATTGCTATAAAGTTGCCACGGAGCATGGGGGGGGGGGGCGAGTGGGAATATCCCATAGATCCAGATTCCAGATCTAATTTGGGGGGCTGCACCCCGGCAGAGGAGCCAGCCAGCCAGCCTCCCCAGGCTGGGTCAGCGCCTCCAGGTGGCGAGTGTGAGCAGATGGGGCTGCCCGTTGGGACCCCTGAGCAGGAATACTCGGGGCCCGCTTGCTCATTGTTTCCATAACCAATACCCGGGTCTGCCCACGCCTCACGCCCCCATGGCATCAAAGCTTGTGGGTGCCAGGATGGCCTGGAATCCAACCTGCAGGGAGCAGCCCGGGCACCGCCCGCCCACCCGCTGCCCCCGAGTGGGAATCATCTTCCCAGATCAATGGGGGCCGTGGGCAAAGCCGAACCACATGGGGAGCTGGCTCAGAGCCCCTGCTAATCCCTCGTGCTGGGCCTGGCATCTGGGATGGGCTGGAAGGCAGATGCTGCGCTGCTGGAAGGGCTGGGCTGGGCCTGGCTCCTCGCGTGCTGAGGGTTGAATCAGGCGGGGGGAACCCACCCAGCCCCAGACACTGCGGATGGAGCCCCCGGGGCGGGGGCCATGGGGGGGGCTGGTCTCTCTTTGCTGCTGCAGGTTGCTCTGCTGCCCCCTGGGGCTGACGGGGAAGTTGACAGGGCAGCAGCCACAAGGGAATATCCGTACAGCTCCTTGCACCGTGCCTGGCGTGGGAGGGTCCCCTCCCGTGGGGGGGGTCCCCTCCCTCCCTGCCCCAACCTACTGCAGCCAGGACCCTTCCCCCCACCTACCCACTGACCCCTGCAGCCAGGCGCCTCCCTCTCTGCTGGTTGCCTCGCCCTGCAGCCCCCCACAGCCTGCCCCCGCGGCCTCCTCCCACGCTGCCTGCCCCATGCTTAGAGCTAACACTGCGCCCGCAGCAGAGGGAGGCCTCTGCTGAGCCGTCGGGGCCTGGATCCCAGGCCAAGGGGCCCACAAGTGGCAGGTTCGGCCGGGGTGCAGATGATTCTCTGCCCTTAGCCCTCGCTGGTCTCCCCTGGAGCCTGTCTACAGCGGGGAGCCATCCCGAAAGCCTCGCTTCCCAGCCAAGTGGCACTGTGGGGGGGAACCGATGCAGCCAGCCCGTGTCTGGCTGTGCAGGGAGGGGGGGGGCTGCGAGTCAGACCATTTCCCTGGGAACCTTCCTTCCCTGCCCAAGCATCCCAAAGTGCGTCACTGCCTCATGACAGGTCACTGACACCCCCCACCCCATCTTACAGCTGGGGAAACTGAGGCACGGAGCAAGCTAGGGACCTGACGCTCGTCATACCATGAATCCAGGTCCTCTGTGCTAACCAAGTTGGCCCCACTCCTCTCAGAGTTAGGCAGAGAGCCCCAGAGCCCCACCCCCTGCTCCAACCACTAGCTCCCGCTTCCCTTCACACTACCCAGGTATGCTACAGAAAGGGATGCTCCCCACCCCAGAGAGGCTGCCTGGGCCCGGGGTGATCTGGCCTCTCCCCCTCCTACTGACTGGTGCTTCAAAGGGAGGTGGGGTGCGTTAACCCCACGCTGGCTGGAGCAGCCTGCACCAGGGACTCAGCTGAGAGTCACATGCAAGGGCTCGGGGAGGATTTAGAGGCCCATGTGATGGGTTTTGCCTGGAGCCCCCGAGTCACATGCTCCCCATGCACCAGCTGGGGCTCTGGGCCATGGGAGAGACAGGGCCAGGCTGGCTATGGAGCCCCATGGAGCAGGGTCTGGAGCAGCCCGGGGGCAGGTTGGCTGGAATTGCCTGGGCTGTTCTACCACACAGCCAGGATGCCAGGAGACCGGGTGGATGCCCAGGACTGCCGGGGCCAAGGGACCTGCCCCAGCGCAGATCCAACGCCCAGGGCTGCCGGGTAGAGACTCTCTCACTGGCCTCCTTAGAGGGCAATAATCCCCGCCCCAGCCTGTAGCTGTCCCACCATGGATCTTAAAGCACCGCGCTCGGATTGGTCAGGCCACACAAGAGCTGGGGACAGAACCCAGGAGTCCTGACAAAACCTGCCCCTTCCCTCTGCTCTAATAACCCCTGAGTCTGGGGTTCCAGCCCTCACCCCCACTCCCCCTCCGGGAACAGCTGAGCTCTGTTCTAGCCTGATCCACCCTGGCCAGGGACAATTCTTTGCACCCCTGGCGGGGGGGTTGGGCCAAGGTCTGGTCCTGGCAGCTGGGCTCAGGGACTGGGCCACTGCGCCGATCCCAGCTCTGGATCTCCGCTCCCTTCTCTCTGCAGGGGCCAGCAGCAGAGGCCAGGGGAGCAACCGACAGAGCCAAACTTGGAACCGACAGCCCTCAGCCTACAGGTCCTGGAACTCCCAGCTGTACCCCCACTGGCAGGAGGGCGATCCCCGGCAGCAGAACTGCTGGAGAGGTAGGGGCTGGCCAGCCTGCTCTTCGTAGGACCCCTCTGAGCCCAATGCTGTGCCACTGCGGGTCGGGGCACTGGCAGGGCTGGGGGGGCTGGGGGAGACAGTGCACCCCTCCCCCGATCTGCACCCCACCAGCTGGCCACCTTCCCCTCTTTCTCCCAGGTGGCACTGTGACCTTTGACGTCAGCAATGATGCCCCCACCATGATGGGGGCCAGGGCCACCTTCGCCATCGCCCTACGCTTTCCCGGCAACCAGACGGTGCTGCCTGATGGCCGGGTGGTGTGGAGCCAGAACTGCACCGTGAACGGTGAGCCCCCGGCGAGCGCTGGGACTTTCTAGAGGGACCCTCTTGGGGGGGGGAGGGGAGCCTGCCCCGGTGCTGCTGCTGCCCGGAGGTTCCCTGCTGTGCCAACGCCCCAGATCTCCCTGCTCCGGTGGCCGACCCGTCTGAGGAGCAGCCTGCGGCCAAGTGGCAGCGCTAGGCTGTGTCCTGGGCAGGCAGCCCAGCCTGCCCCATGGCTCCCCTGCTGCTAGGGGGCATGAGAGGCAGAGCAAAGGGGCTCCCAGGCCAGTGTCTTTGCTGGGGGGGGGGGCAGGCAGTCACCTGAGCAGCTGCCCCCTCCCCTCCTGTGCGAATAGCAAGGGCTGCTGGAGGGAGGGGTGAGAATTCTGCCTGCTGAGTCTCTGATCAGCCCAGAACGCAGGGAGCGGGGAGCCAATCAGAGACACCCCCCCCCGAGCCAGGGATAGAACCCAGGAGTCCAGGCTCCTAAACCCCCCTCCTTCAGCAGAAAGCTCTAGGTGCAATTGCTCCCCCTTTCACCCTGGAAGGTCCCAGCTCAGGCCCTCGGGGGGCCCCACCCAGCCATGCTGTGCTAACTGCCCCTTCCCTCCTGCAGGTACCCGGGTGAGACAGGGCGACGCCGTCTTCCCAGAGCAGCTGGACGGGGGCCCTGACGGTGTCTTCCCTGACGGGCAGCCCTTCCCCCGCAGTGCCTGGGGCAAGCGCAGCAAGTTTGTCTACGTGTGGCAGACCTGGGGTGAGAGCCGGCTCCCTGCCCCAGCCCCCGCCCGCCCCCGCTCGCGGCCAGCACCTCCAGGGCCGTCTCCTCTGCCCTGCCCACCTGCAGCACCTGGCACAGATGGGGCACAGGGAGCCCTCTGTAAGCCAGGGCTGCAGCAGAAACCTCCACCCCATGGGCAGGGTTCACCCACGGAGCCCCACAGGCGGTGCTAGCCCAAGGCTGGCTCCCAGCACCCCATGGACAGGGCCGGCCCCCCCACATCCTACAATAACTCTCAGCATCTTCCACCCTTGAAAGCCCCCAACTTTATCCAAAAACATCTCCCAGCATTAGACCAGGTGGGGAAATTGAGGCATGGAACGTGAGCCAGTCACACTCGCTGGCGGAACTGGGAATATAACCCTGGGTCCTGGTAACCTGCCCCCCCCTTCACTGTAAGTAAGACCCTTCCCAGAGCTGGGAGTAGAACCCAGGAGTTCTGGCTCCCAGACTCCCCCCCCAGCCCGGGCCATGCTGCAGAACCCTCTCCAGCCAGACCCTGACCATGACTTCCCCCCAGGGCAGTACTGGCAGGTGGTGGACGGCCCCTCCTCGCAGCTGACGGTGGAGACGGCCGATGTACCGCTGGGCTCCTACGCCATGGACGTGGAGGTCTATCACTACCGCGGGCGCCGCAAATTCATCCCCATCGGCAGGGCCACGTCCCAGTTCAGCATCACAGGTGAGGCCAGGTCCAGGGCATGTCTGAGCCTCGGCCCCAGGGCACGTGGTCCCCCTGGGATCCATTCGGCCCCCTTCTGCCATCATCTCCTGCCTCAGCCTGTGGCCACAGCCTCATGCCAGGGCTTGTTGGGGACTCGGCTCACCCCTGCCACAGGGACAGGATGCGGGGGGAGGGGAGGACGTTTGGGGCCTGGAGCCAGGTGAGCTCCTGGACCTGGGCAGGACCCCCTGGGTGTGGGGTCATTGGTCTGTGGGGGCAGGAGGCCCTGGGTCTGTGGGTGCACAGGGGGTCTGAGTCTATATGGGGTGTAGGGCCCTGGGACTGTGGGGACACAGAGGGACCTTGGCTCTATGGGGGCATGGGACCCCAGGACTATGGTGCAGGGGGGGCCCTGGGTCCATGGGATATGGGGTCCCAGGACTGGAAGCTCAAGGGGGCCCTGGGTCTATGGGGGTGTGGGGCCCCAGGACTAGGGGTGCAGGATCCCCAGCACAAAGACCTGGAGGCTCCCTGACCCCCCCAGACCAGGTGCCCTTCGCCGTGGACATCGCCCAGGTGCTGGACGTGGACGTGGGTGACCGGCGCCTCGTGCGGAACCGGGCCGTGGCCTTCAGCGTGCGGCTGCACGACCCCAGCCGCTACCTGCAGGGCGCTGACGTCTCCTACTCCTGGGAGTTTGGGGACCAGAGCGGCACCCTGCTCTCCCGCGCCAGCACCGTCACCCACACCTACCTGGAGGCTGGCACCTTCCGGCCCCGCCTGGTGCTCCAGGCTGCCATTCCCGTGGCCTGCGGCAGCCCTTCGCCGACGCCCGACGCCCCTCGTGGATCCCACCGGGGATCCCACCGTGGCACCGAGCCTCTCGGCCCTCCCGGTGCAGCCCACCTCCGCCTCAGCGCCTGCCAGCCTGGTGCCCAGCGGGACCCCCACACCCACCCCAGGCCAGGCACCGAGTGTGGGTAAGTAGCAGCTGGATCGCTGGGGCTTCGTGAGGGACACAATCCCGGAGCCAGCTGCAGCTCTCGCTCTTTGCCTGCAGCGCCCACGGCCACGGTCCCGCCAGCAACGCCCACAGGCCAACAGCCGGCAGCCTCCGCCTCTCCCAGCCCCGGGGATCCCAGCGCCACCGCCACCCTGCCCAGTGCTGCCAGCCCAGCCGCTGCCACTGCCTCCACCCCCACCTTAGAAATAGGCACCGGGCCTGCTGCAGCCACTGTCGTCGCTGGTGGCTCAGACCTGGCCGTGGCTTCTGTGGATCCGCCGGTCCCTGCCTCCGTCTCGGCCGCTGGAGTTCTGCTGAGCAGCTCGTCGCCACCCCCTGCATCCTCCGTGGCCAATCCATTGGCCCCCTCCTCGCCTCCACCTGTGTCCTCCGTGGCCAACCCGCCAGCCCCCTCTTCGCCTCCGCCTGCAACCGCCGTGGCCAGCGCAGCAGGAACCGTGGCAGGTGGGAGCTTGGGAGCAGTTGGTAGGTTCCACCCTTGCATGGGGCATCCCATCGGGCTGGGGTGAACCCCCTGCTCCCGGATCATTTCGGGGCCCAGCCTGGGCCTGCTGGCTAGGAGCAGGGCCTTTGCCCAAGCTGCCTGAGGACTGCGGCTGGTCAGTGGCCGGAGGCTCTGCTCAGCCCGATATGGGGCCCTAGCTGAGGCTCTGAGGGCCACGGGTGTTCGGGAGGCGGAGGGCAACAGGTCGCAGCAGCACCTGGGGGCCCAGCACAGGCCCAGGACAGTGTTGGGCATTGCCCAGGAGGGCTGGCCATGACTTGGGAGCTCGCCAGGCGGGCAGGGAGTCTGGGGCTGGGTCTTCTCTCTCTCAGCCGCTCGTCTCTCATCAGACGTGACCATCAGCGCCACGGCGCCCGCTGCCACTGTGGACACGGCCCCTGAGGCGCTTGTGCTGGCCAAGCGGCAGGCGCCCGCCGACTGCCTCTTGTATCGCTACGGCACTTTCGCGACGGAGCTGGAGATCGTCCGTGAGTTGGGGGGGCGTGCCTCCTGCCCTCATGGGGCTGCCCACAACCAGAGGCCCCAGCACAGCCCCCGGCCCCGAGCAGGGGGGCTGACCCCAGCACTGCCCCCAGCAGTGAGGCCCAGCCCCAGAACAGCCCCCAGCCCCACTGGGCCAACCTGGCCCTAGGGAGGCGACACTCTGTAAAGCTCTGTGCTCTGGCGGGGCTGTCCCAGCCTGGCTGGCCTCAGGGCAGCCCATATGGGGTGTAGAGCCCCGGGAATGTGGGGACACAGAGGGATCCTGGCTCTATGGGGGCATGGGACCCCAGGACTATGGTGCAGGGGGGGCCCTGGGTCCATGGGATATGGGGTCCCAGGACTGAAGGCTCAAGGGGGCCCCGGGTCTATGGGGGTGTGGGGCCCCAGGACTAGGGGTGCAAGAGCAGGGCAGGGGGGATGGCTGGGGACCCAGAGAGCTCCATGGTCCCTGGGGTTAGTTGGCCCTAAGGCCTTGACCAAGATCAACTCGGGGGGGGGGGGGGCAGGCCCCCCGGTTCCCCCTCCGTGCAGCTGGGAATGGGGCACATTACAGGGACCCCAACCCCCAGGGCTTCCTGTCCAGTCACCTCCCTGTATCTGGAGCAGCGGGAGGGGCGCCGGGTCCTGGAGGCCTCATCCGCCCCCAGCCGCTGGGGCAGTTTCCGGGCAGGGGCTGGCGGGGCCAAGCTGTTTCCGCGGGTGGAGAGGGGGGGCCCTGCTCTAACGCTCGCCCGTTGCAGAGGGGATCGAGAGCGTGGAGATCGTCCAAGTGGTGCCGCTGGCCCCGGCGGCGGGCGAGAGCAGCGTGGAGCTCACCGTGACCTGCCAGGGCAGGTAAGGGGCACCGGGGGCTGGCAGGCGGGATGGGCGCGGTCCCTGCAGGCCTCACCACACCGGGTCCTGGGGCCTGGCCCTCCAAGGCTCCCTGGCCTGAGCCGAGGGAGATTCCCCGGCCCAGCCCCCCCGCTGCATCTGCCAGAGCCTGGCTCCCCGTGCAGCCGGCCCAGCCCCCGGCAGTGCCCCTCCCCCTCCCCAGCTGTGCCTTACCTGCCCCCTCCGCCCCCCCCAGCCTGCCGGAGGAGGTCTGCACCACCGTCTCGGACGCTGCGTGCCTCACGCCCCAGCAAAGCGTCTGCAGCCCCGTGCCCCCGGCACCCGCCTGCCAGCTGGTGCTGCGCCAGGCCTTCAACCAGAGCGGCCTCTACTGCCTCAACATCTCGCTGGCCAACCCCGCCAGCCTGGCGGTCGCCAGCACCACCGTCAGCATCCGAGGTGGGAGGGGGGCAGGATGTCGTGGGGCAGGCGGGGCTGCATGGTGTGGGGAAGGCGGAAGGGGGCTGGATGGTGTGGGGCGGGTGGAAGGGGGACTGCATGGAGTGGGGAGGGAAGAAGGGGGCTGCATGGGATGGGGTGGGGTGGGTGGGAGGAGGCTGGATGACCTGGGGTGGGGAGGGCAGGAGGAGGGCTGGATGGTGTGGGGCAGGCAGGAGGGGGAGTACATGGAGTGGGGAGGGAGGCTGGATGACATGGGGAGGGCGGGAGAGGGCAAGCCTATCACGGTGGTTCCCAGGGCTTGAGCTGGAGCCCTTGAGTTTGGGGGCCCAGCGGTGAGGCTGGCTGGCCCCATCCTGCTGACTCCGAGCAGCCTGGGTGACCCAGGCCAGGCTGGAGGGCTGCTCAGCCCCAGCCCCTCGTCACTGTGTCTGTGACCTGCAGGTGCCGATCCAGCTGGGCCCAGGATCACCCTCATCGTGGGGCTCATGGTGGTGGCTGTGGCTTTGGGGGCCGTGGCCTACTCCTACAGGTGAGACCAGCCCCTGCCTGCCTCGTACCCCAGGGCGGGGCGGGGTCCAGGCAGTTCTCGCCGCTCTGAGCCATAGAGCTGCCCCGCAGCCTGGCCTGGCTTGGCCTGTTCAGTCTAGCAGCGCTGAGATGCCCAGCTAAGATCAGGTCCCCTAGCTGTGATCCAGGCCCCATCAGGCTAGCCAAGCCCCAGCCCCACAGCAAGAGCCAGCCGCTGCCCTGAAGAGCTTCCCTGCTGCACACAGGTTATCAGCTCCAGGCAGTGGGCAGGGAAACTGAGGCACAGACTGGGCCAATCAGAGCTAACCCAGTCCCCTGATTTGTGGGTCACTCTATGAGGAGCCATCCCCCACATGGTGTTGGGGGCAGCCCTGAGCACCAGCTGGCCAGGTAATGACACCCCCCCCGCCTTCTCTCTCCCCCTTTGGCAGGCGTATGAAGTACAGCCCCTTGGGCACAGGGCCTGCCCGCAGCCTCCTGCCCCGGGCCTGGCTGCCCGACCGGGCTGCCCTGCGTCTCTTCCTGCGCCAGGCCTTCGGCACCGCGCCCACCGGCGAGAGCAGCCCCCTGCTGAGCGGCAACGTGGTCTAAAGCTGGAGGTGCCCCCCAGGGACCTGGCACCGGAAAGGCTCCCCGGCTCCTCCTGCGCTTGGGGGTGGGGGCTGGGACACCCATTGTGCCCAGCACCCCACCCCAGCAGCATGGCAGGAAGAAGGAGCCTCCCTTCCCCTGCACCAGCACCCCGCTGCGGGGGTGGTTTCCAAGAGACCTTGTTGTTACCAGCTATTAAACACTCAGACTCCTGCCCACGGCTGCTCGGTTCTGTCCCTGCCAGGGACGATGGGGGTGAATGCGGGGGCAGGGCACGGGGACACTGGGTGAATGCGGGGGCAGGGCGGGCAGGGCACGGGGACACTGGGTGAATGCGGGGGCAGGGCGGGCAGGGTCCAGGGAGGCTGGACGAATGCGGGGGTGGGGAGGCTGGGCACAGCGTGGGTGTGAGATTGGAGGTGCTGGGTCCTGCTGCCCCTCTTGCCCCCGCGATAGGGCACGCGTAGCACCCTCTTCCAGTGGGGAAAGCAATGCTGGGGGCAGGTATAGGCCTACGGGCCCTGGAACGGATCCCAGGTGTCCTGCGACCCAGTGTGGACCCCTAGAACAGCCCCGGCCCCCCCCCCAGAGACCTGCCCCAGCCCAGTGCTGCCTCTAACCCCAGTCAACCCCCCAGGCACCAGGGTGCTGCCGGGCTGGAAGCTCCCCTGTCCCCCCCGCAAGGGGGGGCGGGAAATTGTGCCCTAGAACAGAGACCATGGGAGGGGGAAGAACAAAAACTCCAACCTTTATTAGTAAGATGAGGCACTTGAAATCTGAAGGGGGGGCTGGACTGTGGGGGCAATAAATAGGGTGGGACAGGAGGGCTGGAATGTAGGGTACGCAGGGGCCCAGCCCCCCGCTGCCTCCCTCCCCACAGGGGCTAGAGATCCACAGGATGGGCGATAGACGCCCTCTTCTCGCCCACCACGGAGCAGACACATCCAGGGGGAGGGGAGGGGAGGGCAGGGAGCAGGGGCCAGTGATCTGCAAGGGTCAGATGTGGGGGGGGCAGCTGGCATCCTACAGCTAGCAGCAGGGGGGCAAGGCATTAGACAAGGCCCCTGCTGAGCTGGCGCAGTGTCAGGCCCCGTCTCCCAGCCCTGGACGGCCCGGGCTGGCAAGCAGAGGCGCTCAGGCAGGGAAGGGGCCCTGGCTAGTGCAGCTAAAGGCCCCTGCCCCCCCACCCTAAGCCCTGATGGGTCTCTACAGGACGCCCAGGCTGCAGCAGTGGGGACCCCAGGCAGGGCAGGAGCCAAGCCCAGCAGTGCCCCTGTGGCTGGGCGGCCCCTGCTCAGAGGGTTTGGAGAAAAGGGGGGCTGGGCCCCCCACGGGGCTGTCCTACTGCTCTTGGGGCCCCTTCTTGAGGCCGAAGAAGCTGGAGGAGCGGGGGGGTGGGGCTATGAGCATGGGCGCCTGGTTCTTGTGCGTGATCCTGATCTGAAAGAGAGAGAGCGGGGAAGGATGCGCTGGGGCCGGGGGACATGCGCCCCGCACCTCCGGCCACAGAACCCCCACCCAGCTGATTCCCCGTGATGTCCCCGTCTCCACCATGGCTCCTCCCATCTTTGGGAGGTGGGCGTGGCTGACCAGGCCCCAGCCCCATGGCTCTGAACAGCCCCAAGCCCTGCCAGCCCATTTGGCCAGCAGCAAGGGGCATGTGGGCACAAGCAGCCTCTCCCCAGGGTGGGTGGGCACTGGAGCCGACTGCCCCGCCCCCCCCCAGCAGTGCCAGCTTCCTCTGCACTGCAAGATAGATGGAGGGTCCACCGAGGCCATCGGCAGGGGCTGGGAGAGCGGCGGGGGCTCTGATCCCCAGCCAGGGGGGCTGGAATGGCTCTGGGGAGGAGCCACCCCAATACGGCTCCTTACCGTGCAGGGCGGCTGCATCCAGGGCTCCCCGTCGATCTGCATGGGCAGGCACTTCAGGGTCCTGCGGAGATCCAGGCATGAGAGCAGCGCCGACGGGGCCCCGCGCGGCGCGTCCCAGGAGCGGGAGGCCAGGCTGTAGCCTGCCCCCAGGTGACCTCCCCCGCCCGGCACTCACCGCAGCGTGATCTCCGAGCACTTGGCCAGCCGCTTGCCTGCGCTCTTCAGCCCGGTGTAGATCTGCCCCATCTCGATCACGCCCTCCAGGCCCACCACTTCCAGCCGCTTGTCGCTCAGGTCTGCGGGCAGGGAGGGGGGAGTCAGCGCTGGGTCCGGGGTGGCCGCGGGTGACGAAGTGCCTCCCCGTGGCTGGGGGACGAGCCCGCGGTGCCCGTGGCTGGAAGCAGGCCCCAGCGCAGGGGGGGACAGGTGTGCTCTGGCCCTGGGGAACGCCCTCCCCCGGGAACTCCCCACCTAACTCCAGAACAGGCTGCTGCACCTGTAAGGAAGCCTTACTACCTCCATCTATTGGGTGGGGCCATGGCAAAAAAGGGAGCATGACCCTGTGTTAGCCTGACACATGCCGGGGGCCCCACCCCCACCCAGGACGGGGCCCTACCTCCTCTATAGGAGGAACCACCCCCAAGGCCTCTCTACCCTCCCTGCCCCCAGGGTCCTCCCCACCCGCCCCTCCTACCTTGCACGCAGATCTTAAGTGTCTCCGGGTCAGTGACAGCCTCGGCCTGGCTCGTGCCGGCTGCTTTCCGAGCCTCACCCAGCGGCTTCTTGGTCTCACCCCAGAGGTTGGAGCCGCCATGCATGCTGGGGATGTTAAGGACGGCGACTCCAGAGAGGGCTCCACTCAGGTCCAGGGGCTGCCCGCAGCACTGAGGAGGGGGGCAGAGCCCTCGTTACCCACCGGGGCCTCTTTAAACCTGCCCCCACCCAGAGAGCCCACCAGGAGCTCCCCCTGCAGGCAGCATAGAGAGTGCAGCAGCGGGGTAATTTGTGCACCAGCCTCTGCCAGCAGGGGGCGCTGCCAGGGACGGGGCAGGAGAAGGGAGCTCCCAGCAGGGGGTGCTGTGGGTGTGCTGGGCATGGGGGGGGCCCCTCGGTCCCTCACCTCAATGGTCAGATATTCCTTGAGCTTTTTGCAGGTGGCGAAGAGGGTCTCTGATGTGGCAAATTCAAAATACCAGAGTTTGTTCTTCATCCTGGAATGGAACCAGAGCCCCCAGAGCCCGGGTGGAAAACAGAACAAACCACAGCTGTGCCCTGCCTTCCCAGCAGGGGGGTGCTGGCTATGGGGGGGGAGCAGATTGCTCCTGGTGGCTCCCAGCCCATCTCAGCATGGGGAGGGGGGAATCTCAGGGAGTTAGAAATGGGATGGCCAATGTCCTGGCTATGAACCCACAGTCACCAACACCTTACAGGATCCCCAAGGGCTGAATCAGCTTCCCTGAGCCCTGGAACACCAGACCTCCCCTCTGTCTCCAGGAACCTGGAGCCCCTCTACGATACAACACAGCCTGGCAGCTCAGCCCCCGGTGTGCCAGCCCCCCAGCCCTACCCTGCCTGCTGCCCCTGCCTCTGCCCCCCCAGCCCTCGCTCACCTGCTGTTGAATTTCTCAGGACACTTCTCCCTCATGAGGTGGAAGCGGTGAGCGATGGAGGCGTCCTGGAGACAGAGACACGGTCAGAGCGCAGCAGGAGTACGAGGGGGCGTCCGAGGGGCTCCCCCCTGAGGTTCCCAGACTGGCCACATAGGGGTGACACCGAGCCAGGCTCCTGAATGTGGAGTGTGGGGACGGGAAGGAGGCTCTGCCCTGCCCCTTCCCATCTCCACCCCCAAGCTACACACCCCAGCTGGGCTCCTGCTCCCTTCCTCCCCCACCAGCCTAGCATCCTCCCCAGCCCTCCCCCACTGCCAGGGCCCAGCCTCCCCGCACCCAGTCTTCCCCCCCGCCCCAGTGCCAGGGCCGTACCACGCCGATGGAGAAGTAGTTGTTGATGATCTCGTAGGGGCCGGGGTCCCCCTTCTCTGAGGGGTTCTCGGGGGTCACCTGCACCAGCCATCGGTCCATGAGCAGGACGCTGCTGCTCTCTATGTCCTTCAGGATCTTCCCCAGGTTCTCCCCATCGTAGCCTGGGGGAAGGGAAGAGGCATCAGGGAGCCCCAGAGTTAATGCCCAGAGGGCTCAGTGCCAGGTGGCCCCTGCCCCCGGTGGTATCTGCCTCCCACCAAGGGGGGCTGGGGGCACCTGGCTGGATGAGCCCATTGGGATGAGCTGGGGGCTGTGAATGTCCAGGCTGGATGGGCCCATTGGTCGGGGAAAGAATGTCCAGGCTGGATGGGCCCATTGGACTGAGCTCATGGGGGTATGTGAATGTCGAGGCTGGATGGGCCCATTGGGCTGAGCTCATGGGGGTATGTGAATGTCGAGGCTGGATGGGCCCATTGGGCTGAGCTCATGGGGGTATGTGAATGTCGAGGCTGGATGGGCCCATTGGGATGAGCTGGGGCGGGGGCTGTGAATGTCGAGGCTGGATGGGCCCATTGGGCTGAGCTCATGGGGGTATGTGAATGTCGAGGCTGGATGGGCCCATTGGGCTGAGCTCATGGGGGGGTGTGAATGTCCAGGCTGGATGGGCCCATTAGGCTGAGCTTGGGGAGGCGGGGAGAGGTATCGGGGTGGCTGGGCCCCCCATTGGTGTGACAGGCTGGTGGCGGGAAGGGGATATACCAGGTTCGACAGACCCATGGGCCCAGTTCTCCTCCCACCCCAGGCTCATGGCAGGGAGTCACTCACCTCCTCCCCAGCGCAGACACCGTGCCAAGTCGTTGCCGGTGCCCAGGGGGAGTACGGCCACCGGGGGGCGCCGGGGCAGGTTGGCTTTATCTGCAGAGACAGGGGGACAGTCAGTGAGGGCAGGACCCAATGGGGAGCCCCAGCCGGCCTCGCGCCTCAGTCTGTGCCCAGCAGGGGTGCTAATGGCCAGGCTCCCCCTCCAAGGGCAAGTTCCAAGTGGCTCCCGTCCCAGCCCAGGGTGAATATCAAGCCCCATTTCCAGCCCTACCACCGTCAGCTTCAACCTACCAATGGCATCCAGGATCCACCCAACGGTGCCATCACCCCCACACACCAGGATCCGGAAATCTGGCACGTCCCGGAAAAAGTTCAGCCTGAAAAGTTATGAAGCTAAGTCAGCACCGGGTCCAGGATTCCACCCCCCCCCACACACACACACAATTCCCTGCCACTTCTTCCCCCGGACCCAGAGAGTCCCCTACCACCCATCCAGTGCCCTTCACTCCTGACACACAGCCCCTGCCAGCTCTCCCCAGGCTCCCCCCAGCTCTGCCTGTGCCCCTCACTCCCAACCCACAGCTCTCCCAGCCCTGGGCACCCCCCTTGGCAGATGCCCTCTGACCCTGGTCCCACTGTGGAGCTGTGCCATAGCGTTGCAGTGTAGGCAGGAGTCCACCAGGGGGCAGGGCTGAGACCCACTAGGGACGGGCTGCAGAGCCCCTGAATTCTCACTCACCCAGGAGCTGGGCCACCCTTCATCAGGTTGTAAACCTGCCGCGGGTTGAGGAGATACTGGAACTTCCGGAGCACCCTGGTCACGGAACGGGGAGAGGAAGAGCGGGTCAGACAAGCTCTAGAACTGACACTGGGGGGCACCATGGACTCCCCCCAGCCCAGATCATCGGTGGGTGCGGGCAGCTGGGGGTGGAAGGCAGCTGTCCATGGGCACGTCCCTTACGCTGGGATGCAGCAATGACACTGCTGTAACAAGCCTCTCGCCCAGGTGCCTCGGAACATGTTCCATGAACAGGCCCTAACCCACCCGATCCCCTTCACCTCGCATGCGATATGGGGAAACTGAGGCACAGACAAGCAGAAAGATTTGCTCTAGTTCACACAGAGTGTTGGGAACAGAACCCCGGGAGTCCTGGCTCCCAACTCCACCCCCATCTCTATCCATCAGACCCCTACCCCCCTCATACAGCCAGGAATCCTGGCTCTCCAGAGGCCCCTCTGCTAGACCCCTCCTCTCTTACCTCTCCCCCTGTTTCCCGCCACTCTTAGGGTTAACGAAGACCAGGAGGGGGTGGGTGTCGGGTACTGGGATGATCTACAGAGGGAGGGAAAGGGGAAACGAAAGGATGAGCCACGGGTGAGTCACAAGCACCGGCTGCAGTAAACCACAGACGAGTTCCAACCAAATGCCCGCCTGCCCACCCGCCTGCAACAGCGAGGAGCTGCGGCTCGTGCCGGGAGTGGGGGGGGAGGGAGGGGGGAGAGAGACATGTGTAAGGCAGAGCCTGGGCGTGCACATGCCACCGCGAGTGTGGGAAGACGTGCACAGGCTGGTATCTCTGTGTGCCAAGGGCACCAGGTTTCACCGACTCCCAAACCCAATGGGCCTTCCAGCCACACCTGCTCAGGGGAGGCAGCTGCATGGTCACCTTCTGCCACCAGAGGGAGCCGCCATGCCCTGTATGAGCCAGTAGGGAGAGGCCTCTGTGCATATGGACCAGGGAATGGGAGATGGCGAAGCCCAGGGCTGGGCTAGCAGGGGGCTGCGGCGCAGGAGTGAGGGGCATCGGCAGAGCTGTGGGGGGCCCCAGGGCTAGGCTGGCAGGAGCTGCGGGTCAGGATTGAGGGGCACGGACAGACTGCAATAGCACAGGCATAGCTCACTGGGGCGGGGGGTTGCCTAACTCCGGGCAGGGATAAACTCCTTCATTATTTAGTCTCCTTCTTATGAAATCCTGGTCCCGACCCTGCTCTGGGGCCTCGCCCAGTCGGGGTGTGTCCATTCCAGGCTGGGGTGTGTCTTTCCCCACACCCATGCCCCAGGGGCTGTCCGTCAGCTCCCCCCCAGCCCAGCACCCCGACAGCTGAGGCTGACGGGCCAATAGGAGGCAGCAGTGACATGAAGTAACTGGGTTGCTTAGGGCACTGGGCTCTGGCGCCTCCTAGTGCCCATGTCCCACAGGTACGGGCTCAAGAGCAGCCCCCCGCACTCACCCGCAGTGCCTGGCCCTCGGGCGTGGTGAAGGGCTGTGGCATCTCCTCCACGGGGGTCCCGCCGCCGTTCTTCTGGCTGTTCTGCCTCTCCTGGAACCCAGAGCCAGGGGTGTTACCCGGGGCAGGGCCCCCCCGGAGTCACGGGCCGAGCTGTTGCTCTGGGTTCAGAGAGCCCCTCGCCTGTGCCATCTGATCTCTCCCAAGCAGGGGAGGGGCTCCCCTTCCCAAAGCACACGGAGCGGTCCATAAAGCCCTAGGTTGGAGCTCTGGGCTGGTCCACGGTGGGGATTCACTCACCAGGACGACGGGGTAGATGGCCGAGGGGGGCAGGATGTGATCCCGCAGGGCCCCGCAGTCACAGGTCTGGGGCACGCTGGGCTGGCACTCCTCGTGGATCTGGAGGACACGGGGGTTAGCCCCACGGCCCCTGAAGCTGCCCCCCGCAGCCCCCCAGCACAGGTCGCACCCACCTTGAGGTGGCACCAGACGCAGTGCAGCCCCGTCAGGCTCTGGAAGCTCTTGATCTTCTTATGACAGCTGTCGCATTTGCTGGCCTCGCAGCCGCCCTTCACCCACACGTGACTCTGCGCCTGGGGGCAGTAGGAGCAGTGAACACTGGGGCTCTCTCCTGGCCTCGGCAGGAGAATGGGGTCTAGTGGGGTGCTGCAGGGGGAGGGGCTCTGAATCAGGATACCTGGGTTCTATCTTGGGATGGGGAGAAGAGGGCTGGGAGGCAGGACTCCTGGTTCTAGCCCCAGAGTCTGCCAGCCTATCCACAGCAATTCCCTCCCTCACTCTGTGACTCAGTTTCCCCATGGGCAGAGTCAGGCCAGTGAGCGCATGGGAGGCGTGGTGAGGGATCACGCCAGCAGGTACTTGGGGGCGGAGGATGGTTCTGGGGACCAGGGAGCATAGCGCTGGGATGGAGGAGATGACCAGACACGGGGTCCCCTGCCCCCCACTCACACTGGTGTCCTTGCGGGACTTGGCGTAGGTGCTGATGCAGCTGGGGGGCGCCTGGCGGGCGCAGCGCTCGTGAGCCGTGAACTTGCAGACTGGAGGCAGAAGAGGGCACCAGAGTGGGTTAGTGCCCGGGGGGAGAGGCACCAGCTGTGCTGGGGCGGGGCTTAGCTGCTCTAGTCCCACCTCCATTCTCCCCACATACACCCTGCCCCCCCCCCCAAGGGCCCTGCTCATTGATTAGCTGGTCTGAGAGCAGGTCAGCCAATCCCATCAGGAGGAAGGGGCCACCAGCCAGCCAATGGCGGTTTGAGATGACAACATAATGCTGATTTGCTTGTCTTTCATTGGCTCAGGGAAAGGTGGGCGGGGCCTTGCTGGCTCCCTGGGGTGTTCCATTCACCACCTCTCAGTAAAGGCAGGGGGTTATTCTCCAGGTCACCCCAGGCTGGGCCCCGCCAGCCCCATGCTGCTCACAGCGTCCCCAAGGGGGAGCCCTTCCCCAGCTTGTGCCCATTTCTCCGGGGGCGGATCCCTCCCCTGCCTGTGCCCATGTTGGGGGTGGGGAGCAGGGGCCCCCCCACTCACAGGTGCAGCACAGGCCCTGCTTGCGCAGCCCGACCAGCAGGGTCTCGCAGACGTTGCAGTAGACGGGCCGGTTAAAGTGCTTTAGACGCCACATGTGCTGCCCGTCGTCCTTCATGTTCTGTGGGCAGAGAAGAGAGTCGGTGGGGCGGGGCGGGGTGGTGGGTTGGGGAGGGGCGGGGCAGGTAGGGGCGGCGGGGTGGGAGGCGGCAGGTCAGGGGGTGTCTCACATGCTCCTTGGGGTTCATGGGCAGTTCCTTGTTTGTGGTTACCACTGGTTGTGGGGGAAGGAAATTGGGGGTCATGGGTCCGCAGGAAGGGTTGAGAAAGGGGGGGGTGCTTCCCCCAGCGCCTCCCCATCTTGCCCAATGGGGAATCCCAAATTCCCACACAGCTCAGAGCTGCCCACCTCCCCCGGGATCCTCCCCCCCGCCCGCCCAAGATCGCCTCTCTGCCCCCAGGACTCACCACTTCCAGGCCCAGCAGCACCAGCAGGGGGATGGTGGTGACCCCGCCGCGCAGCCACTCGGCCAGCGACACCGCGCCACTGCCGTCGTAGTCGATCTCTTTCATCATCTCCTGCAGGATCTGGGGAAGGGGCAGGAACATGGCTTTGGGACTCCCGAGGTCAGGTGGGTTGGGAGCCCCCCCCCCGCGGACAAGGACCCCATCTCCCCCTCCACAGCTGCTTTACCCCCACCCCTGGGCTCGGGCAGCCCCCAACCCTGACGCCCCTGCCTCCCCACCCACCAGAGCTTGAGGCAGCCCCGGCAACACACACACTACCCCCTGCACTTCCCATGGGCTGGCTCTCGTGGCGGGAGGGGGTGAGGACAGGGCAGTCCCACCCACCCTACGGTGCCAGGGGATGCCAGCCCCGTACTCACTGGTTTGAGCTCCGTGACGTCCCAGTCCAGGTACTCAGCCACTCGCATCATCTGCGTGATGATCCGATCCACCTCCTGGGGGGGTATTGGAAGGTCAGTACCAGGTCTGGGGGGGTGCAGGGCTCACTGAGCGGGGCAGCACCAGTCATGTGGGGAGGAGGGGAAGAGCAGGGCTGGCTAAGTGGGGCAGCACCGGCCATCGCGGGGAAGAGAGCACTAGCCATGGGGGTGGGTACAGGGCTGGCTAAGCGGGGCAGCACCAGCCATGGTGGGGGGTGCAGGGCTGGCTGAGCAGGGCAGTAATGGCCATGGGGGGGCAGGGCTGGCTGAGCGGGTTCCCCCTTCCCTGGCACTCACCGAGCTGTCCAGCAGGCCGTTCCCATCCTTATCATAGAGCTTAAAGGTGACTGGGGGGGAGAAGAGCAGAGTCAGTGGGGCCCAGCCCCCTCATGGCCATACCACCCACTCCCCATGCCTCCCCCTAGCTCCCTCGCCACAGCCCCCACCTGTCCTCCACCCCCTACAAAGACATTGACTCCTCCCCTAACCGTCTCCCTCAGCCCCTCGGCCTGAGAGCTGCCCCACCCTTGCCCTCTCTCCATGGGGCAGGACCCTCCCACGGCCATTCCCCCGACTCACACTCCAGCTTGTCCTCGGGGCGCCCCCCCTCCAGCAGTGAGAAGTAGCAGGAGACATCGTGAACACAGACCAGGCCGCTGGCTGCAAAGGGACAGAGCCAGTGTGAATCCCACAGTCCCCTGCCCCACACGGCAGGGACCCAGGAGATCAGGCTCCAAGGTCCATTCAGTCCTCTGCTTCAGCTACCAACAGAGGTGGGGAGAGGCGAGCAGCAACAGGAAATGGGGGACCCACGACAGTCCCTCCCCCAGCAAGATCAGCTGCAGCCCCCCTACCCTAGGCAGCCAGTGCCCCATCTCACCACCTCCTAAGGCTGGGGTCCCAATGCACAGGCTCTGGCTGCTGCAGCGAGCTGGCTAGAGACTGACTCCTGACTCCTTGGGATCAGAACTGTGCTGTGTGTCATATGCCCCGTACAGTCAGCATCTGATTGAGATTCTCCTCCGGATCAGCCAGGCTGATGGAGCAGACGAGGCCAGTGCACGCTATTACCTGGCTGCTCCCCTGGGGCCTCGCCAGCTGACGTTTGAAAGGACAGGAAGAGGCGCTGGCAGAGCGTGTCCGAGATCTCTGCCTCCAGGTAGATCTTCATAAACAGCTTGAAGCCCTCGAAGTCGATTGACTGGGGGAGGCAGCAAAGAGAGGGAGCAGTCAGGGGGCCCTGCTCAGTGCTTCTGCGGGGGGGGGGGGGGGGGCAGCTCAATGCAATGGGGCCAGATTGGGTCCTCCCCAGGGAGGTGTGGGGAGGGCATCAGGGTGGACTCACATCTCCCTGCAGGTGCTGTGCCAATTCGCCATCCCCATAGAATTCCTTCAGCACGTCCTGGACCTTCTTGCTGCTGTCTGCGGGGAGAGGTGGGGGGGGAGTCAGGATCCCAGGGCCCTCCCCCAGCCGGGATGGGGGAGCAACTCTGGCTGAGTCCTCCTCTCCCCCTCCCCCAACCCCACAGTTGTGTGTGAACTCTGGGGGCAAATCCTGCTGCTTTACCAGCCCCCCAAAACTTCCCAGCCTTATGGGGGGCCAGGCCAACCCCCAATCCCAGGCAGGAAATCAGCCCCTCCCCTGCAGGCCTGGAGCCTTGGCCCCAGGGCAAATCCCCAACACAGGTGACCCTCCCTGACCCCCCAGGTCCGGGGGGTGTTTACCACCAACGCAGCTGGGTGAATGGAGCTGCCCTGTTCATCTGCACCCCCCTTACCCAGGGCCCGATCCCGTTCCTGCCAGAGCAGCGGCAGCTCTCCCCACTGGCCTCAACGCCCTAGGACGAGCCCAAACTGGCAGGCCGGTGGGGGTGATGCTCCCAGGTTGGGTGGCCTCTTTCTCTTGGCACCCTAAGGCCCTGGGGGTGACAGGCTGCCCCCACGGAGCTCTGAGACTCTGGGATGGGGGGAAACGCGGCTACTCACAGTCAATGTACTTCTGCAGATGGGCAAACTCCTCGGGGCTCAGCGTGGCCCATTCCTTGTTCTCCGACATGGCGTCCGGGGGCCTCCGGGCTGTGGCTGCAGGGGGAGGAAGAGGCGGGGGGCCTGTTAGAAACAGATACCGGTGGGGGGGGGGAGGAGGAATCAACAGGGAGCGAGGCCACGGAGCCTGGACAAGGTGCCGGCAAGAACGACACGGAGAGGGGTGTCCCCAGGCAGCCCCCCCCAAATCTACCGAGCGGGCACATTCCCCAATTTGTTTCCAGAGCAGCAAGCACCAACCGCAGCCCCCAGGCAACGCCAGCCGGCACCCTCGAAACCCCACAGCCCTCTGGGGTAGCTGTGGCCAGGCTGGCACCCTTGGGGGGGCAGATGCCACCTGCTATGCCCTGATCCACCTCTAGACCCTCTGCTGAGACCTCACCCAGGCAGGCTCTTAAAGAGATATTACCCAATTACCGACTGGGGCGGGCTGGCCTCCTGCCGCGAGACGGGAGCACCATTTGCCCCAGAACAGCCCCATCGCCAGCGCAAACCCTCCTGCCGGCTCCAGAGCTGCGTGAATCCGGAGCGGGACGCTCGGGAGCCGCACGGGCCGCCTGGTACCACAGCCGCCTGGCACGGAGCCGCCAGCGCCGGGCATTTATACCTCTCCGCGGGCGTCCACTTTGCCGGCGCCGCTAAATATTTAATGGTGCCAAGTCACGGCGGGAGGTTTGTAGTTCTCCAATCGCAGCTGTGAATTCGGGATGGTGGGGGGGGCGGATTATCTGATTCACAGACACGAGCTGGGGGGGCGGGAGGTGGGACTTGGCACCAGGCCAAGCTCCTCATGGTGCAGGCTGGGTTTTGGGGTGCCGAGGTGCTTGTGGCAGCGCAGAACGCCAGGCGCTTGGCGGAGGGGGTGCAACGTGCACCAGGACTGGCTGGAGTCCAGGGCAACAACATTAGGGGGGCAAGCAGCACAGGGGGGAGGACCCCGTGACTCCAGGGCACCAGCCTGGTCCTGCCCCGAAGAGCCACCAGTCTCAGCAGCCGTGCGCTGGTCCCTGACTTCAGGTGAGAGGGAGGCACTGACAGAACACAGGGACGAGTCCGTGGCACAACTGGGAATCAAACCTGCCTCTCCCACGGCGCAGCCAAGCCGCCATTGCACAGGCTATGGCCACAGAGCAGAGAGGTCTCTTCCCAGCTTGGGGGTGTGGGCTCTAGTGGTTAGTGCAGAGGACGTAGAAGCCCAGATGGCTGGGTTCCATTCCTGGCTTTGCTACTTACTGCCTGACTGCCCCGTGCCTCAGTTTCCCCGTTAGGGGAGAATAAAGCGGCAGTGATCATCTGTTAGCGCCCGGGTTCCTCCCGCTCTGGGGCTCGAATTGTCCCCGTCGGCAGCACGTTCCCAGTGTTCCCCACCCGCCAGAGCCCTTGGCTCGCTCCATTAATCCTATGATTTATTCATGTTAATACAGATCTCGGCGTACACCTGGGAGCCGCCAGGCTGCGCTAAGTGCTCCCAGGTCTCTGCAGGGCAGGGAGAGGACAGGACGTGCGGCTCCCATTAACGCTAATGGGGCTGAGACGGAGCAAGGCCTCCCAGGGACGCCAACCCCTTGCAGCCCGGACAGCGTCTGAGACAGCTGAGGCCCGTCAATCCCAGCCCACAGCCCCTGTTCTCCCAGCCCTGTCCCCCCCCAGCCCTGCCAGTGCCCCTCACTCCCAACACACAGACTCTGCCAGTCCAGCCCTGGACCCCCCCCCAGCTCTGCCAGTGCCCCTCACTCCCAACCCGCAGCCCCTGCCCCGCCAGTGCCCCTCACTCCCAACACACAGACTCTGCCAGTCCAGCCTGCCTGAGCCAATCAAAGGAGCGTCCCAGCCCCAGCCCCAGCCAGAAAGTCCGGGAGTCCATGGGCCTAGGTAGCCTCCTTTGAGACGGATGTGTAGGACAAGTGACATAAAGGGAGGCTGGGGGCAGGACTCGTGGGTTCTAGCCTGGCTGTGGGAGGGGCCGGGAGTGGTCAGAGGAGGGAACCGGGGGCAGGATGCCTGAGTTCTAGCCCAGCTGTGGGCGGGCAGTGGGGGCCAATGGTTAGCTCTGCCAAGACTCCTCCACCCCAACTGGTGCCACCCCCGTCCCTTAGCATGTCGGCCCTGCCGTCAGGGCAGCCTTCCCCTCGATCCCAGCCCTGTTCACCCACCGCACAAGACTACCTGGCCCCCGTTCACCTACCAGGGCCAGACCAGGAAGCTGCTGCTCTGGGGCAGCCCAGCCAGGAGTCCCCCTGCCCCCACTCCATAGGGCCAGCAAGGGAGGGGACGACAAAGCCAATCGAAGCCCTTTAACTAACGACTTCTGCTTTCGGTGGATCCATTTTTAGAGCAGCGGGGGCGGGGGGAGGGAGTGCCCAGAGGGATCCCCCCGTCTCGAAATGATTCCCTCACAGGCTAAACACGGGGCTGTCCCGGGGAGAGGAACAAACCACAGGAGTGGGGCTAGTGGGGGGCAGGGAGCCGGTGCCACCTCCCTCAATATACCCCCCCACACAATCCTCCTTCCGTGCCCCTCCACCAGCCATGCCCCAGCCCCTGGGCCTATGCCCAGCCTGCCGGGGGCAGGCAACCTCTCAGCGACCGCTTGGGCCCCCCACTTTCACACAGGGGGCTGGGCTTCAAAGGCTCAGCAGCCCCCCCAGAACGCCCCAGGCAAGGGGGGCAGGAAGGCAAGGGGGAGGAGAGAAACATGCCCAGAGTTGGTGCAAAATGCGGCCCAGGCTCCTGGCCTCAGTCTAGAGGTTCCAGCTAGCATCAGGGCTCCAGAGACCCCGGTGGCCTGGCTACTAACCCGCCCACCCCCAGCTGAATGGAGCCACACTGGGAGCCCGTGGGCCCTGCCTGCTGGAGCCACGCAGAAAGCCCTGGCCACGGCTCTGCTGAGGCCCAAGGTCCTGGGAAGGACTGGGGGGGGGGGGGACAACAGCAGGGCAGGGAATCTGGCCTAATGGCCACCACCCAGCCCCTGCTCCAACTGCTAGGCCCCACTGCACAGCCATAGGAGGTGTAGCTGTGCTGAGCAGAGATGGGCTCAAAGTCAGGCTCCCCCCCAAGTACTCCCCATTTCAGCCAGACCCCCACCTGAAACCAGGCCCTGGGACAAGCTAAGTGAGATGATGCTGGGGGGGGGTCATAAGACAGGGTACACATGCCCCCATCCTGTGCTCAGGGCTCCCTGATCCTGCCAACCTGGGGGGGGGTCATTTTAACAACCCCCTGCATCCCTGCCAGGACCTCAGGATGAGGCTCATGGGAGTCGCCTGCCCTGGCTCGGGGGCTGTTCTGTGCCACCCCACGGGACCCCGCTCTCAGCTCTGGGGAAGGGTGGGGCCCGGAGGCAGCCCTGCTGCACACCGGAGGGGGGGGGGGGCTACAGGCAACGATGGGGCTTCCTGGTACCTCTCGGGGAAGCTGCTGCAGATGCAGCCTCCCCATTAGGCAAGTTTGGTGGGTCCTCAGCTTCAGCTTCACCTCTGACTGGCAGCAGCTGCCCGCCCCCCCAGCCTGACCAGGCCTCAGAGAGGGAGCCCAGCCCTGGGACAGTGCAGCCGAGTGCTACAAGGCAGCCGCTGCTGTCCCGAAGGAAACTCCTGCCTGACCCCAGCTGGGGAGCAGGCTGTGCCCTGCGGCATGAGGATAACCAGCCCCGTTAGCCCTGGGTGGATTCCAGCCATGCTCCTACTGCCAACCTGGCCTTTCTGTTGACTCACTTCCCCCTTTGCCCCCAGAATATCCTGCAGCAGCGAATTCCCCAGGGTAATCACAAGTGTGGGGTTGGGGGGGTGGGAACCATGAGCTTTGAGCCAAGCGTCAGAACCTGAGCAGGGGAGGGAGACAGAGTCACAGCCAAGATGAGGTGTGTACCCACCCAGCACTGGGGAGGGGCCCCCACTGCATCTGATGACACAAACTAAACAAACTTAGCAGCAGACCCAATAAAACCCTGCTATTAATAGCACCATGGACTTTCTCAGGCACCTGTCAGCTGTGCTGAGAGCCCCCACCTAGGATCCTGTTCCCCACCCCCCGTTTCACCAAAGGGAAACTGAGGCACGGAGCAACACCAAGTGAGACAGCAGCACTGCTGAGAAGAGAACCCAGGAGTCCTGTCTCCCAGCTCCCCCTGTACCGTTAGCAGGAGGGCAGGCACTCTAGGCCCGGGGGAAGGGGCCCCGACTCCACCTGGACATATCCCAGCACTCAAGTCCCACTAACTAGCTCGCCAGCTCCGCCTGCCCTGGCTCCGGGAGCGAAATGGAACCCCCGATGCTGGGAGAAGCCATTTGGAGTTGGAGGCCAAAGCTTAACACTTTGATCCACACAGAATGCCAGAGCAGGGGGCATGATGCCACCCTGCCCCCAGCGCCCCAGACTGGGCACCATCGGCTGGCCCTGCCCCGCACACGACTTGCACCCCCCCCCCAAGTCTCAGAGACTCCTCAGCTCCGACTCAGCCCAAGTCCTAGACTGGCTCAGCCTCCAGGCCTGCTCCCGGGACAGCAGCTGGCTACACGCGCGGGCTCAGGGCAGGGAGCAGAGAAGAAACATGGGGGGGGACCCACACCCCGGCGAGGGCAGCCCCCCCGACCAAGGCCCATCCAGTCCTCTCACCCCCCAGCCCCCAAAATGCTAGACAGAGACCTCATGGCAGGCTAGGCCACTGGCCAGGGGATCCAGGGAAAAGCGCCCCCCCCATCCTTTGTCAGGGCAGAATAGCATCTGGGGGGCCTCAGGGGGCACCCTGACAACTTCCCCCTTCCCAGGACACTGGGGGGGAGGGGCTCTCCTCCCCTGCCCATGCCAGGCCCAACTCTCCCAGCGGCGGGAGCCAAGGGGGGGTGTGGCAGCCCGGAGCTTTATCCCAGCGCGACGGAGATTTCACGCTCGTGTTGCTGACAGACACCAACGAGCCCATTTCTGGCAAGGTGACTGTGTGCTCACAGCCCCACCCCACGTGCCTCTGCAGCTCCCCAGCCTGGGAAGGGACAGCTCCCCCAGCTACGGCACCGCGCTCTCGCTATGGGCAGGAGACGAGACTGAAATCACCCCCCCCCAGCACCCCAGCAACCACCATGGTACCGGGGGAGCTGCACAACACGAGTGTTGGTGCAACTGGGGGGGGGAAGGGCTGTTTTCAGCAGGCCCTGATCTGCAGCCCCCCACCAGCCCAGCCCTGGGCTCCCCCCAAGATCTACTGGGGCCCCTCACTCCTGATCTGCAGCCCCCCGCTTGCCCAGCCCTGGGCTCCCTCCAAGATCTACCGGGGCCCTTCACTCCCAACTCACAGCCTCTGCCATCCCAGCCCTTGGCTCCCCCCAAGATCTACTGGGGCCCCTCACTCCCAACCCACAGCCTCTGCCATCCCAGCCCTTGGCTCCCCCCAAGATCTACTGGGGCCCCTCACTCCCAACCCACAGCCCCTGCCAGCCCAGGGCTCCCCCAAGCTCGGCCAGTGCCCCTCACTCCCAACCCACAGTCCCTACCAGCCCAGCCCTGGGCTCCCCCCAAGATCTACCGGGGCCCCTCACTCCCAACCCACAGCCCCTGCCAGCCCCTAAGATCTACTGGCACCCCACAATCCTGGCCCCAAAAAGCTTTGTAAACATGAGTCATTACTTTAGCCTCACAGCCTTCCTGGGATCGTCCCTGCTTTCCAGATGGGGAAACTGAGGCAGCGGGGGCTGGGACTTGCCTACAATCACAGGACAACTCCATCTGGGGATGGAGCCCAGACATCCTGGCTCCCACTGCCCTCCCTCTGGGCCAGCCCATCTTCACTGCATCACATGCACACCCCACCTCCCAGGCCCCGCTGAGCCTGTGCTGCCAGGTTTGGTGCCAAAGCAGGGAGCAGCCCGTGCTGCCAGAGGCAGGGGGCGGGAGTGCTGGGTGCCGGGCCCAGGCTGGCAGGCTCCCTGCCCACCTCCTCTGGGACTCCTGGCTAATCCCCTACCAATGGGGTCCTGCAGCCTGTAGACCCTTCCCTGCTGATGAGAGTGCAGGGGAAGCAGATCTTGGGGGACCCCTGCCTGGGGCTGGATCAGGGCTCAGCAGGGAGCCAACCAGCCCTGCAGAAGGAGGGGGAATTTCAAGGGACAAAGGCCATAGGGGGCAGGAATAGCTCAGTGCCCTGCTCTGGGACCAGCCCCAGGCCCACAGAACCCAGCTCTCTGCCCCCCTCTGGTTAGCCCTACCTCTCTCCATGGACCATGGGCAGGCAGGGCCAGCCTAGCTGCCAGGGGCTCCCTGGCCCCCACTGCCAGGGGCCTGAGCTGCCAGCAGGGCTCACTCGCTCCCTGCCCCACCTATCCGATGGGGAGTGGGGTCACCCCCAGACTGGTGTTAAAGGGACAGCACAAGGAGCAGCTTTACAGAAGGTAGTTGAGCCCTGGGACGTGAGTAGGGGCTGGTGGCTAGAGGAGGGGGCAGGGAGCCAGGACTTCGGGGTCCCAGCCCCAGTTCTGGGAGGAGGTTAGAGGAGGGGGGCAGGGAGCCAGGACTCTGGGGTTCCAGCCCCAGCTCTGGGAGGAAGTTACAGGAGGGGGGCAGGGAGCCAGGACTCAGGGGTCCCAGCCTCAGCTCTGGAAGGAGGTTAGAGGAGGGGGCTGGGGGGCTCCAGCCCCAGCTCTGGCAGCAACTCTCCATTTTAACTCACTCCCACTAGACACAAGGCAGCTGCCTCACGCCCCCCCAGCAGAGCGAAAGTGGGTCTGAACTCCACCTGGCAGCCTGCTCCCCACACGGCTCTTATCTCCCCAGCCAGGCTGTGGCTCTGAGGCAGCCCCCAGCCGGATCCAAACGCCACCAAGCTAAGGAAACAGGAGCTGGCGAGCCAGTCCACGCCGGCTATTGTCAGGCTGACACCTGCGTTCCCATCGAGCGCAGGCCTGTGCAACCTGCCAGCTGCAATTAAGGAAACATTCCTGTCCAGGCCCTGCAGGGGGGCCGAGCCTGCAGGGCAGCACCCCGGGCCGAGGGGGAGGGGAGCAGCATGTAACAAGTAACTTTGGAGCTTCTGCTGGCTCTGAGCCCGTCACCCCCACATCTGACTCCAGGGGACCCTGTTTCCAGGTAGAGGGAAGGGCTAAGCCCTCACCGCACTGCCCAGAGCCTGGGCCTGGTGTGCCTCCCGCTGAGGTTACAGCAGCCCCAAGGCGGCTCTAAGTGATGCGCTGAGGGTCTGGGGGCCCCTGGAAATGGGGACAATCACAGCACAGGCCCTGGGGGGAGAGCCCTGATCCCGGGTTCCACACTGGCTGGGGAGGCCCTGGGTTGGGGGTGGGGACTCAGCCACAAGCCGAGCATCACCGAGACCTCCCGGCCAGTCAACCCGGCTCACCCCCGGGACCAGTCTCAGCCCTTGGCCTCTCCTGCAGCTGCCAATGGGGTGAACTCCCGGAACCTGGGCTGAGCCCTCACCAAACTCATGACACCCAGCAGGCAGCAGCCAAGGCCTCCTCCCGCCTCACTTCAAAGCAAATCTTCTCCCCTTCCGTCCCCTGCACCGGGAGCAGCAGGAGAGGCCAGTCTGATGCTCATGGGGCATGCACCTCCTTTGGCCATGAAGGGGTTAGGTTGCTTCGGTCCTGCCTCCACCTTGGTACAAACAGAGAATCACAGAGCCCCCTGCCTGCCCAGGTCTCCCACCCTTGCTCTCCCCCCTCCCCAGACTCACAAGATAACCCCCTTGTGCTACATCAGTGCTTGGGTGAGGGACAGCCAAGAAACAGCCAGGAGCTGCCAGCCCAATGGGGGCACTCTTCTTCCCTCTGCATGGGCCAGCTGTCCTCAGACCTAAATCACCTCTCCGCTGGGCCCTGTCTAACCAGCAGCAGCACCCCACTTCAGAAGTGGCTGCATCCCCGGGGCGGAAAGCGACCAGCCTACAGCCAGCGCTGCAGGAGGAAAGGCACTAGGGAATCCCGTGTTATTCTTTGCCCACTGCTCCGATCTTGGCAGGAAGTTCTTTTGTTTTCTTTAATTAATAATAACTCTGGTGGCAGCGTATCCTCCCGCCCCTCGCCCTGCAGTGTTTCCCCAGGAGTGCCGCTCTGAGCCCTTGCGTAAACATGTACTTTGGCACAGTACTGCAGCAGGGCCCTTTACCACAGGCGGAGGCTGCCGCGGCCTCCCGTACAGGTTTGGGAGATTTGCCGAGGGCAGGACAAACCCTCCCCGGCCGGTCTGCACGCCCACAGCGCCGGCTTCTCACCATGGAGCGTTCCAGGCTCTGGAACAGACAGCGTCAAATCAAACCAGAAGACCAACTGCAAGCCCCTAACCAGCCCCGAGGGCGCATGGCACGAGGAGGGCAGAGCTATGCACGGGTAGGACTCGGAGCCAGGACTCCTGGGTTCTATTCCCCCGGGCTCACTTGGCTCCTTGGCCTTCCCAGTGCTGAAGAGAGGGCCAGGCGTGTCGCGTTCGGGGCAATTTCTGCCCCGGTGGCCAGGGAGCTGGATTGGCCAAAGCCCCTACCCAGCCTGGGAATGTAAAATAGAGCAAGATGGTGGTACCTTTGTTCCCTGAGTCATGGGGGCTGGGTTTCTCCCGGGCCAGAGCATCACACGTGGAAACCTGCCTCTGAAATCCCACGCGAGCCTGAACCCACTAAAAACTCCAGGCCCAGGAAGCTGACCCTCCACTTGGGGTCACCCATGAGCGTCACCCCAGCAAGCGCCAGGCTCAGCCCTGTTCATGCAACGGAGACTTGGCCGGGTTCTTTAGGCAGCGGATCCAGCTGTTTGATCCCAGCTGGATCAGTCCTTGGGGGTGAGATACACCAGCCGTGCCTGGAGCCAGGATCACCCAGAGCTCAGCACCCAGTGGGATTTGGGGTGGTTCTGTTCTACCAGGCGCTTCACGGGCTGGAAAGTCTGGCAGGGCCGGGGTCTCCCGCCCTGCCTCCTGCTCAAAGCCCTGCCCCTTACTGCACTGCCCACGGCCTGCCCCACTGTGCGGCTGCTTGCTTCCTCCCCCCTCCGCTCCCAGCACACCCACCAGCAGCGTGAGAGCCCCCGTGGGGCACGTGGGGGAAAGCTGTCACCACCTGGCCCGTTTCTACCAGGTGGGGAAAGCCGTGGTGAGCTCGGTGTAAACCTGGGCATGGCTCTTCCGGCCGGGCTGGGGACTGCAGCTTCCTTGGGGCAGGGGCTGGGAGTAGGCGGGTTACAAACGCCCACTCCGTACAGGACTGGCAGATCTAGACCCTACTGGCCAGGCACTCTAGGGATGGGGGCATGCCCACCCCTCCCCCACCCGGCAGCACCACCAGCTCAGTCCCTAGGGTCACGCAGGTGCCAAGCCAGGGGGCAGAGAAACCCCTTCCCCTGCCCAGCACCTGGCACAGGGGACAGACCCCACTTGGCCGGGGGGGCTGCTCCTGCCAGCTCGATGCCAGCGCCTGGCACAAGGGACAAACCCCGCCTGGCTCGGGGGGGGGGGGGGCAGCGTCTGGCACAAGGGACTGGCCCCCGGAGGCGGCACTGCAGCCGCGGGGCGCTCCCAGAGCCCCACCGGGCACTCCGCCCATTCGCCCGCGCGGGGAGCGGCCGGAGCCGGGACACCCCCCGGGGCCGGAGCCGCGAGGCGACCCCGGCTCCTTCCCTGACGCTGCGGGAAGAGAAAGACCCGGGACCAGCCCCGCCCGGGACTCCGCAAAGTTTCGGGGCCGGGCGGGGGTCGCGGCTCGGTGCGCCCGGACCCCGCAGCCCCTTCCCCCCCCGGGCGCGCCCTACCTTGTCTGCAGCGCGGCGAGCTCGGAGGCAGCGCGGGGCGAGCCCGGGGCGCCGCCCGCCCGAGCCCTGCCCCGCTGACATCACAGCCCCCCCTCCCCGCGAGCCCCGCACCGAGCCCCGCACCTTCCTGGTCCGGCCGGCGCGCTGGAGCGAAGCGGGGCGCCCGGCGGGCTCCGGGCGCGCACGGACCCTGCAGCTGCCGGTGCCGCAAGCAGGGCGGGGGCTGGCCCCGGAGCGAGCTTGCGACGCCCCCTCTCGGCGCCTCTGCAGAGCCCGGCCCGCAGCCTCTTCCACCAGCGAGCCCCGGGCTCCCCAGGGGGTGCGGGGGGGCCACATTTAAAGCGACAGCGGCTCACTGCGCCACTCTGCCCTGGCCGCAAACCCCGGGGAACCCCCTGCGCCCCCGGATCGGCCTGGCCTCCCCTGCCCGTCTCCAGGCCAGGGGTTAACTGGGGGCGCTGGCAAGCGACAGCAGGACTTTTCTGGGAGCTGCAGCCCAGGCCGGGGTGGGCAGGTGAGCCCAGGGAAGGCGGGGGCTGCCAGGCAGAGCCCTCCCCTGGCTAGCCATCGCCTTGGCCTTGAACTGCAGGGCTGGGATGAGGGGGGCTTAGAGGCCAAATCCGAGTGTGGTGTCAACTCTCAGGTCAGCGCTGCCCGTGGGCACGTTTGTGGGGCGGTGAGGCGGATGGTAGGACTGGACGGGGCCTCCAGGGGTCATCTGGTCCCCACCCCCTGCAGGTCCTAAGTGCCATCCCTGGCAGGTGTCTGTCCAACCTGCTCTTAAACCTCTCCAGTGATGGAGATGCCACCACCTCCCTGGGCAGTGTACGCAGGGGTGTAAACCAGGTGCACGTGTGTGGGTCTGGGTGTGTAGGTTTGTGCACACAGTCACTCTGTGTGTGCTCGCTCCTTCCCCGCCCCCCCGGGGTGCCTGGCGGCCTCACTTCTCCACAAGCTCGCCGTGAGTGCTGGGTCCGTGTGGGCACCGAGTCCTGTGCACAGCCCTGTGTGAGGCCTTCATCTCGCTGGGCATGAGGGGGGGGGCCAAGGGCATGTGTGCGTTGCGGGGGTGGAATTGGCCTGGATCACTGCATGCGAGTGCATGCGTGTCTGCTTCCTCCTCCCTCCGCAGCGATCCGTGGGTGTGCCAGAGCCTGCCTGGGCGACCCTGCACACATGGGCCTG
Source organism: Rafetus swinhoei (assembly GCA_019425775.1). Lineage (NCBI taxonomy): Eukaryota > Metazoa > Chordata > Testudines > Trionychidae > Rafetus > Rafetus swinhoei. The sequence goes on along the minus strand of JAFJHL010000157.1, from coordinate 6,660,739 downwards.
CCCAAGCCTGCGCTCTCTGGGATCGAGGCCAGGCTGCCAGGTGTGAGGGGGTGGCGCTGATCTAGAAACTCATAGACTCATAGACTTTAAGGTCAGAAGGGACCATTATGATCATCTAGTCTGACCCTCTGCACAAGGCAGGCCACAGAATCTCACCCACCCACTCCTGGAATAATCCTCTCTCCTATATCTCAGATATTGAAGTCCTCAAAGGGTTTAAAGACCCCAAGATGCAGAGAATCTTCCAGCCAGTGATCCGTGTCCCATGCCAGAGGAAGGCGAAAAACCTCCAGAGCCTCTGCCAATCTACCCTGGAGGAAAATTCCTTCCCGACCCCAAATATGGGCCACGGGCAGGAAACTCCACCCACTCACCTCTGAGCCATTTATCACCCCCTCCCACTGGCCTGCTCTGTGGTACCCATGTGCTGCGAACTCCTGTCCCCCTCCCCTCTCAACCCGCCTGGGCCCCAGCCAGCCTTTGGCCTCCCTGTGGAGGGGGCTGCTCACAGCCATTACTGTTGGTGGTTAAAGGGTCCCACCTAGGAACTGGACTGAGACCCAGCCAACTCACTACACACCAGCCACCAGAAAGCCCTCACAGTCTGCTCAGGTGAGTCGTGCTCTCCAGAGCAACTAGCTCAGGTGTACAGGACTTTGGCCCCTGGGCTACCAGTTCAAATCCAGTTCAGTGACATAAGATACTGGCACGGACGGACCCCCTCCCAGCCAGGCTTGGGGGAGAGGCCAGCACTGAATGCACCAGGGAGACTTGGCTTGGGTCTGTTGCTGTCTGCAGACAGAGGACCCCGGGCGGAAGTACCATCTGCCACGTCCCACAGTTGCCCCATGGCGAGGCACAAACGCTGCAGCTGGAATTTCCCCTTTTTGTCTAGCAGATGTTTTCTGTGCCGGCTGAGTGTGTGTGTGGGCGGGAGGTGCGAGTACTGCGGGGAGCCGTTTCCACCTCATGTCACCCTCCTAACCTCATTAGTTAATTAACCCAGGGCCTGTTCCTCGGCTTTGTTTGCAGAGGGGGACAGGGAGGCGGAGAGAGGAGAAAGGCCTTGCTGAAGGTTGAATGATGAATGGGTGGCAGTGCCCAGAGCAGATGCTGGGCAGTTCCTAGCCCCCTGCATGGAGACACGAGGCAATGCTGCCCTCCTCAGATTGCACTTTGTCTTCAATGCAGCAAACCAGCCAGGGGAAGGGGGGAGCGCTGGAGTCGTGTGCTCTGCTTCCCCCGCCCCGCCCCCCCCCGTTTAATACAGAGCCCAGGAAACCCTCTAGCAGCTCCACCAGGCCACTGACACTGGGAACAGAGCAAGCAGCCCCGCGCCCTCTCCCCTAGGACCATGCACATTGGCATTGCAGCGAGAGCTGCAGAAATTCCGGCCTGTCACTCAGCCGCAGCGGAGCCGGAAATAGGAACTGAGCAACAAAAGAGGCTGAAAAGTGATGCTGTTATCTCCCCTGGGGATCTAGAGCCGTTGCTGCATTGTGTGCACACCGTGCAGGGGCAGGATGTGCCCGCACCGAGCCCCGCCTTGCCCCTGGAAACTGCCCCCCCGACGTGGGGGGGGGGAGGAGGACGTGGCTCAGCGGAGCTGCACATGGTGCCGGACATAGTGCCTGGGCTTTGCAGGGAATGAATGGAGCGGTTGTGCGTGTGAGCATGTGTGTGCATGCATGTACCCGGGTGGAAGCGTGTCTGGTCAGGAGGAGGCTACTGAGGTGAAGGGAAGGCCACACTACTGAGCACGCGGCGAGGGGGGATTTTGCTCCTGGGATTCCCAGTGTGGAAGCCACCTGGAAAAGCCATTCCCACCAGGCAGCCTGTATGGGCTGCTGGGTGCATGGAGAGTATCCCCACCGTGCCCCTGGCAGGCTGAGCCGGCCCCTGGGTCAGTGGGAAGGCCCAGGATCCAAGAGCATGATGATGGCGCTCAGAGAGGCGGGGATCCCGCCAGCCTGGGGCTTAGGCGGTGGGTGGGTGGAATCTCACTCTGCGGCGGCCCTGGCTCTCTGATGGAAGCAGGCGCCGTTCCCGGCCCTGCATTCACTCACACGACTGGCTGCCAATAAGGCTGGAGAATCTAAATGCCAGCTGGGATGAATCACAGCCGCAGCGGTGACAAGGGCTGCCATGGGCAGACCCTGCTCCGGCTGATTAATTCTTCGAAGGCGGCTAGTTCGTCAGGCTTTCAAATGACAGCCGGGGCGCGGGAGGAGCCTATTGTGAAACTCCAAGGGACTGGAGGAGGGGACAAGTCAGATTGGGGGACCTGAAAGTAGGGGTGTCCAGGAGATTCCTGGCCATGCTGAGTAGTGGGTGAAGGCCTCTGTTTGGAGAAGACGGGGGTGGGGACATACTAAGAATGGGGCATATGGGGGTGTGAACCATATGAATGGCCATTTTGGGTTAGCCCAGTGCATCCCCCCCACCAGCATCCCATGTGCAGGGCCCAGGGCAATCACCATCCACTGGTCCCTCCCCCATCCCTTCACCCAAGACCCCGCCTGCTTCACCCGCACCTTGTTCCTACCCCCTAGCTAGCCGATCTCCTCTGAACAATATGAGCTGGGGGATTACCAGGAGCCTGGCATGGGGCGGGGGGCAGCAGAAGTCAGCTCCTCTCCTGCACTCACCGCAGTGGCAGGAGTCGGAGCAACTCAGCAGCCTGCTCTGCCCTGCCCCGCCATGCTGCCTTCTCCCAGCCCATTATGCTCGCTTCTCCATGGCAGTGCGAAGCAGAATGCCCTGGGGCTGGAGCGCTTTGCTTCCTGCTGCCCTGTTGAAGCTGAGCTCTGGCTGACAGTTGCTGATATCCCGTGCTTCAGAGGGAGTGAACAGAACCAAGCAACTATCAAGTGATCCTTCCTCTGTCATCCAGTCCCAGCTTCTGTCAGCTGGAGGCTTAGGGACACCCACGGAGTGGCTCAGCAGCACTGACCATCATGGCTCCGTGAACTGGTCTAGTCCTTTTTTGAAGCCCGTTATAGTTTTGGCCTCACCACGTGCTGTGGCAAGGAGTTCCACAGGTTAACTGTTTGTTTGAATAAAGAAATACTTCCTTTTGCTCATTTTAAACCTGCTGCCTATTAATTCCATTGGGTGATGCTGGTTCTTGTGTTACAAGAAGGGGTAAATAACATTCCCCTATTCCCTTTTTCCACACCAGTCATGATTTTATAGACCTGTCATGTCCCTCCCCAATTATTTCTTTTCTTAGCTGAACAGTCATGGTCTTTTTAATCTCTCCTCAGATGGCAGCTGTTCCATCCCCCTAATCATTTTTGTTGCCCTTCTATGTACTTTTTCCAGTTCTTCTAATATTTCCGAGATGGGGCAACCAGAATTGCATGCAATATTAATGGTGTGCGTGTAGCAGGGATTTATATAGAGGCATTATGCTATTTCCTGTCTTATTATGTGTCCCTTTTCTAACTGTTCCCAACATTCTGTTTGCTTTTTTGGCTGCTGCTGCACCCTGAGTGGATGTTTTCAGAGAAACTAGCCATTAAGACTCCAAGATCTCTGTCTTGAGTGGTAACAGCTAATGTAGAACCCATTACTTTATATGCATCGCTGAGATTACGTTTTCCAGTGTGCATTACTTTACATTGATCAGGGTTGAGTTTAATCTGCCGTCCTGGTGCCCAGTCATCCAGTTCTGTGAGGCCTCTCTGGAGCGCTTCACAGTCTGCTTTGCACTTAACTCTCTTGCTCAATGTTGTATCATTTGCAGACTTCGCCACCTCACTCTTTACTTCTTTTTTCCAGACCATGCATGAACATGTCTAAGAGCACTGGCCCCAGAACTGATCCTGGGGAGACCCCACCAGTGTTCCCTCTAATTTTTTCCATCCATGGGTGGAATGAATGTTGTTTTGCACTGAGGCATGTGCGGATGTGCACCACCAGTAGGAACACACACTGCCGGCCGTGGGCACTCTGCTAATCAGCTGGGCGGTACCTGAATCTCTCCTGGGTGGCTACCCAAGTGCTCAGCTTACAGGGAACACTGGATCCTGCTACCTAGCTCTCTTCACTGTGAAAACTGACCATTTATTCCTACCCTTTGTTTTCTAACTTTTAACCTGTTCCTGACCGGTGAGGGCACCTTCCTTCTTGTCCCATTACTCCATACGTGGCTGAAGAGTGTCTGAAAGCCCAGGATCACTAGTTCCACTGGTTCACATTTGTGGAACGCTTCAGAGAATTCTAACAGATTAGTGAGGCATGACTTCCCTTGACAAAAGCTGTGCTGACTCTTCCCCAGCAAGTGATATTCATTTGCGTGTCTGATCACTGCCCACAAACAATGCATGCCCCCGCTGTGCACCCTAATGCAGGTCAAATCAGGGGGATGGGACAGAGCCTTCCCAGCATGCTTTGCAGGCCGACAGCCTTCCCATGCTCAGACAGGCAGCCCCATCAGGTTGATGAGCAATGACCACAGCTGGCAGGAGCCAGCTTCGAGCCCCAGAGACTGCAAATGGAGCAGCGCCGTTTGCGCCTGGGACAGCTCAGCCGTGTTGGGCCCAAGGCGGCAGAGGGAAGAGAGCGGGTGTGGGGAAGGCAGAGCAATCAGGTTCTGGAGGAGCAAGTATGTTCCTGCCCCAGAATGAGTCACAGGTGGGGCCCTGCCCACACGCAACACCCACTTCCCTGTCAGCCCCGGTGCCGCTGCCCACGTCTGAGTGTGAGCGAGAAACCGCCAGAGAACAAAGAGAAAGGAGGAGGGGGGCTTGCTCGAAAACAACCGCGCCGTATCTCTGCAGAGCTGACGCCACAGCAGACAAGCAGAGCTAGAACCCAGGAGCCCTGACTTTCTGCCCCACGGTGCTCTAACCACTAGCCTGCACTCCCTCCCAAAGCTGGGGCTTGAACCCAAGAGTCCAGATGTTAGGCCCGGCTCAGGCCACTACACAACACTCCCTCACCCAGAACTCCCAACTCCCAGGTATCTACACTCCCCACTAGACAACACTCTCTTCTAAGCGAGGCTCAGCACCCCAGAGTCCTGATTCCCAGCCTTCTCCTCCAACCACGGAAATTACCAAACAAGACTAGTGTGGAAGCAATGTGGGAGAGCGGCAAGGTATTTGTCTCGCTTTGTCACTCATTGGAAAACACACCCAAAAGAGGGAGCAGAGCTGCTGGTTTCCCAAGGGTCTCTGGCGACGGCGACCCGCTGCAGCAATCGGACTTTGCTAACTGGAGCCCTGCAAGTGCCAGCCTTGGAGCTCATCGATGCTGCCTGATGGCGTGTGGTAACTTGCAGGCACCATCTGCCGCGGATATTGGCTTCATCGAGGTCTGTCTCCCCCGCACCTGCGCGATGGAGGAGGGGGGAACGTGGCAGACTGGAGGAACGGAGCGAGAAGCAGGGAGGGGTCTGTGTGTTAGAACGCAGGGCCCCAGGGAGCAGCGCTAGGGAAATATGTGGACACGGACAGGCTGGTCAGACACGGAGATGCCCTGAGGCTGCTCTGATTTACGCTCCAATTCCTGTGGCTCCCTCTAGCCCTTGCGGAGCAGCCACAGTGCAGTGGGCTCTGCTCACACCCCGCTCTGCTCCTCTAAGGCCCCCGTCAGGCTGCCAGAGCCTGAGGATAAGTGGGAATCCGGCCTGCTCCTCTGTGGCAGGCTGCTTTTCGACTGGCTCAAGCCCACCTTGCAAGTGTCCGAGTGGACCACATGGTCGAGCCCTCCAGCTGTTGTGCAAACCCCTCGCCCCCATGCAAAGTCACGTTGGTTTGCACTGGCGTTAGTGATGAGGGAGTCGGAGCCTGGCGTGGTTCTGCAGGGGCCAAGTGCAGCTGTGTCCAAGCCATGGGTTGGGACTGACGAGGTGGGATGTACGTGGGGGGGCACTCCAGATAGGATTCCCTGTAAGCTGAGCGCTTGAGCGGCCGCCCAGGAGAGATTCACCTGCTGCCCAGCTGATTAGCAGAGTACCCACAGCTTCCCACAGCTGGCAGCATGTCTTTCCGTTTGGTGGTGCACATCTGTGTCTGCCTTGGTGCACATAACAAAATTAATTCCTCACATGGGTGGGCAAAAATTAGAGGGAACATTGGCTCCAGCCTGTCCCTGCCCTCTTTCCTGCACCCAGTGGAGCCAAAGCCCCTTGCCCAGGGGGGAACGATCAAGCAGAGGCTGCGCTGTCCCTATAGGGAGCTCTTCCCAGCGTTCACAGTGACACCTACTGGGTACTTGCTCCAGGGTTGCGGCGAGGGAGCAGCACAAGGCAGGCGGAGGGACTTTCTCCGGGATATTTGCTGTCTTCTGGGCTCCAGCGGGGTCTGTGCATGCAGCCGCTCCAGGCAGCGTAAGGCAGACATTGATCAGCAGCGCTGCTTCCTCCCGCGCAACGAGGCGTGTGCATATCTCTCGCTGGCATCAGAACTCAGCCCTGCTGGCAGGGGTTCCCTGCCTGCCGGCCACTTGACTGGTAAACCTCAAGTCTCTGCCGATAAGGATCACCCACAGAGGCTGCTCTGCGCATGCCCCGGGGAATGGAGTGTGGTGATTGAGTGCCGGGGCTGGCAGCAGTGCCCTTGTGCCAGGAGACCCTCTGGGCTGAGATGCTGGCTGCCACCCCGGGGGAGTCCAGCCTTCTGGTTAGAAAGATGTAATCTTCCCTTGCTGCAGCCTCAGCCCCTTCCCTCTTGACCTCCCTCTGGGGGGAGAACAATTGATCCGTGTCCTTATCACAGCCCTGAACATACCACAGCCAGGTTCCCCCTCGGTCACCTTCCCGCAAAACTCAGCGGCTTGGAAATCGGCCGGCATCCCTGGGGATGGGAATCACCGTGGGCCTACAACATACAGGCTCCTCTTCGTGAGGCTTTCTGGATTGCTCGTCAATGCCAGGTAGCTTCCCTGAAGAGAGCTGGCTCCAAAGCAGGCAGCTCAGCTTAGAAGGACTAGGCAGAGCAGAAGGCTAGTGGGTAGAGCTGGGGGAGCCCAGGGCTGGGAAAGCAGGAGGGCTGTGGGTTGGGATTGAGGAGCATGGGCATAGTTGCAGGAAGTTCCCTGTACCCAGAGGCCAGCCCTGCTGTCTATGACCCCCTGGCTTTCGGGGTTCCGCTGGTCCCACTGGCTTCACCGCTCCCTGGGATCCTGCCACCTGCTGGTCTCACAGGCTCTGCTGGATCCTCAGGGTCCTGTCACACACTGCCCCTGCCCCAGCAGGCTCCGCAGCCCGCTGGCCTTGCTGGCCCCATTGTCTAGGCCAGTGGCCCTGAAGTCTCTGCTGCCACCTGGGATCCCACTGCATGCCCGGGTCTCAGCTCAGTGGCTGCCCCCAACTGCGGCCCCAGCCTGGGATGGCAAACAGCTAGCGTTACCAACTCTCCTGGAACGGATGGACTGGACTTCATTGCTGTGAGTATGGCCCGGTAATCCAAACCGGGAGAGTTGGCAACCGTTGGAGGGGCACAAATGGGTGTAAGGGGGGGTAACTCAGCACCCCCACTCCAAAAATTGTTCCAGAACCACTAAGCACCAGCAGAGCTGTGTGCTGGCAGCTGAGGGGAAGGGAGGGAAGCCCCCTGTCCCTCTATCCCTCATCGTCCACCCTGCTACCAACTCCTGTTAGAGGAGCTTAAGGGGGATAGGATAGAGGTCTATACAATCATGACTGGTGTGGAGAAAATGAATAAGGAAAATTATTATGTGTTCCCATAACATAGATACTAGGGGGTCACCATATGAAATTAATAGGTAGCAGGTTTAAAACAAAAAAAAGCACGCAGCGCACAGTCAACCTGTGGAACTCCTTGCCAGAGGATATTGTGAAGGCCAGGACTTTACCAGGGTTCAAAAAAGAACTAGATCAGTGGTTCCCAACCTGGGGTGGTACTGTAGGGGGTCCATGGAAAGTTTAGGAAAGGAAAAGAAAAGTAAGGATCGGGCCCACTGAGGGCCAGGGACTTTCCACCGGGCGATTCTCGCCTGCGGCTTGCCATTTGCGACTGGCTGCGCGCATGCTGCCTCCCATCCTCGGGATGGGCTCTTGATAGCCCAGGAGGCACCATCTGTCTTCCCGCCACCAGCTGCACTGCCATTTATGCTCCATCCCTCTCCCTCCTCCCTGTCCCACAGTGGGCCTGATCCTTACTTTTCTTTTCCTTTTCTTTTTTTTCTCCCCCAGGGCTCCAAGCACGGCCAAGGGCAGAGTGCTGGGACAGGAGATGCCTTTGGCCATAAGAACCCCCTCACTGTATCCTGTCTGGATGGGCAGGGATGGAGGAGACGGGAGCTGAGGAAGCAGCGCAGGCCAAGGGACATGCTGGCCACTGCTTCCTGCCGGTCCCCTTGCGGGGGGAAGGTCTGTAAAATTTTAACAGATTGAAAAGGGGTCCACATGCTCGACAGGGTTGGGAACCACTGAACTAGATAAGATCATGGAGGATGGGTCCATCAATAGCTATTAGCCAGGATGGATAGGGATGGTGTCCCTGGCCTCTGTTTGTCAGAAGCTGGGAATGGGTGACAGAGGAGTGATCACGTGATGATTCCCTGTTCTGCTCACGCCCTCTGGGGCACCTGGCATTGGCCACTGTTGGACGACAGGACACTGGGGTAGATGGACCTTTGGTCTGACCCAGTCTGACTTGTTCTTATGTTCTGTCTGTCTCCACAGAGTTTGAACATAAAGATTTGCAAAGGCCTGGAGCTGTGCTGCCCACACGCAGGAACAGCAGAAAGGCACCAGATGGCAAGGCAGAGGTTTCTAGTAGCTACAGCAGGAGAGTCAGGTACTTGGCTTCAGTTCCCTGGGGAAGAAATCTCCACGCCCTCTGCCTCAGTTTCTCCAGGGGTAAAACGAGGGTGACGAAGCGCCACCCTGACCAAGGTTCCAAGGAGCAGCCACTCTGGAAAGGCCAGCTCCTTGGGTTGCAGGTGCCATAGAAACACACACATCGCAGTTCTCTGGCCAACATCCACTCACTTTCCCTTGCTCCTGCTGCTGTAAGTTCCCCTGGTGCTGGATTGCCTCCCCTTGGGAAGCTTCCACGCAGCTCAGCACTCAGGGAAAACAGTGTTAAGTCCCCCCCAGGGTTTAGCTCAGTGTTTCTCAAACTTTTTTTATAAAGTACCCCTTTAAAAAAAAGTACCCCCTTTAAAAAAAAAAATTAGAAGTACCCCTAGTACCTACAGTTTTCAGACACACACAATTTTTTTCTAGCATTGCAACACATTTGTTTAAACAACTTAATCCTAGCCGGGCAGGCGATGAAATTTTTGGGTGTAAAAAGTACAAAAATAATAAAGTGCTGTAAAACTTACAACAAAAATTCCGTTTTCTCCAAATTTCAGTTGTGTTGAAGTACCCCCCAGACTTCTCTTGAGTACCCCTAAGGGTACTGGAACCACTGGTTGAGAAACACTGGTTTAGCTAACATAGCAATAGCAGTGTTAAGGCCCCACCTTCACCTAAAAGTCTTGTTAAGTATTGTAGCATACAAAGAGAGAGTGGAAGGGTGGAGCCTAGCCCACAGCCCCGCCCACAAAGTCTCTATAAAGTCCAGTCAGTTGCTCTCATTTTGCCTCAATATGGCTGCTGCTGGAGATCCTAATGCAACAGGTGAGGGTAGTGAGTTCCCTATAGCATGAGAATCCCATTGTTCTGGGAGGTGCTTCTCTGTTTAGCTGGTGGTGGGGTGCAAAGGGGGTGGTTGGGTCCATAGGTTGGTTGTATCTGGCCCTATGTGTGGGGAAAGGCTGGCCAGATGGCATTGCTGTTTAGAGAGTCTATTTTTAAGATGCTGTAATTCTAGTCCAGTAGCAGCTTTGTGGCTTTAAATGCATAGTGTGCCTGGGGTTTTGCCTAAATAAGTTACGGGTGCTCCCTGCCTGAGTAGTGGCTCTAATTCAGTGTAACTAAGTTACCCCATGCTCTGCTAATTGGATTGATCACTGTAAGTTAATGAAACTAATCTTTTCAAATAAGATTATTTGCTGATGTGGAAATAATTATCTACTGACCTGGAGACTGTGAGTCAAATCAGAGACTTTATTGTGACTCAAGGGGAAATTGTCCTTTTTCCTGCTGTATGGCCTTGCTTGCTAGTAGTTCCTAGCCAGCCCCCATGCCTTGTTAATGGTTGCAGGGAGGAAACACCATAGCTGAGACGGGTGAGCGGCTCTTCCTGGTCACTAATTTAAAAAACAAAACAAGGCTAACCACAGAATTTCTTGGGACGTAAGCTTCGCCCCTAGTGTTAATCAGAAGGTGGAATATCCCACGAGGTGTCAGCTCGGCCCATCTGCTCACTTTTCTGGAGAGACAGGCTGGTCTGATGGTTAAGGTGCTGTCTAGGACTTGGGGAAACCCAGGGTAAGTCCCTCCTGTGCCTTAGGGCAAGGTGAACGCTGCCTGGCTGCAAGCTGCCAGGCCACGTAGCGCAGCCAGCCATAACAGGCCGCCTTGGGACCCACAAACTCTTTGGCTGGGCTTGTTCCTGTGCCCCAGGAGTATGGTGGTCGCCTCCCTGTGCCAGTTCTCCCCCTACACAATGGGGCTATTGGCACTTCCCAGAAGGGGTGTATGTGTGTGTGTGGGGGGGTTCTTACTAGCAGATGGTGGGGGGGGGGGGGGGCTGTGTATGTGCCTAAGATGGGCAGCTCCGTGGGAGTGGAAATGCAGATGGCCCCCGCCTAACGTGGTGAGGCTGCAGCTGTGCTGGGATCACCCACTGGAACAGCTTGTGTGTGGCTGCCTTGGCCTCCCTCCCCATCGCCTGTGAGGCTGCCACTTGTCAGAGCTGGGGGCTGGCTGCTGGTGCGGGGGAGGCGCGTGGACGCAGGATTTCCACCCCCCAGTCTCCAGCCATCCCTGCCCGAGGCCCAGTGGGTCACCTAGTGCAGAGCAAAGGCTGTTGCGCCCCCCCCCCCCCATGGTGCGGCGCTGGAGAGCTGGGGGGGGCTAAGGCAGCCAGGAGACCCCCCCTTGTCCCCTGCCTGTGGCCCCCCTGGGTTTGAACCCATGACCCCTCCCCCACAGATGCCCCCCGAGGAGGCCTGTGACACTGTGTTGGGGGGGTTGCTTAGCCTAAGCTCCAAAGGACTCTGGGAAATTCTCTCCCCCGCGAATCCTGTGGCTGTCTCTTTAAAAACAAGATGGCCGCCGAGCCCGCTCTTCTCCCCCCCTCCCGGACTCGCCACTTCCGGGGGCGGGGCAGAACGGCCGGAAGTGGGTCGCTTTGCCAAGATGGCGACTCCCTATGTGACGGACGAGACCGGTGAGTGCGGAAGCCGCTTCCGGGAGGGGGGAGCCCCCCCCCCCGCCCGGCCCATAGACCCCCGCCCGCGCTTCACCCCTAGCATGGTCCCTCCCCATGGGCTGTGCCCCCAGCATGGCCCCTCCCCTAGGGCTGTACCTCCATCCTGCCCCCGCTCTGGTCCTTCCCCATGGGCTGTGCCCCCATCCTGCCCTCGACATGGCCCCTCCCATGCGCTGTATCCCCTGATGCTGCCCCCTTGGCTCCCTTCCCCTCTGTGCCTTGGTGTTGTGCAGCTCCCCACTTTGCTCCCCGCCCCCCCAACCAGTCACCTGACCTCACTGTGGACCCCGCGGCTGCTGTGTAAGGGCTGTATCCTCCCTGCCCCTCTTTGGGCCCTGCCCTGCCCGGGGAGCCCTTTGCTGACCTGGGGGGGACTGGCTGGTGTAGTGGCAATGGAACCAGCCCTGGGTGCGGTGGACCTCAGTTTCCCTGCGGTAGGACATATCACCAGCAAACTGTCTGGAAGCTGCCAGAGAGATATGGCAGCTGGGATGATGCATCGTTTATTGGCCTAGCTTCTGTTGCTGGAGGGGGAGCGGGGAGAGATGCCACCCAAAGCGCCTTGTCAGGTCACTGTTGGGTTCTTAGTTCACAGCCTGTGAGTGAATATTGACATCGCTTTTTCCCTTCCCCTCTTTAAAATATGCAGTCACAAAGATGCTTGTAACATTTCAGGGAAGTACATTGCCTCCACGCAACGCCCTGATGGGACCTGGCGGAAGCAGAGGAAGGTGAAGGAGGGATACGTGCCCCAGGAAGAAGTGCCAGTGTAAGTCAAATTCTGGTCCTTCTTGCTGAACCTCCAGAGAGCAGGGGAGGGCCATCATGGCTGGGCTGTTACGCAGTTCAACTCCTCCCATCTGCAAGCCTTGACAGCTCCCAACCAGCACAGGGTGCCTCAGCCCGTTCCACAGACAGGTAGCCTGCTTCCTCAGAGGTGGGCGAGGCAAGAAAGCTGCACTGGTTTCATTTAAGGTGCGACTTTTCAGCTGGTGGGAACTGCTGTATGCGCAGCTCCTTTGGATTCAGAGCGGTGTCTCTTAGTTTAGGTTCAACCTGTTCTTACAGCCGTGAGCTCACTTGAAGTAAGCCACTCAGAGAACTGTCCCCATGGGTTTGCACTGGTGTAGGTTAAAATGTGGCAACTTGTGTATGTAGGCCTGAGACCCCTCCCTCCTTCTGCTGGCTTCCCTTTCGGGTAAGAGCATCTCTTGTGATCACAATCCTCTCCCGTTCCACCTCTTAGCTGGATGCAGCATAACGAGCCAGGCAGACATATGTTTGGGGCCTGCTCTCTGATTGGGGTCGCTTTCCCCAGAGGATCCAAGAGGCCTTGTGGCCAGGTTAGAAACATGATCTTTTTAAAAAAAAAAAAATACAGCTTGGTGCTCTCCAGATCAGACTAGGCGATCCCAAGGATGTTGTCTTGCTGCAAAGTTACGAATCCTTTGCATCCGCTGGTGCAAGCCAGGCGTTCCCATCAATTCTTGGAGTGCTGATTCCAGCTCTTCTCCCATGGCAGAGCATGTTCAGCTTGCTCCCAGGGCATTTGGCATGACTGCAGAAATCCCATGTTCACAGGTCGTTAGTGAGCGTGAGGTGGGGGGGGGGGTTAGACTCCACATCAGGATGGGCAAAAGGCCCTTTGCAGGCTGGATCCGGCTCGCCAAGCAGGTTAATCCAGCCCACAGAGGTCCTGCCATTCCCTTGACCCCAGGCCAATCAGGGCCTAGGGAAAGGGGAGCGCTTGGTGCTTAGTCAGTCCTGGTGGTTGACTCTAAGCACTGCGTGGCAGACAGTAGGGAGCAAGAGACACCCCCCCCCCCCCCATCCCAGGCCAATCAAGACCTGGGGGGGGAGGGGGGAGCATGAAAGTGTCCTAGCCCTGCCCCTTCTGAGGCTCCGCTCCTTCTGGGGTACCTCAATTTCTGAAGTGGCTCCTGGTCAAAAATTATTGCCCACTCCTACTCCACATGGTGGATCTATGCCAGCCCTGATGGGGGCTCATTGCCAGAGCTGGGACGTGGCTCCCTCTCCTAGCTTTTACTAGAGCCTTGCATGGTTACAAAATTGGTGTCCGTATCTGCAGAAGCAAGTTGCTGATATCTGCATCCACATCTGTGGGTATAAAGTAGGTATCGGCAGATATGCAGGGTTCTAGATACCAAATATGTGTTCACCTGCATGTGAATTAGCTGGGGGTGTCCACAGTCACATCTGCGGGTGTGGATATCAGCAGGTCTGCAGCTATAAACGATCGCTAATAGACTTGTCAACTTCCTAGGCTGCCTTACTGGGCCACAAAGTTGTGGGAATGTGGCTGTTGGTGTACAGGTAGTAGGTTCTACTCCCCTTGGGGAGCACTAAAGATGGCCTCCCTGCGCCCATCTCTCAAGGCCTTAACCTGCCTCAGAGGGCGCCCGGAATCTTTCTAAGAGGTTTTCAGCGAAGTAGTGCCGAGTGCTGCACATAGGGCCAGCTTCCCTGCATGCAGTTCTTACACACCAGATGTCCTCCCTCACTGGCCCAGCGTGAGTCATCCTGTTGGGCCACATCTGTCAGGAAATGATCATGTCCCATGATCCCAAATCAAGCCCCTCGCACCTCAGCGCCCCTTCGGCTGTAATGATTTATAACCATGTGTATGTACTGTTGGGTTACATCGTGAGATCTGAGTCTTTTTCCAGGTGCCTGACCAACTTTGACCCCCTCTTATACACTACGATGTAACCTGGCGGTATGTATTAACTCCCCTTATAAATCATTCTGGTGGGGTGGCTTCGGCAGGGCTCTGAATGCGTCCTAGCTGCGAGGATTACCTCTACCAGCATTTTGCTAGTCTCAGGCATAGCGCTTAGGTACTTGCAAACTCCCAGGGTTTTGCCAAAAGACTGTAATGTTCTAAGTGCATCTGGTACATGGAGGCTCGCTCCTCTGGTCTGGGCATCTCCTCCTGCCCTGAGGGTGGGGGTGTCAAATGCTGGGGATTCCTTTGCCCTTTAGAGTTGTCACTCAGTGATGCTGCTGTCCTGAGGGGAGGTGCTGTACACTTGGGGCTCAAGGGGGGCTGTGATTGGGATCAGTGGGCTGGGTGTGCAGCAGCGCTCTGGGTGTCTCCCAAGTGCTGCTGCAGTGGGCTTAGGGCATTCGACCTGAGGGCTGTGGCTGTGTGCAAGTTGGTTCCTGTGGGCTGCGTGTGAGAGGGAGAGGAAAGTCCTGATGGGTTTTGTTCTGCGCAGGTACGAGAATAAGTATGTGAAGTTTTTCAAAAGCAAACCAGACCTGCCCCCCGGTCTGAGCCCAGAGGCCAACATGCAGCCAGGCAAGCAGGCCGCCAAGGCGGAGAGCGGTGAAACAGGACTGTCCAAGACAACCAAGAGGAACTTGAAACGTAAGGAGAAGAGGAAGCAGCAGCAGGAGAAAGGAGAGAGGGAGACGGACGAACTGATCCAGTCACTGGAGAAGGCCACCCTCTCGGGGGGCAGCAGCCGGGAAGGGGGCCCCCCAGGGGATGGTAAGTCAGCCACACAGCAGCCCTGTGGGGGGAAGACCCTGGGGGATGGGGACTCCTCAGCCTCGGAGAAAACAAAGAAGATGAAAAACCTGAAGAAGAAGCTGCGGCAGGTGGAGGAACTGCAGCAGCGGCTTGACTCTGGGGAAATAAAGCAGCCGACAAAGGAGCAACTGGAGAAGCTGGCGCGGCGGAAAGCATTGGAGGAGGAGCTGGAGGATCTGGAACTGGATTTGTGAGGGGGGGGCTGGGAGGGGACTCTGACCCAGACGTGGTGTGCACAGGGTGAATGAATTCTGCCACCTATGGCCACCAAGCCCCAGCTTCCTCCTTCGTCCCTGCTGGGTTTTGTCGACTGCTGCCGGATTTTTAAGAACAATTTTCCCAGCTCTCGATGTGTTAGACATATGCTGACTTTTCACATACCTCTCTCCTTTTTTATTATTTTATTGGGGGGAGGGAGGCTGGGGGTGTCATGGGGAGTGGTGGGCAGGGAGAGCATCCCACGGTGGCAGGGTGGGAGCATGTGCGTTTCCCGAGCCCCATAGGATTCTCAGATCCAGTGTTCTGTGTTCCAGCCACTCCTCCTTTGATTTTTAAAAATGACGCAATAATAAAATTGCAGTAGTGACCTCAGCGTCTGGGACTTTTTTCCTTCTTTGAGCCATGCTGCCTTCCAGCCCCTTCCAGAGTCGCTGGCTTCCCTAGAGAGTCTGTGCTCTGCGTGCTGCAGGGAAGGCAGAAAAAGCTGAGGCGTGACCCTCTGAGGAGAACACTCAGTCTCTGCCTTGCAGCCCCATGCTTGGTGAAAACCTCCCCCAGAATGCACGGCACTTCGCTCTGTCTCGTGAGCTGCTGAGCAGCTCACTAGTCAATGGTTCTGGCCTTTAACCTGTCCTCACTGGCTTTGAGATCGTATCCGTTACAATGACCCTCCAGTGATTTTCAGGCTCTCTGCAAATTCGGGAAGGGGCTGCTCCATCGGTCCCCATGTTCCAAGTTTTTTCCTTTACAAATATCACATCTAGAGCCTCCGATAACTGAAAGGACAGTCAGGGTGGGGAAGGGGGCTGGCTGTGCACTTGGCTAGCCCAGGAAGGGGAGGACAGTACCTCGTGTGGAGGGTATGTTGGTGTAAGAGTAACTGGCTTGAACCCTCTGTAAAGAGGGGACCTGTTCTGCCTGACACTGGCCAGCAGGTGGCTCTGTAGAGACAGTGAAGGCCCTGGAGTACTGGGCAGTGTTGCCTTAGACACGTAGGGATCGGTTAAAAATGAGACTCTTGGTACCCGTTCTGGTGAGGCCTGTTCCCCTGCATTGTGGGCTCAGGTTGCCCTCGGGAGCAGAATCTGCTAATGCTTAGCCAAGTTCTAAGCCGTGAAAACAGGGTCTTACCACGGAAAAGTTTGGATAATCTTAATAGGTGGTACTATTGGCTCAGGCGCAGTGGCTGGCTGCTGTCGGACAAGGGAGACTTGCTTGGATGTGAGTCCAGGACTGAGATCCCGCCGCGTGTTTGGCATTCTCTAACTGTCTTGAGTGCATGGATGCTCCTGGGGGCAGGGATTCTTCTGTGTTCATGCAGCATCCAGCATGCTGGGCCCCAGATCTCCTCTGGCTGCTATTAGTATGTAAATAATACAGGGCTCTGCCCATGGCTGCCCCCTACTGGCCAGCCCCTGCAGGCTGGTTCTGAGGTGACATTGCTCAGTCCCCTCAGCAGGGCCAGGCCTAGGGATGTAAATGGTTAACCAGTTAACACACAAGCCTCATCCTTAATGGCCACAGCTGTCCAGCTGTTTGAGAGCAAGGCAAAGTGCAGCAGGAGCCAGGGGCCAAGTTCTGGAGAGCCCCGGCAAAGGGATGGAGGCTTCACTGCCGCAGAACCCAGCAAAGCCACTGACAATCCCAAGAGTTTTGTTTAAACCCTTTTGCACTCCCTCCTCCGCACCCCCAGTGTTCCTTAATGGGTCAGGGTTACTGCTTCCAGTTAACTGGTAGGGGCTGGAGCAAGTCCCTGCCCACCCTAGACACGGGTCTGCTCCAGCCCTGCTGGGCCCACCGCAGAAAGGGGCTGCTGTGGCTGGCCGGATCTGCCCTGTGCATGGCAGGCCCAGTTTGGTATATTAAATTTCGATTCATCAGCTAATGGAGTAGTCGATGGAATTTCCATCAACTAGCCAATAACGGGGAGGTGGGGCATTCGCTATCCTGGCTGCGCCTCAGCCTTTTAAATGTAGTAAGGGCCACAGAGATAGCCTTTACTACATTTAAAAGGCTGAAGGCTATCTCTGTGGCCCTTACTACATTTAAAAGGCAGAAGAGCAGCGGGGAACACGGGGCAAGCGTGTTCTGACTGCTGTGCTTCAGCCCACGGGGCTCTTGCTATGTTTCAAAAGCAGAAGCGCAGCAGTCGGAACCCGGCGTGAGCAGGGACTGCTTCAGTGTCCTCGTTCGTGCCGTTTCCCCGCTGTGCTTCTGCCCCCCACCCTCTGGTCCTCTGTGGAGATGGTGCTGGGAGAACTGGCTTTTAAGCCAGCTTCCCCCTCCTCCCCCCCCGATAGAGAGGGTGGGGGATGACTAATGTTGTCACTGCCTCAGGTTACACGCTGTCCGGCCCAGCTCCATTGCCTCAGATTACATGTTGGCTCCCCGGGAGTGGGGGCTGGCAGTCCCTATTGGCCGTGTTCGCAGAGAGGCTTGGCTGTGGGCTCTGTATTAGGGATGTTAAATATCGGTTAACTGAATAGTCGAGCAACCTCATGAATTCTTATTGGTTAGTCGACTTTTCTATAGTCCCTGGGGGTGGGATCAGCAGCCAGTGCACTCCAGCCTCACTCCCGAGAAGACCCCTGCCACTCTGCACTGGTGCCTGAGTCTCAGAGGCTATGTCTAGACTACAGGCTTCTTTCAGAAGAAGCTTTTTACGGAAGAGAGCGTCCATACTGCAAAAGTGCATCAAAAAAGCAATCTGCTTTTTCGAAAGTGTGTCCAGACTAAATGGATGTGCTTGCATGTTATCTGTGATTACTGTAGATGGCGTGGCCGCCGGGGCACCTGTGCTTTTTTCCTCTTTCCTCCTCTTCCAAAAGAACTCCCTCCTCCCTGTCCTCACACGCCTTTCTGCGAGAGAGTTCTTTGCAAAAAGGCTTCTTCCTTGTAGAATGAGGATTACCAATGCCGGAAAAACCCCTCTGTTCCTTTGCAATTGTGTTCTTCCACAAGAAAATCAGTGTGGAGTTCAAGTTTTGTTGGAAAAAGACTGTTTTTCTGACAAAACTCGGTAGTGTAGACATACCCAGAGCCAGCAGTGCAGGGTGCCACCTGGGAGCTGGTTGGTGAGGGGAGCTAGTTTAAAAACTGATAGAGGCAGTGGTACGGGGTGGCAGCAGCCCATGTAGGGTGGGTGTGAGCTCCTGGCCCTGGTGCAATCTGGAATGGAGCTGGGCTGCCTGCCTGGGTCCTAATATGCTTTAAATGCAGGGCTGCAGCAGGGGTAGGTCCTGGACCCCTCGCAAACCAGGACTGAGCCGTGCTGCTGGCCAGCCTGCTAAAAAAATGTACTGGCACGCGTGCATGTGTTTGGAGGGGCAGAAATGCATGTTTATTGGTTAATCGGTTAACTGACTACTTTTACATCCCTACTCTGTATACAAGCTTTGTACTGCAGAGGTTTTTAGTGGTTACACAGTTACATTTTTTTAAACCTACTTTTTACATCCTGAGCCAGGTCCTGGGTTCACTTCTGCACCACAGGTCCTTGGGCCAGCTTGATTCCAGAGCAACTTTGTGGACCCACTGGAATTGGGTCACCATCTCCCCTCTGTCTGCTCCTGAGGCCAGAGCAGCAGCTTGTTGCAATGCCCAGCTGCATCAATGCATGAGCCCGTGCCAGAGGCTCCAGCCCCATGAATGAGCTGTAAGTGGCCTTAGAGCAGGCTCAACACCAGTGTCTGAAGAGGGCGAGTGGGTGTAGGTTGCCCAGTGGGGGAATTGGGGTCCTAGTGGCAACTCTGCCCCGGGACACATGGGGCAGGTGATCTGATTCTCAGTTTACCCTGCCGTGAGGCTCCGAGCAGGCTCCATCTCACCCTGTCTCTTCGAGCAGAACCCTGCAGGTGTCGATGTGGGATTATCTGCCCCTTTACTCTCCGCTCCTGTGGCTGGGAAAGGGTCGTGAGTTATGCAGACCAGATGGTCTCCTGCCAGTACCGCCCATGGTGCCATCCTGCCCTGATGTGCCTGGGAGTGGGAGGGGGGTTGCTGGAGCAGCAGCCCCCAGTGTTTCATGGTAACAATACGTCATTGCCCTCCTGCCCCCCCCGATGGCTCAGTCATCCCTGCAGCTGTGGGTCATACTAGGCCCCCCGTGTGTGTCTCAGCCTGGCGGGTTAGTGGGTAGCAACAGCTTTCAGGGAACAGAATGGGTGACTAAAAGCTGCATCGAACACTGCTTGGCCTGTGTTGCCATAGCGATTGGAGCATGACTAAGTGGGAGAGATGCCAGGCCCTGAGCAATGTCACTCTGTGGTGGGGCCACAAGGGGCCTGGACAGTGGGGGTGGGAGTAGAACCCAGGGGTCCTGGCTCCCACTCTCCCTGGGGTGACCCCTCGGCAGGCTGATGGTGGCCCAGGGCCGCTGCCAGGGGAGAGCAGGGTCCTACCTTCCTCGGTGCTGGCAGCAATGATGTGTCCCTGCCATGGGGCTGTGGCTGCGGACTTGGGCCCGCTGCTGTGTAAATACCAGCCCACGGGGCAGAGACAGTCCTCAGCCTTTCCCCTGGCCCCACCACACACAGGGCCCGTGGCTCCATTCCAGAGCTGGGCCCTGCCCTCGGAGCTGTTGCTGTGTCTATTCGCCCCTGAGCTGCTGTTGCTGTGGGGGTTGTAGATCCTTGCCCAAGGGGACTGCATGAGATCTGCGGACACCTTGCACCCCTGGTGCAGGCAGCGAATCCCCTGACCTTGCTGTCTCTCTCAGGGTGGAGGGGGGGCAGGGGTTAACCTGTCTGCTTGCAGCCCCTTCAAACAGTGGGAAACTATTAGCATTAATTATTTGGAGTGTGGGGGGGGGGGGGGGAAGGAAGGCCTTGGGCTGGATGCTGGGCAAACATGGTGCCGGTGCCAGAGCCCTGTCCTGCGGCGCTAAGGGCACAGACTCAGGTGGGGAAGTACCACACCTGCTTTTGCAAAGGGGAGAAACTGAGGCAAAGTGTTGAGAAAGTGACTTGGTTAAGAGCACCTAGCACTAAGGGATCCGGACTCCTGCCCTGGCGCTCTGAGCAGTGGCCAGGGCTGCTGCAGGTGGCTAGGAGCAGGGGCTTTGTGTGAGCTGACAGCCCTTGCACTGCAGCAGGACTACCACTGCTGTGTGGTCCCCCAGCCTGCTCCTTCTCTCAGCTTTGCTCTTCCACTCAGTGCGGGCCCCCCCGGCACCCTCCTGCCCAGACTGTCAGCTGTGCCAGCCATTGCCCGCTTGGAGTTCCTGGCAGTGCTGGCTCACTCGCTGCGCAGTGTGGGGGCGAACCGCAGGGATCAGAACAGCCAGGAGCGGGGTTGGGGGTCTTGTGCAGCTTTTGTACTTGAAGGTTAAATTGTTTCCGGGGGGCCAGGCTGGAGCTGCCTCCCCTTGCTGGGCTGGGTAGCTGCCCCAGGTGGGGTGGCGGAAGGGAGAACTGCTGGGGCGGTTGGGGTTCAAGGGTTCCATCCCCTGCTCTGGGAAGGAGGGGGTTTTGTGGGATTAGAGCAGAGTGGGGGAGCGGACCTCAGGGCTCTTGGGTTCTGTTTCCAGGAGTAGGGGATGCCTACTGCTTAGAGTGGGCTGGGGCCAGGTTGTTTTTGGGGTTGTCTGTGTTTTGGGGGAGGGGTATGAATGAGCTCTATCAGGGAGCTTATCCAGTGTTCTGGAGGCTCAGGGGTTCGTGGGGGCCCATGCCTAGCTCCCATCACTGACTCTTACTGTGCCTCAGTTTCCTTGTGAACACAGAGTGGAAGGGTTGCACCTCGGCCAGGGCTCTGGGCTTAGCACTAGGCGGGTAACTGGCTCTACAGCTCAATTCTCCATCCCCTTCTCTGCTCTCTGAACAACACAGCCCTTGGTACATCCCTCTTCAGCCTGCAGTGCCCTGATCCCTGCCCCATGCCTCCTTCCCATTAGCCCTGCCTAGTTGGTATGGTGCTGGATGCTGATCCCCCTTGGCCAGGCCTTGTCTCCCCATCAGCCAGTGATGGCAAAAGCCCTGGAGCCGCACCCTGATGGTTTTCTAAGCTGTGGGTGTTGGCCGGAGCCAGCAGCATGGAAAATACCCATCGTGCAAAAGAGCCAATGTGGGGCAGCAGGTGGGGGCTGGGTGTGGAAGCCAGTGTCTTGGCCTTCCCATCTGCCTCCCTACATCTCTCTGCAGCTTCAATTGGGGGCAGGGGGTGTCCACTTCTCTCCCTGCTCTGGCTCATGCAGCGCTGCTGTGTAGTTATTAACAGCTGCCCCGTTCCACCCCAGAGTTGGCTGCATTTCAGTGATGGGGGAACTGATTGCTATGTGGAATCATTGGTGCTTGCAACTTTTATCCTAGGTAAGTCTTCCTGGGTCTTATTAGTATCTAACCCCTTTTAATTCTATGTACTATCCTGTTGCAGTGAGTTACGCAGGTGAATTACCCATCATGCCCCAATTTCTCCCCCCTTCCACAGGTGAGCAGAGGGGGAGCTCCTGAACTGCCTGTGGCAGCAGCTGCCTTGACTCCCTCCCCCAACATGCTGTGAAAGGGGGAGACCTCTGAGTCAGGCGGCGCCGGCCTGCGTGTGGTGCTCACGTCACCATGGCTGTGGCTGATTCACTTTGGCCCAGTCCCTGGGGGGTCAGAGGGAAGTGGGGCCGGAGACAGAGAGAGACTGATGACGGCTTGTCCTGAGGGACAGAAACTGGGGTCCCAGCCAGTTCCTAGGGGGCCGTTGTGTCCAGCTGGGAGCAGTGGGGCTGGAAAGATCCTGCCTGGAGGTCTGTGGACTGTGGGTTAATTCCACAGGCTTGTCCCACAGCGCTAGGCAAGGAGGGGCTTGGGTAACCCTGGGCCGGTCTCACAGGGAGAGTGTATGAAGAGAAACTGAGGCCTGGGGTGGGGCCGTGGTTGTCCCCCGGTCACGCAGCAGAGCCAGGATTAGAACCCAGGAGTCTTTTGCATCCTACTCTGGCCCCCAAACCGCGCAGGGCAGGGCAGGGCAGTCCCACGCTCTCGTCTGTACGGGACCTGACACAATGGGCCCCGCACTGGGTTGGCTCGTCATGTAGATGACAAAAGCCAGACCGGTGGACTGCAGGCCTGAAGTTGAACTTGGCCCACTTGTGGAAGGGGTTAACTGTCCCCCTCCCCTCACCCCAGGGGCTCTGGCCTGCGGTTGCAACATGGTTTAGTTTGGAATGAGTCATCTGTGTTCAAGGTTTATAAACTTGGGAAAGAGGGGAGGGAGGGCTGGAGAGCAGGGCCGCCGGGAATCCGGACCGGCGGGCAGGAGGAGACGAGGGGCCAGGCCCAGAAAGACGGTTTCCAGGGGCTCGGAGGAGCAGCTAGCGCCCCCCCCCCCCTTAGAAACCAGCACGGGCTGCTGCTTCTGGGGGGCTCCAGCGAGGATGACCGGGCTGGAGCTGCTCTGCCAGGTCTGCACCCTTGCCTTCTTCGCCAGCGCCGCTGCGAGCCGTCCCCTCGGAGGAACAGGAAGCTGTGGTGAGTCGGGGCTGGGTCCCATGCCCCAAAGGAAGGCCGGCTCCAGAGGCCCAACTGGGATGGGGCTATGGGGAGCCAGGGACAGGGCGGGCTAGTTTGCTGATCAAAGTGAGGGGGAAGTGCTGAGAAACCACCCAAAGGCAGCTCTGCCGGTGCCCCCCATGGTCCCCTGCTATCCCAGCCCAGGGCCACTCCCCAGCTCTGCTGGTGCCCCTCGCTCCTGATCCCCTGGTATCCCAGAGCTGGAGATGGGGGGCCTTACCCGGTTGCTGCTCACACCGACCTGGTTCTAGGGTTCCCCTTGCGCTGTTCCCCAGCCAGCCCCGAGACCCATTTCAGTCTGTGCTGGGGAGAGGGGTGATCTGCCAAAGCAGGGCCTAACCCAGGGGCCTGGGAGCACAGCTGGTCTGTGGCCCTGGGCCTGACAGGACATGGCAGTGAACCCCTGCTGGACACCGGTTTCTCCCCAGCCCGGGGTGTCCGTCTGCCCTGTGAACCCACATGGCAGAGGGAGGCTGGCAGCCCTGGGAAAGGGGCGCAGTGGCTAGGCCGCTTCGCCGAGCCAGCTGTGGGGATTTCCTGTCAGCTCATTCGCCCAGTTCTGTTGGCAATGCAGGGTGCCTGGGCTGTATCCCTGGGGGGAGGCAGGACTCCTGTGTTCTGGCAGGGAAGTGAGGTGTAGTGGCTAGAGCAGGAAGGCCTGGGAGCCAGGTTGGTGGGGTTCTGTCTTTGACTCGGTCTGTGAGCTTAGGTAAATCTCTTCCCCTCTGCCTCAGTGTCCCCACCTGTGTAATGGAGGCAATGATTGCCCCTCCCCCCCCCCCCCAACCCTGGGTGGCTGGGAAGCTTAATTAAAGGGACAACATTTTGAGCACCTCAAAGCTTTATGGGTAATGCCAGCCCCTACGTGCCCAGCGAGAGCTCCCGCAGCTCCTCTCGCGCCAGGCCTGCCGGCGGTGCCGTACCTGTCTGGGCAGGGCCCTGTTTCCCACCTGCATAGCGACGCCTGGCGTCCCTGGGCGACCAGCGGAGTGGGGTTGGGGGGGGAGCTGGCCGTGTCCCGCTGACCCCCGTCCCTTCAACCCCAGCGTTACCTGCTGCAGTTCGGGTACTTGCAGAAACCGCTGGAGAGGCTGACAGATGATTTCACCGACGCCGAGGTAGCAGCGGCCATGAGGTAACACGGGCGCCAGGTGCCCTGTGAGGGGTGGAGGCCGGGCTGGGGCATGTGGGCACAGCTAGGGCGTGGCTGGTGGTCAGAGAGCAGGGCAGGGCTGCCTGCTGTGTGCTGCGCCATGCATGTTGGCCAGGCGGTAGCACCGGGCGGACTTGGCTGCGCCATACCCAGACGTCCCCCATGCCCCCAGCCTGCGCCATGGGGGAGCCTCTCTCGTCAAGGCTGCATGTGGGAATCCCCTTCCCTCGGGGCACTGCCCCATGTGAACCCACCATCTGTGCCACCCCCTCACCTCCCCGCCCAGGTCCTTCCAGCTGGCCTCCGAGCTGCCCCCCACCGGCCTCCTGGACGCCGCCACGCTGGAGAAGATGAGGCAGCCGCGCTGTGGAGTCGAGGACCCCTTCAACCAGAAAACCCTCAAGTACCTGCTCCTGGGTAAGTCGAGCGAGGGGCTCAGGGTCCGGAGCTGGGCAGGCGTTAGGGGGTCACACTGGGGTCAAGGGTTATGGAGCTAGGGAATGGGCAGGCTCAGGTCAGGATTATGGGGCTAGGCCCCTAGGCAGAGGTCAGAGTGACGGGAGCACGTCAGGGTGTCCCTTCCACCCCAAATGCCAGGGCAATGCAGGGCTGGCACGCTCCTGCCGCTGGGCAGCTGGGGGGGGCTGGGTCCTGGTGTTCCCTGTGGCCTCGGAAGGGGCTGGTGGCCCCTACCCCCTCCCCGAGTGGCACAGCCACTCTCCTCCCTCTGTCCCCCCAGGCCACTGGCGCAGGAAGAACCTCACCTACCGGATCTACCGCTACGCACCTGACATGGCGGCCAGCGCCACCCGCAGGGCCATCCAGGCCGCCTTCAAGTACTGGAGCGACGTGGCCCCGCTGAGCTTCCGGGAGGTGCGGCACGGCCCGGCCGACATCCGCATCTCCTTCCACGGCGCCTACTCCTGGATCTGCTCCCGCCCCTTCGACGGGCCCGGTAGGTGCAGCCGCCTGGGCGCAGGAGATGGGGAAAGGCATCCCAGCCAAGCAACGCTGGGCCGGAGACCGGAGGGGAGACCTGCCTCCAGCCCCCGGGCACCGTGTTGAGTGTCCAATGGGGAGCTCCTGCTGGCAGGCCGTGCTGCTGGGGCGGGGAGCAGCAGGGGGGGAGCTCAGTCAGGCTGGGGGGCGCCCCTCATTGTGTGCCCACCCTGTCTCTGGGCGCAGGGAAGGTGCTGGCTCACGCCGACATCCCCAAGGAAGGCACGGTGCACTTCGACGAGGATGAGCTGTGGACGGAGGGAACCTTCCGTGGCGTCAACCTGCGCATCATCGCAGCCCACGAGATCGGCCACGCCCTGGGCCTGGGCCACTCCCGCCACCCTGAAGCCCTCATGGCCCCCGTCTATGGCGGCTACCAGCCCCACTTCCGCCTGCACTTCGACGACATCAATGGCATCCAGGCCCTGTATGGTGAGGGCCGTTGGGGCTGGTGTGCCGGGGTCTCCCCCTCAGGGCCCTGGTGGGCCGGGCCCTCCCCTGCCCCCACCCCACATCCTCCCCACCCCCTCCTGTATTCCACAGGGGTACCCTACTCCACCCCTGCCATTTCCTGCCCCATATGTCTCCCTGGCTCTGGGTTCTCCTCCCCTTCCCCACCCCTGTGCCCTCCTCCATCCCTAGCCTGGTCTGTAGCAGGGCCAGAATAATCCCCATCTGGGGCTACTTTAGGCAAAAAGACTCTGCCAGCGACGCCGGCCGGGACCCTGCCAGGCTTGCAGCCCACCTCCCCCAGCCTGCCGCCGGCCAAGGTGCCTGACCCTTGCACCGACAGCTTGGACGCCCTGATGTTCGGTGAGCTGGCTCTGGCTTTCTGTGTGGCGTTTCCCAGGGGGCAGTGAAAGAGAAGGAACTGAAGCCCCTTGAATTCTCTGGGGTTGATGGCTGGGGCGGGGGTGGATGCTGGGCGTTAGGAGAGGCCTGCGAACGGCCGGGGGTGGGACAGAGCTAAGCAGACAATGGGCATCGCGAATGGGCCACTCATTCCCACAGCCCCAGTGGAGCTGAAGCGTTCGGGGGGGTTGGGGCCATGTGGACGAGTGGTACCGTGATGGGGACAGGGCCAACCAAACAATCAGCCTCTCCCCCTCTTTGCTAATTAACCATCTTCCACCTCGTGCCGCATCTCTGGTTCTGTGGCCAGCACCCAGCGTGGTCTTAGACCAGGTCTTGAGCCCTGTGCCAACACCATGCAGCGTTCGCCAGCCCCGTCCCGGGAGAGAAACCACGAGCGCAAACCAACGTGGCCTGGGTCCCTTTTGCAGCAGGGCCTGGTCTGTGGCCCCGATTTCTCTGGGCGGGCTCGTGGGATGCTGAAATTGATTTTAGTTATGCCCCACCTCTGCATAAACATGAGCACGCGTCCATCGCTCCAGCTGCCCCTCTTTCCCCGAGTCTGGCACCAAGCTGAGCCCCCAGCTCCCCACATCCATCCCCCACCCCCATGAGGCGTTAACTCTTTGCTCCCCTCTGCCTCCCAGGCCCTTATGAGCAGACCTACGCCTTCAGCGGGGGCTATGTCTGGACTGTGACAGATTCCGGGCCCGGGCCCCTGAAGGAGATCTCATCCCTGTGGAAGGGGCTCCCAGCCCAGCTGGATGCGGCCGTGCACTCTCCCCCGCACCGGGAGGAGCTACTTCTTCAAAGGTGGGGGGACATGCCGGGAGGTCAAAGGGGCAGGGCTGAGAGGGGAGTGGGGGATGTTAGAGCAAATGGAGGACAGAGGCTGGAGGGCTGCGTATGGGCGGGGGCTCCTGGCCACCGCTTTGGGCATCACAGGGCATTGCTGATTCCCCACCCTTCTTGCGCCTCAGGTGACAAGGTCTGGAGGTACCCGCGGCTTCCAGCTGGATGTTGGCTACCCCAAGGCCCTGACCCGCATCTCTGCCAAGATCGACGCGGCCTTCTACTGGCCAGCGAACAAGAAGATCTTCCTCTTCAAGGTAGCCACCAGGGCTTGGGTCCTGCTGCTCTCGCAAAAGGTCCCCAACCTGGGCACCCCCTACCTGCTCCCCCCAGCGCAGGTGGCCTTGGGGGCCCCCCCCCCCACCTTCTTGCCCAACTAGCCCCTAGGGGCAGGGAACTTTTGGGACCCGCCCCTCAGCTTGTCATCATGGCACCCAGCAGCCTATCCTAAACTCTGGTTGGCTGGCAAAGATTCCAACAGGGAGGGCGTAAATACTCAGCCAATGACAACGCAGCCCCTCCTCATGGGCTATAGAAGCCAGCCCGGGCCAGAACTTTCTGGGAAATGTAGTTTGCATCCTTCAGGCTCCTTCCTCCAGGGCCCTGGAACCATGTGACTATTTCAGGGCCTGGCCCCAAGACCTCCCCTCTCAGCATCCTGCTACGGGCCAGGTGCATTCTGGGAGAATCCTCCAGGTGCAGTGATGGACCTTAGCTTAGAGTCATCAGCCAGCACTGCCTGGCAGGACCAGGGCTGGTACCCAGCGTGAGAGAGGGGACCTGGCTCTGCAGAGCCGAGCCACCAGCCCCCGCTATGCTTTGCCTCCCCCCCACAGGGCACCGGCTACTGGCAGTGGGACGAGCTGGGCTGGAGCAACCTCAGCTCCTACCCCAAGAAGATTTCCATGCTGTTCTCCGGGGTGCCCTCCCACCTGGATGCTGCCGTGGCCTGGGAGAATGGCCGGGTCTATTTCTTCAAGGGGGGCCAGTACTGGCGAGTCAACGCGCAGCTGCGGGTGGAGAAGGGCTACCCACTGAGTACAACCGAGCGCTGGATGCACTGCAAGGCCTAGGTGCCCCCATGGGACAGGGCTGGCCTGGATGCACCTGCATTAGGGCCAGTGGTGATGGAGGGGGCAGGGGATTTTAATCGGCCCGAGAAGCCACCTGCAGGCGGTTGGCATGAAGGGCACAGGGAGAGGACAGTGAGGGGTTGGGGAGGGGGAATGGGTGTTTGTACTTCTGGGAGGCCTGCTCCTTCCCCACACAATAAACCCCATCACCTGAACACGGGTGGGGCGCTGCACATCCAGCTCTGAGAAGCAGGGGCCTGGCCACTGTCTGCCCCCCGCCACACCAGGCAGCCCCCGCCCTGCCACACTGGCTGTGGGCGGCAGAAATCCCATACCGCCAGCAGTTGGGAACCTCACCCCCCCACTGCTCCACCGCGGAGCCCCTGCAGCCAGACACATGGAGCCCGCTGGCCAGAGCCGGTCGGTAACGCGGTTTAATGTGCATGCGCCCTTCCTGCCGTACAAAGCTGACCCCTCCCCCCCCGTACAGTACATAGAGTATAAATGGGGAATGGCTCCCTCACCCTCAGGAGCCAGGCTGAGACGTGGGGCCACAGTCCCTGTTCCCTGTGGCCAGCGGGGGGCTGCCAGAGCCCGCGGGTTAGAGAAGTACAAAAGCAAAGTGCTGCTAGAAGCGTTAGGCTGGTGGGGCTATGGCTGTTGTCCTTGCAGGCTGGGCGGGGGCTGGGGCTGGGGCTGGGGCTGTCGGGCTGGGCTCGTCTGGGCAGCTGGTAGCAGCGGGGATGGTGCTCACCCTGGCAGAGCACTCCCTCCCTCCCCGCATGTTCAGTGGCTGCACTCCTGTGCATACGGATCCAGCCCCTCTCACCCTAAGCTCCTCTTGTGTCCCCCGGGTTGGCTGCCAGACTCCGGCCTCGGGCAGGGTCGGCTGCTGGCTCCAGTCCTGCGGCCTGTTATGGCTGCTAATTTCCCATCATGCTCTGTGCTGCCCCATGGCCGGACCCCCAGCAAAGGGCTCCAGGCCAGCCCCTCCCTATGGCATCTGGGCCACGGTGCTGCTCCATCCCCAGCCCCTAGGGGCCCCACCTGGTCTTGGCAGAGCTTTAACTCAGGGCCCCAAGGCAGAACCCCCAGCCATGGGGGAGGCGTTTCTGCCCCCACCCCAGTGCCAGCAGGAAGTGCATGGGGGAGCCCATGGTGAGAGTCTCTCTGGGCAGGCTGGATGTTATGGGAGGAGCCCAGAGCGGGGCCCCAACCTGACACTGCAGAGAGGGTCGAATGGCACCAGCTGGGTCCCCGGGTGCCCCGCCTCCCCTATAGACTGGCCAATAGGGGGAGGAGAAGGCAGCTGTGTTGAATATTTAAAAGGCAGGCAGGCACCCAGCCCACCTCGGGCGAGGCTGCTGGGCTGGCAATGGGGGCAACCGGGGGGGATCAAGTGTCACCAGCAAAACACCCCCCACGTAGCCCCCCAGTGCCACCACCTCCCCCTAAGGCACAAGTGGGATGAAGCGATGCCCCGTCCATCAGAGGCGCCCGCCAGGCGTGGGGCCAGTCAGGGGTACGGTGGAGCCACAGTCGTAGTCCAGGTCGAGGACGGTGTGGGCGGCAGTGCCGGGGCCCTGCTGGCGATCCCGCAGGCTCTGGATGTAGCTCTGGGTGTGCAGAGGGGACAGATCAGCACAGGGCAGGAGGAGGCTCCTGCTTCATCCCACGGTGCCAGGTCCCCGAACCCTGGCTAGGCTGGGCGCCGCTTGCAGGGGAGCCCAGCATTCACCCCATATGCTGGCTGCGGACGTCTCCCCGTTCCTATCCCTCACCCGCTTACAGGGGGCGGGGCCTCTCTGCTGTCCAAACCCAGCTGGCTCTGGGGCAGAGCGTGGCAGCCGAGTGGAACGCGCATCCCAGCTCCGCTGCTCAGCCTTCACCAAGGGAGCGGGGCTGCATGACCGCTTGGGGCGGGCGGCTCCCCACTCACCGGCGCCAGGACGTCGCCTGCGTAGCGCTTGACGGGGTTGGGCTTGCGCCGGTAGCTGCCCTCCTGTGGGGGGAGGCTCTGCCGCATCTTGGCCTCCTTCTGCCGTATCCGGAGCAGCTGCAGCCGCTTCTGCCGCCGGCTGATGATCACTGAGAGGGTGAGCCAGGGTGAGCAACGCGCCAGGCCCCCTCCCACTCCCTGCACCAGGCACTGCCCCTCCCCCAGGGCACAGACATGAGCAGCCTAGGACTAGCTCTTTCGGTGTGGCAGGGAAACTGAGGCACAGGGCAGGCAAGGGACTTGCCCAAAAGAGGGTCAGTGGCTGGGAATAGAACTCAGGAATCCTGGTTCCCTCCCCGCCACTCTCCCGGGGCTGTAGCCCCCTCCCTGCATGTGGGGGAGAACCCAGGAGTCCTGGTTCCTAGCCCTTCCCTGCTCTGACCCCCCCCCCAGGACCGAGACTGACCAGGTTTAACAGGCCGGGGAGGTGGATCTCCATGCAGATGGGGCTGGGGGGGATAAGAGCCAGGGGTAAAGGGAGGTCAGGAACTCTGTACCCCTCCACCCCCGAAGCCTGACTCCCTGCTGCCCAGCCCCACTGCTCTCCCTCGGTAGCTCCACTGGCTGCTTTGCCCATTCGGGCTCTGTCCCTCCCTCCCCATCCCATGTCCCCAACTCACTGTCCAGCCCCGGCCCCCCATTGCCCTGCCCCTCCCCAGCCCTGCTCACCGTCCGTGTGCGAGTAGCCCTCGGCCGTGAGTTTCCACTGCAGCAGGAGGCCCAGGAGGCTGAGGGCTGGCCAGAGGGCCAGCACGGCCCAGCTGTGCCAGCAGAGCGGGGGCGTGGGTGCCAGGCGCAGCCGGTCGTAAACATGGTGCAGCAGCGCCAGCAGCTCCACGAAATAGTCCACGCACAGCACGATGACGGCCGCCCCGAAGACGGCCGTGGACAGCACGGTGAGCGGCTTCTGCCAGCGCAGGGCCAGCAAGGCGCAGAGCAGCGCCAGCCCCAGCAGGCTGCCCGCGGGCACCCACAGGCTCTGCGGCTGGTAGATGGGCTCCGTGGCCAGCAGGGCGGCCGTGGCCAGCAGCAGCCCCAGCAGCAGGCCCGTCATGAAGAGCCCCACGCTGTGCACCAGCATGGTGACCAGCCCGCACAGCGCCCCGATGCCCAGCGCGATGCCTGCGCTCACCTCCAGGCTCAGCTGCGTCTCCAGAACCCGCTCCTTGTAGCACAGCAGGAAGATGACCAGAGAGCCGAAGAGAAGCCCCGAGAGGAACATGATGGCTTTGAAGCAGCGGTAACCTGGGAAGTGGAGGAGGGGAGAGACCTTAGCAGGACCCAGCATGTGGGAGGATGGTTCTGGGGGGGAGGATTGTAGGAGACAGGGGGGCCGCAGAATGAGGGGCATGAGCAGCTCTGTGGAGGAAGCCTCGTTTCCACTTATGTGCGGAATAAGTTTTGTCGTATGCACCGAGGCATGTGCAAACATGCACCATCAATAGAAACAGGAGGCGCTCTGCTAATCAGCTGGGCGGCACTGGAGTCTCTCCTCAGTGGCCGCATAAGCCCCCAGCTTACAGGGGACACTGGCTCTCACTCAGGACTGAGGAGCACCTGCAAAGCTGGGGGGAGCCCAGGGCTGGGCTAGCAGGGGCTGCATGTTGGGAGTGAGAAACAGCAGAAGTGGGGGGGGGGTTGTTTCTGAGCCCTCCCCGCCATGAGATCCAGCCCCCATGTTGGCCCGCCTGGCCCGCTCACCGAAGCAGCTGTAGACGACCCCAAAGAGAAGGCAGAGGGCGCAGACTGTGGCAGGCACGGCTTGGTAGTTACGCTCCGGCTCCCAGCTGCAGGGGTCCAGGCCAGGGGCACCTGGCCCCAGCTCCGTGGCTTGCTGGTTAAAGCCCCAGGGCTCAGCAGTCAGGACAAGGGGCAGGAGGTCGGGCTCCATACTGGGTATGAGCCAGGGCCCTGCAGCCATCCACAGCCAGAACCTGCAGGAGGAACCGGGGGCAGTGTTAAGGTGGGGAGAGGGGTGTCATAGATCTCCAGGGCTGAGCGGCTGGCTCCCCCATCCCAGGGCCGTCAGAGAAAGTCACGTTCCTCCCTGTGTCTCCGCCCACCTCAGCCCTTCCTCTAGCTCCCACCCCACAGCCCAAATCTGCCCCCAGCACCTCCTTCCTGGGGTCTGATCCACTCCTCCTCACGAGAGGCTAATCTCTTCTCACGACCGGAGCATGGAAAAGATGACTAATTCCCCCCAACAGCTGGAATCGACACAGAAAGCCAGCCCCTCCCCCCCCAACATCTGGTGGCTACTCCTGAGCCAGGACATACGGACACATCTGGCAGCATCTCCTAGCTCGGGGAGGGGCCAGCCTGGGAGACCAGAGGAGCATAAGGGGGATGTCCCCAGCTGCTCCTTGGGGGAGCCTGTACTATGCCCATCCCCACGGCTTCCCGCCTGCACCCTTATCTCCCCTACATCCCCCCATTCCATACTGAGACACTTCCTCGTCCTTCTCCCTCCTGCCCTAAAGTCCTCCATCTTGGGGGCTGACCCCCCTCAGCTAATGTCCATGAGTTGCACTAGCTCCCCAATGAGTTGAAACCCGCAAGCCTGAGTCGCTGCTCTCAGATCCTCCCCCCCCCCAAAAAAATCCAGGGGCCGGCAGCCTCCCCATCCGCCCAGGGCAGGGTCTCAGGCCAGCAGCCTTCCCATCCCCCCAGGGCAGGGTCTCAGGCCAGCAGAATACAATGGAGGAACTGGGTCAGCCCCTCCCAACTCCCCGACCCAGCAACCCCAGCCAGGGGAGACAGAGCCTGTGAGCAGCAGGAGGCCTTTCTCTGCTCTGTGTTACCTGCCTGGCCTGCTGGGGGTGTCAAGTGACTCCCTCACCCTTGACTCTGCTTGGTCTAGCCAGGCCCTGGCAAAGCCCTCACCCACTCTGTACCTCAGTTTCCCCTTCTGTGGAATGGGGCTCCTCTTCCTGTGGGAGTTAATCCCTTCACGGGGTGTACCCGATGGGCAGGGGCCTCAACCAGGCAGGGGTTGGAGAGGCAGGGACCCCACTGTTCCTGGAGGAGGTCCATGGGGCAGGCTGCCCCCAGCTGGGAGGGGTATGAAGGTGGCAGGCTCCTGCATACGCCAGGGCACAGGGAGCCCGTGAAAAGGGGTGGTGGGTTATTTGATCCCAACCCATAACCCTGTCCTGGATCCTGAAGAAGCCCCTTCCCAGGGTACCAGGAGCAAACGGGACTTCCTCCCCTTCCTTGGGGCCAGAGTGGGGGTGGGGATGGGCTGCACTTCTCTCTGCTCTGGGACCATTTGTCTCCCCAGATGGGAAAGGATCAGGCAGCTGGGGGAGGGGTGGGGTGTCTTGTCCGGAGGAGGGACAGGAGGCCCGGAGCCCCAACATCCTAGTTTCCCTTGATGGGGATTGAGGGATCTTATGACACCCCAGATCCCTGCTGTGCTGCAGCCTCGCCCGCCAGGGCCGAGCCCCTGCTGGCTACGTCTCCACACAGCCCAGCCTAGCCAGGGGCACAGCAAGGAACGGGTTAAACTACCCAGTGGGGACTGGACTTGCTGCTGCATCTGCCCAGGTCCTTGGTGATCTGGGCCCATGAGGCTGGGGCAGGCAGAAAGGGAGGGACAATCCGCAGCCCCCCCACCCTGACTCTGCCAGTGCCCCTCACTCCCAACCTGTAGCCCCTGCTAGCTCTGCCCTGCCCCCCAAGTCCTGCCGGTACCCCACACTCCTGACCTGTAACCCCTGCTAGCCCAGCCCTGACCCCCCCCCCGGTTCTGCCCCCTCACTCTCAACCTGCAGACCCCTGCCAGCCCAGGCCTGGGCTCCCCCAGCCCTGCCGGTGCCCCTCACTCCCGACCCACAGCCCCCTGCCAGCCCAGGCCTGGGCTCCCCCCCAGCCCTGCTAATGCCCCTCACTCCGGACCCACAGCCTCCAGTTAGCCAAGCCCTGCCCCCAACACTTCCAGCACCCCTCACTAGGCATAGCCCCCTGATAGTCCTGCCATGGGCTCCCCCTAAGCTCTGCCAGACCCCCTTACTCCCGATCCTCACCCCCCCCCCACTAGCCCAGCCTTGCCCCTCAGCGCTGCTGGCACCCTTCGTCCCAGCCTACAGTCCCCAGATAACCTTGCCCTGTGCTCCCCTTCTCCAGCTCTGTTGCTGCCCCCATCTGCGACCTGCTAGCCCTGCTTTAGCCTCCCCTTCCAACTCTGCCAAAGCTCCCACTCCCAACCCACAGCCCTCTCTGGTTGCAGAGGCAGCCAACAGAGAGGGCGTTTAGGAAACAAACCAGTGGAGGCTCAGACTTAACTAAACTCATTTCAGGAGTGAGCTGGAGCCATGCCTGGGGGGCCAGGCCCAGGACTCAGGCTTTGTGCACTAGCCCTGGCCAGGTGGCGGGTACTTGTGGGGGTCACTGCTCTGCAGGGAAAGGCTGCAGGATTGAAGGTCAGGGAGATTCAACCAAGAGGGAGAGGGAGAAATTCCACAACAGAGCAACAGGGCCAGCAAACGGGACCAGTTCTAGGAACTCCCGGTACGGGTCTACAGTGGGGACAGCAGGAGCTGCGGGCATAGGGATGGGGGGCTCGGTCTGGGAGCCGGGGGGGGACCACACGGGTGGGGGGCTCGGTGAGGGGGTCTTGGTGCGGGAGCCGGGAGAGAGACACAGGGATGGCGGGGCTGGATCTGGGAGCCAGGTGAGGGGGACACACAGGGTGGGGAGGGCTCAGTGCGGGACCGGGGGGGAAGGATGATTCCCGATACTTGAGGGTTGTTTAGAAGTTTTAGGGGTCCCGGGTCCCGCTCCCCCACTCTCTTCGGGACTTTGTTTTGCTGTACCGCTTCCGCGGGGCCCCCCGAGCCTCCCTGTCCGAGCTGGGGGCGTCCCCCGAATCCCCACCTCTTTCCTGCCCCCCGAGGCCCGATCCCCCTCCAAACTTCTCCGAAGCGCAGGAAACTCCAGCTCCGAAGGGGGGGCAGTTCCCACCCCCCCGATCACACACAGACACACACACACCGCGCCCCCAGCCCGATCACAGACACACACACACCGCCCCCAGCCCGATCACAGACACACACCCACACACTCACCGCCCCCGCCCGATCACAGACACACACACACCGCCCACCCCAGCCCGATCACAGACACACACACACACACACCGCCCCCAGCCCGATCACAGACACACACACACACACTGCCCCCGCCCAATCGATCACACACACACACACACACCGCCTCCCCGCCCGATCACACACACACACACCGCCCCCGCCCGATCACACACACACACACACACACCGCCCCCAGCCTGATCACACACACACACACAATACACACACACACACACAGCACAATAATAAATACACACACACACACACACTGCCCTCCCAGCCTGATCACAGACACACACACACACCGCCCCCGCCCGATCACACACACACACCGCCCCCGCCCGATCACACACACACAGACCGCCCCTGCCCGATCACACACACACTGCCCCCGCCCAATCGATCACACACACCGCCCCCGCCCGATCACTCACACACACACACACACACCGCCCCCCCTCGCACTCACCGCCGGCCGGGCTGCCGGGGGGGCTCCGGGGCTAGCGGCGCATCCCGGCCGGGCCCGGCGCGGAGCCGCGGCTCTTTTGTTGCAGGGCGAGTCCGAGGCAGGGGCCTCAAGGCGCCGCCAGCGGCAGCGCAGCCCGCCCCCCGCCAGGGCCCCAAGCCCGGCCCGCTCCGGCTCCGCCAGCGGCTCGGTTCTGCAACAGCTGCGGGTGACATCAGCCGCCACCGCGTGGCCGGGGCAGGGGGTGGCCGGGGGCGGGGCAGGGGGACCCAGGGGTCCGAGCCCCCCCGCACTCCGGGAGAACGACGGGAAGGGGCCGCTGCTGGCCGGGGCGGCTCCTGCGCTCCTCCCGCTGGCTGGACGTGGGGCTTCCAGCTCCGGAGACTGGCCGGAAAGGGGCCGGTGTGGGGCAGGGGGCTCCCCGCGCCTACAGCCTCTTCCACAGGCTGCAGGGGCCCGGGCCCCTCCGACCCAAGGGTGCTGGGACGTGCGGTCTGAAGCCCTGGCTGGGGGCTTCCCCCGCGGGTGTGGGCCAGGCTGGTCTTGGTTCCCCTTGGGCAGGTCCAGCCGGACGGTGAGGCCCATGTTGCCTTCACACAGCAGGCCTGCCCCCCTCCCTCCGGCCCCTGGGCCAAGAACTGAGCCTTTCTGCTTCCCCTACCTGCGGGGAAGGGGGTCAGGACTCCTAGGGCCACTCTGTGCCTGCCCCACATCTGTAACGGGTTCTGGTGAAGCCCTGGCCTGTGGAGGGGGGCAGGAGCTGGGTGACATCCAGCCAGCACGCCGAGCACCCAGTGTGGCAGGGAGCTACTATGTGTCTATTCTGCAGAAGGGGAAACTGAGTCGCAGGGTGGGGCTGTGATTTGTTCACTGCCAGACCAAGAGAGCAGAGGGAAGCCCTAGAGCTGGGCTGCAGGAGCTGTGGCTCAGGGGGCACAGGGCTGAGGGAGTGCTGAGGGCCAAGGCAGTACAGGGCTGTGGGTCAGGATTGAGGAGCATCAGTAGAGCTGGGGGAAGCCCAGGGTTGGGATAGCAGGGGAGGGGAGCATAGTGGATCAGGCAGCATTGTCTAGTGGTTGGAGTTCGGCACCCCTGGCTCTGGTGCTGGGGTCTTGAGTCCAGCACTCTGGGTATTCTGGTCTAGTGGCCTGGCTGTGTCAACGCCCTGACACTGGATTCAGGGTGTGATAGTGGATCCCCTGGGAAACATAGAGCCATGTAACTATGCCCATCGCTTCCCCTGTGCCTTGCCTGCCCTGCTGCTCCCTGCACTCCTGGGGTCTAATCTGGCTACAGGGCAGTGGGGACTAGTGGCTAGTGCCATGACTGATCTGCTTTCCCTGCAGGTGTGGAGCTGGCCTGTCAGTGTCCCTCCCTGGAATGCTGAGCTGTCCTGGCCGGCCCTGCCTCTCCTTGGGGGGACTCGGCTGGAAACTTGGCTGCTGGCCGCCTGCCCAAGCAGGTGCCTGAAGCCACGCCAGCGTCCCAGCAACCGGCCAGACGCCAGCTGGGCTGCAGGAGAGGGGCCCCTCTGTTCTGTGGGGAGGGGGAGGCCTCATTAGGTCAGGCAGCCCTGCTCCCTCCCCCCACTCCTTCCAAGGCCTGGCCATGGTGGAAACAAGAGAATTCTGTAAGAGAACCCAGGCGTCCTGGCCCCCCCTGCCCTCTTCCCCTGGAGCTGGGGGTAGAACCCAGGCTTCCTGGCAGGCTCTCCTCCCCCATTGCAATCAGCTCTGACCCAGCTCCAGCTGTGGGGACAGATGGTGCCAGCAACAACCAACAGTCACTTGGAACCTACCCCCAGGCCCTGCTCTGCCCTAGGAACCACTGAGCCATGGGGGGACCAGCTCTCCTCCCCAGCCTGGAGGGGCCTGAGCATCTCAGGCACTAGGTTCAGCCCTAGGGGCCACTCTGCCCCTGCACTGCCCTTGGAGTGGCTTATCTCCCCCTGTCCCCGCACCTCTGGGTGCTGCCCATCCCCCTCCATACTTCCAACCTTCCCCCCCCCGGGTGCCGCCCATACCCCTGCTCCGCAGCTCGTTTTCCCACAGGCAGGTTATTCTCCTGGGTGTCCCCAGCCCTTCCCCCTTAGTTCAGCCTGCCCTCCCCCCCCCTTCCCCTGTCTGTTGGTGGGGTGGAGCTGCAGAGGAGCAGCGCTGCCTATTCACAGGAGGCTGTGGGAGCCTGAGCGGCAGCCAAAGCCTGACTCTTGGCAGCCAGATTTTCTCACCCTCTCCCCAGCCAGCTCCCCTCTGGCCAGCTGGGCTTGTCCAGTCCGGCCTCCTGCTTGTGTAGTGCCAGGTGCCTGCAGGGTCCACAGAGCACTAACTGGCCTTGGGGGAGACGCCGGGAGTCTCTTGGCCATGACGCTCTGGGGGAGTGGCTGGATCTCATCTTCCTCCTTATGGGATCCCCAGACTCCAGGGTTCCCCTAAAACTGCTCCCCAGTTCCCCCATGGGCCCTGACTCCTTTGGACTTTGCTTGGTGAGCTCCCCTTGAAGTGGGGAGGGACTAGGACTCACCTGGACCAGCTCTCCTGGGGGGAACGCAGGGGGAGCTAGGCCAGGGCAGCCCCTTGCCCACTGACATAGTGTGGGGCTGGAACCGGTGCCCCTCCTCCCAGCATGTGAGAGGGACAGGCACATGAAGCACCAGCTGGCTGGACCATGTTATTTCTGTTAGCAATGCCAAGAGGATCAGGGTTGGAGCCTCGCCCCGCACACGGCAGAACCACCTCTCCTTCCTGGTGGGGTCCCATAGCCCTGGGTTTCCCCCTAGCAGTCTGCCCCCCACCTCACTGCCCCACTCCAGAGCTGATCCCTTGACCAGTGCACTCTGCTCTGGCCCCCTCCCTCCCATTAGCACCCTCCCAGGATTGAAGGGCTGGGAGAGCAGTGGGTCTGTGGGTCAGAGACCTATCAGTGTCATTTTCTCTGTTACCTTGTGGGGAAACTGAGGCACAAAGCAGGGACGCTGGGACTAGAACCCAGGAATCTTGACTGCCAGACCCTTAGTCTAACACACTCCTAGGTCTTGCTGTCACTCACACCCCACCCCTTGGGGGAGCGGGAGGCCTCGTCTTGGAACAATACAGAACAGCACCCCTCCCCCGCCCGCCCCCTCCTTCCTCTCCAGCACAGTGGAAGCTCTCAGGCCCTGAGACTGTAGACAGAGGGAGCTTTGTGTCTCCCCAGCGCTGAGGTCGAGGGCGTGCGGCACATGATCCGCCAGGCGAGCCCCGCAGAGGCTGCGTCAGCCAGAGCCAGGGAGCGGGCACCTCCTGGCAGAGGGGCTGGGGCAGCCAAAGGGGCCTCCCCATTGCCTGCCCCGCCTCCATGGGCAGCTTCCTCCTGCTTTGAGCTGGCAGGGCCTAGCATCCCCAGGAGGGCTGCACATGCTAGCAACAGGGACAGCAATGTCCCCTGGCCACTACAGGGAGGAGGTCAGTGCAGCAGGGACTTGGGTTGAATTCTGTCCCCAGCTCTGGGAGGAGTCAGAAGCCTGGGGGGCTGGAAGCCAGGTCTCCTGGGTTCTCTGCCTGGTTCTGGGAGGATTGTAGGGCTGACTGGTTAGAGCAGTGGAGGCTGGGAGCCAGGACTCATGGATTCTAGCCCCAGCTCTGGGAGGCCAGGGGAGTGGAGTTTAGCGCTCCCAGCAGCCTATGCCCGTTCCAGAAGTCAGATTCTTTCTCCGATGGTGAGGGCTGGGTTCTGCTACTGAGTTGCTGCCTCATTTAGTTACAGCCCCAGGGCCCCACGCACCCTGGGATGGCAGCAGCCCCAGCTGGCGAAATGGGGCAGAGCAGGAGTTTAAGCCAGTCGCTACCCTAGGCAAGAAGCTGCTAAGACCGGGGGAGCCAATTGTAGCTTTTTAAGGTCCAGCTGCCAGAGAAAATAATAAAAGATAACAGCAATGACGATAAGTAAATAAACAAGATTTTGCAGTTTGCTCAACAGAGTTGGGTGCTCTGTGTTTGGATCGTGGTCTGCCTGTTGATTGCCCCTGTGCTAAGGAAACACAAAGAACCTCTGATATCATCTTCAGCTCCTTTCATGGGGGAGCCCATCATCTTTTACAAAATACCCATGGCAAGTGCCTCACCCAAGAAAGTGCCACTTCACAAGGTTCAGCTGTCCAACACTGCAATGCAGCTGTTTCTCGGGTGGAGCACTCTGGGCTGTTTAACAGCAGGCAGCAATGTGATGCACATTGTAGTAGAAAGGAATCCTAGAATAAGAGAACTGGAAGGAACCTTGAGGGATCAACAAGTCCAGTCCCCTGCCCTCACGGCAGGACCAAGCATCATCTTCTAGCCCATCCCTGACAGGTGTGTGTCACCTGCTTAACCACCCTGACAGTGAGGAAGGTTTTCCTAACGTCCAACCTAAACCTCCTTTGCTGCAATTTAAGCCCGTTGCTCTTTGTCCTATCATCAGAGGTTAAGGAGAATAATTGTTCTCCCTCCTTATAACACTGTTATAGGTACTTGAAACTGTTACTGTGTCCCTTCTCAGTCTTCTCTTTTCCAAACTAAACAAGCACAATTCTTTTAGTCTTCCCTCACAGGTCATATTTTCTTGACCTTTAATCATTTTTATTGCTCTTCTTTGGACCTTCTCCACTTTGTCCACATCTTTCCTGAAATGTGGCGCCCAGATTTGGACACAGTACTCCAGTTGAGGCCTAATCAGTGCTGAGTAGAGCGGAGGAATTATTTTTCACATCTTGCTTAAAACACTCCTGTAAATGTATCCCAGAATGATGCGGGTTTTTTTCTTTTGCAAGATTATATCCAATGGAAACAATGGGAACCGAGGTTGGTTAAGTCAGGTTACACAGGGTGGGAAAGGGTGCATTGACTTTGGGGTTCCTTCTCTGGAAGGGGTTGATTCAAGGGGGTACGAGCCAGCCCAAGGCTTGGTCCCTCTCTCATTCAATTGTCAGGCTAGTTCCTGGACCAGTTAACATGGGTTTAAATCCACACGGGCTCCAATGGAGAGACCATGGATGCAGGACATGCAGGACAGCTGAGGTCAGGCAAGTCTAGTATTTATCTTTTTGGGGACTTGAAAGAAAAGTGCCGAAGTGGGGGAAGAAAGGGGAGGTTGGGAGATTAGAATGCCCTGGTTTGAGCCCATAAGGGACACTGGGCCAAATTCATACTTGGCGGAACTCAGTTGGTCCCACTGGAGTTATTCCAGGGAGAAGTTTGGCCCCATCAGTGGGGGGTAGACAGCTGCTCCTTTACAGGTTCCTTTGCCTGTGATCCAGCGGCAAAGTCTCTGGGACTCTCCCAAGTGCCTTCTCTGCCACCTTGAGTTATGGGCTCTGCTTACAGTCACTCAGGCGTCGGACTCGGAACCAATTTGTCAGCAGCATTGTTGAGAGGCATTGAACCAAACTGTAATCCCTGAATGATGGAAACCACTTCAAGCCAAGGGGAGCAGCATACCCTAGTCCACTCCTGGTTCCAGCATCTGTGCTCGGAACACCGCACCCCCCAACACAGATCTGCTTTGCATCTAAGTAGCTGGTCACCTCTTTCTTTCAGCCAGCAGATATCCCTATGCTGGCTGGTGCTGCATCCCTGCCGGCAGGTTGGAGTGGGGTTTGAAAAGACACGTTGCTCTCTTACTGGGGCCTTCCAAGCAGAGCCCCACGACTCTGGTAGGGGAGACTCTGGTAAGGGGAGAGAGGCCTTCTCAACCAGCTGTTATTGCCTGTCTGTGTCATGGGAATGTCGGTCAGGCCCTGGTACCCCCCTTCTGCCAGGTGCTGCACAGACCCACAAGGAGAGCACCCCTGCCTCACAGAGTGGGACTGGTCCTGCCTTGGGCAGGGGGTTGGACTTGATGATCTCCTGAGGTCTCTTCCAGCCCTGGGATTCTACCACTAACAGCAGCACCAGCCCCACTGAGCTCTGTTCATCAGGTATCTTGCAGCATGTCACGAAGTCATTATCCCCATGTTACAAACAGGGAAACTGAGGCACGGAGTAGGGTCACGACCTGTCCAAGGTCACCCAGCGAGGCGGGGGGAACGCGGGAGGCAGAGCTGGGAATAGATCCCAGGAGTCCTGGCTCTGGCTCTTTTGATTCTTTTTACATGGGGGTGGCAGGCACAGGCTGGCTCGGGGGCTTTTCCCCTCCAGGGGGCTCAGGGCCGAGCTGGGGCCCGATTCAAAGCCGCTGTGCCAGCCCCCAGCCGGGGCCTAACGCGCTCAGCACGTGGCGCAACCTGGAGCGGCACTCGTGCGCTGGCCCTTTAAGGCGCGGGAAGGGCGGGACGCTCGGTAGCCCCGCCTTCTCCCCGGAAGCGGAAGCTGCCGCGCGGGCACAGGCGGGCGGAAGGCGGAAGTGGCGAGAGAGGAACCCGGGGGCAAGAGGTGGAGGAGACACCCCCCCCCGGGCACCGGGAGCAGGTGAGTTCCCTTCCCCCCCCCCCCGCACAGCCCTGGGGCAGCCCCTGCCCTCCCACCCGCACAGCCCTGGGGGAGCCTGGGCCCGCCCCTCCCCGCACAGCCCTGGGGCAGCCCCTGCCCCTCCCACCCGCACAGCCCTGGGGCGGGCCCCCTCCCCCCGCACAGCCCTGGGAGCCCTGGCCCTCCCCGCACAGCCCTGGGGCAGCCCTCCCCGCACAGCCCTGGGGAGCCCAGGCCCGCCCTCCCCCCGCACAGCCCTGGGGGCAGCCCCTGCCCTCCCCGCACAGCCCTGGGAGCCCCTGCCCCGTGGAGCTGCCCGCCCCGCCTGCGTCCCCTATTCGTGGCGCTACACGCGCAGCTGCCCCCAGCGGGCGCCCGTTGGCGGTGGGGCCCGGTCGATGGGGTCTCGCTGTACCAAACCCGGGGCTGTCCAGGAGACGTGGGGGGGAGGGGTCCTGGTCCCCATCTCCTCCCCGTCCCTGCTGGTTTTACATCCCCACCCCCCCCCCTCCCGTCAGCAGCCCAAGGGGTGGGGGTTGGGCTTTCAGGCAGGAGGAGGATGCGCCCCCCCCCCCCTTCCCCGCACTACCTGCCAACGGTCGGCAGACTGTGGCTTTTCTGCAGAAAGCGCCGAGGCCTTGTGGTGGAGAAGAACATGACCTGGCTGCCTCTGTCCAAGCCACCTGTCTGGCCCCATCCCAGTGGGAACTGATCTCTGTAGCCCAGTGAGGTGGGTGGTGCTGGGATCCCATTGTGCAGGGTGGGGAGGGGACATGCAGGGGTTGGAACCGAAGCCCGAGGTGAGTGCTCTGACCTCCCTGCTTTCATCTGTAAGCCAACGGCAAGTGGAAAGGACCCGGGTCTTTTATCTTAAAAACCTCATGATTTTTGAAGCCAGTCTCACAACTGGTTGGGGCCTGACTCGTGATTTTTGAATGCAAGCTTGGAAAAACGGGAAACAGGCTCTGTCTGGATGAGAGATAGCTAAGCTCAAGGAGAGCCCAGATGCTGTGGTGAGAGGCTCTCTAGAAATAGGAGGCTGGGACAAAGCAGCTACCACACAATTGGATTCAGGTTGTGGTTACAGAACACCAGATATGAGAGGGACGTGATTCAATAGTCAGACTTCAGTGAGGATTTCAGGGCCATTGATAGGGTTAAACCTGAGCCAGAAAGCTAAAGCTTGTCATAAAAGCACCTGAGGGTGGGGTGAGGAGAGCATGAGTTCAGTCTCCCATTTCATGTGGATTGTTTGTAATCTAGAGTCAAATGATTGCACTTTATTATCTGTTCTTCCCATAGGCACATGTACTGCTGTGCTTTCGTATTGACTCTTGATGGCTCTAAGGAACAGCATCAGAGGGGCACTTCTGATTCTTGGGCCCGGGCAGGAAACCTGGTGATTTAAGTGGTGGATGGTGGATTTCTCTTCAAGTGCTGGTGAAAGCCATGGGGGGGTGGCATACCCTCGAAAGCCAGAGGAAGTTCTGCATAGCCATGGCTAGCACTAGAGTCAGCTTCCCATGACCACTGTGGGGTGAGAGAGAGGGGAATTCACTGGTAGTAAAACTTTGAGAGCTAAATATCTGGGATCCAGCCTATGGCTATCGACCGATCTTAGGAGCTCCTCCACAAGCAGCTATGAGGTGGTTGATGCTTTGCTAGGAATGAGTCGCAGGGGGAAGGCTCTGTCTCCCCTTGCAAGGGCTCCCTGGCCATTCTGCTATCACTACAGCTAGGGTGTGTCAGAGAGGATAGGTACAGTCACATGGACTGTGGATTTGAGAACAAGCCTTGGAGGCCACTTTCAGTTCAAGTCAGGGCAGCCTTTTGATCCCTCAAGCTATGAATTCTTGGCCTTGGGCCTGGTTCTGATGCCTCGGTGACTTTTTAAATTTTATTTTAACTTCCAGGATAAAGGCTAAAAAAAGACGTCTGTAACCTAACTCTTGCTGGTCCAGTACGGCTTTGGGGGCAAGGCAGTGGGAAAACAGATGTCTAGAGGAGGAGGAATGTGTGAACCCAAACTGGATGGTTCCTGTGGCTGGAGTGGTGAGATTTCTGAAGACAGGAGCATGCCAGGTGCCAGCCCTTGTGTGAATAACACACCTTGTTCTCAAGTTTTGGGGATCTGGGAAACACTGTGTCTAACAGCTACCAGTTCTTCCAAGAATGCTGTGGTTCTGAAGGCCCAGAGTGTATGTCTGCGAATCAGAGCTGGGCAAAACAACTCCCCAGAGTCTCCAAAGGCTTGCAACCGATGGAGGCTCATGGGCCAGCTTTTGCTGCTGGCGAGACTCCTTGCGCATGGGAGCGATTGCTAGCTGAACCATCAGACCAAAGGGTCGGGAAGGCGGAGGAGGCTGGTTGTTCACCTCAGGGCTGTCCAGAAGGCGATGGGCACCGGCCCACCTGCACTGCAGAGGAGGATGTTAGTTGGAATGGAAGCTGTGCCCAAGTACCGACAGTACTGCCCGAAGAGGACGGCTTGCACTTTGCTGAGTTCAGTGCCCCCGACTACTGTCCTTCTAGTTATGAATGTTCCTGTAGCTGTCGCAGGGAGAGTTTGGATCTCACCAGGACTTATTTGGAAAAGGGGAACAGCTTGTGTAGTTTCACCTGCCAGCACTGGACTTCAGAGTCCCCTGGAGTGGAGGACGAAACCTTTAGTCCTGATTCAGCACCACTGCAGCAGGCCCAGGAGGAAGATGAGGAAGATTGCGAGGTGTTCAAGGCCAGTGATGATCCTTACGAGTCTGGCAGGGCACTTGGCGGCAGGAAGAATGGGAGACGCCAGAGGTACCGCTCTGGTACAAAGGACAAGGGGGAGGGGAAGGAGAACGCCAGGCGGGAGGGCAGATCTGTGCCAGCTGGCGGGAAGCACAAGCAGGCCAG
Organism: Rafetus swinhoei; assembly: GCA_019425775.1. Lineage (NCBI taxonomy): Eukaryota > Metazoa > Chordata > Testudines > Trionychidae > Rafetus > Rafetus swinhoei. The sequence goes on along the minus strand of JAFJHL010000157.1, from coordinate 6,616,364 downwards.
GAAGAGGACCCACATGGACAGGCGGCGCCACCTTAAGGCTGATGTGCCCAAGCAGCTGGAGGAGCTGACTCGGGTCTGCATCTCCCGTTTCAAGAAGCTTATCAAGCTGGTGCTGGTCGTCACCCATGAGTGCCGCGAGTATGTGGAAGCTGGCGGGAGACTCCTCTACTCCTGCTGTCAGCTCAATGCTTGGGACCTGGGCTCAGCCCTTGGCAGTGTGAGGACGTGGTGCCAACGAGCCAAGAGCGACTCCAGGAAGGCAGCCCGGTGGCTGTATTCCTGGGGAAGTTGGTGGGGCCAGCTGCTTAGGATGCTGGGGGCCCGGCTCTTCTTGGTGTTCATGCTGCTCCTGGGTAGCCTCTGGCTGTGCTGCAAAGTCTCCAAGTCCCTGTTCCTTGCTGGGGCAGGAAAGCTGGGCAGAACCCGCTGCGTGACCTGGCTCCTCTTGCTCCTGGACTTGCCCTTCCCCCGCAAAGCATGGGCTGTCTTCAGAGAAACCAGGACTTTCAAGTACATGTCCCACTGGCTGCAGTGGTGGAGAGGGCTGCTTGGGGCACCCAAAGGGCTAAGGACCGATGGGCTGGGAGAGGCTGCCGCTGGCCCTGATCCTAGTGCAGGGAGGCGCTGCCAGCCCAGCCAGGAGGTGGCACGGCTGCTGGCCCTGGCCGATGTGCCCGAGGAGGAGCTGAACCCCTTTCAGGTACTGGGGCTGGAGGTGACTGCCTCGGACACAGAGCTGAAGAAGGCCTATCGTCAGCTGGCTGTGCTGGTGAGTGTGCCCTGATGTGGTGGGAGGTGGATGCCGCACCTGCCCCCATGACACCCAAGCACCTGGGGAGCATGAGGCAGAAACTGTGTTCAAGCTGCATTGCCCTTTAAGGGGCAGAGTGTGAGCCACTCTCCTCTAGCCCTCTAGCCACCTCCCACTGAGGCTCAATTCCCCCCCCACCTTCCCCCCGCCCAACAGCTGCTGCTCCCATATCACAGAGGGGTAAACTGGGACAGGCGTAGGTAGGGTGACCTGTCCAAAGGTCACATAAGGTGTCTCTTTCAGACCCTTCCCCCGAGTTCCTTGCTTTGGCAGATTCACGGCAAGGCCTGTCCGGAGGCGTGGGAACTGTCTTTAATAGCTGGTGCCACAGGCACCGGCAGTACCTCCTGAGTTAAGCGTGTACTGAGCCTGGCCCAGGCTGCAGGACTAACCAGCTGGCTGATTCTAGTCCCTGGAGCTGCCTGGTGTCTGAATGGGATGTCCTGGGCCTTTGGCATCCTTTATAAGGTTAAAAACTCTGCATGTTCTTCCTGTTTCCCTGGGCTCCTCGGAAGAGTCCCAGGCCAGCCCACGTGAGCCTGTCCAGCCTCTGGAGGCATCTGTCTCCTCCACTGGATCCTTTAAGAGGAACTGCTCAGAGCTCTTAGGCTTGTTAAAATGGTTAACTGTTTAACGATAGTGCTTAACCAGGGAACCATTTTAAGTTAGGTCCCATGGTGGCCATGGGGTCTGCTGCCCGGCCCTGCTGCTGCCGGGGCTGCTCGGGCCCGGTGCAGTTGGCCGCTACTAGAGTTAACTGGTGAGGGCTGGTTAACCAGTAAACCTCATGCTTACCGGTTAACATCCCTGTCAGTTCTGCTGACTGTTCCTGCTTGGGCGAGGAGGGACACCGCACCTGCTTTAGGGAGATGTGGGGATCTGTTGGGGACAGATAGCTTGAGTGGGGTGGAGCCTAATGGTTGCACCCTGGCGCTGCTCCCTGGCAGGCCGGAGCACCAAGCTGTGGAGCGCTCTCCCATCCAGGGCCATCCTTGGGGTAGCCCCAAATGTTAGTGGTACTCTATGCAGCTGCATATGTTGCGTACACCTAGGGCCACTGTCGGGACCAGACATCAAGCAGGTAAGGTGGGCAGTGCCAGCTCTGGCAGCCCCATACCCCAACATCCTGCATGCTGTGCCCAACTGCCACTCACCCATGTTTCCCCTTCTGCCAGTCTCCAGCCAGTCGCACAGCAGCCCCTGGCTCCACCTCCGGGCCCACAGCTCTGCCTGTGCCACTTCCCGCTTGGTGCCTCCCTGCCCTGCCCCCCTGCAGCCTGTGGTACAGCTGTGGGAGGTGTAGATGCTCGGGCTCCGTAGGACACTAAAAATCATAAGGACAACCCAGCCCTGGTGCTTTGGAGCCGCTCTGTGAGTCGCAGTTGCTATGTGAGCACCATGGAGCCATGGTGGGAGCCACACTGGAAGCACTCGATGGCTTTGAGGTTCCCCTTGGTGCTAGTTGTCCTTTCTGCCCCAGCTCCTTGGCTGGACACCCCCTTTTGTGTGCTGGACTGTATGGGGAGCCCTCTTGCCTTGGTCAGTCTGTGTGTGCTGGCTGAGAAGGAAGGCAAGGAACTGCCATCAGGTGTTGGGACTTCCAATGGGTGACACTGGCTAGCTCAGCAGCCTGACCCTAGCCAGACTAACATGGACCAATTGGCCTTGTCTGAGGACATATAGCCACACACCCCTTCTTCTCCCCCTGGGCCCATCTGACTGTGCTGTCCTGGGCGGGGGCACCTTCCTGGCCAGACCCCAGCCCTAGATGAGGTCTGTGCTGAAGAAGCCTCTTGTTCTCCGGTTCCAATGTCTTCCTTTGCAGGTTCATCCTGACAAGAATGCTCATCCCCCGGGCAGAGGAAGCCTTTAAGGTGCTGCGGGCTGCCTGGGACATCGTGAGCAACCCAGAGAAGAGGAAGGAGTATGAGATGTGAGTCAGGGACCCCTTCCTGCTCCCTAAGGCAGGACTGGTCGAAGGGTGCGGGGGGGGGGGCACCTGCCGTTGCTGGCGGCGGATTAGAGCATGTGGCCATCTCAACGTACTTGAGAGGCGGTCGACGGGGAGGGACGTGGTCTGGGCTCTTGGGCTGTGCTAGTCAGTCACCCTGTGACTTGCTGATCTGAGCGCGGCCCTCCTCAGTCTGTGCACTGGCGTCAGGCCTGGCCTAGGACTGCTACTTCCTCTGCTGACTCAGGAAGGAAGGGTGGCATCTTTAGCCAGGTTCAGCAAGCGGGACTGGTTCTTCCAGCACTTGCCGCTGCGAGACGTTGCTTCTGGGCCCGAGCGCGGGTGAGGACGCAGCCAGGCATTCCTGAGTGATGCACCGAGGGCTTTTGAGGGGCCATACGTCATTAGAGCAAAGGCAGAGCACAAGGGCTTTAACAGAACCATAAACACCCATTAAAAGGCACCTTTAGGGGGGCCGGAGGCTGTCCAAGAAGTGGCACGTAGGGATGCGAAGTGGCATTTAAAGTCACTTACATCCCTCGTGGCACATGGGAATTTCTGGTGTCTGAGTGAAATCCCTCTGGCTGCTGCCCTCTCACCTGTGATCGATGTTAGTCTGGCCCAGCTGCCCCGGTAGGTGCAGGCGCTGTTGTGCTAGGAGCTGCACAAATGCCTGGGTTACTGAGGAGTTGCCAGAGGTGATGGGAGCCGTGGTGGTGGGTACTGTGCTGGAAGCACATTGGCATGTAGGCGAGTGGCGCGGCATTGGAACCCAGCTGAGGCTCTCCAGGCCCGTCCACCCAGCGCAGCGGCCTCCCTCGTGCTGTGGTTCTGATCCCTATCTCAGCCAGTGATGCCTGGGGAAGTGAAAAGGGGCGTTGCCCCTACGCTGCTGCAGCAGGACCCTCACATGATGCCAGCCCAGCAGGGAAGGGTGTGGGCTGACGGCTGGGTGCAGCTGTCTTGTGCTGCGAGCCTCACCCCCGCGCCATTGTGCTTGCAGCAAACGGATGGCCGAGAGCGAGCTGACCAAATCCATGAACGAGCTCTTTGCCAAGCTGCGGGACGACCTGAAGGAGGCCATGAACACCATGATGTGCAACGAATGCCAGGGGAAGCACAAGTAGGTGCTGACGTGCAGCAGCCGCTTTAACCCCTCGCTTCTGGCTCTGGTGCCCTGCTCTTCTGGGACACTGAGCGCTACCCCTCCACGGGGCCTGGCGCTTAGGCGCGGGCCTGGCCCTCTGCGGTTGCTGGAATGGACTAGGCAGCCCATCCTGCGGCGCCTGGGGTGGTGTCCTGGCCCAGCTCTTGGGCTTTTGTGTGTCTACCTTAATACAAGTGTTCTCTGGTGCTGGGTGTCCCAGAGTGTCCTGGGAGTTCGGGGCACTGTAGGAGGGAGCATGCATCTCTCTGGGATGGGAGATGGCAAAGCGCCCGCTCTGCCAGCATTTGAAAATCTCTCTGCCGCTCTAGGAGGTTTGAGATGGACCGAGAGCCGCTCAACGCTCGCTACTGCGGGGAGTGCGGCAAGCTGCACCCTGCCGAGGAGGGGGACCTCTGGGCCGAGTCGAGCATGCTGGGGCTGAAAATCACCTACTTCGCCCTGATGGATGGGAAAGTTTATGACATCACAGGTAGGGGGGTTCTCTGTGGGGCCAAGACCTGCTGGTTGACATAGTGCCCAGAGACCAGACAGTGACACTGACCTGTTGTTTGAATTGACGTTACCGCAGGCTGATTAACCTGGGTGTAAACAGCCCTCTGCTCCCAGTGGGTCAGGGGCCAGCACTCCTCCCTTTGGGATCCTGGCCCCGCTGAAGAGGCACCAGCCTGTGGGAGGGGGAAGGGTGCAATAGCTGCCTGGCATCACTGCTCCTGCACAACTTGAGGCCAGGAGGCGTGATGGCTGGGGTTGCTTCCTGCGCTGGGCTAACGCGGCCTCGTTCCACCAGCTGATGGTGTGTTGTCCTGTCTGTGTCTGCAGAGTGGGCTGGCTGCCAGGGGGTTAGAATCCCTCCCGACACCCATCGCGTCCGGTGTCGCATATCGTTTGGGTCAAGGAGCTCTGGCTCGGGCAGACGACAGAGGTTGGTACTGGATGTCCTTCTGGTTCCTTTGTCCTTCAAAAAAAGAGCTAGATAAGTTCCTGGAGGGTTGGTCCAGCAATGGCCATTAGCCAGGATGGACAGGGATGATGTCCCTAGGTTCTGTGTGCCAGAAGCTGGGAATGGGTGACAGGGGAGGGATCACTTGGTGATTCCCTGTTCTGTTCATTCCCTCTGGAGCACCTGGCATTGGCCGCTGCCTGAGGACAGGACACTGGGCTAGATGGACCTTTGGTCTGACCCAGTGTGTCTATTTTTATGCTCTTGCCTTGGTCTGAGCGGGTGGGGATGAGTCAAATATTAGATCTTGAGCACTTCATGGTTAGCCACAGCTCCCCTAGAGTTCCTGTTGGGATCCCCCTTCCCCTGCCCCCATCAGAGGGCTGCAGGGAGGGGCACTCAGTCAGCGTGGGCTGGGAGTCTTTTTACTGACATGAGGTGACCCCATCTAAGCTCCCTCTTTTCTTACCTTGCTACTGCTGGGCCCCGAAGCAGTGCCCCTTGCGGCAGAGTACTGCACTGCTGTGGGAGTGGGTTAAGCTGCTTTAAACCATGTGGACTGAGGACGGGTTATTCTGTGCAAACACAAATCCCCTGTCCTGGGGCTGTTGGGAGAATATCCCTTCCCACCCCCCACGTCCTTGCAGATGTGCTTTTAAAATGTCGCTGGCCAGCGATGCAGCTCATGCCCAGCACCTGGGACTGGCCGTTACCAGGTGTTCTGTCAATTTGTCCCGTGTGTCCAGCTGCCTAGGATCACAGAAGCCTACTGATCCCAGAGACCCATTGCTGAAGTCAGGTCTCTGTGCCCCTGGCAGGATCTGGCCCCTTAACAAGCTTCGCAGTGTGAGGGTTCTCCCTGGCGAGGAAACCAGGACTAGAGAGCCTGTAACACAGCTGAGAATAGAACCCTGCAAACCCACTTAATCCCCCACTGCCTCCCTGAGGTGGGGACGAGACCCAGGAGTCCTGACTGCCAGCCATGTGCTCTAACCACTAGCTCGTGCAACCCTCTCTCAGCTGGCTATCGAACCCAGGAGTCCTGACTGCCTGCTTTAACCACTAGACCCCATTATTCTGACTTTTGACATCCACCAGCTACATGTGTACGTGCTGTGTCTATAAGCCCTTGTTCTCCCCCAGAACCACCTCTCAAGGCAGCCCTGCCTCAGCTGCAGACCTGCAGGACTTCTTCAACCGCATATTTCAGGGGACCCCAGGGCAGATGCCCAATGGGGGTTTCTTCAGCCCACCCTGCTCCCCGCAGTCAGCAGCTTCAGCCCCCAAGACGGAGAGTACAGCCTCAAAAGGGGACTCGAAGCCAAAACGGCGGAAGAAAGTGCGCCGCCCCTTCCAGCGCTGAGTGGCGGCGTGTCCAGTGCAGGAGAGTCGCTTTGGGCTCGGCCTGGCAGGAGACTACGAGCACTAACAGGGAATGAAGATCCATCCTGCGTATGTTTCAGCAGGCAGCTGGCGTGTCCCAGGCTCTAAGTCAGGCACTACAAGGGCTCTTTACAAGAAAAAGAATCTATTTTTTTCTTTAGCTGTTTAAAAGCCAACCAGGCATTTGGGGAGTTTCTGGTTGAAGCCGTTAACTTCTAGTGTGAAGAATCAGACCCAGTGATACCAAAGAACTCCAGCGGGGGTGCCCTGCAGGGACCCTGGAGACATCAGCCCTGTGTGGGTGGAAGGAGGGTCTCTGGTTGGGGGGGGAGGAGGTGGGCACACGCTGGACAGAGCCATGGAATCTCTTCAGGGTTACTTGAAAAATCAGGGGATGTTCTGTTCCCAGCAAGGCCACAATTGGGATCCATTGGGAGGCAGCCATGTCCCTTCCATCCACCTGCTTCCCTTTCTCATTCACTGCTCCTTTTCATCTGCCCGCCCATTGACATCTGCGCCTGGCAGCCCGTAACTAGTCGAACACAGCAACTGAGCAGGATCCCTTACAGCTGCGTCATGATTTGGCCTAAACCTTCTGCACCAAATCGGATTGTTGATGCACCTTCCCCCCCCCCACCCCTTCCCTGCAGATTGTCACCCCAGAAGAACCGAACCAAGTGTTAAATGCCGGTGCTGAAGGGCAGCTTGTTCACTTCACAGCTGACTGGAGAACTCTCCTGGGGAGCAGCTTGGCTTGGCCCAGGATGCTGGGTCCTTTGTCTAGTGCTTGCAGGGTGTTCTCCCTATCTCCTCCTGCTGGCTGTGCTCTCAGCAGAGTGAGGGGGGGGAAGCCTGTTGCATCAGGGAGGTGTAACTGGCTCCCTTCCCTCTGGGCATGTAGCACATAAGGGCCCCCAGTTTCATGCTTATTGCACCCTCCCCCCGCCCCGACTCCTGACCCTGCTTTCCAGCCTGAGCTCAAGGGCACCATTTTCGGGGGTGTGGGGAGGGGAGGGGAGGGGGCAGCAGCTGCACATACCAGGCCAGGGCTTGCTTTTCTTCCCACTCCCCTGCCTGTCAGGGAGCGAAGGGAAAGTACTTGGATTCCATGAATTACTCCTGGCTGGTGCAGGGAAGAGGCCGAGGTGTGAGAGGTCTGCACAGAATTTAAGCACTTTCTCCTTGCTCCCTGATGGGGGAACAGGGAGAAAAGCAAGCACAGCTGTCCTGAAATGGCCCCCTTGCCTGAGCTGTGAAATGCTTTCCTGGCAGAGGGGCCCCAGCGTAGTCCTGAGAATAGGCAGAAGGGTTCCTCAGCGGGTTTTCTGGGAGAGCCGTTGTGAGGTGCTGCTATAGAGAGTCTCCTGAGCTGCGCAGCTCATATTTACAGTTCCGGGGGCTGCTGGCTAGCACCAGCTGCTCACATACCTGGGATCAGACTTTCCAAAGAAGCAAGGCCGAGTCTGAACCTGGTCTGGTTCTGCTGGGCCATGCAAGCTCTTGTGCTCCCAGCAATTAATCAGATGGATCTGTAACCATCTAGCCTCTTCCTGAAGGCGACGAAAAGTCCTGTGGCACCTTATAGACTGACATTTATCGGAGCATAAGCTTTCGTGGGCAAAGACCCACTTCATCAGACGCATGTAGTGGAAATTCCAGAGGCAGGTATAAATATACAGGCATAAGAAAAGAGTACCAATCAAGAGTAAGGCTAGAGCTAACAAGGTGAATTCAGTCAGGGAGGATGAGGCCAACTTCTAGCAGCTGATGTGGAGGTATGAACACCAAGAGAGGAGAAACTGCTTTTGTAAGTGGCTAGCCATTCACAGTCTTTCTTTAATCCTAAATTGATGGTGTCAAATTTGCAGCTGAACTGTAGCTCAGCAGTTTCTCTTTGAGGTCTGTTCTTGAAGTGTTTTTGTTGCAGGATGGCTACCTTTAAATCTGCTACTGTGTGTCCAGGGAGATTGAAGTGTTCTACAGGTTTTTGTATATTACCATTCCAGCAATGCCCCTCTGCTATATACATCGGCCAAACTGGACAGTCCCTATGTAAAAGAATAAACGGACACAAATCAGATATCATCCTCCCTGACTGAATTGACCTCGTTAGCTCTAGCCTTACTCTTGATTGGTACTCTTTTCTTATGCCTGTATATTTATACCTGCCTCTGGAATTTCCACTACATGCATCTGACGAAGTGGGTCTTTGCCCACGGAAGCTTATGCTCCAATAAATCTGTTAGTCTATAAGGTGCCACAGGACTTGTCGTCATTTCTGCAGATTCAGACTAACACGGCTACCCCTCTGATACTCTTCCTGAAGGATTACTCTTGGGGTTTTTTTTTTACAGCAGGTTCCTCTTTGTACATAGCTCTGTTGACTCCCACGTGCGATAAATATACCTGAGCATAGATGGGGGAGTGTGCTCCCCCTCTCCCAGTGCCGTGTCAGTCATTTCCATGTATTAAGCCTAAGCTTTCCAGTAGGCACGTACTGTAACCTCCTTAGTTTTGCTCTTCCAGTTGCGCTCACGCAGCCAGCTCAGAGCCGCTGAATTCCTTTGACCCCAGCTGGGGTAAAGCTGTGTTAAAGTTATTCCAGGAAATAAGACTTGTTTGTTTTGTGAGATGGTTTGTCACGCTGCAGCTGATTTTCCAAAACAAATTGGATTTAGGGTAGGGCCTACACAAACAATGGCATGGGTGTGGGCAGAAAGTTCTTCTTGAGGATTAAACTGGTGAGTGTATATGGAGAATTTACCCATCCCCCTGCAAAATAAACCCCAGCAGGATGACACAAGTGTTCTCTTCACTCCCAGAATGTGTACAGACCCCTCCCTGGTGCAGGTGTGTATAAGAGGGACATAACAAACAGGAGGCGTGGCCCCTGCTAATGCTGGATTTCCGGCTAGGAGAAGAAAAGCAGGTAGTATGTGAGGGTTTGTCCTCCTTGGTCAGAATGGGCTCAGGAATAGGGGACAGTAGGGGCTGAGCTGGGGCTGGACCAGTGCCTGTCCGCTCGGGTGTAGTGCTGCTATGTCCTGCCTTTGTTAACTAATGCCTAGGCTACCAGCAGAGCTGGAGAGGAGTGGGGAGGTCAGCTATTTCTTCATCCCCCTCCTTCTGAGACTAATTGCTTTTTCAAAAAGCAAGGCCTCCCAGCTCAGCCTTCCTCTAGGGCTTGAGTGTTTGAGTCCCTTTCCCGCTGGGAGGGGTGTGATGGGGACTGCCTGGCTGGCTGGCTCCTTCCCCCCCCCGTGTCCTCTTCCCATAGCTAACCGAGCAGGGAGTGAATCGCAGCATCACATGGCTAGGGGGGGCCTTTTGTGACACGAATCGAGGGCCTTAAGTGGGTTCCTTGCAGATGGGTGTCCATGTCTCAGCTTGAACTCTCTCTGCCAGGGCTTGTCCTGGGCTGCAGGCTCACCTGTCCCCTCTTACCTGAGTTCAGTTCCCTTGAGTCTGAAGCTGGTAGGAGGAGGAAGCAGTATTTTAACTTGTGGCCACTCAGTCACTGAGGCCCAATGGATGATGTAAAGCTGTGTAATCCTGCTGTGCACCCAACTGATCAGTTAGCAGGGCCAGGCAGGGAGCTAATCCTAAGAATGACCCTATTGGGTCAGACCAATGGCTCTTCCTTGGATGGGGGCTGGTGCTAGATGCTTCAGAGGGAGTGAACAAACAGCAGGGCAATCATTGAGAGATCCAGCCTCTCGCCCAGTTCCAGCTTCTTGCAGTCAGAGGTTTAAGGACACCCAGAGCAGGGGGGTTGTGTCCCCAACCATCTTGGCTAATAGCCATTGATGGTCCTGTCTTCCCTGAAATTATCTAGGGTTTTTTTTAATCCAGTTATACTTTTTGGCCTTCACATACTCCCCGGCAATGAGTTCCACAGGTTAACTCTGTGATCCATTAAGATCCAGTTTGTTTTAAACAGGCTGCCTCTTAATTGCATCGGGTGAGGCCTGAGTAGGTTGTTATGTGAGGGAGTAAATAACACTTCTGTAGTCACTTTCTTCATGACTTTATAGACCTCTGTCATAACCCTTCCCCCACCCTCCAGCCATCTCTTTTCCATGCTGAGCCATCTCAGTCTCTAATCTCTGCTCAGATGGATGCTCTTCCCAATGGAGAGCCACCTTGAGCTCTTGCCCAAGGAGTCCCAGGGCTGCTGGGATCTGTGCTACAAGGGACACTTTGGCTGGTAGTGCCTCTCTGATCCCAATATGTGCAGTAAGGGACCTTGGAAAGATTCCAGCAGGGAATCCCTTCACGCAGTAATGTGCTAGCTGCAATTGCATGGGGCACAAAATGAGGCAACTGCAGCATTGCACTGTCCTGGCCTAGATGCTCAGGGCTGCTTGGGCAGCAGCCACCTTGCTGCTTATGGCTGAATAGTTGAGCTGGTCCATGCTGACTCTTCACATTTAAGGGGGAGTTTGTCTACTGCTGGGCTGCCAGCCTCCTGAGCTTGCTCCTCGTCCACTGGCGACTCCTTCCCCTTACAAGTTGTACCCCCCTAAACTGGGACTCTGGGCCGGCAGGACCATAGGTGGTCTTGAACCGGAGAGCCCAGGAGCAGGGAAGCCAGAGGTGGGCCGGAAGCCCTGCAGCAGGGGGCTCTGGTGGCATGGGGTGTCCCAGGGCAGAGGGGTCCAGCCAGGGGCAACAGCACAGTTGGCTGAAGGCAGAGGGGGGCTTGTTGGGATGGAAGCAGAGCTGGCAGGGGCCCTCCCCTAGTCTGGCAAATTCCCTTGTTTGGGACCAGTCAGATCCCGAGGGTGCTGGACCACAGAGATCCAACCTGTACCTTGAAAGCCTAGGTTCCCCTCTGCAGCTGCTGCTTTGAGCTCAGCATGCGGAGGACACAGGAGAGCAGCTATGCACAAGGAAACCTGCCTGTAGGTCCATGAGCCACGGCCTCACCTTGCTCTGTTCTTTGCTCTCCTGAGTTTGTGTGGCTACTGCTGCTCTGCCATCAGGGCTGCCTAACTCCCTTCAGGACTGGGGAGCCAGAAATCAAGGTGTAGGCATGTTCCTTCCCTGCCCTGAGCTCCCTTCGATATGCATCTGCAGCCGCTCTGGGCTAGGGGAGGTTTGGGAAGCAGCCTGGGTGGAAGCACATGTGCTGTGGGAGAGAGCTGCCTTACAGTGCTTAAATGTTTTGCAAGGGAAAAAAAGGACAATCAATCATTCTTCTTGACCTGTATTGTCATGTGAGTGTTTGATGGTGGGTGTCTTCACCCTTCATCTCCTTTGTCCTTAGAGCACGGAGGTTTTTAAGATGATTGTGTATCTCTTTCTTAACACTTTTGTTAAATTAAAATATGATTTGGAGAAGTTTGTCTCTTCTGCGATGGGGGGAGAGGCACAAGCAGCAGACTGGGATCCATTTCATATCCTTTCCCACCACTGACTATCTTCTGTTCTTTACCAGCACCCTCGTGGATTCCTTTAAGCCTAGGGCTCCATTGCAAAGCCACCACTAGTGTCTCCAAACCATCTTTATTATGTAGACATACATAAAATACAAGGATGGGGAGGATGCAGAGACTGGCTATTTCCCCACGCTGGGCAGTGGGTCTCCTGTTGTAGTTAGGAGCATTAAGACAGCTGACAAGTTAACTCACATGACATTTAGACCCGCTCCCTCCTCAGGTCAGTTGCCTCTCCCCACCCCAACAAAAGATAAAGCCCAAGTACCGATGATTATTAGGGAGAGTAACTAAATCCCCTTGCAAAATAATCCCCACAAGTGGCTCAAACAGCAGCTGGTCCCTCGGTTGGATCCCCCGCTCTAGTTCACGCTCAGGACAGCACCTTCATGCTGGGCTCGATAATCCTCTGCCCTCAGACATTGGTAGCCAGAGCAGACGGCTATTGGGATAGGCCCGCTCTTCCCTTGCAGCTGGCTGGGCAGTGCTGGCTCGCTGAGCCTTAGTATTTGTTGATGCCAAAGACACGCACACCGTGGAACTGGGGCAGCTTGGGGAGGAGTACACTGAGGAGGGAGGTCGTGTTGATTAGAAAATGTGCAGGGTCGTATTTGGTATAAAAGCTGGTGAGGAGGTAACTGGAAGAGAGACAGAGGCAGGGTTAGTTCTGCAGCTATCCAGTCCTGGCTGGGGTGACAGCGCACACAAGCAATTTCTGAGGCTGGATTAGCTGAAGACTGCAACCCTCCCTATAGCGGGGTGGGTGTGGGTGTAAGCGTCCCCAGCCAAAGCACCTTACCCATGCCACAGAACCATTTCCCCTGCATGGCCAGAGTCCAGTCACTAGAGCCCATGCTGCCCTGAGTGCTTCAGCGGTGCCAGCCGCTAGCAGCCAGGGTGCTCTGTGCACAAGCTAGCCAAGGACTGGTATGATGCCCATTGGTTTGTTTCAGACCAGAGAGCTTGTGCCCTCTAGTTGCAATAGTCAGAGGGCAGCCACAGGGCTCTGGCCAGTTCCACCAACAACCAACGTACTCTATAGCCGAGGTGGCTTTCCCTGTATAGGAGAGAGCCCAGCATAGGCTAGTGCCTCAGTTTGGCTTCATGCAGACTACAGTGGTCCCATCCTCTCCTCTGGGCCAGTCACACCTGCTCAGCTAAAGCTGGGGCCCTGCCTAGTGAGCTAGAGTCTTCATGGCCTACACAGGGATACTGGAGAGGAGGGGAAATATAGGGAACCCCACTGAATGCCCAGGTGCTGTCGCTCTGGTTTGGAGCACTCCTACCATAGGCCGCTCCAGAGCAGGCAGGTCCCAAAAATGAAATGCCACCAGGAACTTTACAGATGATCTGCCGCAGCAGGAACGGACACTCACAGGACTACCGGCGAGATGCTGAGGAATTTGCGGGAGGAGGTGCACTGCGTCCCATAGTCTATCTGTTCCCAGTGTGTGAGGAGGCGATCCTTGCCCTGGTCCGGTGTCTCAAACGGGGTTCCTTTCACAGTGTGAAGAAACCAGTACATAACCTGCAATTTCCACAGGAAGAAGGGCGGATGTAAGGAGAGTGGCAGTCCTTCTGCTGTTGTACCATTAGTACATAAGTGGGGCAAAAGCGGACAGGACCCAAAGCTAGAGGGCAGCAGATCTATGGAACTCATTGTTACAGGAGACTAGAGTCAAACAGCATGTTCGGTTTTAGAAAAGGTCTGGCTGGGGAGACAAGTTCTCTCTTTGTAGAGGCAGCAGTGGGGAGAAAGGGGGGCAGGGAGCCCCGTGGAGCCGGTGCTTGGGGGAGCCAGCTTTTAAGTGGGTTCCCCACAGCACCGGCTCCTGCCTGTCCTGTCCCCCCCATTGCCTCTGAAGGAATCAGCAAGGGGCAGGTGGATTCGCAAAGCCGGCACACACAGAAAGCCAGCTTAAAAGCTGGCTCCTGCCTGCTCCCCCTCCACGCTATCAGAGGCAGCAGTGCGGGGGTGGTGGAACAGGCGGATCAGATCCAGTGCTTGTCCCCACAAGCTGTCTCCCCAGATGGTTTAAAAACCAGCTTCCCATGGGGACCGGCTCTCACCTCCCCCCACTTGCTGCCTCTGATACAGAGGCAGCAAGGGGGTGGAGTGGAATGTACGTAGTCAACAGGATTAACCAATAAGCCCAAGCTTGTCGGTTAATCTTGTAGTCATCTACGTGTTAACATCCCTACTTTCTAGCAGTGCAGGAAGACATGCTGGGAAGCTGAGCTTTCACTCACCAGGTTGTGTATAACATTAGTAAGGGTCCAGACCACTGGAATGCTGAAGAATGGGATGCTGAGGAGAATCACATGGAGAATTCCCACCGAGATCATGTAGGCCAGCCAGATGCCACGGCTGTTCATCACCCGTGTGTTGGGATTCACCTCACTGTGGGCCACCCCAACATTCATTCTGAAAGAAAGAGAGACAGTGGTGGGGGAGAGCAGTCAACATTACTCATCAAAGACTATGATGTTTTCTGATTCCGAGACATACCTGATGCTGTCCTTCCTTAGGATCCTGACTTTTTGCATATGCGCATTCCAGGTTCCTAATACTTATCTTTCTGCAACATCTTCCAGCCCAGTGCCCCCAAATTCTTTATAAACATTAATGCATGAATCATCACAGCCCTCAGGTGGGTTGGTAAATCACCATATCCTCATCTTACAAGCTGATCATCAAGTCACAGAGAGGGGAAATGACTAGCCTGTGGCCACAAACCGAGGCAGCAACAGTTAGAAGTGGGGCCCAGGTGTAGCCTCCTCATATAGTCATTAGCCCCTACTTCCTGCCTAAAGCTGGGGAACAGAACCCTGGCATCCTGACTCCCAGCTCCCTCCTTTCCCTTTACCCCTCACTCTAATCCATTAAACAGCTCATTAGTGACTTTTTAAGTCTCTTAAGCAAAGCTGAAATTGCAAGACCCTAAGAGCTGCTTTACTCTGTAATTCAGGCCTTTATTTCTCCCCCTCTATGGCTGTGCAGCCTCCCCATACCCACTGCCCCTTCTCTTCCTCTACGGCTCCTCTTCCCAGCCCTTGTAACTGTGGTGTCCAACCAGTTCTGAAGCAGTAGCCACTAGTGGCCACTGCTATAGCGAACTAGCCACACTCAACCAGCCAAATAGCCACATGTGGATAGCGGCTAGCATGTCGGACACCACGGGCAGGCTCATATGGCCTCATCGCTCCTCCCAGTAGAACAGTACCACCTAGCTCTTTAAAGTGTACGTCTCATCAGTGGCTCCTGAAGCTCTTTACAAAGGAGGGCAGTATCAGTCCTTCCATTCTACCAAAGGGGAAACTGAGGCACCGAGCGGGGAAATGACTTGCTCAAGGATGCCAAGCAGGCCAATGGCAAGGCTGGGAACAGTCCCTCCTCCCCCTCCCCATCCCCTCCACAGGCTGCCCCTTTTCCTCCTCCCCATCCCCCAACCCCTCACCCGCCCAGGCTGCCCCGGCCCACACGTGTCCCTCCTCCTCACCCCACAGATTATCTGTCCCCTACACGTGCCCCAGATTCCCCCAGGCCGCCCGCCCCCACATGGTGTCCCCCTCCCCCACATAGGTGCCCCCATCCGTCCCCCCCCGCCCTCAGGGGGCCCCCATCCCTCACTCACCTGTCGGCTGTGGCTGAACCTTTCCTAGCTCGTCTCCAGGAAGTGCCAGTGCCCACCCCCACAGCCGCCCTCTATTGGCTGCCCACCTCTACCTTCTACGCGCTCATTGGCCTGCGTGGTTGTCGCTCATCTCTGCCCCCTTCCTTCCTTCCACGGCAACCAATAGGAAGCGCAGGGCCGGGGGCGGCTGGGCTAGTGGCAAGGCGCGATCTTGAGAGGGTGGCGGTTGGGGCGCCTGGTCAAGAAGAGCGGCTGCCATTGGGCGGCGGCCCGTCCGGGGTGGGCGGGGCCAGGTAGCCGCGAGCCGAGGGGAGGCGGCAAGATGGCGGCGGAGACCGTGGAGCTGCACAAGCTGAAGGTAGCGGAGGGAGTCGCGCGGACGGGCCCTGCCTGCCGCGGGCTCCCCGCCCCCATGGCGGGTGGGGCCTGGCCCCTGAGCTCCCCCCGCCTCTAGGCGCCTGTGGGGCCGGGCGGCTCCCGCTCCCTCGGGGTGGGCAGCCCCCGGGCGCGGTGGGGCGAGGCCTGAGGCCCGCTACGGGCTCGTCTGGTCCCGCGCGAAGAGACGGAGCCGGCCCCCCGCCCCGAGCGCTGCGAGACCCTGCGGGCGGGCGCGTGTCCCGCGGGAGGGGAGTCAGGAGACGCTCGCACCCTGCTGGGCCAGGGCACCCGCTTCCAATGCGGCTTCCTCCAAGGACACCGCACCCCCACCCCGGGAAACTGCGGTCCCCGGCTGCTCCCTCCCCGGCGCGTGGGATTTCCACGCGGTGCCTCTGCGAGTGTGTCGTGGTGAGTCCCCCCCACCCATGAGGGGGTGCTTGCTGTTGCATGCACGCCTAGCAGAGGCAGTGCTCCGAGACCCTTCACATACGCAGCATTGCACGCCAGGTCTGTGTCTATCAACCTCTGGGTTTTCTCAGCATCCTTCCTAATCTCTACCTCAGGAAGAAGCATCACCACGCCTGTGTGATGCACCTAATAGGCCTGTCAAAGCTTCAGGGGAAGAAACTTGCATAGCAAGGTTGTGGAGTGTAAAATAGTCTGGCAAGGATTGCAGTGGCAGCCAGTATTTAGGAGTTTTTAAATTAGCCTAGGTACAATACTAAAAAGAGTTCAGTAGGGGATAATCTTGCCTAGGGCCCAGGCAGATGGACTGGATAGTCTGTCTCTTTTTGTCTCTAACATCTAAGGTTTCAGTAACATGACTGCTGTGTCAGACAGAGGGACCTTTATCTTAATTTCTGGCAAACAGTTGGACAAGGGCAGGTATTTTTATTCCTTTTTTTTTTTTTTGGCGGGGGAGGGGAACAGATCATAAAGAGAGGAACTGACTTGTCCAAGGTATCAGCAAATCATTGGCACAGATGAAGATAGATTCAAGAGAAGTCCTGGCTCCTAGTTTCCTGCACTAACAACTGGAACCCATTCCTTCCAAAACCCAGCAGTCATTACTCCCAGACTCTTGGCACTAGGCATTATCTCCTCTATGCTCCCTCAGAATTTTCAGTTGACTGTTACCATAACACTAATGGTAGCAAGTAGCAATTGGAAGTTCTTCATAACTTGGGTATTTTGGGGTGAGTAAGGAGGCGTAATTATACTTAAGAAGTGTGATTTAGTGAGGTTGTTCTTTAACCATGGTGTCCAACCAGTTCTGAAGCAGTAGCCCCTATACTGGCTAATGCTATAGAGCAGTGTTTCCCAATTTGATTTGGCCACAGAACCCTTATAAACTCGAAAGAATTTTGCAGAATCCCAATAATAGTCTTATATGTGGAGCTGAAAAAGTAGGCCGCAAATAAGTAAGGGTAATAATAAACAAATGCTAAACAAGGTCATGAGATCAACATTTTGTTTAATTGCACATATTTAAAAACAGAAGTCACATTTAATGTGTACAAAAAATAAAGCTCAAACTAATATGCATTATATTTACAGGGATTTACGGTGGTATATAATAGGCGATTGCAGTACTGACTGCATGCGCAGCGCTGAGTAGTGACATTGTCGTCCCCACTCTCTGGCTAAGCTGGCATTACACAGGGACACTTACCTTGGCAAACACAAATGAAAATTGTTTTCAATAAAATTCATAAATGCTTAAATATTTTTTTAAAATCATAAAATGTTATTGTAATGGAATTTTCTCGCAGAACCCTTATTTTCACTTAGTGGAACACCATTTGGGAAACACTGCTGTAGTGAACTAGCCACACTCAACTGGCCAAATAGCCACTAGCGTTTTGGACACCACAGTTCTATAGTAACAACTAGGGATGTTAAATTGCAGTTAGTAAGCTAATCGAGTAGCTGATGGAATTTCCATCGACTACTCAATTACTCGATAAGGGGGTTAGCTTCAGGGGCAGCGCAAGTTGGGACTGAGCGAGGGACTGCCAGGCTCTTACTACATTTAAAAAGCAGAGCCGCAGTGGTCTGGGACTGGGTGCAAGCTGGGACTCATCTGTCCCTGCTCATGCCGGGTCCCCCGCTGTGCCTCTGCCTCCCGTGGAGATGGTGCTGGGGAGAACTGGCTTTTAATCCAGCTCTCCCTAGCTCCGGCTCCTGCTCCCCCTCCCCCTTGCTGCCACCTCTGATACAGAGGCAGCAAGGGGGAGGGGGAGCAGGAGCCAGTGCTAGGAAGAGCTGTAACAATCCCTAGTAACAATTTACATTTTTCTGCTACTTTTGCTTAACATGTCTGCAGTTTCATTTTTGTTCCAGTCCCCAGAGCAGCTCAGAATCTGCAGGATGTAAATCGCTTTTCAAGGAGAGCACAGACTAGATTCAGACCCTCTATTAATATATCTTTTGTTCTTCTCAAGCTGCGTGTCCAAGACAGGTGCTTTGCAATCCTGTCTCAGAGGGATTAAGGCAATTTACAAATGGGAGAAATGGAGGCACAGAGAGAATTACAGAAATTGTAATGGAGAAATTCTAGTAGATTATCTGACTCCCTTCTAGTGTAGCACTGTTCCCTTCTACAGGTTGAACCCTTGGGACCTGACTGGTTCCAAACAAGAGAATTTTCTGTACCGTGGGAACTTTGGGCAGGGGGTTGGACTTGATGACCTCCTGAGGTCTCTTCCAGCCCTAGGTTTCTATGATGCTAGGTCAGTATTGTCTAGCAGCATTGCCAATGCGTCCACTGCTTATGGGACTGTTAGAGCACATTTAGAGGTAAATCAGAGGTAAATAACAACACAGGACATGAAGCTCTAGGACTGGTGGCTGTAAACCAACTTTATGGTGCCATGGGAAACTTGGCCATACCCATGAAAAGTGGACATCCATCTAACTAAAATCATTCCAGATGATAGATGTTTCTGGATGAGGGAGTTCTGGATTAGAGAGGTTCAACCTGTAGTACATTTTCTGTGGAATCCCAGATGTCCGGGGTAAAGTAAATATTAAGGCTAAACAAAGGGAGCCAATGGAGAAGCTGGAAAGAACCCAGTCCTTTACTCCTGGTCCCTCCAGCTCTGACCATTAGACTTACTGTCTTTTCTTTTGTCAGTGCCAACCCCCATGGTTTATCTTATCTGATCATTGTTCACTTCTTTTTATCCTTTTGCTTTGGTGGTATTCCGTCTGTTCTTTGAATTAAGTATGCTAATGGGAATACTCTTCTGGTATGCAGCTTGCTGAACTGAAACAAGAGTGTCTTGCCCGTGGCCTGGAGGTGAAAGGAAACAAACAGGATCTCATAAACAGACTCCAGGCCTACCTTGATGAACACGGTGGGTAATCTATTAATCTGGAACAAGCTTTTTAGTTTGAAGGTCCCTCTAGCAAGGTTGATTCAGGGTCCAGCTTTGTTTTTTGGCCTCTTTGTTTTTTATAGGAGTTTTGAACTCTCCCTACCTGGCTCCTTTTTATAGGATCCTAGCTGTTGTGAACTTGGGCTTGCAATAAGAGCAGTCCTGTGGCTGCAGCCTCTGACAGTCTCCCTGATAAGACAGTCCTCAGAATTTTCTTGGTGGTAGGCCCAAGTCAGCAGTTGTTCCTTATCTGGAGCTCCAATCCTACTCCAAGAGTGTATCAAGAGTGACTGTAATATTGAGTAATTCAAGCTGTGGGCCTGCTGTAAGAGCCTGATTAGAATCGTTACAACATGAACTTTCTTACTAGTGTGAAGAACATGAGCTTTTTAGGAGTTAATATCTCAGGCTCTCAGGCTGGACAGGTGATTTGCAGTAGCAATTGATCTGTGTGGATTTTTTTTAACATTCTTTTAGCTGAAGAAGAAGCAAATGAAGAAGATGTTTTGGGAGAAGAAACAGAGGTAAATGCTATTTCTGTTACCAGATTATCATATTGTGAGTCTATTTAAGATGTAGCTGTGTACCAGTTTGCCTGATGTAGTTTCCAGCCTGGTGGCAATGAACAGATTAGTTCCTTTATAGCCACAGGCATGGCTAAGCTGTGGCTCATGAGCTGCATGTGGCTCTTTTAAAATTAAAGTGTACCTTTTGGGGGGGAGGGGAGGTCCACATACCCTTTCTTCCATTCTCCACCTTTAAGACCGAGCAGGGGGAGGTAGGGGCCTGCTCAGTTTTGCCCTGTGGCGGGGCTAGGGGCTTCTGTCCTGCAGTGACGGGGTCTAGAGCAATGTTCCCTCTATTTTTTTCATCCATGTGTGGATTTTTTCCATCCATATACAGAATAAAATTTATGTGCACTGAGGTATGTGGGACTCTGCACCACCAGTAGAAACAAAAAAAAAATGTAGCCATGGACACTCTGCTAATCAGCTGGGTGGTATTTGAATCTCTCCTTGAGTGACTGCACAAGTGCACCGCTTACAGGAAACACTGAGGACTTTAGCCCGGGGCAGGGGGAGGCGTCAGGGAAGAAGCCCCTTGCCCCAGTAGATGCTGCCTCCCAGGGTAGGTTGTGTACATCTTACAGCTTTCAAGCGTCTAAAGATTATTGTATGCTGCTTTGGGGGAGGGAGGAGGGAGTGTCAGTAGGTTTGGGTATTCCTGCTATATCATGTCAGTCACTGTCGCGGTTGTGGGGAACTCCACAGTGCATGAACGGTAGTGTATTTGACATTATTACTGATGGGTTTCTTGGGGACTACATAACCTTGGTGTGTGGCGGACATTACGTTCTTTTAATGCTAGCCCTAAGTATGTTGTAAATTGAGTTTGCTTTAAGCCCGTGTCAGTCACTGAAGAACAGATCTTACCACTTGGAAAATATTGTGCTTAAGAAAAAGCAGAAAAGCCAGGTACTTCACATAGTGTTGTGAAAGTGAGTGGGCACAGGCATTCATAGACAGGTTGCCTGACAAAGTAAGCTTCAGAACTAAGAACTTGCACTCCAAGGTAGAGTAAAGAGCTCAACCCCAGGAAGACTAGTTAATGTTAGGAAAACTAGTCTCTGGTATTTTTATCTGTCCCCAAAAATCATGTTCCTTATTACTAAGTAAATAGATCCTTGAACTATTTAGGTGAAGAAGCATAGTGCTGGGTTTGGATTGTGCATATTGTGTAGTTCTTGTGTTCTTTGCCAGCTACCTCGGTGAGAGAGGGTAGGCTATTGTACCCTGGAGAATGTTCTCATCCCAAGCATGTTTCCTGTATCCTCAGAAAAAAGTATTAGCCTTGTCAAAACAAATATAAACTGCAAATAGCTATCTCTAAAATAGACTATTTATCCTGGCACTTACAAAACCTAAGAGTTCATAACAAGACTCAGCATTAATAATATCCTTGAGCTTGCCCACAAACCCAGAGGAAAAGTAGAGCCAAAAAAATCTATTGGCAATGTTGTTAAATTCGGACCTGACATGTGCAGGCACATCTTTGCTGGAGTCAAATCTGCATGCATCATCTCTCGATTTGACCCCATGTCTGTATTTTTAAATACATTGTGATTTAGTTGTTAGGCACTTTAAAATACAAAGTTCAATAAATAATTTTTTTATATTAATACTATAAATTCAGGTGGTGGGGGGGAAAGCCCTCTTAATCCTGCAAGCACGTACTTAGGAAACTTTATTCATGTGAACGGTCTCCAGGGTTGCAGAATCATGCCCCAGAATATTACTGTATGGAGAAGCCAGGGTATATCTTATCCCCTTATATCATTTATTGTTAGGCTTATTATTTCACAACTGCCTTACTAATTTGCAAAATAAATACCCAGAGTAGAATCATAGAACCATAGAGCTGGAGGAGACCTCAGAAGGTCATCAAGTCCAGCCCCCTGCCCTAGGCAGGACCAGTCCCAACTAGGCATTTAAATACATCTAGGCATTTAAATAACACCGTATGGTGTTATTTGATCACTATAGTGATTACAGGGTAAGTGCTAAGTATTGTCTTTATATAGAAGCTTTCAGCTGTTTCACTAAATCTATCATCACAGCACCCTTCATGCAGTAGTGTTGTCTGTAGTATTATCACTGTTTTTACACATGGGGAAAGGTAGAGGTAAAGCGATTTGCCTCGAGAATCAAGGAAGGCTGTTCCAGAGTCAGAGACGCAGGCTTTGCACTGTCTGTTAAATGTCAGCAGTCTGGTCCTAGAGTCTAATGGCTAGGCTACAGTCCCTTCTAATAAATACTAACAAAGCTCTTGCAGTAGACAGCAGTTATCCCCCAGTGAGGTGCTCTTTGGCCAGGCTCCCCAGATTTCTGTGCTGCCCTCTGAGGAGAATGTCCATGTGGGATGGCAGCCCAGCAATTTTAGCTTCTGGTTTAAGGCTGAGGGTTTTTTAAATGATCAGGAGGAAAGTGCATTTAAAATGAGTAGATAGGGTCTCTCTTGGGCCTCTTAACTTTCAGAGACTTTCCTCAAGTGTTGCCAGGGCAGCTGATGAGATGTTGCAGTTGACAGCCCTGTGGTGTAAAAGAGAGAGCTCTGGAGACATGGGGCTCTCAGTTGGGTTCATTTTCTCCTTGGTTTGCCAGAGCCTGAGAGAGTTGACCTTCAGAAGACATTGCAAAGCCTGTCTCTTTTCCCAGGGGCTGGGTGGGGGGGAAAAGGTCAGATCTGATGTGCAGAGATTTAGGGGGAGAAGAGCGCACTGCCTGGGACACTGTCTCCATTTTAATTCTGTATATAACACGGAAAAGCTGTGTCCAAGCACGTAATGCCCTGGATAGATGTTTGTAAGCAATCAAAATCTAGAAATGTTGGCTGTGCCGCCTCCTATTCAGATGGCTGGTATATTAACCTGACCCACTTTCTCAACTGATTGAATTGCAGGAAGAAGAACAGAAGCCGATAGAGCCTCCCCCTAAAGAGGAAGAGCCACCTGAAAAATCAGCTGATGTGTAACTATCAATTCCTTTATAGGTCAAAGCATGTTTCTGGGGCTGTAACTGAGGGGCATATGACTGGGTGTGGAGATGGTAGCACTGTATGAACACTCACTAGTTCCATAGTATCTACTTCAAAGGAGCTGAAATCTACAAAGGTAAGTATCATAGATGTGTGTGTTCAGGGGACCTAGTGGAATGAACATCAGGTGTGCAATGCCTTGGAATCCAGGAATCACAGGTTCACATCCCAGGAGGTTAGGCTCTGCCCTTCATTCTTCCCTAACAGATAAACTGACTTCTATGCAGTTTAGTTGAAGTGGATCTTCTGGAGGAGATTTTGAAAACCAGGGCCCTCTCTGCCCTGTGTGAGCACCTAACATACCTGACACCTTCTGTGAGAGCAGAATTCTGGCCTGGTGTCCTTTCCCTCACCTTGCTGTTGAACTGGCTGCTGCTGTCGTCCTCTGAGGTGGCTGCATTTCAGGAAAGCTGTATATAGTGTGTGAAGGATTTAGGGATGAAAGATGCTATAGAAATGTAAAATATTCATCTGACTTGCAGTCACTTGGCCTAGTTGTCCTCTTCCTTCTCTTGTGAGGATATCTATGCTGTATCTTCCCTGGCTTGTTCCAGTGATCCAGTGTTGGATGGAAGGGAATCGGTAAATTAGTTTCCTTGCATTTGCATCATGTCAACAGGTCACAGCGCAGAAGGTCTCTTTCCAGGCTTTTTTCCTTTCATGGTGGTTCCTAAGCATTTGCTTCATGGCACTGAGTTGAGTTTCCTTAGTAATCTATGGACAGGTGTTTGTGGGGGGGAGGGAGGAAGGGCACTTATCAGAGGGTTTTATGCCAAAATGGAAATATGAAACAAACGTCCAATTTTTGTTCTTGTTTGGATCTGAGAGGATGCATCATGTCTGTGTGAAGAGACCTTCTTTCAGAGGAATTGAATGCCGGAGGTTAAACCCCGGTGCGTTCCTGCTAGTAAATCCCTGCAACGCTGATCTTTTATGTGGTGCTCCTTGACAGACAGGGAAGTATTTCTCCTTATTTTTGTTGGATGGTA
This sequence comes from Rafetus swinhoei, assembly GCA_019425775.1. NCBI lineage: Eukaryota > Metazoa > Chordata > Testudines > Trionychidae > Rafetus > Rafetus swinhoei. Next base: position 6,592,697 of record JAFJHL010000157.1, on the reverse strand, counting down.
AAACCAGGGTGTAGAGAGGTGAAGTGACTTTTCCAAGGCCACAAAGGGAGTTATTGTCTCTGCTGCAATTGGAAATCAGGAGTTCTTTCCTCCCAGTCCTCTGCTTAACTCTCACCTCTCACTACAGGAGGGTGTCCCCAGCATGTGTTTTGTTACCCTGTGCAAATAGTTAACAAGAGCTTGTTAATATTGCCTTCTTGACATTCACTCCTGTGCTGTGTGTCAGAACAAAGCCTCACATAAGCTGTTGGGATAGCACATAAGTGGCGCAGAGGCCTGGTCTTGGAGTATTTGCTTGCATTATTGCTGTCTTACTGGTAGTTAAATTGTTACTGTGAAAGACATGAGAGAATCTGATACTGGCTGCTAAAGTAGTAGAACTGATTCAAGCTAATTTGAGTTTAGTATTTAAGTTTGAACAGCAGGGGGCGTCCTTTATCTGCATCCCAAACAAGTAGGCCAGGAGGCGGCTGGAGAGTAACAAGTCCTGGTTCCTGTTCCGAATTGCTTCCTGTGAAAGTGTAATTAAACCATTACTACCTTTCAGGGCATAAAATGGGAAAACTGTCCAGGGATCTGGAACAAAGGCAGCACATTTCTCTAAATGGGAGACCTTAATGAGGCTGGTTATGATCCACTGGTTTATGGGAGTTATTTGAGGGAGGAGGAACCTGGGAACTTCCGAACTTTGTCTTTTCCTCCTTTGTTTTCTCCCTCAAACCTCACCCCTATTTTTAGAGCATAAACTTGGGAGTACGCCCACTCCATTATATTTGTGTTTAGTCTCTTTGCTGATCTTCACTGTAGCCAACTGTGCATTGTTAAAGAAGCGTGCATCTGAATTATCCCCTGAGCTGAAGAAGCTGGCGCTGATCTGGGGAAAGTAACCTGTGGCTGTGCTGTGAACTGGAACAGAGCAATCCTTTGTAAACAAATCGCTGTAAAGGGGCACATGGTCCAGGCTTTGGGCTTCTGATGGGAGCTGAACATTACGGTTGAGAGCCTCTGGGAGATAGGCAAGAGGTTATACTTGGGTGTGTGGAAGAATTGTTATACTTCACATTTCTGTATCCCCTCTCAAGCAAGTTTCTCAGAGTGCTTAATCTCCCCTTCCTGCTGTGATTTGGGGAGCATCAACAGTTTGCTCCAAGGCAAAGAGCCTTCCACCCTTTTGAGGCTGCATTGGTGACAGAGCTGGAGTAGAATTCAAGAGTGCTTGAACCCCTGGATCCTCTCTGGCTACTAGGCCATGCTCCCTGTCAGAACCCCTAATGGGATATAGGAATCCTGGCTGCCAGGGTCCTAGCCTACCCCACTAGTCACACTATAGGTAGGACCCATGGGGCCTCGCGAGGAGAGTCCTTCCCTCTCTGTCTTGCCCCTAACCTTGGGTAAGGATTGTATTTCCATCCCTCATGTTCTCTTTGGTGCCTAGGTGCCACATTACAAAGGTTTGCCTTGCAAAGGGCTGGAGGAGTGTTTTTGTCTTGGGGGTGATGGCTGAGGGTCCTTTCATTCTGTAGATTATGAATCCAGTGATGCTTGGGGTGTGTTGCTAATAGCAGAGGTGGAGGGAGTTAACCCAGTATCTTTGCTACTGGGACATGCTATCTTAAACTAATAGGAATTCTTAGTTTGGAAATTAGAATGGTAAGTATAGGTTCCTGGTTCTGATCCATCTCTCCCTTTCCCCCCATCTTCTAGGAGTGCAGAAAAGAAAGTGGTGAAAATAACATCAGAAATACCACAGATGGAGGTAAGGTTCCTGTCTTATTCCCTATCCCTTCCCTCCTTTCAGGAGTACCTGTTTTAACCTGTGTATATGTTTTCACATTTGGGGAACCTTCCCTTAACTTCCCTATCAGAACTTCCTTTGTAAACCCCCTGTTCAGCTTTTCAAGGTTTTATACTGTGATTCTGTGTTGCTTTAGGCTGCAAATTGTTTTAAAGAGATGTTTGAACTCTTGGTGCATTTTATTTTGACACCAGATTTTTAAGACCTGTTCTTGTCAGTTGTCTGTTTGCATGCATTTCCCTCCTTTCTCATGTCTGCCATTATATTCCATGCACCTAAATTCATCCCTAGGTTGTGATTGTATTGCAGTCAATGGAAGAATTCCATCCATAGTGTCCTCTAACGTGAGTTGGCTGAGGGGGTTGCTAGAGAAGGACCCAAAGACAGACCTCCCTTCATTACCACAAGGGTGTATAAGCTGCATTTCTGTTCCTGATGTCTCTAGGATTCAGAGCCTTATCGCTGGACGGCTGTTGCCAGCTCTGTTAGGCTGTGGAATATCTTGGATTTCTTGAGACATGTCCAGCTGGAGAGGATAGGGAATATGCTGTCGGGAACTTTGCTGTCTTGTTTCTTTTCCCTTCTCATCCTCCATAACCAGGTCTGAAAACACGATTCGTGTCTCCCTGCTGTTCAGCCACCACCTTGAAGTTCTAATCTTCTGTTTGTGACACAAACAGCTCCACAGCAACCAGGGGGTGATGTCGCAAATGGAGGATTATGATTTCAGCTGGGGGAATAATGAGGGAAAATACGAAGAAACTGATCTGAGGTGGAACTGGAACAAATCAGAAAGGAGGGCTGTCTTGCTTGCTTTGTGGGATGCCTTTGGCATTAGCTGCTTAAACAGCTCATTAAACACATTTGCTGACAACATACCTACATCCTTGTTTTCAGTTCCAAACTCTGCCAAGACCCGTTCACAAAGAAAAACCTGTATTTATCATGTAAACTTGTTTCATGTACCTTTTTAATCAAGGTGTGTAGACACCAACTGGAGCAGATCTATGTAGAGTGGCATCCCTCTGAAGTTTCCAGGACTCCTGGGTTCTAATCCCAACTCGGCTACTGACTTGATATGTGACCCAGTGCAATTCATTTCAGCTTCCTGGGCCTCATTGGTCCAAAAAATGAAATGCAAAGAAATGTAAAGTAAGAGCCTAAGTAAATCACGTTTTCTAAAATTCTGTTTTAATACCATAAGGAGCTTAGTGTAACAAAGATTTAGTAAGTAGTTAAGAACACAAGCATTGCCTGGATCAAACCAGTGTTTCGTCTGCTCCAATATTCTACCCCCAACAGTTTCCAATACTAGCTGTTTCAGTGGTAGGTGCAAAAATATGCAGATAAATTCCCCCCTCCTAGCCCATAATACCCAGGCTGGCATGTGCCCAAAAGCAGGAGGGTGTATAGCCCTTCCAAAGCTCTTGTCTGTAGTTTCATTGTTTGCTGTAACAACTCTGGATACTCTTATTGTTTGTATAAATGGCCAGTCCTTTTCTGAACCTTGCTAAGTTTTGGCAATGAGTTTATCAGGCTAATGCATGAAAAAATATTTCCTGTTACCAACTTTAAACATGCTCCCTTTGTTTCACTAAACATATTCTTCTTGTGCTGTGGGAGGTGAGTTGCAGAGCTTGGTCTGGCTTTGCTAGACCATGATTTTGTATACCTCTTATCACATCCCCTCTCATGGGTATACAGTCACATACGTTTTTCCATGCTTGTTACTTCAGCTACTTTTTAGTCCTTGGCACTAAAAAATTCCCAGTTCTTCTTAACTGTAAAGCACCAAATTAACTTCATGGTCTTGTATGAGTAATAAGGCACTGATTGGCTGATCAAATTTATCTTCTTTTAATTATAAAAATACTTAAACGTTATAAGTGTTTGTGAACGTATATAAACATACAAGCACCTTGTGCTTTCAACACTTTCATCTTTCGCTCCTTTCCGAGGGAGAATGTGCATCTAGGTCCAGGAGAGCTTTGTCTGTGGGGACGGGGTGTCAGGCTGGAGAATTTCAGCATGAATCGTATTTTCACTGAGTGGTAAACTCCACTTGAAAGGCTGAGCCAGGCTGTGTGAATTGTGCCAGTCACCCTCCAAGACTTGTTCTAAGATTCAAGGAACAATTAATAGCCCTTCTTTTCCTGCGTGTTTCTCCTTCATTTCACTTCTTTAAAAACAATTTTTTTGTTTGCCTTTTTTGCAAATCAACTGAGGCCTGTTGAACCTGCTGCTGCCTTTGTAGTCAGTGCCAGGGCTGCTGCTTATTTGCTTTTTTGCAAAAGGTTCTCCCCGGATGAGATGTGCAAGGTTCTGTCTCGCTGGCTTGGCATTTCGGTCTTCTGCCCAAGCAGCAGATTTGTATGGTACTAAGTTAAAAAAGAAACAAGCCCATCCTTTTGCCTCTGGGTCAGCGTGCTAATCTCTTACCTTTGGCAAGTCCCTTTCCATACAGATGTGACCTGCTCTGGCCAAGTGAGGTGCCCAATGCCCTTGGCTCAGATTTGAAGTTGGGGAGCTGCAGGTGCCCAGGACTTCACCAGAGAAAAATGTTCTTTGGGATCAGATAGATGACTATTATGCTGTTCAAGGCCATAGCAATGTATCTCCTTTATTTCTAGGCCTGTATCTCAAAAGTTTAAGGAATTGCCATGATACAGATCATGCAATAGCTTCTCTCTCCCTCTGGGCTGAGGGCAAAGCTGGTCAGATGCAGGTCTCTGCTCTATCGATCTATTAAGGCAGATCTGAGATGATTTTACACACCTTTAGTATGGTTTTCCTCCTGTAATGCCTTCTCCAGGATCTTCAGTCCTCACGGTCCACCTGTGAGGATGGGAAATCACTTTGCTTTAAGCAGAGTGGAGGAGCTGAGGCATAAAGAGGTGAAGAAACTTGCTTGTCATAGTGAGTTTCTGGCAAAACTGGGAATGGAGCGCAGGAATCCTGACCCCTTTAATTAAATTCTAGGCCACAGATTGAGTGGCCTCTTGGCCCCCTTGCTTGTTTGGTAATGCTTTCTTGGAAACCAAATGCAGGTGCCCCTGCTTTGAGAGGCATCTCTGAACTGGCCATCAGTGTCATTGGATTAAGTCTTGCCCTGTTACTTCACCATGTTTCAGAGAATGCAGAAACGAGCTGAGAGATTCAATGTCCCCGTGAGTTTGGAGAGTAAGAAGGCGGCACGAGCGGCTCGGTAAGTCTCTGGGTGGAGCGCTGTCACCTTTCCTGATTTAGTGTGAGGCTGCTAGGCTCTGGTCTCATCGATAGGTCTTAGTGATAATTTAATGTGGATCCTTGGCACCACAATGTGGGGCCTGGGACAGTTTTGGGGATTGAAAGTCTCTGGATTTTTGATGTGCATGGAAGGAGAAGGCTGCTGCTTAATTGGAATGCCTTTTGGAAAGCTGCTGACCTGCATTTCTGAAAGGCTTTGCCCACTTTGTAGTTCTTGATGCTTGTCCTAGTATGCTAATGCACTCGTCAAGTATTGACGACTGACGCCTCACAGCCCCTGCATTGGTGCCTTCCCCCTGGGACAGGGGAGTCGTTTATCACCACTTACAGATCGGGGAAATTGAGCCATGGTGTGCAGAAGGGGCTTGGTCAAGATCATTATTGGCAGAGCACAGAATATAAACTGGGAGTCCTAGAGCAGGAGCCTGAGTTGTAACTGCTAGGTAACATTGCCTGCCTGCCCTCCTGAGTTTCCCAGGTGGCTAAGGCAGGGGAAGATGCTGCTCAAAATATGAGTCAAGTGTTTGGTATTCGGCACCTGGACTGAACCTTTCAACCTGATTTGCTACCACCAGCATAGCACGCTTTATCTGTGCCACTGGCCCTGATCCTAAACCACCAGGAACTTTGCGTTCTCCCTGTGATATGGCGTATCAAGGGAAATGTGGAGTGTGAGGGGTTTTGAGGCTGCTTTATGGAACAATGGTGATGATGCCATCCCTGCAGGTATTCCCATTGTGCCCAGAAAAGACAGCAGCAATCACAACAGCTGTAGGATTCACTGGAGTGTTGCCAGCTAGCCCCACCCAAAGACCAATTTGTCTCAAGTGCCCTCATGAAGAATTTTTGACGGGAAAGCTCATGCTACATCTTATGCTTGGCGAGTCTGATGCTTTCTTACCCTACCTTGTAGCTCTGAGTCTGACAAATCTATTTACTTTCAACAGCTTTGGTATGTCCACAGCTTCGACTAAAGGTAAGCAAGTCAAGTGCTAGTCTGTGGAATAGCCCTTCAGCAAATATTTAACACTTCCTATCCAAAATGAGTCAAATGGGCTCTCATGTTCTTCCTACTGCTTTTACGTTCCTTTCCCTAGTGATCACCAGAATTAGTGGGCTGGATGAACACAAGATAGAAAAATGGAACCACATCATTGATGGTTCTTTTTCAGAGTGGCTCTGAGCTGCCCTTTTCCAGTGTGCCTCTTACTTGAGTCTGAAATTGGCTGGACACTAACAGCTAGATCCTTGCTTAGTGCCCAGCTGCCATGTGCAATCAGCAGGAGTTGGTCATCTTGGAAAAATACCACTCAGAATTGTCAAACTCCTCTTGTGAGGTGGCGGAGGGCTATCTGTATTTGTACAAATGGGAAAACTGAGTCCGGGATGAAGTGACTTTGCGCCAGGGTCACGCAGTGAGACCGTGTCAGAGCCAGGATTAAAATGAACTTCAATTCTTGGCTCTCTGACTTGTGTTTCTCCCTCACGTTCTAGTGAGCTACCTAGCTAGTTCTGTTCAGTCATGATTCAGTGGCGATTGTTTATAAACTACACCCTGTCAAGGAGGTCAGAGAACTCTCTGTAAAACTGTTCTTGTCATTTCTGGTCACTAACTGTTTCCTCCCCTTTCCTAATCTCAGGTCTGTCTGCAGACAGCAAGCCTACGGTAAGGAATGCTTGTTGCTTATAATTATAGCTGTTCATGTCCCCTAAACACAATGCCAAAGTGTTTAGCTTGTTCAGACAAGTCTCCATCCCCAGGAGTAAATAGTACACCCCCAAAATAAACCAGGTAGGATATGCATGGGGTTGCTTAAGGTTATATGAGCATTAAGCTTGCTAGGATCCCTCCTCTGCAATATTTGGCTGCCTCTCTCAGCTGACCGCACTTATGGATAAGCTGGCTTTAGAACTAAATGCCTGAAGGAATAAAGGCAGATATTTTATTAATATTGCATGCGAGCTTCTCGCTTGTGTGCCTTGTGTTCTGTCTTTGTCCTTTTTGCTTGAATTGATTGTGTGCATTGCTAGATTCTGTACAGCCTGCTATTTTCCTACAGTAAACGATCCTTCTTTTCTAAGGTCCAAATGGTGCACCGTTCTACCTCCAGATATTGACTGTAATGTAAGGTATTAAAGTACAGGGAGGGCTGAAAGTTATGTGCAGACTGTACTGCCACATAGTACCTTTGTGTTTGATCATGATGAATTGTTGCAGGATGCAACAGAAAGCTCATTTAAGCAAGATTTGGGTCTAGGCCAGGTTTCTCTTGTGCTGAGTGTTTTTGGAAGATGTTTTGCAAATTCTGCTCATAAGAAAGTTAGCATCAGGCACTTCCGTTTCCTCCATGGTGCTGCATACTGTAGAATGAAAGCCAAAACTGGGCTTCATTGGACTGTGTGATACTTCCCCCAAGGGAAACCCCATTGCTTGTGACCTGGACAAAGTGAGGGGCTTGACTAGCTGTGTCCTAGTAGTTCCTGAAGAGTAAGAATGAAGTGTAGAGATTTCTACAAATGGCTGGAGCTGGAGAGAGATGGCTGGTGTGTTTGTCCAAGAGGCAGTGTTTCATTCCGCTGAGTTAATTGTATCTGGCTGCTGAAAGAAGAGAATGAAGTGCGTTCGGTTTACTGTGTAAAGATGAGGAATCTGTTAAAGTTGCTGAATTCACCCTCTGTAGCATTATCCTTTGGGCCAAGTCTGAAGCTTTAAGACATGCCTGTTAATGAAGCGTGGGAGCAGAATACAGCTCTGGAAGTTTGCGGCCACTTTATTTGGGCCACTGTTTCCTGCCTTGTGGGTACTTTTCCCCTCTTCAGCTGACAGGTGTCGCTGCTGAGTCTGTGGACCTAACACAAAGAGGGAGTGCTAACAGGAGTGTTGCTCCACCAGGTTTTCCACACACCCAGCAGAATGGGCTGCTGTCTGCCCTGAGACCCTTCTCCCATGAGCTGCCCTCTCCCAACCACAGTTTTTCAGCTTCCCTAACCTTACAGTTGAAGTGACAATGACTTAAACGTTAAACTATTTCCTGTGTCTTTGTAGGTAAACATGGATAAATTAAAGGAAAGGGCTCAAAGATTTGGTTTGAATGTCTCTTCAGTCTCCAAGAAGGTAAGGTGCATTGGCCTCTAGGACACTGTCTGCACCTAAAGATTAGCACAGTGCACAGAATAGAGAAAATTCTAAGTCGTCTTGCTTCCTGAGACTTTGCCTCCTGTCACTGATACAGTGCTCCATGTGCCACGCCCCAAGGGGATTCTTGTCAGTACCATTTTCCGTACACCCAGTCCTTTCTTCTATTTGCTTGGCTTTAATTTTGTTGGGTTTGAGGAAGCCTGACAGCCAAGGTCAATAGAGGGCTTTGTTCCAGGGGCTGTCCAGATAAGCTCCTCATACAATGTGGCAAGTGGGAAGGAGGAGATGGTGGAGGAGGCATATAACAGGATTGTTCTCAGGCATTTGATTTGTTGTATAGGTGGATAGACCTGGTTCAGTCTTCACAGCTGAACTTTTTCCCCACAGTAACATCTTCCCCCTGGGATGAGAGGATAAAGCTCAGTTTGAAAAGTGACTCAAAACTGTAATGCATCAAATGATTGAAAGTGCTGGACAGAGCTGTAGGTCCCCCTTCACCATCAGGCTCAAACGTGCGTGCGTGCGCTCTGATTGGAAATACAGCAAAGGATGCACAATTCTACTTTGCCTGGAGTGCCCAGAGCTTTTTGGTGACAGGATGGCATGTGAGCTGTCACCCTATAAATGTAAAGAGGGAAAAGAAGAATATGGGAGCACAGGCATCCTCATCAGTACGACAATCCCCAGGACAGAAATGCTCTTCAGGAGGAGAGAGTAAAATGGATCGGGGAAAAGAGTTGTATCTGGTCCTGTTTGGGGGAGGCAGAGAGTAAAAGCGGGATCAAGAATACCCTCTTACATTGACATAGCAGCTCAGGAATAACCACCTCCTCTGGGCTGAAGGGCAGCTGTGATTTAACGGCGCACGACGACACCGCACAACACATTAGGGCAGTGAAGAAAAATCCTGCCTAGTTGCAACGGCTGTGCTAGTAGGATTTGGAAACCCTCTCTGAGAGAGAGTGTAAGAGGATAGGTTTGTCATCTTCCCTCGGCCATTGAAATAAAACCCCTCTTCTCCCACGGGGTTTGTCCCGTGGACATTTTAATGCATCTGTTTCTTCAGCAAGTCTGAGTGAATTGCCAGGCTCGGCAAATGTGGAGCCAGGAAGTTCAGTGATGTAGAAAATAACTGGTGTTGGAGGCCACTGTTCCTCCCCCTCCCCCATCCCTTTGGGGATGGGAGAATCAGGCAAGTGCATTAAAGCTGGAATATGTGGAAGGGCAGGTCAGGGTGAGAGGCTGCTCAAACATCATTAACCCTGTCACTAGGAGCTGTCGTTTCTCAGGAAGGATATATGCCTTGTCAGCATTCATGGCTGCAGCTTGCTTTGGGTGGAGTAACAGCACTCTGCATTTCTTAGAGGGCCTTCAGTGACTACTCTTTGCTCCAGGGTCTTGAAGAAATCCAGAGCAGCCAAGTGCTGAGTCGGATCTGAATGAGTGCTTTACAAATTGAAATGTCAGGCTAAGTTCATTTACAAACTGATTCCCTTCTACAGATGGTGGCTTACCAGGAGGGGCAACAGCTTGCCCAAGGTCACAAATTCGTGGCAGAGCTGGGTCTAGCAGCTGGTTTGCCTGACTTCCAGGCTTGTGGTTTAAATCCAAATGTTGTTCTTGTGCCAAAGCGAGGTGTCCAGCGGTAATGGCAGCCTTTGCAGCAATGTGTCTCTTTTTGTTTGTTTCTGTTCCATCAGGAGGCTGAGTTCGTAGGCCTAGCAGTGACTTCTCCCACTGAGCGGAACACACTTGCATTCCTGTGAGGAATATTATTGGTTACTTTAATTAGCCTGTAGTATTGTGCTTCCCACTTGGGTGTTCTTTATAGCTTTTCATTACAGAGGATCCTGGCAGTTGCTAATGTTTACATGCATCTTGGCAGGTTTTTATACCCTGTGTCGCAGCAAAAACTTTACAATAAACCATTGTCTCCATAGAGCCACACTTCATTTCCTATTCAAATTTGTTTGGGAGAAGGGGGGGGGTTGGGGTGAGAGAATCATAACTTAAGGGGGGGGTTGGTTCAGACCTGCTGAAAGCAGGGAGCAAATGCAGAGCTGCATTAGTAGCTGAGAACTCCTCTGTAGCTTTGAACCCCCTGACTAGCCCTCTGGGGTGAAATCTTTGAAGTTTAAAATCCTTTCTCTCCACCGAAAAAGGGAGGAAGGGCGCCCGTTGTTCAGAAGGGACTTAGCAGAAAAAGGTTGGTTTTGTCAGAAGAGGTAGGTGCTTGTTTGTGTCTTAGTGATACATGCCCCATCACATACATTTTTAAAATAAAACCAAGCAAATGTTCATCTCCCCCTAGTATTAACTCGCCGTCCCCATAATCTCTTTTGAGGCCTCATGTTAACGCACGTTCTGTGACCTGAAGCCCTCCCTTGACTCCTGCTTCCCCCATACACGTATTTGTAAATTTCCCTCTCCCTGTAATGCTGAGAGGTCTTGGCTCCCAGGGGCAGGAGTGCAGCTGCATGTTTTATAGGTAGGCTTTGTGGTAGTTTGTGATGCAGAAGCATTTCTCCAAGGGCTTGATTTGCTTTTTATCTATAAAATAGCCTTGTAAGTCTCCCGCTGGGGGTGTGTCCACCAAATGGAAAGCCAAAGCTCTTGGGATAACATAAAAGCCCGAAGGCCCCCTCCCATCCTGCACTGCATTATCAAATACCTTTCCCTATCTGAGCAGATGACCAAAATAATTGGCTTTTATGTCTCCCCTTTAATGTGGCGTCTCAAACTGCCTTACCGACAGTTGGCTGATTAACCCTCAGCACCATAGATGTTGAGATCAGAGAGATGAAGCAACTGTGCTTCAAGATCAAGCATTGATTTGAGACAGGATTGCAAATAGAATCCAGGAGTCTTGGATCCCAGTTCCTACCCCCTACCCACTGGAAACACTCTGAGCTGTGAATGGAAAAAAGAAGTCTATTGAAGTGTTCATGTACGTGCATACACATTGGTTTCTATCCCATTACCTCAGTGATACCTCATGTGGGAGTGGCGGTCTGTAGTACAAAGAGTACTGTGATGTCATGTCAAACCAATCTGATAGCTTTCTTTGATAGGATAATCAGCCCTGTGGATAAGGGAGAAGCGGAGGACGTGGTATACTTAGACATTAGTAAGGCATTTGACATAGTCTCACATGACTTTCTTATCAATAAACTAGGGAAATACAACCTAGATGGGGCTACTATAAGGTGGGAGCATAACTGGCTGGATAACCGTACTCAGAGAGGAGTTAACGGTTCACAATCATGCTGGAAGAGCATAACAATTGGGGTTCCGAAGGGGTCTGTTTTGGGGCTGGTTCTGTAAAGTATCTTCATCAGTGATTTAGATGATGGCATAGAGAGTAAGATTATTAAGTTTGAAGAGGATACCAAGCTGGGAGGGGCTGCAAGTGCGTTGGAGGATAGGGTCAAAATTATCTGGACAAACTAGAGAAATGGTCTGAGGTAAACAGGATGAAGTTTAATAAGGACAAACTCCACTTAGGAAAGAAGAGTCAGTTTCACACATACAGAATGGGAAGTGATTGTCTAGGAAAGCGTACTGCTGAAAGTGAGTTAGGGGTCATAGTGGATGACAAGTTAAACATGAGTCAACAGTGTGACACTTACAAAAAAGGCAAACCTCATTCTGGGATACATTAACAGGAGTGTTGTGAGCAAGACACGAGAAGTCATTCTTCTGCTCTACTCTGTGCTGATTAGGTCTCAATTGGAGTATTGTGTCCAGTTCTGGGCACCACATTTCAAGAAGGATTTGGAGAAATTGGAGAAGGTCCAGAGAAAAGCAACAAAAATGATTAAAGGTCTAGAAAACATAACCTATGAGGGAAGACTGAAAGAACTGGGCTTGCTTAGTTTAGAAAAGAGAAGACTAAGAGGGGACATGATAGTGGTTTTCAAGTATCTAAAAGGGTCTTATGAGGAGGAGGGAGGAAAAATTGTTCTCCTTGGCCTCTGAGGATAGGACAAGAAGCAATGAGCTTAAATTTCAGCAAGGGAAGTTTAGGTTGGACATCAGGAAAAACTTCCTGCCTGTCAGGGTGATGAAACACTGCAATAAATTGCCTAGGGGGGTTGTGGAATCTCCATTGCTGGAGATATTTAAGAGCGGGTTAGACAGACACCTGTCAGAAACGATCTAGATGGTGCTTGGTCCTGCCGTGAGGGCAGGGGACTGAACTTGATGACCTCTCGAAGTCCCTTCCAGTTCTAGTGTTCTATGATTTTGTCCAGAACACCAGGTTGCAAGAACATCAAGTGAGTTTGTCAGGAAGAAGCCAGTTACAAAGAAGAGTGGATTTTTTTTTTTTTTTTTTTTTTTGTATTATACGTGTCTTAAGAGATGATCTAATCAGCTGGTTAGATTGGGGAGAGCTAGGAGGCAGGACTTCTAGGGCCCATTCTCTGCACTGACATGGACTCAGGTGATTTGCTCCACCTTTGTGTCTGTTTCCCTATGTGTAAAATGGAGTGCAAAGTTGGCCACCTCCCATGGCTGTTGTGATGTTTCGGTAATGCCTGTGCATTGCTTTAAGAACTCCATAGACGTGCCTATGTGGTTACTAATCTGCAGTGATGGCAGGTAGCATGTTTTGGCGGAACAAGCCATCTTTGTGGTGAGGAAGAGTTAAAGAAAAAGCAATGTGGTTGCTGCTCCAAATGAATGCTGGTTTAATTATCTTTAATGAGGGTTTGTTTTACAAGTGGCAGATGAGAACCATTGCACTTATCATTTGAGATTAGGTGGACAGAGCTGGCAGGCTGATTATTTCATGACGTTTGTGTGGTATTGAGGGAGAGCAGGGGTCAGGAGCCCAGCAGAAATTTTGTGTGTGCAAAATATCTAAATGAGAGAGAGAAAACAATTGGTTTAATTGTTTGGCTTCCAACAAGCTTATAATAATGTACTGAGGAGGAATCCTTTTCCTGGATAATTCTTCTGCCTGCAGTCTTTCCAAGCACCCCCCGCCAATGCCGGATGTGAAAATATTAACCACTAAAGCAGCAAAGTGCTGATGTTGGCAAGTCAGGAAGGAGAAAACTCCCTGAAAAAGAAGTCCTTTTCAGCTGCCAACGAGGGATTTATATTTAATTTATTATAATAACCAACCTGGTGCTCTGTGACATTGCTGGTAACGGCAAATGGCTTATGCTGAGCTAGAATGGTGTCAGGTCATGAGCTTCATGTCGGTATTCCTGTCTGAGACTTCCTAAGCCTTCCATAAATTTAGGTGTCATGTGGAAAGTGAAGCTTCCTCCCTGCCTCTCATATGGAAACAGCTATAAATCCACAAAGCATGGTCTTTGGGTGCTCTTTAGTTGGTGCAGGAGATATTAGGACTGGTTCCCGGCTCATTGTAGCAGCAAGTGCCATTCTCCGTTACGTCTTATTTTTAAAACTTTGTGGACTTTCTAGCTGCTTCCTAGACCTTGTTTGCCTCTGCTTATGTTGTAGATCTGTCTTACCATCCCTTCACAAAATCACAGCTCTCTTGGTACAGCAGCCTTTTTTGCTACAGCAGCTGGAGAAGTCTTAAAGGACTCTCTCCAGTTATACCTTCTATCTTTTTTCATGCTTAATTTCTGTCCCTTTGCTATTGTTTTTGCCCTCCATAGTACCCTGTTGTACAGTCTGTATAAAAGGTGCTGTTGGGGATGATCTTCACTCTGTGTGCACGCGTATGTATGTACGTACATAAACACATCCCTGCACCATTGTGGTGTTTGGATCCATATAATTTGTGTATATCCTGCCTCTTTGAGCACCTCCTTCATGTTCTGCCTACTATCTCTTCCCCACCAAGACTGCTTTGAATGTGCCAAATAGCTGAATAGCTTCTTACAACTGGGAATTCTTAAAAATCAGTCTGCCACAGCAAGGCTTTTTCTCCTCAGAGTAATGTTGAATTGAGGTTCAGCATGGTTGTTACTGTTCAGTCATAGACCACTATAAGATATCTTGTACTTTGTGACAAGGTGGGGGGGGAGACTACAAACTGGAGCTCTACATTTGGAAAGGAAAGATTTCTAGGGGCATGAGTACAGACTTTTTTTTTCTCGAAACTCCTGTGATACTGGCTGGTTTCAGTCTTAGTGTTTTTAGGTATTTTTAAAACGTTGCTCTAGATAATTTGTAGAGGATTTTCTGTCTCCCTCTGAGTTATGTGCAGTTGGACTAACAGTAACTAGAGCATTCAGCTGTTTCCTACCTTTTCCAGATGGGGACCATTTTGACAATTCAGGAAGACTTGGTAACCCAAGGTAATTCAAAAACGGGGAGAGGTGAGGGGGCAGAGCCACCTGGGGAGACACTTGGCGACCCTTTTGAAATGTAATGGGGACCCAGATTTGGGTCCCCGACCCATAGGTTGGGAAACTCTGATAGATCAAGGGTTGGCAATGTATGGCACGTGAGCCAATTTTGAGTGGCACATGGCCTGGCCGGCGGGGCTGTGTGGCAGGTGGCTGCCCCATGTACTGTGACTTGAGCTGGGTCACAGTGAGGCTGTCCCTGCTTGAGCAGCCTCACCATGGCCCCAGTTCCTGCTCCGCGGCAGCCACTCAGGCGGGGCTGCGTGGCCAGTGGCTGCTTCAGGGGCAGCTGGCCACATGGCGGAGTGGGGCTGCTCTGAGGGTGGCTGGACCATGTTGCGGAATGGAGCTGCTCCGGGTGCCTGGGCTGCTCCAGGCGGCTGGACCGTGTGGGGGAGCAGGGCTGCTCTGGGGGTGGCTGGGCTGCGTGGGGGAGTGAGGCGCCCCTGAGCCAGCTGCCAGGGGCAGGCTGGAGTCAGGCTGGGGTGTGGCAGCCCTGGGAGGAGGGGAGCTTGCTCTGGGGCGCGAGTGAGGGTGAGTGCTACCTGGGCTGCGGCTCCAGGGATGGGCAACAGTAGAGGTGGCTGAGGCGAGAGGAAAATACATGAGGGATCCCTCTGCCCCAAAGCCACATTGGCCTCTGGATGCCTGGGTTCCTGGCAGGAAGGTGAGGGCGCTATGGATCCCACCCCCATCAGGGCTGGACAACCCGGGGTCAGCTGCCCACCCTTGCCTTGCCCATTTCCTGAACCCCACCTCCCCAGCCAACCTGATCCCAGCCTGTGCTGGTGATCCAGCATCCTGCCCCCCATAAGATTGGAGCCATCGCTAGCTTCCTGTGGGGGTGGGAAGCTCTGAAGCTCCACACCGCATCTGGCTTCTGGGGAAGTGCGCAATCTGCTTCTCTCACCCTTCCCCTCCCCCAGGAAAAGCTGGAGTGGAGCCTCCCAGGAAAGCGACACAGCCCAGGGCAGGAGGGTTAAATCTTGGCATGCCAGTTCAGAAAGGTTGCCGACCCCTGATCTAGATTTACAGGTGGAGGGATTAAAAAAGCCCCATTTTTAAAAACAGTTGAAAAATATTTTGATGCAACACCCATCATGTATAGACAGTGTGTTGGTGTGGCATAGAATGTTGAGAGCCCTCACTTGGGTTGACCAGTACAACTTATTTTTGTGAATGATATGGAAGAGTCCCAAATCCATGCTGCTAAAACTCTTTATATTACATCATGTGTATTAAAAAGGAACCTCTGGTATCACAGTGTATAGACCTTAGGGGATAGCTCTCTAAATAGCCTGAGAACCCAGTACTGGCCCGCAACATCTTTAGAAGCCATTAGAGCCCTGCCAGAGCAGCAGCCTGTACCTCATTAGTGCTTGCATGTCATTTAAAATAAACGTTGTAATATGTGTCCAGTGGTGCCCCTGTGATCCCTTTGACTTGGGATGTGTCACTCTGACAGGCAAAGATGAATGTGGGCACACCTTTTCCTAAGGCAGGGGTTGTGGCTACTCCTAATTTAATAGTAGCAGATTGTCTAAAGTTTTTTGAGCATATGTATGCCAAGCACTAATATTTGGAAGCCTTAACTCCCATGTTTGTTTCAGAAAGCTGGAGTAGAATACCTGCATGACTCAGTGTTCAACCGTGTGTCTGTCCGAGAGAGAGAGATGCATTTGCATCTAGCAGCCTGGCATGTTTGCTCCCCTTGCGGCTGCTGCTCCTTCCCCCATCCCCTTAAAAACCTACCTCCCCTCTTCTAACTTGAGTAGCTGTGAATACAGGCCTGTTGGCTTAGGATAATGGGAAGTGACAAGGTGAAGAATAGTGCTGGCAGTCATGGCGATTTTAACCCAAGGGTGCTGCCTCCTCCCCCTCCCACTGGGTTGCTGGGAACAGGAGTTTCTCTACCTAATGGCCTGTGCATGTCTGTGTTGATGGCACAGGCTACTGGAAAGGAGGTCTGGGAGTGGGAAACATGGATTTGTTTTCCCTTCTGTAATAAGAGTGCTTAAGGCTTGTCTCCTCACTTGCATGCCCACTCGCCTCTCAGTTCCTTGGTCTCAGTATGTATGAGGATTGTCTTTCCTAATTACAGCCCCCTCGGTGTGATTATTAGTGTGTGTGGATTTTTTTTGTTTTTTTTGTAACAGACCTGATTTGAAACTGGATTCAGGAATGGGGGGGGGGGGGGGCTGGGGCGTATATTTTCACTTATTGGTTTGCTACTCAGTTTGGCACCGGACCCCCTCTTGCCAGAGGCTAGTAAGAAAGCTGTTACTGTGCTTACAAAGAAATGCACGCTCTGATTTAGGCTGCTTAAGAATAGGGAGGGACTGCTCGGGATGTAGGCATGAGAGAAAACTCAGTAGAGCTAGCGTACGTGTGACTAATGCACTGCATTGCCTGAGAAAGAAGCCCAATATTAGTGGAGCTATACTCTTCGGAAAACCAGTAAGTGCCTATGTGTAAGGTGTGAAGACTGAAAAGATATTTATAGCTGATTTTCCCCATTAAAAATAGCAATCTCACAAAAGGGGGTATGTGGTGAGGATTTGGGGAGGGAGCAGGATATGAAACTGGCATTGAACGTTGTCCACAGGGGGAAACTACAACTTCCAGAGGAAAATAGAATACATCAGAGGTACTCTGGTAAATGTCACAGTCCTCAGCCCCTGTATCCTGACTGGCGCTTAGAACTATGGAGGAGATCTGGGTAAATGGGAGTTCTCACGTGTCTCCCATTTGAAAGCTCCAACTAGGAGAAAAGGGTGTCTGCGCTCCATTGAGCTACTGGCCAATTAATGCAGGAACCAAAGGTGAGAAAAGGCAAAATTTCTTTACCCAGAGTAGTTAATGCATGGAATAAACTACCAGATGCTCCCACTGCAGACCTTAAAAGCTACATTAGTAGGTGTTTGGAAGAGATGTGCTTTGGGTCACAGCAGCTTTACCAAGAAGGCTCAGTCTGACTTCCTGGTTCATTCACCCTGAGATGCTGTACTCAATGGACGTCGAAGGCATTCAGCCAAGGCTGACCTTAGGGAGGCACGGGGCCCAGGGCAACTCTCCGCCCCCACCCCAATGCAGGTCCCACTAATGCCCTGCCTCTGCTCCATGCCTTCCTGCCACTGCTCCTCCTCCAAGCAGTGCAAGTTGGGGTATTACTGGGGGGCATGGTCAGGGCAGTAGCAGGGGTCCCCCCTCCGCACTCACTGGCGGTGGCAGTCGGAGTGACCCAGCATCCTGCTCTGCTCTGTCCCACTGCCCTCTCCCAGCCTGCTGCCCTTGACTGTCTGGGGGTGGGCAGGTCTGTGTATCGGGCAGAATTCCTTTAGTGGATCGTAAACTTGTGACAGACCGCCCTGACATGCACTTGCTCTGAAATGCACCCAGCAGGCTTTTTGGGTGCTAAGTAAACGTTTCACAAATTCTTGAGTAGGTGTGGTTGGTTGTGTCTAAATTATCCCATCCCTAGCTATCTCACTGTGCTGACTTAAGGTATGAGTATGGTTTACCTAGGCAAAGCTGCGTAGAGCTGTCTACATCTGAACCTGAGGTGTAGGAACTGTGGATAAAGAGCTATTACTATCTCTGATTTGTGAGAACAGAGTTCTTCTACGGAAGGAAAAATAATCCTTTCCCTCCTGCCTGTAGCATTCTTGTTGCAGAGTTTTTAAAGGACACCAAATCCTATGCACAATTGCTGCTTGAGGTGTGAATGAAAATCTGTTGTAATTCAGATAGCTCTATTCTTTTAAGGCGTTGTAGGTAGGTTTGAACATTGCTGATTCTTCACCCTTGCCTCGTTTTATCTAAAACCAGATTTTAAAACATGCCCAAGGTTAATCAAAATGTAATGGGAGATGTTTGACAAAGGACTGACTATCCCCTGAAGAATACGTATGTGTATGAGCTCCAGCATGGAATTCATTATTTCCTCATGGCTAAAAGCGAGAGACTAATATAAAATGTTAGGATGAAGTTACTTTTCTGTCATGTTGGACTTCTATAATCCATTTACATTTTGAACAAATAATTTTATCCTAAGACGTGTTTCTATTTTTAATTTCCTTTACGTGCAGAAATGTAACTTTTTTTTAAATTGGAAATCTCTGTATTTGAAACTGTTTGTAAACCTTCTTTGAAAAGTAGTGTTTCTTTGAGGGATGCTGACTGTTTTGTAATGACACCGACCTGCCTCTGTCTCTGGGTGTGAAAATTAGTTCAATAGTTTTCATCTCCTTTGAAGAGGCCATTCTATTGTCAGGGCATTTTAAAGAGGTAGGAACCAGTAAAAAGTTGCTATAATCAATTTGAAATCTAATAAATGTAAACAGTTTAAAGCAGCTCCAGGAACAACACCTTTCCCCATGTCCCTCTGTCAGATTTTTGTAGTTTAACAATCACATTTTCTTGTTCTTTTAAATGTTTTTCCTCACCCCCTTTGCTTTGTTGAATGAACCGCTCAAATGGGAACCAGTGAAGCTGATGACACGAGTGCAGTTAAATGCACAATGTGTTAGGGCACTTAGGTGTTACTTGTAACAAATTGTTCAGAGTGGTGTGATATTTGGACTCTGCTCCTTCAAGCACAGAATCACAATCTCATCCCATTGTGGCTATAACTGCTCTGGGAATGCTGTCTCCTGCTGTCTTTGGCAAAGATGAAGGTGCTTCCTTGGTACTCTCCTACAAATGTATTGCCCTAATGGGGGCTAAAGCTCAGCCTGCTGTTCTATAAGCCTGTTAATTGTGGGTTTTGTCCAGTTCGCTCTTCTCTTGTAACAAGATTGCCAGAGGAGGTGGCAGCCATTATTCAGACACTCAACAGATCTACATTAGAAGAGTGGCTGAAAGCGCTCTTTGAACATAAGAACGGCCTTACAGAGTCAGACTAAAGGTCCAACTAGCCCAGTATCCTGTCTTCCGACAGCGACCAATACTAGATGCCTCAGAGGGAATTAAAAGAACTGGGAATCATCAAGCGATCACACCCCTGTCGCCCATTCCCAGCTTCCGACAGAAGCTAGGGACACCATCCCTACCCATCCTGGCTAATAGCCATTGAGGGACCTAACCTTTATGAATGTATCTAGTTCTTTTCTGAGCCCTGTTAAAATCCTAGTCTTCACAACATCCTCTGGCAAGGAGTTCCACAGGTTGACTGTCCATTGCGTGAAGAAATGCTACTTTTTGTTTGTTTTAAACCTGCTCCCTATTAATTTCATTTGCTGACCCCTAGTTCCTATGGGAACAAGTAAATTTTCCTTATTTACTTATTTACTTATCCTTATTTACTTTCTCCACACCAGTCATGATTTTATAGACTTGTATCATATCCTCCCCTTAGTCTCCTCTTTTCTAAGATGAAAAGTCACAGTTTTTTTTATTCTCTCGCTATATGGCAGTCATTCTAAACCTCTAATCATTTTTGTTACCCTTTTCTGAACTTTTTCCAGTGCTCAGGGTGGTGTGTGTGTGTGTGGTTTTTTTTTGTTTTTTTTTTTTTTAGAGGAAGCGACCACATCTGCACACACTATTCAAGATGTGGGCGCACCATGGATTTACACAGAGGCAATAAGATATTCTCTGTCTTATTCGCGATCCCTTTTTCAATGATTCCACGCATTCTGTTTGGTTGGGTTGTTTGTTTTTTTTTGTTGTTTTTTTTTTACTGCTGCTGCACATTGAGTTGGGGTGCTTTCAGAGGACTATCCACAATGACTCCAAGATCTCTCTTGGTCATAATAGCTAACTTAGTCCCCATCATTTTGTATGTATAGTTGGGATTATGTTTTCCAATGTACATTACTTTGCATTTATCAACATTAAAATTTATTTGCCATTTTGTTGCCCAGTCACCTAGTTTTGTGAGATCCTTTAGAACAGTGGTCCCCAACCTTTTGGGGCTGCCGGGCCAGGTGGGGGCGGGGCCGTGCATGCGCCACGCGCCCGGGGGAGGCACTACGCATGCGCTGTGTGCCTGGGGCGGGGACCGCACATGTGCTGTGCACCCGGGGGCAGCACTGCGCATGTGCCGTGCGCCCGCAGTGGGGGCTGCGCATGTGCTAGGCGCCCGGGGTCCAGGGTGCAAGAATGGCTCAGGCCAGCCCTGGTCACTAGGTGGACGCACATAAATGCTCCGACGGGCGCCATGGCGCCCGCGGGCACCGCATTGGGGACCACTGCTTTAGAAGCTCTTCAGTCTGCTTCGGTCTTAACTATCTTGAGCAGATTTGTATCTGCAAATTTTGCCACCTCACTATTTACCCCTTTCTAGATCATTTATGAATGTTGAATAGGATTGTTCCCAATACAAACCCCTGCGGGATACCACTAGTTATCTCTCTCCATTCTGAAAACTGACCATTTATTCCTACCCTTTGTTTCCTATGTTTTAACCAATTATCAGTCCAAGAGAGGAACTTCCTTCTTATCCCATGTCAACTTCCTTTAGATGACAGGGGCAAAGGTCCCCAGATTCTCAGTCAAGCCCCTTCCCTTGCAGCCGTGGTGTTGTCTTTTTGGCTGGCCCCTTCACATTCCTTCTGCAGTAAATCTTGGTCCTCTGTTGTGAGCTGCTACCAGCTCTTCCTCCAGCCTCCCCTCTCCATGATGTCCAAAATTCTGCCCTGGTCACTAACACTTCTCTCAAACCCTGCTGCTGGCTTCCTTGCCTTCCACATCCACTTCATGCTCTAATTCCTTCACTCTGATTTTAAACTGCTTCTTTCATATGTCTAATGCTGATTTTAACCATGGCACTGCCACTGAATAGTGCATCAAAGGCTTTAGTTAAACGCAGCTAAAATGATTAGGGGTTTGGAACAGGTCCCATATGCGGAGAGTTTAAAGAGACTAGGACTTTTCAGCTTGGAAAAGAGGAGACTAAGGGGGTCTCCTCTTAGTCTTAGAGGTATATAAAATCATGAGTGGTGTGGAGAAAGTGAATGAGGAAAAGTTATTTACTTGTTCCCATAATATAAGAACTAGGGGCCACCAAATGAAACTAATGGACAGCAGGTTTAAAACAAATAAAAGGAAGTTCTTCACACAACGCATAGTCAATCTGTGGAACTCCTTGCCTGAGGAGGTTGTAAAGGCTAGGACTATAACAGGGTTTAAGAGAACTAGATCAATTCATGGAGGTTAAGTCAATTAATGGCTGTTAGCCAGGATGGGTAAGGAATGGTGTCCCTAGCCTCTGTTTGTCAGAGGGTAGAGATAGATGACAGGAAAGAGATCGCTTGATCATTACCTGTTTGGTTCAGTCCCTCTGGCACCTGGCATTGGCCACTGTTGGCAGACAGGATACTGGCCTGGATGGACCTTTGGTCTGACCCAGTATGGCCATTCTTATGTTCTTATGTACCAGCCTCTAGTTTTATCTCTTCCGAGAGCTCATTCCACCCTTGTGTGTTCAGTTAGGCCACTTCACTTTGTGACCTTTCAAGGCAGGGAGGGTGTCCTATTCAACCCATACCCAAGTGTGTTATTTAAATATAGTTCTGAGACCTAAGGGACCAGAGCTCCACAGGGGGCTTGCTTTCCTAAAGTTTTGAGGAGCTGCTGCCTGGAAATCAAGTGTCTAGGCTAAGACTTTCCAGCTGTATTAGTATTTTTACTCTTTGTTTAGTATGTTAGTCTTTTTCTGAGTTGCTGGCAAGTTGTATGCCATACCACTCTTGTTGTTTTTTCCTTCTCTCTTGGTTCTCTAACTCTTTCGTAGGGTAGACATTTGAGAGAGTGGGTCTCATGAACTTCTCCTGTTCTGTTTATCTTGCATCCCTTTGGCAACTCCAGCACTGGGCAATTTACATGGAACAATAACAATAGGAAAGGCCTGACGGTATTTGTGGCTTTGGAAACAATTTAGAAGCTGGAAACCAGGGGGCAGAGCCAAAACCATGTGACCAGCGAGTGCTCCAGGGTGGGATGAGAGGATGGAGAACCACTGTCCTATTTGAATTTGTGAGCATTTTTCTTCCTCCCTCTTTCAATGGAAAGTCTTTTAGTCCCTTGTGATAACTTTAGTTTCTTTTTCACTGTTCCTCAAATTTTAGACATTGGATAGTAAAATCCGCCGCCTGCCTTGGGTCATCAGCTTGACAAGAGAAACAATCTGTTTTTGTCTTACGTTTTGATTACCGGCTTGTGAGTGGTTCTCGTGGAGGGTTGCATTTCTTCCCCCCCCCCCCCCAAACAGTGCACTCTAAATAATTTCACATGTTGTTTTTTTGCTAGACATGGGCCAAACCAAAACCCTGCACGGAAACAATCCATCACCTTTGCTGTGTTCTCAGTCCAAATCTGAACTATGCAAATGCCCTTTCTCTAATGGACTGGACCTACTCCTGTCTTCCAGACTTCTGTGTGTTTTGCATGTTTCAGTTTGGAACACGATTTCCAAAGTATGCTCTGAGTTACAGATTCATGACAGGCTGTTTCCCCAAACAGTTGCCAATCTAGGAGAGGGGAAGAAAGGCACGAGGCTTTGGTGAAATCTACAAATACAGTAATAGAGTGATTCTGATGGGGATATTCCATTTTTTTTTTTTTTTTTTTTTTGGTCCTTTTGCTATACCTCTCCCCTTTGTAACGGTGTTAATGTTCATTGCAATGTTGTGTTTACAGTTATTCCTTTCTTTGTGTTTATATCTTCCCCCTCCCGTTACCTCTTTGCACACACTGGCACACACACACGATGTCGTTTTAAAAATAAATGACGAGGAGCTGAGAGGGGTCAGCAGGACTCCTGATCTTTTATTTATCCATGATGCCATTTGAAAAGGATTTGCGTCCCTAACAAACCTTTAGGGAGTGGGGATGGGGCTGCTTAAAGGGAAGACAATGCTGGGGGGGACTCTGTGACCTCACTCTGTCCAGTCATCTGGTTCTTCATTTGTCCCTGCTGTGAAACAGAACTTATCTTTTGTCTGTAACACAAATACATCTTTTCCCCACTCCCCCTTTCCCTTCTATTATGGTTCAATCAATGATGTCATTATGCGTGCCATTCAGGGGCTGTTGAACCACTTGGCTGCAGGAATTTGGAGGAGCGACTGGGGAAGAATAGCAAACTGTGCTCTTGCTCTTAGCCTTCAAGAGTCTATTCTAATTTGAAGGAGAGAAACGAAGTCAGGTTTCTCTTTAACCCCTGTGCACCAGGAAAGACCAAAGTTGTATTTTTTTTTTTTTTAAACCCACCCACATTAAATGAGAGAGAGAGGTGGCAGTATGAACTGCTAGGGCTTTCTTAAATGAAGGCCTTAAGCCTATACAAGTTCTGTTTATGGTACCACCCTCTGAATTTTTTTAATAAAGATATTTAAGAAGTTTTCTCCGTTGCTCTTAACCAAACTGTCAGACATCTCTGCTAGTGCTACTTGGTGTTACTCCATTCCCTCGTTAGTTGGATTACTTTTTTTCCCCAACATTTTTCTGAAAGTACTCACTACGGGGGGAATGCTGTGTGCTTGGAAACCTACGATGGAGTCAAATTAATACAGTTTCAGTGAGTTGCTGTGGCATTCGATTTGGAGTTAGAATATCCTTTTTGCTGCAATGGATTTACTTTTTTAGCACAGTCTTGCAGAACATTGTGTCACTAATGTGACTTACTCAAAATGCATTAAATCAATGGAAGACTCCATTGGGGCTTTTTATCAGCCCCATGTTATCATGCAAACTAATTCAGTTTATAGAAAATGTTTAGTCTGACTTAACCGGAAACCTGCTTTGATTTAGTTATTTAATAAAGGAAAAAGGCTTTCCTAACTTTCATCCCAATTCAAGGCAATCTCAAGAGTGTATTTAAATAATGTTCTGTGCTTCCCAGAGCTGCAAAATTAATTAATTCATGTTAGAACACCGCAGAATGGATCTGGATTTAGGTTCAGGCCCATCTCTGAGCAGTGCCTTCGCTTATGAGTGTCAGCTTTCCTACCAAAGAGTCCCACAGTAAATGGCTGTGTAAACCCCTACTACTCTAGACATAAAATGGTTTTAAATGTAATACTAGTTTAGCTTTAAGGGATTCTGATTGACCTGTCTTTTTACAAAACATACTGGAGTGTTCTAACTCTATATTTAAAACAAAAAGCATCAAGCCTTTTGGACTGAATGTGAGAGTGAGCTCAGACTCCTAAGCTTGAGGGTATTATTGGAAAAGTGATTTGCATTAAGATCTGGGATTTAACCTCACTTCTGTCACTAATAATTTGGAAATTCTTAACACATCTATTCCTTGCTCTGGCCATGCCCACTGGTGAAAAGGTATAATGTCTTCTGGCAGAAGGAACACTGAGGATCCAAATACTAATGAAGGAGTAGTTTTTAGAGATTGAACTGTCTTTAGTGTGTGGCCAGTATTTTTTTTGCTCTGCATGTGATCTGAAGTCCTTGAGAATGTATGTGCATATATTAAATTAGCCACATTTTTAATCTTGACAAAATATTTGCAAAAAAGCTGCTCCATCATTGACCTGGCCATCTTCCTGGCTTTGGGGGCTGCTTCTGTTGGCATCACAGAAACATTAAGACGTGGAGTGAATTGAAAAGGACAAATACTAATTTTTTCAGGGTGTACTTCTACCACCTTATTCCAAACCAGACACACACTCCTGCGTGCTTGTAAGGCAGGGGTGGGCAATAATTTTAGAAGGGGAGCACTTCAAAAAAATTTTAAAGTGTCCCTGGGCTGCCCTGGAAGGGGTGGGTCCAGGATACTTCTTCCCTGTCTTCTCTCCCCTCTTTCCCAGACCCTAATTGGCCTGGGGGAGCACGTGAAGTCTTTGCCCCTACCCCCCTCTAGAGAACTACCAGGTTTTTTTTACCACAGTTACAATTAAATAACTATATAAAAATGGCCCCTAATTACTCCCAATCTGTGCCCCCATGTACTGAGTCGGATGGATCCAGTCACTTCATTGATATTGACAAATTTTCATTTATTGTTTATTCTGTGGAATGAATGTACTAAGTCTCTGTGATACCTAGGACAGCTTAGCCCTGCGGGAGCGCGCAGTACCACTACAGAAGAGTAAAGGAGATTCTCTTTGGTCTCTGTCTAAATCTGTAGCTCAGTACTGATTGAAGAATCACTTACTGTTGAGGGTCACAGTTGGAGAGAGCCCAGCTGTGTTTCCAGCTCCCAGGGGAAGCCTGTGAGGCCTGCAGATAGATAGAACCTTCATTTGACTTGTAAACTGAGCCAGTTTGATCTGAAATCCTGGAGGGGGAATAAATCTAGGAGCCCCGCATGGCCCCTTTTACACACACATTTTCAGCATACTAAGATTGTGATGTCAATTTCAATGAGCAAAGATGCATCCTGATACTTTCCCCTGTACTCCAAATTCGCTAGCGTTCCAGTGCCTTGTAATCTGGCTTGATTCCCAGTTTATCACCACTTTAAGTAGCATGAATTAAAATGTAGTTGGGAGAGTGGCTAGTCATATTGGCCTAAGCTGATAAAATACAGCTGAAATATGATCCACTTTCCCAAATAAAAAAGTTCTCCCGCTTGCAAATAGAGTTGTGAGTGGATGTAAACTGTTTCCATGCATAGGAAGGGTTAAAGTTGCTGTGATGTATTGCTGTTTTTGTGCTTGTTGGCTTTGAATAGGGTGGATTTAAAAAAAAATCTGGGTCTAGTGTGCAATTCAAATAGTGTTTAATGATCGCCCAATTACTCCTTTTTAATAACAGCTGGACTCTTCAAGAAAATCTTTCTCTGAGCCAAGTAGCTTTAACTTGAGATGGTCTCTTGTTCACCATAAATTCCGTAATGCCTAAATACAATTTTGTTAAGCAAAGATCAGATCAGTGGAGATTCTGTACATTGTGGGTTTGTTAAAAATCTTTGTGGTAAATTAAGAAACAACCTCTGCTAAAATACTTTTATGATGCTTAGGATGCCATTCTTAAGGGATTGTGAAGATGCTTCCTAACCCGTTTGCCTTGCCATGCACCTGAGATGTCTCTTTCACTCTGCCATGTGGCATTCCTTACATGTTTCTTTCTTCCTCTGACGTTTAGGTCAAAGAATGCTTTTCAACTTCAGTATTCCAGCTCCGGGAGAGCTGCAGGTGTACTCTTAACACATGGCTGTGACTTTTGTCTTCCTCCCCTGCTGATTCCATTTGGAGAGAGCATAAACTTTTACTGTTAAGGCCTCAGTATCTTGACGCAGGAAAAACCTCAGAACTGCCAGCTGTTGTAACTTTTGCCCTCTACCAAAGCAAACATCCAAAAAATATGCTAGCTAGATTCCTCTATCCTTCCCTTGTCTGTTCTGTCTCCTGGATATATGCTGGTAAGAAGATCTGGGGATAGGGAGAGGACCTCGAGAGAATACTGTAGTCACTTTTTTATAACTAATGTATCATAGCAGGAATTTGCTTACTGTGAACCACAAAGTTGCTGTCTTGACATCGAGGCCTGCAATGATCTTGCCTGTACTACATTTACATTTCACTAAGTTGAAGGAAGGTGCGCTTGGTTCACACCACTGTCAGGTCCGAATCAGGACCCTGCCCACAGACCCTGGTTGGCCTGGGGGGTGATGGGACTGTGTGAAGTCTTTGCCCCCCCCCCCCCAGTGCCTAAAGAGGACTCCCCGTCCCCAGGTCTCGATCGCCCTGGGGGTAGGGGAGAGGCAGAGCAACTGCAGGCTGGATCTAGCCTGTGGAGGCTGACTTGCCCACCCCCTGGGTAAGGGATTTGGGTGCAGGAGGGCCTGTGAGATCTGGGAGAGAGTTTGGGTGAAGGAGGCAGTTGTGACCTGGGGCATGGGATTGGGCTGCAGGGGTTTGGGTTGTGACTAGGGATGTGAACGACTATAGTCGACTAGTCGCTTTTCCGCCCTTACTGCCTCTATTAGAAAGAGGCAGCAAGGGAGGGGAAAGAAGAGGGGGTGCTTCAAAGTGGCAGTGCTGCATGGAGCCCGGGATCAGTGGGGAGTCCCCAGCTGACTCCAGGCTCCACGTGGCACTGCTGCTTTGAAACGCCACGTGCGGCCTGATGCCAGGCTTCCTGCAGCATTTCAAAGCAGCAGCACCACTTGGAGCCCGGGGTTAGTGAGTCCCGAGCTGACCACAGGCTCCGTGCGGCGCTGCCACTTTGAAATGCTGTGGGGAGCATCGGGCCAGCAGGGGACTGCCCCGCTGGCCCCATGCTCCCCGCAGCGCCTTCATCTTTGAAGTGTAGCAACAGCCTTAGGGCTGTTGCTACACTTCAAAGGCAGAGGTGCCCTGTTGACTAATCGAATAGTCAATGCAAATTGCATCAATTATTCAATTACTCAATCAAAATTTAACATCCTTAGTTGTGACCTAGAGCAAGGGACTGTGGTGCAGGAGGGGGTGCAGGGGTTTGTGTTGTGATCTGGGGCAGGTTCTGGGAGGGGGTATGGATTCTGGGGGAATCTGGAGTGAGCCATTGGAAAAATTAAGATGATGCCCACTTCCCTTGGGGATGCGCATGAATAATGCTGGCAGAGTGCTGGGAGACCCTCAGTGTGCATCTCTTAGGTCACTGTACATAAATCATACATAATCCCTCCCTCCAGCCTGAGAGGAAAGGTGATACAAAAGAGCAGAGTCTTTTTCAGTGAGCCATGAAACAAGTCTGTCATGAATAGCCCTTAGGTAGGTATCTCATGAATGCAGTTGAAAAGGTGAACATTAGTCAACATTTGAAGCTAGTTACAGGGAGACTTAAGACATAAAGCGAGGTGAACCTTACAGTGTTTTACATACCTTGATTTCATGAGGTTGGAGGTAAGAGCCATGTTGACTTGGGTTGAAATGGACAGCTTGAAAACAGCCAAGTGTTTGTAGCTCTCTTGTGGGGAGCGGAATGGGGTTTGGGAAGTGGAGTCTAGAAAGCCTTGGTTATTCCTGTAAGAGTTCAGTGTGAAATGGGACTTGCACGGTGATAGCTATGTGAAAGGCAATCTGGGGATGCAAATTGAAAGGTAAGCCATATGAGGAATGCTTATTTAAAACCCATGGGACTTCAGTTGTTTCACAGCCCCTGCTAAAAATGTGCTGATGTACATTAGTTTATGAACTCCAAATGGACTCGGAAGCTCTTGAATGGAGTCTGCAAGGCGAAAGAGCCAAGAGGTATAAATACGTTGAGATGCATTTCAGAAGGGTGGTGGGTGACAGCTGTGCGTCCCAGCATTGGAGTGTTTCTGAGAATAAAACCATCAGTTGCTGTCATTCACGCTCTGGATATGAAATTGGAAGCCCAGTTACCCTTCAGTGTTTCATAACCTTTACCTTTTTGAGGTCAAGGCCATGTCATCATTAATCTACCATCGCCTGAAAGCCTCGGGGCTCTGCTTTTCATCCTGCCATCCGTCATGTTGCAGCAAGATACAGGAGAGGAGATGACCAGAAGGGTCCATTTTTATACATACATGCGCGTGCACACCCGTCCATTCTCTCAGAATGAAAGCTCCAAGGATGAGATTATGGAGGGTTGGGTCTGTGTGTCTCTACATTTGTGATTAGAATTCCTCACCAGTGCTCCGGAAATTCAGACTCCTTTTCTCCAGGGGACTCTTAATCTATGGACCAGGCATCTTTGCCCTATAATACTATGAGGCTTGGCTTTCAGCAGTGTGATGTATTGTACCATGTCTTGTCTGTAAAGTCCAGGATTAGTGGTGAATCTAGCATGCCCTCGAGATTACTTACCACATTGACCATTTGTGGTCATAGGCAAGATGAGAATATCAGCAGGTTCATCAGAGTATAGCCCCTTTCCTCATCACTTCTGTTTCCTTTACTGAGCCCATCACCTGTCTGCTGCTCCTAAAGGGAGATGGGTGGTACATTCATTTCCATCAATCTGACTTATTTGCAATGAGCTCTGTGGTGTAACCTGTAGATGTCATTCCACAGCACCCACACCAGGGTCACTGCCATGAAATCTAAACAGATGAGGTCTAGGATCGGCTGCTGCATCATTTGCTTGTGCTTCCTGGGTATGCAGGGCCAAACATAGGGAGAAATGGGTGCTAATACATGTTCCCATCTCTTACTGTCTCTTCAGAGGCATCCCTTTGTTTGCAGTCCTCTCATCGGTTGAGATTGTTCGTTAGACCAGTGTTTCTCAATCTTTTTTATACTAGGGACTAGCGTGCTGCCTTCCTGAATTGGGTCGGGGAGATCTCTGGGACCGGCGCTGGTCCTGTATTAGCACACGGTAGCTTGAACCTGGTCTATGCCTAAAACTAAAGTCAGCCCCTAGCGTCATTGTTCAGGGATGTGAAAAGTTCCACCCGGTTCTTCTATAGACAAAACTTGTTTAATGGAAGAATTCTTCTGCTGAACTAGCTACCACAGTGATAGGAAACACCCCCAAGACAATTGCTGAGGCAAGTGTCTCTACTAGAGAACTACAGTGGGGTAGTTGTGTAGCCATAGCCATAGTAACTGGTAGGGACATTGCAGCTGATGTGTCCCCTCACCCCCAACATAGAAGACACCAAGGGGTTTCACTTGTACTGGGATCAGCTGGGGGAGCTGCGGCACTTCACATCTCTCCCTCACTGGGGGAGAGAACAGGGCTTCTCCTGTTGGAGTAGAGCTGACACATGCCATTGTTGCAGGGAGCTCTTGCGTGTCGTTTAAAAAGGTAACCAGCTGCGCCCTCCTCTCCCAAGCTAAAATCCAGTTCTGCTTGCAGGGATGAGGTTAGTACCAGAGCGGCTCCATGCACCATGGAAACCAAGACTTAATGGCATTTTGGCATTCACCCTTCCAGCACTGAAACTGGCAACTTGCCCACTCTGTGGGGTGAGGGGAATGAGCTGATTTTTAAAGGGTCCTTTTCTCTTTTGAGCATAAACGAGATACGGAATGAAGGCCAGCTGCATTTGGGACTGATGAATTTTCACTGGCATTTTTAAAATCTAGAACTGTACTGTCCACACCTCCTTTGTGGGCCGCTGCAGGGGCCGTACATGTTGGGTTTG
Source organism: Rafetus swinhoei (assembly GCA_019425775.1). Classification (NCBI taxonomy): domain Eukaryota; kingdom Metazoa; phylum Chordata; order Testudines; family Trionychidae; genus Rafetus; species Rafetus swinhoei. The sequence continues at coordinate 6,562,188 of JAFJHL010000157.1, read as the reverse complement.
CCCACTGTCTCCACTGTGTGTCAGTGTTGCTTCACGAAAAGATTGCTGCTGGCTTATTTGTCTGGCTGCAGTAAACCGGGTCTTTTAAAGCTGTTTTGGGGGTGTGGCCGCTCTAGATGGTCTTGTTCAACTGTGGAGCACCACTTTTCCGGGGCTTTCCAGAGAGACTGAAGAGCTCACTCCAGTTAATGTCCTCATCCTCCTTTCAGTCCCTGTCCCAAGATGCTTACGGTCTCCAGACGTAATCACCCCTTCTGCCTGGAGCTGTGCCGAGCTCCGGCCCTTCCCACTGAAGTAATTTGGCATAGAGGGCGCTCAGCGTCATGCAGGCCTCGGGGCTTATTTGAAGGTTCATTGACAGTTCAGTTGCTGGCTGTAGGAAACTGGCACTTAATAAAGAAAGAGCCAAAATCTTGAAGTGGGTAGAAAAGAGCCTGAGAGAGATCCATGCGGCGAGCTGACGTTCTTATTGGAGCTGTGAGATGGCAGCCCTGTGGGTGTCCAGACTAGCCACTTATTTCATTCAAAGGGACAGGGCAGGGCTAGATTGAAAGCAAAGTGCTGCAGCTAGTTGTAGCACAGTAGAAATGTGTAAGTTACGCATAAAACCCTGCACACTTCCCCACTCCCATTGCACCGCAAATGGTTTTAAATCTGAGGCTCTGGTCCTTCATGGAAAGCCCCTTTTCTTAATACAAACCCCCCCAGCCCCTCTCTCCTAGAGTGAGTGCAAAGGGAGAAACCCTAGTAACCGTCAGGTTAGAAAATTCATCCAGTGCTGTTGGAAAGGTCAGCTTTCCCTGCTGATGCACATGCGCCCACTTCTATACTCAAGCATGGCCCCGGGGCTTGATAAATGCAGAGCGCGCAGTGTTTTGATAGAGGTAATTTTCCTCAGATGGGTTTCAGCACCCCATGAATCAAAACCTGTCAGCGAGGAGCCAAAGATGGAGTGAAGTTTATTGTAAGCGTGTTTGCATCTGACACTGTTGTGCTAGGGGGTCAAGTGAGCAAGATCATTAGAACAGTGTTGATTTAGTGGGACTGTTCTACTCTTTCCCTGCAGGGCCACAATTGGGGGGGGTTACCGAAAAAATAAATAAATAACCCACAGCTCTGTGCAGTTTCCCAAGAGAGACTCCCTTGCTTCCTTTTAAAGACACAGTGCTGCTCTTTCTTCTGAGGTTGTATGTGGGCCATTCCCTCGCTGGTCACCCATAGCAATCTACGAGCGTGTTCTAAATAGTTAAATGAGCCGATTGAATTGGATTTTTTCCTACCAGCATCAGTGCATGCGTACAGATTATACATCTCCAAACGGGGTGTTTTTTGCAGGCCTCATGATCCCCAAATGAGCGTAATTCTGCTGGTGGCTTCATGGATGCTAAGCTTCACAACTGTCTTTCTAGGGATGTAGGAGGTGAGGTGCCTGCATTTAACTTCCTGGATTGAGACACAGGAAAACTGGGTTCCGTTCCCTGCTCTACCACAGACTTCTTGTGTGTCTTGAAAAGGTCACTTAATCGGTCTACTTCTCTTTTCCCCAGCTGTAACCTTTCTTTTCTCCAGCTCTTTACGTGCCTTGTCTAAAGTTCTTTGAGGGCGGGGAGGGAATGTGGGTTTGATCTGAGTTAGGGATGTGAAGGACTAGTCGACTATCTGATAAGCAAATGCTTATTGGCTAGTCGACAAGATAGTCAACTAGACGCTTCCCCCCCCCCCCCTTGCTGCCTCTGACAGAGGCTGCAAGTGGGGGGAGAGGAAGGGGTACTTCAAAGCGGCAGCACCCCTTGAAGCTTGGGTCCAAACCCCGGGCTCCAAGCAGCGCTGCCGCTTTGAAAGCCGCATGCAGCTGGGGTGTCCCCAGGCTCCTCGCGGCATTTCAAAGCTGCAGCGCTGTGTGGAGCCCAGGATCAGCTGGGGACTCCCCCGAGCTCCACGTGGTGCTTTTGCCTTTGAAGTGTAGCAAGAGCCCTAGGGCTGTTGCTACACTTCAAAGACGGAGGCTCCCTATCGACTAATTGATTAGTCAGTTGGTACTTAACATTCTTAATCTCAGCATCTCTCTAGATGCAATGGTAATATACAAGTGGGCCCCAAATCCCAGAGTGCTGAAAAGCTGTTCCTGGCAAGGCATTGTGCTGGGGCTCAGGTAAGAAACTAGTAAGTAATCGTGTCAGGAATAGAGCCCCAGCCCCTGCTACCCTGCTTCCTTTAAGTGGCTGTTTATCTGGGGCTCAGGAGGCTTTCTGGAAGGCAAGTTAGAGACTAAATCATGGCTCATCTGTGGGTGCTCAAGAGCTAAATTAGATCCTGGAACAAAAGAGAAAAGTAGCCGTTGTATTTAGCAGCAATTACTAGGGATGTTAAAAGTTGGTTAAATAGGTAACTGTGTAATCACTGAAAATGTCATTGGTTACATGCTGCAGGCTCTGCAGTATAAAGCTTAAATAAGCAGAACTTGCAGCAAAGCCTTCCTGAGAGCAGGGCAGCCAGCCCCAACCTGGCCAGGTCCTGGGGAGCAGGCTTCCCTGCCACAAAGAAGCCTCCATACCAGGAGGTAGGCCAGCAGGGGCTTCAGGCTCCGCTTTTGGGTAGGAGGCTTCCCTGCCTGCCTGCCTGGTTCCCAGGGAGGATGTGCTGAGTGTAACAAAAGCTTCAGAGAGGTAGCTGAGTTAGTCTGTAACTGAAAAAACAACAGTCTAGCAGCACCTTAAAGACTAACACAACATGTACCTGGTCTCATGCTCTTTCGTGGGCACAACCTATTTCTTCAGATGAAGTGTAACAGACACTATTAACTGATAAGCATCTGCTTATCTAATCATTTACACTCAGTCATCCCTAGTAATTACTCCAGTGAAGAGTCCTAAAAGCACAGGAAGAAATGAATGGGCCACTTGGGCCAGGACTGCTATGGAGTCAAAACTCACAAGAAATCGCTGAGTTTTCAATTAACACTTTTCTGTAATCCCTGTTGCCACAACACATGGCGATACCATAATTAATAATGTTGAGCTGGTTGCTATAGTGTCATTTATGTAAGGTATTGATAGATTGAAGATTGTCCAGCTGCTTGCTAATGGCATGTCAAGTGTCACTTTGTCATGAAAATTGGCCACAGCACTGGTGCTGTCAGTGGATCTGTTTTGCAAGCTTGCATTTAAATGGATCTTTTTTTTGACTATCTAGTTGGTTTCCTCTGCATGGCTGGCTACAGTCAGTTTATCAAAATGGAGCAGTAGGGATGCAAAGGTATTTTATTACTAATATATTATTTCTGCTATCTGTAGGCAGTGGGCCCTCCTGGGATCTTGTTCTTAGGTTTTGCCTTTTTAGTAAGGCAAAACAATGATCTATCCCATTCATACCCATTTCCTTGGGATACTTGATGGATGTGGGAAGTTGTGTGTCCAGTGAGGAGTTCCAGGCACCCACTGTGTTGGTGATGGTCTCAATTGGTTTAATCTCTTACCTGAGCCATCCCAAGGATGGCTCTGCGTGCTGCAAATGAATGCCTTTTAGTGCCTCTATCAGACCACACTCTCCCAAATCATGAAATGTAACAAATGGTATGGGGGGAGGAAGAGGCGAGGACATGAAATATATTTCGTGACCAGGGACAGAGGAGAAATTATGGGTGTAGAGCAAGGTAATTGGACAGCCTTGGTTGTCGAAACTGGCTAAATGAGGACTGAAATAGCCAAAGCTAGAAATAAATCCATTGAAAATGGATGCATTGAGGCTTTTAAAGGGTAATGATGGCCTTGGTTATTACTGGCAGTTAAGACAGCCGTGTAGGTAATGGCAGTGGAGATAAAAGCCATCTCTCAAAATGTAGGGATGTGGCGATTTTGAGAAATGTCAGTAAAATTGTGCCCATTCAGACCGCAAATAGCTGAAATGGACTTTGTGAAGGTAGCTGGAATGCTAAGGTGGTCATGTCAAAATGGAAATGCTTTTGAGAGCAGTGGTGGCTAGTGCACTGAATAGAAAAGGGCGAGAGGAGCTGGGGAGAAAGAGACCTATGGCTAGTAGTGGAGTAGTTGTGTGGCCTATCAGATTGTCTCCACTGCCACTTGACAGCCATTAGTTGATCGGCTCTCGTATCCTGCCAGTGATAGCTAAATGTATCGTGTCTATAGCAAGAGATGCCACTGGGTGTGCCTGCTTGCACCTCTGCTCTCGCTGAAGGAGCAGGGGAGTGAAGAGGGAAAATAACCTAATCAGAAGCATTCTTCCCCTCCCCACCCCCACCTCCACCACCCCACTCATGGAAACAGTTGGGAGCACAAAATGAATGTCAGCAAACAAATGGAGTCAAACTCCATGAGACCACCTTTCTGATGCATAGTCCGGAGCATTAGATAGCAAGCTAGATTTTACCTGTGGTTTATTGAACCATTGCTAACAAATCCAAGGGCACCGCAGCAAAGAATTCAAAGGAAAGCTGCCTTCGTATTTAATGGTGTAGAAAAATACCACTTGACAGGTTTGTGAGACCTGCCTCGTGTGATCCTGGAGGAGTAGCAGCTGTCAAATTTTACAGTGAATTACAGGCCTGGTCTTTTTCATCTGAGGCTGCCATTGACTTATGGGGAGATCTGCTTACTAACGATCTGCAGGAAAGAGCACTAGGCTTGTAAGTAAGTGGTGAGGGTGTAGAAACCCTTAACAGAAATAATCATGATTGAGTTAAAATATTCCCAGTTTTAAGGAGTGTATATTCTTTGTGAAGGCTTCAAACATTAGGCACCTTTCACAAAAACCCCAGTGACCCCATGTACATAGTTTACTTAATATAATTAACACAATAGGACCACAGAGCCTCCTCGTCTGTTGTCAGTGTGAAAGGTTAGGGTGCTTGGTGGGATGGATTATTTATCACATCAGTCTGTAGGCATTGAAATGTGCAAAACCAACATCTATGCTGTCTCTTTTGCCTGCTCTCCTTTGCAGATGTACACAGGATCGATACTGAAATGTCCTCTTGAGGCTGAACCAAAGGTCTTTGGTGCCTGTGCTAACACTTTGTGTCTAGATTGAGCCTTGGAGGGATTTTTAGGATTGTTTTATTGCACTGAAATGCTGCCTTGCAAAAAAATCTCTGCCTTGATTTATAAAGGACACACTGACAGATAGCAGCATTCTTGGTGTCAGTGGGCACCTCTCTAAATAGGGGATTAGAAAAGGCAAGAAATTGATTGTTGGAAAGAATCTACTATATGTTTTAGAGAGTCTCTCTCTGTACATCTGCCTGAATCTGTTTGTTCAAGAACTCTTCCTAAACAATAAGAACTAAGACCCCCAAATTTGGTAGGCAGCTTCCTCCTATCATAACTTAAAGCAAAGTCAGGATTTGGTTGTGCCAGGACAATGGGATGTGCCTGGAATGGGACTGTTTCTCTTCAAATGGAAAGGGAGGGCTGTGAAAGCAGGGACAGTTGTACTCCAGGATGACTACAAGGGGGCAGTAAGCAAGAGCCCCACTGGCTGGGCAGCATAGTGCCCACCGCCCCGGACCACCCCTGGGGAACAACACTGCCAGCTGCCTTCACTCCTTGCCCTGACTCCTGTGTCCCCCAGCCTTGAAGGACCCAAACAATGCCGGGTAAATTTTCTAGTAATAAAATAAATCCACATGGCCATAAAAATCGTCTGTGGAAGCAACATTAGTTCATTAGGTAACTTGCTGGTGTTACTGAAAAGTCTCTCCTAATTCCCTTCTGAAGTTACTAGTTCTTTTGGTAAAAGTTTGGAGACCATCATTATGTTCTATGAAATCTTCAACGGCAAATGGGGAACTTTGTACAGCTAATCCTTAAAGCTCGGGGTCTGTCACACTTGGGCAGGCATGGGAAACTATTTATACAACATAAGCACCTGGGGAGTACAATGGCCTCTTAGTTTATATTGAATGTTTCACGTAGTCCTGTAGCTGATATTGGTCTGCTCCTATAGAGAGAGCTGTGATGTTGCAAACATGATGATATGGTTTCACCACAGGCTCAAGTATAAGATTAAAAAGACGTCCTCTGTTCATTTGGAAAAGAGATGATTGGGGGGGGGGGACGATAGGATGGTCTATAAAATCATGAATCATATGGAAAAAGTGAATAAAGAAGTGTTACTTACCCCTTCACACAACACATGAACTACTGCTTCACACTGTGCATGGTCAGCCTGTGGAACTTGTTGTCAGGGGGTGTTGTGAACACCAAAAGTATAGTTAGGTTTAAAAAGAACAGGAGAAGATCAAGGAGGCTGGGTTCATCAATGGCTATTGGCCAAGGCATAATCAAGGAATAATTTAGGAACCCCCTGGCATGAGGTTGCATCAAGGTGCTCTGGGATGCAACCCCATGCCAGGGGTTCCTAAATCTCCAACTGCTGGGAGCTGGATGGGATGACAGAATAGATGAGTTAAAATTCCCACATTCTGTGGATTCCCTTTGTAGCCTCTGGCACTGGCTGCTGTCAGAAGACAGGGTACAGATGGCTAGATGGACCACTGGTCTGACCCAGTCTGCATTGTTCTGAGAGTACATCCTCTGTATCATTAATTTCTAAACGAGGAAAAACATGCAGCAGGCAGGTGGGTGTTTATAGTGATGCTCCTAACCGTCCCCCGTCAAAGGGAATTGGGTTCTTCCCTTTTGCGCCTAGTTTCACCTGAGCTGCTGGAAAGTGTTTATGCCGTTGTGTGTTTTTGCAGTCATTGTGCAGAAGTCACTAGCTGCGCTTTCTGCTTCTAGTGCAGCTTCTCTTCATGTTGCAAACTCTATGGGGCAGCTTTAAAAACCATTTCCATTGGAGCACTTCGTCATGGAAACGCTTTGATTTTAATGTTAGCTGTTTTAAATCCTCAACGTTGAGCCTCCAGTTGGGTTGGTAATAGGGATCCAGAGACTTTCATTGCTAGATTCCTAACTGAAATCCGGCCCCGGCCTGCTGTTCAGTGCAAGCTCATAGGTTAGTTAGCCGTTTAGCCATTATTCCCACAAACTCCATGAACTTCACCACTGTACTCCAGAAAAATTGGTTTCACTTCTCCATGGAGGGAGAGCAGGTTTTGCATGGAGACCTATTTATCATCATAATTGTTCCTCAGGAGATTCTTTTTTAGCATCTGTTCAATAAATCCCTGTGGACAGTGCGCCTAACCATGCCAGCATGATGCCTGCTCACGTGTATGTTCAGCTCTGCACTAATTCACAAGGACCCCAAAATCATCTTGCAACTAACTCTCTTTTCCAGCAGCTGGACTTTAGCTAAAAGCAGGAAGATTTGGGGGCAAGGCAGGGACCCGTATCAGCTGTTAAAATGATTCTTCTGGGCCTGTCTCACAAACTAACTCGTCTCTCCCTTCTTTCCGCACAGAGCGAGGATGATGAGAAGCTGAAGAAGAGGAAGGAGCGGTTTGGCATTGTCACTAGCTCAGCTGGGGCTGCAGCCACAGAGGACACAGAGGTAAAATGCCAGCCCTGCAAGCAGAGGGATGTGTGATGGGAAGTTTGGGAGCGGGAGGGCAGCCGAGAGCACTTTCCAAGCTGAATTGTTAGGGGAGTTGGCAATCCCAGAAGATGGCACTGTAACTCTTTGAGCATGTGAGATCTTGCTACTCAAGTGGATCTCACTACTGGTCCATATGGTTCAGTCCCTTCAGATACCCCAGGGATGGCAATGAACAGATACAATCTCTTCTTTACGTGACTGATGATCACCTATCTCTGGACACACATCCCACCTGGGGAGCTTGCCAGACTGGCTTGGAGTGGCCCAAGCTACAAGATCTGGCCAGCTCAGCCTGATGTGGCTAAGCTTTTAGTCTTGCAAACTAAACTGCAGAAAATTAGGAACAATAGTTCTCCAGTTTCCTCCACGCTGCTCCCTTCATGCCTTGAGTGACCTAGAATACCACCTCCCCTTCACACCTTTCCTTTCCACTGCCTTAATCCAGGAAGCCCTTGGATTTTAAACTTGCCTCACGCCTTTCATCATAAAATCCGTGTAATTTCACAACATTAAAAAGAAAGGAACCAGTAAAGATTGAAAAATTGACCACATTCCTCACTTTTCTCTCCATCTTTTATTTTGACACCTCTATCCTGCTGTTAATGCCTTTGGTCTGATTTTTTAATTTGCAAGCTCTGCAAGGCAGTGACTTGCCATTTTACTTCTGGGGACTAGGCCTTGCTGTGTGGTACCTGGTACCAGAGATGGTCCCTTGATCTGATGTGTTGTGGCAGTTCCCGTGATGAGTACCGTGCACACCTGTGGTGCTGCGTAAATAATACTCTGGTGCATAAATCAGTGAGAGCTGAGGCCCCATCACTAGCCACAGAGGGCTGCGGGGATGTGGATTTTAATTTTAACAATCAAATGGCAAAGGTTGCGGGAGGGTGAGCTGTGGAGGTCTCAGAAGCTACTTAACCAGATGGCTTCTGGATTCAACGCACAAGAAGTGGTGTTTTGTTTGGCTCTGAAGAGTGAGCTGAGCAATTCAGGTGGGGTTTGGGGGCTTTTTTGTTTTGTTCTGTTTTTAGCTTTTTGATAAACGCTCCCCTCGAATGAAATGGTGCATGGCATTCCCAGCCTCCGGCAAGCGGCACCGGAGAAGGAGCCCCTGTTCAGTTGAGCAGAGGGGGTGGCTGGGGTTGAGGGATTCCATGTTTTTCCGTTAGGTCACTTATAGATTCTGCTTGGAACAAAAAGGTCTTTTTACTAGTATTGTGTGCACTCAAATGCACCTTTCCCCTGGAGATTCTTGGTTCGGGCTTCTGTTGCCCCCGGCTATTTATCCTGCTAAAAATTAAGATTTATACGCCCCTCGTGTCTCAAGTTAAAGGCATATCTGAGACGCGCAATAGAATATTTAATGCAGTTTAGTGTGTCCCTCTCACCTTTTCCATGAATAGAAGAGTGTTAACCCTTTGCCCTTTTAATTTTCCCACCTCCCCATTGCCTGGAAGGCTTTCCAGGGCTCTCAAGTAGGCATTGTTCCCTTTTGTAGCACGTTGCCAGCGAGATGAAGTGACTTTAGCAGCACTGTATCTTGGGCACTGTATGCTTCGCAACTTGCTCTCAGACTCCGTTTGTTCAAATGCCGGACAAAAATCTTGTAGCTCCTTGCCAAACATCAATACCGAATAACCTCCTGAACTAACCTTGTGATCCCATGTTCAGAGCGGGCCAGGTCAGCCATGCACTAGTGCCACTTTCTACCATCATATGGTGTTTTTAAGTCTTCCTCCAAATGGATGTGTGGGGAAGGGGAGGGCTAATTGTGACTGTTTCTTTTTGGTTTTGATTTTTCTTTCAATCCCTTTTGCAGGCAAAGAAGAGGAAAAGAGCAGAGCGCTTTGGGATTGTCTGATGTCTGTTCATTTTAGGATTTTCCTGTTGGGGGTGGGGGGAGCATGCTCATGTGTGCGCTCTCTCGCTGTCTCCCTCTCACCCACACACACAGTAGCACTAGTAAGGAGTGTAGGCTCTCTTCCCCACACAGGACTCAATAGAGAATCCCTGATAGCTGTACATTTGTGCTGCTTATTTTTTCAGTTGTGACGTTAAAAAATACACAGCGCAAAGAGCAAAAATGTTCTTAGTGTAACTGCCGTGATTAGGAACCCCAGTGCCCGGTTCTCCATTCCCCTACCACTTGTATAGGTATTTACAGCAGTGCAGAGTAGGTGGGTAATCTCACCACATCAAAATTGGGTGTTACACCCATTGTGCACTGGCATAAATGCCCACACAAGGGCATGAGTTGGGCCCTCGGTTTATAACCCAGCTAGTGGGGAAGGAGGACTGGAGTGGCCAAGCATCTACCAGACATAGGATGAGGAAGGGAAGATGCCATTGAGGGATGAAGATGGAGAAGGGTTTGCTTCCCTTGCTATGCCCTGGGGAGTTTCACTCTTGGGTTGAGGGTAAGGTTATGCCACTTAAAACAGGAACTACCTGGAGCCTCCCTTCTATTTAAACCTTGCTGTCTTGTTATAGTCTCTGATTCATTGGGCAAAGGAATCACCCTCTCCCTTCTTCACCCTGAGGAAATTACTCTTAAAGTTTGGCTGTATCAGGGTATATGCACTAACAGCCTAACTAAAACGTGCTTCAGCTCGAGCACACCATGCAGCTCTACTTAGGTTGTGCTGTGGATCCTTAGCTTATACTCGGGTTTCCCCTTCCAACCTTCAATATCAGGTTTGCTCCCTAGCTGGCCAGGCAAGGGTCTCTAGTATATTAACTGACACTGCCAAAAAACATAGTAAGTCTTGTCTCAGATGGGCTTTAAACGTCACTAACCACCCCCATAAGGGTCTTCCTCTGCTCCTTGAGGTGATCTAGTGGAGACTGGGGTGGAGCAGGAGCTGGTGTTTGATAGTAGATCAAAGCCAAAGCCCCAGAATAAAGAGAGGGAAATACCAGAATATTTACAAATTAAACCCACTCAGATTGCTCCACTTCACCTGCCTCTAGGGGCTGTTCTGGAGCTTGTGGCATTTAGTATCAATGTTCGTGAGAGATTTCTCTTGCCTTTTAGAAAAAGTCCTTTGCTCGGTTTTTATTCTCAGGTTGGATTTTGTGTTGTCCTCATCTTACAAGCAGAGTAGCTCAGTCAGATTTAACTCCTCTCTCACACCCTCAAACCAGCCTTCCTTCCTCACCTCTCGCCCGCTCGTCCCAGGAATGCTTGGCTTGAAAAGACGTTGCAGTGAATTGACTCTGCATCTGAGCTGCAACGGATTTCCCCCATTTCCACATTAACTCCTCCATTTTCCCTGCGATGTTGCTTTCTCAGGCTTAATGTGATGCTTGACACAGGAGTGAAACACGGTGTGGTTGCACCTTTTGTCTGGTTAGCCTATCGGATGGCCCTGTCTGTTCTAAGGGAGCTGTAGGAATCAGTTCTCCATGTTAACTTGTGTAGATGGAGCAAGAGTGTTCGCTAATACCGAGCGCTCTTGTCCCATGCTTTGCTCTAGGGCTCTGAGGCAAGTCGGTACATAGCTAGCAGCAATTCAGTAGAGAGGGAAATATGTATGGGCCTTTCCTCGCTCAATAGGTTTTTTTTACACACACATTCCTTGTGTGTCTAACATCTTATGAATCTTTCTTCACCCTTAAACTTATATCAGGGTCCCCAGAAAAATAACACCTGGACAGATTGCCCGGTATAATGATCTTTGCTTTTAAATGTCCTTTTTGGTTGGCATGTGCCTATGCTTCAGAGACTTGCATCCAGGGATTGTTGCTTCTACCATATCCTCTATTGGAGAGATGCCTGCACTGGTCACACTCGGGTCCTTCAGATACCAAGAAAAACAGCTGCATGTGTACAGTAGGCTGAGCAAAGGCGTCAGCCTGACTCTTGAAAAGCAATATGTTTTTCGAAATGCAGAGGTCTTCAAATTGCTTGTGCTCTGCACCACTGATGCACGCAGGCTGTATGGCCCCAGTGAGTGTAAGCAATATCTGAGATGGATTTGCTTGCCCAGCAGGTGTGGGATCCAGGTTGCATTGTGTGTGTCTTGGGGTGTCAGTGGTAGAATGAACTGAAGCCCCCCCAAATCTCCTTCCAGATTTAATAATAAAATCTTATTCTAATTTTTTTATGTCGGATTTTGTAATATGTATTTTCTATTCTGCTCATGACTTTTCGCTGGTTATTTGCTTGAAATGTTTAAGTGTGCCAGGACAAACACTGCATTTCACTCTTGGTTTCATAATAAAACTGCTTCTTCAAGGCAACTCCTGTAGCTGCCGAGTTGGTGTGTGGTGTGACAGTGCTTTTCCTGTGGCATGAGGGTTGAGCAGTGCTAGTGTGGGGCCAGATTCTCTCTGGCTCTGCATTTACACACAGGCACATCAATCCCGTGGCCAAACCAAAATGCTATTTACATCCATTCCGCCCTGCTTGACGTGACTTCACAGGGGTACTGCGCCTGCACCTTCGAATGAACACGGAGGTCCTGAGTGCTTGTAGTTGTGGAAGATCACACGATGCTTTTCCCAAGATTTAGCGCTGCTAAGCCCTGGCACCCTGGACAAACCCAACTCTTAGCCCAATCTGCCTCCCTAAATCTTCCTTAGAGTTCCACTCAGATATGGAATTCCTCTTCACTGCCCATTGCCCCCATGCAACTTCGCAAGCTCTCTGGAGTAGGGGCTCTGCTTTTAATTGTCCTGTAAAGCATCCTGTGCATGCAGGGTACTGTGTATAAAGTGCCCAGGCCACCTTTGTTGTTTGGTGCTGAGAAGTCTGATGCTCTCAGTTCTAGCGATTTGCCCTGGGTCTGCTTGCAAAGTGCAAATATCCCTTACTGTCCTTGGCTGCTTTATTTTTGGCCACTTTTTCTGTTTTTCCATATACTACCCGGGTAGCATAAATGATCAGCTGTTTGACTGTAGGGCAGGTGCAGGGAGTTTGAGTACTACCAATTTTCCCCTTCCTCCTCCTCCTCCCCCCTTTCCCCCGTATTTAGCCTGGAGCAAAAATACGGTAAAGGGATGCAATGCACTTCAGGTTTTACAGCAGAGTTGGATGTAGAACCCAGGGGTTCCAATTTCTGCGCTTCTGATTATGCTTCCCTTCCTGAGGCAGGAACAGAACCCAGGAGTCCTGGCTTCAGTCTCTTCTAACTAGTCAATGGTTTCTCTTCCCTGGGCTGGGAACAGAAACCAGATAGCCTGTCTTGGTGTTCTGTTTGACTCCTAGAATCTATTGCTTCTAGGAACCGCACAGCGAGTTTGGTCGGTCTCCCGTGCGCGCACGTTCTCAGTGGGACAGTGCCTCTCTGCTGTTCTAAATCACTCCCCATACTTTAGAGGCACCCTCTGCCCCTTCCTCTCCCCAAGCATCCTCAGCCTGATTGTTACCCTGCGCTCGAATAAAGCTGGAGTGTCTCTTGCTTCTCAGTTTCACCTCCCGCCCCTTGTGCAGGATGCATTTCCTTTGGCCCATGGTAGCACTATAATAATGAACCTGGGTCTGCTCCCTCTCTTCCCTGTTATTCGTCACTCTCTCCCTTTGCCTGCGTATAGGCACTTTCTGTATTCCCTGCCTTGGTCCAGCAGCTGCCTCCAGCAGCCGCTTCCACCAGTGCTATAGGGGACGTCGCTGCCTGTAGAAATCTCCCTTCCCCTTTCTCCCCCCTGCTTTGCTTTTTTCCGCTTGGTGGGAGTTTATGTTATAGAGGACACTGCATCTTTTAAACGCTGGGCTTTCCCCTCTGTGGTGTGGAGGGGGGGGGAAATCATTCTAATCACACTGTGTTTAAAACACCACCTAATTTATTTTTCCTCTCCAAGCTGGGAGCTGCTCGTGACTAATTTGGGCTGAATAGGTGGAGAAAAAAAGCAGCAGGCACACAATGAGCGGGGGAAAGTGTGGGAAAGCGAGCGAAAGAAAAGGAAGGCCAGGGCTTGCAGCGTGAGAGCTGGTAACGCCGCGCAGCCCCCAAATTCAGCATGAAGTCACTTTTCACAGCCGACGCTTGGGCTGAAAATGCAAGCGGGACTATAGGTCAGCCTGGCAGGAGGAGTGGGGGGGGGGAGGGTTGGGGCTTGTGCAGTGTGAAGGGAAGGAGGGTGAGGGAAGAGATGGGCACTGCGTGTGTGCGCACGCGTGCGTGCCTGCCCCTTCACAAAGAAACACAAACACACGTTCTTCCCGCTCACGCTGTCCCCTTCACCCCAGTGGCCGCCTGCCCCGGCCTCCTCTGTGGCTGGTTTGGAAACTTTTCTGGATTTCAACATAAATCAGGAGCCAAGCAGGGAAGGGGGCTCCTACAGCAATACATTTTTAGATTTCTTCTCTTCCCCTCCCCCCCAATTCTAAATGGCTTCTAGCCCCACACTGCCAGGAGCCACCTTGGAACAGATGGCAGGTAAAACCCCTTGCGTGAAGTTGTACCATGTTGAAATTGACTTGGTTACAGGTTATTCTCCACCCCCCACCCAACCTCTCAGTTTTTACAAGAGCTGGTTAGTTTCACAGCAAGAGCCAGTCCTGTTCCATCCTGCCCTGCCTTGAGGTGCTGCCGCCTCTGTGGTTCTGTCCACCCTCTCCCCCTCCTCCCTGTTCTTGGTGTTGAGGGGACTGTTTAAATGTACATCTGCCTGGCGATAACTGGGAGGGAGGGAGCTGCTGCTGGGATTGGCTCAGTGCCTGGGGTCTCTGGGTCACTCGAGGGCTGCACGACGAGTTAGACTGTGATTTGGGCAGCTTGCGTGGGCTGAACGTCAGTTGTGCTTTCCCCCTAGACAGGGGAGCTCAGGAAGGCTTGTTGGGTGGAGCTAGTCCATAATGCCTCCAGAATCCAAGTGGGGGGGGGGAGGTGTCTGTATAATGTAATTTCACTGCCCTAAGTAACTTTCAGGACAGGAGGAATGTTGCTGAATAGTTAAAGCAGCAAGACTTGGCCCCGCTACTCCAAGGCTTAGAGCGGGACTCCTGTGCGCTCTCCTTCAGCAGCGGTCATGTCCAGTAGTTGGGGGCAGTGGCTGGCAGGCTGGCGTCCTGGCTTCCATTCTAAGCTCTGTTTCTTGGCTGAGCGGCTGCTGCCGAGACGTTTCCTGGGGGGTGTCTCAGTGGCCCTGCCCGTGGAATACTTGGGCTTCGTGAAATGTTTTGAAAGCTGAAGCAGCTAGTCCCGGAGGGAGTTGGGGTCAGCGCTGGCAGTAGAAGCTAGGCAGCCTGGTTCTTCGCCCTTGTTAGAACAGGTCTGGACATTAACTCGCTTCGCGCCTCGCTCCCTTAGTACAGCCCCGTGCTACAACACATCTCTGTGTGCATTACCCCAGCAGCGCTGTGCTGGGTGCTGCACTCACGCTAGAAGCCGGAAAGATACCTGCTGGGGTCAGCCATGGGACGACCCTTCAGGGCCTGCTTGAGGGTGTCTGTGCTCTGGTAAAAGCCTGATGTGAGGGCAGTGGGCAGCTGCTTTATCTGGCCTGTCCTCTCTTCCCCATACCCCAGGGGCCTCCTGCGATCCCACCCTGGGGCTGTCAGATCCCACTTCTCATGCTCGTGGCAGGACTGCCCTGGGAGCATGGTGCTCCGAGCCCCAATGTGCTGGATGCTGTAAGGACATGTCATAAATTCACAGAGCACAGGGCCAGCAGGGACCACGGCGGTTGCTAGTCTGACTTCCAGCAGAGCACAGGCCGCAGAATCCCATGGAAAGTGGCAGTCCCTGTGCTCAGGCAGGAGGGTGGAGTAAGGGGCCTCAGCAGAACCTGTTGCCAGGGCCGGCTTTAGGAAGGGCGGGGCCCAATTTGAACCAAATTTTGGTTGAGCAAAAAAAAAAAAAAACAACCCAGCACACAAAGAAACAACTCACAGCCCCTTTAAATACCCAGCTACAGGGGCAGAGTCCCGCCTTCCAGCCAAACCCACAGGACTACTCCCCCTCCCGTGGCGCACAAAGGCTGCTGCGCTCCTCCTCCAGGGCCGACGCCCCCTCCCACAGCGTGCCCGGCACGCCAGCACACTTCGGGTTTAGGGCGCGGGGCCCGATTTGGGGGAATCGGCCGACTCGGCCTAAAGCCGGCCCTGCCTGTTGCTTCTCTTCTGCTGAGACAGGAGCTCCCAGAGGTGAGGGTCAGATGTCACATGTTCCCCAGTGACTTGCTGGAGTCTCAAGAAGGGGAGACCTAGTCAACTGGAGATTCCTCCCAGGTTATCTTGGGAGCTAACAATGGGATTTATCGGCAGAAGAGTGGCTGGGAGGCAGGGGGCAGAGTGAGGACCTTTATTCTCTGCACAGCCGCGTGCCTACTGTTCTGCCTCTGCCACGGCCACAGCAGCCTCAGGCCGGGCTGCCTCTCTCCTGTGCTCCCCGCCCTGCCTGGCCTTTTTCCAGCAAGGCCTGCTTATCCCAGGTGTGAAGCCAGTGGCAGAAGCGCTTGTATGTGGATCCTTCACTGGGCTCCAGAGCTAGTACCACGTCCATCGCTGCATCAGCCATGCAGAATGGGAGGCGGAGGCGGTATAACGAGCTGGTTGGTAGGGGAGAAGCAGTCAGGACCGTTGGCTTCTGTTGAAGCCTTGAGACGGCCCAGCTGTCCCGGAGGAGCAGGTGGTATAGGGCTCGACCATCACCTTGGAACTGCTCTGGAGTCTCCGGTCTGAGTCCTAGCAGGTTCGGCTCAGCCCTTCCTTCCACCGTGGCCACCCCACGGGCCGTGTGGCCTACTGGCTGTGGGCTGTGCCCATGAGCCCTGGGGCAAACAAGGGCCATCCCACAACGGCGTGGAGGCTGGGCCCGTTGCATGAAAACTGCCCCAACCACCCTGTGCTGCCTTGGATGGCCGTGTTTCGTCCTCGCTTCACATGTAGCGTTGGTCTCTCCTGCTGTGGAGTCAGCAGGCTCAGTGGATCCCTGCCAAGCTCCTGGACTGCTGGTATAATTACTGTGAACGTTGCAGGCAGATGGTCTTATTAGGCAGCAGCAGGGGAAGGTTAGGAGAGCCAGATTAGGGCATAGCTGGCATGGGACTGTCCCCTGTTCCTGCAACACGACTGTGGGTGGTCTCCAGCGTGGAGGTAACTAGCTCGGCCCCATCCTCATTTGTCCACCCCTGGGCCTGGAGCCCCGCCTCTGCGTGACTGCACCCTCAGTCTCTGAATTAGGCCAGGGAAAGCAGGTGCTGCAGCCTCAAGGGAGACGTGACCAGAGCAAAGGCAAGTGCTGGGTTAATCTGACATTGTCCTGCGATTCAAACAAGCCAGCCCAGGCAGGGCTGGCCTGGCCCCCCGTGCCCATTGCTGCTCTGGAACCAAGAGGTCTAGGTTCCAGCTGTAACTCCAGATTCTCTGCCAGCTGCCACCAGCTGCCTTTGCCTCCAGCTACGTAGCAGGGGGCAGCTTGGAGACAGGTTTGATAACGTTAGAGACCCTTTAATAACAACAGGGTGGTGGGAGTTACATCCAGTACATCCTGGGGAGGGCAGGGTGGTGGGTTTAAGTTGCGCCCACCCAGGGAGAGGCAGGATAAGGGATGCCCTGAAGGTGACATGGTGGGATGGTTTCTGCCATGGCCTAGGCGCGTATAGGGCATTCCTCAGCTGGGAGCCTCGGCTCTGAGCAGTTCAGGCTTCTCTGGCTCAGGTACTGGGTGGATGCTGTGGGGACGGGACCAGGTAAGTCCAGGCCTACCTGTTTTTGCAGGTGTCTGTACAGCATCTGGCACTGGGGTCATGTCCATCACGGGGGCTCTAGGTGCTACTCTGCACAGCTAACCAGTATCTCAGAGATTATCTGCCCCTATCATGGTGGTGTAATGCAACCTCACAACTTGTAATGCATTGATCCTCAATGCCTTTGTGAGGCCAGACCGGGCTGTTATCCCCATGGTACAACTGGGGATATGGAGGCACAGAAACTAGGTGATTTGTCCATCATCCAGGAAGTCTGTGGCAGAGCCAGGAACTTGAACCTAAGGCTCTCAGCATCTTGTACCCTCCCAAAGTTGGGCCAGCTCTGGGCCGCAGGAGAGAGGAGCTGGCGGGGGGAGGTCACTTTCCTGGCTCCATGCTCCAAGTACAACCCGGTTTCCTTTTCACTTCCTCTTCTGCCTTCCCCAGAAGCCTGGCTGGGCTCAGCCCCTTTGAAAAGCAGTTGCACGCACCTTTCAAACACACAACCCCAGCAGTGCCTTTGCTGGGCAGGCTGAAGTGACAGCCCCAGGGGGGTGGCTGCCAGACTCGCTTCCCTGTAGCATTAGTCCCGGAGAATTCAGTCTTTGCTTCCCATTCAGCTTTCGCTTTACCTTCAGAGGGTTGACAGGAAAGGTAGCTAACAAAGTGCAGTGAGCTAGGGGAAGGTGTGAAACATGCACCTGTCCAGAATGAGCTAACCTGAGCCCATCCCGTCTTTTCACACTAGGCAGCTGAAGGCTTTCACATGGTCACAGCTCAAAGACAGACCCTAGGGAGAGGATCGAATCCTATCCAGGCAGATTCTGCAGAGGTGGAGAATAGCAGCCAGGACAGAGATGTCCAGCGAGAGCCAGAGCAAGGTACCCTGCACACCAGGGCTGGCAATGACATGGGTACATTCCCTTCAGAAACAGCTGAGCCCTTGGCCTTGCCTGGGAGAAGTGGCTGGTTACAGCAAGGTGGCTCCATGGGAGAGGTTTTGGATGAAATGGACCCAGAATTGGCCCAGTAGGAGAATGGGCCAGAAAAGCAGAAACTGGGGCAAGGGAGAGCAGAGCTAGAGAAGGGACGAAGCAACATCATGGCCGAGGGAAAGAGCAGAGGAAAAGATGGTGCTGATGCCACTTAGGGCAAAGGTCCCAAGTGGATCCCAGGGCCAGATGGGAGAGAGCTGGGGAGACCCCAAATAGGAGCCAGCCGATCGCGAAGGGGGCTGGTACCCACGCTGGACCCTGGAAGGAGCTCAGGGGTTGGCATCAGGCAGTCCATGTGTTGTTTGCACTGAGATCTCTAGGGGCTGGTCCATGCTTGAGCCAAGCCGCTTACAGGCCCACAACACTTCCCTTTCCGAGTCCTTCCTCCCTTGTCCCACCGGCTACGCTAGCAAATGCCTCCTTCCCTCCATAAGCCTTGGGTCCCCCAGCCTGCTGGGGCATGCGCACTTTCTGGCCTATGGGCCAGCAACCCAGCCAGCCTCCGGTTGGTTTAATGCCCATGTGTGCACCCCCTTTGTCCCCCACCGCCTCTGATCACAGATGTAATTAGCTGCGACATTCTCGGCATACCTGCCAGCTCCTAATGAGGGCTCCATAAAAGCTGCCGTGATCTGGTTTCCTCTGGCACTTCAGGCCAGTTGTAAATCTCAACTTTACAATTTTGAGCTGCGCTTGGAGGAAGCAGCCGTCCGTGTGAAGCCAGGGGGTGGGGACTGGAGTATCACAGTGCGTATGAGGGAGCATGTCTCTGTCATCCGCCAGGCTTGGAGTCCGAGCAGACGGATCAAACCGTGCTGCTCTGTGTACCGCACATGTTACACTGGATCCTTCCCACGCTTGCCTAGGCAGGCTCCGTGGTCTGCTTGGCTTGGAGCGTTACTGTGACGGCAGCCCACCAACATCACGTGGCTGTGGCAGCGGGCACCCGCCTTGGCCACGCCAGCTGCCACAGCCAGCCCTCTTGTTGGCAGCTGGGGTTTGGCCCTGTGCTAGTAGCCCACTGACCCATGCTGCCTCCTGCTACGCAACTGGGATTGGCCAGAATGGAGACAGACAGGCTGCTCTCCCTCCTAGCCCCACAGGGGAAGCCGGAGTCCTGCCCCCTAATTAGCATAGCCCTGCCTGAATTAGCATAACCGGACCCAGTGGGGAGGGTTTTTCTCTGTGTGGACTGTCCTCCCTTTTGTTTTTCCTTCCGGCCCCAGAAGCAGGGGTGAGCAGCTGGCAGCCAGTGGTTTGTAGCCAAAAGGCCGGGTACGGGGAACGGTTGTGGTCAAGGCAAGATGCTTGTCGGCCTGGATGCCCGTTGGTTGCCATAACCTGGGGCCAAGGTGAGCTTCTCACACGCTCACCTGCCCGTCTGCTTCCTTCCGTGGGGCAGGATCAGGGCAGTGAGGCTGCATGACCCATCCAGCCCTTGGCCCGTCCCACCAAGCAGGGAATGATGGTTTTCAGGAGGAGGAGCTGGGCTGAGACCCACCAAACTCACTTCAGCCAGAGGGGGGCCACTTGCCACCCTGTGGCGGGGGGCAGCAGACAGTCCCTGGTGAGCCAGCTGGCCAGGGCTCTACGTTGCAGATTTGGGATGCTGCTTGTGCCCTGCCATTAGTAGCCAGCAGGTTCCTGCGAAACCTCCTAGGCCTGTTCAGAGTATGGGGGATTCTTTAACGTCCCCCAGGGGTGGTCAGATAATTTAACACCTGCCCTGCTTGAGTGCTGCCTCCCAGCAGGACCAAGCCATTCCAGCTTTCTTCTCTGCTTCCTCGCTGGCCCCTCTGCTCCCAAAGGAAGGCCTGGAGCTTTTTGCATGACAGACTCGGCCAGGACCGTGCAGGGTACCACCCCTCGCACAGGGTTCCCCATAGTGTGGGGTGTGCCAGCCAGGACTTGCTGGAAGGGGGCAGGCAGGTATCCAAGAGAAGACCCTTAACCCGCAGTGTGTGCAGGAGGCATCATTGGCGTCATGCCGTGTTCTGCCCATCTGTATGCATTGACCAGGCTTGGGGCGGGGAAGAGCCTCTCTGCTCAGGGTGCAGTTAGAGCTGCAGCTCTCCTTCCTTCCCTGAGCTCACAGTGTGCCCAGGACCCACTCCTAGCACCATTTGCCCCCTGCAGGATCCATGTAGCCAGAACCCACAGGACCCTGCTGGTCCACACTAGCCTGGTTTCCATCCCCTGGCTTCGCTGTGCTCTGCAGGCTTGGTGGCGTCTGGCCCGGGTGGGAGTGCTGCCTGATGGCCCTGAGGGTAGTCCTGGGCCAAGCCGACTCAGTTCAGTATTACTGATGCCATCTGCTGTGGCACTTCTCTGCCCCCCATAGCCTGATGAGGCAGTTTGCTGGGCAGATGGGGAACTGAGGCCCAGTGACTAAGGGCTTGTCTGCCTGAGAAAGTCGCGCTGGGTTAACTCCTGCCTCTTCAAGCAGAGCTGTCGGGGGAGGGCTGTTTGTTGCCAACGCAATCCCAGTGCAGCCCTTGGTGTGCATGCTGCGAGGGAGGGTTCTTCTGTGGGGATCGCTAGCAGCTCTCCCTTTAGAACTGCGGCCGCACTAGGTTCATTGTCCCGTTAACAAGAGCAGCCGAGTCACAGCTGTACAATTGGGCATGTCCAGAAACGACCTTAAACTGGTGCGGAGCCCTGCAAGGACAGTCGTATCACCGTGGGAGCTTCTGGTTTGGGGCTCACCCCCAAACTGCTCACCCCCGCTTCTGGGGCCTAGTTGAACCCTGCTCCCAATGAATTTAAGCTAAAGAGAAACCAGCAAGTCCATCCAGGGGTTGCTGCTGTTTATATTCACACCTGCGAGGTAAATTGGAACCACTTGCTCCTCTCGGCTGCCCACGGTCACACAGGCAGATAGTGGAGGAGTAAGAACCGCAGCCCGTCTCCTGAGTGCCAGGTGAGCTCTCTTATCACCTGCTGAGACGGAGGCACCTTCCTTCTGCCGCTGCAGGAGTGGCTTTGCTGGCAGGCTGCCTTTTTGTAGAGCTGGGGGCATTTCTGCCTTTGCATTGTTCAAATTACCAAGAGCAACAGCTACAGACAGAAGGTTTACGAACGGAAGGAGAGAGAGACGGTTTGGTTTGACTGGCATATAAAGCAAGAATGCCCTGCAGCTAGAAAATCATTCTGGGTAGGGGGTTAAGGCTGGATTTCCCTCCCTCCATGCTCATGGTGGACTGGTTTTATGGTTTGCATCAGCGAGCGTGCGGGGAAAAAGGAACGGTAGGAAACATATTTTTGGAGTTGGTCAAAACTGGGGTCATTGATTCCAGCCAAAGTCTCTTGAGGGAGGAGCTGTCCGGGGAGGGCGGAAGGGACTGGACGTGCCAGCACATGTGGGTTTGGAAGGCTCGGAGGGTGTGTAGACTCAGCTGCAGTGTTCAGAAGCTTTCCAGGGCCCATCCCAGTGGGGAGTGCAGGCCAAGGGTCCGATCCTGCAGCCTGCTCCCCACAGAGCCCTGGGGATCAGGTCACACAGACCAAGTCACTGGACTGTGGCTGAAGTTGCCAGGCTGTTGTTGGATGGCCTTGCCTTGCCCCCCAGGATATTTGCGAGCCTGGAGTGATTTATGATGTGCTTGCCCATATAGTCTACAATATGTCTCCTTCCAAAGAATCCCACAGGCCTTCACCAGCCAGGAATAACTTACCCTGTCACCCTCCCAAGCCAAGATCCCAAAGCCTGTTGCAAACAGGAATTCAACTCCCCAATGTCCCTGGAGAATAACTCCAGAGAGAGAAATGAAGACCAACGGTGACTGACCCAAGATCATACAAGGAACACAGAATCCAGGAGTACTGATTCCTAACCCCTACCCTGCTCCAGTGGACCTCACTTGTCTCCCAGAGCTAGCACTAGCACCCAGGAGTTTATGGATGGGTCAAGCAAGAGATACCGCGAAGCAAAGAGGAAGTAAATCTAGCTCTACTTTCAGAGTTTCTAAAACCAACCAGCTGCAATTTGGAGACTAGAACTCCTGAGTTCTGTGTTTTGCCTTATGCGCTGAGTGGTTGTCGTAATAAAGACAATGGAAGAAAAGAGTCACCAAAGAATAAGGCAATAATGCACATGCCAAGAGACTCTTTCCTTTTTCTTTTTTTCTTTTTTTTTTTTTTTTTTGGTTTCGCTATATAATTTTTATTGTACAAAAAAAGTCTAGAAAGAAGGAAATTGGGACAGAAGCAACGGTTATAATATATACACATGACTAAAGCTTAGTTTATACAACATGGAAGAGAAATAACAGGCAATCACTGATTTATTTTTTCCTTTTCTGTAGCTTTTTCTACAACGGTTTCTGAGAGAGAAGCTTTAAATCCCTCTTGTTCTGCCCTGTCTCATCATACATGTGAGCTTCCTCTGGCTTTTTATTTCTTACATTTGTATGCACCAGAGTTTTCTGTCGTTATTCTTTAGTTGATTGCATCCGTGTGAAATATGCCCCCTGAGTGAGAATTTTAAACAGGAATATTTACTAAGAACTTTTGTGAGCTGCAGGGGGATGGTAATTTGTTTCTTAGAGGGATATTTTATATAAATCATATATAAGAACCCATCTTGGTTTTTCCCAGAGTCTGTTAAATGGGATGTGGCCACCTCCAGCAGCGGGTTCAGCTCGGAGAGTAGTTTCAGTGTTGCTGTCAGCTCAGCGGGGTTGTGTGGTGGACGAGTGAAGCCCACTCATGTTTTTTAAATGGCAAAGCCAACTGACCCACAGCTAAAGAAGTGGCTGCCAGGAGCAGTTGGGATCTCTGGTTTAAGACTCATTTCTGTGGGGCGTGTGGAAGGTGAGGGAGAGGATGTGATGGACTTTCATTTTCCAAGATGTTCTATGAAAAACCCCATCACCCCACCAGCGTGTTCTCACGGCTTTGCCTCACACACTAATGGCGCCTCACACCACCCTGGTGAGGTAGGTATTGTCTTTGTTCTACTGAGGAGGAACAAAAACGTTTGCTCAAGGTCAGGAATTCCGATTCCCAGCTCTAACCACTACAGCCCACTCCCTTCCCACATGGCCACCACTTCCCTGCCCTTTCCGGAAGGGCTTTGGAGTTTTTCATGAGCAGTGGGCAGGTGGGTCTCTCTCTCTTGTGGGCTGGAACACAGGGTATTCTCCAGCAAGACACCAACACGTAGCCCAGTTTCTTCCCCTGCTCCTGAGCCACTTATCATCTGGGCAGAGTCCTCTACCTGGTCCCAAGTGGGATCAGGGGACTTTTTGGGCTGTGTGCTGGGGAACCCAGAATTGTCCCACGTTCGCAGAGAAGATCAGTGGCAGATCCAAGAGCCGGGGCAATTTCACACGTTGCAAGCTGAGCTCAGCGATGCTAGCCGTTACAAGTTGCCATCTGGAGTCAGTCGAGTATCCTGGCCCCCGTGCCCAGCCTCTGGCCACTGGGATTGCACAGACAGAGCAAGGCAGAGGGAAGCATCTCCTCCGGCAGCAAGGAAAAAAACATCAAGACGCATACGCACAAATCCTCACGCACAGCAACTACAAGAAGAGAAAGCACAGACATAACAGCATCTCCTGTTGAGCCCTTGGTGTGTCACAAAGGGAAACCCCACACTAGTCTCTTACATTTTCTTTAAACTTCCATAGTGCAAATGGTATCTTAGCCCAAGTCTCTCAGTACAGAAATTTTTTACAGTGAACATTCAGCGTTCACGAGTCAGACGCTTTGCCTCGCTCCTGCAGTTTAGGAAGAATCCAGTCTCCCGTTGCCACCCTCTCTGGGCTTCCAGAGCATCCCCAGAGCTCGTGCAGCCTGTCACCACCTGCGTGGCTTGAGGGTTGCCCCAGCGAGTGGGAGCAGGGCGGCGGCACGACGCTGTCCAGCGGGGGTGGATGGGTACATCAATAAACGTCCCATGGATTCTTGCAGGAAGCCTGGTGATGGGGACCTGGAAATCAGCGGATGGAACAAAGTTACTGTATGGTGCAGCAGCGGCTCCCCTGGCCAGTGCCTGAAAACCCAGGGCCAGGCCCTGCCGGAAAAATCCATCTTGCTAGGAGTACTTGGGCCTCTCATTGAACTTCCGGCTCAGGCCCAGGGCGAGTGTGAGTCACAGTGCAGGGCTGGAGCGGAAAGCTCTGAACTCTTTGATTTTTTTATTATTATTATTTATTTTTAAAATATTTTTATTTATTTATTTCTTTTTGATGTTCAAGTGCTGTGTTTGGTCATGTGATTAAAACAACAACAACAACAACAACAATGAAAAAAACAACCCAACCAATAAATGGCCTTTTGGTCATGTGATTAAAGTAAAGTTAAAAAAAAAAAAAAAACCTCCCCACCCCAACCAATGGCTTCTTTCCTGAGCCGCCATCCTCGTAAACTCTTCATCGTCAGATGCCCAATGAAAAAACAGACACGAGCTAAGACATTACGCACAGTAACATACACAAGTAAATCATAAAATCCTCGTCGGGCTGATCTGTACACACACGTGTGAAATGACATCTGCCTGCCCTCGGCCTGCCAGATTCCCCTGGACAAAGCACAGAACCGCCGTGAACTGAGTCGTTCCCCATTGCTACCAGGAGGTCTTTTCATCTCCGGTGTCACCTGGCTGTAGACATTTCCCCAAATTTCTGCATGCCCCAACCAATGGCAGGTGAGAGCTTCGTGTTTGAGAGGGAGAGAAGGGGCCGGTCTGCCAGATGTGTGTATCGAGGAAGGGTTGTGTATTTGCAAGGAGATGGACTGCAGGATTGTGTATCGAGGAAGGGTTGTGTATTTGCAGGGAGGTGGACTGCAGGATTGTGTATCGAGGAAGGGTTGTGTATTTGCAGGGAGATGGACTGTTTGCATTTTTAACTTCCCTGATTTAAACACCACCATCTCGCTGTGGGGAGGGGGGTGTCTCCCATTGACCAGAAGAACTTCAACCCGCCTGGTGAAAGCACTAGGATATTCCCTGTAAGGAATGAAGGCATTAGAATAGATGGGACCTAAGGGCTGTTTTTCAGCGCTCAGGCTTTAGGCAACATCTCTCCTGGGACAATCTAGGCAGCTTGTCAGTTACTGTAGCCACTAATAAGTTCCTGGTAATATTCTCTCTCCTGGCCCACCTCCTGAGCCGGTAGCTACCATAAAGGACTGATCAGGGCCATAGTTAGAAGCTCGCTCAAAGGACTGATCACAGCTGTAGTTAGGAGCTCGCTCAAAGGACTCATCACAGCCGTAGTTAGGAGCTCGCTCAAAGGACTCATCACAGCTGTAGTTAGGAGCTCGCTCAAAGGACTGATCACAGCCGTAGTTAGGAGCTCGCTCAAAGGACTCATCACAGCCGTAGTTAGGAGCTCGCTCAAAGGACTCATCACAGCTGTAGTTAGGAGCTCGCTCAAAGGACTCATCACAGCTGTAGTTAGGAGCTCGCTCAAAGGACTCATCACAGCTGTAGTTAGAAGCTCGCTTGAGAGCTCCCTTCACTGCTGTGAGCAAGACAGAACTGAGCTATTTCTGGGAAGGCCCTTTGCTCAAAGCTTTTCAAAACAGCCTGGGTGACGCATTAAAAATGCCCTGTGGGGACCACTCCTGTCCCCAGGGAGCTAACTGGTCTTTTCCATCTCTGAGCTCTGGGATGACGTTTTCTTCCTCCGAGTCTGAATGAGGCCAGCAACAGGAAACTGTACTTAGAAACAGCCTCCTCGTTCATGCCACCTCCCTCCGTTCCCCCGTGGGGAAGGGGCACATGTTGGTAAGTTGGTGGCCGGGCTCCATTGCTCAGGTCACTTAAGAATGTCTCCATCTCAAACTGGAGGGGGTTCAAGTATGCAGTGATCATCCAATCCCAGGCTGACCTGCCAGGGTTCTGGGCAGAGGTGCTGAGCAGATCAGCTGAGCTGGCTTGGAAAGGCGTGTTCCCCAGGCATGCTGGCAGGACTGTGGTGAGGAGCATTTTGCTGTCCCAGGGAGGGCCAGCCAAGCTCCAGGAGAGCGAGGGGCTTCTCATGCCATGGCAGCATGGTCACCCTGTCTCCCGCTCACTGAATTGGTGTGCCCAGTGACAGTGCTGGGAGCCCCGAAGCGCTGCTGTGGAAGCGAGTGGGGAAGCGAGTGGGATGGCAACTAGAAAAGGAACCTTCTCCGCATGAGGCGAGCAAACAGGAGCTGGGATCGCTGTGAAGGAATAAAACCAGGGACCTGCCAGGTTAGGGTGAGCGCTGCTCCCTGCAATGGCACGTGGGCGTTCCTAGGGTAGGGCCTTGTAGGGGCAGCACAGAGGCAGGGGTGAGCGCCCTTTGATACAGGGGAGACTGGCTGCAAATGGGGAAGCAGCTCCCCTAAAAGACAGCAGCAGAGAGGGAATCAGATGCCGACTCCCAGTCACCCGAGACTGACTGCTAGACCCATGTAGTCTAGGCCTTTCTATTCTGAACGTACCTCTCCCCCGGGCTGTAATATCTCGTGGGTCCTTCAAGTTGGGCACCCATGTCAGGGGACGGGTACAAAGCTGCTCCGGTCCCTTTGCGCTCAAGCCATGCGGTTCTGGAGCGGCACAGTGTAGCTCTGTGCTGGTAAGAGGAAGTGGCACGTTCTTAGACTCCCAAACTGGGGCTGCCCTCCTTGCCTGGGCCCGGAAGGAGCCTGCTAAGGCTGTGAAGAGGACAGCAGGTCCCCAGCAGCAGATTGGACAGAGGACCAGGGGCTGCTTCCTTGTCACTGCTTTGGCTGCCAGATGGGGAAGCGGTTCCCAGGCAGGGGGAAGCAGCAGGGAGCATGAGAACTGGCCTGTCAGATCCTGGTTTCAGTCGGCTGCTGCCAAGGGGGCTCAGAAGGCTCTTTGCAGGTGTCGATCCCAGTGCTGCCACTGTGAGAACCCACGCTGCGCCCTGGGGTTCCCTGACTGCTCGCCGGCCCAGGGTCCGCCTTGTTGCCTGTTGCCCCCTGGGCCCCTCCTGTCTCTTTGCCCCGGGGTCGGACGGGGTTGGGGGTGGCTGCAGCGACGCACGAGACAGGCTGTGAATCCTCCTCGCTCCTCCCCAGCTGGGCTGTGTGGTCGTCCCAGTAGAGAAGGGGGGCAGGGATGCCAAGGCAGATGGTGCTACTTCAGCTCACAGCCACGGAGGGACGGGATCTCGGAGGGATCACGGAGATCTCGGAGGGACGGGATCTAACAAGCCTCCGATCCAGGGCTCTCTGCCACTCAGGACTTCAGCATGAAAAGAGGATCTCTGGGTTCCTGGCGTCCTATTGCTTGAGGGACCCCTCCTCAAAACCAGGCCATATTCTGATCCTGCCAGGCCTCCCTGGGCAGGGGATGGAAGAAGCGTGTCCCACCGAGAGCGCAAACTGCAGCCCCGAGCTGGCTGGTGCACTCCAGGAAAATGCCCCTGCCCCAGCAGCGGGGGCCCCATGGGCAGGGAGGACCTGAGTCAGGCGGATGGAATACAGGAGGTGCCTCAACGTGGCAAAGGCTTGGTGTTTCCTTCCCTTCTCAAGGAGTAGCTCGGCCTGACCCCTTGAGCTGCCCGTCGTTGGCCTAGGGTCCAGGAGTAAGTGAATCTATGAACAGTGCTTTGAACATGTAAAGCGCTACAGTCTATAAGTGCTAAGGAGCGAGGCAGCAGGCCAGGGCCAAGGCCCCCAGCCGGGGAGCCCTGAGATCTGAGGTCTGTGCCTGGCTCTGCCGTTGGCTCTTGATAGTGGCATCCTCTCTCTCAGCCTCAGTTCTCCCTCTGTCGGGCGGGGGCCCTCCCCTGGCTAAAGCGCTTTGAGATCCATGAGTCAAGTGCTAAGTCCTGCGGGGCCACCTGCTCCCGGGGCCAGTCGCTCCGATGGAGCAGAACTGATCTCTCCAGCAGTGGCAGAAAGCAGGACCAAAGGGAGCTATGCCCAGAGCCTCTGTCAGCCTGGCCCCCCCTAAGTGCTTTGTAGGGTGTATGCCTAGAAGCAGGCAGGCCCCAGCCAAGGGGGAAAGGCGGAGCCACCTTTGCGCTAGGAGCTGCACACAGTGTCTTGGTAGAAGTGGCTCCAGCTGGCCCCCATTGGAACTCGGCTAGGACGCTGGGTTCAGCAGCCCCAACTCTTGAGATAAGTGCTAAGGGCAGGGACTCTGGCCCTTCCCTACAAGTGGGCCCCACTCACACAGACAGCGTCTCTTCCCCAGCCTCACCCTGTGCCCACTACAGCTGATGCTTCCCTGGCAGAGGGACAGTGTGCAGGGACTTTGAGCTTAACCCGGTGCCGGAGCAAGCAGCAGGCTGAGAACCAGGTCTCTGCAGACCCAGCGTGGGAAGCCTGGCGCTACGGGGTTTTAATGACCACGAGGCATCAGGGACTTGGTTTGACGTCTGCAGCGGAACATCCTCCAACTCCCCCGCGGGCCATCGGCCTGGCGCCGGGGACGCCGCCCCGCAACAGCTTGGAGAAGGCAACCCACGGAGCTGTTTGCATCCTCCCGCTGGCACAGGCGGGGGGCGGCCCCCGGCAGCAGGAGCCAACGAACTCTTGAGACACGAGGATCCTGTTTTTGTACAAACGTTCTTCGTAATAATCCAAACAGCCAGGACAGAGTGGGGAGCAAACGTGCTGTGTCAGCGGAGTTCTCCGTGGCCAGGGGTTCTGGCCAAGTCTGCCTCCTTTAGAGACAAGCCCGAACCTTGCATCCGTCCTGCCTCCCGCCCACAACAAACCCCAGGCCTGTGCTGGGGGCAGTGGGATGTGGCTTCCTGCTTTCCTAAATGTGGATCCACTTCTCGTGCCCGTGGAAGCCCCAGACTGGCTGAGCTTGGAGGAGCTCTCCCTCCATGACCTCTCTGGTGAGGCCGCCAACAAAGAAGCTGGTGAATCCCAATTGTAAGGGTGGTTTTCCCACTAGGGCTCCCTGACTCACGTCACGTCGCGGCCCCCAGTTGGCCATTGGGGGGGACCAGGTCTGGTCCTTGGGCTGGATGCAAAGCAGCGAGCAAGAAGCCAATCATGGGCAGCCTGATGTCCTAAGCCAGCCAGCACAGAGACTCGCTCCATAACCGCCCCTCTGCTAGGAGCCAGGTCGAGATCCACAACAGAGCTCATTTCCTCCTAGCACACAAGCCACTGAGCTGCCTGCACTCAGCACTGCTGCTGGCGTGGCTCCCTTGGCTTTTGAGACCAAGATCACCAGAAAGATTGGGGCCGGGCCGGCCCCTGGCGAGCAGCAGGAGCAGCCCGCCGATGTAAGTGCCTTTGCTCCACAGCCCATTGGAAAGCACCTTGAGCCTTGCTCATCCCTGTGACTCTCTTCCCAGAGCTCAGTGATGGAAAAGCCCCCTGAGATCCTGCCTAGTGCATCCAAATGGCTCAGTCAGATCCCACCTGGTCCACCGTCCCTACGGCCAAGGCCAGATTGTTCCCTCCAGGCTGTTCCTACACAGCCTAGGGAACAGCACTTCTACAGCTTCCCTTGGAGAGACACTCCGCAGCCAGAGAGCCTGCTGCTGGCCTCCCACTGGCTGGGAAGCCAGTGGAGCCTCTGGGAGCCAGGGTTCCCCATCCCTCCCATGCCTGCTTGGGGCTAATCACCTCAGTCTGTTGCTAAGCCAGGCAGGCTGGAAAGCCCCATCCCCGGTGGGCTGTGGGGTCTGGCGCAGACTCGGCGGCCTAGCCTGGGGCGGGGCGCTACTTAGTGATTCCAAAGCCAGAGCAAGATAAGGATTTATGTAAGTGCATTAAAAACCACAGCCATTTGCTGTCTGGCAGGGGGCCCCGGGGCCCGTCCGGGGACCCGGCTCCCGGTCAGCAGCTGTGGCGGGTTTGTGTGAGTGCTGCCCTTTGGCTGGCTGCCTGTCTAGGTGAGGTGGGAGGCCACATGCGTTTCTAGTGCAGTAGCCCGGCCAACTGGGAGCTCTCATGAGGAGCGTAATTAATAAATAAATAAGTTATCGCAGGAAGCTGTCTCCTCCCGGGCCAGGCCCCCAGGCGGCCAGCATTCTAGCAGGACTGGCAGGCACCGAACCCTGTGGGAGCGGGGCCCCAGGGGACTGGCTGGACTCCTTGCACCTGCTCCTGCAGTCCTCTCACAGGCAAAACCTCCCGGGGCTTTCCTCACGCATTGGGAGCTAGAACCTGCTGTTCCTCCCAGCTCATCGCTAGCAGTGCCATGGGACCTGGGAGGCTGGGGTGTGGGGGATGGGGTACCAGGTTGGAAGGATTTGAGGTGAAGTGGGATAGTAGGGAGTTCAGGGTGTGCAAGGGTTAGCAGGGTGGGGGTGCGCAGGGGTGGTGGAAAGGGGGATTGGGGTGCGCTGTGGATGATGGGATGGGGTTCAGGCTGCACCAGGGGTCCCGGGGTTGGGAGGTGCAGGGGTGGTGGAAAGGGGGTTTGGGGTGCACTATGGATGATGAGATGGGGGTTCAGGCTGCACAAGGGGTCCCGGAGTTGGGGGGTGCAGGGGTGCCAACATCAGAGAGCCTGACCATTATGTGGGCTCATGGCACCTGCTCTGGCCCGGGGCACAAGGTCAGATCAGGGTGTTTCAGCCCATGTTGGACCCGCAGGGGTCAGACTTTCCAACAGCGACAGTGCCGCTCCCAGCCCTCCGAGTGCCCCACCTGCCACCAGCTCCATCCCCCCTCCTGGTTCTCCGCAGCCCATGCTGGCTCTGGATTGCCAAGCGAGCCTTTCTTTGGAGTCCTGCCAGGGGAATTCTCTCTCTCAAAGAGCAGGCAGCTGAATTCCCCCCCTCCCCCCGTCCAGAAACAAAACCGCTGGAAAGAAAAGGCCAGTGATCCAGGGTGTCTTTCCTTTGCACCAGGCCGCTCTGTTCTTCGGGTCTTCTCTCCCTCGGTACAAACATTCGGTGTGTTTCCGTGAACGTGCCAGCTCCATACAATGGTTTGGTTTTTTTGTTTTTTTGTGTTTTTTTTTTTTTTTTAACTTAAACCCATAGAAAGCTTCCACTCCTTGTAAACGGTTGAAGAGTCACTGTCCTGCTGTCTCGGCATTAACCATTTCACTCCCAGGCTGCCCAGGGACTGGTTAGTCCTCCAAGAACCAAACCCCGGTAAGAGACACCTCTCTGACTGAGATGCAGCTGGCTCATGATGCCGATGACCGGGCGGGGTTGGGGGAAGGGGAGGAAAGTGGTACCCCAGCTGGGCCTCCCCATGTGGGGACGTTAGCTTATTGCACAGTGCATGGCGAAGCGCAGGAGAGTTTGGGTTCTGTTCGTTTTTCTGGAGGGGGGGGATTCTTTCTCTCTCCCCTCCCCCGACATTCAAAAAAGCATTTTCATGTTCGTTCTTTTTATACCTATAAAAAAAGGGGAAGCAAAGATGAGGCTTGGCGACTGGCCGGGAGCGGGGCTGGGGGAGCACCGGCTGGGCTCTAAGAGCAGCCGCATCTGTCGACCACCATGCCTGGGATCTTGCCATAGATGATCTGCTGTTTGTCATTGAAGTAAAGCATGTTGATGGGGGACATCTTGGTGGGGGTGCAGCAGGGTCCGGCCGAGCCCCGGGGGTTGGCCTGTTGCACCAGGTGGGTATGCGGGTACTTCTGCATGAACATGTACTCGCACTGCCCCGAGCAGTAGTTGGCTTTGTACCGCTTGGGGGCAATAATCCAGTCCCAGCCGAAGGCCTCAAAGTCAACAGTCAGCGGGTAGCGGCAGCAGCGGGACTCAGTGGAGTGCTCGTCACAATCCAGCCCCAGGTTCCGCCGCGAGCGCTTGTTGTTCTCCAGCACGCGGAGCTCCATGAAAGGATGCTGGGGGGAGAGAGCAGGCAGCTGAGCTGTGGCCCTTCCCTGGCTGCCCCAGAGCAGCTAGGGCCAGCCTTCGGGGGATAGGCGGATGCGTCAAGGAGCCAACCCATCATTTCCCCTAACTAGCCATGCATGTCCGCCATCCCCACTACCTCCCCATCCTTCCACAGCTATCTGTTCCCCCAGACGTCCCTTTCTACCCCATCCCTAGCCCCCATCCGCCAGCCCACGCTTCTGTAGGGAACATCCCTCTGTATCGATCTGTGCACCCAGCCACCCGTCTGGCCACGCCATCGATTTCATCTCCTCCTGCAGCCCTGTCTGCCCTGTGCTGGCCCCAGCTACCGATCTGTGCACCCAGCCACCTGTCTCTGGCCACCCCATCGATTTCATCTCCTCCTGCAGCCCCATCTGCCTTCAGCTACTGATCTGTGCACCCAGCCACCTGTCTCTGGCCACCCCATCGATTTCATCTCCTCCTGCAGCCCCATCTGCCCTCAGCTACTGATCTGTGCACCCAGCCGCCCGTCTCTGGCCACCCCATCAATTTCATCTCCTCCTGCAGCCCCGTCTGCCCTGTGCTGGCCCCAGCTGAAATATGGGGAGAGTGTTACCCTTTAGGTGGGGGCCAGGCAATGCAGGCCATGGTCTGCTGCACTGAGTTCTGTGTCACTAGGCTGAGAGTGTCCTTCCCTCTTCCCAAGTGTTCAGCCAGGCCCTGCATCAGGCTCTAGCTTTTGAACCTGGGGAGCCATATATCCTCCAGCAGGAGCGCTAGAAGGCGATGAAAGGGTGCTCACTCATTGGCTCCCCTCAGCTCAGTTCGTGCTCCTCAATCCCAACCTGCAGCCCCTCTTGTCCCAGCTCTGGGCTCCCCTCTGCTCCTCCTAAGCAGAGTTCTCCCAGTACATCAAAATGGGCAAGAATTGTGTAGCGTGTTGAGGAGAGCCCAGTGACTTGGTGTACTGGGGTCAGCACTGACTGCCAGGGCACAGCGCCCCCTGCTGAGCCCCCCTTTCAGCACAGCACCCCCTAGTGCCACCCTGGGACATACTGGGGTCAGCACTGACTGCCAGAGCACAGCGCCCCCTGCAGGACTGCGCCCTCTAGTGCCGCCCTGGAACGTACTGGGGTCAGCACTGACTGCCAGGGCACAGCGCCCCCTGCTGAGCTCCCCCCCCTGCAGCACAGCGCCCCCTAATGCTGCCCTGGGACATACTGGGGTCAGCACTGACTGTGAGGGGAGAGCTCCCCTGCTGAGCCCCTCACCCCGCTCCCTGTAGCACAGTGCCCCCTACCTTTGCACTGGGGTATTGGGCTCAGCACTGACCCAGGGGAGAGCTCCCCAGTGACCCTTACCAAGTCAGGCAGAGCCCTGTAAGTGGCCAGGGAGGGGTTGGGGGCCCCGTTCCCACCCTGAGTGTTTACCTACCAGTCCTTCTGCTCCGGGGCCAAGGGAGGTGACTGCCAGGTCGTTGCCATTCGGGTCAAAGGCGTTGATCTCGATGCCCCAGTTGTTCTGCGGCTGCTTGAACCAGTTCTGCAGCACGTGCTTGAAGTCAATGCTCTGCCAGTGGCCGATGCGGGAGTTGAGGTCGATCTTGAGGGAGCGGATGCGGATGTGGCGGCTGCCCTCCTCGGTGACGGGTTTGAGGCGCAGGATCTGCAAGTAGACGGTGGAGGTGTGCTGCACGGGCCGCAGGTACACCCACAGCTGGGCCTTCACCACCTTGGTGAACATGATCTTGGGGCTGAAGTTGAAGTAGCAGCAATGGGGGCTCCCCTCTATCTGCACCACTGGGTCCGCTGCGGTGGGGGGGGAAAGCATAAGTGAGCAGAGCTGCCTCCCGGCTCTGGACACCCCGCTGCCCAGCCCCCAGGAGTCAGGCCTTCCCAGAGCTGCGGCCGGGGCCTGGTGAACCCCTCCGGGGTCGTTAGGAGGTGAAGGTCGGGTCATAGGTCATTAGAAAGGTCATTTTCCCTATATCTGCAGTAGGGCTTTGCATCTGGCCTCTGACCCCAATGCCATGAGGTATTAATGATCCCCCTGCAGATATTACACAGCCCAGGATCGAGGTGGAGCTGCAGGGTGGGATTGAAGGTCAGCGACTGAGCTGGGGGGATCCAGCATTGGAGTAGTGGTGGGGACAGTGGCTGGGGCACTGAAAGAGCCGTGGGTAGCAGGGAATGGATCCCAGGGGCAGGGCTATAGGTCAGGGAGGCCAGAACCTTGCAGGACCAGCCAGTGGCCCATGTCTTCCAAGCTGCCTGTCGCTGATCCCCACATGTCGGAAAAGCTGCCCCTGAGCAAACCCTGTACAAGGGGGTGCAGGAACCCTGAGTCCCCCACAATCCACAGCAAGGGAACTGGACCGACTGGAGCCAGCCCAGGGCCCAGCCAGCCTTTCCTCCTGGGCTGATCGCGGGGCCTCTCAGGTGCACCCCCAACAGTAGCCATTCCCGTGCAGAGCTGGACAGACCCCAAACTGGCTGACTCACTGGGTCGTCCCTGGATTCCAGTCTCCTTCCAACACTCAGCCCCGAGTCACTGGGGCCTGGAACCCAGGAGTGCTAAACTTCGGGGCTGAGCCCTCAAACGTGGGCAGAGGTTAGGGTGAATCCAGGTGGAGGTGTTTGGGGGGTTCCAGGACGCTGTTTCTATCCCCACACTCATATTTTGCAGTCCCTCTCTTTTTGTTACCAAAACACTTCTGCCAAACACGAATAACCCCTGCTCTGCCCTGCCCTCGCTTCCTCCACCCGAGTCACACCTGGATCATCCCATCTGGCCCTGAAATGCAGCCACCTCTAGGGTGGCACATGCCAGCTGTGGAACAGCTCCAGCAAAGCTACACATGCGTGTAGATGATGAGGGGAGAGGAATGGAGAGGGGCAGCGGAATAAAAGTGCCACAGCCGGGATTTGGCCAGGATTAACACCCGGAGCCCTTTGAAAATTGCTAGGGACTCTGTAGAAACCACGGCCACCTCTGGAGCATCACTTGCCAGCTATCACCACCTGTAGCATAGCGCCCTGCTGAGCTCCCTTCCCCCTCTGCAGCCTCTGCAGGAAAGGCGTGGTTCAACTCTGCATTGATCTGTAGGTCTCTGTCGTCAGGGCGCCCCAGGAAGGGGCAGGGCACAGGCCACGGGAGGGTCCAGTCAAGTGGAGAAGGACAGTAGGGCGGCCAGCGGGGGAGCATGCTGCCACCTTTCCCAGGTGCTGTCTGAGCGCCGGCAATGGAATGAGCAGGGGTGCTGAGTCCTAAGAAACTCATGCCACTGGTAGTGTGAAGCAGCAAGGCCCCTGGCAGGGAGGTCTGGCTCTGGGGGAACTCCCTAAACTCAGCCCAGCCCCAAAGCTGGGAGCCAGGGCAGCTGCGCTCACCACGTCTCCCATAACTTGTTTGTGTCTGAGGGCAAGTGTGCACCTTCCCTGGAGATTGGCGGGGAAGAGGGGACGGGGAATGCAGCCAGGAACATGCTGGCACCTGCCAAGGGAAACATTTATCCAAGCCGAACCAGCACAGCAGACGGGGGGTGGCAAGCACATGTCTGGGCCTTGGAATCCCAGGAACTCGGCAATTCTGCAGCACTTAGCTGCAAACAGAGCAAAACAATGGGCCCAGGGAGAAAGGCAGCCCCCCCCACATGCCACGGGCCCATGGCAAGAGCCCCCAGGGCTGTGCTGAAGAGGGTTGGGCAAGAGCTTCTGCCCCTGCCAGCATGAGCGGTGTCAAGGCTGGGGCTGCGTTGGGATGGGAACCCCTTAGAGCTAGGGACGTGCTGCCCTCTGTGCCAGCAGGAATTGAGGGCTGGGGGCAGGGAGGCTGCACAGCTCTTTGCCGGGGCAGTCAGCACATTCTCTGGGGTTGCAGCGGCACCAAAACCTCCCAGGCCTAGCCCTGGCTCTGGTCCATGGTCACAAGCAGGACCAGGCCTGTTGAGCCATTTGGAACAGAGCCTCCGATTTCCCCTTGGAGCGGGCGAGTAGCATTACGACAGCACTTGTCCAGAGCTCAGAGAACCTGAGGTGGAGGAAATGGGGAACCCGGATTCCTGGGTTCTCTGCCCACTTCTGATACTGACTGGTCATATGGCCTTAGGGCGAGACCTGGCTCATCTCTGCCCTTCCTGTAAACTGAGTGTCGGAGCAGGGGGTCAGGCACTGCGGGTGCTGTCGGAGCAGGGCCGGGTGCCGTGGGCACCATTGGAGTGGGCCAGGGTGCCACGGGGCCGGGTGCCACAGGTACTGTCAGAACAGGGGCTGGGTGCTGCAGGTACCATCAGAGCAGGGGCCAGGTGCCGCGGGTACCATCAGAACAGGGCCGGGTGCCGCAGGTACCATTGGAGCAGGGGCTGGGTGCCACGGGTACTATCGGAGCGGGGGCTGGGTGCCGCAGGTGCTGTTGGAGCAGGACTGGGTGCCATGGGTACTGTTGGACAGGGCTGGGTGCCGCAGATACCGTCGGAGCAGGGGCTGGGTGCCGCGGGTGCTATCGGAGCGGGGGCCAGGGGCCGTTGGAGCAGGGCCAGTTATGGGCGTCTTGGAGACAGTTGTGAAGTGGTTGGTGGAAAGAATGGGGTGCCAGGACTCATGGGTTCTCTCCCCGGCCTTGAGAGAGGAGTGGATTCTAGTGCGGGGGGCACTAGGATCCAGGCCTGCAGGCTCTGTGCCCAGGGCTGGTAGCAGATTGGGGCCTAGTGCTTGGAGCTAGAGGGACCTGCCTTGGGGCCAGGACTGCTGGGTTCTGCTCCTGGCTCTGGGAGGATCTGCTGCCCATGCATCCCCCCCCACCACCCCCTCCCTTGACATGAGTGGTGCTGGGGGAATTCTGCAATCATTGCTATTGGAGCCACAGCAACATTGCAGAATTCCCCCCCGGACGGGTACTGGGAACGGGCATGTCCGTTCCCTGCTGCCGTTCATTTCCTGCTGGCGGGTGGGGGCTGAGGGGACCCTTGTTTGCAGCTAGTGAGCAGCAGCTGGGGGGAGCCGGGAAGCTGGGGCCCAGCGGCAGGACAGGGGCTTTGATGGGGACGTGGTTATTTTATACCCCACCCTGGGTGTGTGGACTGTACAGCCCTGGGGATGTCCTGGCGGCAGCATGCCCAGGCATGGCAAGGGGGACTCTGGCACTCTGCCCCACCCCCGACAGTAAGAGAGCTGG
Organism: Rafetus swinhoei; assembly: GCA_019425775.1. Classification (NCBI taxonomy): domain Eukaryota; kingdom Metazoa; phylum Chordata; order Testudines; family Trionychidae; genus Rafetus; species Rafetus swinhoei. The sequence goes on along the minus strand of JAFJHL010000157.1, from coordinate 6,525,152 downwards.
GGCCAGAAAGTGCGTCTGAGCCGCTGGTTAGAAACAGCCACCGGGGACCATCCGCTTCCAGTGCCCTCTCCCTCAGCCCTGCCCCAAACTCATCGTGCTGGTGGGTCCCGGGGGCTGTGGCCCCAGCTCACACCGAGCTTTTTGGTTTAAAGTCCCTGCCCATCCACAGCCCTCTAGCCTCATCCATGGCCATCCCTCCCGCCCCATCCGCATCCTGCCTCCATGTGTCTGGCTGTCCAGCCCTCCTTCCCCAGCACGTACCCGTCCATCCACATCCTTGACCCCCTGCGTGTCTGTCCCCCCACTCCCCCACCCTTCCCTGCCCATGTGCACAGCCCCAGCTGAACAGTCCTCTCACCAGCGAGCCCCATGCCCCTTTCTCCCTCCACACAGCTCACAAGCAACAAGCAGCTGTCCGTGTTTGCAGGGGCGGGTCAGGGGCTGAGAGCTGGAGGAGAAAGAAGGATGGGGGCGGGGGCAAAGAAGGACCCAGATGCAGATGGAGCCTGGTTCCCAGAAGGAGGGAGCCTGGACCTGTCTGGGGGGGTGTCAGGTGGAACCTCCAGAATTGCTTCTCACCTTTGACAAGGAGCTGGTGTGGTAGAGTGCGGGAGGTGCTGGGAGGAAGGGAATTGGGGGAGCTGGCTGGGGAGACAGGAATGGGGAGATGGGTGGGGGCTGGGAAAGGGGAACTGGCTGGGGGTGATGGGGGGCTGCGAAAGGGGGGGCAGAAATTGGGGTGGGTTGCAAGGAGGGGGTGATGCCCTCTGACCTCTTCCTTGCCATACACATAACACCCTGTGCACACCCATCCCCCAAAAGTGCCGCTGGCTCTGACCCTCCCTTTTGGGGAAACATCTGGGTTGAATTGAGCAGGGAATTTCTCCCCCGTCCTCGCCCAGTGCCCCCCCCCATGCACCGGTCAGGTTTAATAGCACCCAGCTGCAGCGTGGGGCCATTTGCTGTGAACCGAGGCCTCCACTAACAGATAGGGGTCATGACACCAACCGGGGGCCAGGAATGTCACCGCACGGCCCCCCGCGCCCACAAGGGGCTCCCATAAACCAAAGTGACAGGGGCCGGGGGGCCGAGGTGCTTTGCTAACAAACCCCTCCCAGCAATTTGCTGAGCACAAGCCCCCTATTAAACCCACTCTCCTGGGAGCAGCCCATAAAAGTACTTTCCTCTCTCTGCCCCTTCCTCTTCCCCTCCCAGGCAGCTCTTAAAGCCACAGCTCGGCTCTCTGTCTCCTGGCCCTCCCTTCCCCCCCACAGACCCAGGGGGGACTCAGCAGCTGGGACAACCTTGAAAGGCTCTTGGTTGGGGTCTCCCTCAGTCCAGCTCTGGTTTTTAGGGGGGCTCTCTACTGTCTTGGGGGGCTAACCAGCCCCTCTGGTGGGAGACTGTAACACCAGCTTGCTCCCTGAGTGGAACAGGTTGGGTTGCTATCACAGGTAGAGCCCAGAGCTGTGCACGCCGGTTGTTATGGCAGGGTCTCTTGGCAGCCCTGGGCTGTGCGCGTCGATAGTTATGGCAGGGTCTCTTGGCAGCCCTGGGCCGTGCGTGCCGGTTGTTATAGCAGGGTCTCTTGGCAGCCCTGGGCCGTGCGTGCCGGTTGTTATAGCAGGGTCTCTTGGCAGCCCTGGGCTGTGCGCGCTGGTTATTATGGAAGGGTCTCTTGGCAGCCCTGGGCTGTGCGCGCCGGTTGTTATGGCAGGTACTCTTGGCAGCCCTGGCCTGTACGGGCCGGTTGTTATGGCAGGTACTCTTGGCAGCCCTGGCCTGTACGGGCCGGTTGTTATGGCAGGGTCTCTTGGCAGCCCTGGGCTGTGCGTGCCGGTTGTTATGGCAGGGTCTCTTGGCAGCCCTGGGCTGTGCGCGCCGGTTGTTATGGCAGGGTCTCTTGGCAGCCCTGGGCTGTGCGCGCCGGTTGTTATGGCAGGGTCTCTTGGCAGCCCTGGGCTGTGCGTGCCGGTTGTTATGGCAGGGTCTCTTGGCAGCCCTGGCCTGTACAGGCCGGTTGTTATGGCAGGGTCTCTTGGCAGCCCTGGGCTGTGCGCGCCGGTTGTTATGGCAGGGTCTCTTGGCAGCCCTGGGCCGTACGGGCCGGTTGTTATGGCAGGGTCTCTTGGCAGCTCTGGGCTGTACGGGCCGGTTGTTATGGCAGGGTCTCTTGGCAGCCCTGGCCTGTACGGGCCGGTTGTTATGGCAGGGTCTCTTGGCAGCCCTGGGCCGTACGGGCCGGTTGTTATGGCAGGGTCTCTTGGCAGCCCTGGGCCGTACGGGCCGGTTGTTATGGCAGGGTCTCTTGGCAGCCCTGGGCCGTACGGGCCGGTTGTTATGGCAGGGTCTCTTGGCAGGGTCTCTTGGCAGCCCTGGGCTTTGCTCACTGTTATTCCCTACTTCTTCCTTCTCACTCTGCGGTGACAAACCGCTGCCCCCTTGGTGGTGCAGAACTGCAGCCTGAGGCGTCTTGGCCTGCAGCTCAGTGCTAGGCAGGGTCCTCGTGGAGTTACTTCCTGGCCGCCCTTGGGGGAGCTGCAAGGCCAGGCTGGGGGCTGAGCCATGGCCAGTTGCATCCACAGCACCTCCCTGCGGCTAATCTGAGGAAGGGTATGAAGGGGCAGGAGGGTGGGAGTGAGAGAATGGGGCTCCCCAGGGCTCTGGGGCACATGGGGGGACCCCCTTGCTGCCGACCCCAGATAGAAAGAAGGGACCTGGAGAGCCCAAGAGAGGCCCTTGTCAGTGCTGGGCTCAGGCAGGGATGCCAGGGGCATGTCAGCCACTGCCTCATGCCAAGCGCAGCCCTCTGAGCCCCACGAGCAGCAGGCAGTGGCTCAGCACAGTGGGGGGGAGGCCGGGCAGACGGGCACCTGCACCCATTCCTGGCCTGGGCAAGGGCCGAACAAGCTCCTGCCAAGCACGGCCTGGCCTCTGCAGCCCACTGAGCTCTGAGGCTCCCCAGGGCCTGGTGCGTGATGGCTGCAGTGGTACTCAGAGCTGGACCCTCGTCCTGCACTCAGCCAGCACCAGGGACCAAGGCAGAGCCAAGGTAGGGCGGCGTGTGTGGGAGGACAATCTGGGAGAGGAGGAAGCCAGGCCAAGCATGGCAGATACAGGCAAGTTTACCTCTGCTGCTGGTGCCCCTCGCTCCCGACCCTCAGCCCCTGCCAGCCCAGCCCTGGGCTCCCCCACCCCTGCCGGTGCCCCTCATTCCCGACCCGCAGCCCCTGCCAGCCCAGCCCCGGGCTCCCCAACCCCTGCCGGTGCCCCTCACTCCCCACCTGCAGCCCTGGGTGAAACCATGAAGCTTGTGTCACTTGTGGCCTGAGGTAGATGTGAGTCCTGTCCTCCGGAGGCAGATGGTTTGTGCCCAAGCTCCCGTCGTAAGAACAGAACATAAGATCGGCTGTACTGGCTCAGGCCAAAGGTCCATCTGCCGGCAGTGGCCAGGGAACCATCAAGTGATCCCTCCCGTCACCCAGCCCCTGACACACAGAGGCCAGGGACACCATCCCTGCCCATCCTGGCTAACAAGTCTCGATGGACCCAGCCTGGATGAACTTATCTAGCCCCTTTCTTAACCTTCCCACTCACCCTTTTCAGGACTCCTGCATCCTCAGCCTCTGGGATGTGGGGCAGAAATCTCCCTCCAGGGCGACTCCTTCCCCACCCCCTGCTGGGCTGCCCCCCACATGCAGCTGGCTGCCACTGCTCTTGGCAAGTTGGCCACGCTTGGTGCCAAAATGCTATTCCTGTCACCCTGGCAACCAGGGGCAGAAAGGTTCCCGGGACACTGGCTGCAGCTGAAGATCTGCGTGGTGGGGGTTGGGGGGCAGAGGGATCTGTTCCCAGCTCCTCCAGGGACAGGGCTAGCACAGGGCAGTGGCAATCGACGCTTTCCTAGAGTCATAGAGCTGGAAAGAACCTTGAGTCCCCTGCACTTATAGCAGGACCAAGCACCATCTAGCCCCTTCCTAACAGGTGTCTGGCTCACCTGCTCTTGAATGATGGAGATCCCAAAACCTCCCCAGGCAATTTATTCCAGTGCTTAACCCCCCTGACAGGCAGGAAGTTTTCCTAATGTCTGACCTAAACCTCCCCTGCTGCAATTTAAACCCATTGCTTCTTGTTCTGCCATCAGAGATTAAGGAGAATAGTTTTCTCCCTCCTCCTTGTAACAACCTTTTAAATACTTGAAAGCTGCTCTCATGTCCCCTCTCGGGCTTCTCTTTTCCAGATTAAACAATCCCAATTCTTTCAGGCTTCCTTCATACGGTCAAGTTTTCTAGACATTTAATCCTTTTTATTGCTCTTCTCTGGACCATCTCCAGTTTGTCTACATCTTTCCTGAAATGTGGCACCCAGAACTGGACACACTCCTCCAGTCGAGGCCTAATCAGGGCAGAGTAGAGCGGAAGAATGACTTCTCGTGTCTTCTTAAAACACTCCTGTTCATGCCTCCCAGAATCACGTTTGCTTTTTTTGCAACCGTGTCCCACTGTTGACTCCTATTTAGCTTGTGGTCCACTGTGACCCTAGATCCCTTTCCGTAGGACTCCTCCCTAGACAGTCGCTTCCCATTCTGTATGTGTGCAACAGATTGTTCCTCCCTAAGTGGAGCACTTTGCATTTGCCCTTATTGAATTTCATCCTGTTTACTTCAGACCATTTGTCCAGTGTGTCCAGATCATTTTGAATTCTAACCTTGTCCTCCAAAGCACGTGCATCCCCTCCCAGCTTGGTATTAGCCACAAACTTTATAAGAGTACTCTCTAAATCATTGATGAAGATATTGAACAGGACCGGATCCAGAACTGACCCTGTGGGACCTCACTTGTTATGCCCTTCAAGCATGACTCCCTACTCTCTGGGAACGGTTATCCAACCTACCTTATAGCAGCCCCATCTAGGTTGTATTTCCTTAGTTTGTTAATTTGACAGTCATTCAACACTATCAAATGCTTTACTACAGTCTAGATATACCATGTCTACTGCTTGCCCCTTCTCCACAAGGCATGGTACCCTGCCAAAGGGCAATCAGGTTGCTTTGATGGGGTTTGTTCCTGACATTCCCATTCTGTTTCTTATCCCCTTATTCCCCACACCTGTGGCTCTAGCTCAACTTGGGCCCGGGCCCTGGAGATTCATGGCTCTCAGGAACCTGGGCTGACACTGCCTTCCTTCCAGCCTGCCTGTTTGGGGGTTCCCTGCCCCGAAGTTGTCACCCTTGGGGCTCTGATTGTCCCCAAGCCTGCTAGCGCTGGCTCCCAGACCAGCAGCCAAGGCTGCTGCTGGAAGGTGGGACACTGTTAGCTTGGCTCCAGCCCAGCAGCAGGTGAGGCTGAGCCCTCGGGTGCCAGCACCCACAGCAGAGGGATCGCGTGGGCCTGCTCTCAGGGGCTGAGCCCTTGGCAGCTGGTCTGAGTCACTAGGGCCAGCAGCTGGGGCTGCAGCTTCAGGCGGCCTGCAGGACCTGGAGTGGGGGGACCCAGTCCTGGCCTGGAGATGCCAGCCCCCAGCATGCCAGCAGGCCAGAGCTCCCCTCCCCCCAGCAAGGGGGTCCAGGGAGGAGCAGGGCTGGGGCGCTGCTGATCCAATTGCTGCTAACACCCAGCCCTGAGATGCACTCCAGCCAGCCAGCCTGTGCTTCTCCTGCTTGGGTCCCCCAACCCTGCCGGTGCCCCCCGCTCCCAACCTGTAGCCCCTTCTAGCACAGCACTACCCCACCAGCTCTGCCGGTGCCCCCCGCTCCCAACCCGTAGCCCCTTCTAGTGCAGCCCTGCCCCCGCCAGCTCTGCCGGTGCCCCCCGCTCCCAACCCGTAGCCCCTTCTAGCGCAGCCCTGCCCCCCCCCCCCAGCCCTGCTGGTGCCCCTCACTCCCAACCTGCAGCTCTTGCCTGTCCAGCCCTGGGCTCCCCCCCCTAGCTCTACCAATGCCCTTCACTCCTGACCCGCAGCCCCTGCCAGCCCTGGACTCCCTCCCCAGCTCTGCCGATACCCCTCACTCCTGACCCGCAGCCCCTGCTAGCCCAGCCCTGAGCTCCCCCCAGCCCTGACAGTGCCCCTCACTCCGAACCTGCAGCCTCTGCCAGCCCAGCCCTGCCCCCTCCCACCCTGCTGGTGCCCCTCTTTTGTAATTTGCTCAGGCCTCCATGGCACCCTAATGGTGGGATGTCAGAGTGAGGTGTGCTGGGTTTCACACTGTGCCCCCCCTTAATCTCCCTTCATTAACTTCCCCTCCCCCCACCCAAAGGTCAGCAGGGTCATGGGTAGCCAATAAATGGTTTTAGGACCCAATTAACCTTCCCTAGTTTCTTGTGCAGTTAAAAAAAGGGGGGGTGCTGAGGGGCGGGGTGGGGAGGTGAGGAGAACCCGAGGTTTATGGGCCTTGCAGCCTATAAAACCTTCCCTTCCTTGTGTTCAGGAACCATAAAAACCCACCCGCAATTGCCAAGCCAATCAGGGGAGGACATGGGGGGTTGGTGCTGGAATTGGGGGGTTACCTGCACTAGGGTCCCACAAGCCTGCCCTTCCCCTCCTCTGAGAGCCCCTACCAGGGCTTCCTGCCCCACTGAACCGGGCATGGGTTTGGGGCTAGACAGTGGCTACGCTCCCTCCCCCCTCAGCAGGTAGGTGGGGTGGGACGTGGGCTCTGGCATTCAAGGGGTGGGCAAGCGAAGGGAATGGGGCGACTGGTGGGGAGCAGCAAACGTTAACACGGGTGAGGAGCAAAGCCCCCAGCGTGTTGTCAATTTTATGGGTAATAAAATTTCAAAGCCGCCCAAGTCTATTAATGCTCCAGAAGGAAATTTGTCAATGAGCTGCTGGAGGGAAGCGCCTGGCCATTCCTCACCCCTTCCGCTCAGCCTTTGCACCCCCCTCCACCCTGGCCAAATGCCCTGGCCCACCCTCCCTGCCAGCGACACTCCGGCACCAGAGCCAGCCCCGAGGCTGGATAAGTGGGCTCTTCGCCATGTCCACGGCCTCCTACCAGCACCAGGGCATGCTGAGCCCAGGGCTGGGGCTAGGGCGGAACAAGCCAAGCCCCTGACTCTGGACCAGCCCTGGAGAAGGGCCCAGGAGCAGCCCCGCAGGAGAGGGGAAGGTAGGCAGTGTTTCCCGGTGAGGCAGAGCCCGCAGCCCAGGGAGCACTGGGAATAGGAGACTGGCTATTAGTTAATTAGCCCAGCCAGAGGCAAGGTTGTATCAGACCTCGCTTGTCAGCTGCTTTGGGCAGAGGCTGCCTGTGCCTGCCCGGCACAGTGGAACCTGGGCCTCCAATGGGGGAGGGGATACCGCAGGGACATGAATAATGACAAGCACTATCCCCCTTTCCATTGCTGGGGAAACTGAGGCACAGATTGAGCTATGACTCACCCAGGTTCACACAGAAGGTCAGTGGCAACGCAGGCAGCAGACCCTGGGCCCCTGGCTGCCACCTCCACCTCTCCGTAACCTAGGGAGTGAGATGTGAGCAGCCACTTGAGGGCCCGGAGCCATGGCTGCAAAATCCCGGCAGCGGCGTCTGCTCTTGCTGCCCCCAGGGGGCGCCGATCTGGCCCCGTCCAAGCAGACAGGCCACACGTTTCCGTGCACAGCTGCCATCCCCCTGCACACGTCCTGCTGGAGAGGTGGGAGACTCGGTACCACCCGCCCCCGGTGCCTGGCTACTTTGCTTCTGGTTCTTCTGGGTTTACCTCACCCCCAAGCCAGGACTGATCCAGAGCCTGCAGTTCTCTACAATGTGGCCAGGGTCGTCGGGGCTTGGCCAGCGATGGGACAGGACTGATTGTCTCTGCCCTATGGCACCTGTACCCTCAGCTGACTCCGAGTACCTCCACAAGTCGCCCCCTTGGACCTGGACTCCTTCCCAGCCCAGCAGAATGGGGACCCCTCCCCGCACAACCCCCCCCCAGAAAGGACTGGCCCAGAGGCCAAGAGATCCAGGACATTGAGTCCCAGAGTGGATGGTGCCTGTTCCTAGGACTGCTGGCTCAGCGTCCCTCCTGATCACATCCAGCGAGGTTCAAGAGGCCTCTCAGGGATGAAACCATGGAGGGCATCCCCACACGTTGCCCGGGGCACCGGGGCTGGCTGCCTTCTGCCCAGGGAGGTGCTTCTGCCTGGCCCCTCAGGCCAAGAGCAAAAAAAGATGCTGCGTCTAGGAGCAATGCGGTTGCTGGGTGTCCTCCATGGGTCGAAGGCCTTATTGGATGGGACAAGGGCCAGTGGTGCAGGCAGGAGGGAGGGAACGAAGGGGGTTAGATGGTGGTAGATGGAGAGAGGAAGCTGTGCTAGGTAGATGGGTAGACAGATGGGGGGGGGGGGTCTGTGAGGCGCTAGGTAGCTAGAATAATTAGACAGTCAATGGAGCGAGGTCCCTAAGCCCAGACACAGCAGTGAGTCGGAGCGGCCCCGCGGTAGCATCCATTCAGCGAGGTGGCTTGGCCTCCCAATGAGCTGGTGTTGGCGACATCTGCTGTCCCGCAGGGCATGGGATAAAGCCAAATGTGTTTGCTGTTACTGACTGCAAGGCGCAAGCCCCAATGGCGGGGAATTCTGGCCCATTCTGCGGGAGCTTCCCCTCTTTGCTGTGACAACACACGCTGCAGAGACGGTTCCAGGTGGGACAGTCACTGCTCTGTCTGCAGTGGGCTTGGACTCGCAGTTTAACAGTCCACGGCAACAGACCAGTGCTGGGGGGCAGCGTAGGTTTGCAGGCTGCAGACAAGAGCTGATGTTGGACGTGTCCAGCATCTTTTTGTTGGGATAATTGACCTAGAAGGTGACAGCTCAAGACAGGGCCTCTCTGACACTAGGAAGTTAGCTCTAGCAGTGTTGGCGTGTTTCCATCTGCCACTCAGAACTTGCTCTGAAGGGTTTGAGATGCTGCTGGGGGAAGAACACAGGCCGTTAAGCAGCCAGGATGACAGTGCAGCGGAGACCGCCTCAGAAGAAAGGCTCCATCCAGGTAGGTTTGCTGGCGAGGAAGGAATGAAAGGAGCGAATTCAACAAGAGCACGACAGCAGTAAAAGCTGTCCCTGCAATGACCATGCAGACAGGGAGAAGGAAGGTAAAAGATCAGCCAGAAAAGATATGAAAACAGCAAGAGAAGCTGGGGGTGGGGACGTACAAGAGAGGGGATTCTCAGCCCCTTTCCCTAGTACCTCACAAGTCTGGAACCTTCCGGGCATTGGGAAGACCTAAGATGGCAGGATTTTAACCCCAGAGGAAGAGGAGAGAGTCCACTGGATGGAGCCTTTTCCAAGCTGTGCTCAGCCAGCCAGAACCACTCACGCACCCGAGAGATGTGAAGAACTAGCAGGCTTACCTAGGTCACTAGAAGCAATCACCTTTGAGGAAGTAACTAAGGCCATAAACCAATTGAAGAGTGTGAAAGCACCAGGCTGTGTTGAGACAGATGCTGACATGTGGAGGAAGTGACAGGGAAGGACGCATGCAGGTAGGGCAGAAGTGTTTGGGGTAAGGAAATAATAATATATGAAGACATACCTATCTCATAGAGCTGGATGGGACCTTGAGAGGTCATTGAGTCCAGTCCCCTGCCCTCATGGCAGGATCAGCCCTGACAGATTTGCCCCAGATCCCTGCATTGCCCTCTCAAGGATTGAGCTCACAACCCTGGGTTTAGCAGGCCAATGCTCAAACCAGTGAGCTATTCCTCCCCCTATCTGCTACACTGGAGAAGACATGTCATTGGGGGACCAGCTTACTCATGGCCGTGAGAGAGGGGTGAGCCTCCTGTCGGTACCTGGAAAAGGGAGGAAAATAGCTGCCAGCGGAGAACAAGCTGGATTTTGACCCGGTAGGTTGTACTGTATTCGAAGCAGATTATTGCTTTGAGGAGACACAGAGAGGCTCAGCATTTCAGCAGAAGATGGTTTTAACTTCCTGGGTAAACCTCTGGAAGATCCCGGGGGCTTGTCTACACATTCAGGACCGTGGCAGTGCAGCGGCAGCACTTGGCAAAGACGCCACTTGCACTGAGGAGAACTCCTCCCATCAGCACAGGTACTTCATCTCCCCGAGAGACAGTGGCTGTGCTGACCGGAGGCGTCTGCCCCAGGAGTTGAGCTGCTATGACTGCATCGCTCTGAGGGGTGGACTCTCAGGGGTGAAGGGTGCGCTTGGTGATGACATCAAGCTGCAGTGTAGACCAAGCGGGAGACACGGAAAGCCCAGCTGAGATGGCTACTTTGAGAAAAGCTTTGTCCAACAGAGCCTGCATCAGGACAGAGCGGGGACCCAGAACGGTTTCATATTGTTACTGCTGTGAGGCAAGGCAGCTCCCCTTCTGCACTGCCACAGACTGCTCACAGGCCGCTGGGATCCTGTGGGCCAGGGATGAGCTACGGGACTCTGCTTTTGCCGATGACAGAGTCCCGGTTCATACCAACTTGGACAGAACGGAAACACGTTGAGCAGTCCCACCAGTGGGACTTGGTGTCAGTACGTGAAAGCCCACGAGCGCGGAGACAGAGAACGCAGCCAGCGCAGGCGGGGGTGTGGTGGCTGGAGCAGAGTACAGAAGAGTCAATTACTTTGTCTTGGAAGCACAGTATCTGCTAACAGCAGCTCACCACAGGGAAGGCAAGAACCGGCAAAGCCTGTGGCTCATTCTCCCCTTTGTCGAACATCTGGAAGAGTAAGAAGATCCATCTACATGCTACGGCGAGATCACGCCTGCTGCACTGTACACCTCGGAAAGGCGGCCGGGGCTCCAGTTACCAACAGGACGCCACGTGCACCCCACCAGCTGTGTTTAAGGAGAATCTTGGGGATGACCTGGGGAGAGTGTACCCAGCCTAGCAGAGCTGCATCTGGTCTCAGTAGCTAGAGAGGGGGACAGTGGCTTGGCCATGTCATCTGGCTACCCTGCGGCACAATCCCAAGGACTAGCTTAGATTGGATTCCTCCCGGAGGGAAGACATGATGCGGAGGGCACGGAATGGCCGATCCCAGTCGGGTCGGAGACAGGTGCCCCACACTCCAGCCTACGTTCGGCTGGAGGGAGAGTGATTTCCTGAGCTGGTATTTTGCCTTGGCACCCTGAATCCCCCTCGACCCCTTCCCTGCACCCCAATGCCCCCCTCCCTGCACCCACCTGCCCCCCTCCCTGCACCCACCTGCCCCCAACCCCCTCCCTGCACCCACCTGCCTACCATCTTGCCCACCCCTTTTCTCTCTCCTTTGCTTGCTGCCCTGTCCCAGGCTGGCCGGGGGGTCGGTGTTTGGCCGCAACTTGGTGGTGGCAGCACTGTCAGGGAAGGAGGTTGCATTAACTGCCTTGCCTTGGAGACAGGCCCGCCCCCGAGTTCAGGCTGCTGGTCTCTGTTACTGGGTGACAATGACAGGCTGGGGCCCCTGGGCATCCCTAGGATGGGTCCAGCCCAGCCAGCAGCAGCCTCTCCCCTGCCCCAAGGGCAGCTGCAGGCCAGGGAGCTCGAGCCTGTGGGCTGTTCGCTGCCTGGCTCTGGCCAGGGGGCAGCAAAGGGCCCAGCTGGTGCCAAGAGCAGTGGGATCTCACAGTGGCTGCTCTCCAGTGACCTCCAGGCACCTTGCCTGTGCTGGGCCCCAGCCAGCTCTGCACAGCGCACCAGCCCGGCTGAGGGGGGAGGCCAAGGAGCAGAGCCCCAGGACTCGGGCACACGGCATCACCCAGCTGCTGTCCAGCCTCCCCCTGCTCCCAGGGCAGAGGCCTTCAGGCTCCAGCACTCGGGCAGGCTCCTTTCACCCCAGCTGCACTTGCTATTCCACAGCGGATAGACTCCCCAGTCACCCCGCTTGGCTCCCCCAGGCCAGCTCTACTGGGGCCCCTCACTCCTGACCCACAGCAACCCCCTCCTGGCCCAGCCTTGCCGGTGCCCTACACTCCTGACCTGCAGCCCCCTCCTCACCCAGCCCTGGGCTCCCCAGCTCTGCTGGGGCCCCTTGCTCCCGCCTCACAGATGGGGAAACTGAGGCACAGGGCGGACACATAACTTGCACAAGCTCACACCACAAGTCAGTGACAACCAGGATTGCTTCCTACACGTCCTGGCTTGCAGCCCCCTCCTGAACCAGGACTGGCACCTGGCTACGTGTCCTGCCAGCTGCCAGGCCCTCATTTCTACAGCGCAGCCTTGCTCCTGCATGGGCAGCACCTTGTGAGCCCAGGGCCTGCCAGCCCGGACTGAGGCGAGGCTATAGGCTGGGCACAGCACCTCCCAAGTGTGGTTCAGGGCCTGTTCAGGTCACTTGCTGTGGGGCAGCCCCCTCTGCCAGGCACCCCATCCAATCAGCCACACGTCCCCCAGCAAGGAGAGACCCTGCCACCTGTCCCATCTCCCCACATGCACCCCACATACCCTCAGTGCCACCTGTCCCATCTCCCCACATACACCCCACGTGTGCATCTCCCTGCCCCACCCAGCACTGGCCTGCCCAGCATGGGAAGCCCTGGGACCAGCCAGCACAGGGCTGGGATGCCCAGAGCGGCCTTGTTCAGAGGCTGAGGGTCTCCCCTGTGCAGCCAGAGAGGCGAGACCCAAGGTGCCACCTTCAGAGCCTGGCTGCAGCTGCCCCAGCCACCCAGGAGGGAGAGTGGGTGCCTGGGATCCGGAGGAGCCGAGACCCCAGCCCCTGCCAGGCACCGGCTCTCGCTGGGCGATGCTTTCAAACAAACTTTCTCCCTCGGCCAACTGGAGCAACGCCCCCATCTACTTCCCAGGAGCCAAGCTGGGCTGTGCCCGGAGCCCCCAGCCAAGCTGCCAGCCCCCCCCCCCGCAGGCTCAACGCCCCCCAAGCTGGGCAGAGCGAGTCCCTGGCTAATAGCGAGGGGAAGGGGGGGGGCCCGCAGCGCTCCCGGGGCCTGGGCCGCTGGCGGAACCGGATCAAACTTTCGCAGCTCGCCCCGGCGGCAGCCGCTTTGCCGGGCACAAAGCGAACCCGGCCGCAGACAATGCCGGGCGGCCCGCAGCCCCGCGGGGCGCCCGGAGCGGCCTTGGGTCCTTGCCCGCGGGGGCGGGACCCTCGGCTTTGCAGGCGCCAGGTTCCTCCGGCCTGGGGTTGGGGGGCTGCAGCCAAGAGCCCCCCCACCCCGGGAGCTGCACCCCCAGCCCCACCCCCGATCCACACCGCGCGTCCAGGGGCGCAGGCAGGAGCCCGCAGCTCCCCCCGCCCGCGGCGCGCAGCCGGCTCGGGGGGCCCCCGAAGTTCGCCTCGGCCCCCCGGCGCTAACAAAGGAGCCACCTACTCTGCTGGGCCATGCTGATGACAGTCTCGGTGGTGGCGTGGTACTCGTCCTCCTCCAGGTACTCGTCCTGCGGGAAGGCGTCCCCCTGGAAGTCATGCAGGTCCAGCAGCTGCTGCAGCGGCGGCGCTTTGGGCAGCAGCTGGTTCACCACCTCGCGGGTGATGTTGGGCGCCTCCTTGAGCCGCAGCTTGCTCAGGATCTGCGACTTGATGCTCTCCAGCCGCATCTCCTTGCTGTGCCGCCGCCACAGGCACACCGGGCAGCCCGGCTCCTCCGCCTCGGGCCCCGGGGGGGGCTGCCCGCCGCCGGCCCCTTTCTCCACCACCTCCCCCGGGGCCAGCGCCACGGCCAGCGCCAGGGCCCAGAGGAAGAGCGGGGACCTGCGCCCCGGCATGGCTGGGCGGCCGGCTCCCCTCCTGCCTCCCCCCGCCTCGGGACTCGGAGTCGGGCCGCGGCTGGCTGCGAGGCGGGGGGGCCGGGGCAGAAGTTGGCGGCCGGTGCGCGGAGCCGGCGGGTGGCGAAACTAGTGGTGCTGGCCGGGAGGCTCGGAGGACTCGGGGTTTTATATCCCAACTCCACTGTGTCGTAAAAAGCCTTGATTGGCTGCGGGCGCAACAAAAGAGCCTCTGGCGAAAGGGCTGTCACCGGAGGAGAACCAGGAGCGAGCCGAGCGCGGGGGGAACGAGACGGCCCGAGCTCGCCAGGCAGCGGCTCGCCAGGGGAGGGGGCGGCCGGGCAGCCCCTTAAAGAAACAGGCGCCCCGGCCCCCACTGGGCTGCCGGGCCAGGGCACCGGGGGAGCCTCGCGGCCCGCCGCACCCGGCAACTTCTGCCGCCCGCGGGGGTGGGAGGGGCCGGGGGGCGGGTTGCGCTCCGGGTTTCACAGCGCCCGTCGCGGCCGCCGAGCCCCCTTCTCCCCGGCCGGCTTCAGCCTCCCCCCGCTGCGCTCGGCATGTGGGATCTGCCGCCCGCCCCGGGCACGGGCATTCCCTGCCTTAGCCCCGGGGCCCGGAACACGAGCGGCCAGCGCGCGGGGAAGGGACGCCCGCTCCCGGACCCGGCGAGCCCAGGGGCCAGGAATCGCCCCCCGCTTCCCCGCTGCCACGGGCAGGGCCGGCCGGTGAGACGCCGGCGGCGCTGTGCGGTGGGCGCTGGAGACGCTGTCACGGGTGACAGGCCCGGGGCGATGCGCCGCGGAGGGGCGCAAAGTGCAGCCAGCGACTGACTCCTCCCGGGGAAATCCCCAGGTCTCCCCGCCCGGCTCTTCTCGGGGAGGGGCGGAGGGGAGAGAGATGGAGATAGAGAGGGTGTGTGTGGGGATGGCCGGGGGTGTGTGTGTGTGAATGGCTAGAGAGGGTGTGTGGGGATGGCTGTGTGTGTGTGTGTGTGTGTGTGTGTGAGGATGGCCGGGGTGTGTGGGGATGGCCAGGATGTGTGTGCGAGGATGGCTAGAGTGGTTTGGGGGATGGCTAGAGAGGTGTGGGGGGATGACTAGGGTGAGTGTGTGTGAGGATGGCTAGAGGGGTGTGCGGGATGGCTAGAGAGGTGTGGGGATGGCTGTGTGTGGGGATGGCTAGAGGGGGTGTATGGGCAGAGAGATGGATGGGTAGTGTCTGGGGACAGACAGACAGAGGGGGAGTATCTCGGGATGGAGGACAGACTAGAGAAAAAGAGGGATGAGGAGGAGTCCCTGTAAGCTTAGTTTGGTTTTGGGATGGGCTGTCCGACAAGCTGTGGCGGGCCGGGGGCCCCAGTGGAGCAGTCTGAGGGCCCTGGGGAAGGACACGGTTCAAAGCAGAAACTGTTGGGTTACCAATCAAACATTTACACCATCCCCAAAGCTCCTCTCCCTGGCGCCCAGTGGGACTGGCAGGTCCTGGGAGCCACTCAGCCAGGGCAGTGGAAGCACATTGCTCCCTTTCCCTGCAGGGTGACCACTGAGCACTTCTGCTTTCAGGGCCTTTCCCTCTTGTCTTAGCTGCACCAGGGCAGAGAGGCCCTGGCTGGTGGCAAGGAAGGGGAGGGGGTGTCTTTATTTGCCATTATTAGTAGTACTAACCCGCCTGGGGGCGGTGAGGTGGGTAACCCGCCGTTTGGTCCCCGACGTTTATCCATTGTCATAACAAGCCCACCCAGCCCTGCTGCATGGCTGGTCCCCGCCTGGGAGAGCCAGGGCCAAAGCTACCCGTGGCGTGATCTTGCTGGATGTTTCAGCACATCTGGTCCAGGAGAAAGCAAACCCAGGGCCACCTTTCAGCATCGCCTCAAACGTAGGCTAGGAAAGCTCTCACCCAGAGCCATGGTTCCAAGGGCCCCGGGCAAACCTGTCTTGGATTATTAGTATCCCATATACAGCCCAGCTGGAAACCTCGAAGGGGCTGGGAACACCAACCATACCCCCCGCCTCGCATCCCCGGCCCCCTATCAGAACCATGGAGAGGGAATCAGCATGGCGCAGACCTACCTGCCTGGAGCCACGTGCCTGAGGTGTGGAAAGGGCCTTCCGACAGCTCCGCTCTCTGGAGACGTGAATCCCTGGAGCGACTCAGCCTCTTGCCCTGGGAGTACCCAGGCCATGGGCCAGCCCCCTGCTGAGACCGGCTCAGTGCCCTGCAGCGTGGTGCATGGGAGTCACATGGCGACGTCCATACAAATCACAGCCCCAGATCATAGCAGAAGGCCCCATTCGTTTTGTTGTGCAACACACAGGCCATGCCCCTCCGCCCCGAGCCCAGGGGTTGGCTACAAGGCCTCCAGCCTGGAGCTGAAGCCAGCAAGAGCAGGAGAACCTGCCACGTCCCCTGGGATGGGCGTCTCTGAGTAAAATATCCCTTGGTGGGCAACGAATCCAGCACCAAGGCCTCACTCAGCCTGGTCTCCCAGAGAGCTGGGCCTGGCTGAGGAAGCCTGGGCCTGTCCCTGCTAAGGCCTTAGGGAGGGGAACCATCTGAACCTAAGGTCTTACAGTAGCTTCAATCCAGCCGCCTATCAGCTCCTGCACCACGAGCCAGCTGGCACCAGCATCATCCATTCCGCAGGCCAATGCAGCCTGGTCCTGGGGGGCCGGAGCTCGTCGCCAAGTGCTGTAGTCGCAAAGACGTTCAGCGGCAGGAAAGATCCTGCCCGACCTAATGGACCGTCCCTGCGGCCGTGGGTCTGTCTACTCTCTCCTCCTAGGCCTGGCTGCTTCGTGGTCCAAAGGCCCCACAAGGCAGATAATAGCATCTGGCTGTTTGGACTCCACTGACACAGATGCAAGGTGGCCTGGGGATGGGGGCCCTTTGGCTGCACTGGGTTATCCCATGCGTCAAGCAGAGGGAGCTAGACAGATAGCGGAAGATAAGGGGAGAACGAGCAAGAGACGTGGACGGACAGACAGACACAACATATGGGGATGGATACATAGACAGAGGGGGTGCATGGGCTTAGACAGACAATTAGGTTAGCGGCGTGCTGAGTTGTATTCCATCTCCTGAGATGTTCCCAGCTAGCCTGGAGACGGGCACCCAGACCAGCACCGGCCAAGGACGGACTATTGGACCCCAAAGGCTCCTGTCCAGCTCTATCATCCAGGATCTTGTCTAACCCCTGCCCCCCAGCTTCCCACCTTCACCCAGAGCTGCCCCTGCAGCCGTGCCTGGGGCAGGAACCTGCAGAGACTGAGGCAGGCTCCTGGGGTGAGGAGTGAGGGCTGCACATGAGCCATTCCCATCCCAGGCACTAGCCTTTTACATCCCAAATCGCCTGAGATGTAAGGCCAGGAACCGAGCGCTGGGTGAAGGGTCCAGGGTGTGCCCTGAGCTAAAAGACTCTCCAGCTGGGGAAGGTGGCTCCTAAATGTCCTCAGGGGCTCAGTCCAGCTCCTCCTCCCCATGGGTCTTTCGGAGCCAGGGGTGGGCCATGCATTACCCTGGAGAGAATCGCCTGGGGCCTACATCAGCAGACTTGGTTTCAGCAAGGTCCCACTGGATGGACACCCAGAGCCATGTGCGGTGGCCGGACATGGGGCAGGCCACAGCTGCGGAGGCCGTGAGCAGGACAGAGGGCAGCTGTGGAAGGGAAGGGCAGGGATACGCTGCATGGCGGGGGACTGAGAGCCAGATGTAGCGAAAGCGGGAACAGGCCCTTTGGAAGCGGCTGAGCACAGCCCTGTGCGTTTGTCCAGAGGCAGCTGGCTCACGTCTCCGCGTGCCCCTGAGGCCACGTGAGCTCCCAGGGCTGAAGCCAGACTGGAAATAAGGCGCCGTTCTTCCTAGAGCCGGCACCAGGGCGGGTTCTCCAACACTCGGAGCCATTCCCTTGACACACGGCTCAGCCGGCGCCAGGGCAAGGGGGGATGCGTGCTGGGGGCAGATCTCTGGCCTGCGCTGCCCAGAAGGGTGACAGACAGTCCCAATGGCCCAGTGCAGGCCTCACAGTGAGCGTCTTTTTGGCTCCTCAAGGAGCCAGTGTGGGGCAAGCAGGCCTGGCTCTATCCTGAGGCTTTGGGCCTAGGCTGAGTGACCCTGGCCAAGACCCTGCACCTCAGTGTGGCTCAGTTTCCCACCAGTAGGATGGAACTAAAGCCACTTCCTCCCCTGTAGGGGGGTAGTGAGGCTAAACAAAGCCAAATCTGCAAGTTGCTGAGGCTGGAGGTCAAGCTATGAGCATGACTCCCCCCCAGGGGAATTAGCTAAACCCTCCAGCAGGTTCCATGCGAGGTCTGGACTTGTAGGTGCCCTGAAATATTCCAGGTGGCCCCAGCCAATTCTGGAGCTGCTGGAGCCATTCATTAGCCAACCACATGGACTGCTGGGCCAGATTTTAACACACTCAGCATCCCCCGTGGTCTGGTCCTTCTCTCCAGCAGCCCAGAGGCTTTGCTTTAGGCCTGGAGGTTTTTCCTGTTTGAAGCCACCCCGGCCATGGGCAATAGCAGCTAGAGGTGGGCTGCCTCTGGCACAGACTCTACCAGCCCAATCTCTGCAGGATTCCCCATCTGTTGCAAAGCGAATCCTGGGGCTCTAAAAGAGATGCCATGAGTGCCGGCAGGGAGCCTGGCAGCCGGAGAGACAGTGGGAAAGCAGAGATGTGCAGCTGGGGCCACTGGCTTCCCTGCAGCGAGGCACAGCCAGGAGTGTGACTCTGTCTGCTCCTCCCCAACCTCAGGCGCAAGGAGAAAGTCAGTTAACTTGTGTGTCAGTTTGTGTGTGTACAGTGGGTGAGGGTGTAGGAATGGCTGATCCATCAGGAGCTGGGGGCTCTGGATTCCTGGGTTCTCTTCCCAGTGCTGTGTGTGCGTAAACTCGTGGGAAGTTCAGGGGTGGAGGACTGGGAATTTTCTCCGTGACCAGCTCTGGAGAGCACTTTGGCAGGGCAGTTGCAGTGAGAAGCAGCCATGGGGACACGGGAAGAGGGGCCAGTCTTGGGCTGTGAATGGGTTAGTGTAAGTTCTGTACATGGCAGGTCAGTTTCATTAGCCATTAGCAAAGTTCCCGCCGGATTCTTGGGGGATTGGTTGGTTTTCGCTTGGGGAGATTTTTGTTTTAAAAGAGACTTATTTGCGCACTGAGTCCTGTGGGCTGCGTCCGGCTGTGCCAGGGTTTCCCTGCTCTGTACGAGGGGAGGGGAGTTGTAGCTCCGGCCTGGAGCTTGTGCTGCATCATGACTGTAAAGGGAGCAGAGACGGGGAAATAATGACCAGCAGTTGTTTTAATGCCTGCCTCTTTGGGGGAGAGCCCCCCTAGGGAGCACGGCCGCTCTAACCATTGCTCCGTGCAGCTCACATCGAGACAGCGCTTAAACTGCAGCCATCCCTGGGCATACCCATGGTCGCCAGAGTGGGGCTAGATCATTAAAACCACCCAGCTGTTCCTAGGCGTGAAAGCCTCAGAGTAAGGGATGACCCTCGTACCCTCGCCCAACCCATTGACATTTTGCCCTCCCCAGCGCCGTTTCAGTTGGGCATGGACTGGTAGGCAAGGATGTTAGGCAGCGCTGTGGCGACAGCTGGCGTGCTCTGCACCAGAAGTGGCTGCATCTTAGCAGCAGGGGGAAGAGACGTGCACAAGGCCGCAGCATTCTCAAGGCCAGGGCCATCCATTGGGCGTGTCATTTGGGGACAGGCTCTGCACTGTGCTTGTCACCGAGCTGCTGAGTGGGGGCAGGAAAAGCCCAGTAACCCTGTCCCACCAGCACCACAGGGACGGTGTCTCAGGAGCCTCTTGCTGCTGAGCAAGGCAGGCTGGGCATGAAAAGAACTGGGACTTGGTGCTGCCTGCCCAGCCTGATGCAAACTCTGTGCCCATAACAAAGCAAGACAGGCTGACAGCAATCAGCTGTTCCCCCAGGCCAATCCTGCATCCACCCAGGGCTGCCGGGTTCCCTGCCCCCAGCTTGTGCTTAAAATTGTGCAAAGCCCCCCCATGCCTGGGAAAGCCCCTTCGGGCCAACTGGGGCCATGTCCTCTCCCCCCGCCTTGCTTGTAGCTAGCTGAGCTGGGTGCCGGATGCTGTTGTTCGGGGGTCCTGGAGAGGGCATTAGTGGTATTTGGCAGTAAACAGGGGGAGGGGTGCATGGCAGCTAACGGTCTGCACGAGGGGCAGGATCAGTTTAACTAAAGGGGCGAGTAACTAAATTTGGATTTAGTGCAAGTTGGGGGGGATTAAGCCCTCATATTTCAATCCATTCCAGTCCTATGGCTGAGACCCCAGAAATAACAGCTTTCAAGGGTATAAGGAAGAGGGAGAAAAACTATTCTCCTTAACCTCTGAGGACAGGACAAGAAGCAATGGGCTTAAACTGCAGCAAGGGAGGTTTAGGTTGGACATCAGGAAAAACTTCCTGACTGTCAGGATGGTTAAACAATGGAATAAATTGCCTGGGGAGGTTGTGGAATCTCCATCACTGGAGATATTTAAAGGCAGGTTGGATAGACATTTATCAGGGATGATCTATGGTGCTTGGTCCTGCCATGCGTGCAGGAACTGGACTTGATGACCTCACGAGGCCCTGTCCAATCCTAGTATTCTATGATTCTATGAAATCAGGAGATTGACAAAAATATGAATCAATTTGGGTTTCTCTGTAGTTCCCCCTTTCTGGTTTCTGAGCATTTACGTTCCACTCAGCTCATGTTTCCAGTTTTTTCTGCAACCCAGAAAGCTAACGACCGGCTGGTTTTCTCTGAAGAAAATGGGAATTTTCCTGTGAGAACATGACTCTGGGAGCTGCGACTTTCCCCAGTAATCGCCCAAGAACCCCTAGCGCATACCCAGCACTTTTCATTAGTCACAAAGAGCTTTACAGAGCAGCTCAGTATTTGCACCCCCATCTTCCCACTGGGGAAACTGAGGCACTAAGCAGGGCAGTGGGTCATTCTGCAGGCCAGAGCCTCTGAGTGTCCATAACAGCTGCATGGGGAGGGCTGATGGCGACTGGTGATGTCATGGCTTACAGTGGCTGGTGTTTAGACACTAGTTCTTGGGGGCCAGTGAGCCATTTGAGAATCCCAGTGGAGTTAAAAGTATCAGAAACGTCTTCTGCAATTTTTTTCCTGCATAAACTTTTGTTTTCAAATGACATACAATGAGCTCCAGTGCAGGCACTTGTGTGTAGCATCATGTGCATCCAACTTCAGCAGCTCACTTACTGCAACTAATTATTCTCTTTGCATCAAGGTGTTGACTGGGGGCTTCAGGCCTGGCCCTGCCTCCATTTGCGCCAGGTGCTGTACAGACACAGAACCCAAAATTGGTTGCTGGCCAAAGCGGCTCCCAACGTAAGCCCCGAGCTGTGTCGGGCCTGCGTCCTTAGCATCGTCACATGACTGTGGGAGCTCTGTGGATCACAAAGTATCAGAACTAGGGAGCATTTTCCAAAGCAGCCAGGGAGTGGTCGGTGCCCTGGTTTTTCTGTGGGCGCCCCCAGTGGCTGAGAACCCGAGCCTGGAAGCAGGACCCGTGGAATTCAGTCTGAGATCCTGGGGTCAACATCCCTTAGTGCTCTGGCCCATCTCGGTCATGCAGGCAGGTTTCTTTTAGCACACGCTGTGGCCTGGATGGACTCAGGGCTGTTGGGTGCCAGAACAGCTCCCCAGTTCTTAGCCAGCCAGAACAGGCCTTCCTCTGGCTGGCCACTTGTCCAGATTAGGGTTAGGAGCACCACCTAGCGGCGGTGGAGTGTGCATTACCTCTTGTTTCCCCAGCTGGGCAGAGCAGAGCCAGCCAGGGAGCTAATGGCCCGGCCTAGCAAGTTGGCATGGCCCAGCACAAAGCCCCTTGTTGCTTTGTGTAAAGCCATTTCCTCACCGGCTCCAGAGAGACAGTGAGACGCCTTGGAGGAGCTGTGTGTGCAGGGAGCCAGGGTTGCAGGCCGGGATTGAGGCGCATCGGCAGCACTGGGAGGGGAAGCCCAGGAACAGCAGGGGGCTGCGCTTTTGGATCATGATGCCAGGCTGTGGCTGGCTCCCCCTCCCCTTCTTTCCCTGGCAGCTCTAGGCCACCCTGCCCTGGCACCTGCCCCTGCGAGGGGCTGCTCTGGTGGACGCTGCTCCCGCCACAGGGAGAATTACTTCTTCAATGGCGCTGGGCCCTGCTTTGGCTGGTCCATGGATTTATGATTCTGTGTAAAGGCCCAGCCGGCTTCCTTGGGCCGCGTCCCAGCCCCTCACCCCCTTGTTCCCTCCTTGCCCCCAAAGGTAGCCCCCGTGAATTTCTGGGCTCAGCTCTCTTCCCTTAAGGGAACAGGGATGAGGACACAGGTGCTGCTGGGCACCGCTCCAGGAACCTGATGCCCCAGGGGTGCTGAGAGGCGCATGCCCAGGAAGGGAGCAGGCCCCAGCATGCAACGGGGAGACTCCTGGGTTCTGTTCCTGGCCCTGGGAAGGGGGCGAAGTTCCGGCGAGGGAAGGGGGGCTGGCACTCAGGAGGTGGGGAGGGAGGAGTCCCGACGACACCTGGGTTCCATTCCTGGCTCTGATTGGCTGGATCCCCTCCCCGTGCCTCGATTTCCCTACTGGTGAGGACTTAGAATGTACATGGGGGGGGGTACGATTTAGTCTTAGGAAGGTCGGTCGGTCTAGTGGTTACAGCAGGGGACGGGACTGGGAGCCAGGACTCCTGCGTTCCGTGCTGCTGCCTTGCTGACGTGTCCGCCTCCCTGCCTCAGTTTCCCCTGTTGCGCAGGGGGGCTCCCACATGAACGCGCGTGGGAACCGGGGACGGTCGGTTCCTCTTCTACGGACCTGACAGGACCTGAACGCGGGGCTCCGCGTGTCGCCATGGCAACCGCTGATGACATCACCGCGGCCTGGCCTTCCCTTGCTGACGTCACCAGCGGTTGCCCGGGAAACCCAGAACCCGACATTCGGCCGTGGCAGGTTGGAAACATGGGCGGGCCCGATCCGGCCTCGTCACGGGCGGGGGGGAGGAGCCTGGACTCCTGGGTTCTGCGCCAGGCCCTGGGAGGGGGCGGGGCCCTTTGGAAGGGGGCGGGGGCTTAGGACTGGGCTCACTTCCTGGCTCTGCGCTGATTGGCTGGACACCTCCCCCCCCCGCGCCTCGATTTCCCTAGTGGTGACGACTGCGACTCCAGCGCGCGGAGACGGGGGGGCAGCAGCTGGCGCCGGGCGCGGAGGCTCCGGGTCTAACCCGGCTCCTGCTGGGCTGGACGCCCGCCCCGCCCCCGGAGGGGCAGCCGGCGCCGGAGGGGTTAACCCCGCGGCGTCACGTGGCCGGGCGGGCAGGGCCCCGCCCCTCGCGGGGTGTCGGTGGGTCCCACCCGCGATCCGCCAGCGCCCCGAGCGGCCGCAGCATCCCTGAGCCCGGCGGGTACGGGGGGGCCGGGACTCGGGTCCTGGAGGGGGGAGAAGGGGGGACCCCGCCCCCGGGTGTGTGTCTGCTCCACGGGGGCCCGCAAGGGGGCCGGGTACGGCTGGGGACAGGACACAGGGTCTGGGGGGCTGACCGGGGTGGGGGCTGGACACTGGCTCTGGGGGCTGACCGGGGTGGGGAGAGTTCACAGGCTGGGGGCTGGACACTGGCTCTGGGGGCTGACCTAGGGCGGGGAGTTCACAGGCTGGGGGCAGGACACAGGATCTGGGGCTGACCTAGGGCGGGGAGTTCACAGGCTGGGGGCTGGACACTGGCTCTGGGGGACTGACCTAGGGGCAGGGAGTTCACAGGCTTTGGGGTGCTGAACTAGGGTGGGGAGTTCACAGGCTGGGGGCTGGACACTGGCTCTGGGGGCTGACCGGGGTGGGGAGAGTTCACAGGCTGGGGGCTGGACACTGGCTCTGGGGGCTGACTGGGGTGGGGAGAGTTCACAGGCTGGGGGCAGGACACAGGATCTGGGGCTGACCTAGGCGGGGAGTTCACAGGCTGGGGGCAGGACACAGGATCTGGGGCTGACCTAGGGCGGGGAGTTCACAGGCTTTGGGGTGCTGAACTAGGGTGAGGGGAGTTCACAGGCGGGGGCAGGACACAGGATCTGGGGCTGACCTAGGGCGGGGGGACTTCACAGGCTGGGGAGCTGGTTCAAATTGGGGGGCAGCTCACTGGCTGGGGTGGCTGCTGCTGTTAGGCTTGGCTGCAGCCGGTGCCTGGCACTGGGGGGGTGGGCACCCCTGGAGGGGAGGGGTCTCTGTGGGGCCCGAGTGAAGGTGCTGTATGTGCTGGTGGCCCTGTATGGGACAGGGGAAGCGGCTGGTGCAGGAGCAGCTGGCATGGGCAGAGCGCTCCGTGCCTGGGCCAGTGGAGATGCCTGGTTCCAAAAGGCCCCCACAGATGGGGGGGGGGTTCTCCAGAGGTTCTGTGGGGCAGGGTGCGGCACCCCTACGGAGCCCTGGGTGACACCGGTGGGCGAAGGCCCCTGTCCCACAGCCTGGCAGGCTGCACTCCTGCCAATTCTCTTCTCCCCCAGCTGGCCTTGGGGTGGCCCTGCCTACGATACAGCCCCTCAAGTCAGCGAGGAGGACATCCCATATCTGGGTGGGGGGGAGATCAGGGAAAGGGACCAGGGAAATTGCCCCAGTCCCCTCCCCCACACATTGCCAGATTGGCCCAGTGAGCCAAGCTGGAGCCTGTGTGGCACCCCCCACCAGCCCAAACCGATGCCCTGTTGCAGCTCCCCTTCCCCCGAGCCAAGCCCAAGCCGCCATGGCTGCACGACTCGGGTCCCCTCCCCCAGGCCAGGCCGGAGCCCTCGTGGCATCTCCCCGCCCTGTGGCTCTCGCCAGGCCTGTCACATCTGGTAGCAGTTTGAGTTAATTTTGGCATGTGCCATAGAGCCCTGTGGGGCTGGGGGGAGCCCTGGCAGGCGGCTCCCCCTCTCAGAACACCTCCCGGGGCCTGCAATTAGCGGCAGCTGCTTTCGGCCCTATTTTGAGATGGGTTTTGTTAACCCCTTCGGCGCCGCGATGGCGGGTGGTGGACCTGGCCCCACTCCCGCTTGTCTTGCAGCTGGGGGATGCTCTGAGCCCCAGCCCCATGAAAGGGGGCAAGTCTCATCCCACCCCATTTCAGAGGGGAAACTGAGGCTGGAGATGGGACTTGTCCAAGGTTGTGCAGCAGGTCAGGCCTAGAGCTGGGCCAGCCCAGGAGTCCTGGCTCCTGCCCCCAACCCCCAGTGCACCTGGGAGCCCCAATCCTCCCCTCTAACCGCAGATCTTCCTTTTCCCCGTCTGGTGGGTTCTGGTCTCTCCTGGCCTGGGGGAAGGTGCAAGGAGACACAGGGTGCATCTAACCCTCCCTCCCTTCCCGACCCCCACTCCCCAGGGGCCCTGCTCCCCCATGGCGGCCCTCCTGAGGAGCCTGGTGGGGGCGTCGGAGAAGTCGGCCCGCATCGCCCAGCTGTGCCGCCAGGAGGAGGCGCTCTTCCAGCTGCTCATCGAGGAGAAGATGGGTGCCGACAAGAACAAGAAATTTGTGCAGGATTTCAAGACGCTGGCAGACGTGCTGATCCAGGAGGTCATAAAGCACGACGTGGGCACGGAGGTACTGCTGGGGCCTTTCCCGCTCGCCTGCCGCGGGCGAGGGCGGGCACCTAGCGGGGGTAGGGGAGAGGGCATCTTAGACCCCGAGGCAAGGCGCTGGCTAGGTCCCCATCAGGGGACGTCCCCACCCCTGGGCAAAGGGAGAGGGCATCTCGCGGGCCTGAGACGATAGTTTGGTGCTGCTCTGAGCCTCCCCTTCCCACATCTCTTTCAGTTCCCGGAGCTGCACGGCCACATCTGCGGGGAGGAATCCAACAAGTTTGAGAACAGCCTGGGTGAGTAACTCCGAGGCATGGAGACGGGGGGCGCTGGGTGGAGTTTTGGGGAACGGCGTAGGGGCCCCGCACCGTGCTGGCCCAGCGTGGAGTGGGGAGGGCTCAGGGCAGTAGGAAGGCCCAGTGCTGGGGCCGGGGAGTGAGCTGGAGGGGCGTCCCTGGTCAGGGACATGAGACAGGAGGACCTCCCAGGGGAACAGCTCAGCCTGGAGGCAGGTGATTTCCCTGACTCGGCCCCCGAGCCTGCCCTGTCTGGCTAAGCCCCACCCCAACCCCCGCAGGAGAGACCCTGGTGGTGCAGGTGTGCGTGACCCAGCAGGACACGGCTGCGCTGCTCTTTAAAGTCCTGGACCGGAACCAGCCGGCGGCCGAGCTGCTGGCAGCGGCCATCCACCAGGAGGTGGTGCTGGAGGACCCGGGCGCTGGAGAGCATGGTGCTGACAATCCCCCCCGAGAGACTGGCCATCTGGATAGACCCCATCGGTAAGGGGGGGCCCCCCCGCGGCCATCCCACAGCGTGACACCAGGGCCACCTGCAGCTGCCAGCCAACCACACCCCTAGGACAGGCTGGGAAAAGGTGCTGAGCCTCTGCCTGCTACCCCCAAGGTGGCCCCTCCTTGCCCCACATCCCAGCTCTAGGGCTGAGGCCCCCCACTAAGGGGTCCCGTTAGCGCCAGTCACGCTGAGGCCCAGCAGAGACCTTCTTGCACAGTGGCCAGCAAGGGGAGGACAAAGGGAGCCACGTGGCGCGGGCTGCGGGGGGGAAGGGGCTGCCCCCAGCAGGGCTCGGTGTCTGGTCCTGACGTCGCGCGCTCTCTGGCAGATTCCACCAATCAGTACATCCGTGGCCAGGCCAACGTGGCGCCTGTGGATGGCATCTGCCCGTCCGGGCTGCGCTCAGCACTGGTGCTCATCGGGGTGTATGACCGCAGCTCGGGGAACCCCGTCCTGGGGGTCATCAATGAGCCGTTCTTCCGGGAGGACCCCGTCACCCACAGGTACTGCCCCTCCCCTGACCTTCCCCCCCCCGAACACTGTCCTAGGATGCCCTGAGCTGGGATGGTCTGCAGGCACCTGGGCTGGACCTTGCTGGGGAAGCCACACGGGGCAGGCCACTAGGGGGTGCCCTTGGCCTGCACCAACCCCCTCTTCCCCCCAGGGACTGGGGCAGAGAGAAGGGGGCTGGGGAGGTCACTTTGCCAGCGGCTCTGAGGCTCCTGGTTACCTCTGATCAGCTTCCATTCATGGCAGGAATCCCTCGGGGGGCGGGGGGGTGACCCTCTGCCACGCACAGCTCTGCCAGCACCCGCAGCCCCTGCCAGCCCAGCCCTGCCCCCCCAGCTCTGGCAGCACCCCTCCCCCGCAACCCCTGCCAGCCCAGCCCTGGGCTCCCCCCAGCCCTGCCGGTGCCCCTCATCCGCAGCCCGTGCCAGCCCAGCCCTGCCGCCCCAGCCCTGCCAGTGCCCCTCACTCCTCACCCGCAGCCCCTGCCAGCCCAGCTCTGCTGGTGCCCCTCACTTCTCACCCCCTGCCAGCCCATTCCTGGCTCCCCACAGCCCTGCTGGTGCTCCTGACCCCCAACCCGCAGCTCCTGCCAGCCCAGGCCGGGCTACCACTAGCCCTGCCGGTGCCCCCCACTCCTGACCCGCAGGCCCAGCCAGCCCGGCCCTGGGCTCCTCTCCTGAGCAGCTGCCGTCAGCACCCCCCTTCAGCTCCCTCCGTCGCAGCTGGTGCCATCCCCATTGACCGGTCCTGTCTGCTGCTCTCCCCCAGGTGGCAGGGCAAGTACCACTGGGGCGTCTCGTACCAGGGCACCCGCCTGTCCTCGCTGAGCCAGCCCCCGCTGCAGCCTGCGCCTGCCGTCGTCCTGAGCAGCAGCGAGAGGCCGGCGATCCAGCGGGCGCTGCAGCCCTTGTACGGGGAGCGGCTGCGCTTCGCCTCGGGCGCCGGCTACAAGATGCTGTGCGTCATCCTGGGGCTGGCCGACGCCTACGTCCTCTCCGAGGGCAGCACCTTCAAGTGGGACTCGTGCGCCCCCCACGCCATCCTGCGGGCCCTGGGCGGCGGGATGGTGGACCTGGAGGCCGCCCTGCAGGCCTGGCGCGCTGGCCAGCGGGGGGCGCTGCCGGAGCTGACCTATAACCAGCCTGCGGGGGGCGCTGTGGGGGCTGAACGCTGGGCCAACCGGGGAGGCCTAGTGGCCTTTGTGCACCGTGAGCACCTGGAGGAGGTGCTGGCCACGCTGGCTGCCGCTGCTCTGTGACCCTCGGGGGCTACCCAGGGGGCGGCCTGGCTCCGCCTCTGCTACAGCGGGGACGGGGCTAGCCCCCGCCGGGTTGACATATGGCATGGGGCAGTTGGGCACCAAAAGGGCAGGGCTGGCAGCACCTTTCTGGGGGCAGGGGGCTGCAGGCGGCCACTGCTCCCCTGTGGGGTGCCGCAGACCTGGGTGTCTGATGGGTGGGCACAGGCCCCATAGAGGTGCCCCTCCTGGACCCTTCCCGCCCCACCCCCTGTGCTGGTGCTGCCTTCGCTGAGCTCGCCCGGCTCCACGGCCAGCCTCAGTGGGGGGCATGGCTTGGCTCCCATTAAACAATGCTGCTTTGCTGGCCCTCTCGAGTTTCATTTGTTCTCCCTCCTCCCCCCCTGGGCCAGGCCCTCGCCCCAGCCAGCCCCATCTGCTGCTCCCGGGTGCCAGTGCTACCCTAGTCGGGGGCAGCGCGCTCGGCCTGTGGGCTCTCTCCCGGCCCCACACCCTCCGGGCTCAGCTGTAGGCTCCATGCTGCACTGCCAGCCAGAGCCAGCAGGAGGCAGGAGCAGCCAGGCAGTATATAGCAAACCCTGCTGGGTAGGAAACTTTTCTCCTTGGCCCAGCCAGAGAATCCCCCCTCGAGCCAGCAGGGGCCATCGCAGATCCAGCTGCCGATGGGCTTG
The DNA here is from genome assembly GCA_019425775.1 of Rafetus swinhoei. Taxonomy (NCBI): domain Eukaryota; kingdom Metazoa; phylum Chordata; order Testudines; family Trionychidae; genus Rafetus; species Rafetus swinhoei. The sequence continues at coordinate 6,496,713 of JAFJHL010000157.1, read as the reverse complement.
CCCAGTGCATGGGTGCCAATTCCCCCAGCAGGACCCTGCCAGCTGGGCAGGGGCTCTGGGCTGTGTGGGATCCAAGCCCCATCCCAGCCATGGCATCCCTGGCCCGGTGCTCTGCTGCACAGACTCTCCTGCCTGCTATCCCAGGACCGTTGGTGTGTGCGATGCGCTCGGAGGAGGCCAGCCAGGGCGTGGGGTGGCAGGGAGCATGCCATGGTCACTGGCTCTTCCCTCTGGGGCACCCCACTGCCACCCCGGGAGCCGCTGTGGGAGTGTCCTGCTCCAGGCCCCTGGCTCTGGCTGACTGTGGTGTGCCAGGAGCTGGACACAGAGGAGGGCAGGCTGCCCGCTGGGCTGAGCTGTCCAGAAGTGGGCAGCCGGGTGGGGAGAGAGGCACAGGGAGAGGAAGGAACCTGCCCTGGATGACCTATTCTGTGACAGAGGCAGGAGTAGAACCAGGAGTCTCAGGGGATCCCCTACCAGGTAGCTGCTGAGCTGCCCGTGGACAGGAGCCAGGAACCTCAGCACACCTCACCCTGCTGCTATCTAATCTGGAGTGATGGGCGGCACCTCTCCCGGGAGTGACAGCTCTGATCCAGCCGCATGCCAGAGACTGGGTGGCTCAGCGGGGCAGGGAATGGGGCACGAGGCCTTTCCCTGCGTGGGGTGCTGTGCTCACATCTGCCTCCTGACGTGGGGCCATTTCCGAGCTTTGCACCCACCTGAATCACCAAATCTCTCTGGGCCTCGGTGCCCTGATCACCCGGCCTTGCTGCTGCCCTGTTGGGGGTCAGGCTTTCAGGGCTGGACCTGGCTCTTGCTCTGCCTGTGCTGGGCCGAGTACAAGGCGGGCCCCTATCTCGGCAGTTTGTGCTGGGCCAGGTGCAAGGGGCTCTGATCTCACTCAGGCGTGTCCATGCAGAGCCTGGCATTCACGGGCCCCTGGGCTTGGTTGGGACCCCTGCAGCTCCAGCCCCTCGGAAGGGCGTGCCTGGCCCGTACCATGGGGTGGCTGCTCCCACAGGCCACGTACCACGCACTGTTTGCTTTTGGGTGACTGATCTTTGCAGTTCAACATCCCGGGTGTTTCCCTAGAAACGAGCCTAGTCTAGGCACGGTAGAGTCAGGCTGCCAAGTGCCCTGCAAGGATCCAGCCTCGGCACTGACGCAGCAGGTGTGTGTGTTGTGAGGAAATGGAGAAGTGGCGGGTGGGGGGGGCGGGCAGGGCTTGCCAACATGGGAAATTGGAGCAGAGAATTGCAGGGGAGTGGCCTGTGGGAGCAGTTCCCATTCTGGGCTATTATTCCCAGCCTCAGTTATTCCCCACCACCATAAATGACACTGCTGCTGTGTTCCTTCTCAGAGGTGGCCGCATTTTGGTGGTTGGTTTGGCGGTCTCTGTGAGCCTCCGGATGGAGGCTGTAAACCACATTTAAAACAAAGGTTCTGCCCCGGCTCACAGTCCCCCGTCCTCCCAAGACTGAACTGGGCCTGCGATTGCAACGTAGCCGTAAAGGAAGGTGTGTCCTTTCCACATTGACGCCAGCCCAGCAACCCAGGGATTTTCCTGGGTAAAATGAAGTCACTTTCCAAGGCAGTGCAACAACCAACAGACATTGTCTGCAGTCCCCAGAGGGGGAAACTGAGGCACAGAGTAAGCAAGTGACCTGCCCAGGGGTCACAAAGTGAGGTGGGTGGAGCCAGCAGCGGCACCTGATAGCCAGCCCCCTGCACTGGCCATAGGGTAGAACCCAGGAGTCCTGACTCCCCCTCCTCCTGCCCTGCCTTCCCACACAGCTAAACTCAGCTGGATGGACCGGGCGGGCTGCTGTGCCTGTCACTGGCCCAGGGCTCCTAAGCAGGGGGGGCTGGTGCTGTCGGTTCATTCACCTTCCGCAGGCTGCTGTGCTCCGGACCACGCTATCTGCAAGGGAAACCAGATCTGGCTCTCAGGCCACCTGCTTCCATGCCGGCGGAGCCGCGATCCCTGGGAAGCCGCCCAGCCCCACAAGACAAACCAGGTCCTTTGGAATTGGCTGCTCCCTGCCCCGCTCTGCCTGGGGGGCCGGGGAGAATCACTGGGTCCCAGAGCAGAGCTCCCTTCATCAGTTCTGGTCATGGGTCCAGAGGGGCAGGACATGACCCTCCCAGGAGGTGAGGAAAGGCCTCACTCTAGGGGTCTGGGCTCACCATTGCATTGGGCTGGGAGGAGGGAGTTGGAGGGTGCCCTTCTACTGCCATGCAGGGGCCTGAGTTCCCAGGTTAAGGTCACAAGAGCAACCATTCGATCCTCTAGTGGGGCCTGGAGGCAGCTGATGCACTGCTAGGTCAGAGGCTCCCCCCCCGGCAAGGTGGGGCCGGAGTTAATCTACCCCCTGCTCCTGGAAACAATCTGGGCCTAACTTCTAACTGGAATGTGTCTGGGTCGGCTTCCAGTCAGCAGGGACCCAGCGTTCAGTGACCTTCCCCCGCCAGCGCTAACTACACCGCACAAAGCCGCAGGCTTCAGCCAGGACAGACTCAGGCGGGGGCCGCTCGGCATAGAGAGGAGCGAGGGGGGGATGCGAGAGAAAAGCAGGCCTGGGGCAGGGGGCTGACTAGGGAGACATTTAAAGTGAGGTTGTCCTCGCTGGAAGTCCAAGATATGTTCCAGAAAACTTGGACTTACAGTGAAATAACTTAAAACAGGGATTTTTCCCCCGTGGCTGACTGGCTGATTTCCAGGTGAGCAAATTGGGTTTTGGGGTTTTTTTGCCGCAACTTAAGAGGGGAGAATGGGAGGACTTATAACCCATCAGTTCCTACAAGCGTCAACGACTTTAGTGCAGAACCGATGTATACCGGGGCGACTTATAGCCGCAAGCCCTGTAACAGGCAGTGGATTTCATACCCAGGAGAGGCAGCCTGTTTTCATGCAACACATGGTTAACCTGTGGGACTCACTGCCAGGGGATTTGTAACAGCCCAAAATATAACAAAAGGAATCAGTTCATGGCTGACAGCTGAGACTGTCAGGGCCACAGACCCATCTCTGGCCAGCCTAACCCAATGACCGCCAAAGACTGGGGCGGGGGAAAGTGGGGAGGGGGGGGGGCACAGGTTGGCTCATCCAGCAGCTGGTGGGGGCTGGATGGACCTTGGTCTGAGCCAGTGCCCAGCTGGATGCTTCCCACAGAAGCGGTTTCTAGAGTTGAGGAAGTTGCTGTTGATTCGTGGGGAAGATTCAGGTCGGGGAGGGGGCTGGGGGGAGCTTTCCAAGGGCCAAAGCCAAACCCCAGCGCGGCCTGGACCCACAGGCAGAGACCAGCAATCATTGGCTGCCCCCCAACTGTGTCCTCCAGCTTTGCAGGCCAAAGGGGCCGCGCGTGGGGGCACATCTCGGCCCTGCCGAGTCTGTGGCATCAGCGTGGGGGGGAGGGAGTTTGCAAACCACCCCGGGGCGGGGCCGGAGCCGCCCACTCCCACGCCCACGCGTGGGTTTCCTGTTGACTCAAAGGGGTCACATGGTGCCGCCGGGCCCCTCCTGCTGCCTGCGCGGAGTTGGCGGAGCCGAGCCAGTCAAGTGACCCGGGATCTGCGCTGCGCCCCGCAGGGAGGAGGCAAGAGACAGCTGGGCTGCGGGGAGGGGGCGCTGCGTTCCGGGAGCAAGACTGCGGGTAAGGGGGGGGGGCTCGCGGGGGCTCCGGCTTGTCTCGGGCGCTTTAGAAAGTGGGGAGCTAGGCGGGGGGCGAAGGGCTGGCGGCCTCGACGGGCGGGGGAGCCCTGGCTGGGGGGTCCTGCGAGGGACGATCCGAAGGGAGGGTCCCGGAAAGAGCCGAGGGTCCTAGCGGCGCGGGGGGGGGATTTCGGCAGGGGAGGATCCGGCGGGGGTGGACCCCGGAAGGAGCCGGAGGTCCTGGCGGGGGGGGATTTTGGAGGGGATTTTGGAGAGGAGGGGCCCCGCAGGGGAGGAGCCGGCGGGAGGGGGGGAGCCGGGAGGGACCAGGCTGGGGGGGCTGCAGGGTCTCCTACTTGCAGGAACTTGGCTTTGCCCGGGAGTAGGGGCCGGGGGTGCCCCCTCTGTCCCCCCATCCCGCGGCTCTGAGCTCTGTGTGTGTCCCCCCCACCGCAGGCAGGCGGCGGCGCGATGGCGGTGGAAGGCTGCATGAGATGCGTCAAGTTTCTGGTTTTCTTCTTCAACTTCTTGTTCTGGGTGAGTCGGGCCTGTCTGCCCCCCCCCTCCCCGCGCTGGGGGCCCCGGGGAGGAGGGAGCCCCCTTGAGGTGACCCGAACTAGCTCCTAGTTCCGTCACCCCCCCCCCCCAAGTGCCCCCAGACTCCCTAGGGGGGTCTGGCTGACTCAGCAGTGGGCAGGGAGGTTCCAGCTGGGCTCTGGCTGAGGGGAGGGTCAAGCTGGAAAGTCCCTTGGGTCAGCTGCAAAATGTGGCCCTGGAAGTTGGGCCAAGTGGGGGGGTCTGGTACCCCCCCACACCCACACACAGTTGGGCCTGAACTGGGGCATGGCTGGGCAGAAGGGCTTGGGGGCAGGTTGTTGTATCCCAGCCACCCTTGTAGCAGACCAGAGTCCAGGCTAGATGGGCCCAGGCTGAGGGTGATGTGCAGGGCCAGAGGGCCAGCTTAGCTCATTACAGACCAGAATCTGAGCTATGGGGCCCAGCTCCAAGTGAGCCCCTTTCCTTTGGGGTCTGCATTGGGGTGGGCCCAAGACATGGGGGCTGCCCCCTGGCTCCGGTGGGCTAATCGGGCTCCAATCAGTCCTCCAAAGGGCACTAAAATGCACAGAGCATCACTACTCATTTTGCCACAGGTGGGGGGGCTAGTTCAGCACACGGGGGTGGAGGGGAGGGGATCATGGAGGTGAGGAAGTTGGCTAGTGTTGTCATGAACCTGCTGCCACCAAGTCACCCGGGACCAGACTCCCTGCTGTCCCAGCAAACTGGGACTCTTCCCCTGCAGTATAAGGTCTATGACAAACAGACTTGGGGTTGTGCAGAGGGCATAGTGTCACTCCCTTGGCGAGTGATGGCAGGCGGCTTCTCTGGAACACGTCCATGGATTAAAGGAGTTTCTGTTGAATGTGTCTGGAGGGTGAGAAACCAGTCCAGAAGTGCAGGAGAGGCGACAGGACTTTCCCTGGCCGCCCCCGGCTCCCTGCTAGGGTGAGGCGCAAGAAAAGGCTGGTTGGGCCACAAGGTTTTTTCTGGTGCTCCCGGGCAGGAAACCTGCAGGGTGCCTGCTTGGAAATGGCCGACTCATTTGGGGGGTGTGGGTTGCAGGGGGCAGGTAGCTATCCCTTCTCAGGAGTCAGATGGGGAAAGTGGGGTATCCCATCCCCCCTTCCTGAGGAGCTGGTGATTTCCTGCTAAGAGCCCAGCAGCTGCACTGTTGACCTATGAGCAGCCATCATTAGGTTTCAGGGGCAACACCCCCAACGAAGTCAGTGAATCACACCCAAGAGTGGCCACTGGAGACCTTATGCCTCAACCACATCTTCATGCCTCTTGAATTGCCCTGCAGGCAAATCCCAGAGCAGGCCTGGGGCCGGCAGTGCCGGGGCTTCCCCTCCCTCACCTACCCTGGACAGGTGCCCCTGCCTCCTGGACAGCTGGGCCTCTCTCCCCTTGGCATCTCTGCTGGGCTGCCTTGGCCTGTGTGTGACTCAGTGTCCAGCGTCCCTGGGGCCAGGCGGGGGTGCTAAGGGCCCCAGGGTGCTGGAGGGGAACTGCTGAGGTGCTGATTCCAGGGGGGGGGTGCTGGGCCCCCCCACCCGTGGGTAAAGCGAGTGAGATGCTATCACAGCCCCAGGCATGTGCCATACGGCCAAGGGGAAGTGGCTGGTGGGGAAAGAACCGGGTGGCCAACGGTTCTGGGCTTTGATTGTAATCAGGCCACGATTGGCCAACAGAACTGGCTGGAGGGGAGGGGGCCGCAACCGCCCCCGTCTCCAGAGGGGCTGAGTCACCCCCCTCGTAGGCTGGCCAGGGGCCCACTTACTCAATGGCCGGAAGGAGCCAGGCCCTGTGTCCCAGCCCCACCCAGCCAGGGAGGAAGGACCTCAGCTGTGAGGCAGGGGCGTGTGAGAGGACCCCGGAGCCATTGGCACTGGGGAATCCCTGGTGGTGCTGGGGTACCCGTGCCCCCGGGGTGCCTGGCAGAGCTGGGGGAACAAGGGGCGGCTGGCACAGCGGTTGCCCCAGTTAGCTGGGTCTCCCCGCTGCCCAGCATGGACACAGGGTGGCTTCTCCCTGTGCCTGGTAACCTGACCCGCCCTCGGGGAGGGGCTCCAGAGAGCAGCCTGGTGCCTGGTGCTCTGTTTATCCTCCGACCATGCTCCCTGGCAGGTAAACACACCTGGGCCCGAGCGCCAGACTTTCCCCAGGTGCGGATCCCTGGGCCCAGCTCCCACCTGATGGAAGGGCCCCGGCTAGGGGTCTCTGCCTGGCGCCCCAGCTCCCTTGGCACTAGCCACCTCTGCTCTGACCACTAGTCCTCACTCTCCTCCCGGGGCCTGGCTCCCTGCACCCTCCCCACCGTAGCCCACCCCAGGGAGGTGGGACGAGGGGGCCAGGCCTGCACCCCAGGGCTCCCTGCCAGCAGCAGCCGGAGGCGGTTTGCTGCAGGTCTCATCCTTGGTGGGGAAGGGGGGAGGTTGAGGCTAACGTGGCATCTGCCCTGCCCTGTGCGATGGAGCTGGGATCCCAGCGTGACGGAGCCGGTGTCCGCCTGGGATCCCGGGGGGGGTGTCGTCCTTGGCATTAGCCCCTGTGGTGGGAGAGCCGGTGCCGGGATCCTCTCCCCTCTGCGAGGCCCCAGCCCTCCCCCCCACCGCAATCAGGCCGGAAACCCAGACTCAGCAGACGGCGTCACTAACCGCCTCCCCACGTCCTGCCGCGGCTGTGCTGGAGGGGAGCAAGGCGGACGGGCTGGGGGGGGGTTATTGCCCGCTTAGTGACCCCAGGCCGTGTTGGGGGGGAGGCCTGTCCTCCCATAGGGTTTCTCTTGTGATCACATCCCCCACCCCTGTGGGTTCCAGCTGGTCGTAGCCGGGGCTGAGCAGGGAGAAAAGGGAAGCCCTGGATTACGGGGTGGGATGGGGGTGTCTCCCAAGAGGTTACAACACTCAGACCTGGGGGGGGGGCGGGGGGGGGGGGACAAAGGCTGGGTCCCTGGCCCCTCAGGCTCTGCTGCCCCCAGCTCCCTCCTGCTGGTACCAGGTTGGCCCCGGATCCACCAGGTGGGGAAGGGGCCTATGATGCAGCTAAGCAGGGCCACCTTTGCCCAGCAGAGGGGTGTGGGGCAGGCCCCCTGAATGCCCCCAGTGAGTGGGGCCAGGGCATCTTGGTCCCTGTTTGCTTCTGCCCAGAGTGAGTCGTGTCCCCCCCCCCCCCCCCAACCATGCATCCAGGAAATGATCCTGCACGGCCTCCCCCCCCAGGAGTTGTCATCTCTACCCCTCGATCCCAGCTGAGCGGGCGGCAGTGGGTGGAGTCTATGCAGCCGCAACTGGGTCTGAATTCCTTGGGCGGGGAAAGGTAAATAGGCCGGGCAGGGCTGTTTGGGAAGGAGGTGGTGGCTGGCGGAGGAGGGGGGGGTGTTTTGGGGGAGGAGAGCGCATGGAGGTGGGGAGAGGTGAAACTCAGTGGAGTTTGTGCTTTGAGATCCTCGGGCGGGATGGGGAGAGGAGGAGGCCGCAGGGCCTGGGTCTGTCTGTGGGTCTCTCTCTGGGGCCGGACAGGACTTACCTGGCACGTCTCACCCCTCTCCTTGCTCCAGCTTGTTACTGAGGGAGGAGAATCTCTCTGCCCCCTCCCCCTGCCCCCGTCTGGTGTCTGAGATGCCACCAAGGCAGCTACTGGAATCCAGGGTGTCTCCAGTGTCTGCCTGGCCTTGCCCGGCATGCCTGGGGGTTGGGGTGTGAACCCCGGTGTCCTGGCTGCATTCCGGCTGGGGGGAGGGGTATCCCCAAATCTCCGAACCCAGGGGAAGGGGATGCTGGGCAGGCCTCGGGGGAAGGGGACACCTTTCTCCAGCCCACTTGCTGTGAGCCTGCCCCGCCCCAGAGGCTCAACGTTTCTGCCTGGCGGGTGCCTCGGTATCGTTGAGGAAATGTAAGCTCTTGTAGTTCCTTGAGGATGGCAGGAGTGGCACTTGCAGCCCTCCCATTTTTCCACAAGCCACCCTGGCAACAGGTGACTCTCCATCTGCCTCCCATCAGTACGGGGCTGTGACACGCAGCTGAGCAGGTCTGGTGCCATCCAGCAGAGGAGATGTGGGCAGCACATTCTTGGCTCTGGTGGGGTCTGGGGCACTTGTTTACTGGGTCTGGGAGGGGTGGGGAGTGTGGGGGAGGGGCATGCCCCCAATGGGATCCTGCGCGGCACTGATCTCTCTCCCACCCCCCCGTTTCTCCCCCCAGCTCTGCGGCATCGCCCTCATCGTCATCGGGATCTATGTGCAGATTGAGCTCAACAGCACACTGATCATGAGCAGCGCTTCGGCCTCGGGCGCCCCCATCGTCATCATCGTCGTGGGGGTTGTCATCTTCTTCGTCTCCTTCTTCGGCTGCTGCGGGGCCTGGAAGGAGAGTTACTGCATGGTCACCACGGTGAGGAAGGGGGCACGGCGATTGGCAGAGCTAGGGGGGCGGGGAGCCCAGGGAGGGAGTGAGGGGCAACACCAAGGCATGGGGGTGGGGAGCCCAGGGTGGGCTGGGAGGGGCTGTGGGTCAAGAGTGAGGGGCAACACCAGGGCATGGGGGTGGGGAGCCCAGGGTGGGCCTGGGGGGGCTGTGGGTCAGGAGTGAGGGGCAACACCAGGGCATGGGGGTGGGGAGCCCGGGGTGGGGAGCCCAGGGTGGGCTGGGGGGCTGCAGGTTGGGAGTGAGGGGCACCGCTCACCCCACTCTGCATTCTCCCCAGTTCGCCATCTTGCTCACCATAATCTTCCTGGTGGAGATCGCAGCTGCCATTGCCGGGTACATCTTCAAGGACAAGGTGGGCGTGTAGCCGCGTGTGGGCCCCACAATGGGGTTGCTTGGGGCTGCTGGGGGCAGGGCCCACCCAGCTGAGTTTGTGGGCACTGCGGGAGCCCACAAGGGGGCCGCCCTGTCCCAAAGCCTCCCTCTCACTCCCCTCCGGCCCCCAGGTGCGCACGCTGCTCCATGACGGGCTGGAGGACGGGATGAAGAAATACAGCAACGACTCGGTTCTCCGGGACGCCATCGACGACTTGCAGAAGCAAGTGAGTGGGGCTGGGCGCTGCGACCTTTGACCTCTGCGGCGGGTGGGGCGTTGCAGGCCCTGGTTCCAAATGCTGGACCTGACTCCCAGCTGCCTGATCTAACCACTAGACCTTGCGCCCCTTGACGTGCCAGGGTGAGGCTGGGCAGCTCCTGTTTGCTCTGATGTGCTCTCCTCTTTGCAGTATTCCTGCTGCGGGGTCAATAACTACACAGACTGGCTCTCCATCCCACCGTTCAAGGCCAACGGCAGTGTCCCTAGTTCCTGCTGCTGGGCGAACGCTACCTCCCCCGACACCTGTGGCCTTAAACCGCCTCAGTCCATCAACACCCAGGTGAGTTCCAGCCTAGGGCTGCAGGGGGCCGGGGCATACAGGGCAAGAGCGGATGGGGCAGGAGCCCTGAGCTGTCCCGTTGTCTTCCCTGGCAGGGCTGTGTGAAGAGCATCGAGGCCTGGCTGAGGAAACACATTGTGATCGTGGCGGCCGTGGCGCTGGGCATCGCCTTCTTTGAGGTACTGAGCGCCGCAGAAGGCAGCCTGGGGGGGCTGGGGGTGGGGTAATCCCCTGCCTGAGACCCTCCAGCTGGTCTGGGCGTGGAGCTGGGGGGCCAATCAGGGACCTTGGAGGGTGAGTGGGGGAAGCCCCTTGCTCTAATGGGCAGGGGGGAAGGGGAGGGGCAAAGACCACATGCTCTGGGGGGCGGGAGCAGGAAATCCTCCCTGGCTGGGAGGGGCCGGGAGGCCTGGTGGGGTGGAAGGAGGTGCCGATCTCTGCCCCCGAATGGCAGTGTCCAGCCTGTGGGGGGGGGGGAGGGGCTGCGGCAGGCCGAGGGTTAAAGCTTGGGGGTGCTGGCATTGCGGTTGGTGATGCACTGTCTCCGCTTGCAGCTCCTGGGCATCATCTTCGCCTGCTGCCTCATGAAGGGCATCCGCAGTGGCTACGAGGTCATGTAGCCGGCCGGCCGGCGGGTCCAGTCCTTCCCCAGCCAAGGCGTCCGGGGTGCTGGGGTTCCCTGGCTCGGGGTGGGGCGGGGCAGGGTGTCTGCCCCTTTAAGCCATCAGACCCGCCTTCTTTCCAACACGCCCCCTAGTGGGCAGCTCCTGTCTCGCAGCTGATACCGTATTTCCTCTGAGGGACGGGCAGCAGGTGCCTTAAGCGTTTGCCAACTCCTCCCCTTTTTTCTTACTTTAGCTGCCCCTCCCCCCACCTGCCCGGTGTTGGGGAAGGGGAGCCTGGGGGGGGGGGTCTGTCTCTGGGGGATGTGGTGGTGGGGGCTGGGGGAGCTGTAATATTTTGAAAATAAAAAGCTTCCCCGGATTGCTCTGTTCTGCTGCTGCCTCTTGGGCCCATCTGGTTTCTGGGGCCTGCGGTGGGGGGAAAGCAGGAGATCTGACCTCATACCCTCCCCGCTTCAAGGTCTGCGAGATTCCCGAGAATTTAAAAGCTGCCCCTGTGGAACAGATTTTTTTTTTGCGGGGGGGCGGGGAAGGCAGGTTCCTGGTGGTGCCTTGGCTCTAAGTGCCCGTGGGGCAGAGGATGTGGAGCTCAGTGGGGTGGGGCTGGTGTGGGGTTGTGGGTCAGGACTGAGGGGCATGACAAGGATTTGGGGAGGGGGCAGGGGACCTGGGCTGAGTGGGAGCAGTGCCTCCACCCAAATGTTAACTGCTGCAGTGCTGGGGGGGGAAGGGCGGAGCTGGAGGTAGGGTGTGAGAATTCCCGAGGGGGGGCCCCTGGTGTCTCTGACCCACTGAATCCGCAGCCTCCCACCCCCTGCTTGCCCTTATAGCTCAGGGCGAAGAGGGAGCTGAGATGGCCGGTGACCAAACACCAAGAATCACTCCCCTGGGGTGGTTGATTCTATGTTTCATGGGTGGCACCTCTTTGGAAACATGGTGGGAGGGGGCTGGACTTGTTCCCCACCCCACCCCCAGTGTAATACTTTTCAGCCCCTGAAGGCAGGGGGTGCTGAGCTCTGGCAACTGTTGCCATGGAAACTTGTCCTGGCCGCGCCCCTCAGGAAGGGTCATGCTTCCTGCAGCAGGAACAGTGTGTGGGGGGGGGAGAGCCAGCGGGGTCCCCAGGGGCTGGGTGGAGCCCTGCTGTGAGAGCGTGGCCCCATCCATGCCAGTTGAAGCCCTGGGGCTGTGGGGGCTCCATGGGGTGGGACCCAGTGCATGGGGGCAGGGGTGAGGAGTCACTTCCACCAATGGCTCTTCTGTAGCTGGCCCCCCCCCCCAGCTCTGCCGGTGCCCCTCACTCCCACCCTGCAGCCCCTGCCAGCCCAGCCCTGCCCCCCAGCCCTGCCGGTGCCCCTCACTCCCCACCCACAGCCCCTGCCAGCCCAGCTCTGGGCTCCCCCCAGCTCTGCCGGTGCCCCTCACTCCCCACCCGCAGCCCCTGCCAGCCCAGCTCTGGGCTCCCCCCAGCTCTGCCGGTGCCCCTCACTCCCCACCCGCAGCCCCTGCCAGCCCAGCTCTGCGCTTCCACCCAGCTCTGCCGGTGCCCCTCACTCCCACCCTGCAGCCCCTGCCAGCCCAGCCCTATCCCCCCCCGCCAGCCCTGCCGGTGCCCCTCACTCCCACCCGCAGCCCCTGCCAGCCCAGCTCTGGGCTCCCCCAGCTCTGCCGGTGCCCCTCACTCCCACCCGCAGCCCCTGCCAGCCCAGCTCTGGGCTCCCCCAGCTCTGCCGGTGCCCCTCACTCCCCACCCGCAGCCCCTGCCAGCCCAGCTCTGCGCTTCCACCCAGCTCTGCGGGTGCCCCTCACTCCCACCCTGCAGCCCCTGCCAGCCCAGCCCTGTCCCCCCCCGCCAGCCCTGCCGGTGCCCCTCACTCCCCACCCGCAGCCCCTGCCAGCCCACCCCGAGGGCTGCTGGCTGTGCAGGCGCCTGGCTGGCTGTGCAGAGACACTGGCTTTGGCTCCTCCACGCTCGGCTGTGATGCAAACAGGAAATTGGCTCTTGACTATTCCGGCTCGGAGCTGGCGTCACCTGGAGCAGAGAGGACCTGCCCCTGCAGCAAGGGGAATGTGGGCCTGGGGTACCCTGCCAACTGGAGGAGGGGCTCAGCTTTGGCCCCCTGTGCCCCACAGCGTGTCCCCTCAGCCCCCCCAGCCATAGGGGAGGCCCGGCCCTGCTCCAGCTCAGCACCCCCTGCCGTGAGCTGCCCCATAGCTTTGCCCCCCTCTCCCCTCAGTGAGCAGCCCCTTCGCTCATAGTCATGGGCACTTGGCTTTGCTTACTTGGCTCCCCTCTCTTTCTCTCCCCCCCCTCCCCCCCCCATGTGCTGGGGGAGGTCACTGAGGGGTAAGTGACATTTACTCTCGCCCAGCTGGGCCCTCTGCTGGTCAAATGTGGGGTTGCAGGGCAGGCGACTTACCCAGTTCCCAGCCTTGCTGCTGCAAGGCCCAGGGCTGGGGGCCAAGATGTGGGCCTGGGACAAAGCCAGTGGCCTGAACACTGCAGGCACCAGCCCAGAGACCCACTGCCCACCCAGGGGGTGGGACTCTGTGAAAGCTCCGGGGGGTGCCCAGCCTGGGGTCCTGCTTTCTGGGGTCCCGATCCCAGCTGGGCTGAAAACCTTGGACTCCTGATTTTCCCCCCCTCTCCTCGGAGCAGGGGCCTGGCAGGAGGCCAGGAACAAGAGCTGAGGGGGCCAGGCCTGGTTCTCCTGGGGGGCTGATTTATTTCCAACAGGCATTGGGGGGCCGGATCACATTCCTTGGGCTAAACCCCACGGATGGTGCCTCCCCCCTGCAGGGCCGGGGCTAGCGCACGCGGTGGGCCGGCTTCGGCAGGATCGTGGCCAGCACGAAGTCCACCACGCAGGCGGGGAGGTAGGAGGCCGGCAGCCAGAGCAGCTTGGCGTCCCAGCCGGCGCTGTAGCGGGTGCGCGGGTGCTTGGCCTGCAGTGCGTGCTCCATGCAGTTGGTGACCTTGCTCAGATCGGGGTCGCAGATGAAGTTCATGATGAGCCGCTGCACCTTCAGGTCTGGGAAGGAGGGGGCCTGTGAGGGCCACTGGCCAGGAGGGGGCAGGGCTGCGCTTAGCCCCTTCCCCATGCACAGCTTCCATTCCTGCCCCCTGGGCCAATGGCCACATGCCTCCCTCTTCTGCCCCCACGGGTGTCCCCCACGCCTTGTGTTACATGATGCTCTCACAGGGATGGAGTCACCTCCAAGTGAGATGCAGCCACCTCTGGGCTGGGATAAGGCAGCTGTTTAGACAGGGAACCCTTGCCTGGCATTGGGTATTAACCACCTGTGTGTGTGGTGGGGGTGGGGGTGTTAGCTAGCCATGCAGCAGCTGGGCATGGAAGTTTAGGACAGGAAGTGAAAGCAGCTCCTGTGTCCAGTGCAAGGCATAACACTTCCTATCTCATCAGGGCCATGATTTTTCTCATATCCCCTTGCTCTTCTCCACTTCTCTTCTGCACCACCTGGAGCACCCAGTGGCCCCCCCAGCAGTTGGGAGGGGTTCCCCATTTGGGAGACCTGCCTGGTGGCTACAGAGGGTGGACTCTGACAGATGGAGGGGCCACTGAACAGGCACAGCATGGCTGACTGTCTCCTGGGTGGCACCAGTCCTGTTCTGCAGCTGGGGAAACTGAGGCAGGGTAGTACGCAAGTGACTGGACTGGGGATTAAACAGAGTGAAGGGTGGGAAGGGACCAGGCCCCCGATTCCTGGCCGGTGACCTGCACACCCCAGCACAGGAGGCCCCGGGAAGCCGGGGGATAGCCGGGGGGCACCAGTTGGCCAGCCCCAGCACTCACACTGCTTGAAGAAGTCCTCCCCGTAGCTCTGCCGGGCCTCCGGTGTCATCTGGTCCCACAGCTGCTGCAGTGACGCCTCGATGGTGTCCAGGCTGGTCACGGCTGTTTTGAAGAATCCGGGTTCCACGATGGAGACCCGCACGCCGAAGTGGTACATGTCCCGCCTGCAGAGCACAGGAGTGAGTGGGCCCCGCCGCACGGCCTGCTGGGACATGCCCCCGGCCCTGCGACAGCCAAGCCCAGGCCGTTAACTCTGTGGCCAGAGCAGGGAGCGTAACGCCCAGGGCGTTAACTCTCCTGAGGGGCGTGATGAAGTGGGGATTCTGTTCGCTCTGTCATGTTGCATGGGGTTTCTACTGTCCTGTAGTAACCCCTGGTGTGTGCCTCAGTTTCCCTGACCACTGCACCAGTACCTAGATGGGGATGGGAATTTTGAGTGTGACTCCCACTGAGGGACACAGTGGCTGATGCTTACTGTAACCTGAGCCTGGGAGGGGAGTGTGACCAGGTGATCTGCTGCTCACAAACAGGGAGGAACTAGTAGGGGAAGTAGATGTGGGTGACAACCTGGACAGCAATGATCATGAGACGGTTAAGTTCAGGAAGAAAGGAGAGCAGCAAAATACACACCCTGGACTTCAGAAAAGCAGCCTTTGACTCCCGCAGGAGACTGATGGGCAGGATCCCCTGGGATGCTAACATGAAGGGGAAAGGAGTGCAGGACAGCTGGCAGTATTTTAAAGAAGCCTTATTAAGACACAGGAACAAACCATCCCGATGCGCAGTAAGAAGAGCAAATATGGTAGGTGACCAGCTTGGCTTAGCAGGGAAATCCTTGGTGAGCTTAAACACAAAAAGGGAGCTTACAAGAAGTGGAAACTTGGACAGCTGACCAGGGAGGAGTATAAATATGTTGCTTGAGCATGCAGGGAAGCAATCAGGAAGGCCAAAGCTCAATTGGAATTGCAGCTAGCAAAGGATGTGAAGGGGAACAAGAAAGGATCTACAGGCGTGTTAGCAATAAGGGTGATCAGGGAGGGTGTGGGGCCCTTACTGGATGAGGAAGGTGACCTAGTGACAGATGATGTGGGAAAAGCTGAAGTATTCAATGCTTTTTTTGCCTCTGTCTTCACAGACAAGGTCAGCTCCCAGACTGCTGCACTAGGCAACGCAGCTTGGGAAGGCGGTGGGCAGCCCTCGGTGGAGAAGGAACAGGTTAAGAAATATTTAGAAAAGATGGGGACACACTAATCCATGGGTCCAGATTTAATGCATCCGAGGGTACTGAGGGAGTTGGCAGATGTAATTGCAGAGCCTTTGGCCATTATCTTTGAAAATTTGTGAAGATCGGGAGAGGTCCCAGACAATTGGAAAAAGGCAAATGTAGTGCCCGTCTTTAAAAAGAGAAGAAGGACAATCCAGGGAACTACAGACCAGTCAGCCTCACCTCAATCCATGGAAAAATCATGGAGGGGGAATCCTCAAGGAATCCATTTTGAGGCACTTGGAAAAGGGGAAAGTGATCAGGAATAGTCAACATGGATTCACCAAGGGCAAGTCATTCCTGACCAATCTAATTAGCTTCTATGATGAGGTAACTGGCTCTGTGGACACGGGGAAGTCAGTGGATGTGATATACCTTGACTTTAGCAAAGCTTTTGATATGCTCTCCTACAGTATTTTTGCCAGCAAGTTAAGGAAGTATGGATTGGATAAATGGACTGTAAGTTGGAAAGAAAGCTGGCTAGATTATTGGGCCCAATAGGTAGTGATCAACAGTGTGATGTCTGGTTGGCGGTCAGTTTCAAGGGAAGTGCCCCAAGGATCGGTTCTAGGGCCAGTTCAACATCTTTGTTAATGACCTGGATGAGGGGATGGATTGCACCCTCAGCAAGTTTGTGGATGACACTAAGCTAGGGGGAGAGGTAGATACGCTGGAGGGCAGGGCTAGGGTCCAGAGTGACCTAGACAGATTAGTGGATTGGGCCAAAAGCCATTGTTGAACCTCATCAGATTTCAAGTGCAGAGTCCTGCACTTGGGATGGAAGAATCCCAAGCACTGTTGCAGGCTGGGGACTGGCTGGCTAAGCAGCAGTTCAGCAGAAAAAGACCTGGGGATTCCAGTGGATGAGAAACTGGATATGAATCAATAGTGTGCCCAAGAAGGCTAATGGCATATTAGGGTGCGTTAGGAGGAGCATTGCCAGTAGATCTAGAGAAGTAATTATTCCCCTTTATTCAGTATTGCATCCAGTTCTGGCTCCCCCCACTGTAGAAAGGATGTGGACGCATTGGAGCGGGTCCAGCGGAGGGCAACCATAATGATGAGGGGGCTGGAGCACATGACCTACACGGAGAAGCTGAGGGATTTGGGCTTGTTTAGTCTCCTGAAGGAAGGGTCCAAAGAGGATGGAGAGAGGCTGGTCTCAGTGGTGGCAGACGACAGTATGAGGAGCAATGGCCTCAAGTTGCAGAGGGGGGCGGTCTAGGTTGGAGATTAGGAAAAAACTATTTCCCTAGCAGGGTGGGGAAGCACTGGGCTGGGTGCCCCAGGAAGGGGGTGGAATCTCCATCCCTAGAGGTTTTTAAGTCCTGGCTTGACAAAACCTTGGCTGGGATGGTTTAGTTGGGGTTGGTCCTGCTTTGGGCAGGGGGTTGGACTTGGTGACCTCCTGAGGTCTGTGCCAGCCCTAGGATTCTATGACACCTTTCCTCCAGGACACTGGACAAAGGAGGAGGCAGGGCTGGCTGCTGGGCGGGGACCGGTGAGTGTGTTAGTCTGGGCTGGTTTAGGATAGAGGGAGGAGGCCCAAGCTGGGTTGTACTGACAGCCCCTGGTTCCTGTGCTGACAAGTCTGTTCTACGCGGCGTCCCTGTGGACTAATAAACCTTCTCTTCTACCTGCCGTCCGAGAGTCACATCTGGCTGTGGATGGGGGTGCAGGGCCCAGTGACTCCCCACACCTTGGTGACAGGGTGCCACAACAAGGGAGGGTAGAGGGCAGGGTTAGAACCCAGGAGTCCTGGCTCCCAGCTCCCGCTGCTCTGTCCATTGAACCCCACAGCTAAGGTGGGAATCCGGGAGTCCTGGCTCCCAGCTGGTCCCACAGCAAGGCGTGGAGGGATGGGGGGTAACCGTGCTCTGTTCTTAGGGGGCACCTCCCACCGGCCTAGGCCAGGGGAAGGGTGGGGCTCACCGCAGGCTGTCAGAGAAGGCCTCCACGGTGTACTTGGAGACGCAGTAGCCGCCCCCGTTGGCCGAGAGCCGCCCCAGCACGCTGGACGTGTTGACCACACGGCCCCGCGCCCGCCTCAGCAGCGGCAGGAAGGCCAGGGTGACCTCGATGAGGCCGAAGGTGTTGACGGCCAGGACCTGCTGGAAATCCTGGATCCGCATCCACTCAGTGGGGCCGATGGGGTTCGCCACCCCCGCGTTGTTCACCAGCCCGAAGAGGCCTGGAAGGGAGCCGGGCTGGAGTAGCCGGGATCTTCCCCCTCTGAACCCCCCACCTGTGCCACTGCCTTGCACACTGTGTTGCCCCCTGCAGGGAGCCCCCCAGCCAGTGTCCCTGTGCCCCCCGGCACCTGCTTCTGAGAGGCCCCCCCCAATCTGTGCCTCTCCAGCTGGGAGCCCCCAGCCAATGCTACTGCTCCACCCCCACAGTGCCCCTGACTGGGAGCACACCCCCCCCCCAGCACCTCTGCCCTGCTCCCCACAGCACCCCTTTCTGGGAGCCCTGCCAGCCAGTGCACCTGCCCCCTGCTCGGAGAGCCCAGGGCTGGAGTAGCAGGGCAGCCCTTCCCCCGCTCACCTTTCTCCCCCACCTCAGCCCGCACCCACGCCACGGCCCGCTGGATGCTCTCGGAGCTGGTGATGTCGAGCAGGGTGGCGCGCAGGCTGGAAGAGCTGGCGCGCTGCAGGTTGTCGGCCCCCTTCTGGGTCAGGCAGCCAGCCAGCACGCGGAAACCCTTCCGGTCCAGCCGCCGGGCCAGCAGGTGCCCGAAGCCCGAGTCACAGCCCGTGATGAAGACGTGCTTGTCATGGACGCTGGCCAGGGTCTGGCGGTCCCGCAGGTACCAGCCCAGCGCCCACACCAGGGCCACCAGGCCCATGTAGACCCACATGGCTGGCACCTGCAGCCAAACACACCAGTCTCAGAGCTGGACTGCTGAAGGGGTAGGCCAAGGAACCTAGGCGTCCTGGGGGGAAGCTCCCTCTGCTGCAACCACTACACCACACTTCCCCTGCCTGGTGCTGAGAAGAGAACCCAGGAGACGGTGCCAGTCACGGTTGGAGACTGGAAAGGCCAGGCACCTTCCTACTGGCTGCACTCCGGCCCCCTCAGCCTCACGCCCTGAGCCAGGTGAGTTTTTATGGGGGGTGGGATAATGTCCCAGTGGGAGGGGGGGCATCATGGGTCTCAAGGAGGTGGGAGAGGTGCTGGGGCCTGTGGGGTCCAAGGCTGTGGGTTGCTGCTGGGTTTGGAGTGAAGGTGCTGGAGCTGCCTGTGGGGGAACGGAGGGGGGTTTTAGCCTACATGGGGGCTGGCACCGGCTGGAGGGAGACTGCGGGGGGGGAGTCCTTCCCTGCATGGGGGCTGGCACAGGCTAGGGCCGGGGACCAGCTCCTGCCCTGTGTAGGGGCTGGCACTGGCTGGAGGGAGGCTGGGGGAGCGGTCCTGCCCTGTGTGTGACCGGGCACGGAAGTTGCAGGGCAGGAAGAGGGGAAAGGGTTCGGGCTCCAGGCCTCCATTCCCGGCACCATGCTCCCCGGCAGGTCCTGGGACCATCTCTGGGGTGGCCACAGCCTGGGCGGGAACTCACCACTTGGCAACATGGCAGTACAGGAACGCCCCCCAACCTCCCCACCCCTGCCAATGACTCATGGCTCAGCCCTTCCCCGTACAGCCGCCCTCCTGGGGGGCCCAAGAGCCCCCACAGCCACAGCTCCCCCTTACCCCCCACGGGGCTGATCTCCGCGACAACCTGCCTGAAGTAGGACGGGGCATGGCTGGGCCGTGATGGGGATTAGCTGGGATCAGCGCGTCAGAGGCTGACTGGCTCCCAGCTCCCATGGGGAGGGGTAAGCGGCCTCTCCCCTGTTCCAGTGATGGGGAAACTGAGGAACAGCAGGGCTGGCAAAGTCTGAAATGGTTCCCAGCCACCAGGAGCCAAGGGGTGGGCTTGCCCCCACCCCACATGCACCCAGCTCTGGGCAGAGCAAACCTGGCCACTGGCTGTCAACGGGTGCGTCAGTCCCGGCCACCCTGGGGTTGCTAAACCCGCTGGACTCCATATGGGGCGGGGAGGAGGGTGCCCGGCTGCCTCTGCTAATCCCCAGGCTCAGGGTGTCAGTACCTGGCCCCGTGTGTCTCCTGCTCCCCCCGTGTTGCCCATGTAGGTGGCCTGGAATGGGTCTAGCAGCACCATGTCGGGTGTTTAGCTTCCCCTGTACCAGGGCCCTGCCACCATGCCAGGGGGCAGAGGAGGGAAGCCCAGGGCCCCCGTGGTCAGAGGCCAGGAAAAGGCTGGGGTAAGCCCCCAGGGACAGCCACCGTGGATCAGTGCACAGGGCCGGTCACTGCCAAAGGCTGTAAGATTCCCCGCGCAGGGGGGTTACTCTGGAAATAGGACCCAGGAGCCCTAGCTCCCCCCGCCCCCATGGGCCCACTCTAGCCCCAAGGGAGCCTGCCTTGAGCTTGGGAAGGACCATGGGGTACAGCAAGATCTGGGCTCTGCCCTGGCAGCACTGGGCAGGGGGGAGGCTCCCTTGTCCCCCATCACTGAGCCTTGCACCCCTCGCTGCTGCTGTGGGGGGGCCATGCGCCACAAGAGCCCAGGTTCTACCCTGGGCTGCAGGTGGTGGGCGGGGCTCCCAGCGGAGGGCAGGGCTCGCAGGCGTAGCTAAGGGATGAGGGTTCCCCCATTCCCCGGCTCCGGAGGCAGAGCTGGGCCAGCTGCCCCATGCCCTGTGGCTGGGGGGTATTACCAAGGGGGATTAGAGCCGTGTCCCTGAATCCCCTTAACAGTGAGCAGCCCAGCCTGGGAGGAGGTTTCATAACCTCCGGGGAGCTGGGTGCATCTCACTGGGAATGGGGTTGGGGCTGGCCCAAGGTGGGCTGTGCAGTTCTGCACCTGGGAATGGGGGGCTGCAGCCAGAATGTGCCCCCCCCATTTCCCCGGTGTGTGTGGGGGTGCCCAGCAATCCCTGTTGGGTTATTTTCCTTCGCCCCAGGGGGAACCCAGCCAGGGTAGGCCCGGTCCTGCCTGCTCCCAGCATGCGCTGCTGCCAGCATTGGAAGGGTTAACGGAAGGGCAGGCCCTTGTCCAGGGGCCCAGTCTGGCTGGGACCCACCATATCTCCCGGCGGCAAAGGGACCCTGGCTCGGCCCCCGGCCACAGACAGCAGGATGCGGGAACAGCCAGCCCACTGCTCCTGGCTGGTACAGCAGGGCTACACTTGAGGGGGAGGGGCCATTCACTCCCAAGCTCGCTCTCCCCCCCCCCCCCACCACCACCAGCTGTGCCCCATCCATGGCCCAGGGAACACATGGGGCCGGGTAGTAAGATGCCCTTCTACCGTAGTTGCCAAAGGGGGGTGCGCACGTTGTGTTCCGGGGGTAAACTGAGGCACACAAGGGGGGAGGCTTGTCCGTGATCCCAGCTCAACACCAGGAATCCTGATGCGCCACCTGGGCTTTCAGCCCATGCGCAGCCCTGCTAGTGCCCCCCCCCCCCCCACCATCAGCTTTGCCACCCTGCAGCCTGGGTGGGGATTCACGGGGGGAAATCCAGGCTAAGCCCCTCACCCTGTCCCTGACCTCAACTGCACCAACCACTATCTGCCCCCTAGGCCCTGCAGCCCCCAGCCCATGATGGCCCAGCATCACCACAGAGCGGGCCCCTTGGCATAGATCCAGCTGCCAGCCCCCACCTGCCCAGCCTGGCTGCCTCCCCCCACTGGCCCTCCTGCTGCCCCCCACAGCCTGCCCTGACTGGCCTCCCCACACTGCCTTTGCCTCACATACCTCCCTGCTGTTCAGATCAGCCCTGAGCTGGTGCCGTGGAAGTTGGGGCTTGGTCCTTCTGCGCGAGGCTGAGCAACAAGTTCTGCTCTAGCCAAAGTCTGGGGAAGGGTGGATTTTCCAGCCCTCCCTCTTCCTCCCGCACAGGGCGTGCCCTGCAAGCCCAGGGTTAACCCCTGTGGCCCTGCAGAGCCCCCCTAGCAGGAGTTGGGCACAGTGGGCAGTGCCAGGGCAGGGGTGGCTCTGTGTCAGGCCAGGAGGCAACAGTGGGGCCCTGCACCCACATACCATGCGCGCCCCCACACAGGCAGTGAGAGGGGAACCGGACTCTGGAGGGGACCAGTTTGCCCAGGCCAAGCACAGGGAGTGTGACTGAAGGGGTGAAGGGTACGGAGGGGGCTGGACAGGAGATGCCAGGAGCCTGCCATGTTGTACCCACTGTCGGGGGGCTGTAAAGTGACCCCGCTTATTGCCCCGGGTGTGCCCAGCCAACGAGGGGGGTGGGAAGTCAAGAATGGTGGCACCGGGCTAAAGCACAGGCCTGGGGTCTAGGCCTAGCAAGACTCTGAGGGTCTCTCCTAGCACTGGGAGGGAAGTGGGGACTAGTGGTTAGAGCAGACAGCTAGGTTCTGTCCCCAGCTCTGCTCTGCCTCCAAGGACAATCGCTCTGTGCCTCGGTTTCCCCTCCGGTACAGTGGTCTCTCCAGGCTGAAAATCCTGCTGCACGGGTGGGGGAGGAGCACCTCCCCCCCCATGCATGTGACAACAATGAAGACAAGCCAGGACAGCCTGGGGTTCCAGGCGAGTTCCTTTCAAAGGGGACTATGGGGATGGTGGGGCGGGAAGGGGGCCCCAATGGCTGGGCAGAGCAGGAGCCTCCCTGCCCAGGGCCCCAGGCCCAGCCCAGCCATGCAGGGGGGCAGACCCTGCATGCCCAGAGCACATGCTGAGCATGGGGCTGGGGCGGGATTAGCGGGCACCCGGCTCACACGGCTCCTTTGTCCAGGACTCAAGGAGCCTCAGAGGCGGATTTAAGTGTGAAAGAGGATTTGGGGGGCGGGAACTGTGATCCGGCATTAACTCCCCCTGCCCGCGGGGCAGGCTCCGGTAGAGCCAGCACTTCTGTTCCACCCCCCCAGCACCCCCGCTGGCAGCTGCCTCCAGCCAGCACTCCTGCCCCGTTCCCCCCAGCACCCCCGCTGGCAGCTGCCTCCAGCCAGCGCTCCTGCCCTGTTCCCCCCAGCACCCCTGCTGGCAGCTGCCCTCCTGCCAGTGCCCGCTCCCCACAGTGTCCCCCACTGGCAGCTGCCCCCAGCCAGCGCTCCTGCCCCGCATCTCCCACTGCCCCCTGCCAGAAGATGCCCCCAGCCAGCGCTTTTGCCCCATTTCCCCCAGCAGCTGCCCCCGTGGTACCCCCTGCTAGCAGCTGCTCCTAGCTAGCATTCCTGTCCCATTTCCTGCAGCACCCCCTGCGCAGTTGCTCCCAGCCAGCACTCCTGCCCCGTTCCCCCTGGCTCCCTCCACTGGCAGCTGCCCCCAGCCAGTGCTTTTGCCCCATTCCCCCCAGCACCGCCTGCTGGGAGAGCCTGGGCTCCCCTGACCCCATCTCCCCTGCTTGACAGGCAGCCTGGTCTGGTTTAACTGACGTGTTTTATTCCATTCCCCAGCCTAGCCCCCATGCAGTCCCACACTGGGGCATTTGCTGTCCTCACGGCAAGGGGGCACAGGCTCCCCCTCCCATCAGAGTGCCCCTCCTGAGCCAGCCACCCCCTGTGGCAAGCCACTTCTCCGGGCCTACAGCCAACGGCTCCCTCCATGGCTGGGCACCAGATGGCCCAGCAGCCACCGGGTGAGAGCAAAGCCCCTGTGGCTGGCAGGATGGCAGAGGGTCAGCAGCCGCAGGCCATGGCTCCCCTGGGGAGGACGGCACAGGGGACAGCCATCACCTGGGCCCGGGGCGTGTGTGATGCAGGATGGGTCGTTTCTCCCTAGCTCCCCCAGCACAGGGTGCAAAGAGCTGGGCCGTTACTGCTTGCCTGGGCTAGCGAGGAGCGGGGGGGGAAGAGGCAGTCCAGGCAGTGGCCGAGTCACTGGGGCGGAGAGCGTGGCAGCAAGGCAGAGGCGCACCCCGGCTCCGGCCTGGCTGGGGACCTGGGCCGGGGCTCAGGAGCCAGAGGGCTGCAGCTGCCCCTTGCAGACGTACTCCAGGGCTGTGGCGATGGTCCGCATGTCCATCTCGATGCTGCGCGCCCAGTTCTCCACGTCGCCAATCTCCTGTGGGGCAGAGGAGACCTCAGGGCCCTGCCTGTGCGGCTTGGGCAGTGGGCTCCACCCCAGGCACCCTACACCGCCCTGCCTGAGCCTCCAGCCCTGAGCCCATGGGCCTCGGGATATGGTGGGGTCCACAAGCAGCGGGCTGGGCTGGGCTGTGCATGCCCTGGGTGCAGTTTCCCTACCAGGCCAGCAGGTGGCGCACGTCCCTAATTTATATTAGCACCAAGTGCGGGAGTGAGGTGAGCAGCAGGGGGAGCTGCGGCACCACAGGATCCACCCCCCCGGCCGCCTGCCCTGCAGGTGCCCCTCACCCCCAGCCTGCAGCCCGTGCCAACCTAGGTCTGAACCACCCCTTCTTTGCACCCTGCCAGCTGAGGCTGCTCGACTCGTGGCGCCCTGCAGTGCACAGCGTGAACGGCACAGGGGCCCTGGGCCAGCAAAGGCAGGATCCAGCCAGCCTCGCGCTGCTGGGGGCACCCCTGGCCTCGCCCGCACCAGGCAGACGGGCTATCTGGCGCCCAGGCTGCAGGCGGGCAAGGCTGGGGGGGAGGTGGCGCCGGGCACACGGCCATGCCAGCCCTTCAGAATGGGCGAAGGGGACGCGTGGGGTGGCTCAGCCTTTGTGTGGCGAGGAACGCCGACCCGCCTCTCCCCACGGCTGCCGGGCACAAAGCCGGCTTTCAGGGCTCCGGCCAAGCCAGGCTCAATGGACCAATTCTCTCTCCTGGAGCTTCTGGTGTGGGCAGGCCAGAGGGAGAATAAACCCTGAACAAACGGCTCTGACTAGCCAGTGTGGGGGGAGGGCGGGGGCGCGGCTCCAGCAATGCCAATGGCCACGTGACAGGGAGATGGGCAGGGTCCTAGGGGGTCCCAGGCCTGTGTCATCAACCAGCTATCTCCACCTTGCTCCACACCATTCCCGCGCCCTACAGCCAAAGGATCCCGGGAAACAAGAGTGCCCCCCCTCCCAGCTGACAGGCCTATGCTCCCCTCTGGGGGCCATTCCCATCCCCGGGCTGGAAGCCAGAGGGGACTGGGTGAGGGAGGTTTCCTGGAGGTTTCTCTGCCCTCAGGGAGGTGGGGGAGGCAGGGCAGGAGGTCGCCCACTCCGCTACGCGTGTCCTAGGCAGGGCAGGGTGGACAAACCTTGAGTGCCTGGTTGAAATTCTCCACCATGCTGATCCACTGGCCCGTCTGCTTGGCGAACTGGGCAGCTTGGATCTGCAGCGTCTTCACCTCCTGGTCCAGCTTCCTCTGGTTCACGTAGGCCTGGGCCACCCTGCGCAGGCAAGAAGGCGATTGGTTCCCGGCAGGGCCCATCCCAGCCAGCCCCTCTACACCCACCTCCGTGCCTCCCCCTTCGGCCCCCGCAGCGACTGGCCAGGGTCCAGAGGCCCAGGATGGGGCAGACCTCGGGGGAGCACGCCTGGAGCGGGGCGGAGGCAAACGCTGGGAGTCTCAGGCTGGGGAAGTTCCCAAGCCGGAGCAGCTTAGCGGCTCGCAGCATCTGGGACCCATTAGCAGGCCCTGGGAGCATCTGGTTCTCATCAGGCCAGGCAGCACGGGCAGGTGAAAGGCAGCACACGGGCCACCAGGTGAGCCAAGAACACAGCAGGGTCCCTGGAGGGGGGAAGGGATCCAGCCTGACCACTGAAGAGGGGCATGCCAGGCAAGTAGACCCAGGCCCTGGGGGAGGCATGTGGGCTGGGCCAGCTTCACCACTCATGGGCTGGATGGCAGAGCAGCCCCCTGGCAGGTACACGAAATGGACTCGCAGTGGTGAGGCTGGGAATGGTACCAGGACTCCTCCCTCCTAGACACCCTGCTCTAGGCACTAGCCTCTGCAGCTCCCGTCTCTCCCCAGGGATGCTTCAGCCTCTCTGCTGGGATCCCCCCTCGGGGGTGGTTAGCACTGGGGGGGCCCTTTCCATGGAGAACAGGGCTAGCCAGCTCTCAGGCACATCTCAGGCACAGTGGCTGGCAGGCGTGGCCCACTCAGACAAGTTATTTTCCCTAGGGGCTAAGAATAGAGCTGGCTCTGCTGGGGAGCTCCAGGCCTACCAGGGCAGGAGCCTGCCTTAGAGGAGTTTGTGTGGCAGGAAGCACTTGGAGACCACGTAACGCCCAGCCCAAGGGGCATGGAGTGCTGGCAGCAGGGCCCCCAGCTCTGCAGCCCTGCGCTGCTGGCAGCAAGCCCCAGATCACTGGGCTGCGGGTGCCCGGAGGGCTGGCGCCTTTGCTAGGGTGAGAGCTGGGGTCATGGACGCAGCGGTTCAGCGAAGGGGCAAAGAGCCCAGCTGCCTCTTGGAGCCCCCAAGGGAACCCGCAGCATGATGCTGACCAAAGCCTTTATACCAAGCCCTTTGCTGGCAGGGAGCTCAGGGGCTGTGTCCCCGCCCCGTAGGGGAGCCCCTTGGCCAGGTGCCCACGGAGGGAGCGGCTAGCTGCCCAGAACCATGCGGCATGTGCCCTTCCTGGCGCAGTACTCGCTGCCCTTGGCACATTGCTTAATGCAGCCAAGCTCAGAGCGTGGCTTCAACGTCCCCTCTGCCAAACCGCTTCCTGCACTGGTGGGGAAGGGGGGATCCGGGCAGGGAAATGTCCCATTCAGAAGGTTACACAGGCTTTTAGCCCCCAGCCCCATCTAGAACCATAGGGGGCCAGAGAGGACCCAGGGGCAATATGCCCCCGAGCACCACACAGAGCGGGACCCCACCACTCACCTGGGCCGGAAACCCAGAGCATGAATTTTAGTGCTGCTCAGAGATGCAAGATTCACAACCCTGAGACCTACCCCCCGGGGCTGTCCCCGGCCTCAGCCGACCAGCTTCCCCCTTCCCTGGGCAGAAGAGGGGGACCCGGGCCCATTCATTCTTCTGGCTCTGTGATGTGAAGGGGCCACGCCCCAAAAGCACATCGCTATCCCCACTCCAGGGTGGGCAGAGGCCTGCAAACTCATGACACCCAGGCCATTAAGCAGCCGTCAATGGCCTGGGCAATGGCCTTGGGCAAAAGATTTCACATCCCATCATGACGAGCAGTACAAGCCCCGCTCGGGCAGTGTACCCCACCAGACCAAGGCTTTCCCATTAAGAGAAGGGAAAGTGCCTGAATTCAGCTTAATTAACCAGGTAACGCCGTGATGACGGGCTCCTGGACTTGCCAGCTCTGCTCCATTTGCTCTCACCACCTGATCCTCTGGCCTCAGAGACACCCTCCTCTGCTCCGCCCCCAACAGCTTGCTAGTGCCGACTCCAGGGCTGCAGAGGGGCACCTGGCAGGGTGGATTTCCTGCCAATGCCGTAGCCAGCCACGGAACCAGCTGGCACCAAAAGCAGGGCAGGGCAAGGTGATTTAAAGACGGGTGTTGTGGAATGAAACCCGGGCTTCCTCCAGGACCCCCAGCAGAACCAAGCCCCGTGGAGAAAGTGAGAGCGAAACAGCCCCCCGCCCCTTTCATTTACGACAATGGTTGCTGGGCTGGGAGTCCCCTATACAGCTGCAGAACCAGGCTCCCCCTGCCCATCACCCAGGAGACTAAGCACGGTGCGTTTCAGTCACCATTCCCCAGCCAAACCTTTGGCCTCCCAGTGCAGACTGCCCAAGAAGTGCCAGCCTAGTGGGCACTGGACTGAGCCCTGCTAAACTCATGCCACGTAGCCCACTGAGCAGACCAGAGACAGCAACGGCTTTCACTTGTTGTTTCCCTGGGGTTCCTGGAAATCCCATTCCTGTCCTGGGGATGCACCGATGAAGTGCCCATCACTGTGTCCCAGGCAAGACATGCTCCTGCCTTGGCTGCACCCAACGGTGCTGAGTGGCCGGGCAGCTTTGCCACTCACCCTACGTTCAGGTGGTCTGTCAGGGCCTCGGTCAGGCAGGTTGCTGCAGCAATGGCCTCTCGCCGTCTCCGCTCTGCAAAGGAAAGGCTCCAGCCCCTTAGAATTTGTGCCGGGAGGAACCCCAAGCCCCCTTGGATCTTTATAGATGTCTCCCCTCCACACTGATCCCAGAGTCGCCCAAGAAAAGGGCCGAACCTGCTGGGTGGCAGCTGTGGCCGATCCTCCGGTCCTGCGCACCCAGAATAACAGGGCAGTGTGGGAGGCCGAGGGCCAGCCTGGTGTTTCAAGGGCAGCAGTCAAAAGGAGCTTGCTGCCAGCCAGGGAAAAGCTGTGCAAGCTCCAGCGCGACTAAGGCATGTAGCTAGTTCTAGAGGGAGAGGGACCTGGGGGCCAGCGTGTGGGTGCAGGGTGGGAAATAGAAGCCAGGACTCCGGGGCTCCATCCCCGGCTCTGGGGGGCCACAGCCAGGACGCCTGGGTCCAGTGCCAGCCCCAGAGACCAGGGCATTTTGGGCTGAGGCGTCAGTCCTGGGTTCTGCATCCCTGGGAGAGCAGCTTCCCAGCTGCGTGACTCAGTTTCCCCACCCGCAAAGCAGGGCCCAGGCCCCCCCCTCCAGGCAGGGAGCAGGGGTTGGGGGGGGGGTGGGAGACCAGCTGGGGCTGAGTGACAGGATCGCCCTCCAGTGACGTCACGAGAACACTAGCGGTGCCAGAGCAGCCTCGGGGCGGGGCACCCGCGAGGGACCGAGACCCGGGCTGGGGAGCGGCGGTTGCCATGGAGACGCCGGCAGCTTCCCCCGCGGTGGGGTCTCACCTTGCAGCTCGCGCCGCTCGCTCTGCTTGGCCTGGTGCTCGCGCAGCAGCCGGGACAGCATGGCCGGGCCGGGCTAGCGCGGGCACGTGACCGACCCGCCACGTGACCGACTGGGGCCGGGCGATTGGCGGGGGTGGGGGTGATGTGATAAGGAGGGATTTGGGCCATGGGGTGGGAGGGGCATTGGGGCGATGCTGCGGGGCCATGGGGTGG
This sequence comes from Rafetus swinhoei, assembly GCA_019425775.1. Classification (NCBI taxonomy): domain Eukaryota; kingdom Metazoa; phylum Chordata; order Testudines; family Trionychidae; genus Rafetus; species Rafetus swinhoei. The sequence continues at coordinate 6,468,540 of JAFJHL010000157.1, read as the reverse complement.
GAGGGGCATTGGGGGCGATGCTGTGGGGGCCATGGGGTGGGAGGGGCATTGGGGGCGATGCTGTGGGGGCCCATGGGGTGGGAGGGGCATTGGAGCGATGCTGCGGGGTGATATGGTGGGAGGGGCATTGGGGGCGATGCTGTGGGGGCGATGCTGCGGGGGTGATATGGTGGGAGGGCATTGGGGCGATGCTGTGGGGCCCATGGGGTGGGAGGGGCATTGGAGCGATGCTGCGGGGTGATATGGTGGAGGGGCATTGGGGGCGATGCTGTGGGGGCGATGCTGCGGGGTGATATGGTGGGAGGGCATTGAGGGCGATGCTGTGGGGGCGATGCTGCGGGGTGATATGGTGGGAGGGGCATTGGGGCGATGCTGTGGGAGGGCCATGGGTTGGGAGGGGCATTGGGGGATGCTGCGGAGGTGATATGGTGGGAGGGGCATTGGGGGCGATGCTGTGGGGGTGATGCTGTAGGGGTGGCACGGGGGTGATAAGACGGGAGGGGCATTGGGGGCAATATCCCTGCTTCCCTTGCGACCTGAGCCTGGGGCTGGCTCGGTGCTGGGGTGTTTTGGGGCGAAACGGTGATGTGTTTAGCGGGGGCATTGCCGTGACCTCACCTGGTGCCACGCTGAGGCCCTGCTGCCGGAGTGGTGATTTTTGCCCTCTCCATCCTGCCCCCGCTGAGCACTGAGACACGGTGACAGACTCTGGCCTGGCTGTCCCCATGCCACCCCTGAAACAGCAACAGCGTCATGCCACCTCTGGCACATCCCCGTGCCAGCATTGCCAGACCGTGCCATGGCGTGGGGATGTTCTGACACCATGAAGTCGTGGCATGACTGTGATTTGAGTTGCAAGGTGTGGGTGCAGCACCTTAGCTTTGTACTGAAACACTGCTGTGGTGTGTTGCCCAGGTCAGCTGGTGCTGGTGAATTAATGATTAGCGTACACGCCACAGGGAAAGGACCCAGAATAGGTGCAAAGAACATAGATACTAGACGAGAGAGAAGTTACATACTAACTTTGTGTTCTGTTTTAGATTAGATCACATGAGCATGAGAGCCAGGTTGGCCCTGTGGCTGTATCCATGCAGCAGCACTGAAATGCAGCTACCTCTGGGGCAGGATGCTGTTTAACAGCACGCAACACATTTAGGACAGGAAGTGGAGGCAAATCCCATCTCAGATTGACTCTTCAGGAGGATGCTAGGAAGGCAGAATGGAATTAGCCAGGTTGAAATTAGGTCAAGACAAATAGGGCTAAGACTAAGGCACTTGTTTTGTCTTTAAATTCATGATACCCTTGTACCGAGGGGGAGGCAATGCCACTAATCCTTGACTTCTAAGCCCGGGACTCTATGGCCGGGGGTGCATACCCCTAAATTGATCAATCACCGCAATACCAATACCCTCGCATCGAGTGGGGAAGGCCCCTAATCCTTCCTTCTAACCCGGGACTCTAAGTCTGTGGGTGCATACACCTTGATCGATCAATATTACATATTCACTATATCAATATTTCTTATTTTATACTGCAGTTTTATTTCCTTTTGATATTGTCCAACAAGTTTGGCGTGATGTCTCCCCCTTTCGCAATTCTCCACCAAAATATTATGCTTAAAAGAAGCACATGGGATCTTTTTCAGGGGGATAAGGCAACAGGCCACATTTATTGATAAAAGCAGCATATGCATTCACACACACACACACACCCTGCTGATAGAATAGTTACCATTCTGTTGCTCGACCCAACTTATTGGCCAGATAAGTTGAGTAAGAGGGAGGAGCCGGGTTCTTGTTAGTCCGGACTGATGCTCCAAGTCATAGCAGGACAGAACCCAAAGAACCGTACAAGACACCCCATCTTTTATAGGATTTTCCCTTCCATACGAGTCTATTCATTTTGCCTCGTCAGACCTTAATCAGTCATACAGCCTCACAATCAGTTTTTCTGCGACATATGTTTTGTTCTCACAGTCATCTGATATCAGTGTGCTCACGACCCCTCCTGGGTGTTGTCTTCTGGCGAAACTTATTGGTTCCCAATCAAGGGTGCTTGCCACTAACTTCAGGGCTCGTCAATCTGCCTCGGTCCAGTTTGCGTCTTCAGTGTGCTGAAGCTTAGTTGATAATTATTTGGTGCTTCTGAGTCTTCGGCCCTTCCTCTGACCATTTGGGCATGCAGTGGCCTTCACACTTATCTCTCCCAAAACATTCTCTCTCTCATTCACACAAACAATACATTCACACAATTGCAGCATGGAACCAAGTGTATTTCTAGTCACTTGAACAAAGTTACAAAGTCTTTTGACATTAAACTTCTTTCTATTACAAGACTTTGTCTAATACCAACATCACTATTCATTACAATATTCCATCCCTTCACTTTAACATCAGAACATGCTAACATCAAACAGAGCTGGAGTTAATTTAACAAAGCTGCCTGGCCTGTCTGAGGCCTACATCTTGTGTTTAAGTTTAATCCAAACCTTATGCTATAACATACATTCATTATAAGTAACTTATTACCTACAAAATTACAAGGCTACATTGTCTCCCTTTTGACCCCTCAAGAACAATTCTTGAGTGGTCACATTCTTAAATATTTTGTAACTGTTTCATGGCAATGTATTAAGACATTACATAGGCTAGTGGTTTCAGTTTAACATACCTTCTTTTGATCCAACAATACATACAACGCATAATGATAAACACAATCACTGTTAGTACTAATACAATAATCATGGGGGCTGTGTCTAGACTGGCCACTTTTTCCGCAAAATCAGCCGCTTTTGCGGAAAAACTGGCCAGCTGTCTACACTGGCCGCTTGAATTTCCGCAAAAGCACTGACTTCCTGCTGTAAGAAATCAGTGCTTTTTGCGGAAATACTATGCTGCTCCCGTTCGGGCAAAAGTCCCTTTTGCGCAAAACTTTTGCACAAAAGGGCCAGTGTAGACAGCTGAGATTTGTTTTGTGCAAAAAGGCCCCGATCGTGAAAATGGCGATCGGGGCTTTTTATAAAAACGTCTAGATTAACGGGCGGCTTTTCTGCAAAAAGTGCTTTTGCGGAAGCGTCCGTGCCAATCTAGACGCTCTTTTCCGAAAATGCTTTTAACGGAAAACTTTTCCATTAAAAGCATTTCTGGAAAATCATGCCAGTCTAGACGTAGCCGGGGTGTAAGACTATATTTAAAGCTGTGGTCCAGGTAGGCGACCATCCTCTAAATACATCATACCAATGATGAACACTTAATTTTTGAGCCTGGTCCCCTATTCTAAGTATTTCTTTTCCTTGATGGCCATACTTCTAGCTTGAATTTTTGTCGAGTAGTTTTAGTTAATTCGCTGATCTGCTGATTTGTATAGACCCATCCATACAATTCGGTCCAATCTATTCCTAAGGAGAAATCAAAATCTAGAATGTTAGTAGCATCTATTTCAATTTCCTTTCCCTTTTGCATTGGAAAATAATATACTAGCTCAGTAGCATATTTGGTATCTTCTGCCCATTATGTTCAGTTCATGTTATTTCAGATTGAGATGCTGAATTCAAAAGTAAGGTTGCTGGCTCTGGTAAGAACATGGATGCCCTCATTTCAATTTGGGAGTGTGATGCTGGCAAGCTCTGGTCCGGGTGTACCCAAATACTGCCTGTAACTCCAATGGTGACATTAGAGATGCTGTCAGTGGTCCAAGTTACCCGATCAGTAGATGGCTGATAATAGAGGAGAGTGGTTCTTGCCCCATACAGTATTGAGTAACTAAGCTGTTACTATTCACAGGAATTTAAGTTTCCTGTGCCTGCACCCTTTTTACTTAATATACAGTTTCTTTTTGTTCCTACCTGCTCCGACTTCTGCTTTACTTACATAATTTTAGAAACAGTTTTAGCAGCTTGAAAAGCTCAGCAAGTTTGCCACAACAACCATGCCACTGCCTGATCCTTGGTCTTTAGGTGGATCATCATGGAGACAGGCATTTAATTATCAATTTGGTGGGAGGTGGTTAGGGAAAGGAAGAGGTCTGATTAGAGTCATTGATTTTTTCCTGCTGACTACAGTATCCCTTCTTTTTCCAAAACAATACCCATTAATGCTAGCATTGAGACAAACAACACAAAACAACAAACATATGACACAACACGAGACACAACACATAATTCTCAATTTTTTTTGTCGCGACAATAAATCCATATTGTCCTCAATTGCTCTTCAGCTGGTACCAGCACTTTCTGATGTACTGAAAGACAAAAGAAAACATTTTCCTACCCCCTTGGGGATGGCAAATTATATCTTAACATACATCTTTCTTTTACAGATATTCTTGCTGATTTCTTTATTTGCCTGCAGTTACCCCAATACTTCCCTGTATTTTTGTTTTATAAGCAGACCAAGTTTTAATAACTTTTCCCTTTATGGGTTGAAGGTGAATTATCCCACTGTTTAATTATTAAATTAATAAGGTGGTATACCTCAGTTTCCTTATTATACTGCAGAAAAGATGTGTTTCCAACTACCACTTCATCACACTTAAAGGGTTTTCCTTTTCCAAAACAAAATCATATGCATTATACATTGTTACAGTGTTACTTTCTAAATATTAAATTTATCCCAGGATTAAACAATAACATTAGCATAAATTTTCTTATAACACTTTTCCTTCTAGCATATTACAACAATTGCTCAATTCCTTCCAGACTCCACAGAGTTAACTTCTCACTCTCTTTCCCTTAATCTCTTTCAACAGCCTGTGTTGCTTCCTCTATTTTTTTTTCCATTTATTTGGGAAGCTAGTATAGTGGAATGCTGTTTAAGCCATCTTATATTAATTGCAAAATTCTAACGCTTTTACTTTTATTCCTATTCTTTCCCAAATCTCCTCTGGATCTCCTTCACATTCAGGGATATCATCCCATTCTCTGGAAGTAACTGCAGCCACTTGCCTAGTAGCGAATCCTAATTTTTGCCGTAGGCTCTTAATAATTGTATCACAATGTCTATGATCCAGAGGGGCTCTACCTTGCTCCAGGGTTAATCTTTTGATCATACCCTGTAAAACTTGATTCTCCTTTTCTAATTTCCCCCTTTTGTCAGCCAATTCTTGTAGATTTCCATTTAGCTGTTTTAATCTTTGACATTTGTTTCTTAAAATTACTAATTGGCTCCGTGTACCATTGCAAAGCACCTTCCAAGAAGTTGTAGTCTCATCCTTACAGCTTGCTAGGTGGTAAAAGGTTTCATTACAAGCCTTCCACAATAACCAAATAGCAGCTGATTCTTTTTTACTGGCTGTGGAGGGTTTATATACCAGGAAATATTTGGCCAATTTATGTTGTAACTCTGCAATGGTATGGACATTGGCAGGGCTCGACAAATAATGCAATCTACTCGCCTGTGGCGAGTAGATTACAACCCGGAAGAGCCGGGTTTGGGCGATCTGCGCATGTGCAGAACGATCTGCGCAGATAGCCGGACAGCGCGGCTGGCGAGCGGGGCTCGCCGCGGTTTGGTGAGCCCTGGACATTGGCAAGAGCCTGTTCTGTCAAGGATTATGTCCAAATTTGTGCAGGATTTGTTTAAAAGGGGTACTTTCTTTTACAAATTCCAATTTTTCCTCCCTCTTCGCTAGTACATTTTTCCTTCTGAACATTTTTACTCGGTATTCTAGTCTCAATAACCAGTGATGTACCAAAAAGTCTTTCAACATTAAACTTCTTTCTGCCTATTACAAGGCTTTGTCTAATACCGACATCACTATTCATTACAATATTCCATCCCTTCTCTTTAACATCAGAACATGCTAACATCAAACAGAGCTGGAGCTAAGTTAACAAAGCTGCCTGGCCTGTCTGAGGCCTACATCTTGTGTTTAATCCAAACCTTATGCTATAACATACATTCATTATAACTAACTAACTTATTACCCACAGAATTACAAGGCTACATGTGGCTATCCCTGGATACAAGGCGGATACCTGCAAATGTGCAAGGTTCTAGTTACAACATTTGTATCCGTATCTGCAGAGTTGAGTTGCAGATATTCACATCTGTGGATCTGCGAGACTTTAGAGCCGGGTGCTGCGCTAGGCCATCCTCACGTCAGCTTCTCCTGCAACTAGGGATGGGCAGCTGGGGCTGGACTTTCCCCACCCTCGTTCCTTCCCCCACCTTTGTTGCTTCCAGCCTTGATTCTTACAAGTCCCAGCTCGGAAGCTGCATTTCATGGTGTGTCCTGGGCTGGAAGCCCCACCAGTGTGGTGGCATGTTGTGACGTGACCTGGTGCATGGCCACAGTATGTTGCGATGCAGAGATCCCGCCTGCATCCGCAAGGTGACAGGAGACTCAGGGCAAAGCTGGGCGATGGAGTAGTTCTTGAGCCCTCCATAGCAATTTAGGACAAGTGGCCGGAAACGGTGCCTCATTCCCCTCTCGGAGGGGTCGTCAGACTTCATTCCGATGGAATTACTCCTGATCTACACCAATATAAGCACCAGGAGACTCCGATCCTTTGTGACTGCAAGTGCTTTGAGAGCCCCTTTGCCTGTCTATATACAGAGCCTAGCGCAGTGGTGATCCCCAGGGCCGGCTTTAGGCCGATTCGCCCGATTCCCCTGAATCGGGCCCCGCGCCTAAAAGGGCCCTGCACCCTAAAGCCAGAGGGCCCCGTGCCCTAAACCCAGAAGTTTGCTGGGCGCACTGTGGGAGGGGGCGTTGGCCCTGGAGGAGGAGCGTGGCGGCTTCTGTGTGCCGTGGGAGGGGGAGTCGGCCCCTGGGTTTGGCTGGAAGGCGGGACTCTGCCCTGTAGCTGGGGATTTAAAGGGGCTGTGACTTGTTTCTTTGGCTTACAGGGGAAATCCTTGGTGAACTTAAGCACAAAAAGAAAGCTTACACAAAGTGGAAACTTGGACAAATGACCAGGGACGGGTATAAATGTATAGCTCGAGAATGCTGGCGGGTTATCAGGAAAGAGAAAGCACAATTGGAATTGCGACTGGCTAAGGATGTGAAGGATAACAAGAAAGGTTTCTACAGGCATGTTAACAAGAAGAAGGTGATCAGAGAGGGTGTGCGGCCCCTACTGGATGAAGGAGGTAACCTAGTGACAAATGACGTGGGGAAAGCTGAAGTACTCAATGCTTTCTTTGCCTCTGTATTCACGGGCAAGGTGGGCTCACGGACTAATGCGCTAAGGGACGCAAGATGGGATGAAGATGGACAGCCCTTGGTGGATAAAAAACAGGTTAGGAACTATTTAGAAAAGCTAAACGTACACAAATCCATGGGTCCGGACTTAATGCATCTGAGGGTACTGAGGGAGTTGGCAAATGTCATTGAGGAGCCTTTGGCCATTATCTTTGAAAAGTCATGGAGATCGGGAGAGATCCCGGATGATTGGAAAAAGGCAAATGTAGTGCCCATCTTCAAAAAAGGGAAAAAGGACGATCCAGGGAACTATAGGCCGGTCAGTCTTACCTCGGTTCCTGGAAAAATCATGGAAGGGATCCTTAAGGAATCCATTTTGAGGCACTTGGAAGAGAGGAAAGTGATTAGGAATAGTCAGCATGGATTCACAAAGGGCAAGTCGTGCCTGACCAATCTAATTAGCTTCTATGATGAGGTAACTGGCTCTGTGGACATGGGAAAGTCAGTGGATGTGATATACCTTGACTTTAGCAAGGCTTTGATATGGTCTCCCACAATATTCTTGCCAGCAAGTTAAGGGAATGTGGATTGGATAAATGGATGGTAAGATGGATAGAAAGATGGCTAGAAGGCCGGGCCCAGCGGGTAGTGATCAACGGCTCGATGTCAGGGTGGCGGTCAGTTTCTAGCGGAGTGCCCCAAGGTTCGGTTCTAGGACCGGTTTTGTTCAATATCTTTATTAATGACCTGGATGAGGGGATGGATTACACCCTCAGCAAGTTTGCAGATGACACTAAACTAGGGGGAAGAGGTAGATACGCTTGAGGGCAGAGATAGGGTCCAGAGTGACTTAGACAAATTGGAGGATTAGGCCACAAGAAATCTGGTGAGGTTCAACAAGGACAAGTGCAGAGTCCTGCACTTGGGACGGAAGAATCCCAAGCATTGTTACAGGCTGGGGACAAACCAGCTAAATAGTAGTTCTGCAGAAAAGGACCTGGGGGTTACAGTGGATGAGAAGCTGGATATGAGTCAACAGTGTGCCCTTGTAGCCAAGAAGGCTAATGGCATATTAGGTTGCATTAAGAGGAGCATTGCCAGCAGATCCAGAGATGTCATTATTCCCCTTTATTCGGCTCTGGTGAGGCCACATCTGGAGTATTGTGTCCAGTTCTGGGCCCCCCACTACAAAAAGGATGTGGACGCATTGGAGAGGGTCCAGCGGAGGGCAACCAAAATGATTAGGGGGCTGGAGCATATGACCTATGAGGAGAGGCTGAGGGAATTGGGTCTGTTTAGTCTGCAGAAGCGAAGAGTGAGGGGGGATTTGATAGCAGCTTTCAACTCCCTGAAGGGAGGTTCCAAAGAGGATGGAGAAAGGCTGTTCTCAGTGGGGACAGATGGCAGAACAAGGAGCAATGGTCTCAAGTTGCGGTGGGAGAGGTCCAGGTTGGATATTAGGAAAAACTATTTCACTAGGAGAGTGGTGAAGCACTGGGATGGGTTCCCTAGGGAAGTAGTGGAGTCTCCATCCCTAGAGGTGTTTAAGTCTCAGCTTGATGAAGCTCTGGCTTGGTTGATTTAGTTGGGATTGGTCCTGCCTAGAGCAGGGGGGCTGGACTTGATGACCTTCTGAGGTTTCTTCCAGCTCTATGATTCTATGTTTTTCTTTTTTTTGCTCAACCAAAATTTGCGTGTGGTTTTTTTTTTTTGGGGGGGGGGTGTCAACAAAAAAATCCCGGCTGTCGAGGCCCCGTCGAAATGGTTCATATTGGGCCCCGCACTTCCTAAAGCCGGCCCTGGTGATCCCGCTCTGTGACTGGGGTTCCTAGCCACAGATAATGTCATGTGGCCCCATCTGCATTGTACCAGGTCCCCCTCCCGCCCCCCATGCTGATGATCCCAGCTGCCTGGATACTGTGCTCCATCTCAGCGCATGATGGATCGGGAAGGGGGTGGGTGCATGAAGCATCAGCAGACCGGGAAAGAGCTGGCTGGGCTCCGAAGATGGGAACCTGAGCATTAGCCAAGAGCCAGGAGCACTATGGAGATGAAATTAGCCTGCAGTGTACTCCAGAAGCAGCACAACTCCCGAAGGGTGAGTTGGCAAAGTAGCACATGGTGTCTGACCTCACTGCGTCCGGCTGGTGTCAGAGCTGGATTTAGCTCTGATGGAGCAGAGCCTGTGATCTCAACAATCTAGCATTGAGTCACTGGGGGAAAGCAAGGTGGCTGGGCAGCAGGGGCTGGCTTGGGAGGATCGTGGAGTCTCTTGGACGTGGGATGGGGGGGCAGGTTGGGAAGGCACAAGAAGGGATCTGGAAAAGGCTAAGAGGAGAGGCTGAAAGCAGGGACACGTGCCTATTCACTCTTTCCCTTCAGGTGGCTCACAGCCTCCTGCGTCGGTTCTTTAGCCCCACAGCAGCAAGAGAAAGATGTGGCTCGGAGTCCCAGGGCTGGTGGTTTGGGTGCAGAATGTGCAAAGGTGTGTGCCCTGCGGTGGCGGAGTGGGGATTAGTCATTTTGTGTGAATATGGTGGGTGCCTCAGTTTCCCCTAGAATGGTTGCATGGTTAACTAGGTAGTTGGAAAAGGTTGTTTACTCTGGGCAGAGCTCCAGGTCTGACTGACACTTGGCTGGGGCCTTGGGGAGTCCCAGAAGACAATAGACACTCCAGTTGCACAGACATTTGGATCCTAGCAACTAACGGCCATGGGTGAACAGCAGAGAACAAAGGGCTAAGGAGGCCAGCCAGGTGACAGTGTTTTCCCGGGAACAAGAACAAAGGACTGAGTTGGGGCCCCGTGGGGCAGTTAAGTGTGGGCTGTGGGAGGAAGGATAGACTTGGTCCTGGACAGGGACTAGAGAGGCTTTGTAGTCCAGATGGAGTTTGCTGTAACCTTCTGTTCTCTGTTGTGTGAACTAAAGACTCACTGTGCTGCGTCCAGACAGCTAATAAACCCTCTGCTGCTAACCTGCTGGCGAAACACCACTGTAGAGTCAGGAAGCCGGGGTGCATCGTTCCCGTCGGGTGTGTAAGTCCCCCTCAGGGGCCCAGTCCGGGTCCATGGAGATCACCGGGGAGGCGGGAGGGGGGAGAGTGCTGAAATCTCCGAGGTTCAGTCCCCAGAGGCAGTAAAGCCTGTAGTAAGATGAGAGCCTGACACAAAAGTCCATGTATCACAAGCCTGATTTGAGGCCTGAGGCCTAGCTAACAACGGACAAACATAGCTAATATAAAGCAAAGCTAAGCCATGAGCAAGAGGCAGGCCCCTGGCATGAACAGGGCTGAGAGTGCAAAGCACTAACTGGTAATAGGCCCAGGTGTAGAACAGTCACTGGCGCTAGGTACTGACTGTAAAACAGTCATCGGTACTGGTCACAGGTTGAAAGCACCTTCCAAAAGGATGGTACCACCTGCTGGTTAGGAAAGCCCTTGGTCCTCACACTCCCCCCAGATACCCACCCAGGTTCAGGAAATGGTCTAAACGGACAGCGTGATGGATAGAGAAGTTCCGATTGAACCACCAGGTGCAGGGTGGTGGGTGGTATCTAAGGAGTGTCAGAGGGTGGTAACCTGACACGTCAGGAGTGAGGTGTCTATAAAGAGGTGTCTTGGAGGGGCAGTCTTTGTCTGACCTAGGAGGCAGTCACGGATTCCCATATCACCGCCTGTGGTCCATTGTTAGGGGGTACATGTGCATATTGGTTCTGTAGAGTCGACTGACAACGATTGTTGTGCTTTGTTTAACAATAAACCTGGCCGGGCACCTTTGATCCTTATCTGATTTGTGGTCTTTGGAGGCTCTTTGTGTTGATTCCTTGCATGAGTCGACACAGCCCACATGACTGAGCACACCCGCATGCAACGTCATTGACCATTGACGGAGCAGGAGACCTGTCAGGACACCATGCCAGTAAATCCTGACTACTACAAAGCTGAGCGGCTGACCCTAGTGAGTGCATGACCCTGCGGGCTCCTCCCAGGAACTGTTCCAGAGCAGGCCTATGGATCCTGCTGCCTCTATACTGAATAGTGGCAGGATCCCAGAGGACTTTAACAATGCTGTGAGCAGGGATCATTTATTCAGCGCTGCCATGCAGCCATTTCTGGGGTGGGGCTGTTTCACACCAAGCAGCAACCCTATGGCACAGCCTGGGACAGGAAGGGAAAGACCTCATCCAAGGAGACAGGTTTAGAGAGCGAGTTTGCCCGGGATCACAGGGTAAAGACCCTGAGTTATGCAGTAAGAACTAGCCCAGTGTTTCTCAACCAGTGGTATGAGTACCCTTAGGGGTACTCGAGAGAAGTCTGGGGGGTACATCAACACAACTGAAATTTGGAGAAAACGGAATTTTTCCTTTAAGTTTTACAGCACTTTATTATTTTTGTACTTTTTACACCCAAAAATGTCATCGCCCGCCCAGCTACAATTAAATTGTTTAAACAAACGTGTTGCAATGGTAGAAAAACATTTTGTGTGTCTGAAAACTGTAGGTATTGGGGGTACTTATAATTTTTTTTTTTTTTGCAAAAGGGGTACTTTATTAAAAAAAAGGTTGAGAAACACCAAACTAGCCCATGGGATGGCTTTATTGCCATGAGGGGTGTGGATGGCTGTCAGTGGCTGACCTGCAAGATGGCACCTCTAACAACAGAGCTGGTTTCTCAGTTGTGTTGTTCACTCGGAGCCTTTCTGACTCCGCTCCAGAGATGAATTTATCTGCTTGGCCCAGGGCTGTGGACGTGACCTGGAGAAATGGGGACTGGAGCTACCAGCGTCACTTGGCCCATAGTTAGCTCAGTGACCATGTAAAAATAGCCCTGGCTGCCTCCCCGTGCACCTGGCTGACAGATCTCCTGCCTCCCGCGACACAAACAAGTTTTCCCAGCCACCCGCCTCGCCGGAGCCCATCCAGCCATGGGGGCCGGGAGCGGGGAACACGAAGGAATTGAGTTGCCTCTGTTATTGGCGGAGTCAACAGCTGAATGGGTTACCGCGGAGGCAGAGAGCTGGGCAGGGTGTGCCATCAGGGTTCAGCACCATCTGGAAACCAGGCGTAGGGTGTCTCAGGCTGGGGTCCCCCAAATCAGTGACCGGTCCTGAGGGGGTGGAGTGGCCCACAGCCAGTGGCAGAGCTGGGAGCGGGGCACAGGAGTCCTGTAGGATTCGGCAGGTGAGACTGGGAAAATAAAGAGTGGGGGGGGGCGCTGTACAGCCACTTGCCACCTGCTGATGAGCTCCGACTCCAGAGTCGCCCTGTGGGCCTGGCTGGCTGTGCCCCATGCGGATGTGCATCGTGGCTCATGAACCGCTGCTGGGCCCTCCCCTTTTCCCAACTGCCCCCTGCTATGGCACCCGAAGAGATCCTGCCTGGTGTCACTGCGCAGCTCTGAGGCCCTGCCCCCTCTCTCGCAGGAGGGTCGGAGGTGGTTGCCGGGCTGGCATGTGAATGCTCAGCAGGGGGAGTCTGACGAGTCCGCCCCTCCCTGAGATGACAGGGGCCGTGCGCGCTCCTGTGAGCTATGGGGCCAGGCTCTCTGCAGACACAGGCAGGGGCAGCTGTCTGGCTCATGCCCAGGGCACATTCCTGAGGGTTCCTTGGCCACTGTAACTGCAGCTAGATGTGAAAGCGGAGACTGGAGGCAAGCCGGCTGCTGCAAGGAGGTGCCAGGCGGGTATATGGGCACAGACCAGCTGATTCTGGGCCATGTCATGTTACCATCTGGCCTCCTCCTCTACACTCCTGCTTCTTCCCTTTTCTCTGCCATCTGGTGGAGGATGCTCCTTGGGGGGGCTGAAGGACTCCGCCCTGGCCAGAGTTAATGGAGAAGGTTTGGTTCTGCCGCTTTCAGGAACTGGAAGGCTTCTTGGGAGCGGTTCCCTCTCTGGGTGGGTCCATCTGTAGAGGCCAGGCCCATAACCCCCTGTTCTCAGCGCTCTGCTCCCAGCCCTTTGGCTCCAGCAATTTTCCCCACCCACAGAGATTCCTCTTGCTCTGGCCTAGCTTTTTTGCCAGCTCCACCCACGGCCCCCGAAGCCCTCAAGGGACTTTTCTGGCTCTGAAACTGAGGCCAGGCCTTTGTGCTGCCCTAGAGGCCCAGCAGTAGCTCTGGGAGCCAGAGCCAGCCAGCTCCTCTCTCCTCCCCTTCACGTGGTCTCTTGGCTTGGCTTAGCTGGAAGGGGCTCTCAGAAGCTGGTGGGAACCGAGGTTTCAAATCCAACTGAATCTTTTCAAGACGGGATGTTCCCCTTACTCTCGCCCTCCCAAGCTGCTGCTCCCCCCCTCCTCATTTTTCACACTCTGATCTTGGTCAGCGAGAGAGGCGGTGTTGGGTGACTGTTGCGGGGGGTGCGCCCTTGAACACCGAATGTGGAGTTGGCACTTGTGTGAAAACAGAACACTCCCTCCCCCCAGCCACTCCTAAGGAGATCACAATAACAAACTAAGTGATTCCAAGAGGATACACACACACACACACTTCTAGTGCTCTCTCAGCTGCAGGTCATCAGACTACCCGCCATTTACATAACACCATCCACTAACCAAGCAAATGCCATGCAAAGCCAGCTGCTGAGGCTCAGCTGGCCATGACCTTGCAGAGAGCAACTGGCGTGTGGTTGCTCTGTCCCAGGGCGCAGAAAGGCCGGGATGCAGTTTAGGACAGGAAGTGAAGCGGGATCTTGAATTCAGGTGGAGATGCTGACGGATGCTGTGAGGCGTTCTCCCAGCAGGCTGGGCCTTCTACCCTACAGCCCAGAGGTTTGGCTGGGGGTGGGTAACAAACTGCCCAGGGATGGGGCGGCTCTGCCAGGCTTGTGCCTTTGCAGCCAGGCTGGGTGCCTTTTTGGGAGAAGTTTGACCTGACACGGGTTGCTGGGCACAGGAAGTGGGGGTCACTCTCTGGCTTGTGACCCAGGAGGACAGGCTACATGATCTGTGAAGGGGCTGTTGGCTGGCCAACGCTGTGGCAGAAATCCAGGTGTTGATCTCCTTGGGTGCTGCCCACCACGGTCAGAATTGTTCTCAAGGCCCCGGCTCCATGAGTCCTGCGATGACCTAAAACCTCCAGCCTTCACTGCAAAAGCAAAGGCAGGTTCTAGCCTCTGTGGGTGCAGAGAGAAGTGACACCGCTGGCCCAAGAGGGATCCAAAAGCAGCGCCCCGATCATTGTTTTTCAACATTTTAAACCAGCCTCCTGATCTTGGGACCCTCGCGGACTTTGGAAACCTGGGCTGGGCAGGGGTGAACGTAGCCGGCCCAGGGCAGTTCTACCAACCGCTGCGCGTCCCTGCAGAAGAGCCATAGAAGCAAGAGAGGCCAAGAGCAGCTTGCTTCGCTCACCCAGCTCTGGGCCCCACTGCTGGGTGTGGCCTTTGGGCTGAGGCTCCCTTAGACAGATTGCCAAGTGGCTCCTTCTCCACCGAGGGCTGAAGGGACGTCCTGAGGCTCGGTTTCATTTACACCGGCTGTTCCTCTCATGTTCCAAGCCCCATTGCCTCCGAGATCCTCTGTACCCACCTTGCCTGCGTGACAGCAGCCTCCTCCCACCGGGCCAGCAGGGGAAAGATGCTGCCGAAAGAGCGGGGTGGGAAGGGTTGGGGGATTTCTGGGGTCTGATTTCAGCTCTTGGGTCTGGCACAGAATGTTTGGGGTGGCAGGGCTGATGTGCAGGGGGACAGAGGCGAAAGCCCTAGGCGCCCTTGGGACAGTGGATGGAACTGGGTCCATTCCCAGGTGGCACTTCAGAGAAGGAATCATCCATTCCCAGTGCCAGCGGCATCAATGCAGCCAGGCTATCCAAGGGGAAAGCATTGGGGAGGGAAAAGCTCCGAGGGCCTGTTTGCCATCAGGCAGATGGTCCCAGAGCCCGGCTCTGCAAGGGGCAGGGTCACCCCATCTGTCCCCCACTGCCTTGGGGGCAGAATGCAGGAAAGCCAAAGTGAACCGACCAGGGGCAGGAAGGTCGAGAGTCACCTGACTTTTGCGCGGCTGCATCCGGCATCCGGGCTGGAGCCCATTCACGTGGATGCAGCAGCCCTGCCAACTCGCAAATCTCTTGTGAAGCCCTTGGTGAGCGGGAGCGGTTTAAAAATAGCTGGTGTGCTGGAAAATGTGACGCCCCCACGCTCCCGTTTGGGGCCAGGCCTGCGATCCACGGGCGGCCGTTCACTCTCATTTGCAGCCATCCTGCCCCAACAGCGGCACCGCGTGCCATTCCTCCCTGGGCAGGGAAAGCCAGCAGGGGCTCACTCTGGCCCACTTTTGCAAGCTCCCTTCAGCCCAAGCTGTGTAGCAAAGCACGGGCCAGCGTGCTGGCAAGCTGGCTGCTAGGGATTGCTGCTCCAGCTAGGGATTGCTGCTCCAGTCCCAGTTCCCTTTTCCCAGCCTGTCCCTGCCGGGGACACTGAAGGGCAAGGGGCAGGAGCAGGCTGAGGTTACAAGTCCCAGCCTCTCCCCGCAGAGGGCGCTGGAGGGCGAGGGGCAGGAGCAGGCTGAGGTTACAAGTCCCAGCCTTTCCCCGCAGGGGGCGCTGGAGGGCGAGGGGCAGGAGCACTGCCTGAGGTTACAAGTCCCAGCCTCTTCCAGCAGGGAGGGCGAGAGGGCAGGAGCGCTGGCTAAGGTGACAAGAGCCCAGCCCCAGCCACTCTCAGTAGGGGGCGCTCTAGGAGTTGAGGGAGGCCGGGGGCGGCAGCCCCAGCAGGAGGCGCTGTAGTCAGCATGTGGAACTCCTTGCCAGAGGAGGCTGTGAAGGCTAGGAATATAACAGAGTTTAAAGAGAAGCTAGATAATTTCATGGAGGTTAGGTCCATAAAAGGCTATTAGCCAGGGGATAAAATGGTGTCCTTGGCCTCTGTTTGACAGAGGCTGGAGAGGGATGGCAGGAGACAAATCGCTTGATCATTGTCTTCGGTCCACCCTCTGGGGCACCTGGTGCTGGCCACTGTCGGCAGACAGGATACTGGGCTAGATGGACCTTTGGTCTGACCCGGTATGGCCGTTCTTATGTTCTTATGGAGAACAATGCAGGGAGCTGGTTGCAGGGAGTTCCCATCCATGGGCCGCCAGAGGAGACCAGGGGAGTGAGGGTCTCTTACAGCTGCAGTGGCGGGTACATCGCATATGTCACCCCTGCGCACCCCCAAAAGTGCCTGGCGCTGCAGAGATCAGTCACTTCGCTCCTGACTCACTGCAGCCCTAACGAGGCTGTTGTTTAATAGGGAGCAGCAGCCCGGCACCGAAGGATGCTCGTTCGAGCACTGGAGCGAGGGGCTCAGGAGGCTGCCTCGGGTCTCCCCCGAGCGGAAAAAGTTCCTGGGTGAATCCAGTCTCCTGAGCTCCCGCCTGGCCAGAGCCTGAGGCACCGCGGGACTCTGCCCTCGTGCAGCTTGGTGTCCTGGCCGGCTTCCACCGGAGACCTGGCGCCTCTTTCGCAGAGCGCCCGGCCGCGCTGCCCTGCCCTGCCCCGCCCCGCCCCAGCAGGCAGCTGCCGACTCCCCCCAGAGGTGGCTGCATTTCAGCGCCGGCCAGCGGCTGCTTCCCCCTGCAAAGCACGTGCACGGGAGGGGGCGGCGCCCTAGGCAGCGACAGTCCCTGAAGCTGACGGCCGGCCCGGGGGCCGCTGCCAGAACAACCAGTTTCTCACGCTCCCCGTGCCGGGTTCGGGGCCAGCACCTGCCCTGCTCCGTGCGGCCGGCGGGGAAGGGGCGTGTCCGGCGGCCGGGCCCGGGCCCCTGTTAGCGCGCGGAGGAGCGGAGCGGTGGAGACTGCTCTGCCTGCAGGATGCGGGGAGCGCTGGGCGCCGGGCTCTGCTGCCTCGGCCTGCAGCTCCTGGCGGGCGCCGCCTTCAACCTGGACGGGACCCACACGCTGCTCAAGGACGGGCCCGGGGGCAGCTTGTTCGGCTTCTCTGTGGCGCTGCACCGGCAGCTCCGGCCCGAGCCCGCCAGCTGGTGAGCGCCGAGCCGGGGCCCCGCTACCCCAGCCTTCCCGTGGGGCGGGCGACGAAGAGCCGGGGTCCCCGGGGGGGGGGGGGGGGAGGTGTCAAGTCTCGGGGTCCGCAGAGGCGCGGGAGGCGGGTTCTGCACCCTTGGCCGGGCGGGGCGGGGGGAGTCTGTAAAACAACAACCCCCCCACCCCGTTACTCCGAGCAAGTTTCGTGGGGTGGGTAGCAGCTCGGCCCCTCCCCCTCCGTCCCTTGGCTCTAAATAACTTCCCGGGGTTGGGGGGATTCTCCTCTCGCCGATCCCCGCGGTGTGTGTGGGGGGGGGGCAGGGTCACATCTGTTACCCCTTCAGGCTGCCTCGCCCTGCGCCCCTCGCACCGCTGGGAACTTCCCCGACCCGCCGAGGGGAGGCAGGTTCCTTCTCGCCTGTCCGCTGGATTCTCTCGGGTCTCCTGTGGGGGTCCAGATGCAGCTTCCAGTGGGGAACCCAGACTGCCCCCCAACATCTGTCCAGGGACAGTGAGGAGGTTCCCCCTCCCTCATGGAATCTGCCCCAGGGAGGATCCGAGTCTAAGAGCCGAGCGTGTGTGGCCAGCCGCAGCCCGGACTCCTGGGTTCTTTTCCTGAGTCCCTGGGTGGCTTTGGGCTGTACCTGTCAGGTCCTGAGCTTCTCCCTGGGGCAAGATTTTGGCACCGATTTGCTACTTCTCTGTGACCCTAAAGGCAGCAGCTCTGTCCCCTCGGGGGGGAGAGGGGGGCTCATTTGAAGGCAGCTCTGAGTTGTACAGGGACACCAAGGGGCAGGGCCCGGGGAGGAGGGGGCTGATCTGCCCCCAGCTGCACCCCAGGCTCCTGACAGAGCCCTATGCTCTGTGTCCCACCCTGCGGGTGCCCCAGGGTCCAGAGGAGGGGTGCTGTCTGGAGCAGCCAAGGCTCCTCACACATGGGAGCAGATGCCCAGCTCTTTGTGGCTTGGGCTGGGGAGCTTGTATCACAGCAGCTCCTTCCTCTTCCCCCTTCCCTGGGGGTGTGTGTGTGCAGACTTGCTGGTGGGAGAACGTGTGGGGGTGGGGGGGAGTGCTGAGCTGTATAATAATCCCCCACCCCTGCCTCTCAGCAGAGCTCCCTGAACTATACAGTGTCACTGTCCCCATAGTGCAGGCAGGGAAACTGAGGCATGAGGTGGGGCAGGGATTTGCCTAAGGTCACTCTGTGGCAGAGCTGGTCCCAGTGCTGTGCTCCCGCCATGAGGCCCCTGCTGCCTTCATGTACGTGTAGTGAGATCTGCAGTCGTGTGCCGGGGCGGGTGATGCCACATGTGGCCAGGGTGTTGCTGATGGTTCGGTGGATGGCGGCTGTTTCAGCACTTTGTGATCCTCAGCCTGGCAGTCCCACTCTGGCTGTGTCTGCCCCGCCCCGCTGGGCTCTCTCGGGGGGCAGGGATGGAGCTCCCTGGGCCAAGGGATGCCGGCAGCTCCCAGCTGGCCCAGTGTGTGCCCTGCTGCTGGCTGGGCTGAGCTAGGGCTGCACAGGGTTAAATGAAGCTCTGATGAATATTAATGAGGCTGTGGGCGCAGCTCAGAATCATTAATGAGCCATTTAGGTGAGGGGCCCAGACACTACAAGCCATCAGGGCTCAAATCCCTGCATCCCCCCCTTGCCTCCTCCAGTGGTAAATTATTCAGCAGGGACGGGAGCTGAGCCAGGAGAGGAAATCGATAGTGCGGACCCCGGGCTGGCTGGAGCCGTGGGGGTGAGAGGCTGAGATCCCCCATGGCAGCCCCAGTGGCAGCAGTGTCAGTCCCATGCCTGCTCCTTGGGAGGTGGGCATATGGTGCTTCTCTGGGCCTGCGTGGCCTGGGACGGCACTACCTCTGGGGTGGGGTACATTTAGTGCCTAGAGCAACAGCGCAAGGTGTGGGGAGAAATGCGGATGAGGCTTGTGATCTTATCATGCCCCCCCCCCGGACTATTCAGTGCCCCCCAATGAGGGAGGGGGGGTGAACTGGGGGCTCCTAGCAGCTGCTTGAGGCCAGGTGAGTCATGGCTGGCACTGCTGGTGCCCCCTGCTGAAGGTAACGCAGGGCTGGCGTGGGCACAGCTGCAGCCCGGGAAATGTGCTCTCCCTTGGCACGCCCCCGGTGTGATCTTTGCTGGCTCCCGCCTTCCGGCCTGTCACAGTTGCTGCCAACGCTCACTTGGATTCTGGGTTGGCGGCTGGCTTCTCGCAGCAGAGCCGACCCCCAGCAGCTGGAGCTCCGGGGGCAGCGGCTGCTGGGTCCTTGGCAGCGGGAGCCCCTCCCGGTACCCTGGTAATGCCCAGCTGCTGGGAGCATCCTCAGAGAGCGCCCTCACTGGGCCCCTGCGCTGAGAGCCATCTGTCCCTGGGGGTCTCTGCTGCGGAGCTTGCTGCCCGGAGAAGATAAAAAAACTGTCTTGTAAAACAGAATCCCTTTGGCTTCAGCTAGAGCAAAGCCAGCCCCTCTGCCAGCAGGGCCCGGCCTGGCTCAGTCCGTCTGGGTTGTGAACAGGTGCTGGGGGAGCGCTGATCTCACACCCTGCCTGGTGCTGGA
This sequence comes from Rafetus swinhoei, assembly GCA_019425775.1. Classification (NCBI taxonomy): domain Eukaryota; kingdom Metazoa; phylum Chordata; order Testudines; family Trionychidae; genus Rafetus; species Rafetus swinhoei. Next base: position 6,448,874 of record JAFJHL010000157.1, on the reverse strand, counting down.
CAGGCTCCCATATGTGACTGTCTGTTTCTTGCGGGGGAGCTTTGGTCACGTTCCTTGTTCTCCATGGCGAAGCCTGTCAAACGTTCCCAGAATTCCTCCCTGCGGGGGGATTTGTTCTGGCTGCTCGGAGCCACCCTGGCGTTCGCACTGACACACCATGGACACAGTGCTGGGCCAGTGCAAACAGTGGCAGGGCTTTCGCACGCTTGTGAAGGCGGCTGGGGGCAGGGAAGGCGGCTGGGAGACAGAGCCGTCCTGCCCTTGGCACGGGGGCCTTTCTGGGGTCCATCTGGCATGTTTCTCAGTCCTTTGGAACCATCAGCATTGGTTCTGTGCCTGGCTGCTGCATGGTCGCTTACACAGCACAAAGGGAGTGTGAACGGTTGAGCGCTGGTCTGGGGCCATCGTGCAAACACGGGGGTGGCGTATATGGCTGCAGTGCTCAGGGAACCCCTTCCCCCACAGAGATCGGGGCCCCCCTCGTGCCAGATCCTGCCGCAGCAGAGTCCAAGACCTTCTGTGCTCTGAGGCGCTCACAAGCTAACTAGAGAAGACAGCCCAAAGGCAGGAGGGGAAACAGAGTCACACCGAGGTGCTGGGGCTTGCCCAAGGTCACCCAGCTGGTCGGTGGCAGAACTGGGAATGGAACTGGGAATGGAAAGATCCTGCCCAGTTCTGGGCCCCGATCTTGCTGCCGAAGGGTGTTAGCCATGTCTGGCTAGCAGCCCCCGGGAGAAGCAGGGACTGGCGTCGATTCCTGCAGTCCATGAGGCCGCCTGGCCTTCGGGTTGCCAAGGCTGCCTGGCTCTGTCGTGAGCTTAGGTGCTTCTGTCACTGGGGGACAGTCAGGGCAGGGAGTCCTCGGGGGGTGTCCCCAGTTCCCCCAGCACCAGCCCAGGCTCGTCAGATCCTGGGCTGGAGCCGGACTGATGAGCTAAGCCAGGACAGATGGGGGGGGGGGGAGGGTCCCTGACTAGACTAGTCTGGGTGTCTCGTGGAGTGTAGCAGCTACTCTGGTCCCTCCAGCTCTGGTGTCTCCCTGCAGGGAGTTTCTGTTGTTCCCACCTTGGCTTGGGTCCCAAGGGTGAGGAGGTTGTGTGCTGGGGGTGGTGTAGGGAAGGGCAGGGGGTAGCTGCAGGGTGCTGCTGCGCTCAGCCCCTCGTACCCCCAGGGTGTCTGCCACGGTGCCTTGGATCAGCACAGACACTCACAGGATCGCTCTGGTCCCGTCCTTTTTTGGGCATGTTGCTGCTGAGTTATTTGGAGTGAATTCCAGTTTATTTTTACCGGCTCCGTCTCTATCTCCTCTCGCAAGCTACCCAGCCTCTTTGGCTTCTCGGTCCCCTCAGGAGCAGGCAGGAACTCTGGCTGGGGGTGCTCCCAACAGGGGGTGCTGGGGGGAACTGCTCCTAGCAGCGGGTACTGTGGGGGGCAGGGCAGGAGCACTAGATGGTCGCGAGGGGAATGCGGGGCGCAGCAGGGGTGTTGGCTGAGGGAGAGCTCCCATCCCAGCAGGGGGCGCTCTGGGGGCAGGGCAGGAGCACTACCTGGCTGAGAGGGTACCGGGGGGAGCAGGGCGCTGGCTGCGGAGGCTTCATAAGCTGCTCTATTGCTGGCCTGGTCCTAGTCTGCGAGTGGGCCAGCTGGTAACGACTGTGGGACTAAACCAAGCCCCTATTCCTGGCCTGCTCTGGGGCCCTTTCCCAGCCCAGCTGCTCTGGCAGGGCTGCAGGGCCCCTGTCCCCACTCAGTGCAGGGCTGGGCCGGGCCAGCGGCTGTGGGGCGCTTCGGTCTCAGCCCAAGCCCGTCTGGGCTTCTCCACCACGGCAGAGCCAGGTCCTGCTGCAGCTTTAGGGCAGGATCCTCTGCCTCGCTCCCTACTGGGGTTGGGGTCCTCGCTGCCTGCAGCTGGGGCCTGCGTGGGCTCCTTGCCCTCTCCTGGCACCCTGGGCATTGGCCATGCTGCCCACGGGGTCCCTGTGCGTGGCAGGAGTCTGCACCGCTCAGAGTGTCTGGCTGCAGGGGGCTGCCCATCTGCTCCCTGATGCTTGGCCCTGGCTGCGTCCTTGCTACCTCTCCTCAGCGAGGCCTGGCCAGTCGAGAGCGTGTCCGGGGGCAGGAGCATGGAGCTGGGAGCGTGCCCAGCGTGCTAAGGGAGGAGGCCTGGGTGAGGGCAACTGTGACTGCCAGTGCCTGGCAGGAAACGGGCGCGTGCCAGAGCGTGTCCGTGCCTGGGGGGTGCGTCTGCGGGAGAGGCGAGGGGCAGTGGCCGTGCTTGTGAGAGTGTGCGCTGGCGCACGAGGCAGCAGCGTGCAAGTGGCATGTGGTGTGTCCATGCCACTAGGTGGTCAGGATCCAAGTTCTGCCCATCACCTCAAGCCCTTCCTGTGGGGAGCTGGAGGCTGGGAGGCTCCACCTCAGCCAGTGGGTGAGGGGCCCGATCCCCTTCCCTGGCTGTGGGTCAGTCCGGTGCAGCAGCACCATTCACAGCCCCTGATCTCAGCGGTGGGGAGCAGAGCCCCTCCTACTCCCTCCCTCATTCCCAGATCTCTGCTTCTGCCCCTGGTGCCTCGCCCCGGGTATTAATTCCTGGTGATTAATGCTGTGACTAAGCAGCAGCTTCTGTCCTGGTTATTTACGTATGTTTGGCACTTGGCGTCGCTCCAGGCTGTTCCCATCAGAATCTGCCCCCTCCCCATGGTTAGTTTCGTTGTGTCTGTCTTGCTGCTCTGGCTGCAGCCTGGGGGGGGGATCATGGCTGGGCCTCCCATCCCACCAGCTAGCTGTGTGGTGTGAGGGTCCCCCTTTCTCCCTGCCCTGGCTGCCCCATCACCGGGGTTCCTGCGGGGAAGGGGAGCAGCCTTGCAGACACCGGGGTTGGGTCCAAGGAGCTTTCTGTGGGGACTGGGTGAGGCTGAGGCCAGGGCCAGCTGCTGGGCCCGGAGTGGGGCCTTGGGGGGCTGAGGCCACCCTGGCTCCCCCCCCATCCTCCAGTTGTTGCACCTCAGTCAAGAGCAAACTCAGTGATTCGCGCTGTGTGTGTGTGCGCGTGTGCGTGCGCGCATGCAAATCTGCCTGGGGGCTGGGAGCGTGGCCCATTGGGTTGTGCAGAGCTCTGTGGGGATGTGCACAGGACTCTGCAGGTGCGCGTGTGTGTCTCTGGTTGTGCAGGGCAATGCACGAGGCTGTGTGTGTGTTTCTGTGTGTGCAATTGTGCACTGTGTTGTGCAAGGCCCTGTGTGTGTGTGTGTGGTTGTGTGTCTGGGGATGGTTGTGCGGGGTGTTGTGCAAGACCCTGTGTGTGTGTGTGGTTGTGTGTCTGGGGGTGGTTGGACAGGGTGTTGTGTGGAGCTGTAGGTATGTCTCGGGGTGGCTGCATAGGGCTGTGTCCATGTGGGTCTGTGTGTTGTGCATATGCCCGTTGTTGCCCTGGCGCTGCCCTCACATGCAGTCTGAGACCCCAACAGCCCCTAGCTCTCTGGCCCACTGGGCTGCCACCAGCCTGGCCTTGCCCGGGTGTGTCAGGTAGGTGGCAGTAGTTGCCGCTGGGTAAGTGCCCTTCACCCCGACCCCTTGGCTGTGACCTTACAGCTGGCCCCAGGGGTGTGAGGCAGGGTGCAGGGCACAGGCTAACATCTGGGAGCTGGGGGGTCCAGTGGTGGGTTGCTCCCTGATAAGGAGAGTCTGGGACAGCTGAGAATCGCTGGCCTGGAGCTGGCTCCCTCGGTGACTCCCAGATGGGACTGGGGCCCCCTCCAAGGCTGCCACTGTTGGATGCAGTGGGGGTGTGCTTGGGGAGCAGCCCCCTCCCACCTGGGGCCACCTGTGGATCCCCTCCCTTTCCCATTGTTCAGTGGGGGATGGGCAGGTGCCTGTCACTACCCAACCCCATCATCCCCTGGAGCCCGGGTACCAACCTGCTGCCTGCTTCTACTCCCATGCCAGGACCTCCAGGGAGAGCCACCTGCTCCCCGTTCCCAGCCCAGCTCCCTGCCTCTCCCCCCAATCCCTGTCCCCTACGCCCAGGTGTTTGATCCTTTAGTTTGATTTTTGGAGGTGGGAATGGCTGGGGGGCAGGAGGCAGGGAATAGGTCATGGGGCTGCTCTCCTCTAGGGGGCGCTAGACTCATAGACTCCTAGGGCTGGAAGAGACCTCAAGAGATTGTCAAGTCCAACCCCCTGCCCAAAGCAGGACCAACCCCCACTCAATCAAGCCAGGCAGGGCTTTGTCAAGCCGAGACTTAAAAACCTCTAGGGATGGAGATTCCACCCCCTCCCTAGGGAACCCAGCCCAGTGCTTCCCCCCCCTCCTCGGGAAATAGTTTTTCCTAATCTCCAAACTAGACCTCCCCCACTGCAACTTGAGACCATTGCTCCTTGCTCTGTCACCACTGAGAACAGCCTCTCTCCATCCTCTTTGGAACCCCCCTTCAGGAAGTGGAAGGCTGCTGTCAAACCCCCCCTCCCTCTTCTCTTCTGCAGACTAAACAAGCCCAAATCCCTCAGCCTCTCCTCGTAGGTCATGCGCTCCAGCCCCCTCATCATTGTGGGTGCCCTCCGCTGGACCCTCTCCAGTGCGTCCACATCCTGTCTATAGTGGGGGGCCCAGAACTGGACGCAGTACTCCAGTGGCCTCCCCAGTGCCGAATAAAGGGGAATAATCACTTCTCTAGATCTGCTGGTAATGCTCCTCCTAATGCACCCTAATATGCCATTAGCCTTCTTGACTACAAGGGCACCCTGTTGATTCATATCCAACTTCTCATCCACTGTCATTCGCAGGTTCTTTTCTGCCGAACTGCTGCTTAGCCAGTCGGTCCCCAGCCTGTAACAATGCTTGGGATTCTTCCGTCCCAACTGCAGGACTCTGCACTGGTCCTTGTTGAACCTCATCAGATTTCTTTTGGCCCAATCCTCCAATTTGTCTAGGTCACTCGGGACCCTATCCCTGCCCTCCAGCGTATCTACCTCTCCCCCTAGCTTAGTGTCATCTGCGAACTTGCTGAGGGTGCAGTCATCCCCTCCTCCAGGTCATTAATGAAGATGTTGAACAAAACCAGCCCTAGAACTGATCCTTGGGTCACTCCACTTGAAACTGAGTGCCAACCTGACATCGAGCCGTTGATCACTACCCGTTGGGGCTGACAGTGTAGCCAACTTTCTATCTACCTTACAGTCCATTTATCCAATCCATACTTCCTTAACTTGCTGGCAAGAAAATTGTGGGAGACTGTATCAAAAGCTCTGCTAAAGTCAAGATATATCACATCCACTGACTTCCCCATGTCCACAGAGCCAGTTACCTCATCATAGAAGCTAATCAGATAGGCCAGGCATGACTTGCCCTTGGTGAATCCATGTTCACTATTCCTGATCACTTTCCCCTCTTCCAAGTGCTTCAAAATGGATTCCTTGAGGATCCCCTCCATGATTTTTCCGGGGTCGGAGGTAAGGCTGACTGGTCTGTAGTTCCCTGGATTGTCCTCCTTCCCTTTTTAAAGATGGGCACTGCATTTGCCTTTTTCCAATCATCCGGGACCTCTTCCGATCTCCACGAGTTTTCAAAGATAATGGCCAAAGGCTCCGCAATGACATTTGCCAACTCCCTCAGTACCCTCGGGTGCATTAAATCCGGACCCATGGATTTGTGTGTGTCCAGCTTTTCTAAACAGTTCTTAACCTGTTCTTTCTCCACCGAGGGCTGCCCACCTCCTTCCCAAGCTGCGTTGCCTAGTGCAGGAGTCTGGGAGCTGACCTTGTCTGTAAAGACAGGCAAAAAAAGCATTGAGAACTTCAGCTTATCCCACATCATCTGTCACTAGGTTACTTCCCTCCTCCAGTAAGGGCCCCACACCCTCCCTGATCACCCTCTTATTGCTAACATGCCTGTAGAAAACTTTCTTGTTCCCCTTCACATCCCTTGCTAGCTGCAATTCCAATTGTGCTTTCACCTTCCTGATTACTTCCCTGCATTCTTGAGCAATATATTTATACTCCTCCCTGGTCACCTGGCCAAGATTCCACTTCTTGTAAACTTCCTTTTTGTGTTTAAGCTCACCAAGGATTTCCCTGCTAAGCCAAGCTGGTCGCCTACCATATTTGCTCTTCTTACTGCACATCGGGATGGTTTGTTCTGCGGCCTTCTATAAGGCCTCTTTAAAATACTGCCAGCTCTCCTGGGCTCCTTTCCCCTTCATGTTAGCATCCCAGGGGATCCTGCCCATCAGTCATAAGAACATAAGAATGGCCATACTGGGTCAGATCAAAGGTCCATCCAGCCCAGTACCCTGTCTGCCGACAGTGGCCAATGCCAGGTGTCCCAGAGGGAGTGAACTGAACAGGGACTGATCAAACAATCTCTCTCCTGCCATCCATCTCCACCCTCTGACAAACAGAAGCTAGGGACACCATTCCTTACCCATCCTGGCTAATAGCCATTAATGGACTTAACCTCCATGAATTTATCTAGTTCTCTTTTAAACCCTGTTATAGTCCTAGCCTTCACAGCCTCCTCAGGCAAGGAGTTCCACAGATTGACTACGCGCTGTGTGAAGAAGAACTTCCTTTTTTTTTTTTTTAAACCTGCTGCTCATTAGTTTCATTTGGTGGGCCCTAGTTCTTGTATTATGGGAACAAGTAAATAACTTTTCCTTATTCACTTTCTCCACACCACTCATGATTTTACATACTTCTATCATATCCCTCCTTAGTCTCCTCTTTTCCAAGCTGAAAAGTCCTAGTCTCTTTAATCTCTCCTCATATGGGACCTGTTCCAAACCCCTAATCATTTTAGTTGCCCTTCTCTGAACCTTTTCTAATGCCAGTATATCTTTTTTGAGATGAGGCGACCACATCTGTACTCAGTATTCAAGATGTGGGTGTACCATAGATTTATATAAGGGCAATAAGATATTCTTCGTCTTATTCTGTATCCCTTTTTTAATAATTCCTAACATCCTGTTTGCTTTTTTGACTGTTGCTGCACACTGCGTGGACGTCTTCAGAGAACTATCCACGATGACTCCAAGATCTCTTTCCTGATTAGTTGTAGCTAAATTAGCCCCCCTCATATTATATGGATAGTTGGGGTTATTTTTTCCAATGTGCATTACTTTACATTTATCCACATTAAATTTCATTTGCCATTTTGTTGCCCAATCACTTAGTTTTGTGAGACCTTTTTGATCTCCCCCTGAGGGAGTCAAAGGCAGCTTTTCTGAAGTCCAGGGTGTGTATTTTGCTGCTCTCCTTACTTCCTTTGGTCAGGATCCTGAACTCAACCATCTCATGATCATTGCTGCCCAGGTTGCCACCCACATCCACTTCCCCTGCTAATTCCTCCCTGTTTGTGAGCAGCAGGTCAAGCTGTACAGAGCCCCTGGTCAGTTCCCTTAGCACTTGTACCAAGAAGTTATCCCCAACAGTCTCCAAAAACTTCCTGGAGTGTCTGTGTCCTGCTGTATTGGTCTCTGATGTCAGGGTGATTGAAGTCTCCATGAGAACCAGGGCCTGTGATCTGGAAGCTTCTCTTGATTGTCGGAAGAAAGCCTCGTCTGCCTCATCCAGCTGATCTGGTCTAGAGCAGACACCAACCACAACATCATAAGAACATAAGAACATAAGAACGGCCGTACCGGGTCAGACCAAAGGTCCACCTAGCCCAGTATCCTGTCTGCCGACAGTGGCCAGCACCAGGTGCCCCAGAGGGTGGACCGAAGACAATGATCAAGCGCTTTGTCTCCTGCCATCCCTCTCAGCCTCTGTCAAACAGAGGCCAAGGACCATTTTATCCCTGGCTAATAGCCTTTTATGGACCTAACCTCCATGAAATTATCTAGCTTCTCTTTAAACTCTGTTATAGTCCTAGCCTTCACAGCCTCCTCTGGCAAGGAGTTCCACATGCTGACTACACGCTGTGTGAAGAAGAACTTTCTTTTATTAGTTTTAAACCTGCTACCCATTAATTTCATTTGGTGTCCTCTAGTTCTTCTATTTAGGAACTAATAAATAACTTTTCTTTATCGGCCCTCTCCACACCACTCATGATTTTATACACCTCTATCATATCCCCTCAGTCTCCTCTTTTCTAAACTGAAAAGTCCCAGTCGCTTTAACCTCTCCTCATATGGGACCCGTTCCAAACCCCTAATCATTTTAGTTGCCCTTTTCTGAACCCTTTCCAAGGCCAAAATATCTTTTTGAGGTGAGGAGACCACATCTGTACACAGTATTCAAGATGTGGGCGTACCATAGTTTTATACAGGGCAGTAAGATATTCCGGGTCTTATTTTCTATCCCTTTCTTAATAATACCTAGCATCCTATTTGCCTTTTTGACCGCCGCTGCACACTGTGTGGAAGTTTTCAGAGAACTGTCACGATAACTCCAAGATCTCTTTCCTGATTTGTCGTAGCCAAATTAGCCCCCATCATACTGTACGTATAGTTGGGGTTATTTTTCCCAATGTGCATTACTTTACACTTCTCCACATTAAATTTCATTTGCCATTTTGTTGCCCAGTCACTCAGTTTGGTGAGATCTTCTTGGAGTCCCTTACAGTCTGCTTCTGTCTTGACTATCCTAAACAGTTTGGTATCATCCGCAAACTTTACCACCTCACTGCTTACCCCTTTCTCCAGATCATTTATGAATAAGTTGAACAGGATTGGTCCCAGGACTGACCCTTGGGGACACCACTAGTTACCCCTCCACTCTGAAAATTTACCATTTATTCCTACCCTTTGTTTCCTGTCTTTTAACCAGTTCTCAATCCAAGAAAGGACCTTCCCTCTTATCCCATGGCCATGTAATTTACACAAGAGCCTTTGGTGAGGACCTTGTCAAAGGCTTTCTGGAAATCTAAGTATACTATATCTACTGGATCCCCTTGTCCGCATGTTTGTTAACCCCTTCAAAGAACTCTAATAGATTAGTAAGACAGGATTTCCCTTTACAGAACCCATGTTGACTTTTGTCCAACAAATTATGTTCTTCTACATGCTTCACAATTTTATTCTTTACTATTGTTTCGACTAATTTGCCAGGTACTGAAGTTAGACTTACCGGTCTGTAATTGCCGGATCGCCTCTAGAGCCCTTTTTAAATATTGTGTCACGTTGGCTACCTTCCAGTCATTAGGTACGGAAGCCGATTTAAAGGATAGGTTACAAACCACAGATAATAGTTCAGCAATTTCCCATTTGAGTTCTTTTTAGAACCCTTGATGAATGCCATCCGGTCCCGGAGATTTGTTAACATTAAGTTTTTCTATTTGTTCCAAAACCTCCTCTAATGACACTTCAATCCGGGACAGTTCCTCAGATTCATTACCCACAAAGGACGCTGCAGATTTGGGAATCTCCCCAACATCCTCAGCTGTGAAGACTGAAGCAAAGAAATCATTTAGTTTCTCCGCAATGGCTTCACCCCTGTTGCTCCTGCCTCTAAACTTAACCCAAAGACTCTCAACAGGCTTTTTTTCCCCTCTATATGCTGGAGCTCTGAGCAATCCTACTGCTCTCCTACATACAGTGCAACTCCTCCTCCTTTTCTCCCCTGCCTGTTCTTCCTGAACAGTTTACACCCTTCCGTGACATTGATCCAGTCATGCGAGTCGCCTCACCAAGTCTCCATTATTCCAATTAAATCATTGTTCTTTGATTGTGCCGGGGCTTCTAATTCTTCCTGTTTGTGTCCCAGGCTTCTTGCATTCAGGTACAGACACCTTAGAGAACTAGCTAATTGCCTGATCTTCTCCATTTGAATCAGGGGTTCTCCTTTGTTGCTCCTTCCTCCTTGTGTTTCTTCCCGGTATCCCACTTCCCCACTTATCTTAGGGCTTAGGTCCCCGTCCCCCAGCCAACTTAGCTAGCTCAGGCCCCTCCCTAGGACAGGACTCCCAAGTTCGCTCCCATCTGCCGCCTGGGCACCACCAGCTTGATTTTGTTGGGTCTCAGCCCAACGATCCACCTGAAACACCCAGCACAACCAGGCAAGGGAGCCCTAGAGCCGCAGCACCCTTGTTCTAAGAACTGGGGTGCTGGCAGCCCTAGGGCATGCGGGGCTACTCTGGCACCACCCCACTCCTGGGGGTCACTTCAGCGCTGCCATCTTGGCAACTGCACATGGCTTCCCAGGCTGGACCCTGTTGCAAGGGCCCAGGTTGGGAGGGGTGCCCAGCTGCCCCCGTCTCCCACCTGATGCTTCCTCATTTTCTCCCAGGATGCTGGTGGGTGCCCCGCAGGCGGCAGCCCTGCCAGGCCAGAGGGCGAACCGGACCGGTGGGCTGTATGCCTGCCCCCTGACACGTGAGATCGGGGACTGTTGGCGCGTGCCCATCGATGAGGGAGGTACGGGCACAGCAGTGGGGGACACGGGGGTGGGGCCGAGAGCTGCCCTCACTGGCACCCATGTGACTCTGTAGTGGGGGGAGAGACCCTGCTCTTGGTGACACGGGGGTATATCAAGGTGGCTCTATTGAAATGGGGCAGGGGAGTTATTCCTGATTCATACCTCTGCCACCAGAAGCAGAGCCTGGTTCCTTGCGCCAGCCCCAGTGTGGCCTTTGGCCAGACTGCCTGTAGGCTGGCGCTTGGCACTGCCCCATGCAGGTGGGTGGGAATCCTGGGTGGGGGGGAGTTCTGCAAGGGGAGGGGTTGAGTGGGTAGACATAGGGGGAGGGGCTGTTGGCATAATGCTGATTGTGCCCGCCCCCCCGCCCAGTGAACCTGCACAAGGAGAGCAAGGAGAACCAGTGGCTGGGTGTCAGCGTGAAGAGTCAAGGGGCTGGCGGCAAAGTTGTGGTGAGTGGCTTTGCACCTGGGGGGGGAGGGGAAGACACCGCGGGGCGGTGCCCTCTGCTCTGCGAACTCCTTCAGGCTGCAGCGCCCCTGGGCAGAGCTGGGGATGCTGGGAGCCCGGACTCCTGGGTTCTGTTCTCAGCTGGGGGTGGGGACAGGAGACTAGTTGGTTAGAGCTGGGGAGAAGGGAGGGATGGGGGGCTGGGCCTGGGCACCTGGGTTCCATTCCCAGCTCTGTGGCCGACTCACTTTGTGGCCTGAAGTGCGTCGCTCCCCAGAGTCAGCAGCTGCGGAGTCAGGGCTCCTGCACCCAGCCTCCCTAAGCAGCGGGGCCCAGCGCAAATCCTCGTGTTTCACGAATGGTTGTGCGAGTCTGGGAGAGGCGTCAGACACGTTGGGGAAGGGGGACCCTCTGTAACCTGCCCCACTTGTCCTGCCCCTGGCTCCATCCCAGACCTGCGCCCACCTCTACGAGGCACGGAACCGGGTGGAGCAGCTGCTGGAGACGCGGTATGTCATCGGGCGCTGCTACGTGCTGAGCCAGGACCTGACGGTGAGCGAAGAGCTGGACGGTGGTGAGTGGAAGTTCTGTGAGGGGCGCGCCCAAGGCCACGACCGCTTCGGCTTCTGCCAGCAGGGGGTGTCGGCCGGCTTCACCGCAGACAGCCACTACATCCTCTTTGGGGCGCCCGGCACCTACAACTGGAAGGGTGAGCCAATGCGGGGCAGGGTCATGGAGGGGTGGGGATGGTGTGGGTAGGTGGGGGGACAGGGGCATTCCCTCCTCTCACCCCATACCATCTGCATGGGATCGGGCATGCCCCAGCTATCCTGGGACTGGCAGTAACTTGTGGGGGAAGGGGTCTACATTGGGAGGGGAACAGGTGGGGGAAGGGGTCTGTGGTGGGGCGGAACAGGGTGGGGGAAGGGTCTGGCAGGGGGAACGGTGGGGGAAGGGGTCTGTGGTGGGGCGGAACAGGGTGGGGGAAGGGGTGCACCATTTTTCTCCTCAGGGAATGCAGTTGCCTTCATTTCAAACCCAATGCTGGAATCCGCCCCCCCACCATTCCAGGCAGAGGACCCAGGACTGCCCCCCTTCCCTCTTGTTCTCCTGTGCGATTCCTGCCCCCCATTATATGCCCTATGCCGTCCCTCTGCCCCTACCCCCGTACCATCCCTGCTCCTAATCCCTGTCTCTTCATTTCCCCACCCCTGTGCCATCCCCTACTCCTGTTTCCTGCCCTGTGCCATCCCTGCCCCCCACCTCCTGGTGCCCCCCACTAACCGCTCTCTGGTTTGGCAGGGAACCTGCGCGTGGAGCTTTTTAATCAGAGCTCCCTGGAACTGGGTACCTATGACGACGGGCCCTACGAAGCCGGGGGGGAGAAGGACCAGGACCCCTCCCTCATCCCTGTGCCTGCCAACAGCTACTTCGGTAGGCAGCGCCCGCCAGGCCTGCGGGCAGGGCAGGGGCAGGGCGCCCGCTTGCCAGGGACAGGGGCTAAACTCTCCAGCCATGTAGGCATCGGCAGCTGCTGTTCCGTCCTTCTCTCCCCTCCCGCTCCCCCAGGGCCTGCAGGGAACGAATTCGGCAAAGGAAACTCAAGGCAACTCGGGAGTGTCCTTCAAGCGACTGCTGCCCGGGGGGCCGACCCCTCGGTGCCCTCGCCCGGGGCTTCCTGCTGCCTGGGTTGGGAGGGGGTCTCATCCTTTAACACTCTCTCTCTCTCTCTCCCCCGCCCTGCCCCTTGCCCCTTCCCGCCGTGGCCCCACAGGGCTGCTGTTTATGACAAACGTTCATAGCGCAGACCCCGATCAGCTGGTGTATAAAACGGCAGAGCCCGGCGAGCGGCTGCCCGGCACCGTCGGCGACGTGGCTCAGAATAGCTACTTAGGTGTGTAACCGTGGCGGGGTGCCAGCAGCTGGCCAGGACCCCGGGCCCCCCACCCCCAGCTAGCGGGTGTTGGTGTTTTCCTCTTGGCCTCTGGAGATGGAGGAATGCCAACACCTTCCCTCTCCTGGACCAGCAGGGGAAGGGGAGGGCACCATGCCCAGCTCCTGCAGCCCCATAGCCTGGGGGGGAATGTGGGGCATGGGGAAGGGGGGGACTGCCCCTCCCTGAACACATCCCTGCATGCCCATTTGTGCACACACCCTCCCTGCACATGGCCGTGGCACAGACCCCTCCATTCTTGTGCATGCACCTCCCCCTCCACACACACACACACACACACACACACACACGTGTGTGTACACGCACACACCCCCTTGCCCCCAGAGCCCTTTTCAGTTCCATCTCTGGGCAGTTCGCCCCCTGCTGGTGCGTTGCCCCATCCCGGCCCCCAACCCCCGCCACCAGGCTGGGCTCCGGTGCTGGGTTCTGCTGGCCATGCACACTGGGCAGAAGCGTGAACCCTTCCCTGCCCAGTGGGCAGCCAGCTGTCCCCAGGCCCGAGGAGGGAGGGGGACCCGGGAACACCCACTTAGGGCAGCCCCCTGCCCCTCTCATCTCCAGGTGCCAGCACCAGCCCCGCCCCCGGGGTGCCCGGGGGAGGCCAGCTCTGCTGCTGTGTGAGTGTTTTGTGCCTGCGCTGCCGGGGACTGTTCCAGGCTCCGGGGTGTCTTCGGGGGGTGGAGTGGGGTGGGCTGCCGGGGGGTTTAGCACTGCTCTGTCAGTGGCTGTGGTGGGCTGGGGAGCCGGAGCCTGGCAGGGTCCCCGGGGCGCTGCCTGGGCTGTGTAGTGCATGTGGCGTGTCGTGGGCAGGGCGCTGTCTCTCAGTCCAGGGGTGCATGGCTCTCCCCAGCGCATGCCAGCAGGATATGCCCTCTCGCCCCCCCCCCGGTCGCTGAGCCCCAGCTGCTTGTCCCCCATCGACCTTGCTCCTGTCTGCTGGGAGCTCCCATGCGCTGACTCGCTGGTGGCCGGGCCCCAGAGACACACCATGGAGCAGCACTTGGGCTGTTCGGCCGTCGCCTGGCCTGGCCTGATCCCAGTCCCGGGGGTGCTCATCGGGGGCTGGCAGGGCCATGGCCATCCAGGGAAGCCAGCTTGGAAGTGGGGCAAGAGCCTAGCAGCTGCTCTGTGATCACAGGCTTCAGCGCCCCGAGTGGAGGGGACTCTTCCCTGGCTGTCAGTACGGGGCCTACGACACAGGCTGCAGCCAGAGAAGAGGAGTGGGGGGGAGGGGGCAGCTCATTCCAAGGAGGATCAGTTTCCCTGGGCTGTTTCACCCCCTCTGCACCCCCCTTCCCCGGTCAGTGTCCCTTTCCCTGAGGCCCGTGTCTCAGCTGGCTCCTGCTGTTTTCCTGTCTCCCCCTTCACTATGGCTGTGCCCTCCCATCACAGCCTCCCTGCCTGCCACCTGAGGTGGTCCAGCATCACATGCTGGTGCAGGGGAGCATGTGCTCCTCTTGCCCACCTGCCCGGGCTGCTCCCAACTCCCCCCCCCCCCCCGGCTCTGGCGCCCCAGCTTTGGGGCACATTCCTGCAGGGGGTAGGAACAGTTTTTATAGTGGGGGTGCTGAGAGCCGTTGAACCAAACTGCAAACCCTGTGTATAATAGGCACCACTTCAAGCCAGGGGGTGCTCCCCGGCACTCCTAGTTCCAGCACCGATGTGTTCGGGGCCTGCCTCTGGATGTGAGCTGCCCCAGGAATCCCAGGTCTCCCCAACTCCTGCTCTCCTCCCCCCATGCCAGCATCCCCACACCATGCCCCTTGGGATCCCAGTGCCCCTGATCCCCAGCCCCAACCCCCTCTCCTAGCTTCCAGGACACTTTGTGTGGGGTTGGGGGTTGTTTTTCAAGGCTCCGGCAGCTCATGTGCTTCGGGGGATAAAACCTGTGGAGCTGAGCCACTGGCCCGGCCCCCGACCAGCCGAGCTGGCAGGACCCTCAGCACCCGGTGGGGGAGCTCCTCGGCTTGACACCGTCCCTGCATCCCCAGAGCTACTAGAATAGAACCCAGTAGTCCTGACTCCCACCCCTGCCTCCTTCAGTTCTACCCACTGGACCCCCCCATCCTCTGGCGATTTCTGGGTGGGGGGCCCCCTATGTGCTATTACAGAGCACAGCAGGGAAGCTGAGCAGCCCTGGGGGCTCCCCCAGCTGTTTCTTGTGCAATCCTCCTTCTCCCCCAGCATTGCAGGCCTGTCTCCCCTGCCCTGCCCAGTGTTTGCTAGCCGGGCCTTGCCCCTGGATTGCCCCCGGAGCTGGGGGACCAGGCGGGGACTCTGGTATCTGAAATATGAGGCGTGCCCAGCTTCTCAGCTGCTCCCCAGGGCCCCAGCATCTGCCCCACAGCTGTATCCTGGCTGGGGGGCTGAGCAGAGAGGGACAGACGGACGGAGCAGCAGTGGGGCTGGATGCTGGGGATCACTGGGGTGTGGGGGCCTGGT
Organism: Rafetus swinhoei; assembly: GCA_019425775.1. Classification (NCBI taxonomy): domain Eukaryota; kingdom Metazoa; phylum Chordata; order Testudines; family Trionychidae; genus Rafetus; species Rafetus swinhoei. The sequence goes on along the minus strand of JAFJHL010000157.1, from coordinate 6,433,678 downwards.
TTTAGGCCATTCTGGGGGTTTAGGAGGAGAGGGTGGACTCCACATCTGGTGCCCCATAGCCCCCCCCCCCACTATGTCCAGGCTTGGTTGATTTTAGCCAGGCCTCTCAGAAGGGGGGAAGCTGGGGCAGTGGAGTCTGGCCAGAAAAGACTTTGGCTGTGTGAGGTTCTGCCGCAGCTTGTGGCCCAGCCTCCTGTGGCCATGTGCTGGCTCTGAGCCCTTGGCTCAGTGGGAGATGGATTTAGGTCCTTCCAGCCGAGCCCCTGCTGCTGCAATAAGGGAATCCCCATTAGCTCTCCACAGTAGAGAGCCTCTGACACACACAGGAGCCATGCTTATTCCATCCAGCAGGGGGCAGCAGTCTCAGTACATCTTTGTGGTGTGGGGCCCCATGTACCCCCGGTGGCACTGATGGTGTGGAGAGACCTCCCCCCCTAGATCTAGCAGCAGGAGGCTTAGTGTGTGCGGGGGGCAGTACTGGGCCGGCCTCCCCAACCCGAGCTGAGAGTAGGCCCAGGGCAGCCCTGCTCTTTGGGGCAGTGTGGGGGCTGTGGGATTGGTGCCCCCCGGGAACGGGCAGCAAAAGTGGTGAGCTGGGGAGTCCTGGCTGAGCCACGGTGGCACCTGGAGGCTGCTGAGCCATGAGCTGCACCCCCCAGCGCCAACCTTCCCCCATTGCTCTACCCCCTCTCCAGGCTTCTCCGTGGACTCGGGGAAGGGTCTGACCCGGCAGGACCAGCTCAGCTTCGTGGCGGGGGCGCCGCGGGCCAACCACACGGGGGCCGTGGTGATCCTGCGCCGGGACAACGTCAACCGCCTGGTGCCGGAGGCCATCCTGTCCGGGGAGCAGCTCACCTCAGCCTTCGGCTACACCGTGGCCGTGCTGGACCTGAACAGTGACGGGTGAGCCAGGCCGGGGGGCTGCTGGGCAGGGGGGAGGGTAACCCTGGAGCTGGCGGGGACACGGGCCTGACCTCGCCGCCCTCTGTCCCGCCCAGCTGGATGGATCTGGTGGTGGGCGCGCCCCACCTCTTCGACCGGCAGGCGGAGATCGGCGGGGCAGCCTACGTCTACATCAACCAGGCGGGGCACTGGGAGGGCACCCGCCCCGTCCGCCTCAACGGCACAGCCCACTCCATGTTCGGCATCGCCGTCGGCGCCCTCGGAGACCTCAACCAGGACGGCTTCCAGGGTGAGGGCTGGGGGGGCTGCCCAGGGTGGGGAGGGTCGGGGGGGGTGTCTACTTAGGGCGGAGTTGGGGTCTGCGTGGGGCAGGGGAGCTGTGGGCCGTGGGCAGCAAAGGCAGGGCAGAGGCGGTGGGACTGAGTTCTGGGGGAGTTGGGGCCATGCCTTGGGGGGCTCCGCCTGCGGGTACGGGCTGGGGGGCATTCACATCCCACCTGCTCGGATGGGTTCTGGGGTTTGGGAAGTGGAGTTGCCCCCATAGGAGGGGAGGGACCCCCCCGGGAGGAACCCCCCGCAGCTGTCCCTAGATGCACATGGCAAGGATTCAGCTCTGGGTAGGGGGATCTGCCCTGGCTCCTTGGCCCTAGTGCCCGGAGGGGCCCAGACCCCCCTCTTGTCCTGCTCCAGCCCTATCCCTGTCCCCCACAGACCTCGCTGTGGGCGCCCCATTCGACGGAGCTGGCAAGGTCTATATCTACCATGGCAGCAGCCTGGGCATCGTCACCAAACCAGCCCAGGTAAGAAGGCCCGGGGGAGGGGGTTGGGGGGCACCAGGGGAGGGGTGATCACTGTACTGCGGGGGTCCACTTGCTCCTCTCCTTCCCCCACGCCCCCAGCAGCCCAGAATTCTCCTTCACTTCCTGTCCTAAACGCTGGGGGCTCTGCCCCTAAGAGGCAGCTGCTGCGGCTGTTTCCCCTGCTCCTGGCTTTCTTGTCCATCCATCCGTCCGTCTGTCCCTGGCAGGTCCTGGATGGGGAAGGCGTTGGGGTCAGGACCTTCGGCTACTCCCTCTCCGGGGGCCTGGACGTCGACGGGAACCTCTACCCGGACCTGCTTGTCGGCTCGCTCTCGGACAGCGTGGTGCTGTACAGGTGCGGCATTGGGCAGGGCACGGCCTGGTGCAAGCCCCCCCGGGCTGGGTGTCACGCTGCACCCGGCTGGAGCAGCCCCATGGGTGCGGCCAACAACTCCAACTGTGCCCGGCGGGCGGGAGGGGCAGGGTTGGAACATGCTGCGAGGAAGGGGGGCGTTGGCCAGCTGAGCCCCTTAATCAGCAATTCCCCTTTCGCCCTGCAGAGCCCGGCCCGTCATCCATGTTTCCAAGAACGTCTCCCTCTCCCCCCAGAACATCGACCTGGAGAGCGGGACCTGCCTGCACCACCAGGGCATCTGGTGAGAGCTGTCCCCCCCCAGTTCCCCTCAACACCCAGCGGAGCCTAGCAAACCCACAGAGCCCCAATGGCCAAGGGACACATTCCGCACCCAGGGAGAGAGGGAGGTCAAGTGGTTAGAGTTGGTCGGGAGTAGGACCAGGTACCAGGACTCCTGGGTTCTGTCCTGGCTCTGGGAGGGGAGCAGAGTCCAGTGGTTAGAGCAGGTGGGCTGGGAGCCAGGGCTCCTGGGTTCCTTCCCAGCTCTGCTACTGACCTTGGGCCAGTCCCTGCCTCAGTTTCCCCACAGGCTCCACCCAACTTGAAGGCAGTGGTGCACTCTGAGCCTGACAAAAGGGGAAGATTCCTGTTCCCAGTAGCTGCTCAGAGCCGCAGGGGACCAGCTGGCCCTGCTCCTCCCCCTCCCCAGAGGACGGGGTGCCGCTGAGTCTCCATAGCGAGGGGGGGTTAAGTCTGCTTTGACGTCAGCCCCTTTTCAGACTGAGCCTTTGTTTCCCTGTGCAGCGTGGACGTGCAGGCCTGCTTCAGCTACACAGCCAGTCCTGCCAGCTACAGCCCCCGCGTCAGTGAGTACTGTAGGGCTGGCCTCACGCTGCCCCAGGCCTGGGTGTGCCGCACTGGCACGGGGGAGGGATACTGCCTGAGAGTACCCCCCTGTGCATCAGCCCTGCTCCCAGACCTGGCACAGGGAGGTGCCCACAGCTGCCCCACGGCTGTTCGCTGTCCCCCAGAGTCCAGACAAAACTCAGAGCAATGCTGAGGGTGCTCTAACCTACCTGAGGAGCCCCACCCCAGAGGTGGCTGCATCTCAGCACAGGGTGAGAGCGCCCGGTATAAACAGCTGCCGTGCCCCACCCCAGCGGTGGCTGTGTTTCGCTGCTGGGGGAGCAGTTGTCCTGGGAATGGGAGACGCCACAGAGCCCAAGACTTCCCTCCTTCCCCAGTGCTCGCGTACACCTTGGACGCCGACGTGGACCGGCGGAAGCGGGGCCAGGCCCCCAGAGTTGCCTTCCTGGATGGGAAGCCCACCGACCCCGAGCACCAGTTCACAGACGTGGTGGAGCTGCCCCACCAGCACGCCCCTGTCTGCGTCAAGGCCACTTTCCAGCTCCAGGTGGGTCCTGCTGCCCCTGCCCTGCCCCCCGGCATGCCGCGGGCTCAGCCCCCTGCGCCCTCTCGTTGCAGGACAGCATCCGGGACAAGCTCCGCCCCATCGCCGTGGAGCTGACGTACAGCATCAAGCACGCCCGGAGCAAGCGCCAGAGCCAGGGCGCCACTCTGCACCCACTTGTACCCGTGCTGAACGCCCTGCTGCCCAGCAGCCAGAGGGCAGAGGTGAGGCAGGGCCCTGGGGATGTGGCCTGGTTCGCAGACAGGAGACCCGCAAGGAGCAGGTGCTAGCAGAGGCTGTCCCCCTCTGGACCCCGGCTTGGTGCCCTGCGAGCGGCTTCTCAGACCTCCGGGTGCTACAATCGCCTGGCACCTTCCATCAGGGTGTCCTGGCCAGCGCCCAGTGCCAGGGACTGTCCCCCCCCTACAGGCGGTTTCCGCCTGTGTGGGAGGTTGCCGCTTGCTGTGGGTAGGGGCCGGCCCCGCCCCGGGGGTATTTGCAGAGCTGGGCTGCGGGCTGGCGAGCGCCGCCCGGGGAATACTCTAGGGCACGGACTCGGGGAATACTGCAGAGCCCTTGCTGGGAGGGGGGAGCTGTGCAGAGCCGGGAAGGGGCACTGCCCTGGGGGCCCTCGCAGCTGACTCCCCCCCCCCCCGGGGGTCTGTCCCCAGGTGCATTTTTTGAAGCAGGGCTGCGGGGAGGACAGGATCTGCCAGAGCAACCTGCAGCTGCATTACCAGTTCTGCTCCCGCCTGGGCGACGCCGACTTCCTGCCCTTCCCCCGGTGAGGGGGGCAGAGGGGCCGACACTGAGCATTGGGGGGGAGGGGTCCCAGGTTGGGGGTGGGGCTGAGCCCAGGTGAGGGAGTGGGGGGGGGCTGGCACTGAGCCCTGGGGGTCCTGGGGTGGGATTGGGGCTGAGCCCAGGTGAGGGGGGGGCGGGTATTAAGCAGGGTGGGGGTAACAGACACATACAGTGCTGCCCTCTGCTGGCCCCCTTCAGACCTGCTCTCCTGCCCCAGCTGGGTGGGTGGGGCCAGTGACTCCTGGCGGGGGAGGTGGGGTGTCAGGCTCTATCCAAGGACAGGGGGATGGTGTCTCTGGGCTGGGTGGGGCCTGCTGGGCATCCCCTGCTCTCTCTGGGGCGAGATGGGGCTCGGGGATCTCAGCGCCGATGCCCACAGGGGCCCCTCACCGCGACGCCGTGCTGGCCTGTCTCCGCCGCAGGGGCGCCGATGGCACGGCCGTCTTCGCCATGAGCGACCAGAAGGACATCGCCTTGGAGATCCTGGTCACCAACCTGCCCTCGGACCCGGCGGCGCCGCACCGGGATGGAGATGACGCCCACGAGGCCCTGCTCACGGTCACCTTCCCTGAGGCCCTGCCCTACGCCGGGATCCGGTCGCACGAATCCTGGGCCCTGGCCGGCCTGGTACGGGGAGGAAAGGGGGCCAGAGGGGAGGGGTCGTAGCTCCCAGTTTTTGATGTCTCGTCCTTTCCAGGAGAAACAGCCCTGCCTGCCCAACCTGAACGCCTCGCAGGTGCAGTGTGAGCTGGGGAACCCCATGAAGCGGGAAGCTCAGGTGGGGATCATCCAATTCCTGCCATACCCCCCAATTCCTGCCCCCCCACGCTGTGCCCAGACCTCCCTGCCCCCCAATTTCTGCCTCCCTGTGCCATGCTCCTCCACCTCCTTGCCCCCCAATTCCTGCCTCCCTGTGCCATGCTCCTACCTTGCTGCCCGCCAATTCATCCTCCCCCTGCGCCATGCCTGGATCTTGTTGCCTGCACCCCAACCCCCGCGTCACACTTGGACCGTGGTGTGTTGTGCTTCTAAAAAGCACACAGATCTTTTTCAGGGAAAAAGGCAATAAGCCATATTTATTGAAAACTAGCAGATGTCCCCAGTCCTATAAATGAATGAATTAAAGATTTGGTGTTTTTTTTAAATAAAAGGAAATGTACATGCTTTATTTAAATGATTGTATTTTTCAAAAATACAGTGTTATTTTTATGAAGTTAATTTTTATTTCAGATTTAGTAATTTTTTAACAATGGGAATTCCATCAAGTGTCTCTTTTGTCTTGATCCCTATAAACTCTTATCATTCATTGTGCCCTAACAAAAAAAGGGCTATAGTCAATTTTGTTTCCAATAACATTTTCTTCTAGTTTTTAAACATTAAGCATTGATTTAGCGGTGCCAAAACAGAATACTACTCCAGATGTCTGTTGTATCTCCATTCTGTAAGGTTCATTAAGAAGCAACCCTCTTCCAGGTTCATCCTATTTTTCTGGCTCATCTTGGTTCCGTTTCTTTCAACATTTTCTCAGTTATGCCAATTTTGAGGACTAGCTCTTACCATTTAGGAGGAAAAACTTAGAAAGCAACATATAGTCCTGCAGCACCTTAGAGATTTAACAAAACATATGGCTGGGATCAGGAGTGGCCCGAGGCCGGCTGCGGCAGCTGGCGCCCCAGGCAGAAGGCGCGATCGGCGCCCCCGCCTGCACGGCCGTCAATGGCTATGACGTAATCACGGGCCATGACGTAATCACTAGCAGCTGCCTAGTTTGCCTAGCCATATGGGCCGCCCCTGGCTGGGATCATGAGCTTTTGTGAGCACAGCCCACTTCTTCAGATGAAACAAACTGCCAGACTCCTTGCAGTATATAGTAGATACTGCTCTTCACAGTGTATATGCCCGCATGTGCGTGCACACAATCTGTGGCTCATTAGATTGAACACGAGTGAGGAGCTGGTCTCTGTTGGTCATGATCTAATGCTCTGCAGGATTGAGAGCCAAGACAAAACACCCCATCTTTTATTCTGGTACATTTCCATTTGAGTCTCTGGGTTTTGCAATGTCACGCTGCCATCGCTAATCCTTACATGGTGCTAATCTTGGAGTTTTCCACCGTTATCCTTTGATGGCTATTTTCAGGATTCCTCTCGGGTTTGTGTCTCACCTCTGGGGGAGTCTTCCTGTCTCCATGGGTTGTCAGTTCTGCTAATTCATTTAGCATCCGTGGCAAGGAGGCTTCCTTGTTGTTTCTCACCTCTTCTTCGCCCTCTGGACATTGGAGTTGGCTTTCACACTTAAGCCGACCGAAGACACGTCCTCCACTCTGGCCAAACAATTGTACAGAGATGTTCAGACCAGACTGTATAGTTACTAAAGAAATAACAAAAGGGCCCTACGCAGCTTAGTTTGCAATGCTGACAAGAAGTAAGGCTTCATAGCCAACATCATTATAATTCTGTGCTTACACCCCCACTAATACCCTACGTTCTGGCTATGGGTGTCCCCCGATTCCTGCCCCCCGTGCTGCGCCTTGGTGACACCCCCACCTGTGCCGTGCCCTGATCTCTGTGCACCCCCAGCCCTGACCTCTCTGCCCCCTCCTCCCAGGTGCGATTCTATCTCATCGCCAGCACCTCGGGCATCACCATCGAGACCCGGGAGCTGGAGCTGGAGTTGGCCCTGAGCACGTGAGTGCCCCCCTGTTGGGCCGGGCGGGGGCAGGGGACAGTCTGTGGGCAGCAAATGGGTGATGGGGGTGGGGGCTGGGCAGGAGCTGGGGGGGCAGGGGTTGGCTGCAGGGGGGGGGCTTGCAGGTGGTCTCTGGGGGTTGCAGGGAGAGCGCACTCATGGTGCCCCCTCTCCATCTTTCTCCCAGGATCAGCGAGCAGCCGGGGCTGCAGCCGGTGACGGCGCGGGCGCGGGTGGTCATTGAGTTGCCCCTCTCGGTCACGGGGTGAGTGCCCCTAATGGGAAGTGCGGGCAGGGGCAGGGATGAGCCATGGGGTTGGCTACAGGGGTGAGGGGGAGTCATGTGGGGCCGGGAGCAGGGTAAGGGCAGATAGAGCCACCTGGGGGCAGAGTGGGTGGTGGGAGCTGTCTGGGCCTGGTGTGAGACCAGGGGTGAGGCTGGGAGGAGGGGAGATGTCTGGGGCAGAGGTGGGCAGTGGGAGCTGTCTGGGGTGGGGTGGGGTCTGTCAGGGTGGGGTGAGGCTAGGAGGAAGGGGAGCTGTCTGGGGTGGGGGTCTGTCGGTGGGGTGAGGCTAGGGGCAGGAGGAGAGCAGGGGAGCTGTCTGGGGTGGGGTGGGGTCTGTCAGGGTGGGGTGAGGCTGGGGCAGGAGGAGAGCAGGGGAGCTGTCTGGAGTGGGGTGGGTCTGTCGGTGGGGTGAGGCTGGGGCAGGAGAAGAGCAGGGGAGCTGTTGGGTGGGGGTCTGTCGGTGGGGTGAGGCTAGGGGCAGGAGGAGAGCAGAGGGAGCTGTCTGGGGTGGGGTGGGGTCTGTCAGGGTGGGGTGAGGCTGGAGCAGGAGGAGAGCAGGGGAGCTGTCTGGGGTGGGGTGGGTCTGTCGGTGGGGTGAGGCTAGGGGGGAGGAGAGCAGGGGAGCTGTCTGGGGTGGGGGTCTGTCGGTGGGGTGAGGCTAGGGGCAGGAGGAGAGCAGGGGAGCTGTCTGGGGTGGGGTGGGTCTGTCGGTGGGGTGAGGCTGGAGCAGGAGGAGGCGGGGAGCTGTCGGGTGGGGGTCTGTCGGTGGGGTGAGGCTGGGGCAGGAGGAGAGCAGGGGTGCTGTCTGGGGTGGGGGTCTGTCGGTGGGGTGAGGCTGGGGCAGGAGGAGAGCAGGGGAGCTGTCGGGTGGGGGTCTGTCGGTGGGGTGAGGCTGGAGCAGGAGGAGAGCGGGGAGCTGTCTGGGGTGGGGGTCTGTCAGGGTGGGGTGAGGCTGGGGCAGGAGGAGAGCAGGGGAGCTGTCTGGGGTGGGGTGGGTCTGTCGGTGGGGTGAGGCTGGAGCAGGAGGAGGCGGGGAGCTGTTGGGTGGGGGTCTGTCAGGGTGGGGTGAGGCTGGGGCAGGAGGAGAGCAGGGGAGCTGTCGGGTGGGGGTCTGTCGGTGGGGTGAGGCTGGAGCAGGAGGAGAGCGGGGAGCTGTCTGGGGTGGGGTCTGTCAGGGTGGGGTGAGGCTGGGGCAGGAGGAGAGCAGGGGAGCTGTCTGGGGTGGGGTGGGTCTGTCGGTGGGGTGAGGCTGGAGCAGGAGGAGAGCGGGGAGCTGTCGGGTGGGGGTCTGTCGGTGGGGTGAGGCTGGAGCAGGAGGAGGCGGGGAGCTGTCGGGTGGGGTCTGTCAGGGTGGGGTGAGGCTGGGGCAGGAGGAGAGGAGGGGGAGCTGTCTAGGCGCAAGAGCGAGGATAGTTGGCTGGGGCAGGACTGTGCGGGGCGCCCAGCCACCCCCTCACCGCGTGCCCCCTGCAGCTTGGCTGACCCGCGGCAGCTGTTCTTTGGCGGCAGGGTGCTGGGCGAAAAAAGCGCCATGCGCAGCGAGGACCAGGTGGGCAGCGCCGTGCGGTTCGAGGTGACGGTGAGTATCCCACCCGGTTCCCCCCAAACCCTCTCCCCGTGGCCTGGCCTCACATGGAGCCTCCCTAGCAACCGCCCTCAGTGTGGATGGGGAGGGGAGGGGTCTCGTGCTGAGAGACCGTGGGGGGGCTGGGAGTCAAGATGCCGGGGTCCATTCCCAGCCAGGGCAGGGGAACAGGGTGCAGTGGTTAGAGGAGGGCAGGGCTGGCAGTTGGGACACCCAGCGTAGCTTTTTTCCCCACGTAGTGCCTCAGTTTCCCTGCCTGGGCGGAGAGGTGGCATTTGACCGTGCTCCTCAGACTCAAGCTAGTGCTCCGTTGCAACCCTCTCACTCATGCCCGGAGCCAGCGCTCCCCTCAGCCTTCGAGGGGGGGCACCTGGCTCAGCGTCCCTCCCCCGCAGGTCTCCAACCGGGGCCAGTCGCTCAACACCCTGGGCTCGGCCTTCCTCAACCTCATGTGGCCCCAGGAGATCGCCAACGGCAAGTGGCTGCTCTACCCCCTGCGGCTGGAGCTGGCGGCCCGGCCTGGGCAGCGTGTGGCCTGCAGCCCGGCGGCCAACCCTCTGCGGCTGGAGCTGGTATGTGACCGGTGGGGAGGTGTTTGTCTCTGGCTCTGAAGCCACAGGAGGGGGGAAGAGGCGCTGGAGCCCCCAGCTGCAGGGATGGGGATCGGGGCCCTGGCATACACTTGGCAGTCCCTGTTTGCCCCATGGGCAGAGCCGCCATCTCCCCAGAGGGGCCTGGCGTGGGGGAGGGGCAGCGGAGGGCTAGGGGCAGCACTGGCCAACCTGTGACCTCTCCCGCTGCCCCCCAGGAGGGCCACGGCCATGGCAGGAGCCGGAGGGAGGCGGAGCGTCCGGAGGTGCCCAGCACTGGGCCCTGGTGGCAGCGCAGCCCCGCCGAGCGGAAGAACGTCACCTTGGTGAGAGCGGCACTGCGGGGTGGAGATCCTGGCAGGGTTTCTGGGGGGATCTCTGCTGGGCTGGGGGGTGGGTGCCAGGGTGGCAGTCCTGGGTTTCCCCCAGCCGGGACTCTGGGTGACCCCATCTGGGGGGTGGATTTGGGGGTCACTCAGGTGTGTGTGGGAGGGGGTGGGAATCTCCACCCCATGCACCCCAAAATACTCTCCGGCCTGGGTACCACCCTCTGGGGTGGCGCCCACTGGCCCCTGATCACTGCACCACACAGCAGCTAGGGAGGGTCACGTCTCCCCCCGCCCCTGCTGTTTGGCTGGGTCCTCCCCCCCCCCACTGCCTGGAGCCCACTGATCCGCTGTCTCCCCTTCAGGACTGCGCCCGGGGCACGGCCCGCTGCCTCGTCTTCCAGTGCCCGCTCTACAGCTTCGACCGCTCAGCTGTGCTCACCGCCTGGGGGCGCCTGTGGAACAGCACCTTCCTGGAGGTGAGCCGGGGCCCAGCCCCCCGCGGCCACACCGCTCTGGCCTCCCCTGCCGCCGGGGTGCAGCCAGCTCTGGGGTGGGGCGCAGGGGCTGCCCTGCCCATTGGGATGAGGGGGATCTGCAGGGCACCAGACCCAGCAGGCATCGGGGTTGTGCCGTCTGTGTCCTGGTGTGGGCGGGGCACTGGGTGTGGGCACCAGGCTGAGCCCTGTCCCTGCCCCAGGAGTACCCGGCTGTGACCTCAGTGGAGCTGCTCGTCCGCGCCAACATCACCGTCAAATCCACCATCCAGAACTTGGTGCTGAAGGACGCCGCCACGCAGGTACCTGATTGGCTGCTCCCCTGCCCAGCCCCCTGTTGCACCTCCCAGCCCTGATCTTGATCCTGATCCTGTTGATCCCTCTCCCCCAGATCCCCGTGACCATCTACCTGGACCCGAGGGAGGTGGTGGCGTGGGGCGTCCCCTGGTGGATCATCCTGATTGCGGTGCTGGCCGGGGTGCTGGTGCTGGGGCTGCTGGTCTCCATCCTGTGGAAGGTGAGAGCTGTCGGGGAGGGGACATGGGCCCCCCCAGCTCCTGTCTCTGCTCCAGGGCAGATGTGTCCCCAGAGACTGGGACTCTGGCCCCTTCCCCGGCCCCCCAGCAACACCCCCTGCCTGTTGGGGGAGCAAACCCTGAACAGGGATCCCCTTGCCCTGAGACCAGGAGCCCCCTGTCATCTTCAGCGCCCCAGCCCCCTCCTTGCACCTATCCCAGCTCAATAATTAGTGGCCCATCTGCATCCTGGAGTCCCCTGGGTCCGGCGTTCCAGCCCGGGCCTGACGCTCTCACTTGGCCTCACTTCCTCCCCAGTGCGGCTTCTTCCAGCGGACCAGCCAAGGGGCCCCCTATGCCACCAACTATTACCGGGCCCGGCTGGCCGTGCAGCCCTCCGAGGCGGAGAAGCAAGCTGGGGAGGCGTAGCGGTAATGGCTGGCTCTGCCCCCCCATTCAGTGGGGGACGGGGCGTGCACGGGTGTGTGAGAGCATCTGCAGCAACTGTGCATGAGTGTGCGGTGTGCCACCCTCGGAGGGGCCCCCACAGCACGGTGTGTGCCGGGAGTGGGTGCCAGGCTGCATGCCCCTATGCTGTGTGCCCTGGCGTGGGGCTGTCTGCGGAGGTGTGTGGGGCTGAGCCAGGCACAGGCCTGCAGGGGAGGCGGTGGATTTTTGCCTTGGCTTCCCATCGCGGCCGTTGATCCATGCTGCAGCCAGGCGGGGGCGCCCCTACTCCAGCCAAGTGAAGCCTCCGTCTGCCCGGACCCAGCCTTGGCCCCGGGCTGCATGGAGGTGTGGGGAGTCACTGGGCCCTGCTCCCCCCATTTGCAGCCAGATGTGAGTCTCGGATGGCAGGTAGAAGAGAAGGTTTATTAGTCCACAGGGACCCCACATAGAACAGACTTGTCCGCACAGGAACCAGGAGCAGTCAGCACAGTCCATCCTGGGGAGAGCAGGCTCAAAGCCAAGAACCCTGCCCCCCATCTCTGCTCCCCAAGCCAGTGAGACTAACACCCCCCCCCCCAGAAGCCGGCCCCAGCCCTGCAGCCAGCTCCAGCCTTTATCCAGCCTCCTGGGGAAAAAGGTGCCACCTGGTTACACCCCCCCTCCCAGGCTCAGGCTGCAGAAAGCATCAGCCAGGGTGTACGTCGGGGAGACACTCAACACAGAAATCCCCATCCCCATCTAGGTATTGGTGCAGTGCCCAGGGAAACTGAGGCACACACACGGGGTTACTACAGGACGGTAGAAATCCCATGCACCACAACAAGCGATCAGATTGAATACGATCCCCGCTTCGTCACATCTCTCCCGCCTTCGAGACTGAACCAAGCAGGGTCACTTTGCCTGTGGCCTGGGGAAGATCAGACCCCCCGCTCCGGCATAAAGCATCTGCTATAACATTGGCACTCCCCTTAGCATGGACCACGTCCAGGTCGTAATCCCGCAGGAGCAGGCTCCAGCTCAGTAGCTGGGCATTAGCCTCTTTCATTTGGTGCAGCTAGGTCAGGGGAGAGCGGCTGGTGTACACCTTGAAATGCCGCCCAAACAGATAGGGCTGCAGCTTTCTAAAGGCCCACAGGCATTCCTTCGCTATGGGTACATCTACACAGCAATGTTAGGAATAACAAAGAGCGGGTCCATGCAGCAAGCTGTTATTTCGAAATAACAGCGAGCTGGAGGACTCCTGTAACCCCCATTTCACAAGGAGTAAGGGCCGTCGGAGAAAGAGTGTTCTCCCTTTGATTTCCTGCTGTGCAGACCACGCCAGAAGCCGAGTTACTCTATTTTGACTTTAGCTACGCAATTGACGTCGCTGACGTTGTGTAGCTCAGTGTTTCTCAACCAGTGGTACGAGTATCCTTAGGGGTGCATCAACACAACTGAAATTTGGAGAAAATTGAATTTTTGTTGTTAGTTTTACAGCGCTTTATTATTTTTGTACTTTTTACACCCACAAATTTCATTGCCCACCCAGCTACGATTAAGTTGTTTAAACAAATGTGTTGCAATGGTAGAAAAAAAAATGTGTGTGTCTGAAAACTGTAGGTATTGGGGGTACTTTTTTTTTTAAAGGGGTACTTTATAAAAAAAGGTTGAGAAACACTGGTTCTTCTTACTTCGACTTCAGTCCTGCTGTGTAGATGTACCCTATGGCTGCATAGTTCTGTTCCCCGGGGCAGCAGCCTTTTGCTAAAGTACGCAATGGAGTGGTGTCCCCCTGTTTTCATCTCCCTGCATTAGCACCACACTTGGCCCTGTGTCTGAGGCATCGGTGAACAACATAAAGGGCTTGTCACAGTCTGGGTTTACCAGCAGTGGGGCTCCGCCCAAGGTCTCTTACAATGCGCAGAGAGCCCTCTGGCACGGCTCAGTCTGACCACCTTGTCTGGCTTCCCCTTCTTACACAGCTCAGTGATGGGGGTGGCGATGGAGCTAAAGTGGGGCACGAACCTCCGGTAGTGCCCTACTGTCCCAACAAAGGCCTGGACCTACTTCTAGGTCTGAGGGTCTGGCCAATCTCTCATGGCCTCCACCTTGGTCGGCTCTGGCTTTACGCAGCCGCTCCCCACCTTGTGGCCCAAGTAGGACACCTTGGCCATCCCCACCTTGCACTTCCAGCCGTTAGTCAGCCCAGCCCCTGCAGCCGGTCCAGCACTTGGCTGACCTGGGACACATGGTCCTCCCAGGTCTGGCTAATGACACAAATACCATCCATGTAAGCCAGGGTAAAACCCTCCATCCTCACCTCACTCAGCTGCTGGCTTGAAGGGGCCGTCCCAGGCTGCTTGCAGCTTGTTTTTCCGCCGGGCGATGAGAACCATCATCTGGTCCCCAGTGGCGCAGGTCATACCAGACCTCCTGCTTCCTTTGCACCCTGCCTACGTTCTCCCTGGCCAGGCTCAGGAGCTCCTTAGGGTGCCTCTCCTGCAGCCAAATGAAACCTCCGTCTGCCCTGGCCCGGCCCTTCCCCAGGTGCCCCCCATGAACCAGAGGGCTGGGCCCTGACTCCATTTCTCTGGCATCTTCCCAGCTGGGCTTCTTCAAGCGCACCCGCTACCAGCCGGCCACGGTGCCGCAGTACCACGCCGTCAAGATCCCCCGGCAGGAGCGCCAGCAGTTCCATGAGGAGAAGACGGGCACCATCCAGAAGAAGGAGTGGGTGACCGACTGGAGTGAGGGCAGCGACGGTCACGTGCCCATCTCAGCCTAGGCAGACCCACATGAGCGCCTGCTGGCTGGCACCGGTTCAGACCTCGGGGTGGTGCTGGGGCCCAGGACTCTAGGGGCCCCGGAGGGGGTTGTGGGGGCTCGGGGAGCACATGCAGCCGGGGCTGCTGTTCTTGCCGGATGCAGCAAGCAAGGCAGATGTCGGACTCCAAAGCCGAGAGGTGGGACTTTGTCTCCAACGCAGCCCCAAAGCCCACAGGACCCGGCTGTAGTGCTGCCCCCTGCTGGATGGGGCCGGAGCTGCTCAAGTCCGTCAAACCCCGCTTCTCTGCGGGGATCCAGGCCCCGTGGGGCCTCAGACTGGTTCAGGCTGTAAGCCAAAGTCCAGGGGCATGACTCTGCCTCCCTTTCTGGAGCGATCCTGCCTTTCTCCGAGCAGAGCCCAGCTCCCACCGCCAGCCTTCCCTATGTGACTGATGCCATGGCCCTGCTGTGGCGCTGCTGGTCCCCTCGGGCTGGGGACCTCTGATGTTTGAAAAAGGCTTTATTGTTATTAAAGAGATGCTGTGGGGAGAGAACCTGCTTCCCACCTGGGCCTGCCCCCACCCCTGCCCGTTACCCCCCCCCCCAACTCCTCCATTGAAGATGTTGTCTAGAGGGTGGGTTGGGGCCTGAGGGACTTGAGACTCACCAGAGACCTGCCGAGAATTTTTCAGCATCTGTGTCCAGTGCCCAACCGTGGGAGCCGAGCCCGGGGGAGATGGGGCTGGAATCTGCCCCTCCCCCCCCCACACACACACACCTAACTTGAGTCTAGCAAAGGATTCCCCAAACCACCAGGGTCACAATTCACTTCTTCCACCGCCCCGTCCTGCCCCTCTGACCACAGAAGAGAGATTTCACATGGGAAAATTGGGGGGCTGGGAGCCAGGACTCCTGGGTTCTGTTCTAGGTGCTGCCACTGGCTCGCTGTGTCAACGGGGGGGGGGGTCACAGCCTGCCTCTGTGCCTCAGTTTCCCCAGCAGTGGAAGGGCTCTGGGCTCACTTGCCTCCTGGGGAGAGGGTCTCGGTTCATTGGGGCCTACAAAGTGTGGTGCAAGCTTGGGCGGAGGGCTTGATTTCTCTGGGCCCTCAGGCTGACCCCCTCTGCCCTCCCAACCACTACATGGACACCTTCTGGGCAAGGACTGGGCCCCAGGCACCATGGCGACAAGTGTGACCTATTCCTAGAAGTCAGCATTGGTGTCCAGGTCCCTGAAGAGCCGCTCTGGGGTCAGGTGTCAGAAAGAGGGAATTCATTCCCGTGGGGGGGGGTCTGGCCTCAGGGGCAGGGAATGGGGCACAGCAGCCCCCAGAAAGGCCAGCGGGGCTGTTTGCCTCTGGCACAGGCAGCGCCAGCCCCCAGATGCTGGGAGGCCAGTGGCATCCACTGCCCCTAGCCAATCCCCATCTTCTTTGCTGCACTGTGGGCACCTGCACCGGGCTGGGTGCCCCCTTGGCGCAGCCTCCTGCTGCTGGCGCTCCCGGTCACTCAGCACTTTCCGCAGCAGGCATGGGTGTGCAAGAAAGCATGCTGGAGAGCAGTGCCTGCACCAAGGCTGCCAGGGATGGGCATGAGGCCCGGGCAGGATTCCTTGGGGGGGCACCATGCGGGGACTAGAGAGGTGGAGCCAGGGCTTGGTATCAAGGACACAGCCGGTTCCTGCACTCAGTCCTGCTGGGCCCTTGGCTGCTTTAGAGCACTGCGCCCATGGCCCGGGGGGGGGGGGCCAGGGGCAAGCACTCTCTGCTGGCCACATGCCTCAATGCACTTGCCTCCATGCCCCACCCCACCCTATGGGCATTATGGCCCAGCCCCCCCCCATCTGCAGGAGACAGCAGTGCAATTGCATGGGGAGGGTGGGATTGCAGGGCTGGAGAGTCGCAGCCTCCACCTGCCAGGGAGTGCCCTCCCCCTGCAAGCTGTGCCTTTGCCCTGTATTAGGGCCCCTGACCGGGCTGCAGTAGAGCACGGGGTGGTCTCCATGTCTCTCAGCCAGGGCTGCTGCACAAGGCTCCGGCTCGTGCTTTGGGGGGACAGGGGTGCCCATCCCCCTTCTCCAAGACCTGCCAAACTCATCTCACCCAGGGGCTCTTGGGCACCAATGACCCCGGCTGGATTTGAACCTGGGGCTTGGCTTTCTTGGTTAGAGGAACCCCCGCCATGCGCCCTGCTCTTCAGCCAGCACTCAGCCACCCCAGCCCCCGACAGCCCAACCTGCCTGCCTGCCCCCAGCCCCTGCCCAGCTCTCACCCCATCCCCTGGCCAAGAGCCAGCCTTGGGGTCAGCAGCTGCTGCACTGAAGATCAAGCGCTGAGGGCGGGCAGGGCAGCCCTGCCTGCATTGGTGACTCATCATGGCAGGACGTGGAAGGTGCACTGCCCCCCTATGCCCCTGCCAACATCTTAACTGCTAAATGGAGTGCTCCCTCATGTCTCCTCCCTGTTCCTCTGGGTGACCCTCCTCTGCAGGCACCACTCGCCTATGCCTGGCTGAGATGGGAGGGGAGGACTGGGGCAGGCCGTGGCAGCCTGAAGTGCCTGTTCAGGGGAGCAAGGAAGGCACCATTTTTGCAGAGGCTGTAAGGGGGAGGAAGGGGGGTGTTCCCGGCTGTCAACTCCCCTCTGCTCCAAAGGGGCTGGTGAAATGAGTTTGGACTGCTTCACATGCCACTTCTGTCTGCCCCTGGCAGGCACTGAAGACTCATTGGGGATCTTGCTTGCTCCTTCCTGTCTCTCCAGCCCACTCTCTCCTCCCCAGAGGTGGCTGCATTTTGGTGGGGCCAGGCCAGGCCCTCTGTGTAGACACTCAGAGCTCCCCGGGCTCTGAAGCTCTGCTCCATCGCCAGCATGTCTGAGACAACGCTATGGAGGAGGAATTGCGACTAGTCTACAATCTTCTTGCACTCTAACAACTGGCTGCACTATGGCTGAGGCCTCGCTTCAATTACTCTGCAGCCACCCAGCCATTAAATAGCTCCAAGGGAGCACCGGCCACTCCAGAACCTGAGAGCGGCTGCATCTGGCCCGAGTTTCAGCTAGCACTGCACCTTGGCTCTTGTGTTTAACACTGAGGAGGCTGTGGGGGCTGGTGGCTTCTGTGGCAGGCAAGACAAGGAGGCTAGTCACCCTGATTTGGGTGCGGTATCAGATCATAGAACTGTGGGACCAGGTCGCCATAAGGCAGGGGTAGGCAAAAGGGCCTCCGCAGGCTGGATCAAACAGGTGGATCCGGCCTGCGGAAGCCCTACTGCTCCCCCGCTCCCAGGCTAATTAGGGCCTGGGGGCAGGGGAGCATCCGAAGCCTCCTCCCGCCCTGCCAGGAACACGTGGCACACGCTGCTCGGAGGGCGGGGGCAGAGCGAAGAAAGCTTCGCACACTCCCCGGCCCCCAGGTCCTAATTGGCCTAACGGCAGGGGATCAAGGGAAGTCTCCTTCCACGCCAGGGGCATAGGCACCTTTGGGGAATGTGGGGTGGGGCCAAAGGCACTCCCTCACCCCCAGACCGATCATTGACTGGAGGTGGGGAACCCAAAATATCTTGGCCCCGCCCCTTTTGTTCGATGCCCTGTCCCTTCCTGTGCGACCCGGGGACACTTCAAAAATTCCCGAAGTGGCCTCTGGCAAAAAATTATTACCCACCCCTGCCATATGGCCTGGCTAATGGCCAAAGGCCCCAGAGCTACAAACATGGGGATACGGTGTCCCGGGAGAGTGCGGATGGAGGGGTGGGAACTGGTGCAGGCCTGGAATGGGCAGCATGCTACAGCAGAGAGGACACTGGGCCTCAGGCCGCCTGAGCTCTCTGGCCTGCAGGGGGCCTTGGGTGTATCCCTTGCCCAGGCTCTGAGGTCTGGTCTGTGCAGCGCCCACCTGAGGGGCTGGGTTGTGGCATGTCTGTGACACAAGCTGGCTGCCACAGCAGGGGTCCATGAAAGTTGCCTAGTCTGGGGCTCAGGGCACTGGGCCAGGCCCACCGTGATGAGGGATGCTGAGTCTGGAGCAGGGTTAATGGGATTGGGTGTCCCACTGCCATGGCGATGAGCTTCATGGCACCACCTGTCACCAGGGCACAGTCTCTATGTGATAAATAGGAGGAGTGATGGCCTTTTCTGAACATCCCAGCATTTGGTGACTAAAGGGTGAAACTCAGGTAACTAGGGGGTGTTGGCAGATATACCTGCCTGCTGTTTTTCTTTGTGTGCATTTAAACCAAGAGCTGGGGGAACAAGATGAATTGAACCAGACAGAACTACCATGCCTACAAAGAAAACTGCACAGGTCCTTGAAGCACAGATTGTGAGTAGCTAAGGAAATGTCTATTTAGACGCTATCAGGTTATTTTCTTTGTTTTGTTGTTTGGTTAAACTTCTCTGTGCTAAAGCCATATGCCCCCCCGCCGCCCATACATTGTAACTTGAAGCTGTATCCCAGGGATGGAATTTCTCTGTTTTGAAATTGTTCTTCTCTCAGTTGCTTTAAAATTCCTAGCAACCAAGTATGCTTTACCAAGTATATCTTTTTGTTTTATTACTAAAATCACCTTTTTTTTAAGGCGATGATTTAATTCTTGTGTCCTGAAAGGTAATAGGAGGTCTGTGTATGTGGATGCCTAAGACTGAGAGGTCAGCTATCAGAGATTGCAGTTTGTTTTCTCTTTTTTTCCAAGCTCTCTTCTGGTAAAAGAGCTTGGGGGTGCCCCTCTGGAAGAAGTCCACGTGCTTCTTCCTGCCTTCAAGAAGAAAGGGGGTTTTCACTTGGTGGTGGCAGCTACTGCCCAAGGCCAGGGAATCTGTGACCTGGGGGGCAGGCTTTTAAGCAGAGCCTATAGAGTAGGGTTGCCAGGTGTCCGGTATTGAACATGGCAATTAAAGGGGCAGTGATTGCATTTCGGCCCGAATCCCCCCCGCCCGGTCTCCTGGTTACTCCCGCTTTTTTTCTTTTGCTTGACAAATGTTTATCAAATTTTTGTCCGGTATTTTTTTTAAACCACCTGGCAACCCTACAAAGAGACGAGGTTTTTTAAAGGTGTCTTGGGGGGCACCCACCCTCTGCACTCGGCATGCCAGAGTGGGGAACAGCCTCGACACCCCTTGCCACAGCACTGCCATGGCAACAGTGCCCCCCATTGCCATGGTGCCCAATTGCGGGCTGGCCTGGGAGACGGGGCAGTCATTGGAGGGGGCGGCCCCTTCTCTGGCCCCTCCAAGTAGTGAGTCCAAGTGAGGTCACGGTCACGCCCTTCACCAAGATGGCGTCCCCTTCATCAAGATGGCGGCGCCCGCCATCAAAATGGCGGCGCCCACAGACGCGCCCCGCCTTTTGAACCGGAAGCAATCGCTCTCTTCCGCGGAGGCTCGCGGAAGTTACCGAATCCTCCCGGAAATGATTCTCTATGGAGGCTCCCGCTAGACGGACGCCACCGCGGAGCCGACGGAGCCGCCGCACCGGGGAATGGTGAGGCCACGGGGCCGCCGCGTCTGGCGCGCGTGTGGGGGGAAACCTCCGTGCCCGGGGGAGACCGCTTGGCCGTTGCGAGGCGACTGCGCACGCGCGGCCTGGGAGGGAGCGGGGAGACCGCCTGAGCGGCCCTGCGCGCATGCGCCTGAGCAGTGCCAAACGCGGGGGCGTGTCCGAGCCCGGCGCGGGGCGGGGGTGAGGTTGCCATGGAGACGCCCCACGCCTGGGCCCCGCCACAGCTGCGCTGCTGACTCCGTGCATGCTCGGGGGAAGGGGGCTGCCCCGTGTCTCGCCGTGCCTCAGTTTCCCCTTCTGAAGGGGGTTGCCTGCTCTCGCCTCCCCGGGGCGCCCATCGCACTCAACCAGCAGCTGCCCCCCCGGGAGCTCGCACTGGTCCTGCCTTCCCCTCGGTGCTCACGTGCCCGCCGGCCGCCTCGGGGACCCCCTTCCCGCCTGCTGTTTCCACCCGCCGGGAGCATGGGGGTCTCCTCGCAGGGCTTTGGCTGCTCCGTTCTGGGGTCCTGTCCTGCTGCAGGCGCTGCCTTGTCCTTCACAGGAGCTGTAAACCCAGGTGTCCCTGCGGTCCCGGCCCCGCTCCAGTCTGGTGGTTCCCTTCTGCTTTGCCGACAGCATCTCCCACGGCTCCACTGGGGTACGGGTGTCTCTGTTGCTTCCTGTCCCGGGTCGCAAGATCTTCAGGGCAGGGTCTGTCGGTTTTGCTCCAGGTGCCCAGCGCCTTCTCTGACAGGGCCCTGATTGACGGATGTTGGTGCTCCCACAGTACGGATCATAATCAGCCCTGCAATATTGCTGTGAGCAGCCCTGTGTTCCTCTGCAGATTTGGCTGCATTTTAGTGGTATGTGACGTGGTCACTGTATCGGATCCATGTGCTGCGGTCCTGACGTGGGTGTCTCCCTCACTGGAGTTGTGGGGAGCTTTGCATTATGAGATCTGTGGTCTCAGAGGCTTTTTGGCATACAAAGTATAAGGTTTGCCAGCAGCCACCTGCTCCCTGGTATTGGGCAGGCTGGCATTAGGAAGCGTGGGTCCTCTGATGTGGAGGAATGAGGGTCTGTCTCCTTTGTTCCTTTGCAGACGTGGTGGACTCCGGACTGATGGCGTCGGGCACGGCGAGCCGCTCTGAAGACGAGGAGTCGCTTGCGGGACAGAAAAGGAGCTCGTCACAGGTCTCAGGTGCCATTCCCAAACGTCGGAGCTCCTCCAGGTACCTGGGAAGTGCCAAGGGCAGTGAGGAGGGGGTGGGGTCCCTTGCATCATGGAGGGACCCTCTCTGCCTGTAAGGATGGATCAGTCCAGTGCAGGCCCAGAGAAGGGAATGGGACCTGGGGCTCCCTGATATCCAGTGATGAACCAGGTACTGCAAACTCAGCACCATTCCTGCAAACCTGTGTCAGGCCTGGAGCATGGAAGGGAAGCTCTCTTGGCTGCAGTGATGGTCAGACACGGGGCACCAGAGGGCGCCCCACCCATCGTGCAAGCTGTTTGGAGAGGGGGCTGGCTCCAGGTAGCTAGCTGTGCAGCTGGTCGGCAGGTGGAGGGGCTTTACCTGAGGCCTGTTGCGTTTGTCCCACCAGGTTTATCAAGAGGAAGAAGTTTGATGATGAGCTGGTAGAGAGCAGCCTCGCCAAGTCCTCCAGCCGAGCCAAGGGGCCTAGCGGGGTGGAGCCAGGCCGCTGCTCGGGCAGTGAGCCCTCCTCCAGTGAGAAGAAGAAGGTTAGGGGGAGAAGAGGGTGGAAAGCGTTCGGCAAGCCCTGGTGCTCAGTGCAGAGCAAGCCCCTAGTCCCGCTGCCTGACAGCACCTGATTCTGGACATTGGGGGGGAAGACACTGCGCTGTGGGAGGGAGGTTCTTCCTGACCAGCAGCTGGAAATCAACCCTGAAGCCTGAGCATGGAGGGCTTGGGTGGCTTGATCCCTGACGGGGAGGGGAACAGAGAGCCGTCATCGCTCGGTAACTCCTGCAGCTTCCTTGGGGGACGAATACCCTGTTCCTCTTGCCGGTGGATGGCAGAGCTGGGCCCAGTCAGTATCATTCGCTGCCTGCAGCCAATTCGCTTCCCGGGCCCGGGCGGCAAAGCACGGTTGGTGCCCAGACGCCCATTCCCTGGTCGTGTCCTGCTGAGGAGCTGGGGCAGCAAGCCGCCTGCTGGAGAGGGGCTGGCTAGGCAGGGTGGGGAGCTGTCAAGTGCAGCCTCCCCTCATGGTCTCAGCACTGGGCCCCACTGGCCAGACACAAGGGCGCTCTAAGCTCCTTTTCCGGCTCATGCAGGTCTCCAAGTCCAGCTCCGCTCCCGTCCCGCCGAGCCCGGTCCCGAACCCCAGCCTGCCCAAGCGGATGAAGAAAAGCAAACAGCCCCTGCAGGTGACCAAGGACCTGGGCCGCTGGAAGCCTGCGGATGACCTGCTCCTCATCAACGCTGTGCTGCAGGTGACACTGCCGCCCTGTCAAGCTGGGCCAGGCCGGCTGCCGCGTGCCTGGGAGACATCCCAGCAGACCTGGGCCCGTGGCTCTGGGGAGACTGTTCTGGCACGGTCTGGCCACCTGCCGCGGCACCTAGAGGTGCTAGTCCTGGTGTCTTAAACTCCAGCCCTAGCTGAGGGCATGCCGCTTCCCGCACACCTGCGCTGTCCTCGCTCCGGTTCAGTCGTGCCCGAGGTGGCCGCGTGTCACTGCAGCGCTGGCTGCTTAGCTGTCAGGGTGTGTTTGGAGCTGGCTCCCCTGGCTGTGTGGGGATAGGGGGAGTGTGAGGGGACAGCCCTAAACCTGGCCTCTCTTTGGGCCCCTGCAGACTAACGACCTGACCTCGGTCCACCTGGGTGTGAAATTCAGCTGCCGCTTTACCCTGCGGGAGATCCAGGAGAGGTGGTACGCGCTGCTCTACGACCCGGTCATCTCCAAGTGAGTGCCAGGCCCTGGGCCGCTCTCTGTGGGGCAGCGGGGCTGTGTCGGGGCAGGCTGCCCCTGGGTCCCGTTACGAGGGAGCAGGGCCTGCATGAAATGGGGCTGGTCACCCGCCCAGAGGGGGGGCTGGGGAGTCTCCTCCCCCCACGGTGGCTCTGGGGAGCAGTGAGTCTGAGTCGGTAGCTGACGTGCTGTCCCCGCCTAGACTGGCCTGTCAGGCCATGCGGCAGCTGCACCCTGAAGCCATCGCCGCCATCCAGAGCAAGGTGCTGTTCAGCAAAGCCGAGGAGCAGCTGCTGAGCCAGGTGGGATCGGTAAGGCCTGCCCAGCCCCGCCCCGTGTGCAGGGCCTGCGACACCTGGACGCTGAGCCAGGTGGGGTCGGTACAGTCCGCGCAGCTGGTGCCTACTCAGCCCCTTTCCCCCCAGATGTGACATCCAGATGTGTGTTCTGGGGGAAAGAGAATTACTCAGGGACCCCCAAGTCCCCTCCCTGCCAGCTGGGATGAAAGTCTGTACTTGGCTCTCTCCACAGTGTCCTGCCAGACGTCCTTCGCCATGTGCCGGTGCCCCGGGGAGCCCCATCATGCAGGAGTTGCACAGACCTGACCCAGAGCCCCTGCAGCGCAGACTCCCCAGTCACCCGGCGCTCCTGCCCTACAGCTCTAGGTGCTGCCAGCAGGGAAATCCCCTGGCACGGAAAAGCCTGGGAGAGTTGCCAGGCCATGCAGCCCACCCCCTGTCAAAGCCTGGTCCCTTGTGGGCTGCCTGAGGGGTGGCCCTGGAGAGCCCAGCCCAGCCCAGACCCCTTCCCCCCCCAAGCCATGGCAGCTGGCACCGGGATCCTTTGCAGACACTTGTCCCCAGGCCTTGGCCTCCAACTCCCCTCTTCCCCCCCCCACCCCCTGCCGCTTAGGCTCCATCCGGCCAATGCTGGACCCCGGGGCTGGCCTGCCCCCTCCTGGTGGTTTACCAAGCACAGTGACTCGCCTGTCCTTCCGCAGACCAGCCAGCCCACGCTGGACACCTTCCAGGAGCTGCTGCACAAGCACCCCGAGTTGTTCTACCCTTCACGCACGGCCAAGGCCCTGCAGGTTCACTGGCAGCTGATGAAGCAGTACTACCTCCTGGACGACCAGACAGGTAAGGCCTGGCCCGAGCCGCAAGCCCTGCTGGGAGCCCTCCCCCTCGGCTGGGCCGGGCACGGGAGCCCGGGGCCTGACCCCCGAGTCAGCGGCCAGTGTGCGCTAACCCTCCCCCACCCTCTGCTTCCATTCAGTGCAGCCGCTGCCCAAGGGGGACCAGGTGCTGAACTTCTCGGACGCAGAAGACATGATCGACGACAGCAAGCTGAAGTGAGGGTCTGTGGGGGGTGGCTGGCCGGGGGGTCCTTCCGCCGGGGCTCGGGTCCCCCTCTCACCACAGGCCCTGTGCTGTCCTGCTCCACAGCGGCTGGCCCCTCCCCCTGACCGGGCAGCCGCTCGCTCCCATTCCCATCTTGCTGCTGCCCAGCTCTGCAGTACCAAGCTCTGGCTGGCTGGAGCTTCCCCTGGGCCCCAGCGCCGAGCAGGCCCGACTGGCCTTGGTGCCCTGTGGGGTGGACGTGGCTGGGGCTGGGTCCAAGAGCTGACGAGCTCCATCCGGTCCCCAGAGTGTGCCTGTGAGGAGGGCAGCTGCCTGACTTCTCCCTTGTCCCTTCCCTGCAGGGATGTGCGGGACGAAGTGCTGGAGCATGGTGAGTCTGGTGGCGCTTTCGCTCCACTCTCCCCCTTGGATGCTGGGCCGGGGAGCTGAGGGGTGTGCGGGGGAGGACGCCCTGGTCCCTTGCAGGCTTGGCTAGTGCTGACCTCGGCCCTGTCACCACAGCCCTGTCCAGCCAGCCGCTGCCGCAGCTGAGCCTGACAGCCCTTCTGTCCCGGGGCTGGGTCATGCCCCCGTTCCTGGCCCTCCTGAGCCACCCAGTCCCTCCACCTCAGGGCCACTGAGCGCCCGCCTCCCTAGAGGGGATAGGCTCTGTGTCCCATTTCCTACCCCTGTGTGCCAGCCAGCCCCCTCTCCCCCCATGGTGCCCCCTGGAGGAGAGAGGCTGCATATCCCTTCCCCCCCCCAGAGCCGGCCCAAGGTACGGGCCAACCACGCTACTGCCCGGGGCGCCCCATTGTAGGGGGCGCCGAGCGGGGCTGCTGGGCCGGGCGGGGGCGGCACC
The DNA here is from genome assembly GCA_019425775.1 of Rafetus swinhoei. Lineage (NCBI taxonomy): Eukaryota > Metazoa > Chordata > Testudines > Trionychidae > Rafetus > Rafetus swinhoei. The sequence goes on along the minus strand of JAFJHL010000157.1, from coordinate 6,409,115 downwards.
GCGCATGCTCCGCGTGCCCGGGGTGGGGATGCACATGCGCCGGGCTCCCGGGGGCAGGGACGCGCATGCATCGCACTCCCGGGGGGTGGCAGCGCGCTCCCGGGGCGCACGAATGGCTCGGGCCGGCCTTGCTTCCCCCCCGAATGGCCGTCACCAGCATAGAGGCCTGTGCCAGGTGTCCAGGCCACCCAGAGCTGCCCCCTGTGCTTCCCTCCTTGCAGAGCTGACCGTGGCTGACAGGCGGCAGAAGCGGGAGATCCGGCAACTGGAGCAGGAGCTCCACAAGTGGCAGGTGCTGGTGGACAGCATCACAGGTGAGAGCCGTGGGGCTCTGCGCTGAGCAGGCTGGGTGGGGCCTCAGCCTCCAGCGCTCAGGGCAGGGGAGGGGTCGCTGAGCTCTGGGTGTGGGGCCAAGTCCCAGTGTCCTCCGGGGCACTGAGCTGGTGCCGGAGCAGCCGGGGCTTCTTGGAAGCCATGGTGCGAGGGAGAGGCTCTGCCTGGCTGTGTCCCGTGGCGGGGGCTGTCTGTCGGCTGTAGCCATGGGGGAAGGGAGACTGTCTCATCTCTCCCCTCCGCCCCCAGGAATGAGCTCCCCGGACTTCGACAACCAGACGCTGGCTGTCCTGCGGGGCAGGATGGTGCGCTACCTCATGCGCTCCCGAGAGGTGAGTCCATGTCGCCCCGCTCCTTGCCCAAGCCAGCTCCTTGGGGGCTCACCGCAGCCTCCGGTTTCCAAGGGCACCCCGGGTCAGCAGGCAGAGCAGAGGGGCCTTGCTGGGAGGCAGGGCTGTCTGGTGCTCCGAGCTGCTCACGCCCTGTTCAGAGGGCGGGGGAGGGAGGACAGGCGGGCAGTGGGAGGGGCACCTCGCTAACAACCCCCCTTCCAGATCACACTGGGCAGAGCCACCAAGGACAGTCAGATCGATGTGGACTTGGCGCTGGAGGGCCCTGCCTGGAAAATCTCCCGAAAGCAAGGTACGGGGGGTGGGGCTTTCTCCCAGATGTGGAGGGGGCAGGGCTGTTGGCACTAGGGTGGGGCTATCGCGTGGGTCTGCCCGGCATGGGCTCCAGGGTTGAATTGCTGGGGTATGGAGCGAAGGGGGGGCCTGGTGCCTGCGGCGAGGGGCTGGCCAGGGCTCCAGTTGCTGGGTGTGAGCGCTCCCCACTCCTGCTGGAGGAGCCATGGGCTGGGACCCTGGTGACTGGGCTGTGGGTGGGGTCCCTGGGGTGGGTACAGGGCTCTGTGCCCCCCTTATGCCCCCGCCTGGCTGTGCGTTGCAGGCGTCATCAAGCTAAAGAACAATGGGGATTTCTTCATCGCCAACGAGGGCCGACGGCCCGTCTACGTGGACGGGCGCCCTGTGCTGGGGGGCAGCAAGTGGAAACTCAACAACAACTCGGTGGTGGAGGTGAGAGCCTGGCCCTACTGTGAGGGGGGGACCGGCCTTGCACTGGCCCCGGCCCCTGCCTGCACTGACCTTCCCCTCCCCTGCAGATCGCCAGCCTGCGCTTCGTCTTCCTCATCAACCAGGACCTGATCGCGCTCATCAAGGCCGAGGCCGCCAAGATTCCCCAGCAGTGAGGAGGGGGCCGGTTGCTCCATGCAGGGGGCCCGGGGCAGGGGCTCGGGGAGGGTGCTGCAGCAGCTGCTTGCAGGCTCCCAGTTCCCCCTGCTCTCCCAGGAAGCTGGCCCTGGCCCTTCCCCTCCACCGCCGGCCCCCCTCGGGATGGGGCCAGGGCCTGGCTAGGGCAGAGGGGACACAGCCAGCAGCTGTGGGTCGGAAGCCGTCAGGGCTTGGCGCCCAGCAGTGTTACCATCCAAATAAAAATGTGCAACCTGGTGCTGGTGTCAGGCCTGCTGGCGTCAGGGAGGGGCCCTGCCCAGGAGCAGGAAGCGGGCACCGGGCTCTGTCCTGCTGCAGTCAGTTCCCCTGTTCACAGGGCGCTCACCGCCCCTCTCTGTGCCCACAGGACCGCTTCCTGCCCTGCCCTGCCCTGCCCTGCGCTGCAGTGAGTGCGTGTGTAGCAAATAGACATGAGACCGGAGCTCAAAATGCAGCTCTTTTAATGTAAAAAGGGGGGGGAGGATCCCTAGGCCCCAGGAGCTCCACTGTCCTCCCCCAGCGGGAGGCAAGGGGCTCCCCCTGCTCCCTCCCCACCATTACACAGGCTGGCGGGGCCCTGCCCCTGTTCCGTGGGCTGGGGCAAGCTCTGCCCGGGGGGGTGAGTGGAACCAAGCTCTGGGCTGGACCCCTTGTGGCCCCTCGCCCTGCCGCGCTCACAGGAGTCTGAGAATGAGGCCTGAGCCCGGTGCCCAGGGGGCTCCATAGTGGGGCTGCACAGCCAGGCCCACTTGTTCTCCAGGAGGTGCAGAAAAATCCCAGATGGTGGGGGGGTTCACGCTCACATGCCTGTGCCCTCCTCCCGGGGCCAGCAGGGGGCACTGTGGCAGCCCAGCAGCACCATCTCCAGGCTGGGCGGGTCCCAGGGCACAGGCAAAGCGGCTGGAGCTGGAGGCCCCTGAGGATCCGTCTCAGCGGCTGGCGGAGCCTGTGGCGGGTTCGTGGCCCCGTGGTGTCCGTGGGGGGCAGGGGAGACCGGTGCTACCACGGGAGCAGCGTGGTCCCTTAGGCCGGCAGCTGGCCACGTGCTGCTAAGCTCTCCCATGGCAGGGGCCTCGTTAGCCCCGAGCTCTGCATCTGTCCCCCCAGCTGCAGTCTGTGTGGTGCTGGGCCGCGGCCAGGGGGAGCTGTGGGTGGCAGGCAGGCCCCAAGCCCATGGGGGCGCAGGCCGGGCACGGGAGCAGGCTCCGTTGAGGCACGGGCCAGGTGCAGGGCTGTGCAGGAAGAAAGCCGGGATGCCTGTCTCCACGCGCAGCGGCTGCAGCAGGGTGGCGCCGGGAAAGGCCGAGGCAGCAGCCGCGTAGGAGGCCGCGCCCTCGGGACGGGCAACTGGAGCCGGCGGCTGGGACAGCAGGAAGAGCTGCAGGGCCTGGCGCAGGGACTGCAGCCCCTCGCGCATCTGCAGGACCTGCCCCGATAGCTCGGCTACCTAGGGGCAGAGAGAGGGGGTGAGTGCTGGGGACAGGCTGGACCAGCGCCCCCCCCCCTCCCCCATGGGTCCCTCAGGGTGCAGACAAAGCCCCATGTCAGCATGGAGCCCGTGAGCCAGGCAGGAGACCCACACCCAGCCGGGCCCTCTGGGGCTGCCTGCACGGGAACCAGTGCCCAAGGCTCTCCCCAACCCCCTGGGCCCCACGTGGGGCAGTGCTGCCCTCAGCCCCCCCCATGCTTACCGTCTGCTGCAGCTTCTCCATGGCGTCAGCGCCCACCAGCTCTGCAGCACCCAGGGAGATGGTGAGCAGCCCGCTCTCTGGGACAAGGGGAGACAGCAGGTCAGCGCCCAGCCCTGCCCGCACAGGGGGGAGAGCCCAGGACAGCCCCCCCCCACCCCGGACAGAGCCCCGGCTCCCAGCCCCTTCCCATGGCGCTGGTGGTACCTGGCCCAGGGGAGGGGCTGCTGCAGTCGGGGCCCGAGGGGCCGACCTGGAAGCTGAACACGGGTGTGTCTGAGCCGCAGGCGTCTTCCTCGATACCATCCACCACCCTGCAGTGGAGAGCGGCGCTGTCACGGGGGGCTCCAGCCCCCGCCACCCAGCCCAGCCCCCTCCCACCTCCAGTCATGGGGTGTCTGGCAAGGCTGGGACAGGTAGGGCTCTCCCGCCTTCCCCCCACCCCCACACACTATTAGCCATGGGCTGCCTAGTTGCGCATCTTTGAATGGCTCAGTCTCGGGGCCACTTCACCCACAAACCTCCCCGAGGGATCGTTGCCTAAAGCCACATGGGCAGGGCTGAGCTGCATGTCCAGGAGCCCGAGTGCCCATCCTTGGGGTAACCCCCAGGAAACAGCCCCCGCCCTGGCCTCAGCAGCCCCCCCCCCCCTCACCCTCTTACCTGGGGCTGAGGTCAGGGGGCCCCATCCAGGGCAGGCTGTGGAGTTGCAGAGCCTGGGGGCCGGGGACCGGTGGCAGGCGGCGCATCCGGGGCAGGGCACCCCGCCTGGGCGACAGCAGCTTGGGGACATGGCCAGGGGGCAGCTGGGGGCTGGACGGCGCCTCTGCGGGCTCCAGGGCTGGGCCAGCCAGCGAGCGAGGGGGGGGCACTGGGGCACCCTGTGCAGCCTCAGCTGCCTTCTCCAGCGTGGCCAGACGGCTGTCCTCGTCGCTCAGTGAGCTGGTGTCAGCCTGCGGGGCAGGAGGGGTCAGCGCTGGGGGTGGAGGGCAAGCTGGTGGGGGGGCCTCACTGCCCCCACTTCCCGGGGTGCACTGGTCTTCCTATCCCCCACAGCTTGTGGACCAGGGCACTAGCCCCTTCCCCAGGGGCCTTTTCTCACTGAGGGTTTGGGGCAGGAAGGCAGGGGGCTGGGGCCTCCCATTTGCCCAGCGGGGCACCACAGCCACCACTGCCTGGAGGGGTGGGGGGCAAGAGCAGCACTGCAATGGGGGCAGCACAGCCCCCCTGCTGGGCCCCTGCCCCAGATGTCCCAGCTTGTCGCCCGGCCAAACACTAGGGGGCGCTCTGTGTCAGGCAGGTCAGGCCCCACCCCTGGCCACCAGGCTCCGCCCTCGGCCCCGCCCCTCACCTGGGTCCCAGCGCCCCCGCCCAGGTTGAAGCTGAGGTGGGCGGGGATCTCCTGGCGGAACTTGCAGGCGAACTCGGGGTAGAGGGCCATGCTCTCGCCCAGCCCCCGCAGGCTCAGGCACTGCAGGTCGCAGTAGGTCAGGCCCTTCACGTCTGCGTTGGCCTTGATCACGCACTCCTGGGCTGAGAGCTCGCAGCCGAGCAGGTCCCCCTTCCCTAGGACAGAGGGCGGGTCACTGATGCCCAGCCTGGTGCCTCCCCCAGGCGATGCAGCTCTTCTGGGTCCCGGGGCAGGGCCGACTCCGTGCAACCCCCCCAGTGGCGGCACTTGTGAGAGGAGGTTGTGTGGGGGGGCTCGGCCCCATCCCTGTACCGCACACCCAGGGCTGGCTCAGCAAGGGGATGCAGAGCAACAATGGGGCACGGGCAGGGCTGGGGGAGCCCAGGGCTGGGCTGGCAGGGACTGCGGGGTGCGTGTGAGGGTCAACGGCAGGGCTGCAGGGAGGGGGAGGGCTGGCAGGGGCTGTGGGGGTAGGAGTGCGGGGCACTGGCACGGCTGGGGCGGGAGTGAGAGGCACCGGCACTGGGCTGGCAGGGGCTGCGGGGTGGGAGGAGTGGCACTTGCAGGGCTGGGGCTGGGCTGGCATGGGCTGCGGGGCGGGAGTGAGTGGCACTGGCAGGGCTGGGGCTGGGCTGGCAGGGGCTGCGGGCGGGAGTGAGGGGCACTGGCAGGGCTGGGGGCTGGGCTGGCAGGGGCTGCGGGGTGGGAGTGAGGGCACTGGCAGGGCTGGGGCTGGGCTGGCAGGAGCTGCGGGGCAGGAGGGAGGGGCACTGGCAGGGCTGGGGCTGGGCTGGCAGGGGCTGCGGGGCAGGAGTGAGTGGCACTGGCAGGGCTGGGGGCTGGGCTGGCAGGGGCCGCGGGGGCAGGAGGGAGGGACACTGGCAGGGCTGGGGGCTGGGCTGGCAGGAGCTGCGGGGCAGGAGGGAGGGACACTGGCAGGGCTGGGGAGGGGGCTGGGCTGGCAGGGGCCGGGGCAGGAGGGAGGGACACTGGCAGGGCTGGGGGCTGGGCTGGCAGGAGCTGCGGGGCAGGAGTGAGGGCACTGGCAGGGCTGGGGCTGGGCTGGCAGGGGCTGCGGGGCGGGAGTGAGGGGCACTGGCAGGGCTGGGGCTGGGCTGGCAGGGGCTGCGGGCGGGAGTGAGGGACACTGGCAGGGCTGGGGAGGGGGCTGGGCTGGCAGGGGCCGCGGGGCAGGAGGAGGGACACTGGCAGGGCTGGGGCTGGGCTGGCAGGAGCTGCGGGGCAGGAGTGAGGGGCACTGGCAGGGCTGGGGCTGGGCTGGCAGGGGCTGCGGGCGGGAGTGAGGGGCACTGGCAGGGCTGGGGGCTGGGCTGGCAGGGGCTGCGGGGCGGGAGTGAGGGGCACTGGCAGGGCTGGGGAGGGGGCTGGGCTGGCAGGGGCCGCGGGGCGGGAGTGAGGGGCACTGGCAGGGCTGGGGGGGGCTGGGCTGGCAGGGGCCGCGGGGCGGGAGTGAGGGACACGTCCTCAGTGAAAGGTGCGGCTTAGCTGGCACCGTGACTGCGAGCCCCTCCCCACCCCGTCCTACCCTCCCCTTGCCCAGCAGGGCTCAGACCTAGGATGGCCAGGACGGTGTCGTCCCTCAGCACCTCCATGGAGCCCGAGCCCACGAAGTAGAGGGCCTGCAGGGCGTCGCCCTGGCGGATGAGGAACTCGCCCGGCGTGCAGAACGCCGGCTTGATGCTGAGCGAGAGGGCGCGCAGGCAGCCCCGGCTCGCGGCCTCGAACACCGGCAGCTGCAGCAGCTCCTTGTTCAGGTGCATGGCGATGTCGGCCCGCAGCTCGTCCGGCAGGCTCCGCAGCAGCTGGGCGGGCCGAGGGGAAAAGCAGCATGAACGAGCCAGGCAGTGGTGTGGGGGGGCCCGACTCGAACGCTGGCAGCCCTGCGCCTCCCGCACACGCCAGGGCCCCGCCTCCTCCCCTGCCCCATGCTCCAGGCCTGGTCCAGAAAGCGTGCCCCACTCTGCCGGCCGGGGAGAGGCCTGAGCAACAAAAACCCAACCCTGGGCTAGAGAAAACAGGCTGCTCCCTGGGGCCTGACTCCCCCCCTCTTGCTCTAGGCCGGGGGGTCCTGCACGAAGGGGGTGGGGAGGGCTGGGGGTGCTCTGTGGCCTGGCTGGGGAGGAGCAGGATGGTGGGGGTTGGGAGGCTGTGGGGCCCAGCATTGGGATGGGAGAGGGGTGAGACAGCCAAGGGCAGGCTGGGGGGGCCCAGCACCCTGGGGGAGGAGGTGGTGAGGGTTGCGGCCTGACAGGGGAGGTGTGAAAGCTGAGGGGGGAGGCTGCAGCCTGGTGAGGGAGGGTCAGGCGGCATCAGGGCAAGATGGTAGTCGGGTGGGAGAGGAGCGGGCCAATGGGGTGGGAGGGATGGGTGGCATCAGGCTGGGGAAGGAGCAACATGGGGCGGTGGCAGGGGAGGGGTTGGGTGGCAGGATGGGGTGAGGGGTGAGAGGGGAAGGGTGAGATGTGGGGTGGCGGGATGGGGAGGGGTGAGACGGGGCAGGGAGGGGTTGGGTGGCGGGATGGGGTGAGGGGTGAGACGGGGAAGGGTGAGATGTGGGGTGGCGGGCTGGGGAGGGGTGAGACAGGGGGAGGGGTTGGGTGGCGGGATGGGGAGGGGTGAGACGGGGCAGGGAGGGGTTGGGTGGCGGGATGGGGTGAGGGGTGAGATGGGGAAGGGTGAGATGTGGGGGTGGCGGGCTGGGGAGGGGTGAGACAGGGCAGGGAGGGGTTGGGTGGCGGGATGGGGTGAGGGGTGAGACGGGGAAGGGTGAGATGTGGGGGTGGCGGGCTGGGGGAGGTGAGACGGGGCAGGGGAGGGGTTGGGTGGTGGGATGGGGTGGGAAGGGTGAGATGTGGGGTGGCGGGCTGGGGAGGGGTGAGACAGGGCAGGGGAAGGGTTGGGTGGCGGGATGGGGAAGGGGTGCGACACTGGGGGCGGGCGGCGCTCACCTCGTGGGTGTCGATGCCGTTGTGCAGGGCCCAGCTGGTCTGGAAGAACTCCAGCATGCGCTGCCGGAGCGGCTTGGGGATGCGGTGGATGCGGATGAAGTCGTGCAGGTCGCGCGTGCGGCTGTGGTACAGGAAGCGCCGGGCGTACATGCGCTGGATGATGGCCGTCACATTCCCAAACACCACAGCGTGCATCAGCGCTGTGGGGAGAGTGGGAGACTGTGCGAGGGGGGCCGTGCAAGGGGCGCAGGATGCTGTGTGGCTCTGCCGTGCGAGGGGAATGGGGTGCCTTGTGAGCGTGGCCGTGCGAGAGGTAGCGGGATGCTGGTTGTGCGAGGGGAGCACGCTGCCATGTGATGGTGGCTGTGGGAAGCTGTGTGTGAATGGCCGTGTGAGGGGAACAGGATGCCGTGTAAGGCTGGTTGTGCAAGGGAAGTAGGAAGCTATGTGCGAGGGGAGCGGGATACTGTGAGGGTGGCTGTGTAAGGGGCGCAAGATGCCATGAAGCTGGCCGTGCGATGGGAGCAGGATGCCGGGTGAGGCTGGTCATGCGAGGCGAGTAGGATGCCATGTGAAGCTGGCCGTGCGAGGGGACTAGGAAGCCACGTGTGAGTGACCGTGCGAAGGGATCAGGATGTGTCAGTTTGGTGGGATGGGGCCGGGGCAGGCTCTGTGCAACATGTTGCTGGCCTGAGCCCATGCTCCTGGGGCTTTGTAAAAGTGACGCCTTTGGGGGCTGCGGGTTGGGCGCGAGGGGCACTGACAGAGCCGGGGGCACAGCGGGGGGGGGCCGCTGCCTGCGGCTAGCAAGCCCCTTGGAGCGTCTGTGGGCGAAGCCCCCGCCTGCCCACCCACTCACACGCCAGGCGCTCACCCGTCTCCATGGCAACTGCCCATGGCTCTATCCAGAGCGCGAGTGAGCTTGTGGGGATGGGGTGGGCGCAGGCACTCGGGGTTGGGGGCTGCATCCCCCTGAAGCCCCATTTCCCCAGCCCCCCCAGCGCCTCCCCGAGCCCCAGCCCACCTTAGGAGGCCGAGATACAACGTGCCCAGGAGACAGGGTCACTGGGGCCCTGGCACAGAGACGGGGGGGCGGGAGCCGGACCCTGCCCAGTGACCTTCCTACACCTCTCCCTCCCCTTGCCCCGCACTCAACCCCCCTGGGCACCTCCCTTGCCCTGGTACCCTCCATCACCAAGCCTGCCTCTGCCCACGTCTGTCAGCACCCCCCATTCCCACCCACGGCCTCAGAGCCCGGCGACCCCCAATACCTAGTGATCTGCCCAGTGCCCCCACTTTGCAATCCCCCACTCCAGTGTCCTGCCCCCTGCCCGCGCCCTGCTACCCCCCACCTCTCCCAGTGCCCTGCTTCCCTGCCCCCCCTCACCCCCGATGAGCATGGTGCAGATGGAGAAGAGCTTCTCGGTGTCAGTGTTGGCCGAGACGTTGCCGAAGCCCACGCTGGTCAGGCTGCTGAGGGCGAAGTAGAGGGGAGGTGAGGTAGGAGCTGCGCAGCGTGGGGCCCCCCAGCAGCTCCCAGCCGCTGCCGTTGAGGCTGCAGTTGGCCCCGGGGGGCAGCGTCGGCCCCGTCCTGTTGGCAGGGGAGCTGCAGCTCTTCCGCGCCAGGTAGTAGGGGGTCTCGAGGCGACGTGCCAGCTCCTGGAGCCAACCTGGGGTGGGGGGAGAGGGGTCAGCACCTCCCAGGGCAGGGCAAGACCAGACCCCAAGCTGGAGTTCGGGGAGGGGCCGAGGGGAACGTTTGGGGGAGGGGGCTGGGCCCTCAGCCAGAGGGACGCCTGCCCCAACGTGTGAGCAAGGCCAGGGCAGGCTGGTAGGGGAGGAGGGGAGATGGGCCTAGTAGGGGAATCTCAAGGCGCAGAAAACGCCTCTTGTGACTTAGCGTGTGATCACACACGTGTGATGTACAGTGATGGGTGCACCCACTGGGTGTGCGCAGGGGTGCCCATGTGTGTGTGTCTGGGCAGGCTGGGGAAGGGGTGTCCGACCATGACACACAGCCACTGGTGCTGGCGCGTTGTGGCCCCTGGGGGTTGGTGATACCCAACAATGTGGGGGCACAGACAGTGGCCACGACACACTCACCAGACCACACACACACGTGCGACTGCGGGCGCTGGGTGCGAGATTGTGTGTGCAGCCCAAGTAGCGCCCGTTCCAGGAGGGAGATGTCAGAGCAGGACGTGCACACAGGTATCCATGCGCCTCTGCATGGGCACGTGTGTCACAGAGGAAGGTGCACACATGTTACAATTGGGTGTGAGACCACAGACATTGTGCAGGTGCAGGCCTATTGTGATTGTGCATGTGCGGTATAGAGCAGCAAGGGCACGTGTTGTGACTGAGCATGCGATTGCTCCTACGTGGTGCATGCCTGTTGTGACTGGTCATGCGATTGCATATGTGTGGTGCAGAGTGACAGGTGCGCATCTGTTGTGACTGGTGTGTGATTGTGCATGTGTGGTGCAGAACAGTGAGTGCACGCCTCTTGTGACTGGGCGTGCGATCACACGTGTGATGTACAGTGATGGGTGCACCCGTTGGGTGCGCGCAGGGGTGCCCATGCCCCACACACCGATCTCTGGCAGCTCCGCGCGACTGCTCTCGATCTCCAGGCGGCCGATGAAGAACCAGACGCAGGCGACCCAGTGGGCCAGCAGGGCGAAGACGATCATGAGCAGCGTGAGCACCACAGCGCTGTACTGCGAGTACCGGTCCAGGTTGGGCAGCAGCCGCAGCAGGCGCAGGAGCCGCACCGTCTTCAGCAGGTGAGCCCCGAAATACTGCAGGGAGAGAGCGTGGGGGAGTCCCACCTGCGCTGCCCCTCGCGGGGGAAGGGCACTGCAGGGGGGGGGCGGGGCTGCCACAGGGACCCAGCTGGGAAGGGCTGAGGCCAATACAGGGCCGGCGCTGGTGGGTGGGAATCATTGTTCTGTGCTTGCAGCAAGTCCTGTCCAACGGGGACCAAGCGATGGGTCTGCGCAAGGCCCATGCGCGCTGATTCCAGTTGTACGACCAGGTGTCATTTCTGCTCCCCACCGCCTGAACACTGGCTGTGTCCATATTTCAAATGTGAGCTCCCGGAGTAACACGCCCCCCCGCAAGGCGCCAGCCAACCTGCCCGGGGAGGCTAGTAGGTCGAGCGGCCCATCGAGGAACATTCGATGGACAACGCAGCATGGGAGGCACCACTGCACTGAACGGACTTTCCTGCGCTCTGGAAGGCGGGCTTGGGGCCCCCTGCAAAGAGCCAGGTCCCACATGGGCAGGCGACCTGCTCATGTGACCACCCCATCTTGGGATGCACCTTCACACAGGTGAACAGTGGGAGTCTCTGGGCGTGGCTGAGGACAGATAAAGGGCCTTGCAGGTTCCCCCATTTGGTCTTCAGGCCGGCTTCTCAGTTCTGTTGCTACAAACTGAAGCTCTGAACGACCCATCCCGGCTGCAGACTTGACTTAAGTCGGCAGTTTTAGTCCATCCCCATTCCAAGCCTGCACCAAGAACTTTGTGGCTGATGCATGTATTTGATTCCTTTATGTGACGTAGTGGGGGTACCTTGCTGGTTGCTAGGCTTGGGTTGTGAGTGACCCCCACTGGCTGCTGTCTGCAGCACGGCCCAGCAGGGCAGGGGATGAGTCATTATGCAAAGGGGGCTGACCAGTTATCTCCCAGGGAGCGGAACAATGGGAAGAAGGGTGTGGAGCCCTGGATGGGGGCAGGGCTGGAAGTGAGTTAGTTAAGTTTCTGTCTGGGATCATGGGGGAGACAGCCTAGGGAAAGGGGCTGGAATTTAGGGTCCCAGTCTCCCCCATCTAAAGGGGGGCTGAGGCATCCTAGGCCCGGTTCTGTAACCAGATGACATCTGTGCTGTGCTGTATCCTGGAGAAGCAATAAACTTCCTCTATTCTACTGGCTGGTGGAGTCTGTCCGTGCCATTACGGGGGGTGCAGGAGACGGGAAAACCCCAACGCGCCGTCACACTTTAACAATGTTAACCCTCCCCTTTTCTTTTTCTTTCTTTCTTTTCTTTCTCTCTCTCTCTCTCTTCCTCCCTCTTTCCTTCCTTCCTTCCTTCTGTATTTGATTCCTTTAACAATTTTAACCCTCCCCTTTTCTTTCTTCTTTTCTTTCTCTCTCTCCCTCCCCTCCCTCCCTTCCTTCCTTCTGTATTTGATTCCTTTAACAATTTTTTCCTTCCTTCCTTCCTGTAGCTGTTGGATTCTAACGGGTTGGCAGAGCGTGCTTTTGGGGTAAGATCTGAGTTATACATCAATCTGGGAACATGGCTGGTGCTTTGGGACGGGACGAACCTGTTCGGATTTGGTGCGATTGACTTTCACAACCTCTCGTCTGTGTAAGGTGGGAGCTGATTGTGGCACAGGAGAACGGGAGTGTCCGAGGGAATTGCTGGTGTGACTTTGCTGCCCAGCGTGGCAGACAGAACTGCTTTGTGCGACGGGCTCAGGGTGCCTTGTAGTGGAGGGCCCCCACTTGCGGGCTGTCCGTAGCCCTGTCTCTTAGCAGTTCTCCCTGACTGGCTGCTCTCAGCGGTGCTCTCCAGCCCCCGTGTGACAGTGGGGCCTAAGAGATGGATGGGGACTGGAGCAGGGCCGGGGGGAGGGCTGACTCAGGCCCAGGGGAGCTAAATCCTGGCTCTGCTGGCAGCCTCCCTGCCTCCTGCAGGCTGTGACTCCCAGCCCTGGGGTCCCCTTCCCTGGGTGGGCACCAGCCAGCCCGCGCCTGCGGGGGAAGGGCCGACTCACCACGTTGACCTTGAAGGCGTAGAGCAGGTCGAAGGGCAGCGCGGCGACCAGGTCCAGCAGGAACCAGCCGGTGAGGTAGTGCAGGGAGATGGCGTGTGGGTCGAACACCACCTGGCCCGACTTGCTGACGAAGGTGGTGCGGAAATTGAGCACAATGTCTGCAGGGAGCACAGCGCACACGGGGTCAACGTGCGGGGGGCCACGTCACCAGTGAACCGAGCTCAACAGCCTCAGCGTAGCTCCTGGGGGGAGGCGGGGTCCTGGCTGGTTGCCCCACGAGGAGCACGAACCAAAGAGCCAGGCCTGGGCTGGCAGGGGCTGCGGGTGGGGAGTGAGGGGCACCAGTAGAGCCGGCGCCGGGCTAAATGGGCGGGGGCGTGGCACCGGAGGTCCTTACCCAGGATGAAGAGGATCTCCACGCACAGGTCACAGACGCTGGGGGGCCCGCGGGCGGCCGGGAGCCCCTCGTCAGAGCCGGCGCCGACACAGACGCTGTAGGGCACCGTCACGGCCACATAGAGCGTGGCCAACAGGATGAGCCCGTCCCAGCCGGCCCGGAAGGCGCCGTAGTGCAGCAGGATGAAGGGCGACTTGTGGATCGCAGCCACCTTGTACTCGGGGAGCGACGGCTTCTCGCCAAACACGCCCTGGGCCAGGAGCTGGGGGTCAACATGGGGGGCAGCCCTTCCCCCAGAGGACCACCCACCAGCCTGCTCTCCTGTGATCTGGGCTTGTCTGACCCGGGCAGCCCCCCTGCTCTCCCTTAGCGCCCTCTGACCCAGGCAGCCCCTCTGCCCTCGCCTGGATGCCTCCAACCCACGGCCCCCTGGCTTCCCTTGGGCCCCTCCAACCCGCCACCAGCTCCAGCCCAGGATCTCCTCCCACGCCCAGCCCAGCACCCTCCATGCACCTTGTTGAGCTTGTGTTTGTTCTTGCCCTGTTTCTGCAGGTGCCCGGAGAGGTGATAGAGCACTGCCCGGCTCCGGCGCCGGTTGGCATTGAACCCTTTGGCTCCAGCCCGGCTGAACCGGCGCTTCCCACCTGCTGGAGAGAGAGAGCAGCCAGCAGTTATGGCCCCTGGGGCCGGGGGCGGTCCAATAGGAGGGGGTCAGTGTCCATCTGTCCCGCCGCAGCCCCCGCCCTCTACACGGCAGAGCTCTGACTCCGTGCAGCCAGGCACAGTCACATGCGTGTTGTGTGCATGTGCTGCCGTGGCACCCCGTGCAACATGCAACCCCCGGATCCAGCCTGGGCCCTTCTCCGCTCACAGCGGGTGGTGGCAGCGCTCCGCCAGACGGCAGCAGTAGCAGGCTGTTACCTTGCACACAGCCCAGGCTCTGAAGGGTCCACAATTTGCTTAGCCAGTGAGTGCCAGTGCCTGCCGCTGTCTCTAAGGTCCATTTTCTATGGAGATTGCCTGCAGACCCCCCCCGCCCCGCATTGCTCCAGACCCCGCCTCCCCATGCACCTTCCTTCCAGCTCTCGGCGCCCGGCCGGCTCTTGCTGTCTGTGATGTCCTTGTGAGAGACCAGGAACAGCGCCACCTCGCCCTTCTCATTCTTAATGGGCACCACGTCCAGGAGGCACCAGAATGGGGCACCTGCGAGACAACGGGGAGCTGCTAACAGCCCAGAGTGCTGTGCATGCCCCTCCCTCCCCCAGACCTGAAGGGGAAACTGAGGCACAACACAGGACAGGGTCTTTCCTCTGAGTCTGCGCAGCAAGGCAGAGCTGGGGAGAGAACCGGGAGTTCTGGCTCCCAGCCCATGCCCCCGCTTGCCCTGTGATCCCTCCTTCCCCTCCCCTCCCGGAGCTGGGCAGAGAACCCAGGCATCCTAGCTCCCAGCTGCAGCTGCAAACGCTGCGGCCGCGCCCTCACCGCTCTTCCTGTAGAGGATCAGCTCGGCCTTGAACTCCTGGTGCTCGTCCAGGGCCTTGCGGATCTGCTGGCGGACGCGCTCGCTGGTGTCGGGCCCGTAGAGGAAGGGGCAGGCGCAGCAGCGCTGCATCACTTCGGCCCGGGAGAAGCCGGTCAGGTCACAGAAGCCGTCGGAGCAGTACACCACCGGGAAGGCGCTGCGCACCTGCGCGTTGCCCAGCACAAAGTTACTGTCTGCAAGACACGAGGGGGCAGCGTGGGGATGGGGCAGGGCCGGGAGGCACCAGGGTGGGTGTGGGGAGCGCCCGGCCAGTGGTCCCGCTGCGGACGGGGAGACGGGAAGGTTGGGGAGGGGGGTCTATGGCTCCTGCTCTCTACTAAAGAGCCGCCCAGCTGAGGCCCGGGGGCATCCGCTGCCCCCACCCCCCATCTTGCCACGTGCCCGGGGGTGTCCGCAGGCCCCACTCTGGCTATTTTTACCCCACTGCTCCCAGTTAGTCATCGCTGCGCCATTTGGACAGAGCCCGCCTTGTTGGCACCAGCTGAGAGCGGGAGCCCACTCTGAGCCCTGCCTCATTTGCATACATTTGCATTTGAACAGTAGCAAGGGGGGGAATGCAAGCGTGGGGGTGGTGGGGAGAGAGAAGCTGCTTTCAGCCTGACCCCCACCCCGAGGTGAGTTTCAAACCTGGAGCCCCCCCGATCCCTGCCCCACACCTTGGGGATCTTGGCTTTATGTGGGGCCAGAGTTCGGCCCTGCTGTGGCATGTAACACGAGCTCCCAAAGCTAATGGGGATATTGCAGGAGGGAGCAAAGAAATGTCCTGTCCCGGGCCCCTGCCCTGTCTCATCAGACCAGCAGTTGCACATTAGCCCGGTTCTTCCCCGGCTGCAGCTTCTAAATCAACCCAGGTAACAGGGGGCCCCCCGGGAGCAGCTCCACCAGCTAATTGAGCTCAGCTGCAAGAGGCGCTCCCCTGAGGCTGCTGCACCCCAGGCTGGCTGAGTCGCAAAGCCCTGGGCATGGAGGAGGGGTCCCAGATGGGCCCAGGGCTTAAACAAAACAATAGCTGAGAGCACGTGGCACGGCCTCCGTCCCCAGCCCTCAGCAGCTGGGCCGTAGCCTCCTTTGGGTCTGGGCACTGGGCTGGGCCGCAGCCTCGTTTGGATCCGGGCACTGGGCTGGGCTGCAGCCTCACTCGCACCCGGGCGCCGGGTTCGGCCACAGCCTCACTCGCACCCGGGCAGTGGGCTGAGCCGCAGCTGGACTCGGACCCGGGCGCCGGGCTGGGCCGCAGCCTCACTCGCACCCGGGCGCCGGGCTGAGCTGCAGCTGGACTCGGACCCTGGTGCCGGGCTGGGCCGCAGCCTCACTCGCACCCGGGCGCCTGGTTCGGCCACAGCCTCACTCGCACCTGGGCAGTGGGCTGAGCCGCAGCTGGACTCGGACCCGGGCGCCGGGCTGGGCTGCAGCCTCACTCGGACGTGGGTGCCAGGCTGGGCCGCAGCCTCGCTTGAACCCGGGCGCTAGGCCAAGCTGCAGCCTCACTCAGACCCGGGCGCCGGGCTTGGGTGCACTGGAATCAGAGATTTGCAGTGGCCTGTGCCAGACTGTGGGGAGAAAGGGGAGGGGGGCTGTGCAGTGGGGCTGTGTCAATGGGGTGTCTGCAGCTGTTTTCCAGCTGGGCTCGCTGGCTCTGCCCAGCACACGGGCCAGTCACAGAAAGAGGCTCACGCCTTGGGAGAAAGGGAACAGCGGGGGAGGAGGGGTGTTAGTGGGTGGCTGGGCCATGGGATGTCCCCCAAATTGACCCCCATGCACCTTGGGGCTCAGCCCAGGCTCCGCCACATCCCTGTGGCTGGGGCGTGCCTTGAGCGCAGAGGAGACGCTGTGGGCCAAACTCCCCTGGGCAGCTGGGTGAGCAGTGCCAGGCTCGTGGAGAGGGACCCACACACGCCGGCTGGCTGCTCCCCCAACTCCAGACCCCGAGGGGATCACTCAGCCTGTGGCTCCAGCCCTCAGAACCCGGGGCCGGGCCCAGCTCTCTGAATAGGAGACGTGCTCCTTTCTGGGCTCTTTTCCAAGGCCCAGCCTCAGCCTCTCCCTGCCCAGCCTGGCTCTGCCCCCAGGTGCCACAGAGACAGCAGGTGCCCAGGCGGGGAGACTGCAGACGAGGCATAAACCGCCCTGAACTGCAGACACCTGGGCGGCCTGGTTACCTGCTGCTCAACAGCTGCTGTGTCCCACCCCAGAGGCAGCTGCAGTTCGGTGCTGAGCAATCCCTGGGCAGCATTGCCACGTGCCACTAACCCTCTGCTGCCTCCCGCCTCCCGAGTGCCCCCTTTGCACCCAGACGTGGGGCTCAGAAGGGCACTGGGAGAAGCCCAGAGAGCCTGGCATCAGGCCATGCCACGCGGACGCAGCCCCAGAGCCATGTGGTCACTCTGCTGTTTGCACCCCACACCTCCCCCGAGGAACCCACCTCTGCAGATGTGACCCCCCCAGCCTGAGCCCCCCCCATTGAAACCAAGGGGCTTGGAGGCCTGAGCCCCCCGGCAAATCAAAGGGAGTTAGGGTGCAGCCAGATCCTCACTGCCCCCTGAGCACGCCAGGCTGACAGCTGCTCTCAGTGCTGCAGGCACCCGGGAGCAGCCTGGCTGGGGCCGCAGGCACTGGGGCCCTGCTCTGTAATTTGCCTGCTGCTGTTACTCACTGCAAGCTGGGGAGGGGGCGGGGGTGGGTATTTATAGCACAGCAGCTCCCTGAGCAAGGACTGTCCCCTGTTCCCAGGGAGTCGGGCACCTAGAGACACAAGCACGGGGGGGGAATCAACCCCCCATTTCAAATATGGGAAACTGAGGCAGGGGAAGAGACAGGATTTGTCCAGCCACCCAGTGGAGCAATGCTGGACTGGGAATGGACCCTACATCTCCTGCTCCGAGGGCTCTGAGTGCTCCCCTCCCAGAGCAAGGCCTAGACCTCCCATGTCCTGGCCCCCCGCCCCTCCCTGCCCCAGCCAGATGCCCCCTCCCCAGCTCTGAGCTTTGCCCCAGGGACAAAATTAGCAGAATGGGGCAGGGCCGAGGTCACTTCCTGGAGCTCGCAGGCACCTGGGTGTAGGACAAAGTGACCCCCCATTCCCCCCAGTGCCACTGGCCTGGCTCCCCTCCAGCCCACGCCCAGCTCAGCCCCTGTGCTGCCCCATGGCGTGTGACCCTGTGCGAGCAGCACGCGTGTGCGTGTGAGCCGGCATGTGCAGGGGGCGCAGGGCGGGGGGGGGACAGTCACGCAGCCTCACCCCGCCCCCCAGCTCCTGCTTCCCTAGGGCCCGGCCCCAGCACAGGTGGCAGAGCTATTGTTCTGTTCCCAGCGAAGGCTATTTATACCCGGGGACACCACGTGCTGCTGTCTATAACCGTATCCTTCCGCCTACTCAGGGAAAGTAGTCTGTCTGTAGAACCAACTCGGGGCGAGCGCTCGCTCACGGCTGGGGCCGTGCTGGTCTCCCTTCAGTCGTGTGCCCTGTAGGGGATACGACCCAGCCCATGGGGGTAGCTCTGCATGGGGGGAAGGAGGGACCAGGGGAGCGGGTGAGGGTTAGAATCCAGAATCCAGCTCCCAAACCCAGCCCCATGGGCACAGGGACGAGGGAAGCCGGGGCAGGAGCCTGCGCAAGAATGGACAGGACACTGTGACACGGCTCATCTGAGGAATGGCACCCACCTAGTGAGCCCCCCTCCCTGCAGAACAGCGCCCCCTAGTGCCACCCTGGGACATACTGGGGTCAGCACTGACTGCCAGGGGAGAGTGCCCCCTACTGAGCCCTTCCCTGCAGCACAGCGCCCCCTAGTGCTGCTTTGGGACATACTGGGATCAGCACTGACTGCCAGGGGAGAGTGCCCCCTACTGAGCCCTTCCCTGCAGCACAGCGCCCCCTAGTGCTGCTTTGGGACATACTGGGATCAGCACTGACTGCCAGGGGAGAGCGCCCCCTACTGATCTCTGCACCAAGGCTCATGCTTCACTGGGCCCAGAGCTGACTGCCAGAGGAGAGCGCCCCCTACTGCCATCTTTGGTTCCAGGGGGATTGTTCCGTGGGTTACAGTAGCACCTTGAAGCCCCGTTGGGCACCGAGTAACAGACCCGGAGAGGGGAAACTGAGGCACAGAGTGGTGACGTGTCTGTGGCAGGGCTGGGAACTAAACTCAGTCTCCCTGGGGCTAATTCAGAGTCGGACCCATGAGTCCAGCCTGGATGTTTGCTGGCCCCAGGAACTGCTAGCCAGATCCACGTCCAGAGCCCCCCAAGCTCACAGGGAAACTCGATTCCCAGTAGGGATATGGGTGGCCCCTGACCCCAGCCAGGGCCTCTTGCAACGCGGATTGGACCCACGGGGCTGGAGGGAACCCGGGGTGCTGGCCAAGGTGCTGAATTTATTCGCTCCTCTGCAAAACACCTGGGGGAAACTTTGCAGCAGGGGAGGCCCTGCCAGGCACTGGCTGGTGAGGTGCCAATGCCCTTCAGAGATCGGCACAATCGGGAACCGATTGCAAGACTGTGACAACAGAGGAAGGGCTGACAGCTTCCAACTGCCCTGAAGGACTGGACAGTAACCCTAAAACCCACCCCTTCTATGGATCTCAGTAGCCATGTTAGCCTGTAACTTTAAAAATTAGGAGTCCTGTGGCACCTTAGAGCCTAACCAAAACATATAGATGCATGAGCTCTCATGGGCAAAACCCGCTTCATCAGATGAACTGGAGTGGAAATAGCAGAAACCAAGCAATATATATAACTACTGGGGATTTGAAGGTTTAACCAGTTAACCAGTAAGCCTCACCCTTAACCAGTGGGGCTGGAGCAGGTCCTCGCCTGACCCCCCCCTTTAGTCAGTGAACCAGGTAAACAACATGTTTAATCAGTTAGCCAATTAAATGGGCATTTACATCCTAGCCCTACCCAATCATCCACCCATGTGTTACGCAGCACCAGGTAAGATACCTCCCCAGCCCATTGGCACAGGATTGTCTGACACAGCGAGCCCCCCAGCTGTGGGATCATATCCCTCCTTGGCACCCAGACCCCTACAGCAGCAACCCGCGCACGTCTGCGCCTGCTCCCCCAGCCCAGCAGCCATGCTGGTGTGATCTCTCGCACATGCGTGTGATCTCTCGCACATGCACACCCACGGGAGGGAGCTGGATGAGGGCCATGTGAGGGCTGACGCAGCAGCACCAGGCACTGGAAAGGCCTGGGGAGCGGAGGGCTTCTGCGGGAAGGAGGGAGACCCTAGCTGGACAATCTCTTGCCAGACCCTGTCCCCAGCCCACGGCAATGGGCAGGGGCCAGAGAATGAGGCAACTGTTGACTGTTTGTATCCTGCTCAGTTAGCAGCTCCTGCCATTGTTGGCTGCTCACTCTGCAAGGAACAGACTCCATTTCCTCACAGTCTCACCTCGGGCGCCCTCGTCCCACCAACAGCCCCGATCCCCCAGGGACAGCTGGGGGCACAGAGACTTGCCCAAGGCCGCAAAGGGCAGGCGTGGCCGAGGCAGAAATAGAACCCGGGACTGCCTGAGGCGGGGCTCATTCCTCCAGGCCCCCCTCACTCTGCTAACGCCGGGCACTGTTGCCACCAGGCGCCAGCTGTCTCACATCAGACACCCAGACCTGGAGGCCTCTGCCGGGGGGGGGGACACCCCAGCCCCTACCACTGTTTCTGCGGTGAGCGACATGCCCAGCACCGCCCAGGGGGCCGGGGGCAGAGGCCAGGGGCAGACTCCAGCTCTGCAGGGCAGCATCCAACTTTCCTTTCCTTTCCTGCAGCTCCCTGCTCCATTCCCTGCAGCCCCGCTGGCCCCAGAGTCAGTGGGGCAGGGACCTAGCCCTGCAGGGCCTGCTTCACTCGGGGGGTCCAGGCTGTCCAGGCCACTGAGCCAGCTGGAGCTCCCTTGGGGGGAGGGGTGGGCTGCATTTAAGGTTGCCCCGGGCCTCGGGCATTTCCTCACTGCAGAGTGCTCGGCCTGGCCACGTCAGGGTTTGGGCAGAGCAGGTTTGTGTGCATGTGTGTGTGTGCGTGCATGTGTGTGTGTGTGTGTGCACGTGTGTGTACGCACACTGTATATATGACACAGGCACCCTGGTATCCCTGGAGTAGGAATATCTCCCTGTGTGTACCTCGAATGACTTACAGCTCGACGTGCACACTCGGCACAGAAACACGCCTGTAGAAATAGCTCACCTACATGCACAAGGATAGTTATGGCGTGTCTGCTGATGACACCTGATTACAGAGCGGTGCTGTGTCGCATCTTGAGATGCACACACTCATGTAGCCACATTTTGCACACACATGCACACACACAGCACTCCAGCATCACTCTTGTGGTACGTAGGGGCCTGGTCCATATTCGCACACAGGTACAGCTATCACACCCAGGAACAGGGGTGTGTGTGGAGGAGGGGGTTGCATAGCACAGGCCAGACACCTGCTGTCCTGAAAAAATTCCAGGGCCAGATCTGGAGACCCAGCCTGTCTTGATCTAACACCCCCGGGGGCTAGAGCACCCCAGGGCCCATGTGGGGATGCAGATCTGCTCTCTCCCCAACCGCAGGAGAGAACCAGCCTCTTGTATCCCCAGAGGAGGGGAGCCAAGGTTGTTTCTGCAGCTCCAGCAGATCTCTGACAAGAGGGAGCAGCCCGGGGCCCCCTCCGTGGGGATGGTGTGTAGGGTGAGGGTGTCTGGCTGGAGAGATGCACCTGTTCCCAGGCCATTGGTCTCCCAGGCTGGTTTTATTTAAAAAAGAAAAGAAAATAGCCCCCGTCTTGGGTGGAAACTCATCATCCGGGGAGTTTTTCTAGAAGGCCAGCAGCAAGCGGTGGCAAACCAGCCCCCAGGAGGGCTGTGTGTGAGGTGTGTGTGTGTGAGTGAGAGAGGTGTGTGTGTGTGTGTGTGTGTGTGTGTGTGTGTGTGTGTGTGTGTGTGAAAGAGAGAGGGGGTGAGAGGGGGTGTGTGTGTGTGTGTGTGAGAGAGAGGGTGTGTGTGAGAGAGAGGAGTGTGTGTGTGTGAGAGGTGTGTGTGTGTGTGAGAGGGGTCTGTGTGAGAGAGGTGTATGTGTGTCTGAGAGAGAGGATGTGTGAGAGAGAGAGGAGTGTGTGTGAGGTGTGTGTGAGAGAGAGGGTGTGTGTGTGAGAGGGGTGTGTGTGTGACAGAGAGACAGAGAGAGGGTGTGTGTGTGTGTGTGTGTGTGTGTGAGAGAGGGGTGTGTGTGAGAGGGTGTGACAGGGTGTGTGTGTGTGCAGAGGGTGTGTGTGTGTGAGTGTGTGTGACAGAGAGAAAGAGAGGGGTGTGAGGGGTGTGAGAGTGTGTGTGTGCAGAGGGGTGTGTGTGTGTGACAGAGAGACAGAGAGAGAGTGTGTGTGTGTGTGAGGTGTGTATGTGTGTGTGTGAGAGAGAGGGGTGTGTGTGAGAGAGGGGGTGTGTGTGTGAGAGGGGTGTGTGTGTGTGAGGTGTGTGTGACAGAGAGAGAAAGAGAGAGAGTGTGTGTGAGAGGGGTGTGAGAGGGGTGTGTGTGTGCGAGAGGGGTGTGTGTGTGTGACAGAGAGACAGAGAGAGAGGGGTGTGTGTGTGTGTGTGAGGTGTGTATGTGTGTGTGAGAGAGAGAGGGGTGTGTGTGTGAGAGGGGTGTGAGAGGGGTGTGTGTGTGCGAGGTGTGTGTGACAGAGAGAGAAAGAGAGAGAGGTGTGTGTGTGTGTGAGGTGTGTGTGTGTGTGAGAGAGAGGGGTGTGTGTGAGAGGGGTGTGAGAGGGGTGTGTGTGTGCGAGAGGGGTGTGTGTGTGTGACAGAGAGACAGAGAGAGAGGGGTGTGTGTGTGTTGCTAAGTATTACACAAGAGAGCCGTGTATTTATAGATTCTCGCAGGGTGCAAACGCATCCCCAGTGGAAATGCTCCTTCTGTTCCCGAGCCCCTCACAACCCACGAGCGCTACAGGCAGCCGCGGGTGAATTTCTAGCGCTTTGGGGCTCCCCCGGACTTGGCCACACCAGGTGGGGGAGGGGAGGGCGCCACTTGGGGAGCTGAGCCCCAGGGAAATCAGCCCCCCAGCAAGGGGAGACCCAGGGCCTGGCCGGTTGAGCCTCGTGGCTTTTGCAGAGACCCCCCCATCCCCCTACCCTCCCGGGAAGCGATTGCGGGCCCGGCCCGGCCGCCCTGCGCCGGCTTCCACCGAGGTAACTTCCCTCGCTCGGGGCGTGAACGAGACACGCTCGGAAACAGCCCGATTTCCACAGCCCACCCCCGCCCAGCCTAGCCCCTCCAGCCCCGCGCGCCCTGACGACACCCCGGGTGGGGCGTCTCTGGGGGGATCCGGGGGCCGGGAGCTCCCGCTGATGGTGCCAGCCCCGCCCCGCGTCCTAGGGAGCAGCTGCTGTCAAAGGGTCCGGGCAGCGACCGGAACCAGAGCGGGTTCCCCCCCCACCCCAACCCCCAGCCTGGCTCAGCCGGGCGCCGCGCTGGGGAGGGCCCGAGGACCCCAGGACGGGCCGGTCAGGGCTGGAAGGCGAGACCCGGGCACAGCAGGATCCCGAGCCGCGCTTTGCCTCCCCCTCCCGCCCCCACACCCCGGCAGGCCGGACGCGCGGGCGATGGGCAGGGCCCGCGCGGGGGGCCACTCACGTGTCCCGTCGAAGCGGGTGGCGATGGTGTCCAGGAAGGTGTTCTGGGGCGCCAGCAGCCCCCGCATGGCTGCGGGCATGTCAGGCGCGGGCTCCCGCCATCCGCCCGTGAACCCGCCTGCTGAGCCGCCCGCCCGCCCGCGGGGCGCGGATGAAAGACCCCCGCGCCCGCCGGCTCCTAGGCGGCCGGACCCCGGGTGCCCAGCGCGCGGCTGCCCCGCGTCGCTCGGTCCCCGCGCGCCGCCCTGACTCCGGAGCGCTCCGGCCCCGCGGAGCCGCGTGTAAACGCTCCGCCGCCGAAGTTGCTCCGCGTGGCCGCCCCCGGGCGCCCAGCTGGGGAGGGGGAGCCGGAGCCGGCGCTCTGGGGAGGGGAGGGGCCGTGGCTACTCCGCAGCAACCTCCGGCAGCAGGTCCCAGATCAGCGCCACCCCCGGCGCCGCCTCCTCCCAGGGCAGAGCCCCCAGCCCTGGGACGGGCACCGGCATCGGGCTGCCCGGCCAAGGGCTCCCGGTTCCAGTCCCAGCTCGGGGGGCGCGGGGGCGGGCCGGGGGAGGGGCTGGAGTCAGGACTCCTGCGTCTTTCTCTTGGCTTTGCCACAGGCGGGGGGGGCGAGTCCCCAGCCGGGCCCAGGGGACCGCTCCTGCTCTTCCCCCTCCTCCCCCCCGCGGCAGGATGGGCCAGGCCAGGTCCGTCCCCTACTGTTGAACAGAGAGAGGCCAACGCCTCCAACTGGGGCGCCCACGCCCGCCAGTGCCTGGACAAGCCCCTTCCCCCCCGCTAAGGGCCCCGGGCCAGGCTCCGGCTCTCCGAGCTAGCAAAGGGGCAGGCCCGACCCCCTGGTGGGCTGCTGCCTGGCTGAGGTCTCTGCGTCTGACTCAGGGGGCGGAGGAAGGCAGAGAGGGCGGGTGGCAGTGGATTTATCACGGGCACTTGGCGCAGCAAAGCCAGAACCGTCTGCCCAGAGCCCCTGGCAGGATGGGCACTGGACACGCTGCAGGGCCACTGGCAGGATGGGCACTGGACACGCTGCAGGGCCACTGGCAGGATGGGCACTGGACACACTGCAATGTCACTGGCAGGATGGTCTGGGACATGCTGCATAGCCGCTGGCAGGATGGGCACTGGACATGCTGCAGGGCTGCTGGGGGTGGGGTGGGGTGCAGGGACAGGCTGCAGTGCTGCTGGGATGGGTATCGCCCAGTCATGCCTGCTGTGATACACCGAGGCCTAATGGCCAAGAGGCTGGGAAATCTGGCACTGAGCCTCCCCCACCAACGGTCCCTCTACTCTTTTCCATCCACGTGCAGAATAACGGTTGAGGGCCCTGAGGTGGGTGTGGGGTGCACCACCAGTGGAAACAAGACCTAGTCAGGGGCCTCTGCTAATCAGCTGGGCCTGGCACATTTGAATCTCTCCTAGGTGGATGCTCAAGACCCCAGCTTACACTGAGCTCTGCCCCTTCCCTCTCCCCTTCCTCCCAGTCCCAGCTCTGCTTTGGGAAGAATGCAAACTCCAGGGGCAGGGAGGGGCCTGCACTGTGGCCAGGCCAGGCTAAGGCCTCCTATAGCTGGGGCCACAGCAATGCACCTAGCCCTCCTCCTGCAGCTGGTGCTCTGGCAGACCGAGTTCCTCAGGGCAGGACGACTCCTTCCCCAGTCTGTGCAGCGCCTGGCACAGCCAGCAGGGCCCTCCTGTGCCCCCTACCGGGAGCATCTCCCCTCCCCAGAGCACTCGCCCCAGCCAGGCTGTAGCTGGGCGCCGGTTTCCCATCCCGCACTGGGCTTGCCTGGGCTGAGCGACGGTGCTGGACTCCTCCAAGCCTGCAGGGTGAAGCTGGGGCAAGCCAAATTCGGCCTCCTAGCCCTTTGTGATGGCAGCTCCCAGGCCCCGTGCTGCAGGACCAGGGTCTGATTCTGTTACACTTGGGTTCTGGTGGTGAAGGGGGGCAGAGGCCCCAGAGCACAGGGAGTGGGTATAGGACCAGGCAGGAGGGTGCTACCCAGGCCCAGAGGGGAGAACTATCAGTGCAGCCCCAGGGCTGCTCTAACCCACCTGGGGGGCTGGGCAGCCCTCCACTCCCCCCAACATCAAACACAGGGATGGAGAAACTCAGAATCAAGGTGGTTTCCTGGCAACAAGTTACCCAGGTGATCTCGGGGAGAAAGGAGGCTCCTGCCCAAACCAGGCTTGGTGCCAAGCACTGGTCCCCAGGGAGCACTGAGGCTGCTGCACAGAGAGCCATGGGCTCAGGTCTGGGATTTCTGCACTTCTATGAGCAACAGCCCAAGGATTCATCCCCCTGGCTGCCAGCACCTGCTCAGCCTCACACCCTGCCCCCCTTAACTCTGCCCCTAGCTCGAGATCTGCACTTGGACAAAGGGGCCCTGCTGTTCAGTACCTCAGAGCTAGCAGGGGAGCGGTCAGGTCTCTCTGCTGGTGAAGGCACCGGATGAGATCAGAGGAGGGGTCCACCGCATCCAGCAGCTGGGCTCTAGCACCCCTGCTTCAGAGGCAGCCAGAAGAACCCCCTTAACTAGCTGCAATGGAATCATCTGCCTACAGCTGGCCTGTGCCACTCACTGCCTACAGCTGGCCTGTGCCACTCTCTGCCACAAGATCACAAGAGTTTAGCAGGATGCAAAACCCCAGCCAGGATGAGAGGAGAACCCTGTCCCCTGTCCCAGTAGGTGAACCGTCCAAGTGTCTGACCCCTGCCATGTTACTAGTGTGTGTGGTGGAGTAGGAAGAAGTGCCCTGGGTGGGGGGGCAGGTCAGCCCCGGCCTTCCCTCAGACACCTCCTTTGGAGCAGCTGGGAAGGCAGGATCCCAGGCCCCACTGGGAGCTGCCAGGCCATTCCTGCTTTAACAAAGGCCTGACTGCTGGCCAAAGTGCAGCTTCCGCCACTGCTGCCTCTGGACCCGGCCAGGTGGCAGATTAGGGGCCCTCAGCACCGGTACCAAGCCGCGAGCCCCTTTCCACCTCTTCTCCCAACCTGACCCTCTCCACCGCACGCTAAGGCCGCAGGCCATCAACCCCACCCCACAGGCCTGCAGTGACTTGGCATGGGCCCGGTGGTAAGATCAGGACCTCACACGGGTTGCAAAGTGCAGGACCCTGGCACAGCTGGAAGCCCAAGGCTCTAAAGTGGGAGGCCGAGCGAGGCAGCGATCAAAGCCCACACGTTACTGGGCTCAGGGCAGGAAGAGTTGAGGGCAGTTCTCCGGCTGGAGCTCAGAGCAGGTGAGCACTCAAGGGTGGCTCCCGGCTTTCAGAGCCGACACCGTTTGCAGTAGCAGACGAGCCCTGCAGATCGGTCCAGGCAGCAGCTTTTTCCAGCCCCACGGGGACGAGCCACGCCAGTGCGCTTGGGTCAGTCCGTGCCAGTGTGGAGGCCAGGCACAGCCAACCCTACTGCTACCTGCTTCCCGTGCCACTCCCTGCGGGCGTGGGCGGGCACCTAACCTTTGGAGAAAGCGCATGTCAGCCAGCACAGGCTGTGTGGGCTGGCCCGTGGGTGCGCTATCTAGGCCGCAAAATGGGAGAGAAGAAAAGGCAGTGCCAGGAGCTCCCGGAACCAGGCAGCTGGTGTCAGAGGCGGCGCAGGAGGGCTGGGGGGGCAAGAGGCCTCGGTGCCAACTTCCAGCCCAGCTGTGCCGGCGCAGGACCCCTGGGAGGCTCACCAGCCTTCCCCCTCGCTTCATTCAGACACTAACTGTAGAAGTTCAGAGATCCCTAAATGCAGGCACCAGCCTCCCTCGCTCCCCCCCCCCCACCCCGGCAGCCGAGGGGGGATATCCCCAGAGAACAGGGCAACAGGCCCTCTGGCATCACTCTGAGGCTTACGCGGCCCTGGGGGCCACAGCTGCACCCGGAGACCTTGCAAGGTGTGAGATCAAACCAGCTGGGCTCCCTTTTAAACCATGTACCCTGTCAGGGGTCACATGATCCCCCTTCCTCCCACAAAAAAACACCCAGGCCCAGCTGCTGTTCCCACTCAAGCAGCAGCCGCTCCCAGGCCAGAGAACTTGGGAGTGCTGGGAAGGGTGCGTCCTGGGGTTAGTGCTGGGTGCCGCAAGAAGGGGGAGGGAGGTGCTGGGGTGGGATAAGAACCGAGACAGAAGAGGGAGATGGTCACATTGCCGAGACTGAGCCCAGTATCTCCAGCATCAGAAGCAGAAGCCACGTGACAGTAACTGGACCGGGATTCCTGCAGCCAGTGGGCAGGGATTTCTCTGGGGCACAGTCCAATAGTCAGGGCACGCGCCCGGGGCTCAGAAGACCTGTATTCTACCCCTGGCCTCTCCCGCCTCGCCACCCAAAAACCCACAGGGCAGAGACTGACCGTGCAGCCCCCAGCCCAATGGGGCCCAAATCTGGGTTGGGGCCATGGGGCATTACCATGGTGCCCTGCCAGCCAAATGGGCTACGCCCAGGAGAAGCAGAACACACCGCTTAGGCAGTGAGGAGCAGGAATGCTGAGTTTCTTTGGAAACCCGGAACCCGTGAGAGCCCGGCAGAGCGCGGCAGCTCTTGCTGGCTGCAGGTGGTGACTTGAGGGCAAAGCCCAAAGCGACTCAGTGATGAAAAGTGAGATTTTGTACAGACCTCGCCGTTCCCATAATGGAAGGGGGGGATCAGTAATCAGAAAGGCCAATTTAGACTCCCTTAAGGAACGGAACAGGGCATTCAGCTGGTGTTCGGGCTATTCCAGGCATTGATCTCTGGGCAAATCGCTTGGACTTTGTGCCTCAGTTTTCCCATTTGTAAAATGGGAACAACACTGGCCTGTTCTGTGAAGTGCTGAGGCCAGCAGGAACAATCTGCAGGACAGCTATTAATGGGATTTCTAGTGCACAGGCCCTGCCAAGGGAATCTTCCCCTCCCTACACCCCCCCCACCCCGGGAATCTCCCCTCCCTACACCAC
This sequence comes from Rafetus swinhoei, assembly GCA_019425775.1. Classification (NCBI taxonomy): domain Eukaryota; kingdom Metazoa; phylum Chordata; order Testudines; family Trionychidae; genus Rafetus; species Rafetus swinhoei. The sequence goes on along the minus strand of JAFJHL010000157.1, from coordinate 6,381,178 downwards.
ACACACACCCTGGCAAAGTGGTTTTTACCCACAAACCCTCATGCCCAAATAAATCAGTCCGTCTATAAGGTGGCACAGGACTCCTCGTTTTTACAGCTCACTGAGGTAGAAAATTAAAAGCCTAATGTGTTGCAGAAACCCCAGGAGCATTTGGGGGGCTTTTAAGTGCAGGGAGGGGGTTTACGCTCAGGTTCTGAAAGCCTGATGCACCCTCCATTACTTTGGTGATTAGACAGAAGAGTGGAAAGTAACTGCACACAAAAAAAGCTGCTTCTACAAACACCCGATCCAGCAGTGTCCTTGGTGATCGTGAGCACGGTGATGAAAACCTAGCGAGCTGATTTAACCGTGCTCTCATGCTCTGGGCTCCAAGCAGCCTACAGGATCTTTGTTAGAGGCTTGTGTTTATTTCCAGTTTCTCAGGACTGCCCTGAACCCCACTTTCCTATTGCAGTGAAGTGCGTGTAGTTGCCACCACCTATGCCAGCACCAGCCTCCTCAGGGCTAGTTCAATGGCTTGTCTGACCAGAAAGACCAATCTGGTGGATACCTGGGAAACCTGAGCTTCTGCTTTTTAAATATTTTGCACATAAGGGGTTTCCTCTACGGACAGGCCTTCAGCAGCTGCCCATCCCACCGTTCCCTGTTTGCACAGACGCGGACAAGCCAGCTCACCACATTTCGAGAGTCAGCACATTTCTTGGAGCAGACAAGGCATAAGTGCTGTATGCAACCAGGTCACTCATCCCCATTTTCACCAGGAGGGAAGCAGGAGCAAAGTGAAACTGCTGAGGCCCCTGGTGAGTCAGGGAGAGCGGCAGGGAAGAGAATGGAAGGGCGAGAGGCTGCACTAGACACGCTGCCCTGCCTCTCAGAGCCCTCAGCCCAGGCCTGAAACAAGTCATTAGACATCCCTTTGCAGCCGCTCTCCCCGCAGTGACTCATGGCTGGGAGAAGGGGAGGGTGTGGCTGTCATGTTCTCTCCAAAATGTCAGTAAAGCCACTGCAAGCGAAAAGCAGCATTAGCCCAGGAGAGAGCGAAGAATGGACCTAGGCAGTGAGTGCTTTGGGGTTTTGCATGACCAGGGTTTGATTGATGGAAGCTCTCTGGGGCAAGGAGGGGAAGGGATCAGGCCTTGGAGAAGGGCAGAAGGCAAATGGGATTTCATTGGCGCATCTCAAACGCTCTGGCGCTAAGGGGTCCCGTCCTGTTCACACATGGCGGAATGGGGACTCTTCGTTCAAATATTGACTCACACTGGTCACAGAGGCATTCCGCAGCTGACCCCCAAAGATGCTGCCCCCTGTCACAGAACCCCTTCCTGGTGTCTCTCGCTGCCTTGCATTCGACTGGGTGGACTGTGCCAAGCAGGGGCGAATCATTATGTAACGACTACACACAGAGCCAGCAGCTCAAACGAGGCAGTAACTCACCCCCACCCATGCCTCTGGGCGGAGAGGGTTGCAGTGGCTAAGCCAAGATAGGAGCAAGGCGGGTTTTTACCGCATGGAGACAATGCAGGCTGATGGCTTGTGGCATGCCCCAGGGCTGCTGCACCCGTGCTCCATTTACAGACACATTTAACGACACGCTTTCAGGCTTCGCCCAGTGACTGTGCACTGAATAGCCTGGAGGAAGTTTTAGAAGCTGGGGGATTATCTGATCACAGAGGACACCTGAACTTTAGACACTCCACCACCAAAGGAACGCGAGGATGTTCTAGACACCAGGAAATAAGGACTCAGAAGAAAATCACGCCCCAGAGTGCAATCGCCACCAGAGCTGTGCTTCATGCACTGATTTGCATAGAAAGGCTTTGCTGCTAGGAGCTTATCCGTTACCCAAGCGGTTACACGACGGCTGCCGGTCCGGCTTCCCTCCTACTCCCAGGGGAGCTGGCTGCCACCCCATGCGCTGCAGACTATCATACAGAGGCAGCAGCATGGGGTGGCAGCCAACTCCCTGGGAGTGGGGCAGCGGGTGGAAGCTGATACGTGCCAGGAGCTGGCTTAAAAGATGTCTCCCTGGGAGCCGGTACATGCCAGAAGCTAGGTGCCACCACCTCTGTATGAGAGTCTGCAGCATGGGGCAGCAGCCAGTTCCCTGGGAACGGGGAAGCAGGCGGGAACTGGTACGTGCCAGGAGCTGGCTTAAAACATAAGAACGACCAGACTGGGTCAGACCAAAGGTCTATCTAGCCCAGTATCCTATCTGCCCACTGGGGTTAATGCCAGATGCCCCAGAGGGGAGTGAACACAACAGGTAATCCTCACGTGATCCCTCTCCTGTCATCCATTTCTAGACAGGCTAGTTACACCATTCCTACCCATCCTGGCTAATAGCCACTGATGGACCTAACCGCCAGGAACAGTGTGCGCTGGAAACTAGGTGCTGCCCCACGCTACCGCCTCTGTGTAAGAGTCTGCAGCATGGGGTGGCAGCCAGCTCTCCAGAAGTGGGGCCAGCAGCTGGGAGCCACTGGCTGCTGCCCCCGACCCCGGGAAGCCAGTGTGCAACCGCTAACATTTTTAGCGGCTACTCGATCACAACAACTAGTGTTTTTTAACATCCCTATTTTCTGCTATCGTCATTCACCTTTGGGGTGGGAGAGGGGGCTGCCAACATAACCCAACATGGCCGCCGCATGAAGTCCCAGTTCCAAGACTCAGAAGTGATTTCTCCCTCCACAAAGCCCCGGGGACTCCAGCCCAGCGGAGATCTCCGACTGGAAGGAAGCGGGGAGCTCCCAGGCACTGCAGCGCCTCAGCTCCGTTTCTTCCACAATCGGGTGAGGGAGGAGGCCTTTTCAGCCTTCATTAAATTCTAGGCCCTTTACCTCAGACCCGCTAATGGCCCCAGACAGCTCTGGGACGTCATTGCAACGCCTGCGGGGCTTCCGCTGTCCCTCCGAATGGCTGCTACCGAGTCACCCGAGTGGAATTTAAGCCACTTTGTTTTGTGTGAGGCTGAGAATAGGGGTTCAGAGAGCTGCGTTCAGTCCCCACCCAGCACCCAGAAGGGAAAGCTCCAGTCCCAGCCCCCTGCCCAGCCTGGCCCCAGCCCCCGGGGGAGCTCAGGAGCGCTCCAACAGTCCCTGCTGCAGGGAAGCGCAGACAGTTCGGCGTGTATGTCGTCAGCATTATCTTTATTTGTACAACTATAAAGAAAGATGGGAGCAATTTCTGACTGGTGTTACCTAGGATTAGCACTGCTAATTTAGAGAGTTATAAATTTAGTTTAGGGACAAGATGGGGTTGGGATGGGGGTGGGGTGTGAATAAAATAGAGACACCCCCCCCAGAACATTAAAAATAGGGAACATCTAAATTTGTACAAGAACTGCGACATGGCTCCAGCTAGCAAGGGTCTGGGATACTCTGGTGACCAGTTTCATTCTGGGCTGCTGCAAGGCTGGGGTGGCCGCTGGGATTCGGAGCAGCTCCGAGGAAAAGGAGGCTTTCGCCCATCCGACCGGCTCCCCAGCACTCACATTCCACAGCAGCCCTCTTCACTGCCAACATGAACAGTGCGCGGTTTCAAGTGGGAGCTGGCTGGGAGGGGGAAGGAGGCTTCACACCCCTGGGTGTCGGGGCCAAGGAGAGCCCCGTGGAAGTTATTTTGCTCTGTGCCTAGGCCTGCAGGAAAAGATGCCTCAGGATACTTGCCGTCGCCCAGGGACACAGAAGATCTAGCGGCAAAAGAGTGTTCTCAGGAAAACCCAAACCCGCCCCACTGCAGTAACATGTATGGAGGTGCCGTCAGCAGCTTCCACAAAGAGCGGGCAGGGAAGGAAACGCACAGAGGAGGGGAGAAAAAAGGGGCCCCAGAGAGGAGTGTAAACGTCCCTTTGTTAATCTCTCTAGCGAGGAGTTTCCTACAGTCCCGTTCTCAAGCCAAGGGAAAGGCTCTGGATCGCTGCTCAGGAACTGGCCGCTTCCAGCTGCCTGGCCCTCGGCCTGCGTTGGGGGAGACCCGCGGTTTCTGTGTCGGGTGTGGCTGGATGCGCCTGGGCCGAGCGGACGGGCTGGCTCCCCGGGGAGACGGTACCAGTTCCACTGGTTCCCATGGAATGAGTCTGGCCAGGGTCATTAGCAATCCCTGCAGGTCGGCACTGGGAATTCTGAGACTTGGAACTGGACTGTGCCCAAGGCCCGTTTCTGGACCGGTTCGTACTGTCGGGTCTTCCGGGATTGGAGGGGCCGGTACGGCGCTGGCCTTGGAGCCGGGAACCCTGGCCTCGTCTCCTGTTACCCTGGAAGGCCTGAAACAGAAAGAAGGGCTGGCAAGTGCCTGGAGAGAGGAGACTAGCAGAGCCAGGCCCCACACAGTGAGCGACATGCAGCAGAGATCTTTGAACCACCAGTGCCAAGGTCCTGGCATAACCACCCTCTCCATGCCCAGCGCAAAAGGACAGCCACCCTGCAAGCCCCCTGGGCTGGTGGCATTTCCAGGGATTGTCGCAGTAGTCAGGCGGGTGCTGGGGAGGGGCAGGTGCTGGCTGACCGCTGCCATTGCTGCTCTCTGAGAAGTGAGCCAAGCCCTGCTCTGGACTCACGTTGTGCCCTCCGGCCTGGTGACCAGGGCACGAGACAGACAAGGTGCTTGGCAGGAGGGTTCCATCTGAGATCAAGGAAACAGCCCGGAGCTGGAGCTGAGCTCCCTGAGGTACATAAATGCTTCTCTTGCGAAGGCGTCACCTACCTCTCGGTGAGGCGGGCATGGACGGCTGCCGGCGCTGGCTCCGGCTGCAAGTGTTTCTGCCGAGGACGGGGGCTTCCTGCTTGCAGGGGGAAGGCTGGGAGCAGAGGCACACGCCGGGGCGGAAGGATCGCTGGGGCTCGGGGGCACGGATGTGAGGGAGCTACACCGGGATCTGGTTGAGTAACTGTTCTTTGGATGGGAAACTGAAATGGAAAACAATTCAGGGCGGGTTCTGCTTCTAGGCCTCAAGGAACCGCACGCCCCTTCACACGCGCAAGTGCCCCCTAGCCACACCCACCGCGGGCCTACGACATGAATGGGAGCGCGGATGTCCCATGGTGCTTACGCTACTACTTCACCTGCTGACTGACCTACGACCTGTGCAGAGCTCAGCTGGCCAGGGTCAACGCACCAGCTTGAGAACGCCATGGCGAAGGGCCCCGACACAGAGACCCCAGTGAACACAGAGGGTCCAAGTCGTGCTCCCACCACCAGAAGTGATCCTCCGTCCCCAGACTAAGCACATTCCTGATGGAGACCACTTAGCTCCTGCCGGACTTTTATAGCCTGAGTGAATTTACCGCCCTTCGAAGAGCCTCTGTCAGGTCTGACCAGGATCCGTCACTCCCCCCATTGTCAACGCTGCTCACGTATGCATGGCTACAAGGGGGCCCCAGCAAAGATGCTCCCCCACCATAAACAAAACACTAACATTAAACAGCTGGCAGCCCACTACCCTCCCCGCCCTGGGCTCACCCCAAAGCTCACCGCCCATTGCACCATGCTCCAAAGGTCAACAGAAAGGAAGCTCCTTCCAGAGCAGAACCCCCCCCAACAGTACTTTTACCACGGCCCCTAATTTAAACCCAGGAGCCCTGGCACCAGCACCCGATCCTGCCCGCAGCCGACCAGCTCACCTTGCCCAAATGAGCTGATGCTCTTCTTGACTGTGTCCAGATCACAGGTGAATCGTGCCACTCTGCCCAGGTCTTCATCGAATTTGCGTTCGCTGACAAAGTGCTTAATGGGAAGGAACACATGCCCGGTGACAAATTGGCACTAAGAGGGGAAACACAGACGAGGGTCTACCTCGCCTGGCAACAGCTGCTCGGGTCAGGCATGGCTCTGACAGCCGGCCAAGAAAGGCGACAGTCACCCCTGCGAGTCGCTCTGGAGCAGCGTGGCTCCCCTTCACCAGTGCAAACACACCAGTGTCGACAGCCTCCACCAGCAGTGGCATTTCAGGGTAACCCTGTGAGAGCAGCTGGATCTGCCTCTCTCCACACAACGGGGGTCAGGGTGGCTCGTGAATCTGCTTTGGATACTACTGGCAGCAACAGTCCGAGTGGGAGAGGACAAGCCTGGCTTAGGACCGATTGTTGCTGGGAGAACACAGCGAGCCCGGGGTCGGACTTGCAGGCTGGATTTTAAAGCAGCCAGTAGATAACATTTTACTGACCTCTGGTGGTCAAAGTGTGTGCGTCTGAATGCAAGGGACCCAGTGAGCGCCTGCTGATGCTTGTGGAAGTGACAACCGCAGACAGCCTAGTTCAGTGCATCCTCTGTTGCCCACCCTGCCAGGCCAGCCACGGAGCCAAGGCTCGCGAGGTGCCAGTGGCCTGTTCCAGACCAGTCCAAAACGGCTTTGTTCCACTTTTAATCAAGTGCTGATAAGGATCAAAAGATCCTTGGTTGGTTCAAGTCAGAATTTTGGCTGTAAAAACGCGGAACAAAGGGTCCCGCAGCTCACACGCCGCCATGACCCACGCACGGCTGGGAGTGAATGGAATCTGTGAGCTACTGTTTTTCGCAGAGCAGAAAGCGAAGCTTTACAGGCACGGGTGCCGCTCTGAAAGGACGCCGGCGTAAGACGGGCAGTGTCGTTTCAGGTATGCACCCGGCTGGCTCCATTCTGAGTCTGTGCCAGCAAGCTGAAGCTAGCACTCCCTGGGCATAACCGACACTCGATTACATGACACGCTTCATTCCAAACCCAGGAGTCAGCGCTCAGGTCAGTGCCCTGTTGTAACAGGAAGGAGGAGTAGAAAAGTTCACCTTTATGTCAGCTCTAAGCTCTACCAACTGCTCCTCTGACATGCGCACGGCAACATCAGTCATCTTCTTTAGAGCCCCAGCTTTCTTCTGTCGGCTGACCAGGATTTCCACTGAAATGTAGAGAACGGGAGACCAAAGCTTATGCAGAATTCATGCTGACAGAAGGGGTCAGTCTGTTGAAACTAGGAATGTAACAGTGGAGTCCATCAACTGATTAACCAATAAGCAAAAGCTTATAGGTTAATGCTACAGACTACATGCATTCCCCCCCACTAGTATGTTTTTTTTAGCAGGTTGTAGCCCAGTTCAGTCTTGGTTCATGGGGTGTGGGACCTACCCCTGGTGCGGCTCTGCAGTTACAGTGTATTAGGAGCCAGGTGGGCAGGCAGCCCGGCTCAGTTCCAGCTCACGCCGGGTCTGGCAGCTCAGCCCCCCATGACAGGGGCTGCTGCCACCCTGCACTGCAGGGTGACAGGCAGCCAGCCCACAAGGGAAGCTGGTTTTAAAACTGGCTCCCCTCACAGACCAGCTCCTGGCTGGCACCTCACGCTGCTGCTGCTGATACAGAGGCAGCAGCGTGGAGTGGCAGGGGGCTCCTTGAGAGTGGGGTCGGAGCGCAATGGCTACCAGCCCCACCCCAGGGACTACAGAATAGTCAAGTAACCAATAAGAATTCATGAGGTTAATTGACTATTCCATTAACTGAGATTCAACATCCCTCGTTGAAACTTAACACGCCTTGAATTCTGCACAGCCTGTTTAACCACACACCCAAACGGCGAGTTAAGCACCAGAGGCTGCTGTGTCAAGAAAAAGAACATTCAAACACTACCACAATATTGTGTCAGCAACACTGCAGAGGTGAAAGCGGCAGGGACCAGCTGCTGGTACTGGCCCGCACACGGACAGCCCTAAAGCAGTGCCGCGGTGGCGCTTTAACTAAGTTACCCCTTCTGCTCCTCCCCTTCCCCCCCGTTGGCAGCGCTGCCAGACCCTACCAGCAGGGCCGCTCATTGGGAGTGAGGGAGCAAAAAGGCGCAGCTGCTAAAAGGGCCCAGAGCCAGCTGCTGCCACAACAGCAGCAGCCACGAAAGGCTGGCTTGGGACTTTGCCCCAGCCTTGTCCCTTCTGCTCAAGGCTCCATCCCTTCCAGGGGCCCAGAGCTGCCCTCCCACCTTGCCGAAGACCCCAGCCGATACTGATAAATCCTGGCACTGACTTTCACCCCTGCTACACTGTCCAGACTGCAACAGTTTCTGACCACATGAGCACCCCGCTAAGGAAGCCACTGGAAAGGGAGCTTAAGAACAAAGCTGGATTTTGTTTTGTTACGTCCCTAGCTCTTCTGAGGGTCAGTGGCACTGACACCTTCACTGGCACGTGCACAAAAACTGAGTCTGTCTCTCTCACCGTTCCATTTCCTTCCTGATTATCCCAAACAGCCTGCACCAACAGGCAGCTGCCATCCTGATCTTCAGTACAGTACCAGGAACAGAGAGAGCGGGGACATCAAGAGGAATATATGCCCTCAGCTTCAGCCTACACTTTGGAGGGGGGGCGGAGTTTTTTACTTCCTAGCACAAAACAACCTTCGGTGTGTCACAGAGAAAGCAGCGATCTGGAGACATTAATACCCAAATAGCTTGTCTTTTGGCAAGTGAATTAGACTAGTTAACAAAAATTGTGTGGTACCAGAGAAGGTAAAGTCTTGGTGGCACTGCAAGTTCTAGCTAGATTTAAACACAAATCTGGCTCAATTAAGACCCAATACAAAAACAGTGGTTATATAAAGAAAGGTTTAAATATTTAAAGGCACATCATCCGATTAAAAACATTTCCTTAGCTTTGTGACACCCAGCATTATTAAAATGGAAAGGATCTTGTAGCTACTTCACTGTTCATTTATGCTACTCATTTCTCGAACATAAAGCAGATAGTGAATTTCACTTTATTCTTATACTGCTCTTACACAATGGTCAGATTGCAACCATGACAACGGGATGTTGGCTTAAAAGAAACCTTGCACTGGAATTAGAACTTTTTACGGCACTGAAGCCTGACTAACTTCACAAAACAAATGCAGCTTGTGGCCAAGTTTGATTGGCGTCCCTTTAACGGCCACATGCCAGTCTAGCCGGCAGGGGGTGTGTGCGCGATTTGTTTACCTAGGAATGATGGAAGTTGGAAGTTTCACTACACACTCTGCTCTCATGGGAATTGTGCCTGTTCAGCTCTGCTGGTAAAGCAGAATAGCAGCAGCTTTTAAGAGGAGGCATTTTATAAAAATAAAACAGGTCTTACTTGCTTCTGCTTTCACTTTGTCCATTTCGGCCAGGAGCGCTACCTCTCGGTCCATGAGGCTAAGAAGAGAAGGTGACAGTAAGAAGGTCTGATATCAAGAGCCTGAGTTCACAATCTCGATACAAATAACCCAGAATTCAAAGTTGCCAAAGGATTTTGGGGGGGAAAACAGACAGCAGCAAAAGCCTCCTCCTTTGACGTGGCCAGATGCACTCGACACAGAAGCACTTCAGTCGCTGTTGGTCAGTCAGCAGAGAACAGGCCAGCAGGTGGCGCCAGAAAGCCACAGCGTTCGTGTTTCTCCTACGCCACCGCAGCCCTTCCCAGCCTGGAGCAGCGGCTGGAAGTCCCACGCCCACCTTCGTGTCCTCCCATTCCCATTTGGTCTGGAAGTGCCAGAGCTGTGTGTGAAATCCAGTCCCAGTGCGGCCCACAGAAATCCGTGCTTGTGGCTGGGGCAGCCCCCCGGCACTGGTGCCATCAACTTGTGACAGGAAGGGGAGAATGGCAAAGCTGCTGCAGGAAACCATGTTCTGCAGACCTGCATCAGCAAACCCCCCAGTCACAGATGAGGAAACCAGAGCGGAGAGGTTAAGTGATTCGCTCAAGCTGCAGGCTGAGTCTGTGGCAGTACCAGAAGTCTTGATGGCTAAGGCCCCGACCTTACCACTTGGCAACACTCCCTCCAGAACTGTCTCAGCAGGAGCTGAGCTTTGAGCTACAGCTGCAGCATGACAGACCAGGGGACACAACTTTGAGTCTCTCATCACCCCATCTCAGTCTGTTACTTGGCCGTGTCAGTAACAAGCCTCGTTACCACCAGGTTGTGTGTGTTCAGGCTCTGGACAGGATGCACAGGCAAAGTCCACTTGGCTCGTTACACAACATGTTAAAATCCCCTTGGTTCTGACACTCACCGCGTAGCTGGCTTGAGGGAAGGCCTTTGAGAGGCTGCTGAGAAGGGTCTAAGACTTAAAAAAAATCCCATCAAAGCCCCAAAGCCAACAGTTGGCGGTAAAGCTCTAGCGTTTCAAACCAATTCCCAGCCTTCCCCATGGCAAAATAGCAGACATGGGGGGGGGGGGGAGAGGAGAGAAGGATTTTACCCTCTAATCCCAAAGGCTGAATGCTGATGCTTCTGCTCACTTCACAGAGGCTCTTGAATAGCCGAACACACCTTGCCAATGAAGTGATAAGCCCCGGATACAAGAACACACACACGTGACACTCAAGACTTCGACAGCTAAGACGCCACTCTGGCCTCCGGTTGTCCCTGCACACAGAAAGTGGCCCCCAAACACTGACGTTCACAGCCTGACCCTTAAAAAGCCCATGGTGACTATAGCAACTGGCCTGCAAGGGAGACCCCAAGAGGGTCACAACGATACCCCTCATATGCCTGTGAGCTGGACTGTGACTTGGATGCCTATCTGCTGCCAGACTAAATCCCCCTGAGCCCTGCAGCTGGGCTGCCAGAGCTTCCGGTGACAGCCAAATTCAGACCAGAGTGAGCGCTCTTCAGCTAGCTGCCTTAGCTGCTTGGCTCAGCCACTGGGGGGGGGGAGGGGGGAGAAGAATAGAGATTGGCGATAGCTGCTGATCCACTGAAGAGGCCCTTTGGAGAAGACCCTTGAGTAACCTGAGTCACGCAGACAGAGGCAAAGGAGGAAGGACAGTGTCCATATTCTGGATTCTGATACATGTGGGGGAGGGGCCCCTCCTGTTCTAGAGAGCGCGCTCAGGTCTCCATCCTGGTCCCGCCGCGATTGCTGCCTCTGCCCTCACTCCACCCTCCAGCATGTTTCTGCTGCCTCAGTTGCCCATCATGGTGCGGTTTGTACCCAGTGGCCCAAGTCACCAGGCGTGGTAGGCAGAATGCCAATAGCCAGTTCACGACCTTCGGCTCACTTCGCTTTCTGATACTTCCTCAATACCCAAAGGGGGGGGGGGGGGGAGAGAAGAGTCTCTGCCCTTAAGTACCCTACACTGGCATCTCTCTAGTTATACTAACCATCTGTCACCTCCTTAACGCTCCTGAGGGAGAGGGACTCACTCATGCCAAACGGGAAGGGGATTCTTTCTACTGCCCACTTCAAAGCAGGCACAGAGCACAGCACGCCCTGAATGCTCATGCTCTTCCCGGTCCAAGGCAAGTCTGAGAATTCGGACTGAACTACACCTTGTCGTCTCCGTTCACTCACCAGCGTGTCGTGGTGCCTAATTAGGTGACATTCGACAATGACAAGCGAGGTGCTTCGCGCTCAGGAGGGACAAAACCCAACACACAAACACAAAAGGAGGACCACACGTTAGTACTGCACGAATGGAGCTGGAAGCGACAGCAGACCACAACTTGAAGAGGCGCTAACAACGGGATGCAGTTGCTCAAAAGGCGAACACCGGGAGCTGTGATAAGACAAGACACAGGAGGGAACTGCCCCGCTCTGCTTGTCCCAGGTGTTGATGACCAACTGGAGAGTCCAGGGGAGAGCTCAGTAGCAATACAAAGTTCTGAAAGCCTGACCTAGGAGGCAAGGTTAAAAATCCTGGTACGTGTAAGTCTTGAGTAGAGACAGCGGAGGAGGGTGGGAGCCGAGATGCCTTCAGCTACATTAAGGGCTGTTAGAAAGAAGACAGTGAGCAGTAGCTCTCCGTGTCCACTGAAGGTAGGACAAGGGGTAACAGGCTTACTTTGTAAGAAGAGAGATTTGGAAAGATTTTCCATATATCCGATCTAACCATAAAGATAGTTAGGAACTAACAGAGCTATGGACTCATTGGTGGTGTTTAAGATCAAGTTAGACCAGGGGTGGGCAATACTTTTTTGCCGGGGGTCACTTTAGAAATTTTTGAAGTGGTCCCGGGTCACACTGGAAGGGGTGGGGCCTCAAGTAGAAGGGGAAGGGGCCAGGATACTTCCCTGCTTCTGGGGGAGAAGGAAGTGCCTTTGCCCCCTCCCACAAGGTTCCCCGTAGGAGCCCATGTCCCTGGCGGTGGGAAGAGACTTCGCACGCTCCCCCTTCTGCCCCCAGGCCAATCAGGACTCAGGGGCAGGGGAGCACGTGAAGCCTCCTCCCGTCCTGCCAGGAGCACGTGGCACTTCTAAGTGCCGCAAGCTCCTCACAGGGCAGGGGCAGGGCGGAGGAAACTTTGCACAATTCCCCCCACACCCAGGCCCTAGTTGGCCTGGGTGTGGGGGAGTGGCAGGGCCTCTGTGGGCCGGATCAACCCATTTGGCAGGCTGGATCCGGCCCACGGAGGCCCTTTTGTCCACCCCTGAGTTAGACAGAGTGTGGTCAGGGGTGGCTTAGGGTTACTGACTCAGTGCAGGGATGTATTAGACCACCTCTTCAGCCCTACATTTATATGACTAAGCTATTCAGAGCAGACAGTGTGTGTGCCCGCTACAGTAAGGCCCTGACCCTGGCTAGACACTGCCGTAATACAAATACACAGAACACAAAAGTTCCTAGTAACGACTAGCACCGAAGTCAAATGATCCAAAAGTCATGTAGCTTTGCACAGTTCAAGTTCCCAACCAGACCAGAACAGTTCGGATGGGCTGCGCGGTGCAGAAAGTGGGTCAGGAAGGGAGGATAACCGGTGACTGCACTCTGCTAACTCTGTCCCACCCCAACAGCACACAGCAATGACCCGGGGCTATCTCCGGGTGGAGAAGCAGCTTTACTGTGCTGAGCATTGCGTGACCACCCCAGAGGACTAATGCACCCTCCTTCCACACACACAAACCTCACCCATGCTAAGGCAGCAGCCTGCTTCTATCAGCCATCGTTGGCAGAGTGGTTTGATGGGCAAACCCCAAACACTCCTACCAGCCGGTGCAATCTCAGGCTTGCGTTGGTTTGTAATTGTTTACCCAGAGAAGCTCAGCTGGAGCCTTTTAGCAATTTTTCAGCTGGGCTGACTAAGGGGCAAAAGTCAAGTAGGTTGGCGGGTCACACGCTGAACAGTGGTCTGTTGCAGTAAAATCCAGCGGCTTCTTGCTCAAGAAACAAGCTCCTTGTGCCGAGTCCTTTCAGGGACACACATTCATTTTTTGACCGTTCTAGGTTGGGAGAGGGTAGGTCAGTTCACGGCAGAGACCGGAAGTGCAGGTTTAGAAGAGGGGGAAAACTACGCCAGCTGACAGTTGCTGAGATTCGGGGGGAAACAAGGAAGGTGAAAGGATGCCAACCACACGGTTGTGATCTCACCCAACGTTAGAAGGGCTGACTCAAGCAGCAGCCCAGCTCAGGCAACCACACCTGCAAGGCGTTGCTCACGGGCGAAGTGAGACAGATGCTTGCCTTTGCACACGCACTCAAAAGGGTTTGGCCCGATTTATTTCAGGGTTCAATAGAACTGCCTGACTGTACCCAGAGGGTGGGGCAGCTCCTCCCCAACACAATGAAGGCAGCCTCTCGCATGTGACGTGCAGACGCTGAGGCGGACCTCCTGAATGCACAGACAACGTCCAACATTTGTGGGTCTCTGAGACTAGAACCACGTGCCCCACAAAGCTCAACGCCGCCTCGTGCAAAGCAGAGTTTGGGGCATCCTCCACCACAGCAGGCAGTGAAGCATTCTGGTCACTGTCTCTCTTCCCCAGTCGATCCTGCCAACCCAAAGACAGGGAAAGCAGAGGGAGGGATTTGAGAAGTTGAGGAGGCTGCATCCTACAGCACAGCTCCAGGCAGCGCCCCGGACTGATTAGCCAACAGCAACGCCCACTTCATGGCTTTCTGATTGCCACCTCTGCCTCAGCAGAGCCCAGGCTAGAGAAGGCTCTGCTGAACTGTGCAAACTTCAAAGGCTGAAGAGAACTTTGAGTGCGGAAGGTGCCTTTGGCTCTTTCCGTGCAGAGACGGGCCTGGCATTCTGGGGAGAGTTTTGATCCCCCTGGACTGGCGCACAGCTACTGCTCCATGAAGTTAAGTTACAAGCACAGATCAGTGCCTCATGTTCGGTGTAAGCAAGTGTCCTTGGGCGATTAGTTTAGCACAGGGCCCATCTGCACGGCCTCTAAAGAGGCCAAACTTTATCTTTCACTCAATGCCCTGCTCCAAAGAACCAGCACTGGCGCAAGCATTCTTCAGCCAGCTGGAGAGATGGCTCGGTGAGCACCCAAGTGCCAAGATCTCCTTTTGTGCCAACAGGAGTTAAACATACCAATTGTTCTATGAAGCATGGAGCATAAAGGGAAGGCATGAACCTACTTCCCAACTGAGTAGCAAGTGCGTCACTTCTGGGAAAGGGCAGGTCATCCTTTCTCTAAAGTTAAACTGACCTGGTTACAGATCCATGGCTTATCAATCCTATATACACGGCCTCCCAGCAGGAAGCCGGTTCTCTAGGCATTTACAGAAGGAGGTTCCCGCTGGCTGCATTCCAGACATGTACTCAACAGCCTTGCCTCACGGAACTGTGTTTCCTGGTTCGTGCTGGTTCGGTCTCTCAGCAATCAGAGCTTATCGGAGAAATGCTGCTCAACTGGACTTGAATCTTTACCCTTGCTGAAAACGACGTGAGTGCTTTATGGACTATAATCCAAAGGGCAAGGAATTACTGATACAGAACCAGACACTTTAGCCAGAGACTTTCAGCTTTCCATTCTAATGAGAAGTTTTACAGAGATTTTTGTCTGGAGAGCCAGAGGATAAAGTTGCTGACAGAAAGACATCATAGCAATAATTAATATTAGTTCAACTCCTGCCACAGACAAAACTCTTCTGAATGAAATAGTATTAATTCCTATTAAAAAAAACATTAACCTGAGTTAAGATTGTAAATACCTGTTATTTATAGGGAAATGTCTCTGGAGAATTTACTTCTCCCCAAATACTGGAAAGACCAAATTACTGTTACACCAAGACAACCCAAACAATCAGAAACCATGGCAACAAAGGTAAGGTGACCCAAACAACCTTAACTCTGCCCCCCAATTGGGCACTGATTTAGGATGCCTCACAGCTCAGCTTCAAACGCTACAGATGCTGCTGACGTTTTCGGGATCTATGCACTTGATGCAGGCCCCATTCCCTGCAATCATTTACACACATGCTTAATTTTACTACAGGGAATAGTTCTAGTGAAATCAATGGAACATCTCTCAGAAGCAAAGTTAAGCATTTGCATATTTACAGGACTGAGGACATGCTGATCACACACTGCTACAGCATTTTAACTGAGTTACAAATGCCTTCACATCACTACAACAAAACCCTCACTCTTTATTGAAGGCCACCTCAGTCACCAGACAGGTTTTAACAGATCTGCACGTTTGCCACAGAAATCTATTCTCATCCCTTAACATGATAGTTGTATACTTCTTCACCAAAACCAATCATACTGGGACCATCAGGTAGGACAATTCTTTAAAAATGTATGATGGACTCAGCACAGACAGGTGCATGTAATAGGTGTTGTCAGGTTAAAAGGGCAGCATTTCAAGTCCTTCATTAACAGATCTATTATACTTACACCACGTGCAAGTCTGCCCTGGAAGGGGGCAACGTTAAGGTTACGCGAGAGGTCATCCCACACGTGTGACTTACCTTCTACTAGATTCCTTCCCTACCACGTTACCCTTAGTATGGGATTACCAGCAACAAGCCCCAACATTTGTATTTTTAAAGAAAACTAAAAGCATTCTCTCACCGTGTTTTGCCACAGCAATCGGCAGGGTTAAGACCATAAATACCTTAAACATTTTGCCTGTGAATTCCCTCAGATTAGCAGTGTCTAAAAGGGTGCGTGTGTGGACCTGAACATCTGGGCAGCACTGGCCGAGAGATGAGATTGTCAGGTCCAGCACCAGAGCGTGCTGGCTGAACAAACAGAAACGGATCCCCTGCATATGGCTGTGGTGATTCTAAGGCTCCCACGGGAAGGCAGGGGTACTAACTGCACACAAGCCCTAGGCCAGGGTTGGGAGATAAGCGGCCCGGATGCAGCTCGCTACAGTTAGCCCCTGGTGGGGCACTGTGCACCCATAGGTACGAGTGCTCGCAGCTCCCACTGCCATTCCTAGCCAATAGGAACTATGGGAAGTACTGCGTCATTTCCCACACCCCCCACTGGCCAGGAACCAATGGAAGCTGCGAGCAGGCGTACCTGCAGACATGGAGGTAAATAAAACGTCAGGTGGCCTGCCAGGGACTAACCCTAGCAAACTGCATGCTTAGTGCTCACCCCTGCTCTAGGCTGATACAGATGTTCCAGATGCCAACCCCTAGAATTCCTGTTTATTCCTTACAGACTTTGATGGGCAGTGTTCTGGGCAAAGGGAACTGAGAAATGAGCAATCCATGAGCTAAACCATTAGATTTCCTAGTTACTCAGTTTGTTGATCCCACTGTTTCATGGCTGGATCTCTTCTTATTCTACTTACCAGCCCTGCAGTTCAGCAAAGGCCTGCTTCATTTTCTTAATGGAGGCATCCATCTCCTCTTTAACCACAACTCGATACCGTGCCAGTGAGACGGTGCAACGTTGGAGGTCCTTCACTGATTTCTCAATATTGGAACCTATGGACATAAAATAAAGTAAAATAAAAAAATCCAACCCGGCCAAGTATGTTAGCTTATAAAATCTTCCAGATTGCGATAAATCACAAAGAAGTCTCAGTTCCTTTCAAAACCACAGACTGCTTGGCTTTAAATTCCCCCTCTGCCTTTTCCTGTTGCAAAACCATCGGGTTCTGTCTGGATAGCCGTGGAAGTTTTTCTGGGCTTAGAAAATCTCCTCCTTACAGCAGAGGACACAGACGTGTCCCTGGATTTTCATATGCAGGAGAAAGCTAATGCATCTCCTGTACGTTGCTCCTATGTCACAGATTGGGAACTGCTGAAGGGAAGCCCACCTCAAAGAACCAACAACAGACAGAAGCACTGGAAAAACTGCCCAGTTGTGAATAAAGTTTACTGAGGAGAGAAATCATTCCGCTGCTAAATCAAAGCCATGCAGAGCACTTCTTCCTCTGAAAGCTGAGGCTTTCGTCTCTCTCTGCTATTTGTTACAAAGGTTAGTCTTCACACTTCAGATCTCCAGCGGAGCAGATCACCATGCCTGTGTGCCTCTGCAGCTCCCCGACTGCCATCCTGCCCGACAAGCTAAATTAGCAACGGCTCATTATGGGGCTCGTTACAGCAAAAAGGTGAACTACCAGCACTAGGGGCCGGGTGTTATCATTTCACTAAAGCAGAGGATAACGATGGTGTTTAAAATTGGGGTCTCAGAGGTCCTTCCTGCTGACGAGATGAGAGAACAGAGGTAGAGAAAGCAGAAAGAAATAAAAGACGAGGCTGTCATTTCTTGTAACCGGGTCTCCTGAAAGCTTTGGCTCCTAGACCAACTCATTGAGGAGGGGAAGAGCATGCAGGCTCCATGACGGAGCACACAGAGAGTCAGGCTAAGCACATGCAGCCTGACTTTCTGCTCAGCTACTACCCCCATGGTACAGATGGGCTTCGTGCTTCCAGCATGACAGCTGAACTGCTGCCAAGACTCCAGCTGTGCAGAGAGGAGGACAGAGCACTACAAGTCATGGGCTGGAGCATAAAAAGGCTGCTAGTTTGCATCACAAAGGCCAGTGTGCCTTCCCAACCACCAGTAATCCACTAAATCTGGGATGTCCACCCAGAGCAGAGGCCAGAGAGCCCTGCAAGGTAACCCGCTCTGGAACTCAAGCACATGAGGCTCCTTGAGGCCTTACCTAACTTCTTGCTGGAAGAAGAAACCGGAACATCTTCCAGCATGGCTGAAGAGAAGGAAGCCGACATCTGGGTGCTTGATGTGGACCTAGACTTGCTGGCATTCCTCTGCCCTGGCTGCAGCCTGACAGATGGAGGGTTATGGGAAGAGTGCATTACGGGTGACTTTGGCTCAAAGTCCACTATTCCATTGTCTAGCTCAGACACTGCTGTAGAAAAGCAAGTGAGTTCAGGGAAACAAACAAACAAACAAACAAACAAAGCTGAAACAGGGAGCACAGAAAGTATTCCAGGCTCAACAGCCCCCTTCCCACCCAAACAAACCAAGAGGGCGAGCAGCCCT
The DNA here is from genome assembly GCA_019425775.1 of Rafetus swinhoei. Classification (NCBI taxonomy): domain Eukaryota; kingdom Metazoa; phylum Chordata; order Testudines; family Trionychidae; genus Rafetus; species Rafetus swinhoei. The sequence goes on along the minus strand of JAFJHL010000157.1, from coordinate 6,363,067 downwards.
GCTTTCTGTGACAACCGCCAAAGAGTGGAAAGCAAACAGAGCAGCTGCACCACCAAAGAGTTTGTGCTACTTAAAAAAACCCCAAACCCTCCGTATTCAGAACTGGCACAAAGAAAGGCAGCTGTAACAGAAGGGAGAAAGCAGCTCTTTGAAAGCTTACAGAGCTATTCAAGGTCTGCAGTACTTCAGAAGGACTAACCTGTTCCATCAGGCATGTCAGGTGTGGCCGAGTCACAATCCTCTAACTCTCTGGCATCTATTGAAAGCGTATCCAAGCCTTCACTGAGCGAGTCCACAGACTCTGTGTCATTGGCTGAGCCGTTGACGTGGTAACCATTAATCCCGCCCTTCTCAGAGGACGCTGCAGACTGTTCCCCTTCGGTGGATGCCAGTTTCCCAGGATCTGGGAGGCCAGCGCTTGCTTCAGCTGGAGGTTTGGGTTTGGTTTTCTTCTTTTTGTTCTAAGGATTAAATGCACATCCCACAAAACCAGGCTAAGCTTAATTGCTGAAGGGACAATTCATCTTGTGCTTGCTGCCCAGGAGTCGCTGAATAAAATGCTTTTTCAGCCAGACCCGACTGTTGGTCCTATCACTGCAGGGTGGATTGAGTCAACAATAAAGAGAGACCCTGGTATTAATGAGGTGTGTGCACTATTCTCTCTAGTGGTGTGTGGGTGAAGCCAGGAACCAGTTACTAGATGAATGCTGCCTTTCACGTCAGTTACACAGAAGCAACATTTCAGACTACCTCCTCAAGGTTAGTCCTGCTGGGGGACAGTGACCCGTGAGGTAATACCAGATCCCCTGCCTCAGCCCATGCCCAACCCCCGCTAAGATGTGACTGAACACAGTTCTAGAGGGAGTTCTACCCCCCCACACCCCAAATCTCCCCTCACACACTCCCACTCTTCCCCCCCCACGCCTTTTACACTTTCTGCCTGTCAGAGCTTTAGTCTTTGCTCCTTAGTGTCTGCTAGCTATTTATAGACTGCAGTTTGGTATGATCATCACTTCACTTCATATAACTGCAGTGTACTTCAATACAATGGCCTTGATCGCTAAACAAGAAGTGAAAACACCCTACATTAACTGCTTGGGTAGGGCTCTGAACAGACCAGCCGGCAAAACAGCCAATGAGCAAAATGCGCGTTGCAACGAAAAGAGGCATCAAGGCAGAGGCCTCAGGACATAAAGGCTGCTCCGCTCCAAGAGGTCGTGACGGGACACGCAAAATGGGCTGAACACATACAGAGTCACAGAAGAGAGCCTTGCCACGTGGTGGCAGAAGCCCAGTACGTCTCCGTGGTTTCACCATGCCATAGAACAGGGAGGAGAATTTGCGGCCAAGGTTGTACGTTTTCATGGTGATTCTGCAAGGCAGCGTCATCCATACAACACCGTATAACTGACCCAACTGCATTATGGTGTTTTGGGAGGGGGAGTTTCAAACCTTCTTTTGAAGTCATCAGATAGAGCATCCCAACTCAGCTGCGACTTTAGACTAGGGATGTAAAACCCTGTTTCATCAGTTAACCAGTTAAACGTTATGTTCAACTATTTAAACAAGGTGGGTGGAGGGGCTGTTCCAGACTGGCTGGGCTGCTGGTTAACCATAACCGGTAAGCAACACCTGGAAAGGGCAATGCTTACTGGTTAACCATTCACATCCCTAACAGGCTAGATGGAGCAGTGACTACCTAATTCTGTGCACATCAATATATATTTGCCCTCTGATTTCTTTCCTTCTTCCTCACGATTTAGCATGGAATTATAGAAGGTGCTGAGTCTCTAACATGCTCTGGAACCTTTAAAGAAGCAAATGCCAGGGTAATACTGACCATAGCAAAGTAAGTGAAAACACATTTTTAAGGTTACCTTTTTCTTGCCAGTTATTGTCCATTCTTTCAATACTTCGCTGGCATTGCCTGAAATGAAACTTAAGATAAGCACAGGAAAACGCTTCCCACTCGCCTACCCTCGCCCCACACAAGAACCAAGGCGTGTTCATAACTAGAGCCAGCTGGACTATTTCCTCCAGCTAATGACGTAAAGAAGTTAAGTTTCAATTCTCGCAGGTGCTGACGTGAAAGGATCGGTTTCAGTTTTGCTTTGGGAACATTCCACTCATCAGAATAACCCCTTCATACAATGTTCTGTGCTGGCTGCTTCCAGGTAACAACCCTCTATTGACACTGTGATGCTAAAGACTCTGGCCATTTTGGAACTTGGACCAAACAGGGTTTTAGTCCAGGTCAGAGGCTTTATACCCCCTACTTCAAGGCATTAGGAATAGCTGCACAACCCATCTGTACTCTTAGGCAAAGGCAAAACACCATGTTGAGAGTGAGAGGGTGAGTATAGGAAACAGACAAAAGGTGCACAAAGACAGTTTCACTGGTGAATACCTCCTGTCCTACTAGGCAGGAATTCTATCAGATACAATGTGCCACCTGATCCAGGGGCTGTGATTCATGTTTCAAAAGGGAGGCGAGAACTACCCCAAGGTTGCTGCAGACAGTTCTTTTCTTGTGCACAGGAGCAAGAAACACAAGTAGTAAATATTGAATGCAGGAGAGACCAAGTATCTTTTGATACAAAGTCATGGTCTTTTCTCCTTAAAGCCTAATGGGGCAGATGCTGAATAAAATGATGGGAAGGCCGAGAGGACTGTCCTTGGATTGGCTTTCAGGAAAGCCAACGTGGGAAGAGTCCGCACTTGGATAGTTTGCAGAGATCTGACAGTGTCTCCCATCACAAAGGCTACAGACTATAAAAAAGCCTATGGTCATTTCCCAAAAGCTATGCAGTGACTGCTGAAGAGACACACTATTTCTAAACAAATCTCGCGAAGAACACGCCAGCTAAAGCCCAGTTACCATGATCATGGAACTAGAGATTGCTACCTTCCATAAAGGCCTGCACTGTTCTGTCCACACAGTTGTCAAAGTGCTGTAGCACCAGAATGATTTCATTGTTGCTCTTGTTGGGGACCACCGCATGTACTGCGCTGATCTGGAAGAGAAGAACAAGGAGTCAGAGGTCGGCACTTGCTTACCTTCTGCATGCCAACACTAAGCTTGCATCAAAGGGTACTGTACTGTATGGAACATGCAATTGCTTGGCTATGGTATCACAGGGCCAGGACAATGCATCTTGGAGAAAAACAAAAACTTTAGTAAGCTCATGTGTTCCCTGTGTCCTCTCACCAGCAGTTCCACTGCCAAAGAAAAGCCACAGAATTGCCCACAGGAACACTTACCTTCTCCTTCATGTTTTCGAAGGTTCCTCCTTGGGCCATCACGGTGTTGGACTGCACATCAAAAATAAACCCTGATGGATCTGTAAAGACAGTGCAAGGCTGTGGTGTGAATGGACATCAGGAAGAGACAGAGCAACCTAAGGCAACCGGTTAGCTCAGAGGTTTGCCTTGCAGAGGCAAGAGGCAGTTTTCTGAAACTTCCACTGACAGCGCAGCAGCAAACAAAGAACAGCAGGCACTACTAAGAGAGGGACAGATAATGAGACAGACACTATCATAAGACCACCATAGAAATCCATGGTACACCCACACCTGGAATGTTGCATCCACTTCTGGACGCCCCCTCTCAGAAGGGATCTAGTGGAGCTGGAAAGGGTTCAGAGGAGGGCAACAGAGATGACCAAGGTTACAGAATGGCCTCTGTATAAGAGGCTAAAGATCAAGGCTGGTAAGGGAAGAAGAGAGATAACTAAGGTGGGAAACCACGGAGAGCTGCAGAATCAGGAATGGCATGGAACACGTGAACAGGGAAGGGTTATTTATCCCTTTCTACTACACAAAAACCAGGGCTCACCCATTGAAATTAACAGACTGCAGGTTTCATACAAATTTTTTCTTCATACATCGCACAATTAACCAGTGAAACAGGGCACCAGGGAATGTTAAGGTTAAAAATAGAACAGTTCCAAAGAAAAATGGGTAAGTTCACGGAGGACAGGTCCATCAATGGCTATTAGCCCAGGTGGCCAAGGATGCAACCCTATGCTCAGGGCATACAGAGGCCTGGAAGGGGAAGAGATGTGGTATCACCCCAACTGCCCTGTTCTGTACACTCTGCTAAATCTCTGGCACCGGTCACCGTTAGAGACAAGATACTGGGCTAGGTGGACCATTAGACTGGCCCAGAATGGACTGGCCCAGTATGATCGTTCTTACTGCATTACCTGCAAAAATATAATATTAATTGGCTAATTCTAATCATGCAATCAATGGAGGCAGCAGCACAGACTCACATACGTTATAGCCTCATCTAAGACCATGAGGCAACAGCAGATCAATCTAGCACACTTGACCCTACACCAAAGTAAGGATGTTAAAATGCAGTTAATTGACTAGTTGACTAGCCAATGGAATTTCCATTGACGAGGCGATAGGCACTTCCACATTCCTCCTTTGAAATGTACAAGAGCCCCAGCAGGAACTCCGCGTACAGCCCGGGCCAGCGAGAAATCCTGCTGACTCCAGGCTGCACACAGTGTGCCTGCTTTGAAATGCACAGGTGTCCCCAGTGGGGGCTCTTGTGCATTTCAAAGCCAGGGAGCCTCTGAGGTTCAGCGGGGGACTCCCCAGCTGAACCCGGGTTCTGGGGAAGTGCTGCGCAGAGCCTGGGATCAGCTGGGGAGTTCTCAGCTGACCCCGGGCTCCATGGCAGCTGCCCCTTTGAAATGTGCAGAGGTGGCATTTTAAAGGGGCAGCCGCCTCACAGATGATCTGTGGATCAGTTGTGAGGTGGCTGCCCCTTTGAATCGCTGCCTCTGCACATTTCAAAGGGGCAGTGGAGCCCGGGGTCAGCTGGGGATTCCCCAGATGACCCCGGGCACCACATGGCACTTCCCGGAACCCAGGGTTAGCTGGGGAGTCCCCAGCTGACCCTGGGCTCCACGGCTGCCCATTTGAAACGCTAAGGCAGCGTTTTAAAGGGGCAGCCGCCACACAGCTGATCCGCAGATCAGCTGTGCAGTGGCTCTCCCTTTGAAACTCTGCCTTGGCGTTTCAAAGTGGCAGCCATGGAGCTGCCACTTTGAAGTACCCCTTGCCCCCCTTTGCTGCCTCTATCTCATGGAGGCTGCAAGGGGAGGGGGGGTATCGACTAGTTGACTAGTCAAAAGACTATCCGATAAGCAAATGCTTATCGGATATTCAACTAGTCAACTAGTTTTTAACATCCCTACACCAAAGAGTCAATACAACAAATCTAAGGGCCTCCAAAGGACCCTGTCTGGAATGAAAAGCCATGGTCGGGTCAACCAAAGTGATAAGGTCAGTGAGAAGATAGACTTGGCTGATTAGAGGTGTCCTCAACAAATCCACACATGCCAATATCAATCTCACGTCAGCATGTCAACAGGAGGCAGTGCTGAAGGGACCGCCATCCTGCCGCCAATAAGAACAGCTCTAAGATCTGGGACACTCGGCTAAGTTATGAACTGCCAGTGGACTGGCTATTGCGAACAGTACATTTTCTTCATGAAACAAAGAACACGCGCTTGCAACATTAGAGAAGTCGACACCTGCTGTTCTTTGGTAACGTTTTCATAAAAATAATTTTGCTAAATAAACCCTTTGCAGTGTCCAACACGCCACGTCAAAAGTTGCTCCCCTGCCTTGCCCCAGGGTGCAAAAAAAATTTTTTTTTTTTTTTTTTTAAAGTTTCACTTCACTGAAAGAATGAAAATGATCCAACATGTTAGCTTGCTTTTTTTTTTTTTTTTTTTTTTCCCCCAGACAGCTACGTCTTTAATTACATACACAGTGAATTACAGTTTGTATTACAGCCTTTAACAAGTCATTGAATTTCTGATTCGTTCCTCAGCTCTGGGCCAACAGAAATAAAGAAAAGAGCACTGCCGATCACACAGCAAGCCAGCAACATTAACCACCACCAGAGCTGGTCTGAAACACTAAACTAAAAACAACGAGCAGTCCTGTGGCACTGTAGGCTACATCTACACTGCAGCGCTATTTCGGGATACCGGAGTATCCCAAAATAACTATCCCACATCTTCACAGCAAGCCCATTATTTTGAAATATAACAGGCTCACTATTCCAACATCCCTATAAACCTCATTCCACGAGGAGTAAGGGACATTTCAGAATAGTGGGTTGTTTTGAAATAAAGTACGAAATAAGCTATTTCGAAATAAGATTGAAATAAGAGACGCAATTTACGTAGCTCAAATTGCGTCTCTTATTTCGAGCTACAGTGCGTAGTAGCCTTAGAGACTAACAAATGGATTAGATCATGAGCTTTCTTGGGTAAAACCCACTTCATCAGATGAGCTGGAGTGGAAATTGCAGAATCCGGGGTATAATAGCAAAAGAAGTTACCTGTCAATTATAGGACCAGAATTAATGAAGCTAATTAAGTCAGACTGGATGTGTGTCATTCATAGTATGGGATTTGGAAATGCAAATATCAAAGGCTGGGAAGTTGCCTTTGTAGTGAGCTAACCAGTTTAAGAACTTTATTCAAGCCTAATCGGATAGTGTTGAACTTGTGAATGAACTCCAGTTCAGATGTCTCCCTCTGAGACCTTTATATCATTTTATAAGGTGATAAAATTATTTCGCATAGGCCTGCCCATTGTTTTTCAAGTTACAGACTGACACGGCTATCCCTCTGACACAATATAATTAAGTTAATCCAAGCAGCTCAATGCATCTTTTGTATTTCTGTGCCTATCTTAGGAGAACATGCTTTTATTGGCCTCAAAGATAAGGAACTGCCAGCAACCTCACTCCCATAGCCTTTGTTCTGTATTTAGCAATTTCACCTACCTGGGAAGACAAACTGCAGAAGCTTTGATAAACAGGTCTGAAGAGCATCCAGTCACTTCTGCTTCGTGCTACTGTATCCTCCAATTAAACACTTATTTTCTGCCTCCCATCAATCAAATATCCTGGACACATTTCCACTTCTCCACCCTGTGCTGCAAACAAGCTCCCCATCAGGATCCGTACATCCTCTATCCGGGATCCAATACTTTAAAGTGCAGACCTAAAAACAAGTCTGCAGCTGTTGACTCCAGCCTGACGAAGATGGCTACAAAGGATCTGATTTTATTGCAGACAAGCCATTAAAGCACGGTCTGATCTCCACTAGGTTTAGGTCCCACTAGCCAGTAAGGGTCACGCCAACCTGCAGAAGGGTTCCATTTACCAAGACACGGCCTTATCAATGTCTGGTGTATGAGCCCCTGGGTGGGGGGCGGAATGGTCTAAATAGCAAGACTTCTGGGGACAGGTAGTTTTGTCAATTTGTTCCACTTTCATGTGGCATATTTCTTGTATGTATTTTAGTGCACGTAGCGTCAGTGCGCATACAAACAGCTGCTGGGGGTGACATTCACTGTGCTCTCACGCTTTATTTCAGCTCAAGCGTCAGCTGCATTGGGCTGCGGAGTCTCCGTGAAGTCTGACTTCCCAGTGAGGCTATGCATTCCTGCCCTCGCCAGCACTGCCTTTGCAGCTGCAAAGACTTGGGGGTTTTAAAAGCGTCAAGTAAGCTTTGAAAGAGGAGGTTTGCTCGTGTAGGGTTCATCCCCTACAAGGACTGAACCAGAGCACACGGTCCTGACAGGCTGCTGGTTTCCTCTGTGAAGCCTCAGATGGGTCTCCACAGTGCTGGCGGGGTCTTACAGGAGTGAGGCACCGTCTGCTGAAGAGCTACACCCAAGCCAGTCACTGGCCTCTAGGTTTTAGTTCAAAACTGAGTTCCAAGTTGCTGACTTAAGCTCTCCTTCCCCTTCTCTAAATAAAACCCACTAGATTTGGAGACACCACATTGGCTTCACTAGCTCTCAGACACTGATGTAGCATTTAAACAGAGATGCCTCCCAAGTACTGATGGAAAGGGCAGCTGCTCAATTAAGGACATGGCTGAATGGTTCTAGCTTGCCTCACTCTGTTTCTCTTCCCATTCCAGCCTCATGAGCCAATTTCCCCAGATTTCCAGGCCTTGGAGACAAGAACCACTAACTTCCTGCTGTTTAACCCTTAACAGTCTTATAGTTCAGACCAATGAAAAAAAGCTGGCTAATGATAAAACCAGTGTTACTTATTCCCACTAAAACTCTTATTTGCAAAGAAGTCTTCCTATTTCCCCCACCCCCTAAGAAATGCTACACAGTGCTGAAATAGTGGATTACAAAATTCTGCTGGAATTGACGCCATCATGGCCTTATCTCTAACCTGCTTACTCTCTTGCTTTAATGAACACAAGTTATTTTCTTGAATTTTATGTCCTGGCTAGATGGCTTTCTAGCATTCCCTGGTCTGTCTTAGGCAAGGAGGGTCTTTGCTGGAGTGAAATTAAACTGTCAGAGGAAATGAGCAAGGAACTGGAGAGCAGCTATTTCTAAATGCTAATATTTGTAATCCTGTTTGCACATGGTCTATTACAAACATGGGATCTTAAACTTTTTTCCTTTCGGTGTTTTGCTGTTCCGTTTATAGGATACAATGACTTTCAGAGAACCAAATTCATTATAAAACTGCTCTTAAGACTATGTGAAATTTGGGATCTGAGCATTTCTTATAGTGAAGCCAGACTATTTGATTTCCCAAAAGACATCAAGCCAGATCCTGCTGTCAGGCAACACCTATGTTACAATACCAAAGTCAGGTTGCACAAGTGTAAATAAGGGTTCCCTTATGCAGAACGTGCTTTAACCATAGTAAGTCAGCTAATGTAAGGCTCACACAGGTGGAGTTAAAAAATGCAGTGAGTACTATTCTATACAGACTTCACCTGAATTCACATAACTAGAATCCAGTTTCTCCTCAATGGATTAAGGCGGCTGTCCTTGTGTTTGAATACTTCTTGCATAGGATGCTGGAGAACTGCCTTTGCTTGAACCATACAGTCTATATTTGTTATTGCTGGATAGCACTCCCAAGTGTTCTAGAGCACGGCTGGCTTAAGTGTGGCTTGTGAAATCAGCCCCTTCCCCCTTTTCTGCCTACCAGACTGAAAGGAAGGGGCACAGGACCTCTGACCTGTAGCAGGGAGGTGGGGTAGGGGCTTCTGCCCAGTGGAGAGGGGAGTCATGGGGTTCCCGGCCAGCTAAGCACATCTGCCAGGGTTTGGGGATTCAACAGGATCAGGGCCGAAGCCCCAAGCCCTGGCAGGCTCACCACAGCTCTTGAACTTCTGAAGATTGTCTTACGCAGCTCAGAGGCTCAGTAGTTTTGGCACCTGTTATATAGGGTGGTTCCCGCGGAGCTGGCTTGAATGGTTGATACACATCAGAGAAGGGACAGCAGTTAAATTACTCTTCTCTATACCCTTCGTAAAATCCTGACTCCATTAAAAACGTTATTGCCACCTCAATGGATATCTTCCCCTCATGAGAGGACACACTTTTCCAAAGCTTGAGTTCCAAGTACAAATAGAACACGAGTCATTTAGTACAGAATAAGGTAGGCCAGATCTCTGCAGTGCTGAAACATACACCACTCTGCAGCTAGCCCACTGATTTGGGGTGACAAATTCCAGAGGTGACGCTAACCACATACACTGCTTCTTTGTTCATAACCATGTCTCCTCCAGAGGGCAAATCTGTATGGAAGAGGTCATCACAAGTCTAGTTCTGTGCTTTTATTATACTGCTATTTATCATACAAATTAGCACTGGCTTCTTCAAACAGCCACACTGAACAGATCAGAAAGAATCCACTCCATATGGCTTGTACAGTTTGCTCTGCTCTTACTACAACTCCAGTAGTTAGCCCCTTCAATGCATGGTACACACCTCAGAGCCGATAGGAAAATAAAAAGCCAGCCACATTTAACAAAAAGGCTAGCGTATAAGCTGCTGTACTAGTAGACATGTATCTTTCCATTCTGAATTCAAACGCAGTTGTTTCCTCTCCAACGCTTCTTTTTGTACACATACCGGGAGCTCAGAGCTGTGCAGTAATCCCCATTATTTCAAATCCCATTCCTGAGAGTATGATCAGCCACCGCATAAGAGACATGCCCATGTTCGACGGCATTCTGTAAGGATGGCTCACGCTACTCAACACTTCCTCTAACGCTCTCAATTATCTATTCATGATCACTGCTTAAGTGCACCTGAAATGTTAGATTAAATACTATGATATTTATGCAACTGACAGACTTTTGCAAACCAAACAGGGCTCTCCTGTGGAAAAACAGAAGACATTATCTACAGCAGTAGTGTCTATGTTAGGAATGTAAAATTTCAATTATTTGGCTAATTGAATAGTCGATGCAATTTGCATCAACTATTTGATTAGTCGATAAGGGCGCCTCCGCCTTTGTAGTGTGGCAACAGCCCCAGGACTGTTGCTACACTTCGAAGGCAAGAGTGCTGTGGGAAGCATGCGGCTAGTAGGGGACTCAAGCAGTCCTCTGCTGGTCCCATGGCATTTCAAAGAGGCAGCGCCGCATGGAGCCTGGGGTCAGCAGGGGAATCCCCCATTTGTTTATCGGATAGTTGACTAGTCGTTCACATCCCTAGTCTGTGTGCAATCTTTCAAGTAAGTAAACGTACAGTTAGCACTGGTAGAGAGAAACTTTGTCGAAATAAAACCCTGCTCTCTCTACACGGGGTGTTCTAATATCTTCATCCAACACCTCGCTCCCAAAGTCAACCATAGCCCTGTGCTGGAGCTATCGCCCATTAAAGACTCACAAGGTAGTGAAACAATTGTTTATATAAAACAGCTATGAGGCAAGCAGTGTTGCAGACTGCTGCCTGTCTTCATGACATTGCCTCTGCAGAGCAAGGGGCAGGGTATGGAGCCCCTTCCAAGCAAAATAGAGGGCTTTAGGGATCTGTGCACGCACTGTAATGTTCAAATGCCGTTTCAAAAAGTTTTGTGGCCAACCACATGACTCCTACAGTGTGGTTCTGTAGGGACAAAGCATGGCATGACTTTGGTAAGTATCCCCTTTCCCTCCCCCTCCTGAACTGCCTCGCCCTGACTGCACCACTGTGTTGAAAGCATCTCATCCCTCAAAGACCAGTGCATGGTCAACAGTTAACTAGGCTGGAGTTTCTATACTAATAAAAGCCATCGGGGGATGTATAACCTACATCTTATGGTTTGCTTTAGTTGTTCAAATCTCCATCTCCTGTTATCCTCTGCAGCACACTAAGTATTTTAGTGCTAGGCATTCAAAGTGTTATAACCAACTACAAATACCACCGGCTTATAGGGTCAGAAAAGTCAGAGATGGAGATGCGTACAATCGCCAATTCCTTATTGGCAAACAAACCTAGATACTTCCGTTTTAAATGCCTCACTCAGCAGATCTGCTACAAAGGCATATTGGAGCCAAGTTCTTATTTCCATTAGTCCCGGAGAGACAATTCAGCTCTGGAAGATGGAGCTGGGTTCTAGTCTGTCCTGTAAAACATCACTAGATGTCAAATTCACAAGTGTAATGTCTTCAGTAACAAATCAGAACACAGGTGGAAGCAGCAGCTAGAAAAATTATCTTTTAACTTATAGGCCAAGATCATTAGTCCTGGATTCATTGAAGGAGAAAGAAAATGAAACCTAACATCATTTTACAGTCCCTTTACTAACTAATTCACTTTAAAGGGTGCCCATAGTGAGGAAAAAAAAAAGCTAGTTTCTAGAATCATTTTAGCAAGTAGAATGATCCAGCATCAACTCAACCAGATGGAAAGAAAAATTCCCTTGATTTCTAGAATCCTTGCAAGAGGCTGTGAACAAGTTCAGATATTTCTTTAGCTTGTCTCACAATTCTAGCTTTTCATCCTCACGAAAAACATTGGGACAAAAATTAACCAGACCATCTGTTTTAAGGAAAGTGGGTAAGACAAGTTACAAGACCATGATGCAGGCAATGAAAAGATTTTCATCCCAGAAAAGTATTTCAGAAATTCTGGGAACTGAAGTACCTTCACTTCTGTGAAGTGGCTAAGTAATAGCTAAGAACATTTTACTGGGTACCCTTGATAGCTAACAGATGCCACATTAGATTACATCAAACATGTTCTGAAAATGGAGACCTGTCTTATCTACAAGATAGATGATGAATGTACTTAAGCCAAAAATCTTTTTTCACATGGCTTGTCTGGTTACCATCTTGCCCTGCGGTAGAGAACCACAATGCTACTTCCCAGAGCCTGGCGTGGCACACTAAGTTAACACTGGCCTCAATGTTACAGACTCCACCTATATCCCATTCTTACAAGAGCTCAAAGGCTCAGTTAAGTAGTGTCATTTATTCAGTTAGGCAGACAAGAGGACAAGGCTTTTTTTGGTTTCTGGTGAAGCCACTTCCCACCCAATGATTAAAACCATGTTCCACACAAATGGCAGATTCTTCTTCCTGTCCCAGTAAAGACCCTAGTAACTGGCTAATTATGGGGAATTATATAGCCCATACGCTCTAAATCCCACCCAACTTCAGCTAAACTATGAAACATCTATAGTCACCATGGCTCATCAGGTAACTGCTCACGCACTATGGGACAATACATCAGACCTTAGCAAATTTGAAATAAAAAGCTATTTAAGAAATGGAATTTTACTGAAAGCTATGATCAGCTTGAATATACACCAATTACAAGTTCTCTTCAGATTGTCCTAGATCACAGAGATAATTTTTTGGGGAAAAAGATCATTGGTGGATACTGCAGAGAAGGCCAAGCCTGACTTATCATTGAGCACTATTTTCCGAGAACAAGATGAATTTGTCACCATAGGATTAGGCTGGTAAGAAAATAATATTACTTTACTATTGATCTTCTACCACTTCCTGTGATCCCTGAAAGACATGGAAGAACTATGAAGAAATAAGATCTCAAATTTGTGGCAAAAAAGCTACATAGAACAACCTCTAAAGTTTTAGAGAATAGTCCTAAATACCAAAACTGTTGGCTTTACTGGCACGAGGACTGGAGGCATCATGCTTTAAGAATGCACAATGTGCCAAATCTATTTTTAAAAGGTATGAAATTTGTTGTATTTTATATTTATAATTGTTTGTGAATTTTAGTATCTTGCTGTGCTTCCCTCCTTGGTAGAAGTATTGTTTCCATTTTACAGAATGGGGACTGGAGTCACAGATGTGAGATGCCTTCCCCAAAGTTACACAGCAAGTCAAAGGAACAGTTGGGACTAGAATCTACATAACGGTCTGTTGTTGCTATAATCACAAGGAAGGTCCTTGTTCCCCACCCCCCACCGCCATCACCAATAATACAGCACCAGAATAAACATTCGTACTTTACCAAGACTGTGTATGTATTAGGTTTATAAAACATAGCTTAACCATGGCATTTCAGGCTCTTGCATGATTTTTGCTCTTAAATGGCAATTTGTGCATTTCATCGTGGTCTCTGGGGAAGAACATCTTTTTCACACACCCCCACACACTCCCTATTCACACAAATAAAAACACTAAAATGGGATTTGGTTAAAAATCTGTATCAAATTACTATTGCTGCCTCAAATCGCTTGAGTGTCATCTGCTCAGATAAAGAAATCTAGTCTTGAGGCCTCAACCTGTTTCTATGGAAGTTACTTTTAACAGCACAAGGGCCCAGTTATGTCACGTCACTGTATGGTCAGCCGGGGGGGGCGGGCAGAGGATAAGTGGCAGCTGCACACAAGGAGTCTGTCTAGACAAAAATATCATTTCTATTCCTTGAGTACTTTTTTAAACATTTTTAATACATCTCCAAGTTGGATACAGCCTCTATACAGTCAGAAATAAGAGTAATTGGCTATGATGGTTCTCAGCTTATCAAATTTTAATTAAAAACCTCTCACTGATAGTCTTGTACTCTCTACCACAGTGAAACCCATGTGTTGGGATTAAAAGATTCCTTCACATGGGAGCAGATTAAACTTGACCTTTAGGCGCCTCAAGTTTTGACACCTGTGCGATAGCCACAGAATCGATCAGCAGGCTGCACTCCCAGTGAACGGACGCATGGCCATGGAACAGAACAGCACTAAAAATATATTTTTAAAAGGTGTCATGTCCCCCCTCCAATAATCCAGCTACAAAGGGCAGGGTACAGCATTTCTGTACACCAATTAGTGCTGCAAGAGCACGTACAGTGTTCAGCCACAGTGGATAGCTGAGGTACTTCGACTTTCAAGCCAGTCACTTCAACCTGACAAGTTTTAGTCACAAGGCAAAACACCCAGAAGAGGAAGGAAAAGCTGATGGTATGAAGACAGTGCTCTTAAGAGCACAGCACTTTCCAGGAGACAGGTGGGAACCATTTTGAAACATCTCTAATTACTCATCCAGTTATTACCTCCTGATTCAGTTTAGCAGTCCCCTGGCTCACTACAACTCACAGGTGACAGTAAGTCACAGCTGGCAATTTTAACCCAAGTCCTGCACATCGATTTGAATTAGAAAGTAACGCAGCAAGAAAAAGAGAAAACCTGGCGGAAGCCTAAGAAATAAATCAATCTAAACTGCAGAATTTTTACTTTACTCCACGTACTTCCCATCTGCATCTGGAAAATGACAGCAAATTAAATTACAACAGCACATTTCCAGCTATTTAAAGACAATGCTATTTATACCATAACATTCAGTGTACTGGAGTATCAACATATCCAGCAACTTCTTACTACACGTCCCCTCCGGGCAGCATCTCCTTGAGTCAAATCCACCGATTACTTACAAGCCAAGTTTTTACTCCGATCAATGACGGAAGAAAACGTTGAAAACTTTTGCCCCTTGCGAAAGTTCTGAGTTGAAGAGCTACTGACTATGTTACAGGCAGAAAGCACTCTGCTGAAGTATTCTGATCAGAAGTTCAAATTACAAAATGAGCAGTTTAAAAAGTGATCTTGATTTATAAATTGTAAAGTATTGCTGATGAAGGTCACCAAGAGAAAATTAATAGGAGACCCCCATAATAGGAGTGTCAATTTTCTGCATAAACTGTGCTTAAACGCTTTCCAGAGTACAGCAGCTTACTGACACGTCTGCCTTTGGCTCTCATACCAAGCAGCAGCCTGCATTTCTCTTTACTCCCAACCCAACAGGAAACAGCAGGGTAATGTGCATTAGCAGGAGCAGGCTGGAAAATGAAGGTGAAGGAAAGAGTTTGACTATACAGAGAAGGAGGCTATTATTTCAGGCTGCAATGAATCAGCAGAACCAAACTACCCAAAATATTTACTCAGACAGCACCACTGAGAGCATCTTTCCTTTGAATCTCTATGCAGTTCCACAGGGAATAAGTTTAAATGAAACATACCATAAAACGCAGACACAGTCCTACCTCTGGACTCAAGTAGTCACATTTCAAATGGGGATTATATGACTGGATTAGAGTGCTGTGGTTTCTTCGCAGTACATATCTTTCAATAAAAAATAATTAATGCAGCAATATGCAAAAGGTATAAAGTGAATATGCACCAATACTTTGCATGCCGACTTTCAAAAGACTTCAAAAATATCCTTCTCGACAGTTCAGAGAAAAATTCTAGTCTCTGGTGCTTCAATGAAGAGAAACAGATGGACCCATGATTTGGTTTCAAAACTGCTGCCTTATTAAAAATAGTTACAGCTCCTCTGACAAATCTTTCAATAGTTTTCACTCAGGCTGTTACAAAGCACAGGTGGCTTTTTTCAGTGAAAAGAAACATAAAAATATCCAAGAATAAAAATAGTCTTTAACTACACAGGGGTTTTTTTTTTAAATAAAGCAGTTAAAATATCTGTTGACTAAGTTAAGGCTATAAAACAAACCAATTAAAAATATGACTGAGAAGTCAATCCTGGTGCAAACTTCTACTGACCCTGTGTCCTTGTTTGCTGTCCATATTTATGTTCATGAATCCTTTACTCCTCTGTAGCACTTAGTAAACCTCGAACACTCCTCTGTAGGCTCCCACATGGCCTCCTGCTGCAAACCCAGCTGGGGCACCTCAAACAGGCAACTGAAGCATGCTTCCCCCATTCAGCAAGGGACCTGCAGGCTCCCACAATTAAAGTTTCTCACAGATAACTACTTTCCTTACCCTCAATGCTCCCTTATAGGTTTCCCAAGGCAAGCTCCCCCCTATCTAGCTAGGTTAATTCCCCACTGCTATCTCCAGATGCATTTTTTTCTCCAAGTTTGTTCATCAATTTAATTGTACCATGTTGTTGCTGGCAGTGAAATTTAGCAGTCAAATCATTCATGACTCAGTATTTCAGCCCCTGAATGTCTATCATTTTGCAACAGCATTTTAAAAATTATCCAAGATTAACTTATGCAGTATTACAAACCTCTCTCAAAATCCTTGCATAGCTAAATCCTGATGTACAGACCAGATCCTTCTGGCAGAAGACCATTGCAATGTAGAACAGGAGTGAGCAATAATTTTTTTTAATTGGGGGAAGGGGGGAAGAGGAGAGACGTGAAGAATTTGGTAAGTGGTCATGGGCCACACTTTTCTCTGGAAGGGACGTGGAGTTTGGGATGGAGCTTGGGTGCAGAAGGGAGCTCAGGAAGCGGACTGGGGTGCAGGAGCAAGTGTGTAGTCTGGGAGAAAATTTGGGTGAAGGAGGGGGTTGTGACCTGGGGTAGGGGATTGAGGTGTAAGGTCTATGGGGGATTGGATGCACAAGAAGATTTTGACTTGGGACAGGGGTACAGAGGGGGTTCAGAAGGTTTGAAGTGTGACCTGGGGCAGGGAGTTGGGGTGCGGGAAGGGTGTGGGGTGCCAGGGGCAGGCTCTGGCTGGGAGGCACTTACCCTAGTCAGCTCCTGAGGTAGGCTCCCTGCCTGCTGCACCCCACACATCTCTCAAAGCAGCTGGCTGCTGGGACCAGCCTGTGTGTCTCTGTGCCACCAACAGAAGCTGTGACGATTGGCTGGGGGCGGGAGCAGCATGTGAGACATGGCAGGCACAGAGCCAGTCCCACTGGGATATGGAACATTGGTGGCTCAGAGGATCATGATGGGCCAGATCTGAAGCTTTGGCATGCCTCATTCAGCCCACGGACCACATTTTGCCCACCCCAATGTAAAAACTCCCAGGAAAATCCTCTGAGAACAAGAATTCCTTTCCTCAGTTAGAAAGCTTCCACTGTGAAATCCATTCACATTAAAATGTTCATTGATTAAATGACTCTACGGCAGCAGATGAATCGGTTCAAAATAAATACTCAGAAAATTAACAGACAGGATGTTTCAAAGATAAGAGGTAAATTTGTCAAGAGCCTTCAGGAGCCACAGTCAGTGGCACAGAGATTCTTCAGTGTCTAAATCACTTTTAAAGATGGGCAGCAGGCATTTTGGAAAGTCTTTACCCAAAGTTTGTAACTGTTTACGTAACAATATTTAGAAGTGCTACTGTTCGAGCCATTTGAGTTATAACCATTCTCTTTCTGAAACAGCAGTTTGCAAAAGAGTAGCTGTCCACACAAAATTCCTTGACCAATTTCCTTAACTGTTTAGAAAACTGACTAAGATTCAAATCACAAGGACTGCTGTTAAAAAAAGGCTGAAGAGTATCCACAAGGCTTACATACAAAATCTTGTTACACCCTTAATTGTAAAACAACTCCCAGTGCATCCACCAACAGTCTCAACAATTAACCGTTACTACAGGTCCTGTACATTAAAAGATGGCCTCAGCAGTGTACTTGTTACAATACAGAGGTAGAAGACCAAGGAAAGCAAAGACGAGAGAGAAAAGAAATAAAGGAGGAAGTTTATTTCCACCAGGAATCGTTAATATCTGGAATAAAGCTACTTAAAAGTAGTTACAATGGAGGAGTCTAACAAAGAGTTGCTAATTTAAAAGAAAAGGATCTAACAACATAGAATATTTTAGAACAACAGGTATATGTATAGACTGAAAACTTTTCCGCTCTGGAAGTGCCCAAGGCAATGTCAGGTGCTAGAGGTACCTTATACTTTGGAACACAGGATGTGAGACTATCAAGTGTGGACAGCTGGGTGTGAAGCTGGACCAAATGGCTATTTGCATATTTCCGTGGTTTGTGAACGAAACACGCTTGTGTACATTTTGCGGCTATTACAGAGGCTACATGTTGTGCAACAGCCACATCAAACATAGGCTACAAAACCCTATTTTTGCATCACCTGGAGGGGCAGATATGACTGGCAGGTCAAAAAGGGCATATGCATAATATTGTAAAGCTATTTCTCTCGGTTCACAGCTACTCTAGACATAGCAAAGTGCAAGATGGCGTGTCATGGAATTGTTGTGTCCAACACACCAGGTAAGTGAGGGGCAACCTAGGCTAGCGACCAAGTCAAAAGAAGAACAGCAGCAGTTTATTTTTTCATTCATTGTTGAAATGGTGTAAAAATCCATTACAAGGTTTAAAAAAAAAAAAAAAAACCCAAACAACCCAACCACCAGCACCTCACCAACTGATTTCAATATCTTTGTAAAGGGTTGACTTTACCACGAGTGGTTACTCATCTATTTTTCTAGTGACCTCTGTTCTCTGCGATACAAACAAATCCTGTCACAGAATGGCAATGGGCTAATCATTTTAAATGAGATGTTACTCACTATTCCGTTGTGGTACCTCTTTCCAGACATTACAGCAGTGGCTACTAACGGGATCCTAATTAAGGCAGTATTAGCATTTAACACACCCTGGAAAAATCGTGTACTTTAGAATTAACATTTAGGCCGAGGACAGAAGTTGTCAAACTTTTTTCATAGGGTGGACCACATCTGTCATTGCACTCTAGCAGCTGGCAACAAGAGGAGTCCAGTCAGCATGGGAAAATGCTGTAGGATTAAGCTTGGTATGTAAGCCAGAATCTGAGAGCAAATCATGAACTTTGGGAGCCACAGCCAGGTAGAAAGTCTTTCAGGAATAGCTGACAAGTATCAGCTGTAAAAATGTCCAGATGTTTATTATACTTTTGGATCCCACGTCAAATACATCATATTTAAATGGTCTCTGGTTTGAATCTAGTTCAGGGAAGGGGTGACCAAAAGGTGGTCTCATGCACCATCTGGCATCTGTTCAATGCCTATAAAACAATTAGGTGGTTTCAAACTGCCCACAGCTACAAACCACAATGACTGAATCCACGAGGAATTCTAATTAGTAGGTTCAGGAAAAAAAAAAAAAAAATCACCTATATACTCTTAGGACAGCTAGCCTAGTCCCTGAATTTTGGTATGGAGACCAAACTACTTTCCCACTGCTAGAAGTGATCCCTAGGGCAAAGGGTTTTACAATGGCAGTACGAGAAAACTTGAACGGTCATTGCTACTCCTTTGGAGAGAATAAACTGTGGTCTTGTGTCACCAACCCAGAACCTTTCATTAGCTCTAACATGGACAAAAACTTCTGACTAGAATTTGGTCTAACCATTTATGAAAGAAGCTGGAAAAGAGAAATATTGGAAGGGTCATTCAACTTAAAAAAAATAAATCAAACCTCTGTCAAAACATCTTTACTTGTATACAGAAAATCCTGTTCCTGCAATGTTATGCTTGCAGACGGACCCTACGAGATTAGCCTGTGTGCATCTCACTGCAGGATCAGAGCCTAAGATAGTTATGACTGAAATATTAGAGAGAAAGTTACGTTTCTCTAGGATTTCAGCTTGTTTACTTTGCACATTTGACAGCATGCTGTAGCTAGTCATTCCCACCATTTCTCTTCTGTCTTTCACAGAGCAAGAAAAGAGAAACATTTCAAAAAGAGGGCAGCAATTTTAAAGACAAAAACTGGCAGGACGACTTGAAGGAAGGTGGTGTACCTGAGATGAATTTTAATATTTAAGTACTAGATTCCAACTTGACAGCACCCCTTTAACTTTGAGATGTTTTTATGCATATGGAGCCAGTCTTCACGATTATTTTAACTGCGCACAGAGCACAAGACAAAGGCACCACACACCTTTTGAAAGGAAGCAACCTTGGTAATCACTTTCAGAGTGAAAGAATAATCATACAAAATGTTAAAGAATCAGAGAACACTCATAACTTCATCAAGTCCAATGTGTACTACTGACAGCTATTCAATCACACACATGCAACAGCAAAACAGTGTTTTGCATTAATGCTCTTGGGTGTCCGCACAAGAGAATTTTGGTTCTAGAAGATCATAACTATCAAGCCAACTCTCTGATCTTATTTCCAAAAACCATGCAACAATCACACTGCCCTGGAATCATATGCTATCTGGATTAACAACTGAAGTATTAATGGAAGCAAGACAAAAGCATGAATTATATGGAGTCCATGAAAGTAGTGAACAAGCTGACAAGTTAGGTTATCAGATTTGCAAGGAGACAGGGAGGACATGTATCCTCCAAAGCTGTCAAAGTTTTTCTAAAGTGATTGCTTCAGAACCAATAACCACATGAACCGAAGCACAATCCAGCCTGCCCATGCATGCCTCACTGACATACAATCTTACCTTTCTGATTTTGTTTCTTAGACATCCCTGCGTATTTGTTTTTATGGTCAATTACATGAGGAAAAGGTAGTCCTCTCCCTTGAAAAATATGGCTGACAGCTGCAATTCACGAGTCCTCTCGTTTCAAACAGGAAATGGCAAATATTTGGTTGGGATGGCAAACAGGAGCTAGGATCCTCAGAAATTCTGCTGACTGAACAGCAAGGCACTCTAGCCGCTTCCTCTCAACACCAACTTATCAGGACGCCTGAAGGCAGCAGCTCACATTGTCCTTTTCACAGATTCTGAAAGTAAAAACCAAGAAAGGAAATAAGTTAGAAAACTGCTGTATTAGCCATGTCTGTCCAAGAACTCTCAGGTTCCTGGGCTCTTCTGGGCAATGCATTTTAAAAACAAAATTTACTTTATTGCTTAAAGGGCATTATAAAGCTCTCAGGAAAAAAAAGTGTAAACATAAAGCAGCAAGATGCCTAAAGACTGCATGTCAGCATCTTGCAGTTCTGGAATTCAGTCAGTGTAGCCTTTACAAGACCATTTTACTGATGCACAAAAGCACTGCAGCCAATTTATGACCCGTTATAAAAACAGCTGTCTAAACAGACACTAGCATGAGAATTAAATTTCTGTATGCAGGGATCATTATGCAAGGGACTAAGAGGCCAAATGTATTTATCAGACAATAAAATGTAGCAGAAGTTTCATTCTTAATACTATAGCCTGTTCAGTTTGAGCAGAGCACAAAATTACCTTGCTTTGTTTTGTCTCTTACCACACCCATACCTTTCTGCTGGTTTATTCCAGCAAAGACTATGACAGAAACTGACTAAATGAGGAACAGTTCTCTCTTTGCATTGCATTTTCTTAAGGTGAGGAACTGAAGAAGTCATGTATGTAATTGTTCTCTGTTCCATTAATTAGTGCAGGAGCCTTGATAGCAGTCACCACCGTCAAAGATGACAGGTGAAACAAAACAACAAGGTACAAAAACAAACAAAAAAGACTAATAAGGAATTCTTTGTGGTTGTAAATTGGCGCAGCTGCACTGAACAATCTGGCCTACTAAAACCTTAGAGCCACATTGAGAAGGAAATGTAAAACCTCAAAAAGTGGCGATTTAAATTGTGTTTCTAAAAAACGAAAACCAAAGGCATGAGAAGTGTCTGAAAAAACCATCTACATTCCTAGAATCAGTACATTCTTGAGCATGAAGTTACAGTTCCTAGTACATTGTTTAAAAGGAAAAAAAAACTGTATCCAGTTTACTTGAGGCATAATTAAGAGCCAACAATAAACCCCTGCTTAGGCCCATATTCTAAAGGCATTCCCAGGATATGGTTTACACAACTAGGGAATGCAGCAACACTAACAGGATACAAGAAACTAGTAACATTGGCCAACTGCACATTAGCAGATTCAATGCATTTGATTTATAAATGGCGTATTTGCTGTACATTAAAACTTTCCAAGCTAAACTACATAAATGGCCAAAATATGTTTCTCTTCTAGTCCCAGAACCCAAATATAATTTTACAACCATGAGAACAAATGCTCTGAGACACAAGAATACAGAAAGGCTCAGTGTATTTTGAAAGCTGCATGCCTAAGAGAGCCTTTTTACCTGTCAGAAAACTCTTGGAGGAAAGGTAGGAACATAAACTCCTGTCTTGCTGCCTTCGGCTCTTGGAATTAAATAATGCAATTGGTTAGGTTTTAGTGCCTTGAGGCGCATGCCACCCATTAACTTATGGTGTGTCAAATGAAATTCAGAAAATAAAATGAGAGGCCGCAGAAGCCAGGAAATTTAGTGAAGGACTAAGTCTCCAATATCTAGCTAGAACAAGGAAATCAGCTCAACTTTTTCCTATTGCCAGGACCTTCAGAAAAATCACAGCATGCAGAAACACCCTCAATGCTCAAAACAGATGTGCTCTGGATGATAGGCGTATGAATAAGTTTCATTTCCCCACCCTTCTGCCTGCTTCCTGCCAGTACCCTGTAAATGATACAAGGATCCTGCTGTTAGAAATGCTATAACTTAATTCCTGTGGACTTCAAGATAATGCTTGTTCAGGAGAAGGAATGCGGCATGTGTACACACCTGTGATCACAGAAATGGGAGTGAGAAGTCTACTTTTCTTACAATCTTTCAGGAGCGTAAGTATAATGTAAGGTCTGATGCAACATTTACTTTTTGGAAAACAAAACAACTTCTGTGATTCAGAGCAGTGTGTGAAAGTATATAGGCAATTTTAAATACAGACTCAACATTTTATCTGCAACACCAGACCAAGGGCAAATTAGGAGTTTGTGGGGCCCTCAGCAAGTGTGTGGGGGGGTGCCCTCTGCTTACCCCCAGTGCTCCTGGCAGGGAGCTGTGTCAGGATGCGGAGGCCTGCCCTAGCCCACACGGCTAGCACTGCCAGACAGCAGGGTCAGGGTGCAGGGGTTTCTCCCGCTCCCTGGAAAAGACCAGAGCAGGCAGGCAAAGTGGGGCAAGCCCCAGCATCTCTACCCAACATCTTGGCAGAAGCACCAGATGAAAGGAGCAGGACAATCCCCGCACCCTGACTTGGCTCCCCGGCAGGTGCGGGTCAAGGTGCTGGGGTTCCCATTTTTCTGGGGGTCTGGGCACGAGCCCAACAGCTCATCCGCCACTGCACCTGACTGTCCCTTTAACTGAATTCCTTTGTTTTATGGGATTGCCTTAACCTCAATAAAAGCAGTACTTCTGACTACAGATTTTCTGTGAATGCAAATTCTTGGATAGTAAATAGCTAGAGAGATGCCTCATCCAGACAAAACATAGCAGCAATACGTTTAAATAGCCTGATGTATTGCTCTTCATTAATACCTTTTATCTGAGAATCTCAAAGCCCTTTTGCAAAAGTTAAACTTCTTCAACCCTAAGGTAAGTTATACAGTATCTTCATTTCAAAGAGAACATTAAAATAACTGCAGCAATTCAGTATTGGTAAAAACAAAGGCATTTACCAGCAATTCTAAGTTATTGTCAGGCTTGGTAAAGAACAGAAATGATCCTTTGATCCATTACTAAAGTAATATAGCCACTGACAAATCTGATGAGAATATAAAGGCCTACCATGTAATGCTTAAGGATGGAATCAATAGGACATTATCATCTGAAATGGCCAGGGTGGACACATAGCTTGGAAAAACAGACACAACTTCATCTTATGTTAACACTCAGTTCCACCAAGTTGTGCAATGTTCACAACCAGATGCTTTGCAAATAACTGACCAGCAGAGAAACTGCAACATGGTTGTTAGATGAAAGGCTTAGATAAATCACTTATTTTAGAGGAAGCATCTCTTTAAAATAACAGAAGGGTATTGTAAGCTAAAAAAAAATTGCAAAGGATAGTGTATTTAGTCAGAAAAGATATCACTAATGTCTCTCATATTGTATGGTATACTTCAATAAAATGGATACAAAAACAAATATTAACCTTTTAAAAACAGTAAGAAACAACTTGAAAACAAATATTTGATTTGTCGGATTTTAAACAACTCCACAATTACATTTAAACCCACAGATTATGTGGAATCTACAAAGAAAAAACAATAATTTGTGCTTCTTTTTCTGGCAGTGCAGCAATTAAGCTATTCTCAGAGCTGTGCAGTCACTTAGTGGATTACATAAAATAAGATGTAAAAAGGAAAAAATTAGTATTTCTAAAGCAGATTGTTTTTAACTTCTAAATTTCAAAGTTCACAATGTTTTCCAAATGGAGTAACAAAATGAGCAAGAAAATATTTTCAATCTTTGTGCTTTTATTGTAGGAAGTACTAGGTATGTAAACGACTAGTCAACTAATCGACTATCCGATAAGCAAATGTATATTGGATAGTCAACGCACTAGTCGACTAGTCGCTTTCCCCCCGCTTGCTGCCTCTATCAGAAAAGAGGCGTGGAGCCCAGGGTCTGCCGCTTTGAAACACCGCATGGAGCCTGACACGGGGCTTCTGCAGCGTTTCAAAGCCGCAGCGCCGCATGAAGCCCGGGGTCAGCAGGGGACTGCTCGAGTCCCCCACTGGCCCCTTACTCCCTGCAGTGCTTTCACCTTTGAAATGTAGCAACAGCCCGGGGGCTGTTGCGACACTTCAAAGGCTGAGGCGCCCTTATCAACTAATTGAATAGCCGATGCAAATTGCATCGACTATTCGATTAGCCAATTAATCTAAATTTAACATTCCTAGGAAGTACCAACTTAAAAAATATATATTTATCCATAGTCTGTTTTAAGAATATTAAGATAATAGCCTTGAATTGACAATTAGTCAATATTTAAGCTCACTAGCTATCTAATGTTTGCCAGGAGAATAAGTTATCTACCCAGTGAAAGCTTTGCCTGGGTTATCTATTAAATAAACTACAAAAATTGCTTCTGCTGCTGCTATCCTGAAGCCTAAAGGACAAATCTGCTGCTTAAAAAGGATTTTTACCATTTTCATGCTGATATTTCAAACTAGTGTTTTTTATCTCTTGAACTTAACATAGTTCATGTTGTATGGCAGCATCTGGCTAATTGGCTTTTGAGTAAAGTAGTCCCTTACCAAGCTATTTTAATCTTGTTGATCAAGCACACAGAAAGTCTTTGTGATTCTGCACACAATACCATTTTACTAGGATAAATCTTTCCATTTGCAATTTATAATCATTCTAAAAAAGAAACTATTGCCAAGATACCAGGGTGACTACAATCAGCAGAGGCATCAAAACATGTTTATCCAAAATATTATGCACCCTGCCTTTGTAAGGCATAGGCCTAAATGCTGAATTAAAGATCAGGTAAATACCATCTACCAGAAGTGCCACCAAATTAACCTAACAATCCAACAAAATATCGTATTGTGTCTTACCACACGAATACTTAGAACAGTCACAGGTTTCATACACCTGCTAGGGGTAGGAATACCAAGAATAATTAAGAACACAAAAAAAAAATTAAAGTTTTTTTTTATTAATTATTATTGTGTCTGGCAAACCAAACCCCCCTGCTTCACAGCGGAAAGCATTCACTTTGTCAGCCTGCACTGGATCTCTGGAAGGACACTTGCTCTTTAAGCAAAATCCAATTAAGCCATAGAATTCCAACTGCCAGCATCATTAAAGCTTGACACAACCCTCCATCACTCCTCTTTGAAGACTTTTAGCTTTTCTCCTCCAGAGCAGATTTAAACCTGGTTCACAGGCTAGTGAGCCCAGATGGCCCCCATCACATGCTAAATTGAATGTTTTCATAACAGCAGGTTGGCTTTGGTACCTTCTGTCAGAAGAGGGAACTGAGTATGCCCAGGGATGCTGGAACAATGGAGGTGCTGAGAGCCACTGAACTAAGCTGTAAACCCTACAGGTGATGGAAACTACTTCAAGCCAAGAGTGAGGCAGCACTGCCAGGTCCAGCGCCCATGAATATGCCATACAGTGGTAAAAGCTATTAGAAAAGTATGGCAGGAACTGATTTTGAATCTATACAATCCGTTTCCAAAAGCTTATCAGAGGACAAATGCACATTTAATATACAGTGCTAATAACTTGACATGAGGAGAAGGGAAGGGGTAGACGGGAATGTTTATACACTCTGGACAGCTTGGTTTTCTGAGCAGAGGTCTAAAAGTGTCTCCAATACCATTGGCCCTAGGGGAATCTCTGATTGCATAAAGCAGCTTTTTTCCCCCCTACTCCAGACTAATACTTTGCTATTTCTAGGAGAGGACAGCAAACTCATTTTGTAAAAAAGAATCTTTTTACTCCTTACAAAACATTAATTTTCTAACCCATTTGAACTTTTATTCAGGATTTCCCCATATTGAACACTTGCTCTGATTAATTAAATGAATGGAATATTTAAACACAGAGATGTCTATCTATAGTCTCCTTAAATCCACACCTGTACTGTTCTTGCAACGAGAGCATTATGCTTAGCTTGTCCTCTGCACAGATATTCTAGAACACACATACCTTTCACAATCTAGTTTTATAATATGCAAACACGGCTTAGAACTCACTGCACCTCACTGATTATTTGTTGCACAAAACACATGTGCGCGCATGAAGACGCAGTGTACACAGAGGTAAAAAGCAAGAGACAATCATTTTGCTTTTCCATAAATTTCAGGAGACCACATTACCCACGACTACTAGTAAATAGTGTTATATGGTGTTTTGCCAATAGGATAGTGAACGAATACCATCTTGTGCAGGATTGTTCTTAGAAGACTTTCATGGTTTTAAAATTTTTTTTTGCAATCTAGTGACTAAGAACTCTCAAATCCTAATTCCAGCATTGTCACTAATGTGCTATGTGACATTAGGCAAGTGACTTCACTTCACTTCCACATGCCTACTGTAATGTGGGGATAATTCACGTCTGTTGCAAAGTGTTTATACAGGTGCAAAGTGCTGAGTACGCTGGTCTTCAACTGTTTCATTACAAGGGAGGCATGTGTACCACAGACAGCATTATTAGGCCCTGTACTGAAAGAGAACCTCTCATGCTCTAACAGCCATTTTGGATGGGCCTGCAACCATCCGAAATTGTCCAGAAAAATAAACTGGCCAAATCAGAGTGAGACAAAGACTTTGCATATTCATGTGAAAAAAGGAGACAACAGATAAGGAGGAGCTGAGTAAAAGGAGCAGAGACTAGCAGAAGTATCCAGGGCCCTATTGGAATAGAAAACAGAGAGGGAAAGGAGAAGGATATTCTTGTCCCGATGATATTTTAGTGTCTCTTACAACTAGTTGTGAAACTTTAAGGCATACTTTGGACTGCAGCTGGGTGCACTCTGTCAGGTGTTTTGGGCCATGTTTAAGTCCACTGCCACCACTATTGGTTCATCAAATTCTTACTTCCCTATTGCAAAAATTCCTAAAATCTGCATTCTATGAAGTCTTCCATTAGAGATCTCAAAGCACTTTGCAAGCATTAAATAAACTTCAGGAGGGTGCCCCAAAAAGTAATAATGGACATGAATTGTTTGCTTTTTAGAGGTAGCTTGTTCATATTATTTACTGCAACAGTTTTCACACTTTTTTCCTCATGACCCAGTGGAAGAAAATTGTTGATGCCCACAACCCAACAATTTGACTAGAGCAGAGGTCTCCAACCTTTTTAAGACAACCTTCACTTTTTGAATTTAAGTGCAATCCAGGATCTACCTCAAACCCAAACACCCTTGACCCACCTCCTTCCCGCCCCTTCTCTGAGGTCCTGCCCCTCCTCACTTCATTCTCCAGTCTCACTCACTTTCGCCAGGCAGAAGCAGCAGGTTGTGGTACAGGCTCAGGCCTAATCCTTGTAAGGGATTTGGAGTGTGAGAGGGACTCTGAGCTGAGGCTGGGGAAGGGGTTGTGGTGTAGGAGCGGGTTCAGGGTACAGGCTCTGTAAGGGAGTTTGGTTCCAGGGGGCTCAGGGCTAGTGCAGGAGCTTGGGGTGCAGGAGGGGCTTCATGACTGGGGCAGGGGTTTGGAGCTGGCTCCAGTTGGGTCCTGCTTACCACAGGTGGCTCGTGGGTGGTGGTGCAGTGGGGCTAAGGCAGGCTCACCCCTGTCCCAGATGTACCACTCCCAAAAGCAGCCAGCAAACTCCATCTTAAGCCCTGTTGTGCCCCCTTTCTGCTCTGTGGAGAAAGGATACAGAGTGGAAGGGGGCACCTTGACATCAGCGCCCACTTCTCCCTCCCCTCTCCTGCACAGCAAGCAGGAGGCTCCCCGGGGGGAGGGACAGCTCCAAGGCAAAGGGCAGGAGATGAGCAGCAGTGGGGGGAGGGGCAGCTGAAGTGCTGGCATTTGATAACCTCCTGGCCAAACCAGTCAGGATCACCTGTCAGAGGCTCCAAGATCTACCAGTAGATCCCGAGCTACTGGTTGGTGACCACTGGACTAGAGCGTGGGCTCCAGAGTGAGGCCGAGGGTGAGCGCTTTGAAGTGTAGGAAGAGGCGCCAGCTTTGGGGGTGTCAGAGTTGGGGCAGGAGGGGCTTACCTTGAGCAGTTCCCAGTTTGTGGTGCAACCGGGATGCTAAGGCAGCTTCCTGCCTCTCCTGGCACCACAGACCATGCTGCACCCCAGAAGCAGCCAGCAGCAGGTTTCTAGCCAATGGGAGTGCAGAGCTAATGCATGGGGCGGGGGCAGTGCACGGAGCCTTGTACGTTCTCCTCCCCATTCCCCACCTAGGAGCTAGGCCTGCTGCTGGCCATTTCTGGGGCACAGCGCAGTCTGTGGTCGGTGCCAGGACAGGCAGGTAGCCAGGCTTAGCACCCCCCACTGGTCACCTGATTTCCCTGCAGCAATGAGACTCAGTGCCTGACATTCCACGACACAGTACTGGGTTGCAACCCATAGTTTGAAAACCACTGATTTTACTACATATTTGAGAAACTTTGTCAGTGTGTGTCAGTCTGTCTGTTCATTAAAAAACTCCTTCTAAACCACCAAATTCAGTAGGACCACCAAATTCAGTATATAGCTTCCTCTTATCGTAATTTAAACAAAGGTAAGGGTTTGGTTGTGCCAGGAAAACAGGATGTGCCTGGAATGGGACTGCCTCTCAAAGCTAGAAATGAGACAGAATCGCTAAGCAGGTGAAAGGGCTGGTTGGGATCACCCACTCATCCCGCATCCAGCACTGCCCTCGGCCTAAGCCTTCCATCCCCTAGGTGCCCTTTAGGAAAGGCAGAGGGGGCTGAAGCTTGCATACTCATCCCCAGCCCCATTTAATTTTCCAAAAAACCAAAAATGAATTAAGGACCCAAGCAATGCTGGGTAAATCTTCTAGTGTATATACAGGAAACCCCCAAGTTGCAACCGCTTGAGTTGCGACCCCCTGCACTTACAACTATTTTTTAAAGTGCGGAAGGGGCCGAAACCCACATTTACGACGGTGCATAGCGCCTATCATCAATGAGGCTTTGAGTTACAACATCCGACTTGTGACGCTTCCCTGGGAACCAATCACGTCGCAAGTCGGGGGGTTGCCTGTACACATACACGTGAGTTTCTCTCTCTCACTTGTTAAACCACAATGACTATTTTCAAATAACTTTATGGGTTTGAAAGACACAAAAATAAGATTTTTGTTCAAGTGACCTACGGGTTTGGTTTTTTAAAAATGAGTTGTCTTTTTTAGCTATTCTTTTTAAATAATCTGTAAAAGTTATTTGAACTTTTTAAAAGAAATAATCAGAAGAAAAAAAAAAAAACTCATGGAAGAAATGAAAGAAAACTTACTGGAAGTCTCAGAAGATGTGTGCTGTGAGATCTCCTGCCTTAACAGAAGGGGCAAAGGTGTTCAGTCTTTGAGAAGATCTCTCTTCTAAATAGCAGTTAAAACAAACCAAAGATGAATTTTAAGATCGAAAGTTCCTTTCTCTCAGTTGCTCAAATTTCATTCTCCTAGCTTGTGTAATGTCAGTTTGAGTTGTCCAAGTTTTTCAGTCATCCAAAACTGCAGAAAATTTCAGTGATTACATGGCAGCAGTTGACTCCTCTCTGCCCCGGCCCCCAAGCCAGTATGTGCCAAACGCCATCTTTTAAGCAGGCTCCCCGCATGTACCAGGAATCTGCACGTAACTGTGAACATTAACAGATGAGCCCAGTAGCGATGTTAAGAAAAAGGTATCTGACTAATCGTGTAGTTGATACAATTTTTATTCACTACACGATTAGTCGATATGGAAAGGCGCTCAGTCCTGGTTCGTGCTGGGTCCAGGAGCTACCCCTGCTGTGGCTCTGCAGTTTAAAATATAGTTTGCAGGAGGTTCCAGCAGGGAGCTGGGACTCCCCACAGACAGGGGCTACTGCTGAAGCAGCTTCTGTTCGCAGCGAACCCGGTGCTGGGGGGAACCAGCTTTTAAGTGGGCTCCTGCTCTCCCCCTTTGCTGCCTCTGTATCAGAGGCAGCAAGGTGGAGGGAGAATGTGAGTAGTCGACTACTTGCTTACAACCCTAGAGCCCAGGCTCATCAGTTAACTGTATACAGTTACACTTTCACATCCCTAATTAGCCTAACACATCAAAATAAGATGTGAATGTTTTTGAACTGCATTATTGAGAGATAGATCATGAATACTGAATAGTCAGGAATACAAGAGTAATAGGCTTAGAATGGATTAATACATAGGCTTTTATACTGGAAAACCTAGGCTGAAATAGATCACAAGAATGAACCTTAAATGGAGGTTTGCCTAATCAAAAAAGCTACCACACAATTTGGAAGGACTGCTAAGGAAAGAACTATATTTGAACTAAACAGGGTGCTGGAAGTGAGGATTCACCAACGTTGACAAGAGGGAAAGTAGCACAGTCCCTCATTTCCATGAATACTAAAACAAAACTGGAGAAAAGTGAGTCCTATGCTCCCCTCCAAAAAGCTGACTAGAGATAGTGAAATGTCAGAATTGGGCTTTGACTCAAGAACAATTTTAGTGGAAAGTACATATTTCATCGAAAAAAATATTTTATTGGAAAAGTAAGTTTTTTGACTTTTCATCAGAAAACTGAAAAAAAAATTCAACTGAAAATTTACATAAAAACCAAGCATTTTGATTTTGTTGAAGTTTTCAACCAAAACCAAAACATTTTACAGCCAGTGCTAAAAGTTATTAGACTGGCCTGTAAAGCATTCGCCTCCCATGGCTGCCCAGCAGCTTCTTTATTAAATGTTATGTGTTAAATGTTTGGCAAGTCAGGGAAACCATGCCAAAACCCTGCTGTTTACAAGTAGCGTCCTCCCCATTTTTCTCCTCATAGCGCTGCCTCCTTCCCAGCCATCATTTGTTACTTGTGCAAGTGGAACGCCTGAAGAACCCAGAGGGAGTGGGTGTCATATCACATCAGGCACCACCTCTACTCCCAAAGAGTTTACAGACCAGGATGTAAGAAGTGGGTGTAACATACAGACAGGGAATAGGCAAGGACACTTGGCTGTATATATGCACAATTTGCAGGATAAACCATACATGTTAAAGACCTCACCCCTTTCCACAGTTGACACCAGTGTCCTCTTCTATATTTCCCCACCCTGCCACTGTACTTCTTCCTCTTAACCCCCATCCACGCAGTCTCCATTACTCATTGCTCAGTTGTCCACCATTTCTCCCACCTCTTCCCACTGCCTACCCAGCCTCCCACATTCCCCCCATGTCTTTCCCCACCTCTCAGGTCCTGCACCAGCCTCGCTGTCCCCCCATCACCCGCTTATCATCCCCTCAACCTACTTTCACTATTTAATTACTCAGCCCCACACCCTTCCTCCGTCAGCCCTCGGCCCCATCACAATTCCACTGCTCTCACCCACACCTATGCCTAGCCCCGGCTCTGCTCCTGATTGTACCCCACCCCACCCCGTTAGCCCTCACCGACTCCTGTACCTGCCACACTGCTCTTCTCTCCCACCCCCACCCCTTCCCTAGCTCCACTGCCCCTCCCCTGCCCGCCCCTCTCCCATTGCCAGCCCCTCCCCTCCGCCCCCTTCATACTTACCTCCCCGCCCGTCTTCCACTTACAGCCCCTCCCCACTGACTGCCCCATCAAACATTTACACCCCACAGCACGGACCCCTCCCCCTTACTGCCCCTCCCCACTCATGCAGCCCCGTCGCTTCCCTTCCCCCCGGACTCACCGCGGGCGGGGCGCTCGTTCGCCGGGCTGCTCCCTTCAGCCCCCGCCGGCCCCTTTGCCCGAGGCTGGGCCGGGCCCTGGCCGGACGCCGCAGCCGCCCTCACCGTCTCCTCAGGCCGCCGCTGCCAGGCACCGGGGAAAGGGGGGGCGGGGGCCCGCACCGACCCCGGCAAGAGCCATGGAGCCCAACCAACCAACCAACGGGAAAGGGCTCAGGAGCCGCCTCCTCCCGCCAGCCAATGGCGAGCGCTAGAGACGGAAACCCCGAGCGCGGACAGTGAAGCCAGCCAATGACTGCACGGGATAGCGCGCCCCGCCAGCCAATAAGGAGCGGCGGGAGGCCGAACCAAGTCGCACCGGCCAATAGGACAAGAAGAGTCTCCTTCGAGGAGCCGCCTGCGCGCCGCAGCCAATGGGCGAATAGAGCGCTCGAGCCAATGCGGGTAGCGAGGACGCTCCAAAAAAGGGGCGTGGCTAGGAGCGGTTGAGGGCCAATCCAACAGTGTCCAGGGGATACTGGCTCCGCCCCCTTCTCTCGCCGGCAATCGCCGAGTCCGAAGAAGGGATAGCCGAGACTAGTCGGAAATCATCGAAGCCGCCATCGCCGGGCTGGCGGAAAGAGCCGAGCTCCTTCCGGAAAGGGCCGAAGCTGGGAGCTGGCCTCAGCACCGGTGTGCCAAGGCTGGAGCATGGGAGTGGAGGGGCGGGAGCGGGGCAGCTCCAGGGGGGTTCTGGGGTCACTGGTCTGGGAGGGCTCGGGTCACTGGGCTGGGGGTGTCCCTGACCTCTGGGTTCCCTGGTTTGGAGGAGTTCTGGGAGTCACTTGTGCAGGGGGTGTCCTTGGCCCTGGGGTCACTGGTCTGGGGGGGCCATGAGCTCAGGGGTCACTGGTCTGGGGGCCTCTGGGGCCACTGGCCTGGGGGCCATGAACCGTGGGGGTCACTGGTCTGGCCTCTGGGGGTCCCTGATTCCCCACCTCCAGGATCCCACCCACTCAAGAGCCCCTCGCACTAGGATCCCTGATCACATTCAGGGTCGCTGCCCCATGCACGGTGCCTATTCCCATGCGGGGCCCTTGGCTCTGGGATTGCTGGACACTCCTCTCTGCATCCCATGCAGAAAGCCTGGTCCCCATCCAGGTTCTTTCCAGCGAGCTTTGGCTCTCAAGTCTCTGTTCTGCCAACTCCAAGATCCCACATCCCAAATAGCCTCCCCAGTGCCACATTCTGCCCAGACTTTCCCCCCACAGGGCCCCACCTCGTTCTCCTGGCAGCTATCAGAGCTGGACAACAGCAGGCCCTTCCTATCTTGGGCTGAATTGGAACCGGTGATCCAGCAACCAAAGGCTTCATCCCCCCCACCAGCACTTCCCAGTGTCTGACTCAGCCTGTCCTAGAAGCATTTCAACACAGGCCACCCCCAGCCCCTCTCTCCTCCCTTCTCTGCTCCGGATCTGCTGCCCTCTTATTTCTTGGAGCCGAGTTAGCCCAGCTTAGGGTTTTATTTCTGGCTCTCGCCTTTCAGCTGCAGCCTGAGGCCGACACCTACTGGGCACCCCTGGCATTGCAATGATGTCAAATATCAAGGTACAGTTCCCACATTCAGCCCAAAGTGCAACACTGACACAGTTTATTGGTAGGACAGGCGGCCTGTAGGCCCCAGAGCTGAGCTCAGTGCTGTACAAACAGGGTAAAGGACAGTCCCTGCTCTTCTTAGTGGCTGCTGAGCTTGCAGCAGCCTCATCAGCAAAATGCAGAACCTGTAAGCTACCACCAAGTCTGGTGCAAAGGCAGTCATCAGAGATACAAGACATTGGTGGTCTTAGGCCCCAGCCACATGTGGGGCAAGCTGGCTACACACAGACCCTGGCCCTTGGAACAGTTCAGAAGGGCCCAGAGTGGGTGGCAAATCAAGCTTGTGCACATGTGATCAGGTCAGTTATAAACCACTGCGACTCTGCCGTGAAGAGCATTCCATCTAAACAGCCAAGACTGGCACGGGGGGGAGAAACAGGGACCAAGTGACTTGCCAGGAAGATCACCAGCAGAGCAAGGACTAGAACCCATGTTCCTGACCCCAGACCAGTGCTGCAGCCACTAGCATATGTAGCATACACCTTAGAAAGCAGGAGGTGGGAGAGTGCACCATGAAAGCCTCTCTCTTGCTGCCCCATGCAACGTGCCAGGCTTGGGGCCTGTCTGTTCCTGCCGCACCGTCCGGATGGAAAGGGAAGCCATCACACCACAGAAATACATCACATCTGAAAAATACTGCCCCCCACCCCGAGGTTACTGCTACTCAGCCGGGCCGGTTTCCTTTGCACCTGGCTCACTGGTTTGCATTTCACTCTGCTTGTGAGAGCAAACCTGGCCTGGTCAATTTCACTTCCTGGTTCTCATGCCCTTCTGGCAGACATGCAGTAGGGCAGGGGAAATCAGGCAAATTCTCGAGAGACTCTATTGCAAAAACAGTGGGAGGGCGTGGCAGCAGGTAGTCTCCCGCACAAAGGCTGCTGCCCATCACGTGGGCTTGGCTTTCCTCGGCTGCATGAGGCTCTTATAGGCTGCCTGCACCTCGATGAACCGTCTCTCGGCCTCCTCCACCTGGTGGCGGTTGTGATCTGGGTGCCAAAGCTTCACCAGCTCCCGGTACTTCTTGTGAATCTCCTCCACAGGGGCACCATCCGGGAGACCCAAGACCTGAGAGGTTGTAAGGAGAAATGACCCCACTGGACTGGGAGCAGGATGCACCAGGTCTCTGAGCTCTGGGGTCTTCCCTCTAGGGGGTTGGGAGAGCAGCTAGAGACACTGGAGACCCAAGGACCACATCCTGCCTGAAGACTGTGCCTTGGCAAAGGAAGGCAGTGCTGGCTCAGCATCCCAGTCAAGGCACAGAGCTGAATAGTGCAGGAGTTCCCCTGTAGGAGGTGATCATGTGAGCCTGCAGCCTCTTGAGCTCAGCATGGCCCAAAAAGTTTGAGAATCTAAGCGCTTCTGCTCACTGGCATTTGCTTCCCCTGGAAGGTGTGAGCTGAAAGATCCCTACCTGAACCAGCTCCATGCAACCCAGAGTGGAAGCTGCTGCCTTTTCAGTCCCCATCAGGTCCCAAATTGAAAGCAGAACAGAGGGGGATGGATCCCAAAAGCCCTGGCTCTGCTTTTCCTGCTGCTCTAACCCTCCTCTCCAGGTAGGAATAGAACCCAGGAGTCCTGGCCCGTCAGACCTTGCACTAATCACTAGCCCCCATTCCCTCTCACCCACCTCCTTTGTCCACATTAACACTAGTGTGCACCCTCACGCAGTGACCTGATGTCCCCCTCCCGGACACCCGTTCCCCCCCGGAGCAGGCAGCCTGCCTACCTTGTACGCTAGCTGCTGCCGCTCAGTCTGGAAGCTCTTCACAAACTCATAGACCTTCTCCCATTCCTGGAAGGAGCCGGCCCAGATGCCTGTGCCATCCGTCAGCAGCCTCCACGCACGGTAGGGCAGAAGGAGGAGCTGCTCCAGAAAGCTGCCCAGGAAGGGGAAGAAACTGAGCCAATCCAAGAGGGCGCCGATGGTGTCGGCCACGTAGTGAACAGTGGCAGCCGTGTTGCAGAAGGCACAGTAGGCCAGAGGGGTGGTGAAGGCCAGGTAGGCCAGGCCCAGGCGGTACAGCCGGGCGCTCAGCGTCTCTCCGGTGTCCCGGCGGGGCTTGTAGCACCGGCACTGCTGGGCGGTGACGCTGGCAGTCAGGCTGATGGGCAGGATGGCCAGGATGCGGCCGTAGAAGACAGGGGAGGTGAGGAAGGCTGCCGTCAGTGTGTTCTTGAGATCTGAGGTCTGCTCCCCCACGCTGGATACCACATGCACCCCCAGGCCCACGGCCAGCGGCAGGGCCAGCAGGGCGAAGCCGGGCAGGGAGGACAGGCCGATCAGTGCCACCAGCCCGAAGTAGATCCCCACCAGGACCTGGCCGAAGAAGCGCACAGGGCTGAGGGCCGGAGGCTCCGGGCTGCGGGGGTGCGACTCCTGGGTGGCGTTGGCTCGGGCCACCCAGCCGGGGAGCTGCCAGAACTCCCAGAGCCAGCCCACCCCGAAGCCCCCCAGCGTGAGCATCCACAGCAGAGCATGGCTGTCCCGGCCCAGGTAGACGTGGTGCAGCCCGACAGGGCCCCCCAGAGCCCAGAGGGCATAGGCCACCAGGAGCCTCTTGGCCATCCTGGCGGGGGTGGGATGGGATGTTGGCTCACACAGGCTCCAGTACCGGACTGGAGGGGTGGGGCATCATCCTGCTGGGATGCCCCCTGCTGGCTCCTGGGAGAACTTTAGCTGTCCGGTCACCCTGAAGAGGAGAGAAGGATAAATAGAGCATTGCATGGCATGGGGTTGGGGGGCAAAAATCCCTCCTCTGGTGTGGCACAGCTGCACCCCATGCTGGTGCTGAGAGGGGAGACAGGCCCAGGGCACGGCCCCATGGATCCGTGCCCTTGGCTGTCTCCCAAGTCAGGCATGTGGCCCTGACGGCCCTCTTCCTCCCCCCCATGCCGGCTGCCCCCCGCCACAATAACTAGAGATGCCCCCCACCCAGGTATGCCCATGGCCCCAGCATTCACAGTCACCAGACCAGGTCCCTCTCCACCCCATGTGCCCCTGGGAGACTGGGGACAG
Organism: Rafetus swinhoei; assembly: GCA_019425775.1. NCBI lineage: Eukaryota > Metazoa > Chordata > Testudines > Trionychidae > Rafetus > Rafetus swinhoei. The sequence continues at coordinate 6,326,346 of JAFJHL010000157.1, read as the reverse complement.
TGCGGGGGTGGAGATGCCTAGGGGGTGAGCTGGAACTGGAGCACCCAGTGCCTGCGAAGGCCAGAACAGGGACAGAGCAGAATCCACCCCACCCCCATCAACCCCCAGCCCCATCCCAGAGCCACCCTGCGGCACAAACCTCTCTGCACATGCCTGTCGGGGCCCCGGACGCAGGCTGCGGGAAGGGGAGGGGGCTGGGCCAGCAGGACTTTGCTCCCCTGCTGTATTAGACTTTGCCCATGTCCCATGGGCCCAGGCGCTGACTCAGTGGGCTGGATTCTGGCTGCACAAACGCCCACTGGTCAAAGGGCACCGGCTTTCCCAGCAGCCTCTGCAGTCCTGGGGGGCAGCTCCGTTGGGGAATGGAAGAGGGTCTCCATGAAGCCAGCTGGAAATGTCTGGTGAAAGGAAGGAGACTCCTGCCCCTGCTCCTCTCCCTAGGTGCCAGCTCTCACTGCAGCCTTGCCCCAGAGCCTGAGCCACGGGGCCCGCATGATCCCCAGCCCCCATGCTCTGGTGGGGTGGGACGTAGCAGCTGTTTCAGAGCCCCGGGTGGGTGGGAGTCAGGCTGCCTGTCGCCTGCGAGGTTCGTTTCCTCCCTCCGCCCACATTTTCCATGCTGGGGTCCTGAGCCCGGGCCTGGTCTTGCAGGGCCTTGTGCTCCGGGCCCTGCACCAACCCCAAGGGGCAGTCGAGGTGCCATTGGGTTCCCCCATGCTGCAAAGCCAGGGTTGCTCTCCCCCGGCTCCTGGACCGTCTGCCCCGCCGGTCCGTGGGATCCCCAGGCTCTGCTGCGGCCGGGAAGCAGCAGAGGGAGCTCTCTGCCTTCTAGCGGGAAGCCAGGCCGGAGCCCGGCTGCTCTCCGGCTGCTCCCCTCCTAGCCAGGGCCAGGCACTTCCCAGGGTTCTGCACAAAGCCCCCTGCAGGAGAGCGCAACGGGGATCCGGGCGGCAGGGTAAACTCAGGCCAGCACCCCCAGCTCGGAGCCTGCGGATGGGGCAGGCCTGTTACTGGCCTCTACACAGCCCCCGGCTGTCCTATGGCTACGGAGCCTGGCCCTCCCCAGCAGCCCATCCCACTGGGGAGCCGCAGTGCCCTGCCCTTGTGGGGCTGCCCCTGCCACTGAAATGCAGCCGGCTCCGGGTGCCACGAGGCAGCTGTGTGGTGACCGCCAGGGTGTCCAGAGGCCCCAAGTTCAGGCCTCCATCGTGCTGCACAGACAGGGAGGGGAAGTGTGTCCCCCGAGTCAAGGTCGGGGCAGAGCCAGGTGTCCTGAGTTCTAACCACTAGGCTTGGCTGCCTGTGCGGCGGCAAGAGAGTCACCAGTGGGAAGGGCAGGCGTGATTTGAGAGAGGGTGCTGGGCCCAGTGCAACAAGGGGTGGTCCAAAGAGACACCCTGCACGGGGGCTGGAGCTGGCTGAGTGTGTTTATGGGCTGGACAGACAGACGGACATTGCAGGGCTGAAGCGTAGGACAGGGCATTTTCCCAAGCCTGGGGCCTGGCCTGCTGGCTTTGCTTCCCCCTCCAGCCTCCCTGGGTCACAGCCAGGCCAAGGGGCACCAGGCGAAGGATGTGGAGAGGGGGACAGATATGATGGGAGAGGGGGTAAGGGTCCCCCCCTTCTGGCCTGATTCTGGGAAGGGCCAAGAGCCCTTCTAGCAAATGGGGGAGCGAGACCATCTCGGATGCCTAGCAACTCGGGCACGTGGGCCCAAAGGCCTCACATCCGGGACCCACGCACTGTGTCCTAGCTTGACGACATGGGGGGAATTTCTACTGGAGGGGAACAGGCAACTTCTCACGTGGCTGGGCTGGGACTCATGCCCTGGGGGGAGGCCTGCCAATCAAACATCAGCCCCCCCAGCATCCCTAGTTTATTAATCCCCCTAATTTTCCTCCTCAGTGTGGCCAGCGGTCCCATCCAGCGGATGTAATAGGCTGGGCCTGGCAGGCGCCTTGCAGCCCGTCACCCCCACCCACCTCGGGAGCCGGGCGCTCTCCCCCCCAGACTCTTGTTTGCACAAGGCCGGGCACCCTCGCCTTTATTTACATGGATTAGCAGGGAGCTGGTCGCCAATTTGCTCTAATTCATTATTAATCAGCCCAATCTCCAGCCTCTTCCCGCGCTGTTGACTTAGCGGCCTGCCTCTCGCCCCCATGCAAATGGCATCATGGCGGGCTGGGCTTTAATATTCATTCTTTGCTTTTGTTCTGCCCCTCCCCCAGGCTGCGAAAGGGGGTGGGCAGTGGGGAGTTAGTGGCTGTTTCAGAGCCTTGTGCGGGACTGAGATGCTGCGGGCCAGCCGGCCGGCTCAGGAAATGGGACATGGGGCCTTCTGCGCGCTTGGCCCAGCTCAGTGGGGCGGGGGGCTAGTTGTTACCACAGGAAAGTCTCTGGGGTGCTAGTCCCAGCTCTGACCCCCAACTGTCTGTGTGTCCTGAGGAAGGGGGGGAGAGCGCATGGTCCTGCCTCAGTTTCTTCAGCTGTGTTTCTGACCCCTCCCCCCATCCTTCCCCCTGCCTCGCAGACGCTCTCCTGGTGTCCCCCTCAATCCAGGCCCCACTCCCTGCCATGGAACTAGCAGTTTGTCAGGGAAGGGGGGGGGATTGAACCACTGGGGCAAGCAGGGTGCTAAAGAGCCATGGGGGGGGGGGCGGGATGGAGCAGTGGGTCCAGGTGGGGTGGATGGAGCAGGGGTGCTGGGCGAGCATGGGGTGGGAGGGGAGCCGCAGGAGGGAAATGGGGACTGAAAAGCTCAGAGGAGCTGGGGGGAGAATGAACAGGGCAGATTAATACTCAAGGGGAGCCAGAGCCCCACGGTGCCCAGGGCACCAGAGAACTGGGATTGGCAGGGAGTCAGCCACCTGTCCATGTGCTGCCATTAGGGGCACAGCCTCTCCCCTCCCCTCCCTTCCCATAGACTGGGTTGCTGCCCCCCATGTAGCAGCAGGCAGCTGAGGGTGCCGGAGAGCCAAGGTCCAGCTAAGCATCAGGGCTCCATGGTTTCCAGTTCAGGCAGGGCAGAGTAGTGGTTAGAGCAGGAACTAGGTGAGCCCTGAGCTCCCAGCAATGGCGAATTCCCCCCAACCCCGGGAGTCTGGGCCCAGATCTGAGTTAGGGGTCACCCATTGGAGTGGAGGGAGACTATGGGGTGTAAGTAACGGAATTACAGGATGGAGGAGCTATAAGTCAGGGAATGCACAGAGGTGACTACTGGGGGGCAGGGGATGCTCAGGGGTGACCGGTGGGGGCCATGGGGTAGGGGATGTGCAGGGGTGACCGGTGGGGGCCATGGGGCAGGGGATGCACAGGGGTGACCGGTGGGGGCCATGGGGCCGGGGATGCGCAGGGGACCAGTTTCGGGGCTGGGGGTGACCAGTCAGAGGGCGTGTCTGTGTCTTGCCACCGCTCTGTCCATCGGGGCAGGAATCTGGCTGCCTGACAGGGCTCTGCATGCTCCCCCCGCCCGGCCTGTCTTATTCCATGACAGCAGCGTCTGTGCGGCAAGTCCCACTGGGCAGCGCGGCCGAGAATCTTCCAGCGCCGCGGCCCAACGCTTGGCTGGCTCCGAGCGCAGCCGCCCCGGGGGGTCCTGGGGGCAGCCAAGGATGGAGCCAAGTGGAGCGCAGCCCAGCTGGGCCACAGGATGTCAAGCGAGGAGCCGCAGCCTGTGAACAGGAGGGCGGGGTGGGCTGGGCATTTAGGGCTGTATTCTGCCCCTCGCTCCTGGCCTGCAGCCCCCAGCTATGTCAGCGCCCGGTCTAGCCCCCTGGATGGTTCTTGTTACACACACACACACACACACACACCCTCCTGCGTCTGCGCACTCGGGCACATCGATCGCCGCGGGGTGGGGGGGTGTCTCCTGTGTCCCTATTGATTCTTTTAAGTATCTGGATTTAAAAATGTCAAATTTGCCGTTTCCATGCGGGGCCAGATCTAGCGTCTGGGAATGAAACACAAAGGGATCGATGGAGCTGTGTCCAGAATGAGAAAGGCCTGCTTGGCCTGCACGAGCCCCCCGCCCCGCCAGCCCACAGCCCCTACCAGCCCCACCCTACCATCTCCCTAGCCACTGCCAACCTGCACTGCCCCTTCCAGCACCCTACTAGCTCCCCGTGCCAGCCCCCAACACCTTACCAGCTCCCCTCGCCACTACCAGCCCCCCCAGCCAGGGATAGAACCTAGGAGCCCCCCCCTCCATTTGGGAAGCGAGCTGGCACATCCTTGCCAATCCTGCCAGTGCAGCCGGCCGGCCCAGCACACAGCAAGTTAACCACCCCCCCTCAAGGGCAGCTCCAGCCCTTTCTACCAGGCACGGTTTGTGAGTTGTCAGGGAAACGTGGATTTGGCATTTCTCCGCTGCCTGCAGACAGGTGTCTGACAGTGCGGGGTGATGGGTGCAGCCTGGGACCCCCCCCAGCACATCTCCCCGCTCACACCGCAGTGCGATGAGGGATGGGCTCCTGCCTCCCCAATCATACCAATGGGTTAGAGCCGAGAATGTGATTTGGGGTGCAGGGGCTGCCCCATGGGGAGAGCCAGGGGTGTGATTTAGGGTGCAGGGGCTGCCTCAGGGAGAGAACCAGGGGTGTACAGTAAAGTTTGGGGGCAGGAATTCATCACTCTCTAAGCTTGGGGGTTCCCTTGGCGCTGTTTCTGAGCTGGGGGCTGAAGTTGGGGTACAGGGAGGGGGAGCAGCTGGTGGGCAGCTCCCCACAGGTCACATCACAGCCAGTGCCCCTCATTGGTGTTGGCATCCCCGGGGAAAAACTTTCAGGCTAAATGGCTCAGGTGAGCGGGGAGATCACAGCACATCCCAGTGGGTTGGGGGGGGGGGGGAAGCCTGGGACATGGGGTGGGGACTCACAGGGGGCAGCTCACTCGCTCCCATGCCCCCTGTTCACTCTGACCCACAGCCCGTCTCATGCACGCCCACACTTTAAGGGCCCATTGGGATCCGCTAGTCCAACCCCCGGCACGATTCGCAGGCCACAGCCCCTCCCTCCCCACACCCTGGCTGAGTCACAGGAGCCCTCACACCAGGAGCAAAGCCACCAAGTCCCAGAGGATCCACCACGGACACGGGGCAGACCTGTCAGTAGCCCGTGGCAGGCGACACCCCCACTCCCAGGATCTCAGAGCACTTTGCAAACATCCCACAGCCAGGAGACAGGTCAGCACCAGCCCCTCTGCACAGACAGGGAAACTGAGGCATGGGGCAACCAAGGGACTTGCTCAAGGTCTTAGGGAGTCAGTGCCGGAATAGAACTCAGGAGTCCCAGCTCCCAGCTCCACCCCCCGACTCTAACCACTTGGCCCCACTTCCCTCCGAGAGCCAGGATAGAACCCAGGAGCCCTGGCTCCCACCCACCCCTGCTCTAACCATTAGCCTTGCATTGACTCCAGGAAAGATGACCCGGATTATGGCCCTGCGTGATCTGCAGGGGACAGCCGTGCCTCCCACCCACATACCTGCCCCTCAAGCCAGCTGCCAGGTTCTCCCCATCCCGGAGCTCCTAGTGCCCTGCTGAGGGCAGCTTGGGAAGACCGCAGTGGCCGGGCGCGTGGCTCCTGACACCGATCAGACGCCTGCTATAAGCCATAATTGGAGCCATTGATCAGTGCCGGCCACCAGCGTTTAAGGCATCGATTTTTGGAACCTTCCTGCTAATTGAAGCATTTGTCACCCCCTTGTTCCACGGGACCCGCTCCCAACAGAACCACAGGCTGGGCCTGCGGGATCCCCCACAGACACACCGCGGGGGAGCAGCTGTGACCAGAGGCCTGGGCTTTGGCACAAGCAGGTGCAGCAAAGCAGGTCCAGCCTGACCTACCCAGGGCTCTGGAGGGCAAAGGGGGCTAGTGGGTTAGAGCTGGGGGGGTTGGGGAGCCAGGACTCCTGGGTTCCATTAGTGGCTTTGAGCTGCACAGGCAGGATGATCATTGTCATCGGAGAGATGACCCAAAACACACCTGCACCCCCAGCCTGGCCTCATACGTCCCATGGTCACTGCTGGGGGGGGGGAGATCTTGTGTCAATACTGGTGGGGCTGGGGCCGATCCGGTCCCAGCACTGGAGGCTCATTGAATTTCTGCTGAGGTCCCTGGACCATGCAGTGGGCCCGGCAGTGGGGCCTGACCCAGTGTTTCCTGTAAGCTGTGAGCTTATGCGGCTGCTCAGGAGAAATTCCAGTGCTGCCAGCTGATTAGCAGAGTGCCCCCAGCTAGGTATTTGGGTCTACTGGTGGTGCACAACCGCACATGGATGGAAAAAATTATTCCGCACATGGATAGAAAAGATTAGAAGGAACATTGGCTGAACCCCAGGAGCTCCCAGGACAGATGCAGGGAGGTCAGAGCCAGCCCCAGTTGCCTGGAGGACATAACTCTCCTTCTGTGAGCAACACATCTGCCTGGGCATACACCCATCCTCTCACAGGCTTCACATCCCGACAGGTGTGCATACACACTCGGCCATGCACTTTCCTCTGCACACGTGCGCCCTCACACACACTACCTAGAAAGGAACGGGCAGGTGGCTAGATGTACATACACATACACGCACACAGGGACACACGCGCACACACACTGGGACACACACACACACAAAGCCATGTGCACCCTCTCTGCACACGGGCATGCTCACACATCCAGAGACCCGCATGTGCCTGCATTCACATGCATGGAGACCTCCCCCCCACACACACACACACACCAGCATGCAGGGAGACGCGCCCTAGCCCCACGCAGCTTGTGGTTCCAGGAATTACAGACGAGTTGGTTAAAGGAATCCGGCGCCTAATTCTGAATGTCACGTTGGCTTGTCAGTTGGCTGGTAATTAATGCGAACTCTGGGTCTGCAGCCCCTCTGGAATCGTATATCAATGCCAAATCCGGCGCTGCAAAGCAACCCTTTTACCCAAGTGCTGTTATTAGGGGAATTTTATATGTATTAGCTGTTGATGCACATTAATACATTAAAAATGTCAGCCGCGGAGGCCAGCTAATTGTCTGATTTAAATGTCTATTTGTCAGCGTGCGGCTCAGGTGGGCATGAGGCGAATCTGCAATGAGGCACGGAGCCTGTCACGGAGAAGGGAGTGGGGCTCATTGGCACGGTGGGGTGATCGATGGCACAGACACGTTCGCTTTTCTTCTCAGCTGTCTCGGTGAGGCAGGGAAGACGGCACCAGGAGACAGCTACTCCAGTGCCGGAGTCTCCAGGCAGGGGGCGCTATAGGGTGCAGGGCGGGAGCAGCTTGCAGGTTCCAAGCCACTCCCAGCAGGGAGCGCTGTAAGGTGGGGCAGGAGCAGCCTGCATTCCCAGCAGGGGGCGATGTAAGGCAGAGGGGGAGCAGCCTGCACTCCCAGCAGGGGGCGATGTAAGGCAGAGGGGGAGCAGCCTGCACTCCCAGCAGGGGGCGATGTAAGGCAGAGAGGGAGCAGCCTGCACTCCCAGCAGGGGGCACTGTAAGGCGTGGGCAGGAGCAGCCTACACTCCCTGCAGGGGGCACTGCAAGGCAGGGGCAGGAGCAGCATGCACTCCCAGTAGGGGGCGCTGTAAAGCGGGGGCAGGAGCAGCCTGCACTCCCAGTAGGGGGCGCTGTAAGGAGGGGGCAGTAGAAGCCTGCACTCCCTAGGGGGGTGCTGTAAAGCAGGGGCAGTAGCAGCCTGCACTCCCAGCAGGGGCCGCTGTAAGGTGGGGGCAGGAGCAGCCTGCACTCCCAGCAGGAAGCGCTGTAAGGTGGGGGCAGGAGCAGCCTGCACTCCCAGTAGGGGGCGCTGTAAGGAGGGGGCAGTAGAAGCCTGCACTCCCTAGGGGGGTGCTGTAAAGCAGGGGCAGTAGCAGCCTGCACTCCCAGCAGGGAGCGCTGTAAGGTGGGGGCAGTAGCAGCCTGCACTCCCAGTAGGGGGCGCTGTAAGGTGGGGGCAGGAGCACTTCTATCAGTCAGGAACGAACCACTTGGTGCAGTTGGTCAGGACAGGCGAACCCTGGAGTCTGCAGAGCGACACCGCAGTGCAATGCAGGGAAAGGCTGTGACCCCAGCCGTCCATGCCCCGTCGGGACCTCAATCCATCTGCCCTGATCTTTAGCTGCCCGCCTAATTGCCAGCGGGCCAGGATGGATTTCTCCGGCCGACATCCTCTGAATCCTTAATAAATGCCGCTTGTCCAGAGAATTAATTCAGGCTGCCCTGCAGATATCCATCTCGCCAGGCGCTGGCATGCCGGTGATCTACAGCTGCGTTGCCATTTGTTAGGACAGGGACCAGGGGGCTTGGGAAATGACTCATTTGAAAGGGGGAGGCGCACAGTGGCCAGTAAAGCCCCGCTGGAAATACCAGGGAACAGGATCAGGCAATCCCACGGCGCCCCATGCAGCCAGTGAAAGGGCCAATCGCCTGGAACCCCCCCATCCCCGTTGTAAATAGCAGACATGGGGAGACCCAGCAAGGGGTGGGGGCAATGCAGAGTGATGGCGTGTGACCAGCCACAGAGGGAACTTTGGAGAATGTCCCCCCACTGGCAAGGGAGCTGCAGCATCTCCTTCGGAAGGGATGGGAGCCCCACGACTCACACTGGTCATTGGCTGCTTGGAGCTCTGTGGCAGCTTCAGGGCTAGAGTCCAGGCCTTCCAAGCGCAGGCTTCTGCTCTGCCACTCCAGCTGAATGAGAATCCCCAGTGGCCACTGGCAGTACAGGGACAATGGTACACCTGTGAGCAGCTTGCGTCCATCCACTAGAGGGCAGTGTTGCACACACTCTAGCACCGGCAGCAGCTTGAGCTGGGGGTGGGAAGCCAACCTGTCCCGGCTTGGAGCGATGCTGCGGGAGGATCTCCTTTAAGGGGTTATTACCAGCATTGTCCAGTCACCCCAGGTGGGATCAGGCCAGGACCCCTCCCACATGCCCCTCGTGCCCTGAGCACAGCCTCACCGGGCCACAGTCACCAGGTTTACGTCTTCCTCGGGAGCAGGCAGTGCAGGGGCTGCTGGAGGCCAAGCTGGGACAGAGCCATCCTGCTGACTCATCCTGCAGCCAGGACGGGGCCCATCACCTACTGAACAGGATGCTGGCGCAGGCCCATGGGATGCCCGAAGCTGGGCTGTGCAGCAGCCGGGACATCAACCGCCCTCCTGTCCCCGAGCCTGCTCCAGAATCTCCCACTGCTCCAGGGAGTTCCCAGAGCTGCCTGCATCGGTGGACAGGCCCCCAGCGCTGGATCCCCATGCGTAGCTTTATGGCCCATTGGGAGTCAGCAAGCACCACGGGCTCTTATTAGCACCCGTGGAATCGGCACAGAACAGCCACGGAGCACAGAGGGCTTCGGGCCCGAGTGCCCAGGGGAGAGGGCCGGAGCGATTCTGCGGGGAAGTGCTCCCAGAACAAGGCAGGTTCAGGAATGCTGCCGCTAACGCTGTTCCCAAAGCTGGGACAGGAACCAATGGGATTGTGTGCGCACACGCGTGTGCGAATGCAAGCAGGCGGGTGTGCAATCACCAGGCTTTTCAATGCCAAGCCGCCTCTCCCGGGATCCAGTCACCATAGGCTAATTCCACCCTGGCCTACTGCCCTGGCCACTGCTGTGCACGTGTGCCGTGGGGATGGGCCAGCCCCAACACTGGAGGCAGAGAACATGCTGAGCTCAACTCCGGCCCCAGATCTGCACTGATCAATCCCTAGCCCAGGTGGGACCCTGCTGCCCCTGAAGGCCCTCTCACTAGCACAGCTGGAAGAGGGGCAGGGCGGAGTGCTTTGCATCTGCACGACAACAGCTGCGTCCATGGCACTCCGGGTTGGGGCTGGAGGGGGGTTGCCTCTCAGCAGGGTTATATCTGGACTGAGACCCCAGAGTTCATCTCATGGAAGGGCGGCTGTTCTGGGGCCCCTTTCAGGCTGCCTCTGCCGCTTTGATCCAATGGAGACCAGGCCCAGAGGCTCAGGAGTTTGCTTTATAAACCCAAGGCAGCGAGGGCTCCCCCGTGAATCAATAACTACGTCTCGCTCAGCATTCCTACAGCCGCGGCCGCCCGTCCCGCTCACCGGACCCCAGGCCTGAGTCTCCACAGCCTGGCCCCTGGCACCAGGGTGCGGCACTGCCATTCCGACGCGGTAACGTTTTACACCCCTGGCTGCACACGGTGACTCAGGTCCGTGCCTGCCTTGGTGGGGAAACTGAGGCACGGAGCAGGTGAGAGGGACACGCAGAAGCCAAAGGGCAGGGCAGGGAATGGAAGCTTTCGCCTGCCCCCAGCTGGCCCTCTGGGAGGACACGGCTGTGGAGTCCTGCTGGGGGCCTGGGGAGAATGAAGATGGAGCTCATTGTGGGGCTAGAACAGTTTGTACAGTGGGGGCGCTGATAGCCCTGTCTGCCATGGAAACCTCTTCCATGAAGGGGGTGCGGAAGCTCAGGGGAAGCCCCACACAGCGCTTGCTGCAGCTCCAGGCCTCAGGACCCCCTGCCTGCGATGCTCTCACCCAGCCCCTTCCATAACCCACTGGGGCTAATTGCACCGGCTCTGGTGCCCACGTCTGTCTCTGAATCCAATATCCGTCCCCGTGCCGAGCCGGCGGCAGGCAGCTGTCTGTCACCAGCCAGGCCCTTCAATATTTCATTAAGCAGAGGAGAGAGGTGACTCTGCACGGGGGGGGAATCTCCTCCCCCTCCCATTGGTGCTTCGGCGCTGACGGGCGGCTCGCTCACCCCGGCTGTCGCTCTTGCTCTCATATTGCCTGGCTGGCAGGCGACAGGTGCTGGAGGCCGGCGTGACAGCCTGTCTGCAGCCCAGAGTTTTCTGGGGGAGCCACGCACCCCTGGGACAGGAGGGTCAGGGTCAGTGCCATGCCCAGCATGGGGGGAGGCCAAGCACTTCCCATAGAAGTCTCTGCCCAGTGCTGAGATGCAGCCACCTCTGGGGTGGGCCATGGCAACTGCTTATACATCAATGCTGCAGAGCAGACTGGAGCAGGTGTCTGCCTTAGTGCTGGACTAGGTTACTGGGGTCAATGCTGTCTGCTAGGGAGAGCGCCCCCTGCTGAGTCCTGACATCCTGTCCTGCAGCAGCACCCCACAGCAGTGACTTCTGGGGAGAGCGCCCCCTACTGAGCCCCCGCCTTGCAGCACAGCACCCACACTGCACAACGCTGCCAGGGAGAGCGCCCCTTGCTGAGCCCCTGCCCTGCAGTACAGCGCCCCCTAGTGCCCAACACTGCCAGGGAGCGCGCCCCCTGCTGAGCCCCCTGCCCCACAGCACAAAACCCCCTAGTGCCCATCACTTCCAGGGAGAGCACCCCCTGCTGAGCCCCCTGCCCCACAACACAAAACCCCCTAGTGCCCATCACTTCCAGGGAGAGCGCCCCCTGCTGAGCCCCTGCCCTGAAGCACAGCGCCCCCTAGTGCCTAGCACTGCCAGGGAGAGCTTCCCCTACTGAGCCCCCTGCCCTACAGCACAGCACCCCCTAGTGCCCAGCACTGACTGCCAGGGAGAGCGCCCCCTGCTGAGCCCCTGCCCTGAAGCACAGCGCCCCCTAGTGCCCAGCACTGCAGGGTGAGGGCTTAGACGTGCATGAGGGAACTATGCCTTTCCCCAGGGAGCAGCGCCAGGCCTGGTGTCTTGCTCTCCCACCTCTCCCATCCCCTCTGAGTATAGCTGCCCCAGCGGAGTGGCAGGTGAAAATTCTGGCCACCTTGTATCTGCTGCAGCCGCCCCTGTCAGGAAATGCCAGGAGCAGCTTGAGATACTGAGGGCAAAGCTGCCTTTGTGGCCCCAGGGAATCTCTGCTGGGTAGCTAGGAGCCCGCAGGCGAACCCGCTGCACATGCGAGGAATGGCCAGGCAGCAGCCTTGAACCCCAACCAAGAGCGGGGTCAGAGGGCAACCTGTGCACTCCCATGTCTGCCCAGCAGGGGGCACTGTTGGGTGCAGGGCTGGAGTACTGGCTGGGGGGGGACCCTAGCAGGGGCGCTGTCTGTGGAGGGAGGGGTGCCAGCCCAGGGGAGCCCCCAGCTGCTCCGTGCCAGGGTGCTGCTCACTATCGACCCAGCCATCAGGCAGCCGGCTCAGCCGGCCCTTTGCCCCCCGAGTCAGCTGCCTGCCCTGACACTCTTTAAATTGCTTTCTGCCAGCCCAATTTAGCCGGCGTGAGGAGACTATAAAGAGGGGCCGGCCTGACAGCTCAGGGACCTGCCTGCTCCTTGGGAGCCCTTAATAAAGAGAAACCTCCCCGAATGGGGGATGGGGGAAGCAAACACTGAGCACGCCGGCAGAGCGCCGGGAGGGGCGGGGGAGCCCCTGGTGCTGCGCGGACGCTGCTAATTACCCCGAGCGCCTCCAGGGAGCCCCAGCTCCTGATCACCAATTAGGGGTTGCGCTTTAATTGATACTGAGCAGCTTGGGAGAGGCTGGAGCACGGGACGGGGGGTGAGCAAGGTGGATGGGCATGCCCGGGGGCGCTGGGGAAAACACGGGGAAGAGGGATGGGGAGCAGGGTGGGCCGCCAGGGACCTGGCTGGTGAGCATCCAGCCCTCCTGGGGCAGGGCGGGGGTAGGACGGGATGCAGTGCCCAGTCCAGATGGGCAGATGCACCCCCATCTACTCACACCTGGACAGCACGAAGGGGGATGGGGCACACACACGGTGCACGCGGCTTGCACGTGGCTCGCACGCAGCTCATACGTGCTCCCCCTTTCAGCCTCCTGGTTGTTTTATGAGCCTGTAAAACTTGTTGAACATCATCACAAACCACCCCCTCCAACAACCGCCCCCTCCGTAGCAGCCCACGAAGCCGACAGCACCCCTCTTGGCTAGCCCCCGAGCGAGCAGCTCACTGGCATGCCAGCGGCGTTGTTGTCGGCAGCCCTCGGGGGCCCGGTTTGTGATGTACGAGTCCACCCAGGCGTGACACTAACAGCTCCCAGCGACGGGCGCTATTATGCTAACAAATCTATTACTCCCCCGCTCGTTCCGGGCCACGCGCCGTAATCCCGACAATCGAGTCAATTTTCATTTCAGCACAGCCCAGGCTGCTCCCCCTTTTGGGGTCTGCCTTGTTGGCTCACCTCTGACCAGGCAGACAGCTCACCAAGGGTCTCCAGAGGGGCCTGGCCCCCCTCCCCGCTCCCCCTGAGCCAGGCCCTGCTCCCCCACCCTCCCCCCGCTCTCCCTTTATTGTCGCCGCTCAAGGACAATTTTCATCCAATTTAGGCCCCGGCCCGGGCAGTATTCGCTTTATTGCAAACATGCCCTGGATTAAACGGCGTGGCGGCCCGGGCACGGCGGCCCATCTGTATTCATTTGCACAGTTCTCCTGCCAAGCCCACTCCAGCTGCTGCTGACAGGCCAATTTGTCTCCGGGTCCCGGCACAGCAGAGTAATTGGGAGGGAATGGGCCAGGCTGGGCCCTTAGAGCGGAAGACTCGACTTCCTCCCATCCACCTGGCTCAGGGGTAGGGAATGGGGGGTGCTGGCTCTGGTCCAGCCACAAGGCGGGGCACTGGCTGGCTCAGGGGTCAGGGAATGGCGGACAGGCCTCAGCTCCAACCAGTTGTCATAGGCAGGGACAGCACCAATGTGCATGAGCTGGGTTGGTGGATTCTTAGCAGACAGACCAGGATGGGGACCCAGGACAGGGCCCCTACTGGACGTTCTGTAGCCATGTAGCTAAACTATAGCTTTATGCAAAGTAATGCGCCTGAGGGTATGTCTACACTGCAGAGTTTTGTCGGAAAAACAGCCGTTTTTCCAACAAAACTTGAGGAACGTCCACACTGCAATTGCGTTCTTCCGCAAGAAAATTGAAAGAACAGAGGGGTTTTTCTGGCACTGGTAATCCTCGAGGAAGAAGCCTTTTTGCGAATGAGCTCTTTCGGAAAAACGCATGTGTAGACAGGGAAGAGGGAGTTCTTTCAGAAAAAGAGGAAAGAGGAAAAAGCACAGGTGTCCTGGTGGTCATCCTGTCCACAGCAATCACAGCTTACATGCGAGAGAGCATCCATTCCGTCTTTCGAAAAAGCAGATCGCTTTTTCGATGCACTTTGGCAGTGCGGACATTCTCTTTCAGAAGATGTTTTTTCGGAAGATCGCTTCCGAAAGAAGCCTGTAGTCTAGACGTAGCCTCAGTGTGCTCCACCAGTCACCCTTTCTGAAAGCAGAAAGGACCTTTACCTTGCCATTGGCAAAGGTGCACCAGCCAGAGTAGTGTGTCGACAGCTGATTCCAAGGCAGATATAAAGTCTTAAAATTTTGTTTTACGTTTTAAAATTAGTATTATGAAATAAGTGAAAAGGGTTCAACGACTGGGTTGTTTTTGATGTCCTTGTTCAAATGTGCATATTGCTTCTCTGTAATGAAGGTTTCGTCTACACAGCAGCGTTATTCCGGAATAACAAAGAGCGCGCCTACACTAAAAGCTTTTATTTCGAAATAATGTCGAGCTGGAGGACTCCTGTAACCCCCATTTCACGAGGAGTAAGGGAAGTCGGAGGAAGAGTGTTCTCCCTTCGACTTCCTGCTGTGCAGATAGCGCCGAAGGCCGAGTTAAGCTATTTTGACTTCAGCAATGCAATCGATGTAGCTGAAGTTGCGCAGCTTAATTTGACATTAGCCCTGCTGTGTAGACGTACCCACAGGCTGCTTCTCTGTTACAAAGAAATCCACCTTGTTGTGTGTGAGAGAGTGAGGAATGTGTGAGAGAAAAGCGTGAAGGCCACCAGACCAAACGTTCTAGGAAGAAGGCAAGAACAAACGTAAAGATGCCAAAGATTGCTGTCTATCCCCAGCGAGATGGAAGAAAATAGACAGCTCTGAAAGAGGGCGAGCATTTATCAATTGGGACAAAAAATCTGTGATTGAAACCAGCTTAGCGTGGCAGAACGAGGAAGATACGGAGCAAGAGAAACAACTGGAGATAACAAACTTTGGTCAGAAAAAAAGCCTGGCGATGAAAAACCCACTGATCCCGATGGGAAAGAACTAGGATAAAAGGAGAACTGGTTTGCCTTAAGAGCAGGGATGTTCTGCCAAGACTGAAGCATCAGTCCAGACCGACAGATTCGCCTGTGATCGACCCACGGGCCGTGCACTGGTAAATATAACATTGATTGTGTGTATGACTGCCTATGTAAGCACATGCTAACTGCTTTGCCATTGTATTCTCAATAAACACAGCGCATTGCCTTTTCCCCCCGTAAAGATCCCGTGTGCTTCTTACGAGCATAACACGCCTGGGTCAGGCAGAGGCAGAGTGGCTGGGGCAGGCTGTGCCGGGAGCCCGCACCCTGCCAGGAAGGGTTCCCCCACTGCACCCAAACTGGGGTGCAGGGTCCTTGCATTGTGGGAGAAGAAGCCAGCGGCAGCCTTGGCTTGTCAAACTGGTGGCTAGCAATGGAAAGTCCCACCCACAGGGGACAGCTGGGGGCTGGGGGGCGGGGAGCGGTGCTGAATCTCGGCTACGTGCTCAGCTCTCCCCACCGGCGCTCAGCAGCCAGAGGCCAGGCCAGACACATGTGACATGTGACCAACCTGACATGCCAGGAACCTGTGCACTCACGTTCCATGCATCATCCTTGTGCACCTGCCCTTGCCTCCTCCCCACCTCCCTACCCAGCAGATGGAGGTGGCTGGCTGGCAGGAGGGACTGCGTGGCCCAGCCCCCCCCCCGCCCCCTCCAGCACACGGCAAGGGGGTGGGGATGAGAAGTACAGGGCCAACACTCCCGGAGGAGGCAGGGCTGCAGCTCACCCGTCCAGGGAAAGAATCAGCCTCCACCGGGCTGGAAGCGACTGATACAGCAGCAGGGAGGTGGGCAGTGGATCTGGTACTAGGAATACAGGAGCGACTCTGGGTCCTCCCCCCGCCCACCAGCTGACCCCAGGCTCAGTTCTCCTGCCAGGGCCACTGGCCTCCCCAGCTGCGAGTCCATGGAGCATTGCCATTCCGGGGGAGGGAAGGCCAGAGACCACGGTGATGGGCACATTAGGGCAGGCGAGAGGGGACAATGCCCGGCTGTCCCATGCGGCCCCTCACTGTGTCTGTGCAGCACCTGGCATGCCGGGGCCCTTTAGATCCTACAGAAATCCACATGGATGGATGCACCCAGGGGCAGGGCACACCTGGAGCCCAGAGCCAGCTGTGCAGGAAGGGCTATGGGGAGCCCCGACCCAGCTCCCATGGAGGGTGCAGGAGGTGGGGAGGGACACCCTGCAGCTGGGACTAGGCCTGCCTCTAGGGCCGGGGCAAGGCAGGTCGTATGGCCCCAGCTCCTCTGGGTCTGGCTCAGAGCAGATCCCAGCCCCTCCCTCGGGGGAAACAGCCGGGGCGGCACCTCCCCACGCACTGAATGAAACCCAAGAGTCCTGGCTCCCAGCTGACCAGCTCCCCTGCTCTAAGCCACCCCCTCCCCTTCCCCAGCCAAGGAGAGAACCCAGGAGTCCTGGCCCCCCGTCCCTGGTCACATTCGGTGGGCCTCATGCACCCCACACTTCAGAGGCAACAACCCAGACTCCTATTCCCACGTGCACTGGCCAATCCCACACGGCCCCACCCTGCAGCCCTGGGCCCCCTCACTGCCTCTTAGTGCCCCTTTGGCAGGGAGGAGGCAGCAAGCGCCTCATTCGTCATGGGGGGGGGCACGCAGAGTCCATCTCCTGTGCAAGGGTGAGCTGCCCCGGGGTCTCGAACCTGCCGCCCTGCAGGATCAAAGCATTTCATGCCTGAGGCTTGGGGGCCCGGCCCAGGCAGAGCCCAGAGAGGAGACAAAGCAGCCAACCACTTCTTACTTGGCTGGAAAGAATAAAACAATTGCCGGGAGGACCCGAAAATTCATCACCGTTATTCCCCCCCCCCCAGCGAGTGGGGGGGACCCAGCGCCCCAGGCTGGCGAGCGAACGCGGGGCATGAGGCCGGGCAACAGCCCGGAGCACTAGTCACAGCATCCATACAAATTCCAGTCAAGGGCTCCGTCAACGCTGGTCTCGCCTTCCCGGGGGGGGGGGGTGCGGGGCCGGGCAGGCAGTAGCTGGTGAATGCGTAATTGGCGGGCGGCTGCCCCTGGGGGGGCCTGTGATGGATAGCTCAGAAGCACCAGTGCAAAGGTTGCTCTGTGAGCGATTCCCTTTTCCAAATCCAGACACACACACCCCCACCCCCCAGCCTGCATTCCCCCCCTTGCCATGGGATGAGGGACGCGCCTGGCTCCCTTTGCTGGGCAGGGAGCCAGGCTGGCCAAGGGGCCGGGGAGATGGTAAAGCTTCATGCATTTATTCAGGTCTGCTGCCCAGCCCCCCATGCGGGGAACAAGAATCCAGCCAACTCCTCCACGTTTGCTCCCCTCCAAGCCATGCTGGGGGGGGGCACCCCAGGTTTTCCTTCTGGGGGGGCAGAGAAGCCTGGCTCACTATCTGGCCGCCACAGAACCAGAGAGATCCAAGCTGCACAGTCCCGCTGTGCCGGGGGAGGGGAGATGGTGGGGGAACGGGTCGTGGGACTGTGGAGATCGGGGTTCAGCTCCCTGCCACTGACACACTGCGGGCCCCACAGCCTCCCCTTGCCTCTCAGGCTATGACGCCCCCCCAGTTTAAAAACTGGGACAAGGAGGAGCCTTCCTTGGTGTCAGCCAGAGCTTGCTGGTCCTTGATCCAGTCAGGACCTTTAGGTGCTACCCGAATACGACTAACTCAGAACCCCAAGCCCTTCCCCAAGGCGCTGCCCACTTGCTGTTAAGCCCATTGGTGCCAGGACTTTATGCCGCTGGCAAGTAGTACGACAGTGACCCGATGTGGAAAAGCAGCTGGCGCTGCCTGAGCACGGCACACGGAGACCCCAGCGCTGGGCTATCCAGGCCCCACAGCCTGATCTCTGCTCTCCCCAGGCCCCCCACTGCTCCCTTGCATATAGGATGCACTAGTGTTCCCTGTAAGCTGAGCGGTTGGGTGGCCGTCCACGAAAGATTCAAATATCACCCAGCTGATCAGCAAAGCACTCACCGCGCCCACTGCCGGCAGCATGTGTTTCTACTTGTGGTGCACATCCACACATGCCTTGGTGCATATAACAATATTTATTCTGCACACAGATAGAAAATTAGAGGGAACATCAGGGCACTTGCCCAGCCGACGTGCAGGCCGCAATCCTGTACTGGGCCCAGCACCCCAAGTCTGCCGTTTTCCCAGGGCCGACTCCCACCCTGCTGTTTTCAGCCCATCTGTCTGGCCTGGGCCCCTTTGTGCCCCTGGCTCACCACACACAGATCTCCAGGGACACGGGAAGTGAATTTCTGCTACAATGGCTCCAGCACACTGTGCAGGCAGAGAGGGACACAGTCCCTGCCCCGAAAGAGCTCACAGGCTAAACCAGCAGCAGGAGCATCCCCATTTCACAGAGGGGAAAACTGAGGCACGGAGCAACTTCAGAACCTGATTTTCAAGCGCAGCCCCTGGACACTCAGCCCTGGTTGCGGGTGCAGAGCCCTTGAAAGCCTGCCTGTCCAGTGACCTGCCGAGGTCACCCAAGGCATCTGTGACATAGCTGGGACTTTGCTAGCCCAGTGCCCCAGCTATATAGAGTTATTTTCCTCTCTGCATATCCCTCAGTCTGGCCCAGGGACAGCCACCAGACCTTGCGATCAGCCCAGGGATGACCACTGGCCTCCATGACCAGCCCAGGAACTTTCCTCCCATGGCTGAACAGTGGATTGTAGTCTGGTGAGGGCGGGGGCGGGGATCTCTTTCTTTTCCCGGGCATGTGATGTTTTTGCATGTGGCCAGTGAGGGAGTTGCCCGGTTGCCCCACGTTGGGATTTGTGAGCCCCTCCGGTTCCAGGAAGGCGGGCCTGGGGGGATGGAGCCAGCCCGAGAGAAGCGAGTGCAGGCCAAGATTCGCACCCACCCCACGTGCGTTTCTCCCCGTGATACACGAGCCGAGATCCCCGTCCTGGCTTGAAAGCACTTGGGAACCAGCAGCCAGGTTCCTAGGAAAGCCAGGACAGGAGCTAGGCCCTGCAAATGACGCCAGGTGCCCAGTTCTGCATGGCCCAGGGTGTCAGACCCAAGCCAGCAGCTTCCATTCATGGCTGGGACGGGCCACGAGCTCCCAGCCATTTTGGCCACCAGTAGCCGTCCCCGTCCTGCTGTGACATAAACCCTGGAGCTGGAAGAGCCCTCCCCGGACCCAGCCCCCGGCACCAAGCAGGGGTCATGCCCGGGGGTGGCTGAAACCGGAGCTTCTGCAGGGCCTCCGATCTGCACAGCAGTAACACCAAGCAGCCCCTGCCTCGGAGAAAGCCCCCTGGAGCTAGGAGCTGCAGAGCCAGGCTACAGGGAGCTGCGAGTGCTGGGGACGGTCAGTACCAGAGAGCCCGTGAAGCGGCCGCACTAGGGCACCTGCCCCCCAAGTCGCAGGCTATTGGGTGTTGGTGTCTTAGCTCGCCGGCTGCTGGAGCCCCAGGATGAGTCTGCAAGGAGGGAGGTTCCCAAACGCCACCTCGAGGCTGCAGGGGAGGCTGGAAGATGCAGCCCCAGGAGCGGACAGTGGAGAAAAGGGGCCTCCTGCAGGTGGTGGTGAAGCTAGTCTCCTGCTACTGGATTGTGAGTTTCTGAGCAGCATGGCCGTGTCGAGTCAGGAGCCTTCGTGGCCGTGGTATGGCAGACATGGGCAGCGGGTAGTATAGGCAAGGGAAGGCACTGCCTTCCCAAATCGGCCTACATGCCCCAGCCACCTGGGAGGGCTGGGGACGGGACACAAAACGGCAGCCCCACCCTCCAGGTGGTCAGGAAAGATCGGGCTGGGGTGGGCGGGGCTTGGCTCCAGGGGCGGAGCCTCAGGCGGAAGGGGTGGGGCTGGGGCTTGCCTTCCCCAGTTGGGCCTTCACCCGCTGCCCATGGCAGCAGATTAACTGAGCACCAGTGAGTGCCCCAACACAGCCTCTCCCCCCTGCCCATCCCAGGGCGAAGGTGCAGCCTGAGAAAACAGCGATTTTAACCCCACCCCAAGAACAATCCCCACATCACTGCCTTCCTGCTCCCGGCCCCCAGCCTGCACCCCTGGGGAGAAAAAGAAAGGAGCCACCCGCCAGCGCCAAGCGCCAGTCCCCCCCTCTGGACAGTGCTCAGATGCCAGGGGAGGGGCACAGGAGCAGAACCAGGACTGGGGAGCGAGGGAAGGAAACCGTTCACCCCAAATGCCCGCAGAGGCCACCTAGGGCATCCAGCCAACCCGCCATCTGCAGTGACACCTTGGATCCAGGGTCCACGGGAACAGAGAGACCCAGGCAGGGGGTCAGACACACCCAGAAAAGGGTAGAGGATCTCTTTGCTTTCTTGTCCTGGGACAGTCCCCACTTAGACCTTGGAGCCCCCAGCCCAGGAGTTAACCCTCCTCCCCACAATGCACTGCAGCTGATGGCAAGTATCCCATTCCCTGCAGGTCCCCTTTCATAGCGGAATCCTGAGCACAGCTGGCTGGGTGTGCCAAGGCAATGGGTTCTGGGAGATGTAGTTTTCCAGGGCAGTGGGCGAGGCGCAGAGTATATATGGTGGGCGGGGTTAGGTCTTTGTATCCGCCTCTTTGTCATCCACTTTGTTGGGCAGGGGGTTACAACAGGGGCTTCAGTCTCCTTTTGGGATTTTGAATCCTGGATGCACTGGGGCTGCTTCCTCCCTGGCCCTTTGGGCAGTGGTTTCCAGGAGGACACAGTGGGTACAAAACGCTGCCATGCTGGTGGGCTCTTTGCCCTGAGACGGGAAGGGAGAGCAGCCAGCAGCTGCGATCTCACCATGGGGCTCTCTGTGCAGCTCCCCAAGGTGAAATAAAACCTTGCTCAAAAGCGTGAGCTGGGCTCAGATCCCAGCCTCCCTGCTGTCAATCCAGAGTCACTCCAGGGCAGGCTAGACAGAGTCTAGATTGACTCTGGAGGAAGCGAGAGCAGAATCCAGCCCTGGCCCCACTGCAGCCACTAACTGACTCTGCATTTCCCCCACAGGGACAGACAGCAGAATCCAGCCCCAGCGCTCAGCACCCACCTCTCCCCCTGCCGGACGCCCCTTTTTCCCACCCCCTGGGCCCAGGCTCTCTGACTTGTTTGTTCACATGATTTTTCTTTGCAGCTCTGACCTCGCTCTTTTCTTGTGCTTGGCTTTTACCTTCAGCATTTGCTGTTCCCTTCCTCCCCTTCCACTCTCCATCCTTCCCTTCCCCTGTCCCACCTCCAGGTTGGAGCGAGGAGGGCGGTGAAGCCAGGACTCCTGGGTTCCATCCCCAGCTCTGGGCGGGGAGCGGTGCGCAGTGGTTAGAGCTGGGAAGCAAGAGGTTCTATCCCAGGCTAGAGAGGGATATAATGGGGGGCGGGAAAGGAATCAGGACTCCTGGGTTCTATCCCTCCTTCTATCTCGCTGTGTAACTAGGCAAGTCAAATCCCCTCTGAGCCTCAGTTTCTCTATCCCTGGGGCGATCACCTGAGCATGACCAGCGCCACTGGCTGGTGGTCTCTGCCCTGTACCATTCAGAGGGGCAGATGAGATGACCAGCTGGCTCTTTCTATGACCCTATGCTTCTTTGCTCTCCCAGGCCAGTGGAGCAAGATCTTCCCGGATGCGGCATAAAGTCTGAAGCTGATGTGGCCAGACCCCAGGCCCATGGAAGCCAGCCAGCAACCTGCCCCTTCCTCCACGTGGCCTCCCTAGTGAGGCAGCCGAGCAAACCCCACCACTGTGCTCCCTTTGGGCCCGAGGACAGCGCCCCCCAGCAGTTGGGCAGAGATCGCGGCTTACTCGGGGGCACCGGGATCCTGCCACCGCCTGGCCAGCCCATGTAGCTCTTGCTAATTAGCACAGGGCTCCTCCGGGCTTCCCCTTGTCCCGCTCACTAATTAATTCGCTGTTGCTGCTCATTAGGATCAGCCGGTGGAATGGGCTGGGGCAGCAGGACCTCTGGGCTAGGAAGGCAGCAGCTCCAGTGGCCCAGGGAGCAAGCTCCCGCCCTCCCCTGATCAGGGGCTGCTGTAGCTCAGCCAAAGCAGATGAGGGGGGACCCAGAGCAGGGGATGGACAGAAGGACCCATCTGTGCAAGGTGGCGAGGAAGAGCAGCCAGTTGACTGGAGCACCCCTCCTCCCCCCGGAATCTGTTCCTCTCCCTGCCCGGGGGGGGAACGAGGGGCTGTGCCCGCGGCTATAATTTGTTGCACAAACATTGTTTGAATTTTTTTTTTCAGAATTGCATTGATCCCGCTGCATAAAGCGCCCATAAATCCATCTAATATCCCGGCTGATTGATTATTGCCCTTTGGAAGGGGGCTGGCCCGGCCTGCAAATTAAAAACTAGACGGTGAAATGACCCAGCGCAGTCGCAAGTACTGGTGCGGCAGGCCCGCGCCGGGGTGTGGGAGAGGTGGGTGCACCTAAGCCAGAGGACAGTCGCAGCAAGAGAGACCGACCGAGACACCTGCAGATTCACACCAACCCAGATGCCCAAAATCACACAGCCACATAAATACACAAACCCATGGGAGGGGGGGCACGCTCAGAGACAGTGACAATCACATCAACCTGCCGCACACATGCACCAAGGCAAGACCCAAGACCGTCTCACATTTCAAACCCCATTAAAAGTGACTGGCTGTTGCCAGCAGGTCAGTGCACGGAGCGGACAAAGAGACAGAATCCCCATAGAACGTCAGCCCCATTCCCAGCCGGCCGGCTGATCTGAAAGGGAGCCGGTGTCAGGAAAATCCAGAGGTCACTGCCCTGGAGAACCAGCCATCCGTCTGCACAACTTTCCTTTTTTCCTAATTGCTCAGAAAATGCAGATTGGACTCTCTCTGGATGGTGAGTCTCCGGAACGAGCCCAGCTCCCCGGAGCTCAGAGCGCAGAACTGCATTTTGCATAAAAGGAGCAAATTCAGGAAAGGTTCGAAAAAAGCCACTATAAATCAGATCCCAAAGCACAAACCGTCCCCTGCTCTTCTGCGGAGACGAATGTGGGAGCGTGAGGGACAGCAGCTCGGGGCCCAGAGACAGGTCACTATTGAGAAGTATTGGCACAGTCAGATCCTGGCTCGGAGCTTGGCCTAAAAATTAACTGCAATTCCCAGGTCAGGAGTGTGAGAAAAGAAAGGGACCTAGTCTGGGAAAGGTTTTGTGTACATAAACAACTGCAAGCCCTAACACACACACACACACGCACACACTAACAGACAGTGGAGAGAGACACTAACACATGCAGACTCACAAACACACACGCACACGGGGCAATGCTAACACACACATACACACACACAATTTTTAATCCTCAGTAACTTGATTTTTGTTCCCAGGATTGTGCAGCCAGCTCAGAACGGACCACTCAAGACATTCCGCTCGCTTACAGTCACCTGAGGCCCCTCAACATGCATTTTAATGAGGTGGTGTGTGATTTTTTTGTCCAGGGAGCGCAATGGAGCAGAATATGTATCTAGCTCCAAAAAGCGGTCTGTGACATTTCTGGTGCTGCTTGCTCACAATACCTGTCGCTGGGGGTGTAAGAACCCACAGAAAGGGCTTGTTCCGCATTCAGCTAGTGGAGGGGCTATACCCCGAGAGCCAAATGTGGCAGAGCTGTCGCTCGCTCACTCTCTCACACACACACGCACCAACACACATGCAGCACTCGCCCTGTTCATATACATGATTTTCGCACCCTCTTAAACATACAGTCATCTGGCTTTTCGGCTACCCTGCTGCGTGTTACACACCCCTCTCCACCTCTCAGTCCCCAAATAGCTTTGCACCCCCCAGACAACTGCTACACAAAGGTCTAGTCAACGGATGTCGCAGTGGTGGTGTTGTACCATGCATCTCCAGTGTGTAGCTAATTCACACCTGAGTGTGAGCTGCAAAGAGGAATGTGTATAATAAATAGGTTTATACTCGCATGCACGTATGCACAAGAAAACACATGTGTATGAGCACACACGCATGCAGACGCACAAGCATTCGTGCACGCGTGCCGGCGCGTGCACAAGCACACATGAGCATGCACACACAAGCACACACACGGTCTGGCCAAGATTTCCAGCAGGAACTAGCGATTTCCAGGGGCTTTGGGTTTGGGGAGTGTGTCTCCTGCTCTGGGGGAATGGTCCCTTGCAGGAGGGACAAGCAGAGTGTGTGAATATGAACTCACCCAGACGTGCTGGCCACTCTGAGAGCCAGCACTAGCTCAGGCAGCCAGAGGACAGCTCCCGGCCGGGAGGCGAGTATGGATCACTCTGAGGCCACGACGCTCTGGCTTGGGGAAGGGGCAGTTTTGGGTGCACCAGCTGCAGCTTCGCAATGACCGCTGAGCTGAGTTCTGCACGTCACGTTGAGCTCCGGCCTCGGTGCCCCTCGCGCCGCACAAATGCACCGCGGAGCCGCTGCTCGGGAGACACAGGTGCTGGGCCCCACTGAAGGCGCAGGCGGGGGCCTGGCCACGGGGCGTCAATGGCCTGTGAAGCACATACACGTGTCCCTCGTGTAAATGCGCGTGCGGCATAAATGCGCATACGTCTGGCTCATATGCTGGTGCATGTTCGTTTACACGCAGAGCCCTGCCTCTCACGCCGGCTACAGTGTCTGGCAAGCTTGAGCGGCAGGATCCCTGGATGGGGTAATTGATTAATTAATGACTGTGATGGTTTGCAGCCCCTGTAGCTGATCTGTCAGCTGTTAATCAGTCTCTGCAGACAGAGGCCGGGGAGGCACCAAGGTAAAGCGCTTTAATTGCACAAGGGAATGATACAAACCCAGCATATAAAACACAGCCTTCAACACGACTCCAGCTGGGGCGGGGGGCCGGAGCGGCCGGATTAGCAGCCCAGAACGAGGGCGGGGGCGAGGGGAGGGAGGTACGGAGCAGTCACAGGAGCCAAATAACACCGGTGCCCAAGGGGCCCAGCAGCATGAGTGCGGAGGGGGTCACCCATCCGCCGGCTCCGCGCCTTATCGGAAGAGACGTGATGTTTCCATGCATGAGCCGCGTCTCCCCCCCAGCAGCACTGGGGGACGATGCCCTCGGACCCCCGGCCTCTCACTCCTGCGAATGCCCAGGGGAGCCAGGCGGCTATGGATGGGATCCGACACGCTACGGCTCCAGGCACCCGGGGCTCGCGCCGAGCCTCGGCTCCGTTCCTCCGTCGCCAAGCACCCGAGGTGGCTCTGGTTGTCTTCACGCGCCTGTCGGCCTCTCCCGCTGCTCAGACCTGCCTTCTTGCTCCCTCCCTGCTGAGCACCAGAAGTGGGGGGTGCTGGGGAGGCGGGAAGGGGGGGAGGACCTGAGGTTGGGATCCCTTCCCGCTGGTGTCTTGCTGCACCGAGATGATGCCCATATGATCTGGCACGAGGAGAAGCCTGGAGCTGCCACGGTCACCAGCTGGGTTCTCAAGAAGACAAGCGGGGAAGACAAAATATATAGAGAGATAGATCTCCGCACACACTCATACTCCTCCCAGCTAGCTCCGGCCCCCCCCCCCCCACCCGCTCCGGCTGCTGCTGCTGCTGCCGCCACGGCCAGTCAAGTGCGAGCAATCCAAAGTGTCTCCTGGAAAGGAGCGTGTGTCTCCGGCAAGTGGAGCGCGTGGTGGGGAGAGGTGGCGAGGGAGGCAGAGAACGTGGGTCCCTCGCTCCCGGGCAACTTGGCAGCAACTTTCCCGTCTCTCGGTGCCGAGTCCACAAGTGCAGAGGCCGTAGGCAGAGTGGGGCGAGCCAGAGGGCACCGCCGGGCAAGCTTCGCGGGCACCGCGCCGGGGCCGTCTCTCCACCGCTGAGTCTTTGGGGGGCCCCGGATCCTCCTCCCCGCCTCCCCCCCCCCCCGCCTGGCTCTGTCGCTTGAGAAGCTTCCACCATTACTTCCAAAAGCGACGACGACTTCCTCGCCCTGGCCGCGTCCAGGCTGAGCCGCAAGAAGAGGGTGATCGGCGCGGCCATCGGCGTGGCCATGGTGCTGGTGCTGCTGGTGGCCATCCCGCTGCTGGTGCACAGCTCCAAGGCCACCGCGCAGTACGAAATGCTGGGCAGCTGCCGCATGGTCTGCGACCCCTACACGCCCCAGACCCACGGGGCGGCCTCAGCTGAAGCCAGCCAGGAGCTGGCCGTCATCTCTCCACCGCCGTTCCTGCCAGGGGGCAAAGGGGACCAAGGGAGGAAGGGCAAGTCCGGGATCCGGGGCCCCCCGGGCCCGCCAGGGCCACCAGGGCCACGCGGGCCGGCAGGGGAACCAGGCAGACCGGGGCCGCCGGGGCGGCCGGGGCCCGGGCCAGGGGGTTACATCCCGTCGTTCTACAGCCCCAAGATCGCCTTCTACGCCGGGCTGCGGAAGCCCCACGAGGGCTACGAGGTCCTGCGCTTCGACGACGTGGTGACCAACGTGGGGAACTACTACGAGCCATCCAGCGGGAAGTTCACCTGCCCCCTGCCCGGCATCTACTTCTTCACCTACCACGTGCTCATGCGCGGTGGCGACGGCACCAGCATGTGGGCCGACCTCATGAAGAACGGGCAGGTAGGAGACCGTCCCCACCCCGCCCTGACGCCTGCTGGCTCCACCCACCCTACTGGCTCCGCCCAGCACACCTACAGCCTACCCCCTCCCTTTGGCTCTGCCCACCCCACCTGCAGCCTACCCCCTCCCCACTAGCTCCACCCACCCCACCTGCAGCCTACCCCCTCCCCACTAGCTCCACCCACCCCACCTGCAGCCTACCCTCTCCCTCTCTGCCCACCTCACCTGCAGCCTACCCCCCACTGGCTCTGCCCACCTCACCTGCAGCCTACCCCCTCCCCACTAGCTCCATCCACTCCACCCAGCCCAGCTGCAACCCCTAACATTGTCTCCTTCTACCTTATCTGAAACTCCCTTTGACTCCTCTCACCTCCCCCGTAGGTCCCAGCTTCTCCCAACCCCCGCCCCCCCCAAAAAAGATGGTGGCTTTACCTGCATGCCAGCCAGGCTCACCTCCAAGCACACACACCCCTGGTTCCACCCTGCCAGTGTGCACACCTGCACTCCCCCCTGCACCCAGCCTTCTCAGAGCTCCGTTGGGGATGGAGTCAGCGCTTTGGGGAGGGGAAGGCCAGCAGTGGGTCCCGGAGGGAATGGCCGCCCAGCCCCTCCAGACCTGTGCAAACAGGGCACATTCTAAATTCCAGCCATTTCCCCTGTGTCCCAATAGAAATCACACCTGTGCACACACCGGGCACGACCCCTTCTGTTCCTAACGGCCTTGCCCTATTAACACAGGTAATAGCAACATGCATTTTCTGCAATGCCCAGGGATTATTTCGAGATGGGCACTAACTGTGTGGAGGGTTTTAAATGATATAAATGTATTTCACATCGCTGGGGGGGCGGTGGCGGGGATGGGTAGACGGATATTCCTTTTGAAAGACAAAAACACAGTTGCCAAAACCTGACATGTAAACTAGATTAATGTTCCTGGGCTCCTTCTGGGTCCAGAAAGTCCCTTTAGGTTTATGACCCTGTGTCGGGGGTAGGATTAGCCACCAGCTCCTCATCCAGACACCTGGGCCTGGGATCTGACCTGTTTGTTTTAATTATTCCTAACGGTAAAATTTTGAAAACAAGACAATCCGGGCAAAGCAATTCATCTCCATTCAGCCCGTCAGAACAGAGGGGCAGGGTTCCCCGTTCCTTTGAAAAATGAAAGCAAACATCCTAGCATCTGCCCGAGAGGCGTTTATTTTTAAGTTAGCCTGGAGTTATTTTATTTGTAAAATATTGTGTTATCAGAATCAGGGCAGTGAGGGGTGGAGGAAACCTTATTGTAATAATTATTAGAAGAAAAATAGATTTCCGCCCACTGCCCCAAAACAGCACAAAATAATATACACACACTAATCAAAGCAACTCCACAAATACATACACACCTCCGGTCAGAACACAGAGCGACGGGTTTGTAAAGTTTAATCAAATGTGAGGGGTGCGGTAGGGAGGAGAAGTGGTTCAATTTTTATTTTATTTTTTCAAATTTAAAGGAATTGGAATAGCGGAAATGGGTTTTCAAAATATGCTCTTTGTTGAGCAAAAAAACCCCAAAAACTAAGACATAAAACTGAATCTGCCTTGTGTTTCAAGAGGAGAGATATTATACAAGTGCAAGTGGTGATTCCGTGTGTGTGTGTGTGTGTGTGTGTGTGTGCAATGTATATTTTAATATATAGGACATATGAATGTTTGTGTGTGTAATATTTGTTAAAACATACCAACAATGCACAGGGCAATGTATACATCCAGCGGTGATATTTATGAAATATTCATTTTGTGTGTGTATGTGCAATATGGAATGTACATCAAATATTTGTATAGAGCAGTATATAGTCAAATATATTCTATGAAAATTATTCTGTGCACAGAATAATTAGAAACACATCCCTACTGTGTGTTGCTGCTGCATTACACTGTCTATAACCTAAATACTTTACAGAACGCTTATATCATATTTATAATAGTTGAATGGGGTGTCTAAACATAATCCTAACAAACATTTTATGCACCTGTATTGCACAGATTGTATTATGCATAATACTTTGTTGAGCTGTGTATAAAATCTACGTGCATAAAATGTTTAATAGTTTATATACATCTCTATAGCACTAAATACTTTACACACATAGACTTACTGTAGTGATATGTTTTCCGAGTGTGTTTATAGATACATATAGATGGCAATAGATACCTACTCACCATGTTGACAGATTTATACTCACAAAATTTCCTCCAAAATCTCCTGTCTCCCCAACAGGAGGGATAAAAACCTGAGAATTTTCATCCCTGGAGAATCATTTGTCTTTTTCCCCCTTTCTCTCCTATTCAGCCTTCAATAAACTCAGATCAAATTTTCTCCTCCCTTCCACATGTTTTATTTAGCACCTTCTCCAAAAGAAGCAGGTGGGGTCAGGTGCTTTAAAATCTACTACCTCGAACCTGGCCCAAAATCAAACAAAAATGCCCCGAGAAATCCTGTTTATTTCCCATTTTGTTGGGTTGCTTTTCCAACGCCCAGCAAGCCCCGCAAAGGCCGGGCTTAAAATATTTAGTATCGGGTGATGCTTTTCTTTTGTTTTCACTAAAGAGAATAACTAGACAGTGGAGCGAAAACGTAAGCGTTTCAAATCTCAACCTGGATACCCTCCATTTATTAAAGATAAATCAACCATTGATCTCAAACTTTAAATGCATCCGCCTCACCCTCCCACCGGCTGCCTCAACTAATGAAAGCAGCACCTCGGAGAAGCCCTCTGTTGTGTCTCTCGAGCGAATCAATAGACATATTTACATTTGATCGCCAAGCCTCTTCGCAAATGCTGTAGCCGTGGGATTAGCAGGCACTAACGCCAACCCCCCCTGGTTTATATAGCAGTAACTTCTTTCCATATCTATGCCGGTGCCGAGCGTAGCCCGTGCGCCTTCTTTGCTGTGTGCAAATCTTTACACCTAGGGCGAAATGCGGCCAGAATTGGTACATTTCACATCCACCGTGCAAAGTAGACACGGGTGCGAGGTGCCGGGCAACAGGGATCGTGGCCTAGTGCTGGGGCAGTCGGGGGCCGTACAATTCTTCTCCCGTGTCTATTTCAGCAGGCCTCCCCGCCCCGTGTCACAGCAGCCAGCTCTGCCCTGGGGTGGTGGGAACGACTTTCCTTCCAGCTGCCACCTAAAATGAGTCTGGTGTGAGACGTTCCCATTTGGCTCACCCTGTCCCCTGCAAGCAGCCCAAGAACCTGGCTGTGAAAAGCTCCCTTGTGGCTCCCTGCCAGAGAATCAGGCCCTTAGTGTATGTCCAGAGGGCACCTTGATTAGGTAAAAGGCTCCCTATAATCGATTCCGAAAATCATTTCCAGAATCGCAGCTGGTGTAAAGTGACACAGCTCCTTGAACTTCAGTGCTGGTGTGCACTAGTGCCGGGCTGGACTGTAACATAGTGAAAAGCCCCCTCCTAGGACCCCCGATAGAGTACTGCTCCCAAATGGGGCAGCGTTATAGGCTTGCCCGTTCTGTTCCTCGTGTAGAATGAGAGCGGGGGGCTGGAAATAGCTCGGATTGAAAACTGGCCCCAAAGTTTGGGTTGATTTTTTTTAGCGAGATTAACGGTGACATTTGGGGGGGCACATGACACTCTTGGCTCCTCGCCTCTTTCCCGCCGCTTGCCAACAGGAAGAATCGCCTGTTTATTAAATAATAAATGTCGGGAGGGTTAGAAACGGACAGCGCAGCCGGCGAGATCGGTTCGTTCGATGAGTCCCCGGGGACCTGTTTGCAGTCAATTTGTCAGTGAGGTTTTTTTTTTTTTATTTTATTTTTAATACCAAAACACCCTCCTGTCAAACAAGATCAGACAGACTACATCCCCTCCCTCACACACAGCCCACCCGTCCATCTCTCCTAGGTCTAACAAAGCCCTTTTTTTACTTTTTATTTATGTTGCTTATTTTACCAGGGAATTAGAACCTTGGTGGTATTTATGTCCTATCGGCAAGACAGGGCGGGCGGGCGGCTGTTATAAATCCACCCTCAGGCGGACGGATTTGGGTGCTGATGGGCACTTAGAGAGACTCACAATAAAATATTTTTATCCATTGTCCTTCACAATTTCCCCCCGTCCAGCACTGCATCTCACAGGATCAGGACAGGGAGACCACGACTCTTCCCAGCTAGGATTCCTTCCCCCCACCAGCAAGACACAAACTCCCTTTCCCCTATAAAGCCAGGAGAAGATCTGACCCCCCCACCATCCGCCCCCTGTCCCCCTGGAACCCACAATTTTCAGTACACCGACTGCACGGCTCATGAACATGCAGGACGGGTCAGTGCACCCCAGGAGTGGGAGACCGGCGGATTTCAGAGGCAATCATGCCATTCCAGAAAGTGTTTCAAGTTCACACACACACACACACACATACACTCTTAAGTACAAGGAGCTAGGAATCACACACACTTTTAAGTGCCAGGGGCTAGGAATCACACACACACACACACACACACACACACACACACACACTCAAGTGCAAGGCGTTAGGAATCACACACACACATACACACTCAAGTGCAAGGAGCTAGGACTCACACAACGAACACACACACACTCAAGTGCAAGGTGCTAGGAATCACACACACACACACTCTTAAGTGCAAGGAGCTAGGAATCACACAACGAACACACACACACACTCAAGTACAAGGAGCTAGGAATCACACACACTCACTCAAGCGCAAGGGGCTAGGAATCACACACACACACATACACACACACACACACACACACTCAAGTGCAAGGCCCTAGGAATCACACACACACACTCTTAAGTGCAAGGGGCTAGGAATCAAGCCGATTCGAGACGCCACCTTGTCACGGCAGGGTTAGGTTTGGGCAGGGGATCTGGGTTTGGGGGGATCCTGGTGTGATTCCCAGGTGTTGGGACAAACTCTCCCTTCCTGGGTCCTCCTGACTAGAACTTGGAGCCCGTGCCCCAATTTCGGCACCTCCGCCACCAGCTTCCAAGTGACAGCCGCTTGGCCCTGCGCGCTTCCCGAGCCTGGCGCTGCCGAGCGCTGACAGTCGGAAGGAGTGAGATTTCAAAGTAATTACTAGCCAGCTCCAAGATGCCGTGTTGGGAGGGGGCAGGACACGGAGCCGGCCGCCCCCTGGGCACCCGCTCCCACCTGGTCCCTGTCTGACAGGCATGGGGACGAGTTTGCTGGGCCTCAGCTGACCTCCTAGGCAGGGGAGGCAGCTGTCCGGGCTGGTGCTAATTGGCAGCTGCAGCGAGAGGCCAAGGATTAAATGGGCCGTGGAGATTCCACCCTGGTCCTGCCCCTCACGCAGGTCTCTTGAGGTCAGAGAGGCAGGCTGCCGGCATAGCTGTCCCCAGGGTGAGTAAATAGGCCCCCATCCCTCTCGGCCGCTGTCAATCAAGTGGGATCCAGCAGCATGAAAACCACTCAACAAAATAGACGCCTGGCAGCAAAGCCTGCATCCTGGGGGAGGGTCTGCGAAGGGCCATCCGCAGCACGGCCTCGGGACGGAGGCGTCTCGTGTCCCCAGCCCACTGTCTCCCCCCGGGCGGGAGGGCGCAGGCCACGCCCGGAGCAGCCCTGAACCGCGACACGGCCCCTTGCGTCGGCCTTCATTTTACAAAGGAGGAACACAACACGAGGCGGCTGGTTGAAGGTCGCGCACGGAGCCTCTGGCAAGGTCTTTGCTCCCCTCAGCTCTAACCACTAGACTCCACTCCCTGCCAGAGCGAAGAGTAGGACTCAGGAGTCCTGGCTCCTAACCCCTGCCTCTGCGCCGGATTTATGCTGATCTCTGGCAATGCGGGATGAAGAGGAGACCTACAAGAGGCTGATCACCAAGGCAGGCTCCCTCCATCTCACCTGGTGCCGGCCAGGGTCAGAGCCAGGACACTGAGTTACGAACCTGGGGCCTGCACCCGACTGACAAATCTGCTTAGATCAGAGTAAAAGAAAGAGCCTTCTCCTTTTGCAGAGGACATGGAGCTATGATCTATTCCTCCCCTTCCCCCAGCCCAATTCTGCCTCTAATTGAAATCTGCCCCAGGAGCGCTTGGAAGCCGCATTCCTCACTCTGGCTAGGTGAGAAAACGCTGGAGGAATTAGTCAGTTCATCAACAGGCAGCAATCCCTCCCGACTTCTCTCCAGAGGGACTCTGCAAGCGCCGCATCGCGCTCAGACTCGCTGGCGTGCACCCCCTCCAAGTCGGCCGCCCTGCCAGCTCGGGCTGCGAGCCTGTCAGCTCAGCCAACCTCAGCCAGCTCGCTAGCTGGGTGGCCGGGGGGAAAGCCGGCTGAGGCAGCAGGAGGCGCTCATCACCCATCTAGACAGCAGCGTCTCTCACCAGCCCTTCCTGCCTCCCTGAAACAAGGTGACAAGCCCTGGTCCACAACCGGCTGTCATAAACAGCTGCCGGGCTCCTGTAACATGGGGGTGGGGGAGCACTGCTGAGAGTATCAATGTAGGGCACATTGCGCGGAGGCAGGGCGACTGACAGCCCATGACTGTGAGCCCTCCAAACCAGTCACAAAGCGCACCGCTGGTCACCACACTGGCTAACAAGCCACCGGCAGTACCACCCCCTGCAGACGAGAGGCTGTGAAAGCCAGTCTCGCCTAATCAAAAAAGGGTCTTCTCATCCCAAAGGACCAGCCACATTCCCAGGTCAATTTATAACTTGGAGCTTACCCCAAAAGCACGCTGTGCCAACCCCTACTCAACTTTGGAAGGCCCGGGGACCACAATGATACTCATGCCGAAGGCTGCAACTTAAATGTGGCTGCATATACATGCAAATATATATGCAAATATATGCAAATAGCTTCATTCACACCGATGAGCATGAACACAAAGATGAAGGCGAGATTACACAACACACAGGCCCCATTTAAGTCAGTTCTGCTGATATTAATAAAATGCAATATTTACCTGATTTCTACCCATATGACAGCACTTTTAATAAGCAATGACAGTCCAGGAATTTACCTACTAAAATGCATACCAACAGAAGACCATTCTATTGATTGCTTTTTTGTTTTGGCTCCCACTCGTGGGCTGCAAACAAACAGGCTGGGGGCTGCATGTTTAGTAGCCCAGCTTTAGAATCCAACATTCACAGGTTTATCCACAGAAAGAAAGAAAGAAAGAAAGAAAGAAAGAAAGAAAGAAAGAAAGAAAGAAAGAAAGAAAGGGTTAAAATTGTTAAAGGAATCAAATACATGCACCAGCTGCAAAGTTCGTGGTGCAGGCTTGGAGTGGGGATGGAATAAAACTGCTGGCTTAAGTCAAGTCTGTAGGCCAGATGGGTCGTTCGTTCAGTCCTTTGTTCAGAGCTTCAGTTCCTAGCAAAGCTCCTCCAGAGGTGAGAAGCCGGCCTGAAGACCAAATGGAGAGATTTCCAAGGCCCTTCATCTGTCTTTAGCCATGTAGAAGGATTCCCATTGTTCTCCTGTGCGAAGGTGAATCCTAAGATGGAGTCTGGAGTCACAGGAGCAGGTCACCTGTCCATGCCGGACTCGGTTCTTTTCAAGTGGATGCCGTGGCTCCCATGCTGGTCTGAACATTCACAGAAAAGCTCATCAGCTGTGGATTGGCACCTCCCAGGGCCTGTTGACAGCCAAGTGCCCCAGTTCACTTGACTAGCAGCCTCTTCGCAACAGGCCTCCAGTGGGTGTCTCCCAGAAGCAAACATCTGAACCACGAGCACAGAGCCGAGACTCATCACGTCACCTGTGGAAATGACCTACGCCTACGAACAGTATAACCTGCACCAGCGACTCCTCAGCTTTCCATAGACACCTCACTTGGCCCGCTTTGTGCACGATTTGTTGCAAACACAGAACAGTGGTTGCAACAGTGGGTGGTGGGCTCATATCCCAGTCTGACAAGATCACACACACCCCAGGTGCGGCTGGGTTTCATCCTGGCGCGTGATTCTTGTCACCGTTAAAGAGCTGCTCTACCCCACCCCAGAGGCAGCGGCAGGTCAGTGCCGGCTGAACGTTGTCATCTCTGTGTAGGTCCGCTAAGTGCTCAGGGGCTCGAGGGGCTGGACGGGAATGCACAGCTGGCACTAACACCCAGGACACAGATAACTCGGGGAGCTTGTGAAGAGCCAAACAAGTGGCTCTATTTGTGAATGCCGCGACACGGGATGTTGGATTTCAGCCAATCACCGACGCCCTCTGGTTTCAGGTGCCTGCGTCTTGGGGTGCGACGCTGAGTGCTAGATTTGCAAGGGGCTCTGCCCCAGACTGAATGCGACCTCTCTAATCCAGCTTCTGTCTGGGCTGTATTGGATCCCCTTGCATCATTGCGGCCTCTGGGCATCCCCAGAACAGTAGCATCAGGCATCAGCCTGTGCCCACTTGTAATGACTGAGGAAGATGAGGAAGGCAGATGACAATTAACTAAGCTGGAATGAACCCAGCACTCTAGGGCTATGTCTACACTCGCGGCTTCTTGCACAAGAACATCTTGTGCAAGTGTTCTTGTGCAAGAAGTCTTGCGCAAGAAAACGTCTACACTGCCATGTGCGAGCTGTGCTTTTGCGCAAGAGCACCCATGGCAGTGTGGACGCTCTCTTGCGCAAGAAAGCTCTGATGGCAATTTTAGACATAGGGCTTTCTTGTGCAAGAAATCCCTGCCGAGCGTCCACACTGCTCTCTTGCGCAGGAGGGCATACACCTGTTAAAAAAGAGTGTAGCTCTTGCGCAAGAAGCCCTCTCTTACCACGCCATACTGTAAATTTCCTTGCGCAAGAGAGGGCAGGCAGTGTGGACGCTCTGCAGATTCTTGCGCAAGAACGGCCGTACTTGCGCAAGAAGCCGCGAGTGTAGACATAGCCTATAGTTACATCCCCAGGTCTGCCAGCCAGCGCCCGGCCCAGGGGCATGATGGTAGCTCCTGCAGTGCAGCGCCCCCTAGTGGCACGCTGGGGCAGTGGGTTTAGCATTACCCACAGGGCAGAACACCTCTCATGGAATCAAGGCATGCGCCTCCCGGGTCTCCTGTCCCGGGTACTGGCCCTGGGATGTGTGGGAACTGATGGGCTCACAGCATGGGGAACTGAGAGGGGTGAAGCCAATCGATTAGCACCGGGGAGCTGAAGCCAGGATGTCTGGCTTCTGCTCCTGGCTCTGCAAGTCACTGCCTGTCTCTGTGCCTTGGTTTCTCCATCTGTGCAATGGGGATAATTATATGGCCCAGCTTTGGCTGCAGAGCAAATTCATTATAGTTGCTTTTTGCGGGGGGGGGGCTTTAGCCACATAACCCCCCGCAGCTCTGAATGATAAATAGCCCCCAATGCCCAGCTCCCCCCCCCAAAGACAAGTTCCCCCCATTCTAGTGTGCTCCTCGCTTGGCTTCTACCAACTGAATCCCAGCATGGGGAAGAGGGAAGGGACAGCTCCAAGATAGACAGAGGCACCTGATTTGTGTGTGTGTGAGAGGGAGAGAGCTGGGGTATGAGTCCGTGTGTGTGTGTGATTCCGTGTGTGTGAATTTGTGTGTGTGTTCTGCGGTGTGAGGGGGGCCATCCAGGCTGTTGCTTGTGTGTTTATAGTAAGCTCGCCCAGCCCTTTTCTAGTTCTTTCCAGCAGGCCTCAAAATGCTCTACAAGGGTCAGTATCATGGTCCCCGTTGTACAAGTGGGGAAACTGAGGCATGGGTATGCCATGCGACAGTTAGCCAGCAGGCCAATGGCAGAACCGGGAACATAAATTATATTTCCCGAGTCCCAGCCCAATGCTCTGGCCACTAGGTCACACTCTGGACCCCAGACAGTGGTATTTTAAACTGCTGCCCTGATGGGTGTGGGCAGAACATGGTGACGCTGGCATCAAACGGGTGTTCAGGAGGGGGCAGATTTAAGTGAAAAGGAGTTTTCCAGCTTTTACCAAAACGAGTAGCATCTGCTCACTGCTGCCTCGAGCAGCCCTTGGAATCTTGGAACGGATCGTGTGGCATTTGCAAGTTATCCCGTCAGACACACACACCTTTGAGAACTGCTGTTGCATCGCACAGAGGACTTGCGCTGGGCAAAATTTTTTAGCAACGTGTTTATTGACTGAAAAGCGCAATGTCATGACAAACTCAGCCAATAATTTTGCTTCAGGGTGGGGATTTCTAAACCGTCCAACTGTTTTTTCGTGTTGCCATTTTCAAAACAAAACATTTTGACTTTTTTTGTTTCCAAAGCACGGTGTTATTTTGAAATGTCCCTGGATTTAGTAAAAATCAAAAGGTTTTAAAAAAAATCCACCCAAAAACTAAACAAAATATTCACCCTGGACCAAATTTCTTTTTTGAATTTTTTTTTTTTTTTTTTGAGCCACTGAACAAAAAAAACCCAAAACAATTATTTCTTCACAGGCCCCGCAGTGACTTTGTGTGGGTCTGGCGAAATGTTACCATCCGTGAATTATAGGGGGTGTCTGTAATGGTGTTACTAGCATCTTCCTGCCACCTGTAATGATGTTACTCTCTGGGTGTAAAAATGTGCGTTGTTTAGTGAGCCAGCGTCTGTGTGTGTCTGTTTGACTGTCTAGCTGTGGGAGCAGGAGAGTGTGTTCTGATATTCACTGTGTGTGTGTGGTTATGCTGGTCCCGCTCCCGGTGGGCAGATGTGTGTGTGTTGTGTTACTGAGTGTGTGTTTGTATGTGAAGAGGGGGTGCAGGAGCCCATGGTATTGTTCTCAAGGTGGGGGCAGGATCGGTGTGTTTGCACAAGGCAAGGCGTTGCCTGTTGGGCTGTCATGCAAGGCTGTGGGCTAGGGACCCACTGGGGTTGTGGAGAAATTCCAGCTGAACCCCAAGAATCAAACCTTTCCTTCCTTTTGCAGCGGGGGGATTCCGGGGTGGCAGCAGCAGGCAATTAATCTCGGCCTCGCAGGAAACATGCCGGGAGGATGCTGCGATGGGCCCTGACTATTTTATTTTCAATTCTTCGGGGGCGGGGGGGGGGGAAGGTGCCAGGTTTGGGGTCTGCAGGGAGTTTGAGCAACTGGGGTCTAATGGGGCGATCTAGAGACTGGTCCTTGTCACTGAGCCAGGACAGGCGGGGTGAACTTTCCACAGGCCTTTCCCTGCACCCCAGTGGTACCCCGGGGGTGCCCTGATGCAGGGAGTGTGGGGCTTAGACTGTGGGGCAGCAGTTCTGCCACCAAATTGCTGTGTGTCCATGAGCAGGTCACGGGCCTGCTCCATGCCTCAGTTTCCCCCCTGTTGTGAAATGGGGACCCTGCTGCTCGCCCTTCAGGAGCGCACTTGTGAGGCTCAATTCCTGGATGTTGAGCAAGACCTGGGCTTGCAGACCTTCCCAAGTCTGGCTCAGTTCACAAAGGACTCCCCTCCCTCCCCCCAGCACAGCATAGAGGCCAGACGGGTGGGGGCGGCTCAGTTTGGAGCCAGCTTAGCGGGTGGTGGGAGCGGAGGCCTCCAGGCAGAGACGGATTCAGAGAAGGGGCCCTAAATCTGCTCCGCGAAGCCCTGTCCCTCCCAGGCGGCGGCTGCCCTCTGTTCCCAGCAGTTTGATCCTGTTCAGCGCGGTGACAGGCAGCCGGCGAGCAGCGCTTTCCCCCAGTTTGAGCCACATCAAGGCTTCAGCCCGTCATCAGAGGTTTTCCACCAGGGCTCGGGGAGGCCGCTGAACCGAGAAGCTGGGTGCCGGGCGATGCACAGACCCTGGCTGGGGGAGGCAGTGCCGGGCGCTGGAGCACTGATCCCCCACAGTGCAGTGACGGCTGGCCCAGGCCCTAGCAGGAAGAAATGGGAAGGGAAACGTCGCAGCCAGCATCAGGAGCCAGGGAGGAAAAAGCCAGAGAAGGGGACTGGCAGCTGCAGTGGTTAAAACCAGGCTCATACCCATAGATGATTGGCAGGAGCGCTCCGGAGGGGGCCCTGCCCCCTATGCCCTCGCCTACATTTTAATTGCTACATGGGGTGCCCCCACATGCCCCCGTGCCTCCTCCTCCCACAGGCACCAGCTGCCACTGGTCACACCTGCCTGCCCGCAGCCACCCATTCGACAGCACCCCCAAACCCAACCATGCTCACGTGGCGGGGGCCAGGTTGCACCCCGGCCAATTCCCCTAGATCCTGGGATGCCAGGCAACCGAGTGAGTCCCACCCAGCCTGCACCACGCCCCAGCAGCCTCCTCCACTGTCCGTCAGTGTCACAGCTGCACCCAGACAGGAGGCATTTGCAGGTCACCCGCACCCCAGGGAAAGGTGACGACACAGAGCACAAATAAACAGCAACCCCCTTCCGCCCCGGGGTCGGATCCTGCAAACCCCTGAGCACCGAGCGAGTGGGAGTTAGGTGCCTAAATCCCTTTGTGGCTCAGAGCCAAGCAGATGTAGGAGCCTCTACGAACAGCCCCATTTCTCCTTCCCCCTCCCTAGCCTGGCTAGTTTTGGTTTTAAATTCCACAAGCCGCACCATCTGCAGTAGGATGAAGCATGTGTAAAATCTATTACTGGGAGTGATTAATAATGAAAAT
Organism: Rafetus swinhoei; assembly: GCA_019425775.1. Lineage (NCBI taxonomy): Eukaryota > Metazoa > Chordata > Testudines > Trionychidae > Rafetus > Rafetus swinhoei. The sequence continues at coordinate 6,287,301 of JAFJHL010000157.1, read as the reverse complement.
ATGACAATGATCAAATACAATTATCAACAGACCTTAATTATATTTCCTATTAATATCCTAATGGGAAAAAGTGACCACTGACCCGAAGAAACGCCTTGAAAAACAACCCTTCCCCTGTCACCCCGGCGGGGCTCGAGGTTCCCCTCCCGGCGGTTTTGGGCCATGTGCCGTGGGTTGCGTTGGGCCCCAGGATATCAGAGAGCGCAGGTGGGTGAGGTCACGTCATCATGCCTTGTGGCGGGACAGGCAGCGGCAAGGCGCCATTTCTGAAAGGCCCTGATTAAAATTCGTTGTCACACACGCTCATGTGCCAGTCCCGGAGTCCCCCTCCCCGTGCTGGGCACTGAAAGACACTCTGCAGTCGGGGGGGCTGCCGCTCAGCCATGTTCTCCAAACATAACAAAGAGGTCGAATCTCAGCTTGGAGACCAAAGCCTGATGCGTGCTTAAGCAGGGCGCTGCCAGGCCGGGATTTTGCAAAGGCTGATGTCAGCTTAAATTGGGGAGGATCCAGCCCCAAATGAGTAATGTACATGCAAGGTGCATTTGTTATTGCTGTGAGCCCCAGCTGTGCTCACCACCTCCCTCCCCACGTCCCTGGAGGGACAGGCACTGGCCACGGAGCTCAGTGTGCAAACTGAGAAATCGGGCACGCAGGGCCAGAGAGATTAACGGCACTTGCCCAGGTCTCTCTGGCAGATCTCCTGGGTCCCAGTGCAGGGTCTTAGGCAAAAGCTGCCGTATCTTCCCACATGGCCCTGCTCTATGGCTGTAAAGCCCCTGGGAAGTAAGGCCCTCGCAATATCAATACTTAACGCTCCTATCAAACATCAGGCAGGCTCCAAATCATGCCAGGAACAGTCCTAGGGCTCCCCGCTCATTGCAACGTAGAGATTCCCTCTGACAATTAATGCCCTCTGTGCCATTAGCACCTACTCCGGCACGTTGGATACTCCGAAATTAGCCGCATAGAACCATAGAACACTAGAACTGGAAGGGACCTTGCGAGGTCATTGAGTCCAGTCTCCTGCCCTCACAGCAGGACCAACCATCATCTTCATCCCTGACAGGTGACTGGCTAACCTGCTCTTAACTATCTCCTGTGATGGAGATTCCACAACCTCCCCAGGTAATTTATTCCAGTGTTTAACCACCCGGACAGGAAGTTTTTCCTAATGTCCAACCTAAACCTCCCCATGCTACAATTTAAGCCCATTGCTTCTTGTCCTGTCATCAGAAGTTAAGGAGAATAATTTTTCTCCCTCCTCCTTCTAACAACCTTGTAGATACTTGAAAGCTGCTATCGTGTCCCCTCTCAGTCTTCTCTTTTCCAGACTAAACAATCCCAAGTTTTTCAGTCTTCCCTCATAGGTCTTATTTTCTAGACCATTAATCGTTTTTGTTGCTCTTCTCAGGACCTTCTCTACTTTGTCCACATCTTTCCTGAAATGTGGTGCCCAGAACTGGACACAACACTCCAGTTGAGGCCTAATCAGCGCAGAGTAGAGCGGAAGAATTATTTCTCATGTCTTGTTTACAACACTCCTGTTAAAACATCCCAGAATGACATTTGCTTTTTTTGCAACAGTGTCACATTGTTGACTCATATTTAGCTTGTGGTCCACTGTGACCCTAGATCCCTTTCTGCAGGACTCCTCCCTAGACAGTCACTTCTTATTCTGTCTGTGTGCGACTGATTGTTCCTTCCTCAGTGGAGCACTTTGCATTTGTCCTTATTGAATTTCATCTTATTTACGTGAGAGCATTGCTTCAGTTTGTCCAGATCATTTTGAATTCTAACCCTGGCCTCCAAAGCACGTGCAACCTCTCCCAGCTTGGTATCATCTGCAAACTTAATAAGTGTACTCTCTATGCCAGTGGTCCCCAACGCGGTGCCTGTGGGCGCCGTTGTGCCCGCCGGGGCATTTATATGCACCCGCCGAACAATCTGGTCCGGCCCCGCCCCCGGGCGCGTGGCACATGTGCGGTGCCGGCCCCGGGCGCGAGGTGCAGGGGCGGCCCCACTCCCGGGCACATGGCACATGTGCAGTGCCGGCCCAGGGCGCGAGGTGCAGGGGCGGCCCCACTCCCGGGCACATGGCACATGTGCAGTGCCGGCCCAGGGCACGCGGCGCATGCGTGGCTCTGCCCCCGGGTGCGCGGTGCATGTGTGGCCCTGCCCCCGGACACACGGTGTGTGAGCAGCCCCGCCCCCGGGCGCCCGGCAGCCCCAAAAGGTTGGGGACCACTGCTATGCCATCATCTAAATCATTGATAAAGATTTTGAACTGAACTGGTCCCAAAACTGATCCCTGTGGAACTCCACTTGTTATGCCTTTCCAGCATGGTTGTGAACCACTGATAGCTACTCTCTGGGAACAGTTAGCCAATCAGTTATGCACCCACCTTATATTAGCCCCATCTAGGTTGTATTTCCCTAGTTTATTTATAAGAAGGTCATGGGCCAATAATATAGCAAATGCTTTTCTGAAGTCTAGGTATACCACATCTACCGCTTCCCCCTTATCCTATCAAAGAAAGCTGTCAGGTTGGTTTGACATGATTTGTTCTTTACAAATCCATGCTGACTGTTACATATCACCCTATTATCGTCTATATGTTTGCAGATGGATTCCTTAATTATTTGTTCCATTATCTTTCCTGGCACCAAAGTTTAGGTGACTGGCCTGCAATTTCCTGGGTTGTCCTTATTTTCCTTTCTATAGATGGGTAATACATGTATGTAACACCAACAGGCAGAATGGAACCCGGGACCTCTGGAGCTTAGTGCATGAGCCTCTACCACATGAGCTAAAAAGCCAGCTGGCGCTCAGCTAAGGCTGGAGAACAGACTCATTATTCCCTCTGTAAGTGGTTTTGGTGCCACCAGATGGGACAGTGCACCACCCCCAGCAGGTGTGTGGGTTACATGTGCCCTTTTCCAGTCTTTTACATTCATAAAGAGCATTCTGACGGTGCTGTTCAGGACCAAACAAGGCTGAATAATGGCCTGCAGCAGGAGGGCTGGTTTTCCAGTTGTGGTGTTATTGGATTCTCATATGAACATGCAACGTATTGTTGCAACCCCTGTTCTAAGTCTGCACTAAATCTTGTACAAAGTGGGCCAAGTCAGGTGTCTATAGAAAGCTGATGATTCGTTGATTCTGTTTATACTATTCATATGCACATATCATTTTTGTATATGAAGTTATGAGTATTGGCTCTTGTATTTAATATATTTGCTTCTGGGAGATGATCAACAGGCTTCAGTCCATCTAGCAAGAGAGGGTTGCTAGTCAAGTGGATCGGAGTACTTTGACAATGGACCTTAAGTGGTGCCAATCCACATCTGAAGAACTTTGCTGTGAATGTTCAGACCAGCATGTAAGCCACGGCTGCTTGCCTAAAAAGGATTGAATCAGGCATGAACAGGTGACTTGCTCATGTGACAAACTCCATTGGGGGGGTACTTTTGCACAAGGAGAACCATGGGATTCCCTCTGCATGAGCTAGGCTATAAAGAGGGCACTAGGGGTTCCTCCAGCTTTGTCTTCATTCCTGTCTTCATTGCAGCTCATCATTTCAGGAACATCTTTGCTATGAATTGAGCCCAGCAGGACTGATAACCCATCCTAACAAAGGATGTATTCCAGAGATTTATAAGACAGCAGATTAATCCATTTCTGCTACAAGCCTGCACCAAGAATTTTGTAATTGGTTTATGTGATTTGATTCCTTTAACAATTTTACTCCCAACCTTTCCTTTTCCTTTTCCTTTTCCTTTTCTTTCTTTCTTTCTTTCTTTCTTTCTTTCACCTTTAGATTTTAGATTCTAAAGGGTTGGCATAACGTGCTCTTTTGGATATGATCTAAAGTATAAATTGACCTGGGAATGTGCTTGGTCCTTTAGGATCAGAAGAATCTGTTTGCATTTGGTGAGATTGGTTTTCATAACCTCTCCTCTGTGTAAGGAGTAGTACAGGTTGTGGCATAGAAGAGCTAAGGGGATTGTTTGGGTGACTTCTTGCTGGCCAGCATGGCAAACAGAAGGGCTCTCTGTGACTGGTTTGGTGCTGTATATTGGAGGACTCCCAGTCTTGGGCTGTAAGTCAATTTGCCCTGATTTGACCCTCTCTGTGGTGACCCCAGAACCCAACTGTCTTGCGAGGCAAGCAGATGGGGCTAGGGATAAGGTTTTGCATTAAGGCAAGAGCCGGAGGAAGCTGGGTGAAGCCATGTGGCTCAGTGGGGGGTGTTGCCGAAGGCAGCGCTGAGCCCCCTAGGAGCACAGAGCAGGTCTCACACCATTTGGTGTGTTCCTGAAAGCAGCTCCAGCCCCGGGAAACCAGAGATCTGGCTCTGGGCCTCCATTTGAGCACCAAATGGATGTGACCAAGGGTGGGGGGGGGGTGTCCTGAGCTGCTCATCATATTGTACACTCACAAATAACTCAGGTGTGTGTTCTTGTGGTTCTGTTATTTATATTTAACATACTATGTAATTAGTGAATTAACAATCAACAATATCATGAGTATATGATAGTTATAGGAAATATTACAAAATGAATAACAGTGCTGTTAATTATTGTTATATGGTGTGGTATATTTTAATACTATACTGCATAAATGTAATGACTGTGCACTGCTAATTACAAATTAATCTCTATATTAATAATATAATTGTATTAATTCTCTGCTTAGCTTATTAATGATTCCTCTCTAGATAGTAACAATATAGAGGTGATTCACCCTCAGGACCCCAGCCAGGCCCTGAGACTGGCCCCACGCCACAGGAGTCTGGGAGGTGTTTAGTCGGTCCGTTGAGTTGCGGCGACGCTCCCGATGTCCCAAATATATCAAGTGCAGTGAGTCCAGCCCCCACCCAGCTTCTCGCCAAACCCCTACACAATCCATTCAGAGCCCCCCAACTGCCCCTCCCACAGCCCAGAGATGACTTATGCCCCCACATAAATTCTGCCCCCGTCCCCGTCACCACCTCTGCTCCTTCTGCAGCGACTGGGTCTTTACCCCCCTCTTCCATGCCTGGGGGTGGGAGGGAGCGCCCGGGATTCCCCACCTGGTGTTTCAGGGAAAAGAGGAGTCGTGGGGGGCACTGACCCATTGGTCACAGAATGGGAGGGGGAAGCCGAGTAGCCCTGAGTGGCTGGGCTCTTTCTGCTCCCTCCCCCAACCCAGAAGCCCCTCCTGACTCCTGGGGGAACAGGGGAGCTCAGCCAGCCTCCCCGGCAGCTGCCCTGATTGGCTGCTCATCCCCAGGGTGCAGGGCAGTGGAGAAGGCAGCCAATCAAATGGGGGGTCCTGACCCTCAGGGCTGAGGTTCCCGGGGGGCTGGAGTTCCCCAGTGCTAGGGCAGCTGCAGCCAGGACACATGCGTGGGCCTGGGGGCGGAGTGGCAGGTTCTGGGGGGGCTGCAGCTGCCAGTGGAAAGTTCACCTGCCTTGACCCAGGGATGGGAGTGAGTCACCCCCCCAACCTATTGCCTGGGGCAATGCACCCCTCCCAGAGCCACTAGTCACACCCTCTACCCCAGACAGGGTGTGATTCAAACACCCCAGACCTGCTGCCTCCCTGGGTTCTTCTCTGTGGGGAAGTTTGAACTCAGGGTGGGACCCACACTAATTGGGCCCTGGCGCTCAGCCTCTGGCCTGTGCTAGGCCAGGGTCAGACAAGACCACCCCAGCCCCCAGCCCTCCCCTTCCAGGCGCCAGCTCTGCAGCAGAGAGACGCTTGAGGCCAAGAGTGCAGCTGTCAGGCCCCCAAGTTGCTCAGGGCCAGAGACCAGTGGAGAAGCTGGGTCCCTGCTGTGGGGCTCTGCCCATCTCTGCCCTCCCACACCTGTCAGTGGCTGCCGTGGGGTGAGGGGGGGCTTGCCACAGCCCTCCCGCGTGGGAGCGGGTGCAGGATCGGGGCTCACCCCACCGATCTGTTCCAGGGGCCAGAGCAGGGCGCCTCTTTCCTAGCCCTGTCTGGCTGGAGACCCAAATTCCCAGGCCTTTTCACGCCCGCCTGTGCAACTTGCCTCCTGCTCGAGGGGCAGCCAATTAAGGAGGGAGCCGGGGCATGGGGCTGGCCAGGCCCTGCCATCCCCCGCCAGCTGGTTGATGCGGCAAAGTCCAAGGAGGCTGCAGGTTTCTGTGACGATGGAGCTGCGCGGGGAGGGGGGTTGGCGCATTTGTGGATTAGCACCTGGCAGTAGGTGGGGGGTTAGTACACACAGAGGGTAGCCAGAACCCCTTCACCTCCCTTCATTGTTGGCTTGTGGCTCCATTTCTCTGCTGGGACCTTTGGGGCCTGCGCCATCCAACCCCCGAGCCCCATGCAGGTGCTGCAGAGCTGAGCAAGGGCAGGGTGGAGTGCAGACAGGAAAGGGCGGCACATGAGCAAGGTATGGAGGGTGGGGCTGCTTCGTACGGGTTGCGCACCTTTCAGATGTAGCACTGACTCCCCCAGGCTCCACTAGGGGGCACTGTGCGATAGGCAGCAGGGCATGGGCTCAACAGGGGGTGTTCTCCCTGGCACGCAGGACTGACCTGTACGTGCTCCTAGGGGGCGCTGTGCTGCAGGGGGCCAGCAGGGGGTGCTCTCCCCTGGCAGTCTGTGCTAGGCACTAGGGGGCGCTGTGCTGCAGGGGTTGGGGGCTCAGCAGGAGGTGCTCTCCCCTAGCAGTCTGTGCTAGGCACTAGGGGGCGCTGTGCTGCAGGGGCTGGGGGGGCTCAGCAGGAGGTGCTCTCCCCGAGCAGTCTGTGCTAGGCACTAGGGGGCGCTGTGCTGCAGGGGCTGGGGGGGCTCAGCAGGAGGCGCTCTCCCCTAGCAGTCTGTGCTAGGCACTAGGGGGCGCTGTGCTGCAGGGGCTGGGGGCTCAGCAGGAGGTGCTCTCCCCGAGCAGTCTGTGCTAGGCACTAGGGGGCGCTGTGCTGCAGGGGCTGGGGGGGCTCAGCAGGAGGCGCTCTCCCCTAGCAGTCTGTGCTAGGCACTAGGGGGCGCTGTGCTGCAGGGGCTGGGGGGGCTCAGCAGGAGGTGCTCTCCCCGAGCAGTCTGTGCTAGGCACTAGGGGGCGCTGTGCTGCAGGGGCTGGGGGGGGGGCTCAGCAGGAGGTGCTCTCCCCTAGCAGTCTGTGCTAGGCACTAGGGGGCGCTGTGCTGCAGAGGCTGGGGGGCAGTGTTCCCTCTAAGATTTCCCACACATGAGTGGAGTGAATTTTGTCTTGTGCGCCAGTATTGAGTCCCTGGGCGCTTGTTCGGCTGTGCCATCATGGCACCCAAGTTATTCATAAATATCTTATCAACCTCCCCCTTTTCCTTCTGCTGCCATGTCTCCCACACTCCCCTTGCCCCATCTGCTCCCCTGGTGCCTGCTGCCCCCCACCGCTCACCCTCCTCTGCTGTCCTGGCTTCTGCCCTTCTCACTCCCCTCAGCTCTCCTGGGACCTGCCCTCCTCCACTGCACCTGCCCTTCTCTTCCCCCTGTGCCCCACTCTGATCATCTGTAGCTACCCCTCCCCATCCCCTCTCCTAACACCTCCCTCTACCCACCTGCCCTGCCTCTCTCCTCTGGTGCTCGTCCCTCCCCTCCACATGTCTGCCCTTATGCTTCACTCCCACAATCCCCTGGCACCTGCACCTTCCCTTACCACTGCACCTTCCTGGTGCCTCCCCCTTCCCTGACTGCCCCTGCCCTCCTTGCTCTCTTTCTCCCTGGTGCCCACCCCCTCACCACCCTCTGCCCCAGTTCTCCTCATGCCGCTCTATGCTCTCACCCATGACTTGCTCCATCCCCTGCCTTCCTCATACTCACCCCTCCTGTCACCCCCTCTTCTCCCAGCACCCACTGCTCCCCTCTCCTCTTTCTCCCTCTTGCCCCCATTGTCCCTCCCCTTTCCTCTCCCAGCATCACCCTGTCCCACCCACACTGACACCCCCTCCCGCCCTCCCCTCCCCTCCCCTCCTCTTCTGCCCTTTTCCTCATTGTCTCCTCTTGGCCCCCTGGCATTTGTCTCTACTCCACCCTGCCCCTTGGTGCCTTCCCCTTTCTTCTCCTGCCCTGCCCCAGCACGAGCCCCTTACTCTCCTCATACCCCTTCCCCTTAGTTCTCCGCCTGCCCCTTTCTGCCTTTGATGTGGAAAGCAGTTTGTGGGGATGGAGCTGGGGCTGCAGTGCTATTTTTAGTACCTCAGTCTGGCCCCAGAAGCCCTGGCCCCAGCTGCTCCCGGGGCAGGACCGCGTGCTGGAACTGAAGCAGAGGCTGTGTGCGGTGCTATTTTTAGTACCACGGTCCCAGTCCCTGCGGGCGGCCCTCGCTCCAGCTGGAGTCAAGCGGCAGCCTCACGAGGCCTGTTCCAACTGGAGCAGCCTCACCTCGTGCACCTTGGCTCCAGGCAGAGCAAAAGGGCAGCCGCCTGCCACCAGGAACCCGCCAGGCCGCCGCCGCCACTCACCTTCCATTTCAGCAAGGCGGGGAGCAGTGAGCACTGCAGCGCGGCTCTTAAAATGACATGTAAGGACCTAACATTTTTAGTGCGGGGCCCCGCAGGTGCGCAGCTTAGAGTGGACACTGGAGGGGTGAGGGGGGGCTCAGCAAGGGGCAGTTTCCCCCTGCACACTATGCTGGGCACGGTGCTGCAGGGGGTGGGAGGCTCAGCAGGGGGCACTGTCCCTGGCAGTCTGTGCTGGGCACTAGGGGGCGCTGTGCTGCAGGGGTTGGGGGACTCATCAGGGGGCGCTGTCCCTGGCAATCTTTCATGACCTCCGTACACTGCAGGCTCCTCCCACTCCATCTAATGCCGCGTTTCCCCCCAGGTGCGGGCTAGCGCCATCGCCCAGGATGCAGACCAGAACTACGACTACGCCAGTAACAGCGTCATCCTGCACCTGGACGTGGGGGACGAGGTCTTCGTCAAGCTGGACGGGGGGAAGGTGCATGGGGGGAACACCAACAAGTACAGCACCTTCTCCGGCTTCATCATCTACCCGGACTGAGCCCTGGGCCCTCGGACTGACCCCGGCTGCATCCCTCAGCCCTCGCCCCGGGGCCCTCGGACTGACCCCGGCTGCATCCCTCAGCCCTCGCCCCGGGGCCCTCGGACTGACCCCAGCTGCATCCCTCAGCCCTCGCCCCGGGGCCCTCGGACTGACACTGGCTGCATCCCTCAGCCCTCGCCCCAGGGCCCTCGGACTGACCCCAGCTGCAACCCTCAGCCCTTGCCCCTGGGGCCCCCAGATTGACCCTTTCTGCACCCCTTGCCCCAGGGCCCCTGGACTGACCCCCTTCTGCACCCCTCAGCTGTCACCCCAGGGTCCTGCTGTAGGGGAATGAACTAGGATGGACCCCCTAGCTCCAAGAGGAATGGGGGGTGACTGTATCTAGGGGTGCAGAGGGAACTAGGGGCTATAGGGCATCTGCTCTGGGACCCCCCAGACATTCCCAGTCCCCTGATGACATGGGGGGATCCTGGGATGGGAGGGGTCGGGTGTGGAGGGGGGCGCTGGGCTGTGAGGCTGCAGTTCGGAAGTGGCCCTGCTCCCCCCAGCCTGTACACCTGGGGGTGGGATCCACAATGGGATCGGGGGGCTGACACTAGCAGCCTGGGCAGAAAATCTCCCCCTGCACCCTCCAGAGCCTCCCAAACTCCAATGACTTCTTGACCCATGCAGCGACCCTATGCGCCACCCTGCCCAAGGCTGGGGGCAGGGCAGGGACTGGGGGAAAACAGCCCCCCAATTCCTTCAGGTCTCGATGGCTCCTGTGCTTGGCTCCTACTCCTTCCCCCAGCACCCCAAGGGCAGGAGACAGCTGCCTGCCCCCTGGCATTGGGGTATGAATTGGGCATCCCAGCTTCCCCTCCCCACAGCTCACTGCCTTGTATCCAGCCCCTTCCCCACCCTCCAAAGTGGGGAAAATCCACCTACCCCTCCTCTCTTCTGCCCCGTACTCAGCCCCCATCTACACCCCACAAGTCTCTTGCATGAAGGGTTGTGGGGCAGTCCTAGATATTGCTTTATATAGACTCAGGGGGGTGCCTGAGGGATGGTCTCATGTCCCATCATCCGGCTGACGGGCACCTGTCTGTATATAATCTCACCACTGCCCCCTACTGGAGGCCATTGGAGTTGCTTGAGCGCACAACATAGACCCTGTAGGACCAGGAGTCGATGGAGAGTCTCCCTCCCAGCCAGCCTTTGGGAGTGAGAGGATCCGAGTCGCACTGGGGAGCCCAGCAAGCCCTGGGATTGTCATAATAGAGAGATGGGTCTGGCTGGGCCAGGGTCTCCCTCATCACAGCTGCCTGCTGTAGAGGGCTCCCTCCACCCCCAGTGGCTACCCATGGGGAGGGGGAAGGGGGGTGGGCAGTGAGCGTGAGCCACAAGGACAATATCCAGCCTCTGCCCCAGCCTCTTCCCAGTGATCAACGAAAGGAAGTTGGGTCTGAGCCAGGCCATAAGGACCCCCGAACCCTACACTGCTGATCCCCTCCCCCATACAAAACAGCCCCTGCTGCACCACTGCCCTACACCACCGTCCCCCAGCACCTCTCACTGCACCACAGCCCCACACCGCCATCCCCAGCACCTCTCACTGCACCACAGCCCCACACCGCCATCCTCTGCACCTCACTGCACCACAGCCCCACACCGCCGTCCCCTGCACCTCTCACTGCACCACAGCCCCACACCGCCGTCCCCAGCACCTCTCACTGCACCACAGCCCCACACCACCGTCCCCAGCACCTCTCACTGCACCACAGCCCCACACCGCCGTCCCCTGCACCTCTCACTGCACCACAGCCCCACACCGTCCCCTGCACCTCTCACTGCACCACAGCCCCACACCGCCGTCCCCCCAGCACCTCTCACTGCACCACAGCCCCACACCGCTGTCCCCCCTGCACCTCTCACTACACCAGTCCCCGTGCACTCCAGCCCCACACTGCCGTCCCCAGCACTACCACAGCTCTAACTTACACATACCACATCCCCGTCTGATCCTCCCAGACACTCGCAGGACCCCATTGCCACCCCACATCTGCTCCCGCAATCCTCCCCACACACATCCACCATCGAACCACCAGGCCCAGCCTCCCTGGCCGTCCCTGGCAGAGGGACCTGGCGGGCCCTTTGCACCCCATGCGTGCCGCAGGTGTGTGTGTATCACGTGTTTTTGCACACATCTACAGGCATGTGTCCAAGCACACACAGATATCCACGCAGTGATACGTGTATGCTCATGCGTGTGCCACGTGCAAGTATGTTTGCACATGGATGGTGTGTTCTCCAACTCCACTCCATCTTTCCCCCCATCTCCTGACACCCCCCATTTGTATCCTCAGCTCTCCTTCCCGTGCTCCCCATCCAGCCCCAGGTCTCTTGCACACTCAGCAAGGCCACCCCCGGTGGAAGCTGCACCCCACTGCAGCACCCCATCCCCTGGGGCACCCCACCATTCTACACACACACCCCAGGCCTGCCCCCATCGCCCTGCGCCTGTTGCTCACAGGTCCCAGGAGGAATTGTTCAGTGGCCTGAGTGTTCTGTCCAGATGAACAAACGCTGTAGCGGGTGCCAGGACTTCACCGGGATTACCCTGCCCGGCCCCGGGCCCCGCACACCCATGTCTCCGATCGTCAGGCTCTGTGTTTGGTCTGCCATTAAAGTACTCTGGTTCCAGGCTCGCCCTTGGAGGGGTTTTCTCTGGTGCATAGAGAGTGCACAGGGCTCCCCCTCCCCATGCCTGATCTGCAGCCACCTCTGGGGTGGGGCCCGTCCGCTGGGTAACAGCCGCCTCGCAGGGCTGCCCAGGAGTTCCGGCCAGGAAGCAGAGGAGAAGCCCCAAAGGAAGGAGAATTTCCAGAGCTGGGATTTGGTGGGGGCACCGGGTCCCAGCCCTGCCCCTTGGAACCAGCTGGAGCACAGGACCCAGGACTTGGGCTGGACGGTGCTAAGAGAGTCCCAGACCTGGGCACCGTTAACCCCTTCCTTGCTGCAGGCCTGTTCTCCCCTCGCCCAGTGGCATGTGACCAAACCTCTGCTCCAGGATCCTGGCTCCTTCCCCCTGCAAATGCTCATGGCCCCTCAATACCCCCCACCCCGAGAGGCAGCTACTTTAATGCCTCCCCTGCCAGCTCCAGCCAGGGGCTCTCCTGGCTTCTCTGTGTGCAGGGTGGGGATCCCCAGGGAGCCCCACCTGCCCCTCCCTGGCCGCTGAGGTATCCTCACCAAGGAGTGACACATGCGCTGGGAAGGGCACATGCAGGGCACTGGTGCGGGGAAGCTCACCACACTGAGGTCCAGGGCACCGCTGCGGGGAAGTTCCCAGTGCTGGGTTCTCACCAGGGCACTGTGCTCAGGGCAATCACAGCTGTAGGAAATCTGTTCCCAGCCCCCTCTCACTTCAGCCCCTTGGCTTGGCCAGTTAGTGCTAGTTAACCACACCGGTCCGTGCAAGGGCCAGTGGGCGCGAGTGTGGCTCTGCACGTGGGCTGGTGGTGGTGCATCCCCGTGCAGGGCTTGCTCGCCCAGGTTGGGAAGTGGCTGCTGCCTTGCACGGGGATGGGCGTGTGTTTCACCAGGATGTTCCACACAAAATCCCCTCCACGCCTCCCTTGATCCCCACCCCACCCCCGGCTAGATTAAGGGGAAGCCATGGGGAGGGGCTTTGATAACAGCGAGAGGAGAGGCACAGATTTAGGGGGTGCATGACTCTCCCCAGACCCCCCCATTTTGCACTCACAGCACCCCTGAGCTTGGGCAGCTCTGAGCCCCATCCTCCTCCTACCCCCTGCTGCCAGCTGCCCAGAGACAAAGCAACCTCCCCGCCACCCAGCCCAGGGGTGCAGCCCCACCCGCTAAGAGATTTGGGGTCCCACACTAGTAACTGGCCCCTTGGGCGTGCTTACCCTGTGCAGGGGGGTCGCAGGGGCTGTGTGGCCATACCCCAGCCTACACTGCACCCTGCATGCACACGCTTGTCTGCATGTACATAGCATGACCTGGAATTCTGTGCCGATCCCCGTCCTGCCTGTACACACATCCCAGCCCTGCCTGACACACACATGCCTGCCCCTCCCACGGCTGCAGCACAGCCCATGCTAGGCATTCCAGGAAGGCCCTGCCAGCAGCCCGGCAGGGGCCTCTGTGTGGTGATGCTCTGGTGGGTGCACACACGTGTGCCGCAGGGAGGCCTTGTGCACACACAAGCGCCGTGCCAGCCCCCTCCCGTGTGCCTGCACCGCAGCCGTGCTGGCTGGCCCTGTCACAGCGCTGATGGCTGCCAAGCAGAGCCAGCCTATAATGAGCTCCCGCCCGCCGCACTGGGAGGCTGGTAATTGGCAGATCAGGCTGGGAACGCAGCGTGGCCCAGGGCCCCGCCAGGCCCCACTGCCCCTGCCGGGCCAGCCGCCCGCCAGGAGTTCACTCATCCGCTGCAGCATCAGGGGGGCGGGGGTGCTGAGAGATCCCCGCTCCGCTGTCAGCCTGTCTTGTCATGCCTGGTCCCCCTCCCCCCAAACCACCGGCTCCTGGGGGAGAGGAGGCAGAATAGATCCAGGGGGGATGTGCAGGGGTGCTCGCCCGGTGGGGCCGATCTACTGGGGTAGGGCCGCTCTCTGTGCTGCATCCATACAGCCGCAGTGCACATAGGTCGCGGGCATCAGCCCAGCACCTGCAGTCGCCCAGCCCCATGCACTCCAGGGTCACCCCAGGCTGCTTCAGAGACACTCTGCAACATCCTTCTCCCCGCAACCAGGGACCACATGGCCCCCAGGGGCCTGTTTCACCTCAGCTCTGGGGAAGCTGCACCCAGCCCCCCCTTTGCTGGTGTCCCTCCTGTGGGGACAGGACACAGGGTTGCAAAGCTCTGATAGGCCCAACCCCGCAGCAAGCAGGCACCAGTAGTGCCTAGGGACCCTGAGCCTCCATCCCCTCTTCAAGTAATTTGGGGCCTAAGATAAAAGATGCAGCCGGAGCCCAGCGGGAAGGGGGGCACTCCGGCCCACACACAGAGATGTATCACAGCTCAGCTATCGTCTCATTCTGGTCTCAGACAAACCACTGCACTTCCCTGCCTCGGTTTCCCCTCTGGGCAAGGGACGGCGTGCACCCAGCTCCTGGGGCTGCGTGGCAGAATCCTGGCTCATTTTGCACACTGGGGGCAGGGGAAGGATCCTCCCCATTTTAGAGCTAGGAAAAGTAAAGGCACAGAGAGGAGGGGAGGGGAGGGGAAAGGAATTGAACACAGGAGTCCTGGGCCCAGCTCCTAGGTCACTCTCAGGCCCCCTCCTCTGAGGCACAGAGGCAGGGCCCTGGCTGCCAGGGCCACACTTAACCTGGGCCCAGCGTGGCAAGCTGAAGCCACACCCAGCCACTGGGTGGCTACCCCGCCATCCTGGCAGTAACTATGCCAGCTAGAGGCCCAGCTGGCTGGCCTGTGGTGCCACCAAGGGGCCAGGGCCTGCTACAGCAGCTCCCTTCTACAGGGAATAGGGCTACAGTGCAGGGTGGCACCTCGTGCCGGGCAGAGGCCAGAGCCTGGCCCAACGGGGGCAGCCTGCCCTCACCAGGCCTGTACCCAGGACCCAGCAGAGGGACCAGCTGTCATCTCACTTCCTTCTGCCTCAGCCCCTGCTTTCAGCAGCAGGATGCTCCACCCCAGAAGCAGCTGCTGCAGCCCCTTTGGTCCAAGGGCCGGTCTGGGCTCTGGCTACAAGGGCCCTGGAAACATAAGGGATTTAAGCAAAAGGGACAGACACCCCGGGGCCTGAGTCATCACAGCCACTGTTCAAAACTCACCTAGCGTAGCCCAGGCAGACCCAGCCTGCAGCAAAGTAGCAGGGAAATGGGTGAATCCTGCCCCTGCTGCTCCCAGGGGAATGCCAGAGATTGCTCAGGGTCCTGCTGCAGGCTGTTCCACAGGTTAGTGCTTCTGCAAGGGGGTAGGACCGCAACAGACCAAGAATGTAGAGCGTGGGCCATACCCACCCTACCGCAGTATCCAGTGCATGGCTGTGCAACAGGAGACCCTACAATAACTGCCTTATGTAAACAAGACTTTATTATGGTCCCTAAGTAACAGAGACAACTCGTCATTAAAAACACTTTGCTGCTTCCCAGCCCACGAGGCGGTTAATAAATAGAGGGACCAAGGAGGGCTGGGCAGAGGGAGGTGCTGCAGACGATGCTGAAATGCCCAGTCCAATCGCACAGGATGGTGGAGAGTCCCAGAACCGGAGATCCAGGCACCGGGTGAGGACGGGCGACAGGGCAGGCTCCTGGCTAGTTAGAGGCCGGTGGCTCCAGGCCCAGGCTGAGTTGAGAGCAGCCCTGAGGGGCTGGGTAAGCTTCCTCCTGTACCAACACGGCCCCGGCCCAGAACAGGAGGTGCCTGCCTGACCCAGCCCTCGGCAGCTGACACGGGCAGGAGGCAGGCCAGGCCTCAGGCACGGGGAGCCAGGCCAAGGGTGGGTGTCCGCTCTGAGCAGGTCTAGTCCCACGCCGTCATCTCAAGGGTTGCTGAGGCAGAGCTGCCTGTAGCGAGCTCCCGGCTGCCTGCGGGCTGCCCCCTGGCCCCAGGATGGGGATAAAGTACTGCAGGAGAGAGGGAGGGAGACAGGGCTGGGGGCTCCCCTTGGGACATGCTGCCCTCCCCAGCGCACAGCTGGGAAGCCAGGAGTTCTGCTTTCCCAGGCTCTGCCCTGTCACTAGACCCCACGCCAGGGTGGCCTGGAAGCAGTGCGGCTGCTCCGGAGAGTCCAATGCTGCCCAGCAGAGTGCCCACAGCCAGGTTTGCCTACTGGGGTGGTGCACTTCCCCACATGGCTCAGTGCACAAAATTTATACTGCACATGGCTGGAAGGTGAGAGGGAACGTTGATCCACAGTCCCGGCTAATACTGGGAATAGAGCCGGGCTCCCAGCATCCACCTCCCTAACCACTAGATCTTCCTTCCATGGGCAGGGGCAGAATCCTGGAGTCCTGATCCACAGCCCCTCTCCCCCCCAAAAAAGGCTCCCTAGACCTTCCTCGCCTCCCAGAGTCTGGGAGACCCCAGGAGTCCGGTTTCAGCATCTCTCCCCCACATCCGGCAGGCTTGGCCCCCCCCTCCCCAATGCAGGAGGCCACAGGGAACCAAGGCTGCGGGGAGGGGGCCAGCCTTCACACACACACACACACACACACACACACACCCCGTCCCCAGACTCACCATGGATTCCTGGGCCTTCAGCAGCCTGGCCATGGGGTCCGTGCAGCGTTGGGGGGCGCAGGGCTGGCTGCTGGGGGCCCGGCTCGTGTAGAAGGCGCACTCGTCGTCCAGGCAGGCCTCCTGGAAGCGCTGGTGGGCGCTGAGCAGTTCCTCCAGCCGCTGCTTCACCAGGGCCACGCTGGAGGGGGCCGCAGCCGGGGGAGCCCCGGCCCCTGCAGGTGGGAGTGCAAGGGTGTGTCTACACCAAGTTATTCCGGAATAACTAGGCCAGCATCCACACAGCCATTCCGTTATTTCGAAAGACTCGAGATAACGGACGGCTTATTCCGACTCCGGTAAGCCCCATTCGACGAGGAATAACGCCTCTTCCCAAATAGCGATTTGGGAATAAGGTGCGTGTAGACCCGCCACTGCTGCTATTTCGAGTAGCCCCTCCCCAGGGCCCCCCTGTTATTCCTCCTGGGGCTCTAAATCGAGGTAGCACGTCCACAGGAGGGGAGCCTGCCTCGGGCTCATTCGGAGGCTTCCCTGCCATGTAGACATGTGATTTCGGAATCACTATCCCAAAAGAGCTTATTCCAAAATAACCGTGCAGCGTAGACGTGACCAGAGTGAGCTGCCCGGGGCCTGGAGCCCAGCGTGCCCCCCCGTCCCCACCCATGGTCTGGCCAGCCACAGGGGTTGCAGCATGGAGACCTGTAGGCTCTGGGGCAAGATTGTAGTCAGCACCCTCTAAGCGGGGGGAGGGGGGAAGGCCCATGTCCCTCCCCCACCCTCGAGCCAACCAGCCCTCCCCAACCAATGCGGATAGGAGCTGGCACCCCCCCTAGAGGGGAAAGGCCCCACGGTCCATTCCCCCATTCCCTGACCCAGCAAGATGGGAGGGAGAAAGGCCCCCGTCCCACTCCCCCATCGCTGAGTCCCAAGAGGCTGACAGCCCCCGCAGGGCACTCAGGGCAACATCCTACCTGCCGCGCCCCTGCCGGCGGTGGGGGACTTCAGGGAGTGGATGAGGGGGCTGGAGCAGACGGGGCGCTGGGAGGAGAAGGTCAGGGTGGTGCCGGCAGCAGGGAAGCTGGAGGAGCTTGCCGGGGGCACTGCTCTGCTGGCAGGGCCTAGCCCAGGGTCTTGGCACGAAGAGGGGGAGGGGTGTTGCTGCAGCCCGGCCCCAGCTGCTGGCAGCGGCCGGGGGGGCCCGTGGGGCAGGGAGCTGGGCGACGTGGCACAGGCAGCCAGCAGGCTGTGCAGCTCAGCCAGGCTGGAGTCGCTGGCCACCCCCTCTACCTCCTTCTGCAGGAGCTGGGCCAGAAACTGGATGCGCTGCCAGGAGAGGAGAAGAGAGGAGAGGAGAGTCAGCAGCGGACCCCTCAGCCCAGTCCCTCCCCAATGTCACACAGGCCTCTCGGGCCAGGCTGCCCCTTTGGAGACTGGGGGCTCCCTCCCCTCCCATGCCTGCAGCCAGGAGCCCCCCCTCCTTACCTGCGCCTTGGTGGTTCCCTCACCAGGCTGGGTGAGAGCTTTCCTCACCGATGCCTCCGCGGCCACCTGGCTCTCCCCATGCCCAAAGAGACGCACCACGATCTTCTCCTGGGGGAGGCACCGTTAGGGGCACGGGACCGGAGCCAGCAGGGAACCCCCTCCCCGCTCGCAGGGCCCAGGCAGGGGCCCCCCAATGATCTTCCCCACAGACGTTACAGGAGGGTCCACTTCCAGCCCCACAAGCCCCTTTCCTGCTCCACCACGCAGGGGGAGGTCTGGAGCTCAGCTAGGTTGGGGGCTGATGCTACATTGGGCCTCACCCCCCTTGGGGCTCCACCACCCATGACATTGGTCAGGCCCCACTGCAGCTCCCTGCCCTCCTGGGGAGCAGCAGCAAAGGAAGGGACTCCCCGATCTGGGAACGGCCCCAGCTCGATAGCGAGTCTCCTCCCACCCTCCCCACCCCCACGGCACTCACCCAGGGCAGGGCCGACTCGTCGGGGTCAGAGCTTCCAGGCTGCGGGGAGAGGCCGCCGGCCCACCTTGCTGGGGTCTAGAGATGGGAACGTGGCGTCAGCAAAGACCCGCTGCGGGACGTAGCCACCCCCGCACACCTGCGGATGGGAACCCAGCTTCTTCCGGGGCTCGGGCCCTGGGCTCAACTCCGGGGCGGGAAGGGCTGGCAGAGCCCGTCAGCAGGCAGCAGCACACCCCTCAAGGCAGCAGTTCCCCAGCACCTGGGGCCCTTGAGCTGCCTCTGTTCCCGCCCCTCCCCACACACCTGCAGTGCTCCCCGGGCCGAGCGCTTCTCCAGGGCCTCTCTGGTGCGAGGGACGACGGGCAGGCGGCGGGAGGAGAAGCAGGCGCTGCGCTGAAAGGAGAGAGGGTTTCACAGGGATGGCACCCAGATGGGTCTGACCAGGGCTGCCAGCCCCAAGGGAACAGACCCTGCCTGGACCGGCTGCAGTGCAGATGCTCCAGAGTCCACCCTAGACACGTGGCCACGGACCCCGGACAATGGTGCCTGAACAGGGCCTGGCCTGGCAGCCCCCTGCCTTGCAGACAGGGGGCGACACTGAGGGAGGCACAGTCATGGAGAGAACCCAGGAGTCCTGGCTCCCAGCCCCCTTCCCTCATCTCCAACCCCAGACACTGGGGGAACGTCTGTATCCCACCCATTGGGGGGCAAGGGGCCAGCTGAGCGGAGGGGGGTGCTCTGACGGGTCAGGGCACTGGGGGCTGCAGACTGATCCTTCCCTGAGAAGGGTCCCAGCCCCTGCCCCACCCGAGTGTACAAACCAGGGACTGGGGCTGCGTGACGGGCACCCTCCTGGCGGAGCCAAAGGGCGAATCGCGTCTGGTCTCTGGGGTCCTGGGCCTGCCAACCCGGAGACCATCCGGGGCTTCGATACCTGGAGAGAAGAGAAGAGGAGGGCAGTGAGCCCGGGCACAGACCCTGCCCAGCCCTGCAGGCGAGGCCCCACCTGGTCAGGCATAAGCAGCAACCTCCAGAGCCCAAGCACAGACTCTCCCCGGTACCTTTAAGGCCCAGCACCGAGCGGCAGGACACGCGGCCGAAGTTTCCCTTCGGGGGGATGCTGACCCGGTTCCCCAGCAGCGAGGTCCTGCTGTCCTGAGGGGAAGGGGAGAGAAGGCAGCATCAGCCTCCGCCGCTCTGCCGATGGCAAGGGCAGGGGCACACGGAGCCCAGCCCCTGTGGGTCAGTGCCAGGCAGACCAAGCCCCTGTGCTGGGCTGCAGCTGCTCTGCCCATTGGGCAGCAGCCAGAGCTGCACCCAGCCCCCATCACTGCAGGGCTGACTGGGCCACAGTACCGCTGGTGGGGCCTGCCCCGCTGCCCAGTCCCCCAGCTTGGGATCACACCAAGCCCTGGGCAGAGAAGTGCCCCCAGGATCAGCTGCCCCCCGGGCTCCAGAGGGGAGACAGGAGCCTAGCAAGGACCAAGCCCCAGCTTTGAGACCCCTGCGCAGCTCACCGTGGTGCGCCCCCCGACCGAGGGCTGCACGTTCCGCAGCCCCTTCACCGGCACCCTGCGAGCCAGGCCGAAGCTCCCCGTGGGCTCCAGGGCGGCGTGGCTCAGCCCCACGTTGGAGAGGATGCTGGCCAGGGCAGCTGGGTCCGGCACAAACTGCTCTGTGGGGGGTGGGGAGAGGAGGAGACAGTCAGCTTGGCAGGAGCCCATTTTCGTGGCTCAGCAGTTAAGTGGTTTCAACGTTTCCCGTGACTGAACCGTTCAGCGCTGCAGGGGCAGATGACAGGGGAGGGCACCCAACAGCGGAGCAGTGAAGACTCGCGACCGCAGCATGCGAGACTGACAAGTTCGAGCTCTCGCGCCCCCATACAAAGGAAGGTCCCGACAGCGGCTCTCGCTCAGCCGGGCTGCACGGACACGGACCGACATAAATCCAACCACGATCATCAGCCATGGGGGGCAGGGGGATGATGGGTAGAGTCTAGGGGGAGGGGGCACCACAAGGGAATTGTGGAGCCTGTGGAAATGCCCAGCACAGCTTTGCTCATAAGGCAAGAGGGAACTTTGCGGGGGGTGGTCTCCCCCAGCTCTGGAGCCAGGACACCTGGGTTCTATTCCAGGCAAACAGGACATGGCCACTTACCGGTCTGTGATGCTCCCGTGGGGTCCGTCCTCGGGAGTGAGCCGCCGCTGAAGGGAGAAAAAACACAAGGGCTGCTCATTCCCCACTTCGCTGGCTAGCACGGAAGAAGGCCGCTTGTTTGCCACCCGATTCCCAGGATGCTTTGCTCATGGCCTCCCACACCCTTTGGGTCTGATCCCAGCAGGGGGCTGGGAGAGAGGTCGGTGTGTAGCGAGTTGCCCAGGTCTCAGCACACAGGGCCTGGTACATATACAACCAACCGTAATCTGGCTCCAGACGGGACTATGGCACAAAGCACCCAGGGGCAGCACCAACCGGCGACGTGCCCTGGAAATGGCAGGTACCCCACCCACCCACACCATCTAGGAGAGCTGCAATGGATGATGAATGGTATGTTCCTCCCCCTACCCATTAATGATGCGTTCCCGTCACCTGTGGGCTGCGCTCTGGTCCCCCGCAGCTTTGCCATGGCCTGGGGATCCCGGCCTGCCATCGCTGGGCTGGTCCCCGGCTTGGCCTGCTCCAGTTCGGCTCCCGGCTGGGTCACTCTGTGCTGCTGTGGCACTGGGATGCGGGCGCCCCCGACATGCCTCCTTCGCCCCTGCGCCCACCTTCTGTCACATAGGGTGCCATTTGGGGATGGAAAATCCCATTTAAGCCCTTGAAGGGGGGCAGGCAGGGAGTCGCTCCAGCTCGACCCAAGCTGCCCCCCACCATGGATGGGAGCTGCTTCAGCTGGGCTAGAGCACCCCTCACCCTCCAGCCTAACCCCAGCTGTCCCCCACCCTCCAGCCAACTGAGCTGCACCCCAGGCAGAGGAGGGTGGTGGGGGAAGGGGAGGGAAGGGGGGAACTGCTCCAGCCCAGCCATGCCATGGAGCACTCGCAGTGGTGTTGGCTTGGTGGGGCTGGAACAGCCGGGCTGCTGGTTAAATGGAACTGGTAAGCCTCATGGGCAGCTTACTGTTCACATCCCTAGCACCAAGAGAAGCCTGGTTCAAGGGGGGCTGGGCAGGCACAAGGTACCCACAGCTCCCTGCCCTGCCCCCCCGCCCCCAATCTGTAGAGACTGCGGCATCAGAGCCAGGCACCGCATCACCTGCAAAACACTCAGCCCCAGTGAGCCACCCTTGGTTCACGCTGTTCCATGGCCCCCAACTGCCGGGGTACAAAGGAGGCAGCCAGGCGAGGCAGGGACTTGGGCAGGTTCTTGCAGCAGGGAGCCAGCCTGGTGCTGTGGGCTGTGCAAAGAGCTGGGTTCCCAAAGTGAGTCCCTGCACCCTTCCCAGCCATTAGTCCCAAGCTGGCTCCTGAAGCTCTGGAGGCCGACAGCCCCACCAGCCAGAACCGGGACCCAGTGCCAACCCAGGCGAGCAGCCCCTCCAAACCCAGGGCTCTAAGACAGCATCTGCAGCCCAGCCAGAGATGGGGGCTGAAGCCAGCCAGCATGGACAGCACTCACCACGGACTGGGCACGGGGTGCCAGGTCCCTCAGCGCCACTGACAGAGTCTGGATCTGCTGAGGTTTAAGGAGCAGGCCACGGCGCTGGGCAGGGTCCTGCAGGGCTCGACCAATTGCATCTAGGAGCCAGAGCATAGAGGGTGGGAGTCAGGCAACCAGGAGGAAGCCGGGGGGAGGGGGGGGGAAGAGGAGAGAAGAGAGCTGGGAGCAGGCCAGAACTGATGCTACATTCATGATACCAAAGGGGTCGGGGTCAGGATCAGCACCTGCTTCCACGCACCCTTACCCCTCCCTGGCTGGGGCCTGCACTGAGGGGTCACTGTCCTGGGAAGGCTGCTTCCCCATTGCTCCATCCATCACAACCTGAGCCCCCAGCTGGGTCTGTACCTTTTGCTGCCACTCGGGAGTAGCAGGAGGCACGGGCTGGATTCAGGTCCAAGGCAGGGGTCCTTGAGGCCACATACAGGGAGACGCTGCCATGCACAGTCTGGGGGAAGAGAGAAGCGATCAGCCGGCCCCAGACCGGCCCCTTAGCCAAGCCCTGGTGGGAGGAGGCTGCGAGTCAGAACTTCCCTGGGCCAGCAAAGCCATTTTACAGACTTACCCGTGTGTTTCCACTGGCATGGACCAAGTTTCCCTTGCTCCCCCTCGGAGGGGCTGAGCAGGCCAGGTTGGGTTTCCTGGCCACGCCCAGCATGCTGTTTGCCATCCTGGAGAGGTTGCTGGCCACAGCCACCGAGTCCGCCACAAAGCCCACTAGGCCAGCTTCTGCAAAGAGAGACCATGGTGGTCACGAGGCCGCACCGGACCAGTAAGCCCTACGTAGCTTTGCCCTCCACCCTGTGATGTAGGGTCTCTTTCATCCTGGAGGAGCCCACTGCTTAACAAGATCAGCCCACACTGAAATGCGGCTACCTCTGGGGCAGCGTACAGCAACACGGCAGGACTAGATGCCAAAGGCAGCTGACACTGCAAAGGCAACGAATGCAATTACAGGACACATGGCCCAATGCTCAGTGAAGTGCCAGGGCTCCGGGCCCAGGCATTTGGGAAACATGCCGTGGCATTGTCAGATGGCTGAGGCAGCCATTCCCTGGGCTTTACCACTCCTCAGAAAGATGGTACTCCAACCGCACAGAGCCCCCTGAGTTACTGCGCTCATGTCCTAGCCCCACATGGAAGACCAGGGCCAGGACTGACTCACTGGGCAGGGTACCAAGAGTTTCATGAGGTTCTCTCTCCAGGCCTCCCATCCACACCACGTCCAGACTCAATCCTGCTTAGCTTGGAAGACGAGAGCCTCCCAGCAGAAGACCCTGTGTCAGGAAATGAGCTGTCTCCCTGGGCCTGCTGGCCCCTGCTGGTAAAGGCTGGGGCTACACCAGCAAGAGCCATCCCTGCCGCAGTACCTTTGCCACTGGAGCTGCTGCTGCTCCCTGGTGTATTCTTCTGCACTGCTGCCCACTGCTGAATCTCCTCCAGGGGGGCTCTGCTCAGCGGACTGGGGGATCCCACCAGCAGCTCCGCGGCTGCAGCCACATCCGCGCAGGGCCCAACGTGGTGCTTGTCCCCTTTGCAGGTCGGGCTAAGGGCACAGGACTTCTTGCCGGCAGCCTTCCCCTGGGCAGGACAGAAAGACAGTCACCCTGCAGCAAGGTACAGCAGGAAGGTACAGACACACTTCCAGTGGCGAGAGAAACAGATGCTGCCCACCCAGCAAGCAAGGCCTACGAGATGCAGCCACAGCAAAAAGCAAGCCATGTACACCCCATCACTCCAGGCACGTCCCCTCCATGGCTCTACCCACCCAAGTGGTGCCTCCCACATGGGCAGAGATGCTGCTGGAGCCTTTCACTGCCTGGCGCATCCACCAGCTTGGATGTGGTGTCCCGTTCTTGGCAGTGTGGAGAGCCTGCCTGGGCTTTACCTGCTGCCATAAGCATAAGTAGGAAGAGGCACATCCCTATGGGGAAGGGGGAAACTGAGGCACTTAGAAGGGAAGCAACTTGCCTGACATGACACAGTCACTGAGGTGGGAATGGAACCCAGGAGGCCTGACTCCCAGTGCCTGCCCTGAACACCACGCTCTCTGTCCTAAAGCCAGGTACAGACCCCAGGGGCTTGCTTCCCCCCTCCTCTCCACACATCCTGTTCATTCAATACAGATTTTAGTCCCATATCTCTGACACCAGGAGCACTCCCCCAGACCATCCACAGCCCTGAGGCTGTCAGGGCAACAGGGAAAAATAATCACTCAAAGCTGCAGCACAACAAATTTGGGCTATTTTGTGCCAGGAAGCCCAGCACCCCAGCAAAGGGGAGGGGAGGAGGGACTTGGAACACCCTGCCAGCTGATTGGTCTCTTCTCTTCCAGGGGATCACAGCCAAAACAGAATGATCCAAAGAGGGGGCATCACATAGAACACAGGACCAGCCAGACTCAGATGCACCAGTCAGATTCTCTGCTAACAAGTGCCCCAGGGGGCATTTTAAGCTCTGATCAATAGCTAATGTGCTGGGCAGTTAACACTTCAGTCTGCCCTCCCCTGGCACCAAAGTTTGGTCTGCCCCAGTTAAGAGGGGGGGCTGTGACTCAGTGATGGTAAGAAGGCACCAGAACCCTGTTTGGGAAGCCAGCATGTTGCAAGAGAGAAGAGGGTACCAGCTCCCACCCCCAAACGGGGTAAGTGTGCCTGAAGCCTAGATCCTTGTTTGCCAGCCTAGCGGAGAGGCCCCTGCTGTATCTCAGACACGCCCTAGGTGTTTTTCCATGATGCTATCCCCCAAGCATAGGGAGAGCCAACAACTTATGCTCCGAGGCTGGTCTACAGTAGGGCTCCAAACCTTCCCTCTCACCCGCCATTCACCTTCTGGCTCTCCCAGGTCCGGTGCAGTTGCTGGAAGTCTGGGGGCAGGCGGCTTTTGGCTAGGACAGGGATCTTGCTGCAGCTCTGTGCACCTGACCCATCCCAGGCAGATGGTTCATTCTCCTTCCCTGGCTGTGGTCGTCTCCTGGCTGGGGAACAGCTGCCTGTCCACTTGCCCCGCGGTGAGTGGGCAAAGGAAACCGCTTCTGGACCCTTCCCAACCTGCGCCATTTCTGACAGCTGCACCACTCAGCACTGCAGCACCTTTCCTGGCATTTGCACCTGGAGAAAGAGAAGCTCCCAGGAGATGAATGGCCTTGCAATGCAACCAGAGTGTGTAACCACCTCCCCACCAGGCCAGAGGAGACCCCTTAGCAGGTTCTTCAAGTCAGGCCCCCTGGATAGACCTAGGCTGGCAGCAATAACCAGTGCAGAGTCCCTCCGGAGCTGGCTACAGCCCAGAGCAAGGAGCCTGCATTTAACACTGCAGCACAGAGCCCAGACCTCTGGGCCAGCCAGGGAGCGACACCCATTAGTGAAAGTTCACCATCAGTCCCAGGCTCTCTCCGGGGTGTTTAACGCCACAGCCCCTAGGGGAGTCTCCCCCACTCCCCAAGGCCAACAAGGTCCGGGAGCCTGCACCCCCTTGCGATCTCTGCCCCAACCAGCCTCCTCCCTGCTGCCCCCCAGCCCGCTCTGTACAGCCCACGACTGCCAACAGCCTTTTCACCACCGCCGGGCAACAGGGACCCGCCTAACGAGCCACAGCCCGGAGACACCCCCCCCCCCACTGCTGTCAGGGAGCTCAG
This sequence comes from Rafetus swinhoei, assembly GCA_019425775.1. Classification (NCBI taxonomy): domain Eukaryota; kingdom Metazoa; phylum Chordata; order Testudines; family Trionychidae; genus Rafetus; species Rafetus swinhoei. Next base: position 6,261,839 of record JAFJHL010000157.1, on the reverse strand, counting down.
CAGCACCCTGCCCCACATGGGACCCCCGCAGCAGCACCCGCCCCACATGGGACCCCCAACCCCTACAGACCCCGCATAGGACCCCCAGCAGCACCGCCCCACATGGGACCCCAACCCCTACAGACGCCCCCGCATAGGACCCCCAGCAGCACCCGCCCCACATGGGACCCCACCCCTACAGACCCCGCATGGGACCCCAACCCCTACAGACCCCCAACACCCACACATCCTCCTCGGGGTGCTCTCCCACCAAGCCCCCAAATATCCTAGCCTGTCACCCACAGGAGCGCCCTCTGCCAGGAGCCCCCTGCCCCCACGCCCATCCCCCCAGCCAGGGGCCCCCGCGCTCCCCCCATTCATAAACCCACCCGCCCCCACCTCGGCTCAGTCGCATCCGCTCTGCTCGGGGCCGGGTAAAGCCGCTCCGCGGGTCGCCGCCGGTTTGTAAAACACCAAGGGCGCTGATTGGTCACCGTCCTCCAGCTGGAGGCGGAGTCGGCGTAGAGGGAGCCAATCGGGAGCGAGGCGGGCGGGGCCAGGGCGACGGCCGGCGCTGCGGCGACGGATTGGTCGGCGCTGTCCAAAGCCACCGCCTCTCATCGCCCGTGTTGCCCTATCAGGCGCGGGGGAGGCGGGGCACACGCGCCCAGCTGACGTTAATGTCTCGCGAGATCTGAGCTGAAGGGAGTTATGGGGGGGGGGGGGGGCCGCAGACCATAGAGACGCGCATGGGTAGAGCGGCCGGCGCATGGGGAGGGGGGAGTCCTCCGAGGGTGGGGTGGGGCTGAGGACAGGCGCTAAGCTGGGTCGGGTGGGGGGATCTCAGCCCCTCCCCGGGAGGGCCCAGCCCCACACCACGCCCAGGGGTCACAGGGTCAGGCCCCAGCTCCAGGGTCATGCCAATGGGCCAGGCACTGGATCATGCCATAGCTGTGCCCCCCCCACGACCAGCTGGAGTCAGCCACAGGGGCCCAGCCTGCTGTCAGGGCTCCCCCTAGGCTACCACGTCAGACAGCTGCAGCATGCCACGGCGCCACGTCATGCCGTGGCACAAGGTCTTGCCAGCCAGGCATCACTTTACTCAGCCCCACGCACAGCCCTCTGGCGCTGCTGTGTCCATAACTCTCCCCCTGTGTTCCTGCCTCCCTGGGCTGCAGGGTTACAGCTCTGCCAGCCTGGATGCCTTCCTCCCTGGAAGTGGGGAAGCTGGCCCAGGACGAGAGCAGAGCGAAAGGGGCAAACAGGCACTAGTGCTCATGTAGTCAGCAGCTCTGGGGGCCTAGTCTGAATCCAACCTCTTCCCACCCAGGCACAGCCTGGCCAAGCTCCCCCTCACCCATTACCCCCAGCACCTTTTGGAAGGGACAAGCAGGGTGGCTGGCTGCCTCCCTCCCAGAGGGAGGTCTGCTAGGTCCAAGCAGAGTGAGGTTAATTTGGGATAGCCCCCCTTGTTCACTAGGGCTAAGAGCCAACAGCTCACCTCATCCAGGGGCCCTCTGGTGGGCACTGCCAATGAGGGTCAAATTTGAGGTCTCTTCCCCTGCCCTCCCACCATACTCAGCCACTCGCCGGTGGAGATCTCAAACACTGGGACAAGGAGGCATAGATGAGAAGCAGACACACACATTCCTCGCTATGATCTTTAGTGGCTGGAAAAGCAGGACAGGACACATTCAACACCATGGCCGAGCACTGGGCCAGTGTCATCATTCAGGCAGATCAGGGAAGATCCAGGAGCACCAAAGCAACTATCCTCAGAGCCTCCCGTCCGTCTTGTTCCAGCAGGGTGAGGGATCCTACCACAGCCCCCTGGTTAACGAAGGCAGAGCTAAGGCAAGGAAAGTGGGTCTGAAAGTCAGAGGCACTGCGTGAAGGGAAGGTAGCCAGAGGACAGAAATGTGGGAATGATAGTGGAGCACAGTCTTTTGGGACTTGCCCGTTTAGCAGCAGGGCTGGGTATCAGCAGCCAGTATGGGGCTCAGGTATCTCCCCTGAGCTGGGATAGCAGCAGGAAACATCATTCCACACATCTGTTCCAGGCATGGAGCCAGGGTTGAAAGGCCCCAGAAGAAACTCTTCCCCTCTCAGGCCCTGACAACTAAGCATGTGTCCAAAATCAAAGCAGCACAAGTGCGAATGGACAGGCGGGGATCCCTATCAAAATGAGAATGGAGACTCAGCACCACAGCAGGCCTCCTTAGGGAAAGGCACTCCAGGACAGAACTGGGCTGTCACTGTTGGCCGTTGTGCCCATGGTACTAGTCTTTCACCCCCAGCAACTGGGCCTAGGTATTAACTCACCCCCTGGCTCACTCAGCACTGTTGTCTAGAGCTGACGGCAGCTCCAGGCAATGCCAGAGCAGGATATGCTACAGCCTCAAGGAGAATTAACACTAGAGATAGCAGCACTGGGACTAGGAACTGCTTCCCCATCTGCCAGGCATACTGGGATTGTACCCAGGGAGCAGGAATCCAGGCTGCAAGTGCCAGGGCTAGAAATCCAGCCCTGCTGAGCTGTCCCTGCAATTAGTTTCTTCTGTACTAAAACGGAGCTGTGGGAATTGGGGGGCCTGGCTGTGCTTGGGCTGGAGCCCAGACACCCCAGAATTGCAGTCAGAGCTTGGTATCACCACTCCACCAGGAGTCTCTGCTACTAGGGTCAGTGCTGGTCAGCAGCACACGGCACAGCTGCTGGGGGCCAACATCCTGCTTTGGTAGCGGAATCAGGACAACTCCTCTGTGGAGTCCACTTCAGCAGCAGACTCCTCTTTGGTACCAAACTCAGGCAGCCTCTGGCTTGGGGCTGGAATCATGGTGGGACGGAGGAGGAGGAGGACCGGTTCTGGGGAATGCTCACAGCAGTTGCTCCAGGGACCTGCTATTGGTCTTGGGATTTGTAGAGGCAGTGCATGGCCTAGGCAGTGGCTGGAGGGGGTGTAGGATCCTGCTCTGTTTAACCACATCCCTGTGGCTCAGTACACCTAGTGTGGGAAAGTCAGTCACCCCCACCGGAAGAGGTGGGGTAGGGAAGGAAAAGCAGCCAGGCCTGAGCCAAGAGCACAGGATGGGGGAGGGATAGGGGAACAGCATGCAGTGACAGGGTAGAGGGATAGGGAGAGCAGGAGGCAGGGCCCCCTTCCCTCCTTGCCCTGGGCTGAGAGTGGGTATTGCTGTGCTCTCACTGTGCTCTGGGCACACCACGAGGGTAGGTGGGCTGGAGGCACGGGGCAGTGCAGCAAAGCTGTCAGAGGTATCTGTAGTAATAAGGCCAGTGTGGCAGGGGGGGCAGGTGCAACAGGGGTCTCGCAGTGGCTTCTACAAGTCAGTTTCACACCGTCGCCTTGGTCCAGGGCAGAGGCCCACCGCCAGGATCACTGCTCCACCTCGGTGCTCTGCTCCGTACTCGACTCAGTCACCACCTACCGTAGGGGGGAAGAGGGAGAGCCCAGGGTTAGATCCCACTCAGCCCATGCCTGGCTACATTCCCCACCCTGGAGGATCTTAGAGGCCTGCCCACAGGCCCCCGAGCCTGCTGCTCAGTGTTATCCCCAGCACAGAGGGGCAAAGCTAGGAGCAGAACCTTGCTCTAGCCACTAACCCATGTTCCCCCATAGCTTTGTACGGAACCCAGGAGTCCTGCCTCCCAGCTCCAACTGCTAGACATCACTTTTTCTCTGCATGTTCCTGTAATGCTGGGTCTGAATGACAGCTGAACCCACAGGAACCTTCGCAGGCCTAGGCATGCCCTGAGCTTCTCCCCCAAGCCCCCGCTACCCTAGGCTTGGCACATTCCAGCCTGACTACTCCCTGTTCTTCTCTTCCTGCCCCCCTTAGGAGATGGGGGTGAGGGGGAGGAAACTCACCTCTCCATCCCGGGTCTCAATGGTTTTGATCAGAACGGTTTTTCTGGTGTGGCTCTCCACAGTCTGCTCCGGCTCGGGCGCTGGGCAGGGGGTGCAGGAAGGCCATAAGAGGGGAAGTGGCTGCAGCCACCAAACCCCCAATCCCCAGGTGAGGCCTCCAAGCCCTGGGGTGGGTGTGCGCCAGGACAATAGACTCTGGCCACAGCAGGGGTCCCCAAGGGAAGATCCCCCAACAGGCAGTGCTGCTGCCCATACTGATCTGCTGCAGCCAGTCAGTCCCCAGGCCAACCCCTCACGATGGCAGAGGCCAGCAACTCCCCCGGTACCTAGGGAGAGATGTGGGGAGCCCACGACAACTGACCAGGGGGAGGGGTGAGATCCTGGGGAAGGTACCCACAGGGGGACTTCCCCATACCTGGCACACACTTACCTGAAGTTTTCACACTGTAGGAGGCCAGCGAGTGGATGGGGATCAAGATCCTAGGGAGGGTCAAACGGCACAGTGAGTGGCAGGACCCTGCTTATCCTCCACTCCCCCACCCCAGCCCTCCCCGGGGAAGAGTGGGAACAGCCCCACCCCCTCGCAACAGATGCTGGGAGAGCAGTGCCCCCAGGGCTGCACCCACCGGCTCTCCTCGCCCTCCAGCAGCTTGCGGTATGTGGCAATCTCGATGTCCAGCGCCATCTTGACGTTGAGCAGGTCCTGGTACTCGCGCAGGTGCCGCGCCATCTCCTCCTTCATGTGCCGGATCTCCTGCTCCAGCCGCCCCACCGTGTCCTGGTAGCTGCCAAGCTCCACCCCATACTGGTCCTCCAGCTCCCGCATCTGGCGCAGCAGCGCCTCGTTCTGGCCACAGCAGGGAGGGCAGGTGTCAGAGTCCAGGTCCAAAGGGGGCTAGTCTCTCCCTGCTCCCCCTACCGCCCATCCTGGGCCAGCTGCTCCCCACCACGAGGAGCTGCGCCGCACGAGGCCGGCTCGGCTGCGAGTCCCTGCTCAGGCCCTGGCAATGTAACTGCTTGCAGGGAGCAAAGGTGGATGCTTCACTAGGGAGCACTCTGCCCCCGGAGCAGGTCTGGGAGGGCTGGGGTGTCCCCCCCGCCAGAGAATGATACTCACGGTTCCCCTCAGCCCATCCACCTCGCAGGTCAGGCTATTGATCTGCCTTCGCGACTCGTTCATCTCCTGCTTGGCCTGGCGCAGGGCTTCGTGGTTCCGGTTGGCTGCATCCGACAGGTCAGCGAACTGCAGGGGCAGGGAGTCAGCAGCATTGCTGGCGTTAGCACCCCGCAAATGCTACCCCAGTGAGGTGCAGGGGCAACTTCCCTGGAGGTCAGGTTGTCCCCCCCGCAGCTGTGCCCCATCTGCCCACCCTCCTGGCACAGGCGGCACAGAGGGCTCATGCGGGTCCACAAATGGGGCCAGTACCTTGGACTTGTACCACTCCTCAGCCTCCTGCACATTCTTCACCGCGATGCTCTCATACTGGACACGGATGTCACGCAGTGCGGCCGTCAGGTCGGGCTTGATCGTCTCCATCTCCACCTGCACCTGCTGGCTGTGAATGCTCACCTGCATGTCACGCAGCTCCTGCACATGCCAGCCACACGCACAAAGACAAAAGAGCATGAGGAAAGGTCTAGAGAACATGAGCTAGGAGAGAAGACTGAAAGAATCAGGCTTGTTTGGCTTAGAAAAGAGAAGACTGAAAGGGAACAGAATAGCCGTTTTCAAGTATCTAAAAGGGTGTTACAAGGAGGAGGGAGAAATATTGTTCTCCTTAACACCTCTGAGGATAGAACAAGCAGCAATGGGCTTAAATTGCAGCAAGGGAGGTTTAGGTTGGACATTAGGAAAAACTGCCTGTCAGGGTGGTTAAACATTGGAATAAATTGCCTGGGGAGGTTGTGGAATCTCCATCACTGGAGATATTTAAGAGCAGGTTGGATAGACACCTACCAGGGATGATCTAGACAGTGCTTGGTCCTGCTGTGAGGGCAGGGGACTGAACTTGATGACCTCTTGAGGTCCCTTCCAGTTCTAGTATTTTTTTATTCTAGGAGATGCTCAGAAGTCTGCATCTTTTTTGGGGGGTTCCTGTCCTGGGGACCCCTTCTGTGCCAGTTCCACCCAGAAGTTTAAGTGTGAGCCTAGTTCTGAGGTGTCCTGTCTGTTCCCCCACCCTTCACCCAGGTACCCTGCAGCCTGGCACAGGGTGGGGCCGTACTGCAGCTGCAGTTCTGCTCTTCCCCACTAGGCGGCAGAAAGGGACCTTGGCCACTGTAGAGCTAACTGGCTACTGCTGGGACTGCACCCTAAGCCACACCCACCAGCTGGGGTCTCCAGGGTGGGGGAGAGTGGGATGGAGGGTCAGTTACCCCCCCCCCATCAAAGTGCCACCTGAGCCAATGCTGCCCCTTCCCTCCCCCCCCCCACTCCCAAATCCCCTCCCACACATCCCTCCCTTTTCTCTGTGCCTCCCCATGCGCCCACCTCCTCATGCAGCTTCTTCAGGAACTCAATCTCATCCATCAGCGACTCGATCTTGCGTTCCAGCTCCAGGCGCGAGAGGGTGGCATCATCCACGTCCTGGTGGGGAGAGAGAGCTGAGTGCCAGGGACAGGCCTACGGGGTGCAGAGGGCCGTGCAGCCCACAGATATCCGGCCTGTCCCTCTCCTGGCGCTGAGGAGACCTTGCATGTGCCTGTTTGCACATGTAGGGCTATACAAGTGCCTGCATGGCCATGCATGGGCCATACATGTGCAGCCACATCCCTTCTGACGCACAGGTGTATGTAGATATGTATGTGCCTGGGGGTACGCACTAAGCACACGGATGTGTTTGTGGGTGCCCATGCATGACTGGACAGGGTGCATGCAGCACACATGTGGGCAGGTCTATCACAATCTTCCTCCCCATTCCTACAGTCTGGGACAGCCAGCGGTTGCTAACAGGGAGGCCAGGGCAGAGCCGGGATCAGGTCTCGACACTGCAGGGCTCTGGATCACACTGATTTGAACACGTATGTGTGCAGGGAGACAGCTGGCTCTCGGTTCTGCGTGTCCTAGCCTGGTGGGGGGGCTGGCACTGCATCGACATGACAATGAGAGCCCATTAGCTCCAGGGCGTGCTGCACGAGTCTGTGAGCAGGCGCCTGGCGCGCAGGAATGAGTGCACCTGTGAGGAGATGTATGGGTGTGAGCGCATGTTTGTGTGCACGGTCAAGTACACGTGTGCACGTGAACAAGAATGCATGCATGTGTCTGTGTGCAAGTGTGCTCACAAGAGGGGGCAAATGAACACGCCCCCCCCACCCCCCAACACACACACCTTTCGGAACAACACCAGGCTGTTTTCTGCATCCTCACGCTTGTGTGTCTCCTCCTCCAGCCTGGGGGGGTGGGGTGGGGGGTGCAGACAGCAAGGTGGTCAGATGCAGACAGGACACACCCATACGCTGTTCCCTCCAGCCCCTGCTACGCCTACCCCTGCCCTCCCCCAACCTGCTCCCCCCATTTCCATGCACACATTGGGAATGATCCCTGAACATCCTGGCATCCTCCCCCAGCCTGGTCCTCCCTTTCCAGCAGCTACACCCCTCGGAACCAACACCCAGAACGCTCAAAGTGCCCCACCCCGGGGGAAGTGGATCCACCCCCACCCAAACCAGGGGAACGGGTCCTGTGCTGTACTGGAAGAGGTGGGGCAGTGCCAGGGAGGGAACCATTTAAACAATCTCTGCCCCTGCCCCCCCCCCCCAACACACACACACACATATCCCAGTGAGTCAGGGGATTTCCCAGCTGCACTCAGCATTCTAGAGGCACAGCTATGAAGCCCCCCAGCCTGTCCGGCAGGGTGAGGGGTGCAGAGTGATTCTGGCAGGAGAGGGAGGCCAGCCCCACCCTGCAGGGATCATACAGGTAAGGGCCAATGGGAGACACACCCTTCAGCACCCCCCCATGGGCTCAGAGGGGCAACTCCCCCCCCCCCCATGCTGCCCTAGTCTGGGCCATGCCGGGCTGCAGCAGCACAATGCCCCACCCACTGCAGACTACGTTGGGCTGGGGCTTGGTGGGATGCTGTTCTGGGGGTCCCCAGACTGCAGAGCTACCCCGCCCCAGAAGCTGCTGGTATACCACCTCCTCCAAAGCAGGCAGGGGCACCGCCATGTCACGGTAAGGGAGGTGGGCAGCCCACCCAGGGGGACTGGAACAATTGTGTGGCAGGGGTGCTGAGAACCATGGAACCAAACGGTAACCCCTATGTAGGTTTGATGGAAACCGCTTCAAGCTAGAGGAGCCACAGCTCCCCAGGCCCCTAGTTCCAGCACCTACGGCCCCACCCACCACTGCCTTGCTTACTCTCTAATCCTCAGCACAGCAGAGAGCAACAGGGGCTGCCATCGGTGGGGCCCAGAGTCGCTGGCTGCTGTTCCTCCTGCCCCCCATCCGCCTTCCCTGCACCCCACACAGGCTGCTTGTAACTTGGCCCCTTATCCCCGCCACACCAAACCCTGCCCCTTCTCTTTGTACTGCAGCCCTTCATTCCGTCACCTCTTCTGGTCAGGCAGCGAGCACGCCCCAACCCCTAAAAACACTTGGGTGGGAAGAGTACAGGAGGCAGGGGGTGGAGCTCAGCAGAGACCCCGCCCTGCACCCCTTTCCCTTCCCACAGTACTGCAGGCAGCTCTGGCACCCCATTCCCCTCCCAGCACCTTCCAGCGCTACAGACAGCACCCCTAGATCCCTGCAACCCATTGGCCTGTACCCTGCCTCCCACACGCCTCCCCATCCAGCCCCCTTTCTCTCACTTACCCCCTGCCACATTCCCCACCCCCACAGCACCTCATTTCCCCTGCAGCCCTCCCCATCCTTGCACCCTCCCCTGCAGCCTCCCCCCCCAGCCCCGCCCTGTCACCTCAGCTTGAGCGCGGCCAGGTCCTCGGCCAGGTTGTCCCGCTCCACCCGCGCGCGGTCGCGCTCCTGGCCCGTCAGCTCCAGCTGGCGCCGCAGCTCGCGCAGCTCGACCTGGCACAGGTCGGCGGCGCGCGCGGGCTCGCGGGCCTGCGCCTGCTCCAGCTGGGCGCGCAGCGCCGCGTTGTGCGTCTCCAGGGCGCGCACCTTCTCGAGGAAGCTGGCGAAGCGGTCGTTGAGCTCCTGCAGCTCCGCCTTCTCGCTGCCGCGCGTGGCCAGGAACTCCCGGTTCAGCGTCTCGGCCAGCGCCCAGTCCAGCCGCTCGGCGCCCGGGACCAGGCGGGCCGGCGGCGTGGCGCGCAGCGAGCTCCGCGTCCACTGCGCGCTGCGCGCAGCGCCCGGCGAGCCCAGCAGCCGCGCGGTGGAGAAGCGGGAGGAGGTGGAGGAGCCGGGCGAGAGCAGCGGCGGCGGCCCGAAGGTGCGGCGGTACGAGGTGGCCCGGGCGGTCATGGCTGCTGGGCGGGGTCCCGGTTCGGTTCGGTTCGGTTCGAGCTTGGCCTGATTCCGCAGCTGGCGCTGGAAGGAGCTGCTGGCTCCGGGATGCTGCTTTATAGCGCCCGGGAGGGGATAGGCTCCGCCCCCCTCGGCCGCCGGCCAGAGCCCGGGGAGCCCGGCCGGATACGTCGGGGGGCTGTCGGCACTTGGGTCTCCGCGGCAGCGGAACGCCAGTCCTGGGGCTGGCGGGGGAGCCTTAGTGGGTGCTGCTTAGTGGGTGCTGCAGAGACCTCACAGGTAAGAATGGACGGGGGGGGGCTGGCCCCTCTGGCCCCCCTCTCCCAGTATCAGACCCCATAGACCTGCAAATAGAACCCAGGAGTCCTGGTTCCCACCTGCCCCTCCCCAGCCACCAGACCCCACTGCCTCCAGGGCTGGAACTAGAACCTGGCCCCCTGCTGAAAATGCTCTCCCCACTTCCCCGCCAGAGCTGGTGACAGCTCAGGGCTCCTGCGCCCCTCCCGCCCCCCGGTGCTAGACCCCAGTACCCCTCCAGAGGCAGGGGGTGCAGTGGACAGGGTCCTGCCCCTCCTGCAACTGCAGCAGAGAGCAGCAAGCATCACTGGGTATAAACTCCCTGCGTGGCTGGCAGGGTGTTGGCTTCTCCATAGAGGCTGTGCCCATGGCCAGGAGTGGGGCTGGCACGATGCTGAGCCAGGAGCCCTCAGACTGGGGCCATGCACGTTGGTCCGGAGCTGGCTGTGGGCAGCACCAGGTGAGTGAAGCTTGGGGGGGCAGCCCCGCCCCAGCTGACTGTCCCCTGGGCAGTTTGGTGAATGGAACTTCCCCACCCTCCTCTGGCAGGAGGTTAGTGCTGCTACTGCTCCACCCAGCCCATCCTGATGCCTTCCCAGGGGCAGCTGGGCAGTTCCAGTCCCCCTGCAGAGCCGGCCTGGCAAGCACACATCTCCATCTCTCTTGCACACGCCTCATAGACACCCATTCCCCATCAGTTTCTTAGCCGTCTGCAGCTGCATCCCCGTGGGTGGGTCTTTCCCACCCCCCACGGGAGGGGGGGTGATGTTTGGGCACAGGCGTCTCTGGGGGCGATGCAGGCAGCCCTGCCCCAGACACGACACAGCCTGGCGCTGCCAACCCGCCCCGCCCTGGCTAGCCGTCTCTGTCTGGTGCAGCCCTAGCTGAGCTGCAGCCCGAGGCGCCCCTACCCGCACGCCGGCAGGCCCATCAGTAACAGCCAGTGCCTCTGACGTGCCAGGGAGCTGGGTGCGGTGTTAGGAGAGATCTGCCCCCCTCCAGGTTGTTGCTGAGCCCCCGCTTAACCCTACCATTACTGGTCCCCCTTGCCCACTCAAGAAGAGGGCACAGAGCAGAGCCACGCCCTGCAGCCCTAGAGCAGGACATGCCACACACACACACACCCCCATCACCACGGCAACCCCAGGCCTACTCCTTGGCCTGGCCAGCTCTGGGCTGAAGCTGCTGCTTAGTGAGATGCAGCCTCTGGGGCACCAGGCTGAGTGGGTGGGGTCGGTGGGGAGGCTGCTAGTCAGACAGCATCAACCCCTCCTTCCCCCCGCTGTATTAAACTCAGCCCTGCAGAGGGGCTGAGCAGCTCCCCACCCCCCCAAACCATGCAGCACCCAGGATGGAACAAAGGGAGGAGCTGAGACTGGGGGGGGGGCCACCCCCACCCCAATTCTGCCTCTGTCCAATTCTGCCTCTGTCCAACAGGTGGGAGCGGAGGCTGCAGACAGCCCCTCTGAATGCCATAAGCCCACAGTCAGCCCCACGTGCTGACCCCACAGGGTTTGGTGCCCAGCCACAGCCTTGGCTGCGAAGTGCTGGGGCGAGGGGGGATGTGGACCAGCCGAGCTCGGCCTGGATCCCTGGGGAGGCCCTTGCAGCTCAGGGCTATTAGGGATAATGGAGCTGGGACTGGCTAATGGATCCTTCCTTGGCTGGGAGTGCAGAGCTGCAAGCCCAGCCTAGAGCCAGCCTGAAACAGCCCCATCCCCCTACTGCCTGTGTCCCCAGATGTCCCCCCCCCCGCACTGTTCCACCAACCATGCTCTGCCACCCCAGTCCCCCTGCAGGCTCCCAGGCTCCCCAGACACCTTCCCAGCCCCACTGCAGGGTGCAGCTTGCTCAGTCCCCTGTGGCAGGGGAGGGGACTTTGCAGCAGTAGCTTTGTCCTTGGCTGGGGGCTGCTGCCCCACATACACAGAGGAGTTGATGAGAGGCCGTCCTGGCTAAGGACCAAATTCTGGCCCCACCCAACAAGAGACAATCAATGTAGCCCCAGCTATTAAAAGACCCCCTATCGGCAGGCACTGGGCTGGGGATTAGGTCCTGGTCCCATCTCCAGCTCTGGGGACAGTGGGGCTAGTGGTTACAGTGGGAGGGGAGCAAGCAGTCAGGACTCTTGGGTTCTTTCCCAGCTCTGCCATGACCTTGGTGATGTCTCTTCCCTCCCATCCTTTGTCTGTCTAGCCAGAGAGTGGCCTAGGGCAGGAAGTGTCAAGCAATGCCCTGCTGGGGGCTGCAGGCATGACTGTGCTACAGCCTGGAAACGCAGACCCCCCCCCCATCCACCCCATTTGACCCTGATCCCCATCTCCCAATGGGTGGGGGATGGAGCACAGCAGTCCCATGTGCCCCAAGCCACATCCGGCAGCCCCCAGTCTTGTCATGATCCTCTCCCATTCCTGGCTTTCTTCCCCCCGTCTGCTCATATGTGTGTGTGTGGTGGGGAGTTTGTGAAGTCAGTTTCCCAGCCCTGGGGCGAAGCTGGCACTCACCCTCAGAGACTAGGGGTTCTCCTGCATCTCTGACCTGAGAGATAAGGCAGGGGTGGGGGAGGGAATATCTTGTCTTGGGCCAGTCTCTGCTGCAAAGGGAGACAAGGCTTGGAGCCACACAGTGGGCTGGGCAGACAGGCGATGCTGATCTAATGGCCTTTAAATGGCCCCTTACTGACGAGCATTTCCCTGCCAGGCCGTTTTCCTTAGGCTGTTTCCCCTCACCACTGGCTGAAGGTTTACTGGGGGATGGCGCGGCAGCTTACGGGAACCTACATCGTTTTGCATGTGCGCCCAGGGACCTTGCGGCCTCATGAAAGGCGAACGAGGGAGACATCAAATGAGCAGCATTGAAATGCCGACGGCGTTGGATTTCCAGCCTTAGTGGATCTGGCAGTTGGTGGGGGCTGTCTCCTTGGCAAGGCAGCAGCTAACGTGAACCCCGTTTCCAGAGGACAAGTCTCTGCTTTGGAGGTAGCCAAAGATCTCTGCTCAAAGGGAGGGATTCCTGGGAAAACCAAACAGGGCAGAGGGGGCTTGGGTCTGCTGTGATAAATCTGGTGCCATCTCTGGTCTCACCCCGGCTTTATGCCAGGACCAAAGCAGCATCTAGTCCCATTTGTCTCTCTCGCTCTTTACCTGGGTTATTAATGTCACCTGAGCTGATTAGAGCCCAAGGAGAATGTTTTCCCAGCCTAGGGGAGTTAGGACCCACTGACAGATTTTGGTAAGTGATCAAGGGCCTCACTTTTCTACGGAGGGGTGCAGTATCTGGGACAGAGCTTGAGTGCAGTAGGGAGCATAGGGTAGAGTACTAGGGTGCAGGAAAGAGTGTGGGGTCTGAGAGGGAGTTTGGGCGGATGGGGTTGTGACCTGGGACAGGGCCTGGGAGGGCACGTGGGAGCAGGAGAGGATTCTGGCCAGTGGGTACAGGGTGTGGGAGGGAGTTGGGGTGTAGGAGGCGATGGGGTGCCAGAGGCAGGCTCTCTGGGGTTTGAGAGGGGAGGCTTTGTGCGCTGCCTGCCCCAGCACAATCTCTCAGCTTGTATTAACCAGCCAATAGGAGCTGAGAGATTGTGCTGGGAGCAGGGGCAGCATGCAAAGCCTTCCCCTTGAGTGGTGCAGAGCGCCACAGGGAGCAGCCAGCTGCTTTGAACATGCAGCTGCTCTGTATTGCAGGGGCAGGCTAGGGCCAGATTAAAAGGCTTGGTGGGCTGGCTCTTGCCCACCCCCACCATAGTCAGTTTCCTTTTCTTCTGCTCGGTGTTCCAGCTGGGCAGGGGCAGTTTTCCCTGCAGGGTTGGGAGATGCTGCCTAGCTAAGGGTTTCACTGGGACTGCAGCATGAACCCAAAGCTCCTGAAAATTGTTCCGTACTCAGATGGGGTAGGGTGGAGGAGTAGGGGGACAGACAGAGATGGATGGATGGATAAATCAGTGTTTTTAAATCTGCCTTAGTGACTTGGGCTCCCCATTCTTAGGTAACTAGGAACAATTGCAGCCATATTCCTTTAGCTCCTTGCTATTTGCAAGAGCTGATTTCTGCCCAAGCGGCCCCGTGCCAGGTGGCGACCCTGTCACACACAGTCCACTGCCCCTTGTCGGCCCCACTCTAAGCCAACAGGCCAGAAGGCCCAGGAGTTAATGAAAGGACCCTCATTAACTGCAGTGGCCTTTGGATCAGGCCCCAAACAGGACCTGCATCCTTTCCTTAGGGCAGTGGTCACCAACCAGTAGACTGGGATCTACCGGTAGATCTGGGAGCCTCTGACAGGTGATTTTGACTGGTTTGGCCAGGAAACTCTCAAGCGCTATCACTTCAGTTGCCCCTCCACCCACTGTCATGCTGTTCCTGTCCTCTTGCCTTGGAGCGGCCCCTGAGAAGGTCAGAGCAGGGGTTCTCCACATGCTGACCTTGCCAGGGGACACCACTCCTGCAGCACCCATTGATCAATGATGGAGAACCGGGGCCAGCGGGGTTGGTGCCTGTGGATGAGGGGCAGCACATGTGGCCATTGCTGTACATAACAGCTGCTTTTGGGGTTGGGGCTGCTTTGGCTCTGCTGCTCCATTGAGGCAGCTGTCCAGCTGCTCCCAGGGTGGGCAAGACTTGAACCCACCACTCTGTGCTCCCCAGGCAGATCCCCTAGTCCACTTCAGAGCCCACCCCTGCCTCCCTATCTTCAGAGGGTCCCTTATCCTGTGTTTGGTCACTCCCAGGGTGGGTGGAGGGGGTGGCTGGACAGTAGGGAGATGGAGTGGGATCTCCACTGAACTTGGGGATGGGCATTAGCTCTGGAGCACCGGCTGGTGGGCTTGAAACCACCCCCCCTCCACCCACTCAGGCAATGGCTGGGCTGCCCGAGGGATGGGCCTGTCTCCTGTATTAAGAAGGCAAGATAAGGGGCCTGCTGAAGGTCAGGTTGGGTTCTGGAGTGGCTTAGGAAATAGGGCACACATGGTGGAAGGTTCAAGCCCCACACCCACCCTGGGAACAACAGGACAAGGGACCCCCTAGGAGGCAGGGAGATGGGGTGAGTCCTTGAGTGGACCTGGAGATACAGCACCTGCCCAAGGAGGACAGGGTTGTGAGTTTATATTTGGAAACCATGGGGGGGAGGGGCACAGCCTGCCCACTTCTCAAGGTCCCTCCCCCAGCCCTGAGGGAGGGACGACTAGACCCAGGGTCCAACTAATTGCGGGGGACAAATAATGAAGACCAAAGTCAAGGGGTGCAGGTCACAGGTTTAAAACAAGGGAACTGGATGGGGACACCGAGCAGAGAACCCCAGACAGCACCTGCTGCTCCTCAAAGCTGTTGATGGCGCCCGTGGATGCCACTCAGAGGAACTCTGCCCGGATACGTGACACTAGGGAGGAACGGAAGTAGGCCCCACACTCGCAGAGAACCCCCTCGTCCAGCATCCTCCTCCTGGTATTGCAGATGGCAGCTTTGGCTAAGGCCAGGAGGAGGTTGATGAGGAGGTCTCGACACTGTGGGGCCACAGATAGGGTGTGCGTATATGAAAAGGTGAGGGGAAAGTGCAGCCAGAACCAGTTCTGGAGGAGCCGGAAAAGGGGCTGCAACCTGGCGCATTCAAGGTAGGCGTGCGCCAGGTTTTCCCTCACGCCACAAAAGGGGCAGGTGTCCGGGATGGGGGTGACCCGCGCCAGGTACACGTCCGTGCGCACGGCCCCGTGAAGGAGCCGCCAACTGATGTCCCTGGTGGACCACAGAATTAGGGTGGAATATACATTGGCCCATCGGGGTTCCCCACTCTCTGCAGGTGTTAGGTAGTCCCACCACTTGCTGTCAGGGCAGGACACGAGGGTGGGGAAATGCAGTGTGTGGAGCACAAACCTGTACAGATGTTTTCTTGGCACAGGGTTGTGAGTTGGAGTCTCCACCCAGCAGCCCAAGCCCCACCCACCCTGCAGCCAACCCAACAGCTACCACAGAACCCATCAGAGGTGGGGTGGGCTCAGCTCTGGAGTGGCCATGGGGATAACACATTCACCTGGAGAGCACAGGGTGGCATGGGTTCAAGGCCTGGGAGCCACTGGGCAGCCAACTGAAATTTTAAGAAAACTGATTTTTTGTTTTAAGTTTTTCAGCACTTGTATTATTTTTGTACTTTTTACACCCAAATAGTTCATCACCCTCCCAGCTACAATTAAGTTGTTTAAAAAAGTGTGCGTGAAAACTGTAGGTACAGGGACTACTTATACTTTTTTTTTTTAAAGGGGGTATTTTATATTAAAAAAAATTGAGAAACACTGGCCTAGGGTATTTGCCACATGCCCAAGACTAGAGCCTGCACCCCTACCCCAGACTGATGAAAGTGAATGAGATTAGGGGAGGAAGGGCAACAAAGCGAGCAGGGTGAGGCCTCGGAGAAGGGGTGGAACAGGGCCCCAGAGAAGTGGGGAAGGAAGCCAGGCAAGGGCATTTGGGTTGGAGGTAGAGCTTACATTGCACTTAAATTGAAAAAGTGATCTTGTGGTTAAAAAGGTTGGAGACCCCAGCCTTAGGGATATCAGGCCCAGACTGGTACTTAAGCATTTCTGGGGTAACATCAGAGTCACAAGCTATCCCCAGTGCATCCAGGCCAGGCAGCAGCTCCCCCATCTCCATGCCCCACCTCTGAGCCAGGGCCTTCAGTCTATGGGACCATTCAGATCTGGGGTGATGAGGGGGCCAGTCAATGGGGGCCCCCCTAACTTGCTTTGAGCTGGGCTGAGAACCAGCAAACTTGCTGCACAGGGAGGGATCTCCAAGGAGGCCCTTGGTCAGGAATTGCATTGGCCACCTCAAGCCAAAAGGCTCCGTAACCCCATTCCAGGGGGCCTGGGCCCCCAAGGGTATCACAGCCCTGCAGTAGGTGACCCCATGCCCACTGCATCCCTGCTCCCAGGGAAGCACAACGCTTCCCTACCCCCCCAATCTCATACCACCCATCCCCCCACAGCTGAGATTCCATGCCAGAAAATCCTGCCATTTCCCCGCCCACTCTCAGCAACCTGAGAATCCCCCGGTGCCGAGCCATGCATGCAGCCATGGCAGGATCCATCAAGCCCCCCCCAGATCAATGATCCTGGCAGCTTGAATTTGCTGTCCCTCCCATCTTCTCATGCCCTAGTTGACCTGTTTGGTACCAGCTTGTCCTCAGGGGCTGCAACTGCCTGGATCTCCTGCTAATTTCCTCCTGGCAGCTGCAGTCCCAGTACAGCACTGGGGGTGCTGGGCCAGCAGAGGCATCATCTAACATTGGGGCTCTGGCCCTCCAAGCCCCCACCTCAGCTCCAGCCCATCCATCCCGCCCTGTTGTAGCAAGGATCCTTCTTCCCTTCCTAGCCTAAGCTGATGTGCAGAATGGCTGTTAAAGGGCTGCCACGCCCCACCCCAGCAGCGATCACATTGCAGTGCTGGAGGTAGAGATGGTCTCTGTGTGCAGGGCACCTGAGAGCCCAGGGAGCTGGGGCAGGGCCATGGACACGGGGAGGGAATGGAACAAGTTCCTGGCTGCTCCTGCTCCACAACTGGCTGAGGGAGATGTTTACCCTGTCCGCGCTCTGCCTGTGCCCCAGAGTTCCAGCCCACACCTCTGCTGAGCCCCTAAACCCTGCTCCTTCCCCATGAGCCTTGGGCCAGCCTCCTCCCAACAGGGCCCCCTCTGTCTTTAGCCAGAGCATGGGGCTGGGCTGCAGCATCCCCCCCCAGCCCAGGTGACCTGCAGAGGCCATGTTCAGCCCCCTGCTGCACCTCCACTCCCACACAGAATAAATCCAGGGCCCTTCTACTGGAGAGAAAGCAAAGGCTGGGGGGCTGCCCTGCACCCCACTGACTAGAGTGGTCTGTTACTGCCACCTGCTGGCCCACAGGCCCCATTGCTCCCTCTTAATTCCCCCTATGGATCTGCTCCAGGGGGCTCACAGGATGGAGCTAGCCCCTACATCCCTGGGAGCAGACAAGCTGGGTAATACTTCATGGGGGCCCACCCTCAGCTGCACCAGCAGGTCCCAGCCCTTTCCTCCCAGCTGCTGGGGATGTTCTACAGCAGTGGTTCCCAAACTTTGACATCAGGCCCCTTTTTGATTTTTGAGAAACCCTTGTGCCCTCCTCCCTCCCCCAACAGCAGGAAAACTTAAGCAAAAAAAAAACCTGACCAGGGCTGAAAAACAAAAATAGCAAAACTTTAGGGGGGAAGGAGGAAGGGCTGGGTCACCTCCCCCCAAGTTTGGGAACCCATGTTCTACAGGAAAACCTGGTATGAGGGGCATTCAGAAATCCAGCCCAGGCCTCTGGGGCTGGCACAGCACAGCAGGAAGGGCAGGTGGACACAATCTGAACCAAGCTGTGGGGCCAGCCCTCACTCCATCTGCTACTTGAACAGCCATCCCTCCCCTGCACCTCCTCCAGTAGCCAACCCTCTTTGCCCTGGGAGGGCAGTGTCTCCCCCAACCCCGAGCAGGGAACAGAGGCAGAGTCCTGGCCAAGCTCAGTACCTGTAGGGGCAGCTCAGGCTCAGCTCAGAGCCTTGCTCAAACCACTTGCCCAAAGCCCTCCCAGTGGCTGAGCCACAGGGACCAGCAGCAGCATGGCAGGGCAGGCCCATGCTCTACCCCCACCCCCAGCATGCTGCCCCACCAAGCAGGCAGAGTACAGGCTGGGGGTCTAGGACAGCCAGTTTGAATTCTGGCCAGGAAGAGCCTTTTTCCATGTGGCCTCCACAGCTGGGGGGAGGATGCTCCAGCAGGAGCTGTTATGGCACACAGATGGGGAAAGGACCTGTCATGGGCATGTAAGGGGACTGGGGTGGGAGGGGTCGCACCCCAGAGCTGTCTTCTCATCTCAGCCCTGGCTTCCTCCCGAGCAAGGGGCATTTCCTCCCTTCTGTAACATGGGGTGACCCCAAGAGTCCCTCAAGTGCTCAGGGGGAGGCATTAACACTGGGGAACACCTGGGTTCTCCCACCCAGCTGCACAGCCCAGCCTGGCTCCTCTGAGCAGAGCAGGCAGCCTGCAGGATCGCTGTCCCTGCCCCTGAATGGCAATGAGCCAGGGGGCTCCGAGGGCCAGGCATTTGTCCCACCCCCACCACAGCATCTGGCTAGCCGCAGGCCTGGGGCCCTCCCCACTGTGTGGCAGGCTGGGCCAGCAGGGAGCAGTTTGGACCAGGATGTGGTGTCCTAGTCTCACCCACAGCCTCATGAAGCAAGCACCCCCCCCCCACCCCGCAGCACACCGGGAGGTCTCACTGCAAGTGGAGGCTGCACTCAAGAGCTACAGACTCACCAAGCCATAGCAGAGGGCAGCTGCCTTAGTGTCTCTGGGAGGAAGCCCAGTCCCCGCCCCCTCACTCGCACGGCTCCATCAACCAAGCAGCCTCAGTGAGGCGCTGATCTGCCACCGACTGGTCACTGCACCTAGGCAGTGCTGGGAGGAAGGCAGCTTTGTTGCAGGCCAAGGACACAAGAGGGCCTGGAGCCAGGGCAGTCTGCTTGGTGAGGAGCAGAGAACAGCCCCACCCCCACCGTTCAATTGCTGGTCTGCACTGACCCGGCCCACGCTGGCAGCCCCCGGCACATCCCTAAGGTCTCAGCCAGAGCCCACGGTACATGGGCTTGGTTTGGTCTGAATAAACGAGATGCTCTGAGTCGGAAGAGCACTTTAATGACAGCTGGGTACAGTGGAGAGTTTCACAAGAACAGCAACAACAGACCGGACGGGACAGCACAGAGACAAGTTAATATTCTTCCCCCTTCATCCTCACCCTCAACGCTATCTGCCCCCACCTCTTCATAATCCTTCTCCAGGGCAGCCATATCCTCCCGCGCCTCCGAGAACTCCCCCTCCTCCATCCCCTCCCCCCACGTACCAGTGAACAAAGGCACGCTTGGCATACATCAGGTCAAACTTGTGGTCCAGACGAGCCCAGGCCTCGGCAACGGCTGTGGTATTGCTCAGCATGCACACAGCCCGCTGCACCTTGGCCAGGTCACCGCCAGGAACCACAGTGGGAGGCTGGTAGTTGATACCAACCTTGAAGCCAGTTGGGCACCAGTCCACAAACTGGATGCTACGCTTGGTCTTGATGGTGGCAATAGCAGCATTGACATCTTTGGGAACCACGTCCCCACGGTACAACAGGCAACAGGCCATGTATTTCCCGTGGCGAGGGTCACATTTCACCATCTGGTTGGCTGGCTCAAAGCAAGCATTTGTGATCTCTGCTACAGTCAGCTGCTCATGGTAAGCTTTCTCAGCAGAGATGACAGGGGCATAGGTGGCCAGAGGGAAGTGGATACGGGGGTAGGGCACCAAGTTGGTCTGGAACTCTGTCAGATCTACATTCAGGGCACCATCAAATCGCAGGGAGGCGGTGATGGAGGACACAATCTGGCTAATCAGGCGGTTCAGGTTGGTGTAGGTCGGGCGCTCGATGTCCAGGTTCCTGCGGCAGATGTCGTAGATGGCCTCGTTGTCCACCATGAAGGCGCAGTCAGAGTGTTCCAGGGTGGTGTGGGTGGTCAGGATGGAGTTGTAGGGCTCCACCACAGCGGTGGAGACCTGAGGTGCTGGGTAGATGGAGAACTCCAGCTTGGATTTCTTGCCATAGTCAACAGACAGACGCTCCATCAGCAGGGAGGTGAACCCTGAACCAGTACCACCCCCAAAGCTGTGGAAGACCAGGAAGCCCTGGAGGCCTGTGCATTGGTCTGCCTGTTAGGAGAAAAAAGTTACAAGCTGCCTCTGGAACCAGCAGTGTCCCAGCACAAGTGCATCTGTTCCACCTCCAGAGATCCTGATCTAACAAGATCCCTGAGCCAGGCCTACTTTGCCAGCCAGGCTCTGATGGATCAGGGACACTTTGGTTTGGAAGCCACCCACATTGGCATGTACTGAAGTCAGGAAAGGAGCCTTTTGCCCACAAGATCGGCAATTCATCTCCCCTCCGTTCAGAATGGTCATGTGCAAGGGTTTGAGCCGGCTCCAAACCTTGCCTTGTTTCAGAGACACTGTTCAGTGCTCCAGGCAGAGCCTCCATCCAGACCCGTTACCCACAGTTATCTGCCTGGGGAAAGGAGCAGAGATGCAGGCAGCTTTTCGGCCAGCCTCACAGGGCAGATAGCCCCCCCACAAGGAGTTGAAGCAAGACAAGTCCAGTCATGCCTGCCTGTTAGTCTAGCTAGCATGAAAACCAATCACTCAGGAAGATGAGACATGAAGGCTGAAACCAAATGGAATACGCCTTGGTTCCATTCCTGCCCCGCCCCGGGGGAACCACTGTTCCTGCATTCCAAACAAGACAGCCAATACTTGTGACATGGGTGCAAACACACCCTGCCCCCCAAAACTTTCCCATCACGGAGCTCAGAGATGGGTTATTCACTGTACCAAAAGGGCTCATCTACACGAGCTAAGAAAGCCAAAAATGTTCACACCCCTAACCTCAACCTGATTCATCCTCCTGGGGACACTGCAATGCCTTGGAGCCAGGGTCCAGCCATGCTGGGAAAGACAGTTATCTCCCCGATATGGATGGTGTCAAACACAGACACCTGTCCATAGCCCGCTTTGCCCACATGCCAGTTACAGCACATTGGCCTAGCTGTCCGGGGCCCCAGGGCCTCACCCCTTCCCAGCTGGGCAGGAGGGGGGGCGGTGGCTTTGTTCCTGTCCAGAATAAAGTCGTTTGGCCAGGAGCTAATTCTGGCAAAATGGGCCAACACAAATGCACGTCAGCACCGTTCTACTGCCAGGGCTGGTGCTGCAGACAGTACTGCTGGCTGGAACGCCCTGATCAGCCTCACTGGCGAGAGACACTCACCAACTTGCGGATCCTGTCGAGAACCAGGTCGATGATCTCCTTGCCAATGGTGTAGTGCCCACGGGCATAGTTGTTGGCAGCATCTTCCTTGCCGGTAATGAGCTGCTCGGGGTGGAAGAGCTGGCGGTAGGTTCCAGTGCGCACTTCATCTGGGGAGAGGAAAGGCAGAGAGTCTGTCTCTCCCCACCGTCCATGCACAGTAGCTATCTGCACATGGGTTTACAGGGGAGCCCAGAAAGCAGTTAGATGATGGCTTTGCATACTCACCTATCACGGTTGGTTCCAAGTCCACAAAGACAGCCCTGGGCACGTGCTTGCCAGCGCCTGTCTCGCTGAAGAAGGTGTTGAAGGAGTCGTCTCCTCCACCGATGGTCTTGTCACTGGGCATCTGGCCATCAGGCTGGATCCCATGTTCCAGGCAGTACAGCTCCCAGCAGGCATTGCCGATCTGGACACCGGCCTGGCCGACGTGGATAGAGATGCACTCACGCTGTGGGGAGAAAGGGGCACTGAACAGCTGCGCAGCTTTGCACCCAGTGTCTCCAGGGGATTCTGAGACAGGGCGGTGCCAGATTAGATTTATGAATTGTCACATGACCTGGAATGCCCGCACCTCCAGGAGACAAAGTCCCTGGCTTCTCTCTGGCCTAGGAGGAAGCTGCCAGCAGGAAGGGTGCAGGCTATAAATAAAGCAAGATTGTGGCCAGCCAGGTACCACTCTCAAGGAGTAGTTAGAAAGTTGCTGCCTTTTAAGGAACCACTTCTTTAGCCAAGGAATCTACTAGCACACACACAAGGCTCCTGAACCAGGCTGGAAAAGATTTCCCTGACCACAAAGCAGCCACAGTGCAGGCTGGCTGGGCCATCAAAGCAGATTTGAATCACTTCAGACCTGTGATGAGACAGCAAGTTCAGTTGCAGCCTAGTAACCCAACTGTTGCTTCCCACTGGGTCCCACCAGTTTCTATAGCTGCAGGCTAGCCTTCAGCGCCAGGGAACATTCCTGACTGGCCCCATGGAAACATGCAAATTCCCCCTTTCAGTCCCTGGTCGGCGGTTCCCCAGCCATTGTGCAACAAAACCTCACTGAGCGAATGGGCCTCTGCTTCTATTGTATTCTTTCAGTAGCCCCAGCCCCACCCCCCAAGCCAGATTAAACCAGCAAGCTCCAGCCCTCTGACTCAGTGAAAAACACGCCACAAGCTGCTACAAGAGCTGTAGTTTTCAGGGCTCTGGTCAGAAGGTTTTAACCCTGTAGGGGAGGCCGTATCTTGGCCAGCCTCTGGAGAGCTCAGCCAGCAGCAGCTTCTGGGAATCCCCTTAAAGGATTCTTCCCAACTCAAGGCACTTTCCCCCTCCGGACGGCGAACTTGTAGGAGCCGATGGAAACGTTCCACAAGCATCTTAGAAGCTTTCCAAAGGTCTCTAGAAGTGTTTCCTTTGTTATTTGGCTTCAAGTCCCTGCTGAAATGCGCCCACCCACAGAGCAGGGCTTGGCCCGGCACGAACCCAACGCCCTCCCCGCCTGCAGTAGCAGTTTTCCTCCTGTTCCAAAGGGGGAACTGAGGCACCCGGCTGGCAAAGGCCACGTTGCATTGTGTTGCTAAGGCCACTCGGTTCACCTGAACTGGCCAGGTAGGGCAGCCAGCTTCCGAGAAGGCGGCCTCCTTAGTCCTGCTGACTAATGCAGGCAGGGACCCGGGCGTGACCCGTCTCTAGGGCAGCCCCATTGTTATCCCGGGCAGGCCGAGGATGACTCATCCCCTTCCGACTCCTCCAAGCCTTGGGAGCGACTCGCGTGCGCCAGGCGCTCAGGAGAAGTTACAGGACCGGCGCGGAAGTCTGGGCCTCACCACGTGGGCAGGTGCCCCGGGCGCGCTGATTTGGAGGCAAGGCAAGCCAAGCGGCCCTCCCGAGCCTCTCCTCAACCCGGGCCCCCCCTCGCATCACCCGCACCAAGCCCAACCCAACCCGAGCCACGAGTGGCTGCAGGTCTCAGCTCCCTCTGATCCGCGGCCTTTGCCGAGCTGCGGGGCCCGGCTCTGTTGCCTAGTGGTTAGAGGAAGCAGCGGGCTTCCCGGCTGTGCCCAGAGCCGGACCCAGGAGTCATGAAGAGTCACCGCCGCGGCGGATTCCCCCCCCCCAGCCCCAGCACTGTGGGCGTCTGGGAGCCGAGCAGCTCCTGCCCCACGCGAGTTCTCTACCGGCACCCCGAAGGTCAGAGTCGCGGGGAAGGGAGAAGGGGGGGGACAAGCGAGCTCAGCGTCACGGGCCGGCTGCGAGGCGAGGCGAGCTCGGCTGCTTCCGCCCCCCGGAGCGAGCTCCGCATCCGGCCATCGGCCCGCCCCGCGGTGACTCGGCCTCGCGTGGCGCAGCAAGGAGCGGAGGGCGCGGCCCAGGGATGCGCCGACCGGGGCAATGGAGGCTGCCCAAGGTCACGGGGAGCTGGAGCCGGCCCTCGGCTGAACACACTGCGAGCGCCCCAGGCAGCGCCGTCGGGGCCACGCGCGGCCGGGGTGCGGGGTACGCAGCGTGGGGGACCACGCGTGCCAAGGGGTCGCGGCAGCCAGGTTGCCGCTCCTTCCCACCTCGCATGCCGAACTGTGGCTACCCCAGGGCACCCCCCGTACACAACGTGACCCGCCCGCTCTGCCTCCTCCCATAGTTTCCGCCCGGCCCCGTGTCCCGCCCTTCCCCCATACCGTGGCCCCAGGTCCCTGCCGGCGACTCCCTCCCCACCTAGGTCGCCCCCCGCCGCCAACCAAAGTCCACAATGTCCCGCTATAAAGTTGTCCGGAATGGGAGCGGGGCAGGAGGGGGGACTCGAACCCGGACCCCGAACTCACCATTTCGTCGTTGGGGCAGCGAGTCTCTCACTATCCGACCCTTTAGGGAGCCTCTAGTGAGAAGAACTTTGCGCTGCCCTCCTGGGCGGGGCCTTATATAGCCACGGGGGCGGGGCTAAGAAAGAAGGGGCGGGGCGTTGTGGCCGAGACCCAGGAGGTAGGGGTGTGTCCCGCCCCTAACCCAGCCCCTCCCCTAATCCCCGCCTCCCGAGGTGTCCTCATTGGCAGGTTTGAAAGTTTGAACTCGCACGTAGAAGGTGACGGAGGCAGAGTGGAATGTGGAGGCAGGCGGGGTGGATGGGGGATGGGCGGGGGAGAGGGTCTGGAGAGACGGGGATGGGCTGGGGAGGCAGCAGATTTGGGCTCGAATGGAGGGGCCGGAGACTGGGCTGGGGGAGGTAGGGAGCCAGAGAGGCAGGGGATGGACTGGGCTGGGGAGGTAGGGAGCCGGAGAGGCAGGGGATGGACTGGGCTGGGGAGGTAGGAGCCGGAGAGGCAGGGGATGGACTGGGCTGGGGAGGTGGAGGCAGGGGGATGGACTGGGCTGGGGAGGTAGGAGCCGGAGAGGCAGGGGATGGACTGGGCTGGGGGAGGTAGGGAGCCGGAGAGGCAGGGGATGGACTGGGCTGGGGAGGTAGGGAGCCGGAGAGGCAGGGGATGGACTGGGCTGGGAGGTAGGGAGCCGGAGAGGCAGGGGATGGACTGGGCTGGGGAGGTAGGGAGCCGGAGAGGCAGGGGGATGGACTGGGCTGCGGGAGGTAGGGAGCCGGAGAGGCAGGGGGATGGACTGGGCTGCGGGAGGTAGGGAGCCGGAGAGGCAGGGGGATGGACTGGGCTGCGGGAGGTAGGGAGCCGGAGAGGCAGGGGGATGGACTGGGCTGGGGTAGAGACGGGGACGGAAGGTGGGTGCAGAAGGAAGTGAGCTTGGGGAGAGTAGCTTAGTTTTCAGTGCATGAGGACAGGCAGAGTGGGAGCTGGATGGCCAGGTGGCACCTCCCTGGGGAAGGGAAGGAGGGGGCCAAGCAGATCACAGGCAGAGCGTGAGGAGGGGGCTAAGGGGGTAGGGCCACAGGTGGGTGACATGAGCAGCAAAACCCTGTGGGTGTCTCCCTGGAACAAGCGGCCTCCTGCCCCCATGGGGAACATGGAGGTCTGTGGGCACAGCGCCCCAGCCACATGCTCCGTAGCTGGGTTCTGCATGCGGGGGTGGGGTGCTAGCTGTGGGCAGGTCTGTAGCGTGCGCAAGGTCTGGGAGACAGTGGTGTAGCGAGGGGGAAAGTTGTCCCCAGGTGCCACACTAGGGGGTGCCAATTTAGTCCTCCTCCGCTTCCCCTGTCATCCCTGGGCTCGCCTGCTCCTCCTCCGGAGCCTCTTCTCCACCCCCAGCCCGACCCTCCTCCATCGCCGCTGGCGGGTTAGTGCGTGCAGAGGCCTGGCCCCAAACTGGAGGAGGCGGGAGAAGATGTGGTACAAGTCCGTCCCTGCCTTCCTCCCAGGGTCAGGGCCCCACCAGCGGGGGGGGGGCTGGCACAAATTTTTCCTTTGCGCCCGGGCGCATAACACCCTCGCTACGCCTCTGCTGGGAGACCAGATTTCCAGGCCAGTGGTGACCACGTTCATGTGGGCAGCCATCTGGTGCAAGGGCTCCAGATCACCAGGTGCCCTGGAGCAAATGCCAGGCCCAGACTTGGCTTTTGAGGCATTTCCCCAACCCTCGCCCTGTCTCCACCAGGTGCTCTGTCTCACACAGTGGCACTCCCCTATGCTGCTCACCCAGGAGCCCCTGTGCTGTGCTTTCCCCTCCCTCGAATTCTCAGATCTCTCCCCTTCCAAGTAGGCAGCTCTGGGGCTACCCTATTTGGAGTCTCTAGCTCTGCTCCCTAGCAGGACACGCCTGGGAACCCCTGCTGAGCAGGTGACATGTTCTGCATGCAGCAGCAGGGGTCAAGGAGTTAATAGGTGTGTCCGCACAGATCCATTTCCTTGGTGGAGAAGAACAGTGCGTGGCGCTAGTGAACCCTCATGACTCCCTGAGGAGGCAGATGTTATCCCTGCTAACCAGACAGCCAAGTGACTGCCCCAAGGCTCCTCCTGGATTTGAACTCAGCACCTTCTCCTTGTCGCCTGTGGGGAACATGTTATCTAGGTGACACACTGTGGGGAGAAGGAGTGGGGAGAAGGAGAGACTTTTCACATGCATGATGCAGGTAAGCTTCTACCGGGAGCTTGTGTTTCTTTCTGCCTTTGTCATCAAAGCTGGTCCAATGGAAGGTATGACCTGCCACCTTGTTTTTCTACCAGCCTGGCACCCACAGAGCTATGACACTGGGAACATCTATAATGTGTAGTGTGACAACTGCACTTTCCAATAGTCGCCGGACTAGCTACGGGGCCAGTAACCAGCTTGCTTTGCAGCTTAGTCAGAACCACACAGCAGGTTCTGTACGTCTCTGGCGAAGGCGAGGGGCCGCTTGCCCTGAGCAAACCCCTCTCCCAGACTCTCCATCAATTACAGCTACGGAGGGACCTGGGGCTAATTAGTCATAAAAAAGATGGCGGAGACATTTTGACAATCACATGGCGGGGGGGGTTCCTTAGGGCAACACCACTCCCCAGGATGGGGAAGGGGTGGGACAAAGGCAAATCAAATCAGGAATTATTTCCACTGAAGTAATCCCCTCTGGGTGAGTAACAGCTCTAAAGCCCGTGATGGCATCATCCAGGCAGTGGATGCCTGGGTCATTGGGAACCATGTTCCTGCCCAGGCTGCAACTTCTTAGCTGGTGGAAGCTGTTTGGTGTCCCATATTAATTGAGCAGGGGTGTCTTAGCCCACCTTCCAATGGAACAGGAAACAACGGCTGCTAGTGACCCAGCTGTCTGCCACATCAGCAGAGGCCAAGCACTGTGACTAGATGGACCAGGAAGGCCGAGACCCAATTCTCAGTTACTTCCTTTCTGAGCATGGGGCAAGGGCCCTACCCTGTGGGGCCCAGCAGATGCTGACCCCTCCCAGGTCATTCCATTTCCCATTCTGCTCTCTATGCCCTCTGCCATCCTCCACTCCCCCCCCCCACTTTACAAATATTGGTTTAAGAATATGAATATGCCTAATTCAAAGATGCTTTATGCAAAATGCATCATGTAACATATAAATTTCACAGTTACAATCTCCTGAAACTGTATATTAGGAATGTCCAAATGTGTGTAAGTAAGTAGCTATGTAAGGGGGAGGCAGGCAGCTCTCCAGGAGATGGTGCATGCCGAGAGCCTGCATGTAACCATGAATGTTAACTGATAAGCCAAACCTTATTGGTTAACCACTTACATGGTTAAACTTTCACATCCCTACTGTATATCCTATTTTTGTGCATGTATAATTCTTGTATGTAAAGTTAGAAATATGAAGTGTGAATCTGGTTTTAATGCTGAATGTGCTAATGAGAGCCATTAGGGATACTTCAGGAATATAATGGCTCAGTACTTAAACAAATGACCTGTGAATAAAAGTTTCAGAGGGGTAGCCAAGTTAGTCTGTAACAGGAAAAACTGAAGAATTTGCATGTAACAAGTTTCTTAGTACTGTATATTAGAATTAGCTGGTGTGTTTTTTATTTTAACTAGAGACTTTCCTTTTATCTGTTTTCACTTGCAATCACTTCAATCCTACTTTTCAAACTTAATAAAAAACACTTGTTGATTATCAAGCCCAGTGTAAGTCATTGTTCCCTGGGGGAGCAAGCACTGTGTGTGTGTCTTGCTTGCATTGATAAAGGAGGTGGACATCTTTATGCACTTTCTTTGTGTAAGGGACTTTTGTTCCTGGATGCTGAGCCCCACCCAGAACCCAGCATCCATATTGCTCTAGCAGAGACCAGAGGTCCTGGCCCAGTAGGGAGCCTCAGAGCAGCAGCAGCAGCAGCACACTGGGGGACAACTCCATGGGGACTTCTGTGAGCCAATCCATCATGCCCTCAATGTGCTGGGAGCAGGAAGTCCCATTGCAGCTCCTTATGGGTGATGTGTGTGTCCTCTGGCTGTCTGTATGACCCCTTGCAGTTGCTGATGCACTGCCCTGCTCCAGGTGAGGGTCTGTTCAGGCTGGGCATGGGGCACATAGGCAGGGCAGTGTGCATAGGGCACTCACCCTGCTGCTGTCTGTTTGGGGATGGAGGGCTCCAGTCCCAGGGCTGTTGCTGTGATCTGGGATCTGGCATTCACATATCCATCCCAGTGTGTTCACCTCCCTGGGCTGTTCTTGGAGAGGGCTTGCCCCCATACTTGTGAGCCCCTGTCAGAAAGGGGGAAGCTGGCTGTGGTGGGGTGGGGTTTCCTGACCTGGCACCTTGTGACTGTGGGTCATGCAAAGCACAGCTGGCCTTGCCCTGGCTCCTCTCCTCCAGGGGCTGAGAGGCAGGACTGGGCCAGGGACAGTGTTGGGTCTCCCCAACCCTGCCCCAGGCCATTAGCACAGGGGCCCAGTCACAAGGGGTGAGAACCTGCCACTGACTGATGGCCTCCCAGCTGGTCCATCCATCCATCCCCAGCCTCCCTACCTTCAGGGCCCCCTTTGTCTGTCCTATGCCCCAGGAGTGCCAGGTCTACGGTGGTTGGGGCTTGAACTCTCAACCTCTGGCTTTGAGGGCAAGTACCTTAGCCACTGTGCCACTGGAGGAGCCCCCAAGTGTGCTACAATCTGGACCCCCCTTATCCTTAGTTCTAAGGGTTCCAGGTGCATCCATCGCCAGGCTCATGTTGGGTGACCCAATGGGGGGCAGGTTCTACACACCCTGCTCAGCAATGTAGCTGGTATCGGGCAGGGGCAGCAGGCCAGCAGGCATTTTGGTGATGCCGCATCACTTCCCACAGCTGCCCAAAGCTCTGGGAGGGAGGTTGAGTTCTGGGTAGAGGTTCTGCTCTGGGGCAGGGGATTGGAGTACAGGAGTGGTGGGGAGTGAGACAAGGGGAGGCGGTGCAGTAATTACCTGCTCCCCTTCCCCCCATCTAGCAGTAGCTCCTAGGCAGGGGTGCTGGAGGTCTCCACGCACTGCTTCCCACAAGCACCACCCTCACAGCTTCCTATTGGCTACGGCGCACTCGGGGTGCTTAGGGTGGGGGCAGTGCACAGAGACACCCCCCACCCAGGGGCCGCAGGGACAAGCCGGCAGCTGCATGGAGCCAGTCGGCTGGAAGCTGCTCTAGCCCTGCTGCACTGCTGGTGCTGGTGGCGGGGGCCCCAGGCCATTTTAAGTCACCGGAGGATGCACCAAGGGGGCGTGTTCAGGGGCCACAGGTGGGGCCATGGGAGAGACCCGGCTCTGAATTTTGCTGGAGCTGAGCACCACAGATCCATAGAACCCACCGCCCGTGGTAAAGGGGGTAAGGAAAACCAGCATTAAAGCAAAACAGGAATGAAAAAGGACAAACATGGGCAGGAAAAGAGGAAATCACAGGGCGAGGGGTGGGAACGTTCCGGTGGGAACTGCCCTTCTCCCTGTGGGGAACTGGCAGGGGCTCGCAGGCATGCTGGGAACACCTAAAAATAGGGAAGTTACATTAACAAAACCCTGCTTTGCACTGAGAATGTTAATCCTTGTTTTGCTGGCATTTGCCAGTTGAATAAAGCCAACAGCTGACTGTCCAGAGTTGGTCCAGTGCCCCTTCCTTCCCCCTAGCTGGGCAAGATGGAATGTGGAGTAGTCCAGTGTTTCTCAATCAGTGGTACGAGTACCCTTAGGGGTACTCGAGAGAAGTCTGGGGGGGTACGTCAACACAACTGAAAT
This sequence comes from Rafetus swinhoei, assembly GCA_019425775.1. NCBI lineage: Eukaryota > Metazoa > Chordata > Testudines > Trionychidae > Rafetus > Rafetus swinhoei. The sequence goes on along the minus strand of JAFJHL010000157.1, from coordinate 6,231,789 downwards.
TTGGAGAAAACTGAATTTTTGTTTTAAGTTTTACAGCGCTTTATTATTTTTGTACTTCTTACACCCAAACATTTCATCGCCCGCCCTGCTACAATTAAATTGTTTAAACAAATGTGTTGCAATAGCAGAAAAAAAATCATGTGTCTGAAAACTGTAGGTACTGGGGGTACTTATAATTTTTTTTAAAGGGCTACTTTATAAAAAAAGGTTGAGAAACACTGGAGTAGTCCATAGGGGGACACGTTAACAACTTTGAAGTACCTAAAAGGTTGTTACAAGGAAGAGAGAGAAAATCTGTTCTCCTTGACCTCTGAGGACAGGACAAGAAGCAATGGGCTTAAATTGCAGCAAGGGAGGTTTAGGTTGGACTTTAAGATAAATTTTTGTTAGGGTGCTTGAACACTGGGAGAAATTGCCTAGGGAGGTTGTAGAATCTCCACCATTGGAGATTTTTAAGAGCGGGTTAGACAGACACCTGTCAGGGATGATCTAGATTCTAGATTCAGTGTTTCTTAAACTTTTTAAGACCGAGGAACACCAAACAATACATTTTTTTTATGGGGAACACCAAGGACTTTTTTGAGCCAAAAAAAAAAAAGGTCAGGGGGAAAAAGGGTCGGGGGGTGGAACGTTATTGAGAGAAAGGGTCAGGGGAAAGTTATTGAGCAAAAAAAAAAAAAAAAAAAAAAAAGGTCTAAGGGCGGCCATTTTGAATTCTGTTGTTCTCCTCGGCACACCTCCGACTGCCTCATGGCGCACCGGTGTGCCACAGAACACAGTTTAAGAAACACTGTTCTAGACGGTGCTTGGTCCTGCTTTGAGGGCAGGGAACTGTACTTCATGATCTCTCGAGGTCCCTTCCAGTTCTGCTAGTCCAGTGGTCACCAACCAGTAGATCAGGATCTACTGGTAGATCTTGGAGCCTCTGACAGGGGATCCTGATTGGTTTGGCCAAAAGACTATCAAGTGCAGGCACTTCAACTGCCCCACTACCTAATGCTGCTCATCTCCTGCCCTTTGCCTTGGAGTTGCCACCCCCATCCTCGCGAGCCTCTTGCTTGCTGGGCAGGGCAGAAAAGGGAGAGGAGGGGTGCTGATGTCAAGGTGCACCCTCTCCCACCCTGTATCCTATCTCCAGAGTGGGGGGCACAACAGGACTTGGGATGGAGTTTGCTGGCTGCTTTAGGGAGTGGTGCAGGGCCAGAGCACGGGTGAGCCTGCCTTAGCCCCACTGCACCACCACTTAGGAGCCACCTGAGGTGAGCGGTGCCCAGTCGGACCCCACATCCCAAAACCGTATCCCAGTCATGAACCCCCTCCTACACCCCAAGCCTCTGCCCTAGCCCCGAGCACCCCTGCATCCAAACACCAACCCAGAGCCTGCACCTAGAACCCCCTCTGATACCCCAACTGCCTGCCCCAAGCTCAGCTCAGAGCCCCTCTCACACTCCAAATCGCTTAATCCAAGACCAGAGCCTGCACCCCAACCTGCTGCTCCAGCCTGGTGAAAGTGAGGGAGGATGGAGTGAGCAGGGGCGGGGCCTCGGAGAAGGGGCACAAAGGAGGCAGGGCCAGGGTATTTGAAGTAGATCTTGGATTGCACTTAAATTCAAAAAGGGATCTCATGCTTAAAAAGGTTGGAGACCCCTGTGCTAGTCTATGATTCTATGGGCAGCTGAGCCATAGGAGCTCAGCAAAGACGAGGCTGGAGAGAGATGGGCCCCATCTCTTCAGCCTCCGGCCCTTTCTGCCTTGATTGGGTTTGGCTGGGCACCAGAAGCTCGGGGGGAGGAGGGCAGGGGTCTCTAATGATCAGGCCATCCCTGAAGGCCTGGACTTGTCTGCGATGCTGGTGTCCTGTTTCACCCCAGAAGAGGTGCAGCTCCGGTGTTACAGGGCCCTCCTTCCTGGAGGTCAAGGAGAACAGATTTTCTCTCTCTTCCTTGTAACAACCTTTTAGGTACTTCAAAGTTTTTTTCCATGCCCAGCCGCTGCAGCCTGTCTGGGCTCCTCTGACAGGAGCCGGCTGTGAAGGGTGGTTGCGAGGATGGCAATACACGCCCTCCGCTCCGGTAGCTGGATTGAAATTTACACACACACACACCCCACGCAGCGGGAACCCAACAGCCATCCAAGGGGCTCCATTCTCTGCCACTCTCCAGCAGGGCCAGGCAGCCAGGAGGTGAGGCATGCCAGGCCCACGGGCCCGGGCTGGCAGGAAGGACTGGTTTAGCTGGCAGATTTTGGTCAGGCTGCCTTAGCCGCACCGGGTGGCTCATTCAGGCTCATTCAGGCCAATCATTCAGCCATGGCCCAAATTCTGCTCTTGGGCCCGGGTCTGGTCGGTTCATGGCATCTGTTGTGCTTAAAAGAAGCACCCAGGATCTTTTTCAGGGGGATAAGGCAGCACGCCGCATTTATTAAACATACATAGATCAATCAATACTATATCATATACATACGATGCATTACACTCATGCACTCACGTGCACACACAAGCACACTCCATCTTGTTGTTACCAATAGTTGCTCCCCCTAACTGCACTGGTCAGGTGAGTTAGATGGGGGAGGGGTGGAGCTGGAGCCGGGGGTCCCTGTGCAAGATGCCTCATATTTATCCCTCTCATGCAGCCAATTAGTCATCAACTTGCCTTTCTTAATGCTGCTTCAAAGAGAGTTCTTCCAAGGACAGGCACTTGCTGCTGGACTCCCAAGGCATCTGTATGTCCTCATTCCACGAGGTGTAACAGTTAACTCGAACTAAGGACTTAGTTCAAGTTAATGTTTGACTGCCGCGTGTAGCCGCAGGCAGTTAGTTCGGACTAAGGGGATTTAAAAATGGTGCCCGGACAGGAAGATGCAAATAAAGCCCGGGATATTTAAATCCCGGGCTTCATTTGCAACTTCGAATGCCTACATTAGCCTCCCTAGTTTGAACTAGGGGGCTAGTGTAGCCATACCCAGAGGGACTCTGAGCTGAGCCTGGGGCAGAGAGTTGAGGTGCAGGAAGGGGGTTCAGGGTGCTTACCACAGGTGAATTCTGGATGGTGGTACAGTGGTGCTAAGATAGGCTCACCCCTACCCTAGCCCTGCACCATTCCCAAAAGCAATCAGCAAACTCTCTTCATCCCTGTCCCCATTCTGCTCTGTGGAGATGGGGTATGGGGCTGAGGGGGAGGGTAGAGAAGGGCACCCAGATATCAGCAGCACCCCCTCCTCTTCCGCATGCCCTGCACAGCAAGCAGGAGGCTCACAGAGGGTAGGAGGCAGCTCCAAGGCAAAGGGCAGGACCAGCACGTCAGTGCTGAGAGGAGCAGATGAAGTGCCGGCCTCCTGGCCAAACCCGTCAGGATCACCTGTCAAAGGCTCCAAGATCTACCAGTAGCTCCCGATCTACTGGTTGGTGACCACTGCCTTAACTATTCGTAAGACCTATAACATAAAGAGCTCGAGACAAAGTTTCTATGGAAAAGACTGAATACAAGGTTTCTCTTAATACAAGGGATTCTATAAAAAGGCTTAACATAAAGATATATCTAAAAGAACAAGATATGTATATATAAAATCTCTTAATACAAAGTTATATGAGAATGATACATGGTTATATGGAAATGTTACAGAGATTTATCCACACGTCGGCTGCAGGGACAAGCTGGCAGCTGCTTGGAGCGAGCGAGTGGGTGGTTAAGCCGCCGGGCGCTGCCCGCCGTGCTATCACCTCCTGGCGAGGTGGGTTACCCTGGCTGGTGGGCAAAGCCCTCCACCAGTGCAGGTTGTGTCTGCCCAGACAGGCTGCACCAGTGCCAGCCATTCAGTGTCACCAAGCCCTCGCTTCCCTGCTGGAAAGCCCCGTGGTTTTACCCTGAGGAGCAGGGTCTTTCACTGCTGAATGACTAAGGAGCTGCCAGTGGCAGGATGCCAGTCTCACCAGGGAGGGGTGAGCCGGTGGCTGGCTACAGCTTCCCACTGGGTGGCTTTTGCTGCAGGCCTCCGCCCTTCCTTTGTGCTGTTGGTGCACACTGCTTCCGGCAGGTGGCGCCGCTAGTAAATTTTCCCTTGGCCACAGGCCTGGGGTTAACCTAGGAAGTGCCAGGCAGATTAGCTCAGTCTGGGAGGCAGACCAGCTCTTTGCTTTACCCAGCATGGGGTCAGTGGATGCATCATCCAGGCAGGCTGGGCTGCCGGTGCTAACCAAACCAAATCAGGAGCAGTAGGTGTTTCTTTGGGAACCCTTCTGGGGTTCAAAGTGCACGGGAGGAACAGTGTCCCCATAAGCTGTGATAGAGATGCAGCCATGTTAGTCTGGTGTAGCTGAAACAAAAGACAGAACTATGTAGCACTTTAAAGACTAACAAGATGGTTTATTAGGTGATGAGCTTTCGTGGGCCAGACCCACTTCCTCAGATCAATATGTGGAAGAAAATCGGCACAACCATATATACCAAAGTGATACAATCAAAAAAATGAATGCATGTGAAATTGACAAATCAAATTTTAGAACAGAGTGGGGGTGAGAGGGGAAGTTTAGTTTCTGTAAGGTAATGACATAGGGGTGATAATAGGGGAAGTTTCTGTGAGGTAATGACATTAGGGGTGATAATTGGGGAAGCTATCTTTGTAATGGGTGAGATAATTAGAGTCTTTGTTTAAACCCGTTACATAAAGTGTCAAATTTAAGCATGAATGACAATTCTGAAGCTTCTCGTTGAAGTCTGGAGTTAAAGTCTCTTTGAAGCAATATGCATGTTTTAAGGTCATTGAGGGAATGATCAGTCTGGCTGCCCTCAGGAGAGATTCAAATGCTGCCCAGCAGATCAGCAGAGCAGCCACAGCTAGTATTTTTTTTTCTATTGGTGGTGCACATTCGCACCTGCCTTGGTATGTATCACAAATTATTCCGCACATGGACAGAAAAAATCTGCACGTGGATGTAAAAAATGAGAGGGAACATTGGGGAGGAAGATTAGTGATTTTATTTTCTCCACTTGCCAGCTGTGGACACGAAAGACGGCGAGTAAGATTTTTGAAGGTGCTCAGCCCCCACTGAGACAAACGGATGCAGCAAGGCCCCCGTGGGAGTAAAGCGAGACCCACCGAGGCCTGGGGACAATGCCGTACGCAAGTGTCCGACTCATCGTGTTGTCCTGACACCCCCTTTCCTTTCTTGCGCTGCTGGGGGTAGCCAGAGATATTATTCGTCGTGTTATGAAGCGGAATTTGAGCATGTGTTGGAAGAACATTTGCATATTGTCATGAAGGGGTTAGTGCATATATATATATATGTGTTGCGCTGCCTTGACTAGATGGAATCACAGTGGCTTGTCTGTGAGACATAGGCCCTGCACTGCTGAGGAATCTCCTTTGGCTCACATGGGTGGGAGCTAAGTTTTAGAGCAGGCTGATCTCAGTTCCGGCTGCCACCTGGCCAGGTTTTCCCTGGATCATCCCTTTTGTAAGGCAGCTGGCCTGGGAAATCTGCCCCGGGCCTCAGTACATGCTGCCCAGCTGGGTAGGCTCCTGACCATCCTGAATGTCCTGGTTTCTGTCACCTCCAAGGGGGCACCCCTACTCTGAGTTCCAGGGACACCCTGGGGTTCCTGGGGGACAATGGAGTTGTCTGTGCTTCCAGCTCCCAGGCCAGGGAAGGGGTTAAACTTCGCCTAAGCAGCCAGACCTTTGGGAAATCAGCCCCCTCCCAGCAGGGCTCACCCCCATTCCCTTCAGCCCCCCATGTCCCACAGTGTGGGGAGAGAGGGCCTCGGCCTGGGGTTGGCGTCAAGGAAAAATTAGTCTGAACTGGGCCTGGATTTTGAGCACCCCAAACCACTGGGGGCAGGGAGATGGGTTCTGGGGATCGGGCCCGTCTCTGTTCATAATAAGCCCTGGCCACTTGCAATGCCTTGCACAGACATTAGATGGGAGGGAGGCGGTTTCAGGGACTGACTTGTGCTGTGTCCGGCACCACAGGGTCCCACTGCAATGCACACCCCAGCCCAGCCCCCGAAGGGTGAGCTAACACCCAGCACTGCAGCGGCACAGCCCATCCTATTCCTGCAGGGGATGCCCGGCCCCCCACATCCTGCCCGGGCGGGGTCAGGCTGGAGCAGCCGCTCTCCAGGAGGGCCCAGCAGTTTGTGCCACTGGCCCTCCCTGCCTCTCCCTCTGCCAGAGCGCATGCGGCACAATGGGGGGGGGGCACTGGCACTGCGGCTGCCTCCCCTCCCCACCGTCCCCTCCCCGGCTCCATCCCTGGCTTTGCCGCAATGCGGTCTCCGGCTCCTCCTCTCCCCTTCCCAGGAACCAGTGTCTGCAGCCAGGGTCCCCCTCCCCCACCCTGCTCCTCGGCCACTTCGCCCACAGGCCTGAGCCAGCTGCTGGGAGCCAAAGGCGCTTCCCATCCGCCCGGCTCTGGGGCCCTGCCTTGGGTGGGTCAGTGCTAGGTCGGGCCCGGGGCATCGGCCTTTCAGCTCCCCAGGACCATGCTGGGCTCCCCAACCCTGACCCTCCTCAGACAGACTCCTCCTGGCTGCCCCCTGCCCCTGCCGCCGCTCGATCCCCCTCCCAGCGCTCGATGGCAGGGGTGCTTGGTGCTGGGCTGCTCTGCACAGGCTGCCTCAGTCCCCAGCATCCGGATCCCCAGGGGCGAAGGGTCTTTAACCCCTACAGTGGTACACCCTGGGTGGGTGGGTCTGGCTCTGCAGTGGGGACAGCCGAGGGATGAGGGGTCAGTCGGGGCAGGGGAGTTGCCTGAACTAGAAACCCAGATTCACCCCCCCCATTCCCAGACAGACAGACCCCTACACCAGAGCAGGAGCCCTGCGTCTTCCTCCCCCGCACCTCAGCCACAGCCCCCAGCCAGCCGGACACGCTGCCCCTGCCGGGCCTTGGGGAAGGGAGGAGCAGGGCTGCAAGTGGGTTCCCCCCCCCGGGAAGGGAGCGGCTGCCAACGTGTCCTCCGGGCAGCTCCCACGAGCAGCCAGCTGGTGTGTAGATCCTTCCAAGCGCCTCCCTCCCTGCCACAGGGCCTGGGCAGGGAAGGGGCGTGCAGACAAAGGGCAAGGGGGCTGCCGCGGAGGGAGCTGGGCCCCTTTGTCCTGCTGCAGCACAGCCCCCTTGTCCAGCGCTTGTCACGGGACCTGAAACCAGAGCGGCAGGGGGGTTGGGGTCTCACTCCGGGGTCACCCCCTGACCTCAGCAGCTCCTACAGGAGATCAGAGCGGGGCTCCTTGCGCTGCCTTGTCCCTGTCTTGGGTGGGGGTGTCGGGTGTCCCCAATTGTCTGTCCTGCAGTGCAGGGGTAGGGGCAGGGAAATGTGTTTCTGATGGGCTCTCTGGAGGTGGCCCCCTCCTGGGGGATGGGCTTGGCCCTTGGTTTAATTGGGTCCCACCAGCCCAGGCTCTAGCTGCTGTCTACCTGGAGCCCTGGTCGCTGCAGTGCCAGCCCCCTGGCCCTGTTCTATGCACCAGCCTCCCAGCGCCCCAGCCAGGCAGGGAAGGGTTAGCCTTGGTCACAGACCGGGGCTGGGGCAGAGGCTGAGTTGGAAGCTGAGCCCACTAGGCCACCCTTCCTCAGACTTGGAAGCCTAGTGACCTGGTTTAGGGACGTGGCTGAACCGTGGTTAGTTCTTGTGGCCAGGCCCAGAGCTGAGTTTTAACCCAAACAACCCTGCAGCGTCCAAGGGGAAGTGAGAGTGTAGCCAGGCCTTTCGAGGCTGGCACATGAGGCCTGCCTCTCTCCTGGTGCTGGGCACTTCGAGTGTCATCCTACAGCTCTGTCCCCAGACCAGATCTCACTGAGCCTCCCTCTGCAATGCCATCCCACCCTGAGAGCTCACAGCACATGGGCAGAGCTGGCTGTGCCCCGGAATCCGCCCCCCCTCTCCCCCATCCCATCCTACTGCTCCTCTCCTGAGAGCGCAAAGCATTTTACAAAGTGGTGAGTTAAGTGCCACGATTCCCTTTCAAACCCCATGGGGAAACTGAGGCACAGGGCAAACCTAATTTTCCCAGTAAGTCAGTGGAAGACATGGGACTAGAGCCTAAGTCAATCAATGGCCCATCTTCTGCTCCAATCCCTAGACACAACTTTGCTCACAAAAGAAGACAGGTCTGGCTCTGTGTTGCCACTGTAAATGGAGGTTTTCAAGGATTTTAACTCGGCACTGAAAGTTCCTTGGGGTTAAAGAGAGGCAGGGGGAAAGGCTGTCTTTACCAGAGCTCCAACTGTGCGAACAGGAACAGCCATTTTGGTGAATACCGATTGTCAAGCACAGAAGTGCTTCCTCCCTAAGATGCTTTTTGGTTGTTGCTGATATGGTTGTAGTGTGGTTTCATAGTTGGCAGTGGAGCAAGATACATGATTTAACAGCCATGCTGGCCAAAAACAGGTAACCCATACATAGCTCTGTCTGGGGATAGCTAGCTACATATATAAATAGACGGGTCTGTCAGGGGATAGCTAGCTAGCTACACACATAGACAGTGTGTCTGGGGATAGCTAGCTAACTACACACATAGACAGGTCTGTCTGGGGATAGCTGGGTAGCTACATACAGGTTAAACCTCCTAAATCCAGGACTCTCTGGTTCAGCAACATCCATGGTCTGGAAGGACCACAGATGTTGCTGGACCAGAGAGCTCCGGTGCTGGGAGTGTGAACAATCTGGGAGTCCAGCAGTGGAGAGCCCCGACAGTGGGGCCAGTGGCAGCTGGGAACCCTGTCCCCGGGGAGCCCTGTCAGGGAAGGGCAGCAGCAGGGCCACCAGCAGCCAGGGAGCCCTGGCCTGGGGTACCCTAGCTGGGTGGGGCAGCAGCAGGGCCGCGACAGCTGGGGAACTCCGTCCCGGGGGAGCCCCAGCCAGCCTGCTGCACCTGAGACCAGGCCAGGCAGCAGTGGAGCTGCAGCCCAGTGGCAGTGGGGCTGGAGTGGAGCCAGCTACCAGGAGAGGCAATGAGCTGGGAGGCCGATGGCAGGGGACCTCCCCTGATCCAGCAAATTCCCTCATTCGGGACCAGTCAGGTTCCAAGGGTGCCAGACCAGGGAGGTTCTCTCTGGAGATAGCTAGCTAGATACATAGCTAGACAGGTCTGTGTGGGGATAGCTAGCTTAGCTATATAGCTAGACGGGTCTGTCAGGGGATAGCTAGCTAGCTACACACATAGACAGGTCTGTCTGGGGATAGCTAGCAAGCTAGACATGCACTGGAAGGTTTTCGGGTGGAATGGGAATCCAGGAACTGGATCAGGCCAGTGGAATAATGTACCAGCTAGACACTGATTATAAAGGTAAGCATAGGAATGATTAAAACACTGGTGCCAGGATATAACAGGCGTGTCCAATACCGCTGTACACTGCCTGAATAGAAACCACAATGTCGTGTGTGCTGCGCTGTTTCCAAAGCGTCCATCTCCATGGACACACATCGGACACACTCACACACCGGTTCAACATGCTTGGGCCCCGTGCAGCCTCACCTGCAAAGCAGAGCAACCGTGGACGGGGACCCATCAGCCTCTGCTGTGACACGCACGTTTAAAAGGATGCAAAGGGCTTGAGCCATCAATGGGCTGCTAGCCCTGCCCCCAACCCGCCATGGCACAAAGCAGCTTCCTTCCCGAAGCCTGCCGTCTTGCAGACACACATTTCCATCTCCTCACCATCCTGCCCTCGCTCCGCTCCCCCCATCCGCACCGGTTAGCTTGGGGAGAATGGTTCCCTTCTGCACCATTAGGTTAGCTCAGAGGCCAGGACAGCAGCCAGCAGAACTAACCTGGCCAAGCGCAATTCACAGGATTCCTGGTCCCTCTTCTTTTCTGGTCCCATCAGTCCTGACCCACACTCCCCCTTTCCTTCACTAGCCTGTGGCTTTTCCTGCTGTGGGACCTGAAAGGCTACCCATGAGCAGGGTGAGGAACACCTTTTATTGCCCTGTTAGCCAAGGTTCCTGAAGGATCCTAAAGCACTTCACCCTTCACCAGGAAGTTAACTCCCATTTCACAGAAGGCAAAACAGAGGAGTGGTGTTACCCAGCAAGCCAGGGCTAGGACAGGGACCCAGGAGTCCCTGACTGAGCCTCATGCTCCAGCCAAGGCAAGGCCCCTCTGTATCAGGGGACTGCAGCCTGCCCTGTCTCTGATGGGCTAACTGGTCTTTGCCATCTCTGTCTGTGGGTAGGAAGGAAGTGGCCTGGTGGGATGAACTCTAGCCGGGCCTGGGAGTCTAGGGGGCTCCTCACTTAGTCACAGACCCCCGTCCCACCTTGGGCAAGTCACAAGTTGTGCCTCAGTTCCTCAGCCATGCACGGAGGGAGAAGGGGGACGGTGGTTCCCTGACTCAGGATAGAAGTCCAGCATGGGCCATGCGTGTACCAAGACAGCTCAGTCCTCAGGACCCAGCCCTACTGCAGAGATCACCAGACTGAAACCTGGGGTGGGGGGGGTTCAGCTATTGGTGCTCTAGCTGGAATTTTCCCCAGCTAGGCAGGCAGGCTCAGACCATGTTATAAACATGACAGGGTGGGGGGGAGCTGTGTTCTTTCTGACGGTTCCAGTGTATGATTAGAACATGTTTAACTGCTTTTCCCGTGGCCGCACAAGCAGAGGGAGGGGAATCCAAGCAACCCCCCAGGTTTAAGCATGGTGTGTTTGGGGCGGCTGCCCTAGGCCCCGCACTTTGTGGTGCCCCCCGTGACGGCACGTCGGGGAGCCCCCGACCCTGCACCCTCATCCGCAGCTGGATGTGACTCTCCGCAGCCAGTAGAATAAAAGGTTTTATTGCTTCTCAGAGGTACAGCGCGCAGCATAGGCTCCATGTTAACATAGGAGCCAGGGCAGACAGCCTAGTCCTCTTGGGGGAAAGGGGTTCACAGGCCCCTGAACCCCCCTGTACTGGACTTAGTCTGCTGTCTTCATGCTTCCCCCAGCCCAGACTGCCCCAACCCCCAGCAACTGGTCCCTTAGCCCCCAGGCGGCCATGCCCCGTGCTTTGTTCAGATAGCAGCCACCTAGCCCAGGTGTCAAGTGGCTGGGCCATTGCCTACGTGCCTCCCCTCAGGGACCATCCTCCGCTGGGCACTGCGCACAGACACACACTGCGTCTCTGCAGACCAGCATAGGGCAGTAGGGGGTCACACCCAGCACAACACAGCAACCAGTGAATGCCCAACCAGAGTGGATCCAGGGCCATAAGAGTAGACAGCACCCCCACTATGTCACACCCCCATAGCAACCACCTCCAAAATCCTATAGACGGGTGCCAGGGCGGCCCGGGGCATTATCTGTGGGGAGGGGGCTGGTGTGGGGTGGCAGCCCCTCCTGCACTCACCACAGTGGCAGGAGCCTGAGCAACTGGGAAGTCTGCCCTGCCCCACCGCCCTCCCCCAGCCCGCTGTGCTTGGCTCCACCACGGTAGCGGGAAGCGGAGCACCCAGCCCCATCAGGGTGTTCTGCTGGCTGCTGCGGAGAAGCGGAGTGCAGTGGGCTGGGAGAGGCAGCAGGGGGGAGCGGAGAAGGCTGCCGGGCCTCTCTGGCTCCCACCGCTGTGGTGAGTGTTGGGGGGAGTGACCCCTGCTGCCCATAATATTGCTGTTCGCATTGTTTGGGGGAGGGGTGGGAAAAGGGGGAGTGGGGCTGGAGCAGGGGAGGGGGTGGGGCCTGTGGCAATGGGGTTGCCCTGGGCCCAGCACCTGGGGAGGGGTTGCCCCAGGCCGCCCCGGGGAAAGCCCTGTTTGTGAGTCTGTGCTGGCATCCCCAGCAAGTGCTCTGCCCTCTTAGGCCAACACTGATCAGCTGCCCCCCATCCCCTACCTGTGCTGATGTCTGCAGCAAATGCTCTCTGGGGCTGGGGCTGTCTGCACTGGAGTGCAGCCACCGTCAAGGGGGCGGCTTGCATCTGGCTGTAAATATGCGTGTGACTGTGGGAGACAGGAACCTTGGCCCAGCTGGAAGGTCCTGGATCCAGCATCTGGAAAATCTGATTGCTCCTGAAGCTGCACATCTGGATATGGAGGGGGTGGGGAGGGAGGGAAGAGAAAGAGGAATTGCTGAGCTGGAGTTTGTGGAAGGCCCGGCTCTCCGCCAGGCTCTCCCTGCCCAGGGCCGCTGTGCAGGAGGGAGCCTGGAGAATCTCTGCTTTAATATGTGGGTGACGGATGATCCCACTGCAGGGAATCAGGACATCTCCCCGTCTATTGTGGGGCTGGGCATGTCCCTGGTTCCCGTGTTTCTATTTTACTTCCCGTACTCTTAAGTAGGAACCTGGCTCCATCCACCGCTCCCTTCATTTCCTCGCCAAACCCACCAGTTCTGGAGGCATTACCTTCCCCATCCTTCCGCACCAGGGCCGGGGTCATCCTCCACTGCTCTCTGGGAGGATTCCCCCTTGGCTTCCATGGGGCGCCTGAGTGCTGGCCCCACAGCTCCCCCTTGCCACACCAAGCGGCTGGTACTCGCCAGGTGGGGCTGGGATGTGGGGGGTGTTTGTGGAGAGAGAGCAGGGAATAGCAGTGGGAGGAGCCTCATGAAACAGGAGGAAGCCTGGGGGGGCTGGTGAGGTGCTGGGGGGCTCCCCCAACCCTGTTGTTTGTTTATTTGTTATTTATTTGAGATGTTTTCAGTCTGCCAAACAATTGTGGCCTTTGCAGCCCAAGGACGCAGGTGGCTGGGACAGAGCAGGGCAAACAGCAGGGTCCAGCACCCTGCAGCATGGGTGCAAGACGGGGCTCATGACTAGGGCCAAGCGCTCTGGGTCTCTGTGTGGAGAGACAAGGAAGTGCTGCAAGCGCCAGCCCTTCTGTGAAAGCAGTAAGGGAAACAGTGGAGGGGAGGAGCAGAGCTGGATCCCAAACCCAGGAGAAGCAGCATGCAAACAGATGGACCAATGTTCCCTATAAACTGGGTGCTTGGGCAGCTGCCCAGGAAAAATCATATGCCACCCAGCTGATTAGCAGAGCGCCCACAGCCGGCAGCATGTGTTTCTATTGGTGGTGCACATCCACACATGCCTTGGTGCACAGAACAAAATTTATTCCACACATGAATGGCAAAAAGCATCGATGGAACATTGATGGGTGCCCTCAGTGCCCTTGTGGAGCTTTACTGAGGACCTCCCCCCACTTGGAGAGAAGGGAACTGATATTTTAGTCCATGCAGGCAGCTGGGTTCCTTCCATTAGAGTTAGGAGCATCTCTGAGGTCCAATTTAATTGTGCCTTTTAGTCTTTTAACAGGAACAAAGGATTTTATGAGAAGCCCAAACCTCTGCCCAGGTTCCAGACATCAGGGAAGCGTCAGGGTGGATCCTCCTCATCAATGGAACAAACAAGAACCTTAGACCCAGATCTATGTTCCCTCAAATCTTTTCCGTCTGTGTGCAGAATAATTTGCACTGAGACATGTGCGAATGTGCACCACCCAAAGAAACATAAAACTTAACTGTGGGCACACTGCTAATCAGCTGGGCAACGTTGGAAGCTGCACCAGCGCAAGGCTTACAGGGACCGCTGCTCTCGATCCAAATTTGCTAGCCCTCCTGGGTCCCTGTCGGTGGATACTGCTCTGGTTTCTGGCTCAGCAGAGCCCCCAGGAATATTGTAGAAGGGAAGGCGGAGGTTGGCTGGGTTGGAGCTGCCAGGTCTGGGGATCTCTGCTCCCAGTCTCACCCTATCAGGGAGGCCAGGGGGAGGGGCTTTGGCACCCACAGCTGTCCGAACTATGCACACGGCAAAAGGGGGCGCAAAAGAGGCACTTTGCCCTACACCCCTGTGTGGGAGAGCACCCGAACCCAGCATCATCACAACCTTGTGTACTAGGTTGCAACCTTGCATGCTGCCATTCGCCCCCGTGGCTCCTGCATCAGGGTGGGAGGGGTGACTGGGTCAAACCTGAGGGCTGTGGGGCTAAGTTCACCTGAACGTACCCCATGGAAAAGTGCTGGCATGCAAGGACTTGGGGCACATGGGAACTGGGATGATCTTAATCCGGATCCTACATGCCCTCGATCTGTCTTTCCCCATTAAACGGAGAGACCCTCAGAGAGGGGAAGATCCCCCACTGGCAAGTAACCAACACAGCCACTGCTCTCTGTCCCCCCAAAGCCAGGCTCTGACTGAGCCTCCTAGCAACTCCAGGGCACAGAGCCGGTTTTCCTAGCCACTTGCCTCCTCTCTGCCTTGCGGGACCTTGAGCTCACTCTTGGGTGATTGGTGAGGCTGGTACCCACTGGGAGCTGATGGAGACATGCACTCCCTACCTCATGTAGTCCAGGGGCCACCCTACAGCCACTGGTTGTTGAAACCAGCAACCTAGGGTGAAAGACTCTGTACCCCAGCCCAGCCCTGAGCCAGCTGGACCTCATTTCTCCAGCTCCGGTTAGACCAGCGCTAACTGTCCAGAGCTGTTCCCTGCACGATGCACCAGGTCTGTAAGCAGAACTCGGGAGGAATTGCTGAGGTGTGGGGCTACCCTCCTTGGCCAGGCTTTGGTGCTCCCCTCCCTGGCTGTGGTTTGGGGCTCCCCTCCACCTGCAGCAGCCTTTCCTTTCTGTGTAACTCCCGTGCATTGTTTGTCTGTTTGCCGCATGACCGTTGGGGGGTAGCCGGTTCCTAATGGCCCTGGACGCATTCTTCAAGTGGGGTTTATCTTTGCCTTACTGGCATTGACCCTGGCTGCCTACAAACACAGCCAGAGAGGCCAGGCAACGGTCGCTACGGAGCTGCTGGTTGCTACCAACAATATACAAAATGCAGCCAAAAAGGAAGCTTGTTCTTTCTAGTGGAGATGTTGGGCCCATGGGAATGTCCAGGGGGCACAGCAGAGTCAGGGGAACACCTAGGGACACAGTGGGACGAGGGCTGCATGTGCTTCTGTTCTGCAAGGCCCAAGGCGAGGAAAGTGGAGAGCCCTGGGCTGAGGGAAACAAGAGATCCCCATGGGGCACAAGAGAAGTCACTTCTCCAGGACTCCAGCTACCCTCTGGAGAAGTGCTCCAAGCACCTGGCACTGGGGCAGGCCTGGAACCTGGGGAACCACATGGGCAGCTACAGCTGTTCCCACCTCCTGGCTGCTCCAGTCAATGGTTCAACCTGCCTTGGGTGGCCTCCACCCCAACCCCCTGGCAAGGAAAGGGAGTTCACTCCCAAGCTAATGCACTGAAGCTGCCTGCAAAGGGGCCAGTCCCTACTAACTGAGATGTGGGCACTTAACAGGAGCTGGGCTGAGATCCACCAAACCCCTTGTACACGGGCCATGGCCCGTGAGTCACTGCTGCCCTGCCATCAGGATTGAGGGGGTGCGCACACACATGGGTTGGAGAGCTGTGCGCAGAACGGTGCCTGGACGCTTCTGAGTGTGGCATTGTCTGAGTGTGACGATGAGCATCTGTCTGTCTGTGCCTACCATTGCCTCTCTAACGTCGCCACGTTCCCAGCCGGGAACAGCGTTAGCCTGCACTGTGATAACCCTTCGAGACTCGCTCCCGGGTCTGACTGGCATTCCAGTCACATCAGTCCCACCGAGCTCTCTTGGTAGGAATGTAGGTGCACTTGGCTCTCCTCTGGATGCGTGGATGCGCCTCCTTCTTTCTATCCCCGGCCTCTTGGCTTTTGCACCGGAGACCCCAGACTGCAGGAGAAAAGCAGCCTCAGCAATCTGTGATGGGGGTGGGGCTGAGAAAGGGACCAGGCCCAAGAATGTGTCTGGAGAAATAATGTGACCCCCTCTTGCCAAGAAAAGAAACCCCCTGGATCTGGCCTGTCTTATTAACATCTGAATGTCAGCCAGCCAGGGGGGACAATTGCTTTCTCATGGGGGCCCCCCTCACTGTTTCCCCAGCTGTCTCTCTGTCTTCCAGGCTTTTTCTATCCTCATCCCTCCCCAGCTTCTCTCTTCCCTCTCCCCTTCCCAGGCCAGCTTCTCCTGGGGCTCAGTCATATGACTTGCAAGGTGATAAAGGAAGACCAAATGCCACCAGGGATTCCTGTTCCGTCTCCTAGCAACTGAACAACTCGTTGCCTAGCAGCGGGTGAGTGGGGCTCTGTCTTACAAACCTAATTAGAGAGCAAGCACCTCTGAGGCTCCTGTGTCCTTGAGATGGAGCCATAGATTTTATTCCACAGCACCCAGGGATAGTTCATTGATCCCTCTGCTGCATCCGCAGAGCCGTTGCCTCTTGCTTTAATAACAACCCTCTGCCCTGCCCTAGGACCTTCCACCCAGGATCTACAGACTCTTCACAGACTTTCGTGAATTGCCTCACAGTTCCCCTGGAAGAGGAATGAGTGGTATAACCCTCATGTTACAGATGGGGAAACTGAGGCACACAGTGATTTGGTGACTCACACAAGGTCACAGAGCAGGGCAGAGGACAGAACACAGGAGTCCCGGTCCTTTGCTTTAACCACCAGTTTTTTCTTCCTCCTAGAGCCTGGAAAGGAACCAAGGAGTCCTGATTGCCCAGATCTCTGCTCTAGCTCTCTCCTGAAGGCTGGTGTGATCAGCAGCAACACAGCGCCCCCTAAGCTGCCATGGGAATGAAGCCATGCCAGCTCCTTGCATGAGGCTGGCACAGGGATTGATCTTGTGGGGAAGGCCCTGAATGTGTGGAAGGAAGAATAGTGTCCTCTCCCATTGATAAAGTGGGAGGTGTCCCCATGTACCCAAAGAGATGCTTCATCCTCCACACACCCCTCTCGGGACACACAGCACAGCTGGAAAAAGCAGCAGGGCACAGCCTGGCATGCCCTGAGACGGGGTGGACAGCAGGGCTTTCTGTAAAAGGATCTAAGAGCCAGCTGTCTGCAACCTGCCCAGCCAGCATGGAACCAGGATCAACACCCTTGTTAACCCCCGCCTGACCCACCCCGGCTTCTATATCCAGTCGCTGTGCTCTACCCTGCCCTCATCTTAAGCAGGGCTAAGTAGTGTTGTGCTGCGCAAGCTCCTGTGAAACCAGATGGGCTGGGGTGGGGGAAAGAGGGGAGGAGGAGCTGCTGCTGTGAAGGCCAAGTCTGCTTCCTTGTGCATTTCAAGGCCAGCATTCACTTAGGCAAGTTCTGCCTCTGTGCTGGGCCTGAGGATGGTCGGGGACCACAGTGCTGTGCTCATATCGAACTCCTTCCACTCCAGGCTCTTAAAGCACTTTGCGAACATTAAGGAATTAAACCTCACCAGCTTTCTATTATCCACCATTGTGCAGAAAGAGAAACTGAGGTACAGTGGGGCTCATGAACTTGCCTTGGGTGACACCAGCAGGCCTCGCACAGGGAGCAGATCCTAAGTCTCTTGATTCTCAAGTTCTGTGCCTTAACCACTGAACAATACTCCTTCCCTAAATACATCCACCGGGGACCTCTCTGGATCACAAAGGTAGGTTACAGTAGGTGGAGCTGTCCCAGTGCAAAATCCTAGAGGAAGCTGCTATTTCCACTGATGGAACCAGGGCAAATTCTTGAAAGGTGTGAATTGGGACCAGCTGAGAGTCTGGCCCCTGGCGTAGGTAAGGCCATAGATTAGAGTGAAAAGAAGGAAGTCAGGGAGGAAAAAAAGGCCAGCAGCATTTCCTGTGCACCAGCCCATAAGCATGTAACTGATTTTGGTGAGTGTTCAAATGGATGATTGAGTTTCAGCTTGGGATCTTCCGGTCACTAATGCACTGCAAAGCCCATTTACAAACTAGAGTAAAATGACCCTGAGAACTTGACAGGTCTCCACAGTGAACTGAATTTCCTGAGCTCTTCCCCACTCCCTGGAAGAGGTATATATATCCAGTAAGCAGCATGTTGTACCCTAAGCTGCTGTACATGTAAAGGTAAATGTAGCATTTTGCCGTGTCCTGGAGTATAACTAGATGGCTCTCTATGCAGTGCACAGGCCGGAGCCCAGGGCAGGATCACAGGGTGTTGTTTCTATTTGTTTCACTACAGTGTGGTTGGAAATTTACAGGTCTCTGTGGGTAGACAGGAACTTGACAAAAAAAGCCCAGCTCTGAACATGGCCAAATTGCAATGCTAGCTATCCACCTCTTTTTTGAGCAGTGTCCTCTGCTGGTGTAAATCAGTGAGGTGCCATTGAAGTTCATTTTCACCAGCTGAGGATTTGACCATCTGTTCTTCAGAATGCCCCAGAAGTTCCTTTGTTCAGCTGTGCCTATGGAATCCTGGAGTCTCTTTGTACCTCATCAGTTCCCTGGGGAATGTAGGTCCTTTGTCCTTTTATGATTCAGGAACAACTCCAGATACAGTCTGTGTGTGCTGTCATGCCACAGGGGGCCAATATTCACAGGGATGTTAGTGCAAAAAAATAGCCAGGGGACTGGGGCTACTTTTCCCGCCTGTTAAAGAGAGAAATGTGTCAAACTAGTGGAAGCATGGGAGCAGGAACCCAGAGCAGGCTGCAGAATATGGGAAATGTGTAGAAAATTGTGATTTCTTGTGAGGGGGATTGAAAATGTTGCTCACCAGTCTGCAACAAAGCAGCCAGTCTCACAGCTCCACCTGCAGCAGCTGCTGCCTGTCCCCTCCCCACCCCTTCACCTCACTTGCCAGCCCTGCAGAAATGGAGCTATAAAGGCACCTCCGGCCCTGGAAAAGAGGATCTGATCTCGCCCTGTGGAAAAGGGGGAAATCGGGGATGAGAGACACCTCTCTGTGCTAGCCTCCCCCTTGCATTCGGGTGTAGTGGAACAATTTGTACAGTGTGTGGGGGTGGTGGCTGGGAGCCATTGAACAGAACTGCAAACCTGGGAGCCATTGAACAGAACTGCAAACCTTGTATATGATGGACATTACTTGGAGCCCAGCAGCTGTGCTGGCCATGCTCTGGCAGCACACTCCTGCATGCCTTGAAGGTGAGGTCGGGGCTCTAACTCTCAGCTCATGGTTGCTGTAAGTTGGACCAGCCATGACACTCACCACACACCAGCCTAGGGACAGCCACTCCCCATCACAACCCTGTGGGGCGGGAACAGCCAGCTCCATGGGGTGGGCCATGGGTGGTTCTCTGAAGATGGGGATGCATGGCTGGAAGGGTGATCTGGTACTTGCAGCCCTGTCTAGGCCCCCCCACCCTCCTCTGTATAATTTTCCCATGGCCAAGATGCCAAGTGCTCCCTAGGAGCACAGCTGCCAGACCAGCTGTAGCCCATGTCAGGAACCTTCCCAGCCCTAGAGGCTGCTAAGAACCCTTGAACCAAACTGCAAACCCTGGAACTGATACGAAGCACTGACTCAAGTTGGCGGGGTGGCAGCCCCCCCAGTCCCAGCCAGGCTCTTCCCTGCTGCTGGGAGGGGGGGGGTGAGTGCGGGATCCCGTGGGTATTTCGGGGGGGAAGTCACTCGCATGGGAGCACCCCACCTGGCAGAGAGCAGGATTGACCCTAGACTATCCCCTCGGGGATGGGGGATCCCTTGCCAGCCCAATTCCATGTGGTACCAGTCAGGAGCCCCGAGTCTGCCTCACCCTACCTAAGCTTAGCCCTTGGGGAAGGAGGGGGCTGGATGACCATGTACTTGCTCTCCACAAGCTCTTGGCTCATCGGGGGCCCCAACTAAAGGCTCTTCCCTCCCGGTGTCGCCCCGGCTTTCCCCGCACAATGCGGCGCGAACCTGGAAGCGGGGAAGGGGGGTTCACGCACGCTCCGGATCGGGGCTGACTGCAGCATCTAACTACTGCAAAGCCGCCCGCCCCGCCCGCTCTTTGTCTGCAAGCTGGGGGGCGGGGCCATGACCTCATCCTGAGCGCTCCGCACCAATCGCCGGGCGGAAACGGTCGAGGCGGACCAATGGCTGGCAGCCCAGGCCCGTCGCCATGGTGACCGAAGGGTATAAAGGAGGCGGGCCGGCGCGCACACCCTAGGTTCTCTTACAGCGACCCCCTAAGAGTCGCGCGGTAAGAAAGCGGCCAGCGCCCCGCCCGCAGCCAGCATGGTAAGGGGCGCGTGCGGGGCTGCACGCCACGGGGCTCGGGCTGCTCCCCGGGGCGCGGTGGAGCAGAGAGGAAATGGGGCGCTAAGGGAGTGCGGGGGGGCGCGGCTGTCCCCACGCTGGCTGCGGGGCTCCCGGGGATGCGGGGGAGGAGCGCGGCTGTCCCCACGCTGGCTGCGGGGCTCCCGGGGACGCGGGGGGGCGTGGCTGTCCCCCGCTGGCTGCGGGGCTGGGCAAATGCAGGCGCTCTTCGAAAGCCCCCGATCTCCCCGCCTCGCTGGCCGATCGCAGCCGGCGGCTCTGCTCCGCCTTCCCTCGTTCCCCCTTTGGGTGGAGGCACCAGCTGGGCTGCGGGAGGGGGTCGTGCCAAACCGCCGGGTCCCGGCTGCAAAATCCTTCCCAGCAGAGCAGCCGTGGCCGCCCGGGCTAGCGGGGGCTGGAGGGCCACTCCCTGGCGCCCCAGAGAAGGGCGGGCTGCCCGGCCCCGTGCCCACAGAGCAGCTGAGCCAGGGACTGGTTTCCCACCGAGGTCACATTTCAGCATCGGGCTGGGCTGCATTGGCCACGCCTCTGCGCCCCACTCGACCCCCCG
The DNA here is from genome assembly GCA_019425775.1 of Rafetus swinhoei. NCBI lineage: Eukaryota > Metazoa > Chordata > Testudines > Trionychidae > Rafetus > Rafetus swinhoei. The sequence continues at coordinate 6,211,283 of JAFJHL010000157.1, read as the reverse complement.
CCACTAGCTAGCGCAGGGGAGGGGGCCCTGACCCAGCAGACAAAGGGGGAGGGGGGAGGGGGCTCAGGCGCTTGGGTCCACACTGATGGTTCTGGGGCGCAGGAGGCAGCTGCCTGGATGGGGCTTGGGAGGGGAAACGTGCCGTGTAGGCGACCCGCATATCCCTAGTCCTTGTATCGCTGGGCTCAGTGCACGAGGGCTGCATTTTAGCGCCTCGGCAGCATCCCCGGGGCGATGGTCGAGTTTGCAACGCCCCGCTCTCCGCGCACTAAAGGCGGAGCCGGGGAATGGCAGCCAGCCCCTTCCCGCAGATGCTGGCTCGCTTGGCATGTGAGTTAGCTTGGACTCTTGTTCTGGCTGATCCATTGATTGTCTCCGCTCCTAGGCGGGTCTGTTCCCAGCTGAGGTCAGCAGAGGGGAATTGGCAAACCAGACTAATGAGATCATGCTGGAAATAGACCAGCCAGTGCTAAGCCACGGCTGTCCGCACAGACTCCGGCAGGCGCGGGGCAGAGGATAGTTAATGGTCTCTCAGTTGCACCAAATGAGCCTGTTCCCAGGCTGGGTGTGGTAGCTCCATTCATTATTCCCTAGGCTAGCCTCCCTGGCCGGGGAACAGCCATCTGCATGACGGAGGGAGGGCCAGGTACTGGGGGCACAGAAAGCAATCAGAGTGGTTTGGAGGGTGAACTTACCAGCTGCTGAGCACCTGCTGGGAAAGGACTCAGCATCCACAATGGGGCCAATTTCTCCATGAGGCAACAGAGTTGTGGGGGGTGGAAGTCTGGCTCGCCTTGTTTTGTAGACTGGGATTCTTATTCATGAGAAGTCCCATCCCAATCCTCTATCCAAATCAGTTTTGCCAGTTAGTTCTCTGGGAGAAGAATCAGGCCCTACAGACAAAAAAAGGGCGTGGCAGGTGAGCACATTTCAAGGTGATACTGCAAAAGGGTTTCCAGTTACCACCTGCCTGTCTGGGTTAACCAGGATTTTCTTCTCTGTGCTCTTCCTTTGCCCCCCTATTTTGAGAGCATATGGTGGTTAGACCATGTGGTGTTAAACAAAGAGTTAGCATCTGTGTGACTGTGCTGCTGACTCTTCAGAGCACGCCCCTCTCTAAAGCTTAACCCCTGGTATTGCTGCTACAGTTATAAGCACTGAAGAGCCAAAAAAGGCAAAAATGGGAGTGTCAAAGGGAGCTTCTAGAGATGCCTCCATTGCTACTTATTAACATGCAATTGCAGACCAGGCCAATGTGTTCACATCTCTTCCCTGCCTCCCATTCTCTTCTCCACAGCGTGAGTGCATCTCTATCCACGTCGGCCAGGCCGGTGTCCAGATCGGCAATGCCTGCTGGGAGCTGTACTGCCTGGAACATGGGATCCAGCCTGATGGCCAGATGCCCAGTGACAAGACCATCGGTGGAGGAGACGACTCCTTCAACACCTTCTTCAGCGAGACAGGCGCTGGCAAGCACGTGCCCAGGGCTGTCTTTGTGGACTTGGAACCAACCGTGATAGGTGAGTACGCAAAGCCATCGTCTAACTGCTTTCTGGGCTCCCCCTGTAAACCCATGTGCAGATAGCTACTGTGCATGGACGGTGGGGAGAGACAGACTCTCTGCCTTTCCTCTCCCCAGATGAAGTGCGCACTGGAACCTACCGCCAACTCTTCCACCCTGAGCAGCTCATTACCGGCAAGGAAGATGCTGCCAACAACTATGCCCGTGGGCACTACACCATTGGCAAGGAGATCATCGACCTGGTTCTCGACAGAATCCGCAAGCTGGTAGATACCATCTCCTTTTAGCATAATCTGGGCAGGTTGTGACTAGAAAGCTGATTGAAGAATGTAAATTCACTGCTGATGGATTTCCCCCATTTCCCATTCCAGATAATCATATTGTTAATGTATTTATTGCCACCATATTTGTAGGTGGTCCCAAGGTGAAGTTAAAAGTCCTTTGGAATAGAGCAGTTACTCAGAGCAATCTTGGGATAAGAATACCAGACAGTGAATACAGACAAACTTTTAAGAGATAAATTATTACATTACCTCCAATTGCACTGGATTTACACTGATGAAACTCCTCTAAGAATGATGGAGTGGGCCCAGATTAATAGAACAGAATTTGGATTCTAAGAGGGGGAAAATGTCTAGGATAGGAAGAAAGAGCTCTTCTCCCTCCCCCAATGAAATAACTAGTCCAGTTCAATGATCCAATCAGCTGACAAAACTAGCAGGCAGCAGGTTTAAAACAAAAGGAAATGCTTCACACAGCACAGGGTCAAGCTGTGGCACTCTTTTTCCTGGGGGACTGTTGTGAATGCCAGAATGATCACAGGGCTCAAAAGAAATCTACTTCATTAAGAATAGATCCATTGGTGACAATTAGCTAAGGTGGTCCAGGATGCAACTGGATACTTGGGGCGTTGCAAAGCCTCTGACTGCCAGATGCTGGGACTGGATGACAGATGGATCACTCAGGAATTGCCCCTTTTCATTCCCTCTGAAGTACTTGGGAGTGGTCACTGTTGGAAGAAAAGATACTAGGCTAGATGGACCATTAGTCAGACCCAGGATCTCTATTCTTGTGTCTTAACAATAGCTTCCTTTGTGTTTCCACCTTCTCTCAGGCTGATCAGTGCACAGGTCTGCAGGGCTTCCTGGTCTTCCACAGCTTTGGGGGTGGCACTGGTTCAGGGTTCACCTCCCTGCTGATGGAGCGTCTGTCTGTTGACTATGGCAAGAAATCCAAGCTGGAGTTCTCCATCTACCCAGCACCTCAGGTCTCCACCGCTGTGGTGGAGCCCTACAACTCCATCCTGACCACCCACACCACCCTGGAACACTCTGACTGCGCCTTCATGGTGGACAACGAGGCCATCTACGACATCTGCCGCAGGAACCTGGACATCGAGCGCCCGACCTACACCAACCTGAACCGGTTGATAGGTCAGATTGTGTCCTCCATCACCGCCTCCCTGCGATTTGATGGTGCCCTGAATGTAGATCTGACAGAGTTCCAGACCAACTTGGTGCCCTACCCCCGTATCCACTTCCCTCTGGCCACCTATGCCCCTGTCATCTCTGCTGAGAAAGCTTACCATGAGCAGCTTTCTGTAGCAGAGATCACAAATGCTTGCTTTGAGCCAGCCAACCAGATGGTGAAATGTGACCCTCGCCACGGGAAATACATGGCCTGTTGCCTGTTGTACCGTGGGGACGTGGTTCCCAAAGATGTCAATGCTGCTATTGCCACCATCAAGACCAAGCGCACTATCCAGTTTGTGGACTGGTGCCCAACTGGCTTCAAGGTTGGTATCAACTACCAGCCTCCCACAGTGGTTCCCGGCGGTGACCTGGCCAAGGTGCAGCGGGCTGTGTGCATGCTGAGCAATACCACAGCCATAGCTGAGGCCTGGGCTCGTCTGGACCACAAGTTTGACCTGATGTATGCCAAGCGTGCCTTTGTTCACTGGTACGTAGGGGAGGGGATGGAGGAGGGGGAGTTCTCGGAGGCGCGGGAGGATATGGCTGCCCTGGAGAAGGATTATGAAGAGGTTGGTGTGGATTCTGTTGAAGGGGAGGGTGAAGAGGAAGGGGGAGGAATACTAAAGTACAATGTCACAACGGTGCTGCTCTTACAGGGAGCTTAAACTATTCTAAACATTCAAAATGTTTGGTCCGATCAGTTAATTTGTATGTAGCAGTGTATGCCCAATTGTGTGTGTTTGCCGTATGGTAACTGATCTGTGCTTAAAATCATGGAAGTTTTTGTTACAGACCCAAACCGTCCACTTCTTGTGGGTTTGAATAAAAAAGCATTCCCTGTGTTAGAGGATCTGTCTTGTGTATTTTACTCAACACGCTCCTATTAAAAAAAATCAGTCTTAAACCTCCACAGCACTGATAGGAACATGTAGTTGAACACAGATCCAAGATAGTGAAATTGCCCTCTGTAAAATCTAAAACTGCAGACAGCTTATCAAATTCAACACACAAAGCTGAATTTGAAAACTTATTCTTGTGGGTTTTTTCGATGGCTGAAGGCCATGCCTGTAGGAGAGATCCAGCTGCAATGGTTGTAAACCATCACTGTACTTCCTTGTGTTTGAACTGTTTGCACATTAGCATAGTCCTGAATCTGCACCAACTTGTCAGGAGTACAAGGAGCCACTGGGGCAGCTTTGCTGCAGGGAAGACCAGCCCTGCCCCTGCCACATTCTGTAAGCTTGAGTCAAAATATGAACTAGGCATGGAAACTGGCCTGTATTCACTGCAGAGCTGGCTTAATGAACCTTCAATTGTAGCCATTTGGGGATGAGAAGGGTTTCAGCCTAGCCTATCACTAACACAACATCTAAAGTAACCAAATCCAAATTGTAGCATCTTATTTCAAGATGGCTGAGGGACACTCAACCCTTCAATGAGAGAGTCATGATTTTCATTATAAGCATTACCAAAACTACAGTGCTAACCAGGTGACACAGACATAAAATCATATAATAGTAGAACTGGAAAGGGGACACCAAGAAAGTCCAGTCCCCTGCCCTCATGGCAGGACCAACCACCATCTAGATCAGGGGTTCCCAACCTGGGGTATGCATACCCCAAGGGGGTATGAGAAGCTTGTCAAGTGGGTACAGGGAATATTTGGTAAATAACTAGATTATCCTAATTGAAATATTCCAAAAGTAGTAGTGTTAGTGAAAAAAGTTGTAGATTCTAGAGTCTAGAATTTATTTCCTTTCATAGTGAATAGGGGCTATGGGAAGGTTTACTAAAAGCCAAGGGGGTATGGGGCCTGAAAAAGGTTGGGAACCCCGATCTAGATCATCCCTGATATCTATCTAACCTGCTCTTAAATATCTCCAGTGATGGAGATTCCACAACCTCCCTAGGCAAGTCATTCCAGTGTTTCACCACCTTGACAGGAAGTTTTTCCTAATGTCCAACCTAAACCTCCCTTGCTGCAATTTAAGCCCATTGCTTGTCCTATCATCAGAAGCCAAGGAGAACAATTTTTCTCCCTCCTCCTTGTAACACCCTTTTAGATACTTGAAAACTGCTATCATGTCCCCTCTGTCTTCTCCTTTCTAAACTAAACAAGCCCAATTCTTTGTCTTCCCTCATAGCTCATGTTTTCTAGGCCTTTAATCATTTTTGTTGCTCTTCTCTCCATTTTTTCCACAGCTTTCTTGACATGGGTCCAGAACTGGACACACTACTCCCCAAGTGAGGCCTACTTAGCGCAGAGTAGAGCAGGAAAATGACTTGTCTCACAACACTCCTGTTAATGCATCCTAGAATCATGTTTGTGGGGGTTTTGATTGTGGGTTTTTTTTGTGGGGGGGTGGTGTGTGGGTGGTGTGGTTTTTGTGTGTGTGTGTGTGGGTGTGTGTTTTTTTGTTTGTTTGTTTTTTTTGGTTTTTTTTGCAACAGTCACACTGACTCTCATTTAGCTTGTGGTCCACTATGACCCCTAGATCCCTTTCTGCAGTACCTTCCTAGACAATCACTTCCCATTCTTTATGTGTGAAACAAAGTCTTCCTTCCTAAGTGGAGTACTTTGCATTTGTTATTAAACTTCATCCTATTAACCTCAGACTATTTCTCTACATGTAACCTAAGACACTCATTGAAAGTACCGTGGTCAAATTTGCCCCAAAATCTAAAACTCAATGGATATTTATGAGAGAAAGATGCCTGGAAGCATTTCCATTAAACTACTTTGACTAACAAATATTCCCCTGCAGTATCTGCAACATTGTCCTTGTGCATGAGAACCCAAGAATGAAACTGAGTAGAAGCAAATGGAAACAGTCTCCAGTGGTAACCACCTCAATTTGACCAAAAGCAAATTAAATCTTTCAAATACTTTCCTTTAGCCATCTAAGCTGTGGCTTGTAACATCCAGGGCAGAGAATTTGCTAAATGCAGGTTTTTAGCATGGCAGTGTCACTTAACAAAGGGCAGATGCTTGCAGTCATGAAATAAAAGCACCTTCTCAGATGATTTGCTGGTAATTGTATGTTGCTGTTTGCTCTTACAGTTAAGAGACTCTTTCCCTTCTCATTTGCATTAACTGAACCCTGAGGGAGAAGAAATTAAGGAGGATTTAAAGTTCATGAATAAAGGATAATGCAGGTGATCTTTAAAAAGGGTTGGCTAATATCTTGGATGTTTTTTTCTATAAATGGGAGTTCTCTATGAACCATTTACCCTCGCACGTAGCATCTAGCTGCCACTAAAGCCACCTCACGTCATGCACTAGGGGCAGAGGGGGAAACAGACTGAAGACAGGGTGAAATCCTGGCCCTACTAACAAAACTTCAAGGGGACCAGAGTATCCCCCAGAGGTGGGTTTGGTCATCAACAAATACTAAAAGTGGGCCCTGGACCTGTGCCCATTGAAGTCGCTTTCCCTCTTGGTTTCATTGAGATCCCAGAGCCTTCCCTTATTCTGGGCATACCTCTGCCTGCAGAATTAGGCACTGTGTACCATGCCCCTGCCTTAGACATTTGCCTCATGAAATGTTTACTTGCCATCTATATTTCAGACTAGTTACATACAGGCTAATGCCAATGCTGCAGTGAGGGTTTTGGTAGCAAAGTAGGAGTGAAGCAGTGACTAGGGATTCTAAGTTTAATTTCTTTGTTTTGTTTCTATGTTTCACTTCCATAACACAGAAGAGTAGCATTTTTTTAAAAATTCCCTTATGGTTTTTGCAAAACCTGCCTGGTCTTTACGACCCTTTACACTCAAGGGGAAGACAATTTCTCAGTAGCAGCACTGCAGTATTATCTGCATCTTGCACCTTTTTGTCAAATAATACTGTGAGCCAGTCTACAGCATTGCCAGCCCCTACAGCCCTCCCTCCTGCCAAACAAACCCGGCTGCGTCTAGACTGGCCGCTTGAATTTGCTCAAGAACACTGACGATCTAATGTATGATCGTCAGTGTTCTTGCGCAAATACAATGACTCTCCCGCTGGGAAAAAGCCCTCTTGCGCAAATGCTTTTGCGCAAGAGGCCAGCGAGACAACTCAGAATTGTTTTGCGCAAAAAGCCCGATGGTGAAAATGGCGATCGCTTTTTTTTTATAAACTCTAGATTGGCACCGGATGCTTTGCGCAAAAGCACTTTGCGCAAAAGCATCCGTGCCAATCTAGACGCTCTTTTCCGCAAATGCTTTTAACGGAAAAACTTTTCCGTTAAAAGCATTTGTGCAAAATCATGCCAGTCTAGACGTAGCCTACTAGTTAAAGACAAGAATGCTGGCTAAAGCTACATTCAGTTAGAGCCACTTGCACAAAATCCCCTTTTTGGGTTGAAAAATTAAAAAAGAGGCTGCTTAAGGGACATAATGTCACACCTTTGCTATTCCATCTTTGCTCCAGAAGTGGAATAAATAATGGAAGTCAAACAAAGTGAAATTTGAGAGGAGAGAAAGAGTAGCAGGCCCTTCTCATGCCTTTGAAAAAAAGCTCATATTCGCAACAAAAATGGGCTCAGGGAAGCTACTGAATGCAATGAACACAAGGCTCTATGTGTTCCCAGCTTGAGAAGAATTAATTCTATTCAGGCATGCCACTTTGAATACAGCATTTTGTAACAGCCTGCTGTCATTTAACTGCAGCTTATAAATGAGTTCCCAGTGTGATTGAATAGTTACTATCAGAAGAACTTTGCTGTGTAGAGATGCAGCATTTTGTTTCTGTATTTAAAGCGCTAAAGCGCTTCTGAATGTTTAATCAATACAAGAATTACAACTACAGGTCATCTAAAGAAGTGGGTTGTGTCCACAAAAGCTCATGATACCATCTACATGTTTTGTTAGTCTTTAAAGTGCTACTAAACTATTTGTTGTTTTTAAAGTTTTAAGTGGAGGACAGTCACTAAAAGACTTTCTCCAGTATTCTTGTCCAACAACATGGCCACCAGAGGCGAGTCAGAGATGCCAGATGCAATGAAACATAAAGTGCCAAATTCTTTGCTGGAGCTGGAATAATTTGTCATGAGTCTAAAGTTACTAATTCATGCATGCATGGGAAGCATGCTTCAGGGAGCTGTTCAGATGCATCTATGCTGTCCTCCAGTGGCTGGGCATGGAGACAAATATACATGATCCATACAAGCCTTTCTAGGAGTGGCTGTGGAAAGCAATTACTCATCAGGACTGAGTGGGTGTTCATTCCTGCAAACATCTAATCTTTGGCAGGTTTGCATTAACTGACCCCCTAACAAGTTCCTTAAAAACACGAGTGAACTTCAACTTCCCTTTCTGCTGATGTTTCGTGAAGGAGGTCAGTTTACAGCAGGGGTCTCCAACCTTTTTAAGCATGAGATCCCTTTTTGAATTTAAGTGCAACCCAAGATCTACTTCAAACCCAAATACTCTGGCCCTGCCTCCTTTGTGCCCCTTCTCTGAGGCCCCGCCCCTGCTCACTCCATCCTCCCTCCCTTCCTCCCCCATCCTCCCTCTTTCACCAGGCTGGAGCAGCAGGTTGGGGTGCAGGCTCTGGTCTTGGATTAAGCGATTTGGAGTGTGAGAGGGGCTCTGAGCTGAGCTTGGGGCAGGCAGTTGGGGTACCAGAGGGGGTTCTAGGTGCAGGATCTGGGTTGGTGTTTGGATGCAGGGGTGCTCGGGGCTAGGGCAGGAGTGTAGGAGGGGGTTCATGACTAGGGTAGGGGTTTCGGGATGTGGGGTCCAACTGGGTACCACTTACCTCAGGTGGCTCCTAAGTGGTGGTGCAGTGGGGCTAAGGCAGGCTCACCCCTGCCCTGGCCCTGCACCACTCCCTAAAGCAGCCAGCAAACTCCATCCCAAGTCCTGTTGTGCCCCCCACTCTGGAGATAGGATACAGGGTGGGAGAGGGTGCACCTTGACATCAGCACCCCTCCTCTCCCTTCCCTGCCCTGCACAGCAAGCAGGAGGCTCCTGAGGATGGGGGAGGCAACTCCAAGGCAAAGGGCAGGAGATGAGCAGCATTAGGTAGAGGGGCAGTTGAAGTGCCTGCACTTGATAGCCTTTTGGCCAAACCAATCAGGATCCCCTGTCAGAGGCTCCAAGATCTACCAGTAGATCCCGATCTACTGGTTGGTGACCACTGGTTTACAGCTTGAAGCATGAGATTATTCTGTATCTTGTTTTGTTAATGTTGTTGATCAGACAGTAATCCAGGCGTTTATAAAATCTATCAGTTCCTTTGACTTGGTTTACTGTGGCTGTGAGTTCCACAGGACAACTAAAGGGTGTACAAATTAGTGATTTTCATTGATTTAATCTATAGATCTTTTCTTCTTGTACCCTAGGACAACATAAGGAACTAAACCATTTTTACTATACTTACTCCATGTAGTTTGCTTTTGCTTGCAGGTAAAAAGTGCAATCCAGTCCTCCTTTTGTGTCTTGTCCACATGGGCAAAAATGGAATCTGGAATACTCCAACCAGGGGTAGTGATGTTAGAGGCAGCAGTGGAGCTTAGAGCATGGTAGCTGATGGCACAGTGATAAAAATGCACAGGCTTGGCTGAGCCCTGTCTATGCATCTCACTTCCACCAGCAGTACTGCAGCGGTGGGGTGGGGGTAAAATAGGGGGTCCCAGCTTTGCCAGTGTAGAAGCAGCCATTGTGTGAAAACAGATGGTTCTTTGCAGCTGGTGGTGAGAGAGCACTGAGGGTATTCATAAACCGCTCTGAAAAAAACAACAGGAAATAGGATCAGTTAGACAGAGCAGTGTAAGAGATTAGATCAAAACACATTTCAGTACGGAGGCGGCCTGGATGAGAGAGGAGAAAGGGTTAAAGTGTTGCCCGAGTGAAAAATGGACTGTTTTGGTTTTATAAACCGCTGAAAAGGTGGTGGCCTCCCCCTTCTTTTATTCATTGCACAAAATGTAAGTAAAATAAGAGCACATCTAGCGGGAGCCATTTGCAGATTCCGCGAGGGAAGGGAAAGAATGTTGACGTGATCAAACCGCCAGCCAAACACGTTCACATGATTCTATGGCTGTCTCTGCACTAGCCTTGTTTTTCCCTTCAAATCCTCACAGCTGCCTGCTGTCAATGCCCTTCCACAAGTCACAGCAACAGTGGGAAATTTTAGGGGAAAAAACCCATTATTCAGACAAGGCTGAGCTATGGGACAAAAAAAGCCCTTCAAACTCTGCATAAAAGGGGAAGGATATGGTTTCCTTTCTGTTGTCCATTTTCCAAGCCTTTAGAAGGTAACATGACACATAGCAAACAGGGCTTCTACTGAAACAAACCTCTGTAGCTACAAAGACAGCCTGCCCCATTTGGAATCTGAGCAGTGCACATCTCCAATAAGTTGCCTGCTGCTACTGCACCAAGCAAGTTCTCATTTCTATTAATAACGTTGAGGGAAAGCTCCACATCTTACAGCAAACACTAAGTCATTGCTACCAAGGGATCCTCCTTGTCAGGGGCGGGAGAGGCAGGGGGTGAGTGGGAGCACAGAAAGCTTTGCATAGCTCAACAGTGTCTCCTCTGGCTGACTGAAGAGTGGCATTGACAAGTTTCTGGGAAGACCCACATCAGAAGAGCTGGAGGGCAGGCGGCTGGGCAGTGTGGGGGCGTCAAGGGCAAGAGATTACAATGGGGGTGACACAGAGCCCCCAGTCCAAGTTCCAGAAACAAGCGGCGATTAAATGTCTAGAACAAGCACGCACACACGGTTTTGGGCTGTGTTTGTGGCCTTCTCTGGGAGAAGACGGTTGTGCCAATGACAGCAGAGATTGGTAGCCCTTGCCCTCCCCAGTGTGTGCTAGGTGAGTGTGGCCCCGCTGAACACAAGCAGGATGCTTTTTACATGTGTCAGGCGCATGATCTTCAGTGTAGAGCAAGGCCCATCCAGTGCCGTTTGGCTTCCTTGTGTGGAGGGGGGCCTTTCCAGATGGGGGAAGATAGGTATTGGGTTCTAGCACCACTGCAGCTTGCAATTTTTTAAAAGGCCTGCATTGCAGCCATCACCCAATACCCAGGCCTGCCCTGCAGGGTCCCTCCCCCTAAAACATTAGGTAGATTATAGGATTTTGGCACTGCAGATACCTGTCATATTTGCAACATGCCACATGTCAACATGGAAAAGGCTCACGACAGTGCTCAGGCAATAAAGAAACTAGACCATGTGGCCTCTTTTTTAAACCAGGTTACTATTGGTGCCTATGAAATCCCCTTCTCCTATTGAAGGGTGACAGGGAGACGAGGGACTTTATGCCTGCTCCTTGTTCCTTGGCTTCTGGGTGGACTTGGTGCAGCACAAGGAGGGGAAGTGGGTCACCCACTCCTGCTGCCTGCGCTTTGCCTAAGGAAATGGGAATCGAGGCAACACTGCCAGGCCAGACTGCTGAAGTTGTCCTGGTGGGCACAAAGGTAAACAACAAACCCGCCATGCTGGGGCTACGGTTTCCCAAAGGAAAGAAGGGGTGAGGAAGCTAGGCTGCTGTGGGGTGCAACAGAGGAGGTGGAGGCTAGAGAGGGAGCTCTGCCCAGGAGTCAGAACAGGGACAGCAGGGAAGGAAGAAACAGGAGGATGAAAAAAATACTTTATATTTGAAGGGGGCCAGCATTTGCAGGAGGATCTTTATAGGGTGTACTCCTGGCTAGAGGGGCATGCTGCTTCCTGTCGTGCCCTTGCCAAAGGGCAGAGGTTATAGGGGAGTAGGGTCAGTGCCACAGCACATGTCTAGCAGGTGGTGGGTGCATGCACCTGAACTGGCAGGGATGGCATTTGGAGAACCACTGTTTCCCCTTTCTCTCTCTACCTAGATCTGCTTCCCCTCTAGCTCCAGGAGGCCAGAGTGCTAATCCAGAGTGGTTCCCTCAGAAATAACCAGGTGCGAGCCCAGACTCAGCCATCCTCACCTCCCTGCTGGCACGTTTCTTTGCGCATTTTTTTCCTCCTCCCGCCCTGCCCATGGGAACCAGGCAGAGCCACGTCTGTTCCTGCTGCCGCATTTTTTCTCTGCAGCCTGAAGCCGCAGTCCCAGTCAGGCGGCCTGGCCCAGCTCTCCCTCTGTCTGCACACTGCTCTGCAGCTTGCTCCATTATTGATGGCATCCGGGAACCTAGACTTAGCTGCCCTTCCTCTTCTTCAGACAGTCTCATCCTCTGCACATGACGATGCAGTTTTATTGGTTTGATTTTAAAACCAAGAACAAAGGCTGGCTGGCTGAGCTGCCCCGTCTGGTTGAGCTCACATGCAGGCATCACAAAGCACCTCCTAACTCAGCAGCTGCAATTTTGTATCTAGGAGCTTTACAGAAGCTTGCAAAGTTGCACTTTTGTCTGGTCACCCTGAATCTAAGTTGGCATCTGCAGGGAGGGGGTGGTCAGAGGCTGGGGGCTGGAGTCAGAGTTTCAGCTGTGGCTCAGCCTGAAACTATCTGAGTTATTTGGAGGCCAAATGTGCAGAAAAGCCCTTGGCAGCTGCCAGACATTTGTCTTCCCCCACCCACATGGAGTCAGCAGCATCCGCAGAGCTTGCGGTGATCTATTTTAAAAAAACCAACCCACTCTGTCCTATAATGAAAGGGTCCTTTGTTGTTTGTTCAAAGTAACCGTTTTCAGTCTGTGGCCTGGAATCCATGGTCTGGGGGTCTGTGGACTAAGCTAAGGGGTCCCCCCAAGGTTGGCATGACCATAGACCAGCGGGTTTTCCTGCTGGGGCCTGCAGATTAGTGCTACGATTGTGAAAGGGGGCTGCCCCCCCTCATTCCAAGCGTGTTGGGGGTGCAGATGAGCACGGCCAGAAGCCCTGGTGCACACTCCCGCAGCCACAGGGCAAACAGCCCCCCATGTGCGCGTTGTGGGTGGGTGATGCAAGGGGGGGGACAGTCACTTGTGGGGGGGTCTGCTCTGCCATATGGGGGCGCTGAGATACCTCAGCTCTGCCTCTGACCTGCCCTCTGGCTAGGGGGGCACCCTGAGCCCCCTCTCACCTTACCTGGTGGGTAAGGGGGTGCTGGCCTCTCGGGGGGAGCCCCCTGCCCTGCTGGGGGGAGCCCCCGCCTCACGCTGAGCAGTGGCGCCCTCTGTGGAGCAGGGGGGCCGGATGACCCGATTGGGGGGCGCCCCGAAACTCACTCTTCTGCGGGGGGTGCGGCAGGGGTTAATTGTGGGGGCTAAGTGGGGGAGGGGCCCGTGAGGGGTTAATGGGGGGGGTCCCTCCAACGGGTGCAGCAACGCCTAGCAGGCCCCCGATGGTGAGCTCACGGACGGACAAGCCCGCCTGCCAATGGGGGCCGGGCTCAGGTCTGACGCAGGCGGCCAGGCCCCGCCCTCCGGGGGCGCAGGTACAAAAGCGGCTGCCGGCGGCTGCCCACCTCACTCGGTTACTTCCAGCGACTCTTCACTTGTCGGGAGAAGTAACGGCCCCACCGCCCACCCCGCAGCATGGTGAGGGGAGAATGGGGGGCTGTGGGGTAGGAGGGGGCTTGAGGATCAAAGGCGGGAGGGGGAGGGGTGGCGGCAGCGGACGCATGTAGGGGGCCGGGGAGACTGCGTTGGCGCCAAACGCCCGGGGGGGCGCGCGCGCGCGGTTCCCATTGGCGCCTCCTTCCCGCCGGCCGTTACGTTTTTTCCCGCGCGCGGGAAGGGACTCGGGCGCGTGGCGGCTGCCGCCGGCTGGGTGCGCGCGCACTCCATCTCTGCAAAGGGCGGGGCTGTTTAAAAGGCCACGTGTCGTGCCCAGTCCGTGCGTGCTTGGCCACACGCACCCCGCTACTGCGGTTACATGCGCAACGCGTTGCATAATCTCCTCCTCCCCCCCCCCCCCCACTGCAGTCCAGCCTGCCCAGCCTTAGAAATGCTTCATAGCTCCTGGTGCCACCTCGGCTCACTGCAGATTCCTCCCCCCCAATTGGTGCTGCCTTTATTTCTGCAATGGCTCCCGCTGCGCTGCCTGCTTCAAGCCCTGTGCCGTTCCGTGGGTTGGGAGGAAACAAAATGCTGGGAAAGCGTAATGAAAACTAAGATCTGGCTCAAGCGTGGTGTTGAGGCACGGGGTACACAGAAAGCAGGCTCACTTCCCCCTTGCATGCTTCGCTAAAATACCTCTTCCTCGCTGCGAAAGAGAAATAGTCATTGGGTGATTGTTGCAGAGGAAACTTAAGTGCTGCATTTGGGGGGTTTATTGGATGCTGCAAAAGCTATAATTCCCTTGTATTAGATTGGCTAAAAGTCCCAAAGGGGCGGTAGCATCTGACACACAAGTGCCATCTGTCCATGCTGATTCTTTGTGGAGACAGGCATGCATTAGAGCAGGTGATGGTGTGGTGGGGTGTGTGCGTTTGGAATGTAAGTGGATTGTACTAGGGAATGATGTAGGCTAAATCTAGGCCTAGGATAATCCTATGAAAGGGCTACTAGTGGCAGATGTTCCTCTCCCTACACATAGATTTACTCTCTGTAGGAACAATTTGTTTAGACCTTTCTGCTTTGCAGATCAGGAAGCTGACTGTATCCCTTCTTTCTTTCTGGGAGGGGGGTCAGCTGATGGCTTGCAAGTGGTGTGATTGCGGTAAGCCACCCAGGCTGGCTGCAGACAGTGCAGTTGTCGCTGTATGCTGAAATGCTTCTTCATTTTTCACTAGATCACAGAATGGAAAACTCCATTGCCTATTTCCTCCTTCTCTGACTAAGACTTTCTGTGCTATGAGAACTGTGATCATGCCATGAAATGCCACATTCTTTACTGAGCTACATAGAGAAATTCCCTCCCTTGGGAAAGGGGACACACAGTATCTTGATACAAAATGATGATCCACTCCCAATGGGTGTCATGGAAATCCTTTCTAAAGTTCAGGAGATATGGCCAGAGGTTAGTTGACTAACAACTGCAGATCCAAAACTTACTACTTCACGATCCCAGAAATTCAAAGGCCATGTTGGGACTCAAAAGATCTCTTGCTGAAGCATTGACCACAGGCTACTCAGATTGGGACAGGGCCCTGATAACATGAGCGCTGTAACTTGACAAGGGACTATCTTCTATAGACATTGAAGGTGAATATACCTAGAGAAAATGACAATGCTTGCAACTGGGGAAACTGAACAGACTGTGGTTCCCCTCATTCCCACTGCAGTGCTTGCCAACTGGACCATGTTACTCTGTTACCCTTGTGTCACTGGTGTCTTTAGACACAGCCAGAGAAGATCATTTGTGCCTTAGACCATGCTGTTTGGGTTGCAGTAAGCTTTCAGGGACTCTGTAACGACACTGATATAATGAAGACATGTCATAACTGGTTCCTTCATTTCCTTCCACAGCGTGAGTGCATCTCTATCCATGTCGGCCAGGCCGGTGTCCAGATCGGCAATGCCTGCTGGGAGCTCTATTGCCTGGAACATGGGATCCAGCCTGATGGCCAGATGCCCAGTGACAAGACCATCGGTGGAGGAGACGATTCCTTCAACACCTTCTTCAGCGAGACAGGCGCTGGCAAGCACGTGCCCAGGGCTGTCTTTGTGGACTTGGAGCCAACGGTGATAGGTAGGTATGCGAAGCCATCATCTAACTGCTTTCTGGGCTCCCCTGTAAACTCACGTGCAGATAGCAGACAGCTACTGTGCATGGATGATGGGGAGAGACAGACTCTCTGCCTTTCCTCTCCCCAGATGAAGTGCGCACAGGAACCTACCGCCAACTCTTCCACCCTGAACAGCTCATTACCGGCAAGGAAGATGCTGCCAACAACTATGCCCGTGGGCACTACACCATTGGCAAGGAGATCATCGACCTAGTTCTTGACAGAATCCGCAAGCTGGTAAATAATGCTCATAAGGGGTTTAATTCTGTATCTATTGATGTGTGGTGGGGAAGGGAAAAATCTGGACTCTGTAACACCCCTACCTCTGGTTACATTTTCAGGGGCAGCTGCCGTGCCAGAGGAGTCTAAGGGCTTGCTGCTAGCTCCTCTTTTTGGAGGGTTAGTCCTGTAGTAGTCAGAGCTGGGGGTGGCTCTGAAAAAATGTCAAATTTGGTTATGTGGTGTTTACATTTGGTGGAGGTCTCTGCATGTTCTAGTATGGAGGTGTCTGATACTTAGGTCACTCAGTATATTTGTGGCTTGTGACTTATCATTTGTAGAATCTAAGCCTTTATTAGAATAACTTCCAGTTACCCCTGGCTGTAAACCAATGCAATGTAGACAAGGTAGAAGAGCAGTTCTGAAGTGAACTCCCCTGATGCACATATTTCTAACTATCCCTCTCACTGGGCAGTAACTAAAAAACTTAACAGTAACATCTTACCTGTGAAATATTCTCATTCCTGAGCACTCTCTGATAATAGAGAGCAGCATGGGAGTGACATAGGCTGAAAGTGGTGCAGTCAAGGAGATGGCAGAGGAGAGGCAATGTTAAGGCAGGGAAACAGGGATATCCACTATAAGTGGTGCACATCATCCCAACTGAATTCAGTGAATACTGAGCAGATAATTACTTCATTCAAGAATCCTACTTCCCTTGGTTTCTGTGCAGGTCTCCCATTGATGTTCTTTACCTACACAATGGAAATTTGACACCCCCCCCCCAAATGAGCCTGCTTGCTGTTTGTGCATCAAGTGTTCCTGGAAGAATGAGACACATCTAATGGGAGGGAGAACTGGTGATTCTGGGTGATCCTTGCATATAATGATTCATCCCCCTTCCTAGGGCGTCTGATGTTCTGTTTGAATGACTTGGCTCTCATAAACAAGAACTGGGTGCTACAACTAAACTATTCTGATGTGGCCCTCCTAGGACTGCTGCCATAGAAAGGACTTTGAACAAATGTGAGGCTGAGGGTGTCTTCTGTGTTCAGGCTTCTGCAACCTGTAGTTTTTGAAGTAGAGCTACTGTGCACTTCTGCCTCTTATTCCCAGAAGGGAATGAAATTTGCTGGCTGCCCTCTTAGCAGCATTGCTCAAGTAAATCTTCCACAGTATGCAAGTGGACGGATTTAGAATTAGGAGGAGTCTTCCATGCCTTAGGGTGAACTTTCTAAGGATGTTAAGGACTGGTGGACTATCCAATAAACAAATGCTTATTGGATAGTTGAGTCGACTAGTCCATTCCCCTCCTTGCTGCCTCTATCAGAGGCAGCAAGTGGCAGGGTGGGTGGGAGAGAGGGTACTTCAAAGTGGCAGCACTGTACAGAGCCCATACCTGGGCGCCATGTGGCGCTGCCACTTTGAAATGCTGTGGCGGCATTTCAAAGGGGCAGTGCCCCACAGCTAATCCTGGGCTCTGTGTGTGTGCTGCCCCTTTGACATGCCACCTCAGTGTTTCAAAGCAGCAGTGCCGCACAGAGCCTGGGGTCAGCTGGGGACTCCCTAGCTGACTCTGGGCTCCCTGCAGCATTTCTGCAGAACCCAGGATCAGCTGGGGACTCCCCAGTTGATCCCGGGTTCCCATGAATGCCACATGGAGCCTGGAGTCAGCAGGGGGCTCTGAGGATGCTTCCACTTAGAAATGCACAAGAGCCCCTGCTGGAGACTCTTGTACGTTTCAGAGCTGGTACGCTGCATGCAGCCTGGGGCCAGTGGCAAGTCCTGCTGACTCTGGGCTCCACGAGTGCACTTACCCTTTGAAATGCACAAGAGCCCCAAGGACCCTCATGGATCCTGGAGTCAGCAGGACTTCCTGTTGGCTGCAGGCAGAGTTTCTCATTCCTCCTTTGAAATCTACAAGAGCCCTGACTGGGGTTCTTGTATGGTTCCTGGGAGGAATGTGGCAGTGCCTACTGAGTAGTTGATGGAAATTCCATCTCTTACTCATTAGTTAACATCCTTAGCACTTTCTACAGGGTGGGAATTTCCACCTGATAGATGCCATCTAAGAAGGGCAGTATGGCCTCTAACTCTACGCTCAAGTGTTTGAACAGAGTCGTCATATCCTTGGTACTTGCCTGCACCCCTTGCTCCTATTCCCAAGTTCAATCCTGGAGTAATAGTGAAGTACCAAGCACGCTGCTCACTGGGAGTGCATGGCTTTTGGCTGCAGGCAAGGCTGTGAGATGCTATCCGAAGCCATCTGGGAAGCTGAGCCTCGCTGTGAGTGAAGCTATGTCTAGATTTACCTGGAAGGTCAAATTAAGATACATGAACAACTCCAGCTATAAAACTAAGATAGCTAGAGTTGTGTATCTTAATTCGACCTTTGGCGCAATCTCCACAGTGGGAGCAAACATTCCTGTTGAATTCCCTTACTCCTCCCAAATCGAGGTGTACGGGCATCAATGAGGGTGGGGGCCTCTGCATTCAGTTTAGCAGGTCTTTACTAGGGATGTAAGAATGTAGCTGTGTAAACTGGTTACCCAAACTGCTACACAGCTACATGTGGCTCCCAAGAAGTGCTTGCCACACCACTGCCTGTGTATCAGTGGCAACAGCACAGGCAGGTTAGAGGAGCTGGCTTAAAAGCTGGTTCTTGGGGAGCTGGCTGCCATATGTAACTGCTGGAATTTTCAGCAGTCGCAATTAATTAATTATACACTTCAACATCTCTAGTATTTACTAGACCCGCTAAATCGAACCCTGGAAGATTGAATGCTACAGCATCAATTCTCCCAGTAGTAAAGACATGCCCTTGGAGTCCAAATCCTGCCAAATGGGATATGCTAACAATCCTATCTATATGCTGCTGCACTTAAAGGGAAACTGTTACCAATCCATAAGAAGACCTTCCCTCTACCCCAAAGGCTCATAAGCGACGTAAGCTGTCATGTGATAAGAGGGAAGGTCCTCCCATTGCTTGGTAACTGGCTAAAAGATAGGAAACAAGATAGGATAATTTATACATTATCCTTTCTCAGAATGCAGAGAGGTAAATGGTGGTGTCCTCAGAGTCTATACTGGGACAATCCTATTCAACATATTAATCTAGTCTTGAACAATGGGTAAATGGTAAGGTGGCAAAATGTGCAAAAGATACAAAACTACTCACAGTAGCTAAGTCCCAGGCAGACTGCAAAGAACAGCGGCAGATGAAATTTCATGTTGGTAAATGCAAAGTAATGCACACTGGAAAAACTATACATATAAAATGTTGGTCATCGTTGTGCAGTGGCAGTCAAAGCAAACAATGTTGGGAATGGTATAGAAGAGAAGAAAATAACCTAATGCCTCTAAAATCTATGGTATGTCCACATCTTGAATACTGATGCAGATGTGGTCACCCCCCTCAAGAAAGATCTAGTGGAATTGGGAAAGGTTCTGAAAAGGGTAACAAGTATGATTGGGGTAGAGAGCAGCTTCTGTGTGTGATTAATAAAATAGACTATTTCGCTTGGAAAAGATGACAAAGTGGATATGATTGAAGTCTATAAATGAGTTGCTAAGGAATTACTAGTTACTCTGTTCATAACACACAGACTACAGGTCACCAAATACAATTAATATGCTGACAGTTTAAGAGAAGGAAGTGTTTCTTTACACAATACAGTTAACCTGTGGAACTCTTTGCCAGAGGATGTAGTAAAGGCCAAGACTACAACAGAGTTCAGAAAAGCTAGATAGCCATTGATGGACCTATCCTCTATGAAGTTATTAGCCAGGATGAGCAGGGATGGTGTCCTTAGCCTCTGTTAGAAGCTGGAACAGATCGCTGTTCTGTTCGTTCGTTCATTCTGGGGTAACTGTCCAAAGACAGGATACTGGGCTATATGGACCTTTGATCTGGCTCCAGCATGGTGGTTCTTATGACTAGCAGTTAGCACAGATGTCCTCTAAAGGACATCTGTGCCATCCTCCCTACCTGTAGAAATGGGAGATGTGCATTACTTAGATGGTGAGGTTTTGGACAGACCATTTTTGGTGCTTTTTACAGTACCCAGCACAGTGGAGGACTTGTCCAGGACTGGGGCTTTGATCTGCTCTGGAGTATGCAATAACATCTTGTGTAGATGGCAGCATGGCTCTCACGCTCTCCCTGTGGTGTTGCATTCTAGAGTTGTAATGGCCTCAAGGCTTCACAGGCTCATGTTTATGGGGAATACATGAGTAAAGTCTGACAGTGCCACTGTATACTAGTAGCTTAAGGATGGTTTGACCTGTATTCTGGATACAGCCCCATGACTGACTGGCAGTTCATGTGATAGATCCATATTCAGTAGATCTCAGGCATAAAAGGCAGATGGGCAGTGCGTTTAACTGACTAGAACCTGTCCACAGCACGAACAGATTTAAACTATGCTGAGGGTGAGGGAATAGTAGATACTTTGTCAAGTCCTAAATTTAAGCATTGAGGAAAATTGTCAGCAGTGAGGGATGGGAGACCACTTTTTTTTCTCTCATTCCGTGTAGCCTGTATTTGCTGCATGACCTCTACTATATCCCCTCTTTTTCTCATTTCTAATAGGCTGATCAGTGCACAGGTCTCCAGGGCTTCCTGGTCTTCCACAGCTTTGGGGGTGGCACTGGTTCAGGGTTCACCTCCCTGCTGATGGAGCGTCTGTCTGTTGACTATGGCAAGAAATCCAAGCTGGAGTTCTCCATCTACCCAGCACCTCAGGTCTCCACCGCTGTGGTGGAGCCCTACAACTCCATCCTGACCACCCACACCACCCTGGAACACTCTGACTGCGCCTTCATGGTGGACAACGAGGCCATCTACGACATCTGCCGCAGGAACCTGGACATCGAGCGCCCGACCTACACCAACCTGAACCGCCTGATTAGCCAGATTGTGTCCTCCATCACCGCCTCCCTGCGATTTGATGGTGCCCTGAATGTAGATCTGACAGAGTTCCAGACCAATTTGGTGCCCTACCCCCCGTATCCACTTCCCCTCTGGCCACCTATGCCCCTGTCATCTCTGCTGAGAAAGCTTACCATGAGCAGCTTTCTGTAGCAGAGATCACAAATGCTTGCTTTGAGCCAGCCAACCAGATGGTGAAATGTGACCCTCGCCACGGGAAATACATGGCCTGTTGCCTGTTGTACCGTGGGGACGTGGTTCCCAAAGATGTCAATGCTGCTATTGCCACCATCAAGACCAAGCGTAGCATCCAGTTTGTGGACTGGTGCCCAACTGGCTTCAAGGTTGGTATCAACTACCAGCCTCCCACAGTGGTTCCCGGCGGTGACCTGGCCAAGGTGCAGCGGGCTGTGTGCATGCTGAGCAATACCACAGCCATAGCTGAGGCCTGGGCTCGTCTGGACCACAAGTTTGACCTGATGTATGCCAAGCGTGCCTTTGTTCACTGGTACGTAGGGGAGGGGATGGAGGAGGGGGAGTTCTCGGAGGCGCGGGAGGATATGGCTGCCCTGGAGAAGGATTATGAAGAGGTTGGTGTGGATTCTGTTGAAGGGGAGGGTGAAGAGGAAGGGGAGGAATAGATTAACCCTCTTAAATCCCTGCAGCATGTTCAGTGTCCACAACTTCATCTTAAAACACTTAGCTTGCTTGTGAAGTAGGGATGGCACCACATTGGTATGAACAAGCCTTTAAGGAGTACAGCAACCTGACTAGCTTGTCCCACAGTTTCAAAATGTGATCATGTCAATTTTTCATTTGTCTTTGTAAACAATCATGTCTGTGAAATAAAAGCTTTAAAAATACTGTAGTATGTGCGCATTTGGAGTTTAAACTAGCTCATAGATCAGTCAGTAGAATCTGCAGTGAGCACCTTTGGCCAATTCCTTCTATAATGCCTCTGTCAGGTTAGCTTCCTTCAAAACTAAACACAAGCATGAGCCTCCTGCTCATCATTGCACTAAGAGCCACTGTGTGAATGAGAATCTTTACTATAAACACATGCTGGCGTTCTCCCTCCGGGATGGTCGCACAGGTCCAGTTAGTCAGAAAATAGCCTCAACTGTTCTGCTCCGCAGGTAGTGTTCCTGGCAAAGTAAAACATGGACACAAGGCACTGCATTGCGGAGAAGGGCCTTACATGTGCAGTGACATAAAGGACAGGGTGGAATGTTCCTGTTTGAAAGCTAGGCTTTACCAGGCATCAATCCATCCACTGGATCATGGTGTATGCATAAGAGGCCTGATCAGGTGCCTAATGAATCTGCTTATGGCTGAGTTTTTGAGTGACACAGCTTGTTACAAGTTCTGGAGATCCGCTTATTGAAAGCTAGGATTTAACATGCTCTTAAAGCAGGCTTGCATTCAGCACCTGCAATAGTCCAGCAGGACAGAGCTGTGGCTGCATTTTGAATAAACCCAGTCAAGGCAACTGTACAAATATTAGAAGGACAACTACAGTTTCTGCCTCTTCAGGCAGGGGGAGGTAGACTGGCTTACAGCAAAGGCTGCTACCACACAACTCCAAAGCGAGGCTCAGTTTCACAGCTGAATGTGATCAGGCCTAGAGATTCATTGCCGGTTGCATTTTTACAATGTACGGTCTGGCCAGTCTGCAGTGACTGGTGTTGGCAGATGAAAGGGATGGGGACTAGAGTCTGGCAATTCCTGACCTGAAGGGTTATGCAGTTGCTCAGTGGCCCCACACTGTTGCTTCTTTCTGCCAAGATGGCCTGGTGGGCTGGAATTACTGTTACGAACAGATTAGAAAAGCATCTGAAAGGCAATGGGTCTCTAGCAACAATACAAAGCTTGTTGTAATTCCTTGTTGCTGCAGCTCTTCCTTCTCTGGTCATCTGAATTGTCACCTGATTTGCATTCCTCCTCTTGTGTGGTGCACCAGCTCTTGCTGCAGCTCCAAATACCTCCCATTTACATGGAGACTAATGCAAGTCCTAGGGCCTGTGCTTTAGGGAGCGCTAAACCAATGTATTTCTGTTGCTACATCTGCAAGTGAAGTTTGTTTTAAGTGGGATCTACTCTGGTAAGCTAGTGGAGCAAGCCCCCTATAGAGTGCTTGCTCATGTCCATTCCAAGTTTGGTATGTGCCAGGTGCACCAGTACTAGAAGATTATCCCTTAGCAGTACCTGTGGGGAAGGGACTCTTGTGACCCCTGGAGTGGCACCCTTATGATGTGGTGTAAGGGATGCCATATACTCCCCTCACCCTCAGTTTCTTCCTACTGCCAGTGATGGTGCATGGCTCATTCTCTCCTGCTTCAGCAATCCCTTTTCCTAGTTACTACTGTGAACAGTGTTGTAAATAGTTTTCTTCTCAGAGCTGGAGTTCAGTAGACCTGCCCTGAGTCCTAAGAACTGGCCAGTGTAAGAGGCCAATGCTGGTTAGTGACACCCCACCCTGATACTCCTTGCTTACGTTGCCTGGGGGATACAAATTTGACACCTATTGCTAATATAGGTAAGAGCTTTAAGCCACCTATGGAAAAAGTGAGACATTAGACTGGAGGAGCTTCTTATGGAATCAGTGCTGGCACTGGAGCTGGACTCTGCATGGTGCTGTGGCCACATTGCCCAGCTGTTCCTGCTTTTGGAACCCTGATGATCCATGTCCCCAGCACCATCTGTCAGAAGACCGGGAGAGGCTGGTTTCCTGCTTGTGAGGGTAAGGAGAGGGCAGGAGGTGAGCCTAGACCCTTGAAGGTTGGCTCATTGCCTACAAGGCATTGTCTCAGCTTTGGTCAAGCAGGATTGTGGCACTGGAGTCGGGCACCTGGAAATGCCATTGGCCCTGGAGGCCCTTGAGCAATGCAGGGTGTATTGTCCCTACCACGCACTTGCTTGCAGTTTTCAGCAGTGAATGAGCAAGAGGGGCAGGGATGAGGCAGGCCTCTTGAAGTCTTCATTCATCAGTGAGCCTACAGCTTAGGGTGGCAAGCCATCATGCTCTATTAGGCTGCTATGATTTCAATTTGTGGCACTCCATGGCCAAATGTTTCCTCCCACCCAAGGGTCCCAGGAAAGCATTCCAAGTCCTCCTGGAAGAGGGCCAAGGAGTGGCTATGGTGGCTTTACAGGCAGCTTTGGATGCTGCTGTCTCATGGCAGAGGCCACGGACTGTGCCACTCCCTATGAGGAGGGTGACGTGGCTCCAATCCTTAGGAATGTTGGTAAGGCACAACTCTCTGTGGGACCTCCCCTCCAATGGCCTGGCCATGTTTGCAGAGCAGGAGCTGCGCAGGTTTGGACTCGTGTACCAAACTTGGGGTCCTAAGCATTTATATCCCAGGGCAGGAGACAGAGTGGTAAAGCCACAACCTGCATCCAGCAGCATAGTCAGCCCAGGCAGGACCCTTTCCAGAGATAGGGAAAACCCTACAAGTGCCATCACGGTCAGCAGCCCTCTACCTCAGCACAGGTGCGTTACTGCCTTCAGCATAGCTCCAAGCAGGCATTTTCAACCTCAGGGACAAGAGGGTCTCATGTTACTTTCTAATCCCAAAGGCCAAGGGAGATCTACTCATCCTGGACCGAGAAGATCTCCACAAATACCTCAAGAAGTTGAAACTTTGTATGGTCTCCCTGGATCCAGGAGACTGGTATGCTGCCCTCAACTTGAAGGTCACTTACTTCCACATAGCGATCTTCCAAGGGCACAAGCACATCCTCCAGTTCATGGTGGGTCAAGTGCCTTACCAGGTTGCTGTGTTGTCATTCAGCATAGCAATGGCACTGTGGGTTTTTACAAAACGCATGGCAGTGGTTGTGGTCTACCTCAGACATTGGAACATCCTTATCTAGCCATACCACAATGAGTGGCTGAAGGGCCACTCTGGCTCTCAAGTCATGGACACAGTTGAGATGTTGTAGTCCACGTGCAAATGGATAGGCCTGTTGATAAATGAAGAAAAATCATTAGTCCCTGTTCAATAGTGTGAACCTAGATTTTATACCAGGGTGTGGGCTTTTGTGCTGCTAAGTAGGTTCTAGGCATGGATCTCATTGTTGGAGTTTCCACCCACACGATGATCAGGGTCTCAGACTGCTGGGCCATGTTGCAGTGTGCATGGATGTGACTGTTCTGGCAGCGGCTAGTGATGGTCTACATCCCATCCAGGGATCACGTGGTGGACAAAGGGATCACTATTCCACTGGCTGTGCACAAATGGTGGACAGACCCAAAAGTGGTCTTCCAAGTGATACCATTTGACAGCCCCCATCCTTCAGTATCCCAGAGATCGGATGCCTTCGATAGGGGGTGCACCTTGGAGAGATGCAAGGTATGTGGTACCCAGAGGAGCTGACATTGCACATAAACATTGAGCTCAGGGCAGTTCGCAGAGCCTGCACAGAATTCTGCCCGCAGCTGGAGGACTGTGGGGGCTGAGAGTGTTGACAGACAATGTGGCCTCCATGTTCTACATCAGACAAGCAGGCATGCGCTCTTCAGCCCTCTGCCGGGGTGGGGAGCCGCATTTGAGAATCCTCCATACAACACACGATACACTTGGAGATGTTTCACCTTCCTGAACCCATTGGTGAATCTCCTCCACAGCTCCTTCTTGCCTCCCTATGAGTGGTCCCTCCACTCAAAGATGGTTGATTGCTCTTCCAGAGGTGGGGGGGACTCCCCAAGTGCACCTGCTCCCCATGAAGCAAAATGCAGTGTTGTCAGTTTTGCTCCCTGTGGAGTCCCAGTGACGGAGCTATCTCAGATGCCTTTCTCCTGTCTTGGTCGGAGACCTGATGTACGTGTTCTTGCCTATTCTTCTGGTCAGCAGAGTCCGGGCAAAGATTAAACCCAAGGCCCAAGTCATCTTGATCAGCTGGGTGTAGCTGTGCCAGCATTGGTTGGCAATGGCATGCTCCTGGACTTGGCTGTAGCCTTGCAGTGGACATTGCCTGATCTCCTGGACTGCCTGTTGCAGGACCATGGTCATCTCCTGCATTCCAACTGCGCCTTCCTCCACCTCATGGCATGGCTGACCCTGGAGGAGCAGGCATGCTCTAGGGAAGGTCAGGAGATAGTTAGGCAGCAGGCAGCCCTTCCCTAGGGCACTGACATGGCTAAATGGGCAAGGTTCTCCCTTGGGGTGATGGAGCAGAGTATCTCCCCCCCAGACTCATCCTTGTAGGCCATACTGGAATACCTGCTTCTCCTGACTGGGACAGGCCCTGATTCTTCCTTTAAGGTTCATTTAGAGGCCATCTTGGCATTCCACCCTCCGATTCAGGGCAGATTGTTTTTGCATAAGATGTTGGCTTGGCTCTTGAAAGGCTCTTCCCTCCGGTCAAGGACTCCATTCCCCAATGGGACCTCAATCTGATCCTCTTTAGGTTGCTGGCTGTGGAGACTCCTGGAATAGCGCCTCTTGGGTGCTGTGTAAGGGGCCCTTTTAGCCACTGGGCTCATGTTGCCGGGCTCATTTACCATGGAAAGTCACATTCCTCATGGCAGTGATGTCAGAGCTTAAAATGTTGACTTCAGAGCCACTGTTTATAGCGTTTCATAAAGACAGGGTCCAGCTGTGACTCCACCTGGCCTTTTTATGAAAGGTGGTATCATCCTTCCATTGTTAACCAGGATATTTTCCTCCTGGTATTTTACCCTAAGCCACATAGCAAGGAGAGGATGCTGCACATGCCAGGCATCAGGCATGCCCTGTCCCTCTTTTTTAAAAAACCTGCAGCATACCAGGCCTTTTGGGAAATCGTCCCAACTCTTCAAGGCGGGATGAAGGGCCTTCTAGTGTCTACACAGAGGGGCTCCAGTTGGATCACATCCTGCA
The DNA here is from genome assembly GCA_019425775.1 of Rafetus swinhoei. Taxonomy (NCBI): domain Eukaryota; kingdom Metazoa; phylum Chordata; order Testudines; family Trionychidae; genus Rafetus; species Rafetus swinhoei. Next base: position 6,184,712 of record JAFJHL010000157.1, on the reverse strand, counting down.
TTAAGGCATGCTACAGCCGGCCGTGCGTCCTGCCACTGCCGGTCGTGAAGATTCACTTGACAAGGGCGCTGACTTTGTTGGCTGCATGCTGCGCTGTTCTGTAGAGTCACAGGATGGTCTTCTGCGCACACATTCGTGACCAGCAGGGGGCCCTGCGGTGGCCGTTCTCAATCATCTTATGGACAGGGCCTAGGGTGGTGCGAGTGATTACAATCTGACACAGGGTGGCAGCAAGGACCCCTGCCCCTACTCAGTGTGGTGCCTGTTCTGCCCCAACCCCTCCCCATGCCCTCTTTTAGACCACTGAGCACTGCTTCACTGTGGTGACAGGAAGCCGAGCACGGTGGGCCGGGAGAGGGTGATAGAGCAGGCTGCTGGATCACTCCAGCTCTTTGTAACGGTGGGGAGGCAGACCCCTGCTACTGCCCCAGGCCTCCCCCCACCCTGACAATCCCTTAACATGTGTGGCTTGGCAAGAGGGCTTCGGGCAAGGAGATGGAGCAGGTATGGGAAGGGGTAGGACTTGGGGGAAGGAGTAGAGGAGGATGGGCTGTTGTCCCCCTAGGAATGGCTCTGTTTACGACTCACTACTCTTCACCCAGCAAGACCAGGGAGGATGCTGTCTCTTGACCAGTGCTGTGCTACAAGCAACGCATCCCTGAACTCCTACCCGCCTCTGCTTGGAAGTCACCCAATTTGGAATGGACACAACCAGGCACTCGAAGGAGGAAGGGCAGTTACCTTTTCTGTAACCTGTGTTCTTTGAGATGTTCATGTCCATTCCACAATCTGTCGTCCTTTCCCAGGGGTCTAACCAGAAGGAAGGGATGGGAGGAGAGCATGGAGCCCTTATGCTGCGACAGAGAGATGCTATTCCAGAGGTCACCAGAACTGGTCCCCTACAGCTACTGGTAAGCAAAAAGCTTCTGGCACCTGTGCAGGGGATGAAACCCTCCCCACACACACCCCTACCTACCTCTAACTGGAAATGGACATGAGGAACATACCTGCTCTGTAACAGGTGTGCGTCGAGATAACTGTCTTTTCCACCATCTAAGCACCTCTGTAGCTAGATGTAAATAGACTCCAAAGACTTGCTGTTGTCCACAGTCACCTCTAGCTCCATCCAGCCACATCACTCTTGAATAAAAAACACACAGGGAGTGTTTCCCCTCCCCCAAGTGCAGTGTTTTAGAAATGCTGGGGCAGAACCTGGGCCCCAAGCATAAAGTGGAGCAGAGGAGGTTAGGGAGTCATTTTTCCATCCACTATTCCTAAATATTAAAATTAAATGTACAATCTTTCCTGTAAGGGGATTGTTAACTTTAAAAAATGCCCTAGGAGCTAACTCTCTGGTGTAAATACATTTTAAAATGGGGCTTTAATATGCAGAATACTATAAAATGTTTTCTAATCTATAAAGCTCATGACAGCCTCCACCCATGCTCTTATGTGCTGGAGGCAATATGCTTTACTAGCTGTACAACTGATGTTTGTTCAGGGTTAGCATGTGGTCTAAGGGGCTCAGATAGTTTCACTCCTGCCACCTCTTACCTTCCAGGGAACTTCAGCAAGCACAGTCAGCATGTGATTGGGTGTATAAGTACAATCACACGCTCCCTGCCTGAAAACATTAATCGGCTTCAGAATAGTCTGGCTTTGACATCATGGTGTATAACGTTCCTGGAAGAAATGCTTCTCCAACGAAGCAAGGGAATGGGAAGGATGGAGGTATGTTTTTGGGGTATCTGGAGTAAGAGCAACCTTATAGGTGGTGGTGTAGCAGGAACACAATCTGAGAAGCTTGAAAACAAAGATGAAGGTAGAGAGAGCAAACTGGTCCTGGAATTTGAAGTTGAGAGAAATCTGGAGTGGCACAAAACTGGCCAGTTTGCAAATGAAAATGTTCTCAGTTTTTACGTAGAAGGTGAGCGTTCTGGGGAGGCGCTGCCTCTGGTGTGTGTGCGCACAGCCCCTAACCAGACACTGGGTCAAGAGTGGGACTCCAAGGCATGGTACAATACGCATACGTAAAGTTGTGTGTGTAATCCCCATTCAGTAACAGATGGCATCAAATCCACTTGTCCTGCACACTGTACGTGGGGGAGGTCATTCCTATTTATGTGACCAACTTCTGCTGCGGGGGAGAAACAAGCTTTTGAACCACAGAAAATCTAAAGACAAGCTCCGTGTAAGCTTGAACATTTTTGTCTTTCACCACCAGCAGTTGGTCCAATCCCGCACCTCCCTTTTCTCTCTTAGCCAAGTCTACCCCAGCTGCTCCAGTATTTACTGCTCTTCTACCTCTTCCTTGGCCTGCAGATGGTGCTATTTGCACATGGCTCTTTCCAGTGGAAAGTCAGATTTGGATCAGGGCCTGACACGGGTGAGGGTGTGCTCTGACCTGGGCATTGCATCAACTCTGACTGGTCATCGGAAGAGAATGAAAACAGGATATTCTGGCAGCAGGCCCTATGTTGTTACCCTGCATGAGATAACAAGTGTGATCTACATTTCTGCTGGGCTTGATACCTCCCCTCATTAGGTGACATTACATATTGTAGAACAGGGGTGGGAACCTTTTTTAGGCTGGGGGCCACTGCCCCACAGAAAAATCAGTCAAGGGCCACTCACAAAACCCTCTCACTGATGTGGCGCCCAACTGAGAAGGAGAAAGACACTCCGCACATCCCTGTCGCACACCTGGGGAATCCCAGCCTGGTACATTTTGTGCTCTCCAGCCCTGTAGTGGGGCAGCGGGAGGGCTGGAGCATCAGCAAAGACTCCCTAATGCTGGCAGGAAGCGAGCCTCAGGGGCATCCAGCCCTCGGGCCTGCAGTTCCCCACCCCTGTTGTAGAACATGGACCCTTATCAATATGGTAGCAGTATTGCCTGGTTTTAAGTTTCTGGGGAGTTTTTTCTTCCCCAAGTTTGTTTTTTAAGAAGTAATATGCAAGTGCTACACCTTTGTATTAAAAAAATCAGTTGTGTGTGTCAAAAACATGAGCCCTGTTTACACGTCATGAAGATTGTAATAACAGCTGTGGTCTTTTGATTTGCATTTTTGCTGCTGTAGCTTTTTGAGTTTATTTTTTCAACCTCTTCTGCCCTACCATGCAGGCTAGTAGCTGTCAGTGAACGAAGGCTCTCCTCACAATGATGTGCGCAGGGGAACCGGGGCTTTATGAAAAGCACCGAATATTGTGCTCGAGCTAGCAATAAAAGCATGAGGCTTGTTTGGGTTTTCATGGGTGCATCTGGTCGTGGGATGAGCACCTAGTAAGATGGGGGCAGCCGTGGGCAGATTCTGTGGGCCTGATGACACCGTTTGTGGCCAGATTTTCCCACTGAGGCGGGGAGTAAATGTCAGGCACTGGCCTAATTGTAAGAACTATAAAGGGTTCTTAGAGGCTGCCTTAGGGAAGGGGGGTTGTCACTTTGAACCTACAGCAGTAGTCTCCAAACTTTCGAAGCACACGATCACTTTTTGATTTTAAGTGCAATCCAAGATCTACCTCAAACCCAAATACCCTGGCTCCACCTCCTTTGTGCCCCTTCTCTGATGCCCCGCCCCTGCTTGCTCCATTCTCCGTCCCTTCCCCACTCTCCCTCACTTTCACCAGGCTGGGGCAGTGGGTTGGGGTGCAGGCTCTGGTCTTGGATTAAGGGATTTGTAGTGCGAGAGGGGCTCTGAGTTAAGCTTGGGGCAGGTAGTTGGGGTGCCAGATGGGGTTCTAGGTGCAGGCTCTGGGAGGGCATTTGGATGCAGGGCTGCTCGGGACTAGGGCAGGGGCTGGATTGCAGGAGGGGGTTCATGACTGCGGTAGGGTTTCGGGATGTGGGCTCTGCTTACCTCAGGTGGCTCTTGGGTGGTGGTGCAGTGGGGCTAAGGAAGCTTCAACCCTGCTCTGGCCCTGCACCACTCCCAAAAGCAGCCAGCAAACTCCATCCCAAGCCCTGTTGTGCCCCCTCTCTGCTCTGTGGAGATAGGATACAGTGTGGGAGAGGGGGCATCTTAACATCAGCACCCTTCTCTCCCTCCCAAGCCGTGCACAGAAAGCAGAGGCTCTTGAGGGGCCAGCTCCAAGGCGAAGGGCAGGAGATGTGCAGCAGTCTGTGGGGGGCAGCTGAAGTGCTGGGCTTTATAACCTCTTGGCCAAATCAGTTACCATCCCCTGTCAGAGGCTCCAAGATCTACCAGTGGATCCAGATCTGCTGGTTGGTGACCACTGCCCTACAGGCTGGTAAGGTGCCAATGAATACAGCAGGACACTAAACTGTATCAGAAGGATGCAGGAGCTACGACCTGGGCTCTGCCCTTTGACTTGGGTTTGGCTCTGCACCAGATTGCCACCTCTAGTGCTAATCTGGGCCCATTCGGTGTTTTCCCCAGGAGCTAAATGTATGGGGGTATTTAAATTTACAAGGGGGAAAGTGACTAAATGGGCAACACTTAACTAGTTGACAGCTGAGAGGCGATGGGGGGGTGCGGGGACATCTGCGGGGAAGCACGGCCAGGCACTTGCGTTCACCCCGTGGTAAAATGGGAAACTGAGGCACACAGGGGCCGGGTGATTGCCCCGCGGTCGGTCACGCCGGAAGTATGGGGCAGCGCCCTGGGTTAGTGAGCAAACACGGGACCATCCCCGGGCTCCGAGATCGGCCCCCCAAGTCTACCTCTGGTATCAGCCGGCAGGGGGCCGATCCGGGCTCTGGGCGGAGCTGCGAGCTCGGCCTATCGAGTACCCCTCCCGTCTCAGCCAATGAGAAGCGGCCCGTTGAACCTGCAGCCAATGAGCCCTTAGCACGGTCGGGAATTGAAGGCGTAGCCCCGCCCCCGGCCAGGCCCCCTTGCCCGCGGGCGGGGGGTGGGGGATTTAAGAGCAGAACGCGGCGTTCCCTGCGTGGATACAGTGTAGCCAGCGCAGAGCAGCGCGTTAAAGGGGCCGCGGGGACTGAGCCGAGGGGGCGCCCCGCAAGTCCTGCCCCAGCCATGCGGGGCGGGGAATGGAGCCGGCGGAGGTGGACGTGCTGGGGCTGCAGGAGCAGCTGTTCCACGAGCGGGTGCGGGAGTGCCTGGTGAGTGGCGGGGGCTTAGCTGGGGAGGGGGAGTTGAGGGTGCGGGGCGGTGTCACGGTGATGGGCGCGGGATAGGCAGGGCCAGCCCCCGGGGGCTCGCCTCTGCTCCCGGCAGGGCACGTCCCGCGGTCCGGCCCGGCGGTTGGGGGAGCTGGGCAGAGAGAGGGAAGGCCTGAGGGATCTCAGCCCCCGATTGATCCCTAGGGTAGCAGGACTGGGGGTGCTGGCGTTTGCCCTCGAATTCTGCTCGAGGGTTCAGTTGCTGGGCCCAGGTCTGTGTGGGGACAGCGCTGGCAGAGGGGCTGGGCTGAGCTGGGCAAACCTGGTGATCAGCACTTGAGCAAGAAGAACAAAACTCCCCCCCACCCCTCTTCAGCCCTCCGGCTGGGTCGCTGTGCGGAAGAGATCCTTGTTTGGGCATTCCTAGCAGCGTGCGCGTGTGTAACGCATTTCACCCCCACCCACCGCACAGCCCTGCTTGTGAGCTGCTTTGGCCCTGCTGCTGAGATGCAGCCGCTTCTGGTGCATGGCAGGGCAAGACCCTCCCTGAGAGCTGCATACACGGCAGAGTGGGACAGGAGGCGTTTCCACTCTCACCCCGCTATGCCACAAGAATCACGTTAGGGAACTTTGGAGCAGGGAAGCAGCCTGGTGAGACTAGTCTGAGTAACTGGGCCCACTGTGGGCCTTGCCTTTGGCACCCACCCTGTGTGATACCTCTGTCTTTGGGTGCCTTGCTCTTCCATTGCTCATATCCATTCTCCCCGCACTGGATACCCATCCCTCTCCTCGTGCCCTGCTTATCTCTTCTGGAGGTGTGTTGAGCTACAGCTAGCTGCCTTTAGAGATTGTGGCCTTTTGGCGGCTGCAAAGCCATTTCCCCTGCCCAAGAAGGGCTGTCATCGGGGGAGCCACCCGGGGCCGACACCTGTGTCGAACTATCCTGTCTGGCCACATGTCAATGAGGGCCAGGCTGTGCTTGGGCGGAGTGGGTCTGAGTGCAGAGCAGGCTGCATCCAGACAGCATCAGCTGAGGGCTGTGTGTTGACACCTGATGCCTGCAGCGGCTCGGTTTCCCAGTGTCAGCTAGAAATGGGGGCATTTGGCGAGCAACTTGTTTTCGGCCTGTGCCCAGAGACAGCTGCCCCGGCTCGTCTCTGCGCCACGGTGCTCGGAAGGTTTGGCAGCGGGAGAGAGGTTCTTCCATTGGTGCTGTTTGCTGTGCTCTCCCACCATCTTGCCCTTCCATGTGACCGCCACAGGGTGGCTGGGCAGGGGCAAGGAGCATCTGGGAATTATGGGGCGCTCTGCAGGATGCCTGCCTCAAACTCCCCTCCCTTTGGGGAGCTGGCCACCGAGCTGGCCAAGTTTAGGAACAGGCCCTGTTTGCCGTCAGGGAAGGAAACAGGCTAGACCCTTTTGACACCTGCGCCTTCGCCAACCCACCGTGGCTCCAGCATCAGCTGGACTGTGGGTTCGAACCCTTCCTCCGCCAGCATTGGCAGCTCTGTGCCATGGGGCCTGGCAGTCCTGTGAAACAAGCTATGCTGGGGCGGGTATTTGGGTGCAGACGGCAGCCCGCTGGCACTGTTACCCCTGGCTCAGGCTTGAGGTGTGCATGGGACTGAACCCAAGATGGGCCTGGCGCAGCTCAGGGATGCGGTTCGCTCGCTTGTTCCCAGGGTTGTGCTCAAGCTGAGCCAGGGTTTTCTCCATGCTGCCAGGGCCCGGTTATCCTGCTTGGCAGGCTGAGGTGGCCAGCGAGAGAAGCTGCCGGGCTTGTTTTTCCTGCTGAAGTGACATCAGTTAAAGGGCTCAGGAATTTCCTCCCCCCCCCCCCCTTCGGGCTGATCTGTCTGCACGCAGCTGTGCCTGAGCCCATCCTGGTTGGCCTGGGAATCCGCATGGCTGATGCTCCGTGGGGAAGGGGTGCTGTTTAGCTGGTTCCTTCTCCTCCTCCTAGGCTGGTTAAATAATGTCACTTAAGACTGAAGCACCCAGCAAAAGTGGGCTGGAGTCAGCCTGATTGGTGGGGGGGCACAGAGCGTCCAACACAGTAGGGAGTTGATAACCCAGGAATCCTGGCTCCTGTAGCTGTGTGGTCACACTGGTGCCTGTCAATCAGGGTTCCCCCAAAGAGGAGAGTTGGCGGCAGGCTCTTGGAGACAACACTAATGGTAGGAGCCAGATTTAGTGAGGGGGGGAGCATATGTGGGGCCCCACCTCCTAATAAGTCTCCCCCCCCCCCCCCCACAACCGCACGGCATTTGATTGGTCTGTTGCAGACCAACAAATGTCAACAGGAGGACGGCTTTCCAGGCACAGACCACAGTCTGGTCCCTGTGTGCTCTCCCCTGCCGTCTTGGATTTGCCTCTGTGTGCTGCCCGCCCCTTGGCATGGCCAGCTCGCCTCTCTGAGCGGTTGTCGGAGACACGCGTGTGCTGAGACAGCAGGGTCTTTCCATGGGGAGGTGTCACAGCCAGAGATGGAGCCCTGGCAGGGTGCAGGCCACACGGGGGACTGAGTGGGGGTCAGGGGTGTACCCTGGTATGGCTTATCTCTCTGACCAGCCAGCTCACGCTGGTTGTAGGGGGCCTGGACGTGATGGGTGGTTGTGCTGGTTATTCCACCCTCTGCTGCAGGCAGTGGCCTTGCTGTGGGTTTGCCCAGCTGGAACTGAGGTCAGAGTTTGACCTATGGGTGGATGATCAGTGACTCCACCTATCTGACAGGGTTGGCATAGGTGGATGGGACAGCTAACGCAGGGCAGCGGCCTCAAGACACCGTTTCCCAGCTCTGCCACTCACTCACCGTGTTACCTTGGTTGGGTCACCATCTCTGCGGGAAGGGGATGAGAACTGGGGGTGGGGTGAGACCAGGCTGGGGTTGCGGAGAGACCCTGGGAGGAAGGAGCGATGCTGCTCTTCCTCCTGGCCTGGGGCCTGTGTCAGGGAGGAAGGGGGAAACCAAAGTCCAGGACCTGCCCAGCCCTGCCTGGCTGTGCTGCCTGGGTGCCAGAAACGCCTTTGCTTGGCGCAAGCCGCGAGGAGGTAATTTGAGCATCCAGCTCTGGCTTGCGTAAGGCTTTACACAGCGGTGTCAGGAGCTCTCCCTGCTGGGGATGCAGGGGCCTTGTGGAGGGGCTGGAGGACTCCCTGCCCCACCCTTCTGTGGCTTTGCACAAGGGTCTGTGCTCACTGGGTGGAGGCACAGGAGAGGCCCTTGTGGCCCCAGGTAGTTTACCTGGGGCTGGGAGAAGACTGGAAGCCCCTTTATTTCCCTGCTAAATCCCATTAATTTCTTTCCTGCCTGGCCTCCCTGGAATTCCCAGCTGGGCAAGTTTTAACTGGGTCCCTCCCCCTCTGTCATAAGGGCTAAGGCTGCAGGATAAGGTGGGCTATAGGCTGATGCCAGCTGGGCTGTGTGGTCCAGCAGCAGGCCTGGCCTTTGGGGCTGGGGGCACGTTTGTAGGTCCGGGAGGGGGGTATAAAGAGCCACATGGAGCATAGCTTCTGCGGGTGTCGGGAAGGGGAGGTGCTGCTCAAGAATGAGGTCACGGCCATTCGGTGCCTGCGCCTGCCTCCAAGAGCAGTGTGTTCTGCGCCGGGCCCGGCCTGTGTTCCCTGCTGGACATACTCTCTCCAGGGATGCCTGTCGGGGGTTGGAGATCGCTGCGGTGGCAGTGTGCTGCGGAGCTGGGCCAAGAGATGAGGGATCCTCCCCAGCAGGGTTGCTCCAGTGTATAGCAGAGAGGAGGGGCCAGATGTGGGTCAGAAGGGGGAGCCCAGGCAGCCTTCCTTTTAGGGAAGAGAGCCTCACAAATGGGCCCAGTGTAGGGTCCAGGACAGGAAGCTGAGGCCCAGCTGGCTCCGTCTAGCCCTCTGGGAAGTCCCCAGTGTGACCCACCCCCTGTGCAGGATCCTAACCTCTAGAGCTTTGGGCACAGCCTGGTGAGAAGGCTCCAGGCTTCAGTCATGCTGGAAGAGCATAACAAGTGGAGTTCCATAGGGGTCTGTTATTGAACAGAACCGGTCCCAAATCTTCATCAAAGATTTAGATATGGGCATAGAGAGTACACTTATTAAGTTTGCAGATGATCCCAAGCTGGGAGGGGTTGCAACTGCCTTGGAGGATAAGGTCATAATTCAAAATGATCTGGACAAACTGGAGAAATGGTTTCAGGTAAATAGGATGACGTTTAATAAGGACAAATGCAAAATACTCCACTTAGGAAGGAACAATCAGTTTCACGTATACAGAATGGGAAGTGATTGTCTAGGAAGGACAAAAGGGATCTAGGGGTCACAGTGGACCCCAAGCTAAATGAGTCACCAGTGGGACACTGTTGCAAAAAAAGCAAACGTGATCCTGGGATGTATTAGCAGGAGTGTTGTGAGCAAGACGCAAAGTCATTCTTCTGCTCTACTCTGCACTGATTAGGCCTCAGTTGGAGTATTGTGTCCAGTTCTGGGTACCACATTTCAGCAAAGATGTGGAGAAATTGGAGAAGGTCCAAAGAAGAGCAACAAAAATGATTAAAGGTCTAGAAAACATGAGCTATGAGGGTAGAATTGTGCTTCTTTAGTTTAGAAAAGAGAAGACTTATAGGAGACATGGTAGCAGTTTTCAGGTACCTAAAGGGGTGTCACAGAGAGGAGGGGGAAAATTGTTCTTTGGCCTCTGAGGATAGGACAAGAAGCAATGGGCTTAAACTGCAGCAAGGGAGGTTTAGGTTGGACATTAGGAAAAGCTTCCCAACTGTCAGGGTGGTTAAACACTGGAATAAATTGCCTAGAGAGGTTGTGGAATCTCCATCGCTGGAGAAACTTAAGAGCCAGTTAGACTGTCAAAGATCATCTGGTGCTTGGTCTTGCCGTGAGGGGAGGGGACTGGACTTGATGATCTCTTGAGGTTTCTTTCAGTTCTAGTAGTCTATGAGCCTGTGGCAATGAGTTCTGCAGGCTAAGTATTGTACGATTAACAGATTTCCTTTGTATGTGTTGAGCTGCCTCTGCCCTTTAATTGCTGAATCCCTCTGTAAAAGGGAATCTGCATAGGTCTAGGCAGCAGGGCCCACTGGGCCTCCCCCTTGCCTGCTACTGGTGCTGGCTGGCTCCCTCCCAGCAACAAGAGAGAGGTCCAATGGTTCTCTGCTGGCTTCTAACACAGACCTACTAGGACTGTCCGAGCGGGTGTGACATCAGAGCCTTCAGCTAGGTGTGGCCTCTGAGGGGTTAACCCTGGGCCAGCGCCTAGAGAACCCTACATTTAAACCACCCAAACCTGCCGGACTGTGCAGCTGGCTGGTGCTGTGAGCTCTGGGCTGGAATGCCCATCCCCAGCCTGACACCAGCTCGTGTCACGGCTGCCTGTCCCCAGAGGCATTTCCTTTGCCCGGGGATGCAGCACAGCCGTGGGGAGAGCCGACCTGGGCTTGCTCCAGCAGCTGAGCTCTTAGCTGCCATTGGCCTCCATGTAATTGAGATTTAAACTCCTTTGCCCATGTGCCAGGCTGTAGGAGGTGCTGATGTGTAAGGAGTCTCCCCGACCGCAAGGGCAGGGTCCAGAGCCCAGCGGGAGGCTGCTGGCACTCTCCTGGACAGTCTGCGCCCCTAGAGGCAGGCCTCAAACTGACCTGGGGGGACAGGAGCGAGCAGGGTGGGAAGGGCAGTGAATTGGTGCTGATGCAACGAAGCCAGTGGGTTCAGATTAACCTTTGTGCCCCGCCTGTCTGACATGCACCGCGAGGGAGCAAAGGTCCGTGCGTTCTTAAAACGTAGCCGGCTTTGCTTGGACCTCGGAGTGCGGCTCAGCGCGGGTGAACCATGTCCCACTTCTCTGGGACTGCCTGCAGCTCTGTGAGGGGCTTGGCCGGCTTCCTTCCAGTCACTGCCACGGGCCTAGCACTGGTGGCAGGCTGGATTGTCAGCCCTGGGCCCTCGCGTACGTCAGAAGGGCCTGGGCATGGCCCCTTCTGAACCCCCCCCACAAGAGGTGGATGACCGAGTGGGGCGTTCTGTGTGGCTGTCGCTCACCCACCGGGAACCAGGCTGGGACCCGCTGAACTCATCTTGCGTCTGCTGCCAGGTGGTGGCTGTTTTCTGGCTTGCTTGGCATGGCCTGGCTTGGACCCGGCAAAGAGAAAGCGAGCCGCAAGTAGCTGCCCTGCCAGCCCGGCTGCAGTGTCACCGTAACCCAGACCCCAGCAACACAAATACCTTTGTGGGCCGGGGCCAAAACCGCTCTATTTGTTCAGAGACTGATTCCTCCAGCTTGCCCTGAGAGTGACACCCCCAACCCTGCTGTGCCCTGAGAGTGACACACCCCTGCTATGCCCTGCTCCAATTGCACCTGCAAAATGCAGCACGCCCCCAAACCCACACAATCCCTTCCTTTCCTGCCTCTGCCCCATGGCTCTCTGCAGCAATTGGGGGGTGGTGTTGTAGCTCCCTGGCTGACAGCCCTGTCCCTGATCAGCCTAATGTGTGTGGCTGGGTGTTCCTGCCCTTCAGCCGCTCCCATCCTGGCTGGGGGCTAATACAACAGCTCCCCACAGAGCCATGCTGGCTGGAACAGGAACCCAGCAGATGGGTCTGTGCCCACCGCAAGCTCTGTCCCACACTGGCACCATGGTGTCCCTGTGCCCCAGGTTGGCAGCTCTGGGTTGATCCTAGGGGAGGGTGTCTTTAAATTGGAGCAGTATGCCTCCCACCCTTCTGCTTCTGTGCTGGGCAACATCTGCAGGGGCATCTCCTCCTCCATGGGGATGCTGGGCACATCTGGTTGGGGGTTTGGCAGGGTGCTGAGTCCCTCCCCTGGTTTTCTGGACATTGGTCTGGAGTGCACTGATTGTGGGCCCCCTGGTTTTCTCCAGCTGGGGTTGGCATAGTGTTAGTCTCTCCTGGGCAGATTCTAACCGGTACATCCCTGCCTGAGACATTAACCCCTCGCTGTCCATGGGCACGCTGAAGTGACTGGTTTGCCCCAGGGCAGTGCCCACTGCTAAACCCGTAAGGGCCTGCAGGCCTCAGGGCTTCCCGTTTCCAGCTGGGATGGGGTCAGGCAGAAATGGGCATAGAAACCCTGCCCCCTCCCCCAGAGCAAGGCTGGGTATCATGTGGTGGGCAGGCCGGGGGCTTGGAGAGCAGCAAGTGTGGGGGGGGGGAGAGAATCCAGCTGCCTGGGTGGCCTCTGACCCATGTGTCTCTCCCTGCAGATCTGCACACTGCTCTTCGCCAGCCTCTACATCCTCTGCCACTTCATCATAACCTGCTTCAAGAAGCACACGGACTTCGCCACAGGTAACTAACTGGGCCCTGCTTCAGGGCGAGGGCATGGTCCGGAGCCCAGCCGGAGTCTGCCAGTGCCCTCCCTGCCCTGCCCTGCCCACCCCTACACCTGCACCCCTGGGAGCTGGCAGGCCCCTCTTGGTTTGTTTACATGGCTGCAGTGTTGTAGTTGCCATGGGCAACCCCCCCCATATCCCTGGGAGCTGGGCTGGGAGACCAGCCTCTCCGAAGCGTTGCCTGGTTCTGTCGCTAGGCACAGTGTCGTCACCATGGTTCCCTCCCGGGGCTCTGCAGCGAGCCCAGAGCCGGGTGTCAATGGGGCTGGTGGGAGGAGTGGGGAGATGGGAACTGAAACCCCAGGCAAGGCCCATGGCAGGAGAGCCATCCTCCTAGTCCAGGAGGAGGTGTCTCACCCAAGGCCGGACCCCTCCTGTCCTGTCCCTGGCGTTCTCACGGTGCTGGGGGCTGCATGGGATGTAGCCGGTCTACCCAGCATCCTGTGAGCTAGGGTGGGCAAGAGCCAAGAGGGTGTCTGGGCATAGAACAGGGTGTGGGCAGGAATGAGGAGAGGGATACAGGTGAGAGCCAGGAAGGGGGAAACCCTCTGCCCCACACAACCCTGCATCTGAGCGGCAGCTCCTCTCCACAGGGGGCATCCAGCAGTGAGGGTCCTTATGCTGCAGGGCCGGTGCTGGGTGACGCACCAGCATCTTCTGGTCCGTGGCTGTGTCAGTAGCCTTGGCCATTCCTGGTGTGTTGGGGCGGGGGCTGTGTTCCCTGCTAATGGGCCCCTCACATGCAACTCCCCTGAGGGTTCTGGCCCAACTTGCTGCAGCCCCCAGAGCAGAGACCCTTCCCCCTGCTTTTCCATGGTCTCCTGTGCTGAGGCCAGGTCTTGGCTCCTGCTGTGCCTTGCTGGCTTGGAGACCTGTGTCTCCCAGGGATTCACCAAGGACCTGCTGGCACGGCTAAATCTATGCCTTACCAAATTCACAGCCCTGCAGAACACGTGAAATCTGGCCTTCGGTCTGCTTTTACCCTGTGCTGTACAGATTTCCCAGGGGAGACCAGGGATTCTCAAATCGGGGTCCTGACCCAAAAGAGTTCTAGGGGTTACAAGGGTATTTTAGAAGGGCCATGGTGTTGCCACCCTTACTTCTGTGCTGCCTTCAGAACTGGAGAGCAGTGGTGGTAATAGGGCCGGGTGCCCAGGTCTGAAGGCAGCACCCTGCCAGCAGCAGCGCAGAAGTAAGGGTGGCAGAACCATACCCATGTCTCCCTTACTCCTGTACTGCTGCTTTCAGAGCTGGGCAACCAGAGTGGTGACTGCTAAGGACCAGCTCTGCAGGCAGCAGCACAGGAGTAAGAGGGCAACACTGTACCAGGTGATCCTTTCTACTTTGCCGCTGCTGGTGATAGCTCTGGCTTCAGAGCTGGGCTCCCAGCCAGCAGCTGCTGCTCTCCAGCTGCCCAGCTCAGAAGGCAGCACCATGGCCAGCAGCAGTGCAGGAGGAAGGGTAGCTGTACTGCAACACCCCCACAACTCCTTTTTGGGTCAGGACCCTACAATTACAGGACCATGAAATTTCAGATTTAAATATCTGAAATCATGAGATTTAACATTTTAAAATCCTGTGGCCATGAAATTAATCAAAATGGCCCATGAATTTGGTAGGGCCCTACCTATCAATAAATGACTTAGCTCATAGATTCCCTCCTGCCCCATGCATATGTTGACAACCTGGTTCTTCTGACCTACCCTTCCCAACTCTTCTCCTTTCCCGGCCCATAAGCCAAGGTGAGTGACTCAGGGGCCCAAGCATCTGGTCTGCAATCCAGAGACACCCCCATCACTGGGTTCCTATCCCAGCTGGGCTGGTGCAGCAGCTTGCTCTGGTGAGAAGAGGTCCAGAGTCCTGTCCCCTTCCCCCCAGCCAGTGCCAGACCGAGCCATATTTGTGCCACGAGTGCGTGGCGCATGCACAGCCCCGCCCCCAGGTGCGTGGCGCCTGATTGACATGGTAAGGGGTGCTGCGACCCTTCCCCCGGGCACCAACCTATGGGGGGCACCTGATTGAAGTGGTAAGAGGTGTCGCGTGCCCGGGTGCAAGGCGTATGTGTGGCCCCGCCCCCAGGCGTGCAGCACCCCTTACCACTTCAATCAGGGCCCCCCCCCATAGGTTGGCGCCCTGGGCAGCTGCCCGGCTAGCCTCCCAAATCCGGCCCTGCCCCCAGCCCTGTCTGCGCCTTTCACTCAATTGGGAAGGGGACCAGTTGGAAAGTCCCACTCGGGCAGCTCCGCTGTCAGTGTCCTGTCTGGCAGCACCCTGCATCTGAATGGGAGTGGGGCCTAGCTGGGGCAGGGGAGGGGGGAGTCCCCTGTGTGGGAGGTCTGTTCTGGGAGTCCTTGCCCTTGCAGTGACCCAGCTGAGAGCTCGACTCCCAGCCTGTTCTCCGCAGCCTGGGTGCGGTATGGATGAGGGTCAGCGTGGAAACACTGTGGTGGAGGTTCAGTTGCGCTTCCATCTGAGCGGATCCTGCTGCTGGGGAAGGGCAGGACCCAGCTCCTGGCCGGGGGGTGAAGATGCCAGGACCCTTTTTCATAAAAGTCCGTGTCTTGAGCCCGACTTGCTGACCAAATGTGAATCCTGCTGTGGCGGTGTGAGTGGGCTGGAGGGCGCGGGGGCAGCAGTGCTGTGGGCTGTTCATCAGAGGCCGTGTCCTGCCCCAGAGGTGGCTGCTTTTCAGGATGGGGGCAGCAATCCCGTACCTGCTGCGTACAGGAGATGTGGGGCTTAACTGGTATCTCTAAGGGGCTTCGGCACCTTTGAATGAGAGAGGCGGGGGACTGGCAGTGGCTGGGAGTGGGTGTCCCTAGAGCCCTCCTTCCCCACCACATCGTCCCCAATGCCCTTCCCTCTCCTGTGCGCTCACTGGCTTTTTCCACTGGCGTTGCTACCCCTGAATCGCTTTCCACCCTCAGCCGGGGTCTCTGAGTGCCGTGTGGGACTGGCTGGCCCGGGGACTCCTGTGCTGATATAAACAGCTGGCGGGGGCGTGCTGCTGCAGGGAGGGGGTGACAGTGCCCGGCTTTTGCCCTGATGTGCTGAGATCTGCCCGCATGGACATGCCCTTGGAAACGCAGAGCAGGGCCCAGGGCCGGAGCAGGCTGGAGACACGCTGAGGGTGGTGAACGGAGGGGACAGTCAGACAAGCGAATGCAGCCTCCCGGTTCCCCTGCCCTGTGCTCTGGCCGTGCCCCAGGCTGCCTTTGTGGGGTTCTTTGTGCAGCATTTCCTTAGTTCTCCTTGCTGCCCGGCGAGCAGTGCTGGGGTGGAAACACCCTTCCAGGCTCCGAGTTGCTGCCTGCAGGGAGGGATCCCAGGGTGGAAGGAACAGCTGTGGCAGCCGGGGGCTGGGGGCTTGGTGAGCATGGTGGGGGGGATGGGAACCAGGCTGTGAGCATTCAGGCTGGCAGGGAGCCGGGTGGAGCGGGCTGAGGGAGCAAGGGAAGAGGAACCATGTGTGACCTGAATACAGATGGGAGGCTCTGGCGGCTTGGTGGAGCGGGGAGGGGATGGCGACGGCTGAGCCCTGTTGGATGGTGCTGTCTTCTCAGGAGCCCCTTCCCTATCGCTCAGCCTCTCTGAAGCGGTTTGATTCAGTGAAATCCAAGCCCAGGATGCTCCCTGGGGGCCGGAGGGACTGTGGCTGTGCAGGACAGAGCTGTCCCCTGCCTTCACGGCCCGGCATGTATAGCTGCCCAGGCAATCAGCTGTTAGCAGGAGGTCTCTGCACGCAGGCCTTGGAGGTGTCCATCAGCTTGCTCATGGTCCCTTTCCCGCTGTTCCTCCTCTGTGTTGAACCTGCGGGGGGTGCCACTGATAAAATGTTGTGCAGTCCCAGGTAGCTGGATGCCCTGGCTGTCAGATTCGTTGGCCCAAACACGGGGGGCTAACTGCTGCCCAGCACCATGGAGCCAGGGGTCCAGCCAGCAGTGTAACGCTGCCGGTGTGTCTGTCTGCCTGTCTATGCACACGTGGGCCCAAACTCCCCCAATTACTGTGTGTCCTCTGACCCCAGTGCTCCCGCACACTCGGCACTGACTGTCCCAGCCTGCCGGAAACCCCTGCTGAGCGTTGGCAACAATTCTGCCCGTTCGTATGGGCACGCACCTCAGACGTTCTCCGTGTGCCCTGAGAACACAGGCGGCCTGGGTGGAATGTGGTTTTGGACAGGGAGGCAGGGGATGGAAGCCTGGATTCCCTTAACACCACGTAACTTGGCTGCGTAATGCTGGTCCCAGCGATCTCCAGCCCTGTCCCCTCCGGCCTGTCCAGCTGCAGCGCAGCGAGGGAGGATCTGACTGGGACAAGCTGCTGGCCTGGGAATTCCAGCAGCCCCCAGTACAGGCTGAGACCCTGCCCCAAGCAGTGTGTTTCCGATGGGCGAGGCAGACAGAGGCGCCTTCTCCCCATCATGCAGCTGGGGGGCGGAGGGGCTGCGCTGGGAGTCGCTATCAGAGCTGGGTGCCTGAATCCTGGCAGCCCTTGAGCAGCAAATCCATCCCTCCCCCCCAAAAACCTTGCAGCAGCTCCTAGCCGAAGCTGCACGACTCTGTCCCATGAGGGGTAATGAGTGTGAGTCTCAGCTGAGCTAATGGGGTTTCTCCCCCTCTCTCTGCAGTGGAGGATGACGAAGATGCTGCTGTCAACAGAATTGCGTAAGTGCCTGGCTGTCCTTCCCCCCTTCCTGGTGTGCTGAGCCAGGGCAGGTTGTGCAGTGGTTAGAGCAGGCTGTGGGGCTCAGGACTCCTGGGTTCTCTCCCTAGCTCTGGGCGGGGAATCCAGCACTGAGAGCGTCTCCCCGACGTGCTGGGGGTCTCGGAGTGCGGTGTCTCCTGCCCTGCCGGCTCTGGGGGGGGCCCCCAGGGAGGCTGGCAGGGGTAGGGACAGAGGGTCTGGGTGGGGGCAGGGTGAGACTCATGCCTGTCTGCCCCATCCCCCAGGCTGTGGCTGTGCACCTTCACGCTGGCCGTCTCGCTGGGGGCCGTGCTGCTGCTGCCCTTCTCCATCGTCAGCAACGAGGTGCTGCTGCTCTTCCCGCAGAACTACTACATCCAGTGGCTGAACGGCTCGCTGATCCACGGTGAGCGCCGCCCGCCCCCCAGCCCTGCCCAGCTGAGGGGCTGGGCCTGCGGAGGGACCGGGCTGAGCCCGTGCCAACCTGTCTGTCTTCCCCAGGCCTCTGGAATCTGGTCTTCCTCTTCTCCAACCTCTCCCTGGTCTTCCTCATGCCCTTCGCCTATTTCTTCACCGAGGCCGAGGGCTTTGCGGGATCCAAGAAGGTACCAGCTGCCCAGCCTCTGTCTCCCCTCCCCCCCCTTGGTGCCACCAGCACCATGTTAAACTCTCCCCTCTCCCTACAGGGCATCATGGCCCGAGTCTACGAGACCTTCGTGGTGCTGCTGCTGCTGACGCTGCTGGTGCTGGGGATGGTCTGGGTGGCATTGGCCATTTTGGACAACGACACGGCCAGTCGGGAATCCCTGTATGGTGGGTGCCTGGGGCAGCATGAGCCGGCTCTGTGTGGGGCCTCGCGGGGGGCAGGGCTGGGGGGCGTGGTAGTGCAGGCTCTCAGACGGAGGGGTCAGGACTCCTGGGTTCTTTCCCCAGCTCTGGGAAAGGGGAGTGCATTCCAGGGGCTAGGGCCCAGACTCCTGAGTTGGATTTTCATCTCTGTGCCTCAGTTTCCCTGTGTGCAAAGTAGGGTGATTGGTTCCCACCCATCCCCTTGCTGTGATGCTCTGGGATCAAAAGATGACACACCCTGTCAGAACTGCTAGTCCCTGTCCTCCCCCACCCGGATCCACTGGCAGGGAATGTCGCCTGCTGAGTCCTGGGGAATCCAGGCCAGGCACCAGGGCTCTCCCAGGCCCCATGGCTAACCCCATCCTGGGTGTAACGTTAACCCTCTCCTCTCCACAGACCTGTGGGAATACTACCTCCCCTACCTCTACTCCTGCATCTCACTGTTTGGGGTGCTGCTGCTGCTGGGTGAGTCACTGGTTCAATTTCTTTGGACCAGGGGGTCCAGGCTGAGTTACCAACCAACGCAGGGGGGCAGGCTGGCCATAGGGTTGGGGTGCTGGGCTGGGACCCAGGAGACTCAGCTTCTGTTCCCGTCTCCGACAGCTGCCTAGCAGACCTAAGGGGAGTGTCTCTCGCTCTGCCTCCTTTATGAAATTGTCTTGCACAGTTAGACCGGGAGTTTTTGTGGGCAGGGCTGTCTGCCCCCTCACCTGAACAGAGGCCCGGGCAGGCTGCTGTGGCCAGACTCGGCCTCCAGCCCTGGTCCGATCCCGCTCACAGCCAGAGACTCCAGCCCGGGGGGGGCTGCATCGGCTCCATTCCTGGATGTTTTCCAGGAGCTTCTGAGCTGGCTCTGGTCCGGACTAGCCCTGCTGTGAAGGCGGAGGCTGGAATTCAGGATTTCCTCTTCCTGCCTCACCGCCCCACCGACCTGGAGAAACTCTGGGTGGATTTTCCCTGACCAGTCCCTTTTTGATTTTGGGGTGGGGGCTTATTGTCCTAGCCCAGGGCTGCCTTTCCAGTTCTGGGTGCTGGTCCGTCTGTCCGTCCCTCCCTTGTGCCCACACCGGCTAGATCCTGGCCCTGCCAGCTTCTCTCCGGGGCTGCGCTGCCAGAGGGGCCACCCCCCCCTTGCATGAGGAGGTCCAGGGCAGAGCCCCTTTCTTACGTCCCAGCCCCAGGCTCAGACCCATCCTGCTGGGAGGCAGAAGGGCCCGATCCCTGTGGGCCCTTTTGCTGATGGCACGGCGCCACCTGCTGGCAGAAGGGGGCAGGGCTGCCTGTTCTCACCCTGCTCCTTTGCTCTGTTGGCCCCGCAGTGTGCACGCCCGTCGGCCTCTCGCGCATGTTCACGGTCACCGGGACGCTGCTGGTCAAGCCCAGGGTAAGGCGCCCACATCCTGCCCTGCCGCTGCCCCATCTCCCACACCCCCCCACCCTTGCTAGGGGGCTCTGCGCGGAGACTAACCCCTGGGGTCAAGCCCCTGTTGCAGCGCCTGATGGTAGGGAGGGGACGGTGGTGCTTGCGGCTGTTCCAGTCTCTTCCTATGCTACAGGGGAATCAGTGGGGGTTGGGGTGTCTGGGTGGAACCCTCAGCCAGGGAGGGGTAGGGTGTTGCTCTCCCAACTGCAGGTGACTAACAGGCTGTGTGCTCTCCCTCTGTTCCCAGCTGCTGGAGGATCTGGACGAGCAGCTGAACTGCACAGTGTTTGAGGAAGCCGCTCTCTCCCGCAAGATCTGTTCTGGTGAGTGTCTCCATCTCCCACCCCAGGGGGGAGGGGAGTGGGCTGGCAGGATCCCGGCTTGCTCCAAGGGTTCCTCCCAAGCGCGTCATCCCTCCCGGCCTTTCTCCTTCCCCAGGTACAACCTCCTGCTGGCTGAACTTGAGCGTGGCTGTGCTGCGGGAGCGGTTCCTGGCCATCCAGAGCCGGAGACTGGCGCTGGGTAAGGAGTGGGGGTGGGGGTAGAGGGGATGGAGCTGGACTCTTGGGTTCTATTCCCGGCCATGCCGTTAGCTCGCTAGGCGGTGAGATCGGTTTGATGCTTTGATCCAGGTGGGGGAGGGACACAGTGTTAATTCCCAAGGGGGTAGTCCCGGGGTAGGGGGGGCAGGGGTGGAGCCTTGAGCACTTGCTCATCCGGGGCCTGTCCTGTGCTTCTTGGCAGAGCTGCGGCGCCGGGCCTCACCTTGGCAGCGGAACCTAGGCTACCCCCTGGCCATGCTGTGTCTCCTGGCACTGACGGTAGGTGCTGGGTGGGGAGGGAGCCATGCCTGACACCCGTGCCTCAGTTTCCCTGCTGGTCCAGGGTGGGAAGGGTGGTCCCTGATGGCGCTTCCTGACCTGCCTCTGCTCCTTTGCAGGGCATCTCTGTGCTAGTTGTCTGCTTCCACACACTGGAGCTGCTGCTGGATGATGCTGCCATGCCACGGGGGATTCAGGTACCACCTGTGGGGGGGCTCTGAGTGGAATCTGCCCCCTCCCGCCGCCGCCCCCCACTAAGGCTGCTCGGGCCCATGCATGGAACAAGTTTGCTGGGTCTCAGACCAGGTCCCATCAGCACCAGGGTGACCCAGCTTTTTAGCCCCAGGTTGTGGGAAGGAAGGGGGAGAGTCACCATGCACTGTGTAGGCTGTGCTTGCCCCATGGATCCATGGGGGGAGTGCTCATCATGTGAAGGGGTGCCGGGATGTCCCATGATGCAAACCTAGAGCTGGCTGGTTCCTGCTCCCAACTGCCCTCCCCACCAACTGCCTTCTCTCTCTCTCCTCACAGGACGCGCCCCTGGGGCAGGTCTCCTTCTCCATCTTTGGATCCTTTGGTGCTGCCATGCAGGTGGTCCTCATCTTGTATCCTTGTGGGGTGCAGTCCCACCCCCTGTGTCTGAGCCCTGCCGGGGGCTGCTCTTTCTGGGTCTTCTGCCAGCTGGTAACCGCCAGGCCAGTCCTGTCCCCTCCTTCCCTGTGCCCGCATCCCCATCCCTGGGTCCAACACATTTTCTTGGGTTTCCTCCTTAACCCTGGGCTCAGCTACCTGATGGTCTCCTCCGTTGTGGGCTTTTACAGCTCCCCCATGTTCATGAGGCTGCTCCCTGCAAGGCAGGATACCCCTATGACCAAGGTAAGTGGTACCTGCCCCTTGGCTGCCTGGTGCCCCCTGCTGGGGACACAGCATCAGTGCAGCCAGAGCTACTGACACTGCTGACCACTAGGGACCATGGTGGGGTGGGGGACTGCCCCCGGGACTCCTGGGTTCCATTCCCCAGCTGGGCCACTGCCGGAGGCGGCATTGCATTGTCTCGCCACACGAGGGCGTCATGCACCTGGTGCCAGGCTGAATGGGGAAAAGCCCAGCTGTAAGTGGGGGACCCCATCCTGCTGGGGTTCCCTAATTCTAGGGGTGCAGCTGCTGACCCTGGCCAGAGGGGATTGTGCATGGCTTGTGGGGAGGAGGAATTGCTGTGGTGTTTGGGGGGGGCTGGGTCCAGTGCCTATACCAGTGTGCAGCACAGACTTGGGCAGGGGGGATTCCAAGCTTCAAGGCCTTTCTCTCCCACCCAGATCATTGGGAACTGCGTGTCCTTACTGGTGCTTAGCTCCGCTGCCCGTCTTCTCCAGGACGCTGGGTGAGTTTCCTGGGGCTGTGCTGCACTCCAGGCACCCCCAGGGTGGAACTGATGGGTCCTGATACTCAGGATGGGCAGCAGAACTGGCCACTGGGGGGTGTCCTGCCCCATCCTCTTGGAGCGCTGAGGCAGCTGCGTGGGGACTGTGGGTCAGCACTGAGGGGCAGTGTCAGAGCGTCCATGTGGGGGTGCCCAGGGCTGGGATGACCAGGGATGGGGGGCCAGGAAGGAGGGGCATTGGCGGGGCTTGGAGCAGTGGAGCCCAGCCCCAGCCCATGGAGAGGAGCGCTCAGCCTGTTTCTCTCACAGGGATCACGCGGTTTGACCTCCTGGGCGACTTTGGCAGGTTTAACTGGCTGGGAAACTTCTACATCGTTTTCCTCTACAACATGCTCTTTGCGGCCCTTGCCACCCTGTGCCTGGTGAAGAAGTTTACATGGGCCGTGCAGGCCGAGCTCATCCGAGCCTTGGGTGAGTGGCCACCTGTGCCCACCGGGAGCCAATCCCCAGCCTGGTGCTTCATTCCCTGGCAGCTGTCCCACGGGCCTGCAGGGGGGTGATTGGTTGGGTGTCGGTGGGTGGGGAGCTGGGGCTGTGGGTGAATGGGCTCTTGGCCCCAGGCCATGGCTGCCAGCAGGCTGATGGGCATGGAGGGGAAATGTAAGGGCACCCCTAATCCATGTCTCTCCCCCAGGTTTGCACAAGCTGCCCCTGCCTGTGACGCGTGCCCACCAGCCCAGCAAGCTTGGCTAGGACACATGTGGGGCCACCCGATGGATGGGAGCTGGGGGATACTGCAGCGCCAGCTCCAACGCAATGGATTTATTTGTCTCCTGCATTTTGAGCCGAAGAACCATGGGCCTGGTGGAAGGGATGGGGGGCCTGCCTGACTCCACCCTCCTCTGCTTTGGAGCAGTGGCCTGCTGGCGAGGAAGGGGCCAGTGTCTTCCTGGGGTGCTGATACTGCCCTGGATGGGGGGGAAATCAGGGGCTCCCTGCCTGGATTTGATCCCCATGGCAGGGAGGGCCAGTGCAGCTTGCCCCCGCCCCCCGAACTGCTGCCAAGCAGGGCTCCCTGTCCCCCTCCTCCTCCCTCCCCTAGCTGGAGACCTCCGGCACTACACAGGAAGATGTGCAGGATTATCATGGGAGCTGATGGCCAGCTGGGGCCGCTGCTGGGCACAGAGCAGGAGCTGGTGGGAGGGGCGCTGTGCAAAGCAGGGGTTTAGCAGGACCAGAAGCTGTCTCACTACAGTAGTTGCTAAAGCCCTCTGCTCACCCCGGGGCCCTGGGCTGGCCCATGCAAGCAGTCCGGAGGCCTGGTTCCATACCTCACTCAAGTGCACCAGGTGGCCACGGGCTGCGCTGCCTGGCTGCTTTGCTGGCCGTTTTCTGGCTGGGTCTTTTTTCAGTTGTCTTTTGTGTTTGGTGGTTTGTTTTGTTTTTTGTTTTTTTTTTTTTTTTTTTAATAGCTGCTACCCTAGTACTGATTTGTGAAATGCTGCTCTCTTTTCTCCCCCAGCCCTGGGCCATTCCTCTCTCTAGTGACTTAACTTGGGTTAATATGAGTGGGGCTCCAGGCAGGGCATGGAGCCAGGGAGGTGTCTGTGTAGTGGTGGGAGGAAGGGGGCTCCTTAGTCTAACACTTTAAAGATCCTCTGCTGCCTCCTGCCCCTGGGCAGGACCTGGGCATTTTCTTTCTTGCACTCTGGGCGCTGGGGGGGGTTGGGGAAAGGAAGGAGTGCTGCCTGCATACCCTCCTCCAGCCACTGGCCAGGCTGGGGGGTGTGTGTGTGTGTGTGTGTGGCCTTCTTCCACAAAAGCTTATGCAAAGGAAGCACAGAGTAGAATAGCTCTAATTCATTTGCATAATTAATTAGCTGTTTTTACACAAGAGGCTCTGGTACCCAAAGGAGCGGTGTAGACAGCTCTTCCCCAGGAAGACGGGCTCTGGCACAAGAGGGGGTTTTTGCACACAAAGGAGCTGTCTACGCAGCTCCTTTTTGTGCCAAAAGCCTCTTGCGTAAAAATGGCAAATTATGCAAATATTCTACTCTGCTTCATTTGCATAAGCTTTTGCGGAAGAAGGCTGCAGTATAGATGTAGCCTGGGAGCGATTACAGGCCTTGGGGGACACCTGGGAGATGGGGCAGGATCCTCTCTTTCCTGCAGGAGCTTCTAGAGCAAGACCTCGCTCAGCCCTGCCATGTTGTTCCTCCTGGCCTGCCCTCCAGCACACCTGGGCTCCTCTGCTGATCTGTAGGTGTGTCAGGTCTCAGCTCATCCCTATTGTCACTGTCAGCAGCCCAGGGCAATCAATTGCTGTGTTGTGTCTTGTTTTTATTTAAATAAAAAGTGTCTTTCTTTTTTTAAAATAGCTGGTGGGTAGCCAGCAGCCTGCAACTCAGGCGTTCCTTCTGTTCAAATCCCTGATGGACATGTGGTTCCCAGCCCCTGGGCCACTGAATTCCCTCCTCATCTACTCTCTTCTCTACCCCACACACACATCTCTGTACCAAGCTACCCCCAGCCTCACCTGCTGCCCCTGAGCCCCCTGCCTGCCCTTGGTTCCCTGCTTCTCCACCTGGGCACAACTTCCTCTCCTAGGTGCTGGGACCCATGCTAAGCCACACACACACCCTCTCTCCCAGCTCTGGGTGCTGTCTGTAGCAGCAGGCTAGCTGCTCTTTGGCACATGCATCTTCCCACACCCATTTGCATGCACAATCTCTCCTCTTCTCCTCTCCCCTGCTTTTGCCTGTAATTACTCTTTTTCCTGACTGTAGCTAATTAGCCTTTTCCGGTCCCTACACCCCCAAATGAGCCAGAGCAAAGGTGAGGGTGGGGCAGCTGGGTAGGTGCCTGGCTTTGAGGGGTCCATTTTCCTCCCTTCCCACCTCCCTGCTGCCCACAAGAAGCATCATGGCAGGCTTCTAAGGCAGCAGGGGCCTGGGCTAGCTGGGCTGGGGTGGGGGAGCAGCTAATCTGTGAGCTGGGTCATGCTGCAATGGAGGGATAGCATTGGGCTGAGAGTCAGTGGCAGAGCAGAGGGGGGAGAGGGACCCAAGGCTGGGAGAGCAGCCAAGGTGACTTGTTTGCTTTTTTTTCAGCCCAGTGCTTCTCTGATCTATGGACCACAGGGGTTGCTGGTGCTTCCCCGCACCCATGGTCCTTTTGAATATAAGAATGGTCCAAGATCCCTCTATCCAGGGTCCTGGCTGCCCAGCGTGGCCTATGCCAGGTGCCCCAGAGGGAACAAACAGAAAGGCACCCCCCCCCCCACTGCTCCTTCCCCTGTCGTCCGTTCCCAGCCTGTGGCAAGCAGGTGAAGGCTGCCACCCCTGCCCATCTGGATTAGTAGCCATTGATGGACCTGCCCGCTATGAGCCCTGGGGTAGGCTGGGCCTTCCCACCAAGCTATAGCATGGGGGGGGCAGTGACACCTCCAGCCTAAGCCCCTGTTTCATGGGGTGTTTGTCGCTCTGAGCGGGGAGGAAACTGGCCTAGTGCCAAACATTCCCACCCATCCTGCCCTGGCTCTCCGGATGGGGAGCGGCCAGAGGGGGCTGGGAAGCGGCCCGCCCTAGCTGTCACAGCTGGGACTTAGCTGCCCCCCGCTGCCCAAGCTCCTGTTTTCACGGGGGCTGAGCAGGAAGCTGGGTGGGTAGGGCAGGAAATGTGGCCAGAGCGGTCTGGTTTCCCTGGAACAGGCTCTGCTCCCAGCTGCCCCAGCCTGGCAGTGTGACACCCCCGCCCCAGCAGCAGGCGCTGCCTGAGCCTGCATCTCTCCTGCCTAGGGGCTGGTGGCACTGGGGGGAGCCCAGGGCGTGGGCCCTGGACCCACCTACTGCTGCACGGGCCCCAGAGTAGCCCAGGGGAGCAGCTGGGGTGCGGGTGCTCTGAGTGTAGGTCCTGCTGGCCCTGGGCCTGGCAGTGCGGGGACCTAAGAGCAGAGGATGCTCTGCGCTGCTTTAGGGTGAATTTATTTCACGGTGGGCCCCTTTAACAGCTCCTAGAGCCAAGGAGATTGCGCGGAGCCTGCCCTCTGCTGGCCAGAGCCGGAACTGCTGCAGGGCACGCACCGACACCCCACCCCAGTTGGGTGGTGAATTTGGGGGAGCCTCACCCCCCGGAAACTGCAGCTGCGCCGCGCGCCGGGCCTCTCAGCGGGGACTCCTGGAGAGGCAGCCGCTAGGACTGGAGGGGACCCCTGGGGACGGCCAAGCTGGCTCAGCGCAGGATCCAGCCGTGCCGGCAGCCAGCGGCTCCCGCGCAAGACGCACCCTTCCCCCCCCCCATGCAGTCTGGCCCCCAGGCCGGGGAGGGGTGTTATGGCCCCGTGGGGAAGGGAACCCCCGCTCAGCTGGAGTGCCCGGCCCCCCGGTTGGGGATGGGGGGGCTAGATCTGCAATGGGTCCCCGGGGGGCAGGCAGCCCCAGGGGGACGGGGGTTACGAAGGAGCGGCCGCGAGTTGGGGTGTTGGGTGCAGGGGGAAGCCGTTGGGTGGAAGTCGGGGCGGCAGGGAGTGGGGTGCGAGGACTCGGGGGGCAGTCAGTGGGGTGCGCGGGGCTGAGCCTGGCTGTGACAGGAGTAAGGACACCTGTTGGGAGCGCGCGCTCCGGACAAGGGCAAAGGCGCGTTCCCGCTGGCAGCAGGTGAGCGCGCGCGCGTGGTTGGAGTCCCGCGCAAGAGAAACGGCGGGAGCGCGTCGCCAGAGCGCGCTCAGGTGCCCCGGGGTTGGCAGTCGCGCATGCAGGGTCCCCAGGAGTCACGCGCGAGGGAGCGGGGGGCACACAGGTTGCACGGGGACGCGCACTCGGGGCTCGGTGCGCGGCGCGCCAGTGACCGCTGGCCGGGGCTCCGCGGGGGCGGCACCGTGACCGGGGGGATGTGGCCGGCGCTCCTGGGGGCCGGACACTTAAAGGCGGAGCCGGTAGCCTGGCCCGGGCAAAGCAGCGGAGCTGGGGGCTGCCCAGTGCCTGGGAACAGCAAGGGAACGCTGCCCGGGGCGCAGCCTGGCACCCAGCGTCCCTGCGCATGGCGGTGCCAGGAGGGGTCCCCAGACCATAGGGGCGGCAGTGCCAGGAGGGGTCCCCAGGCCATAGGGGCGGCGGTGCCAGCAGGGGCCCCGGGGGTGCCGAGGGGACTTGGCTGCGAGCCGATGCGGGGCCCCGGAGCCGCGCGAGGAAGCTGAGACCGAGGCAGGAGCAGGACAGAATTCCGCGATGCCCGCGCCGGCTGCCCGCGCCCCCGGCCCCTGAGCGCCGGGGACTGGCCCCGCGATGCCCTGGCACCGGCCGCTGGCGCTCTGCCTGCTGTGCCTGGCCTGCTGCCTGCTGCTGCCGGGCCGGGGCTGCGGGCCGGGCCGGGGCCCGCCGGGGCGCAGGCGGCCGGGCCGGAGAGCCCTGGTGCCCCTGCGCTACAAGCAGAGCGTGCCCGGCGTACCAGAGCAGACCCTGGCAGCCAGCGGGCGCGCCGAGGGCAGGCTGGGCCGCGGCTCCGAGCGGTTCCGCGACTTGGTGCCCAACTACAACCCCGACATCATCTTCAAGGACGAGGAGAACACGGGGGCCGACCGGCTCATGAGCGAGGTACGGGACGGGGCCCCTCTGCCTGCGCCCCCTGCCCCATTAGCTCGGCCGGGGCCCGGGGCTTCACAGGGCGAGTCCAGCCCGAGCCCTTTTGGGAGACCGGGGCGGGACTACGCGATAGAGACCTTTGGACCCGGGCGGCTGGGAATTGGGGGGGGGGGGATCGGCTGGGAATGAGGGGAACCGGCTGAGAACTGGGGGGGGGGGGGAACCAGCTCAGAACGGGATCTGGCTGGGAATGACGGGGACCGGCTGACTTGTTCCCAGGCGGGAGCTGCTCTAGGACTGGTCTCCTCCCCCTCCCTCCCCGTCGGTTTTCTGCCCCTTAGCTCGGAGGTTTGGCTCGGTTTAAAACACCAGGAGGCTGTGTGGAGCTGCCCCCCCTCCCCGACCCCGCACCACCAGCCCCAAATCAGTGGCCTGAGACACTCCCCTTCCCCCCAGCAACAATGGGCACGGGAGGCTCCCGGGAGGAGTCCAGCTGGGGGGCGCTCAGGCTGCCCCCCCTTCGCTCTCTGAGCAATAGAGGATCAGGAACCAGCCACAGGCCCTGGGATCCCCGGGGGAGGGGGGGGGGCTGGTTCTAGTGATCCTTTGATCCTTGGTGCCTTGGAGCACCCGGGGCTGGGGAAGCACTTGGAAGGTTCCAGTTCCCAGTTTCCAGACTCACTAGGGCGTCCTCCATGTCACTGACAGGGAAACTGAGTCACGGGTAGGGCTGCTAGGCCCAGGCATGCCGCTGCCCAGCCCTGCGCTGTGGCTTGGCATCTCTGTGCTAAGGGAAGTGCTCAGTGTCTGGGGGGAGGATGCCTGCCACAGGGCTGGGCAAACCAGGGTGGACCCCTCTATGCAGGGTGCAGAGCTCTGATTCCCCCCCTCCCCCCTCCAGCCCAGGGACCCATTGGAGCCAGTGGGGCAGAACTGGGATGAGAAACACTTATTGGAAGCAGTTCATGCCCCTTTTGGGGCAACTGGCTTGGTGCTGGGGGGGTGGAGCTGGTGAGAAGGGGAGGTTACAGCAGAGAAGCTGGAGTCTGGTTCCAACTCTGGGAGAGGAGCAGGGATGCGGGGGGGGACAGGTTGGGTGTGAATCTGACTCCCTTGAGGCCAGCCTGGTTTTACACTGGGAGAAACCTGATCCTTGGCTTAAGCATCTGACTTGGATCCTGCGATGTTTGGCCCTTTGGTCACTTTCTCTTTGTCAGCGTGTGTGTCTGTGCGCGTGCGTGTGTGTGTCCTGCTGTCACCCCTGGGCGTGTGCTGTCTTGCTGTCAGAGCCCAGTGGAGACAGGGCCCAGGCAGCTTTCCCCATGATGCAGCCAGGACAAGATACACCTGGCCAAAGTGGCAGCTCCTTGGGACAGGGTGGGAGTAGCAGGGGAAGCAGCGGAGACCCAGCTGCAGAGCAGGCAAGGAGAGCGAGGGGGCAGGGCCGCATTATGACTTCCGTGGGCCCTAGGCACTTTTGCCTTCACCCTAACCCCTTCCTCCATAAAAAAAAATATTAAAAATTATTTTTGATATAACTTTAAATACTTTTATTTTTTTTCTGTTTTAGGCAAAATTTAATAGATTTTTGTGGGCCCTAAAAGTTTCATTTTTTTCTGATGTGAGAAAAAAATTAAAACATTTTCTTCGACCCTAAAAGTTCATTTTTTTTCTTCTGATTTTAAAAGAAATTAAAACATTTTCATGGGCCCCTAAAAGTATCGTGGGCCCTAGGCACTGTGCCTACTGTGCCTAATGGATAAGTCGGCCCTGCGAGGGGGGACAGGGGTGTCCCATCCCACCTCATCTTCCTGCTGAGGATGCCGTGGCTTGGCCTGGTTGAAGTGTGCCAGGGGCCTGGCTTACAATGAAGCCACTGTTGGCCCCTGCTAACTGGGCTCAGGCTTGCACACTAGGGCTATGTCTACACTGGCGGGTTCTTGCGCAAGAACGGCCATTCTTCCACAGAGCGTCCACATGGCCCGCCTGCTCTTGCACAAGATTTACAGTAAAGCGTGGTAAGAGAGTGCTTCTTGTGCAAGAGCTACGCTCTTTTCCAACAAGTGTAAGCTCTCTTGTGCAAGAGGGCAGTGTGGACGCGCAGCAGGGGTTTCTGGCGCAAGAAAGCCCTATGGCTAAAATGGCCATCAGAGCTTTCTTGCACAAGAGAGCATCCACACTGCCATGGATGCTCTTGTGCAAAAGCACATGGCAGTGTGGATGTGTTCTTGCGCAAGGGTTCTTGTGCAAGAACCCACCAGTGTAGACATAGCCTAAGATAGCACCCAGGAAACCTTTGCCTGGGCCCATTTCCACCCCTCCCTGGATGTGTTCTCTAGGCTTTTGAGACTCGGGCAACCCTGGAGACATTCACGGAGGACTGCTGTGTTGCTTTGGTTTGTTGCAAAGGTTAAGAGGATGCAACTAGGCCAGTGGCTTAGCCCCAGGAGACTTGGGCTCCAGTCCCAGCTGTCACGCGGCTTCTTCATGCCTCACTTTCCCTATTGCACGAATGGGGATAACAGCCCTGCTCTGGCTGCCCAGGAGGGTGGGGAGGATAAACATGTGAATAGTGAGTTGCTCGGACATTAGGGCAAAGGGGGGCAGAAAAGTCCCCTGGACAGCTGAATCAGTGCCCCCAGCAGGGCTGTTTGTGGGGGAATGGCTGCTTGGTGGCTGAAGGCAGTAGGGTTGAAACATGCACAAAGCAGAGTTTCAGGTCCCAGCGCAGCTGTCTGCGCTTTCTGTGTCTGAACAATCTGCCTGCCAGAATCCGGGGGCGGTGAGTTCCACAGGTTAACACAGTGCTAGCAGCAAGTAGTTGAGTTGGCTTGATTGTGCCATGCCCCTTTGCTCTGATGGTTGGTGTAACCGCCCCCAGGGTGCCCTATGCCAGGTCCAAGCTGTGCCAGGGGAATTCTGGCTCTCTGGCTGTGCAAGCCAGTGACATTTCTGCCTCTTGTGTGCCTGTGGGTGGGCATATGAACTGCATCACAGATTCATTTCCTCCTGCTGAGTCACCCGATGCCCGTCGCCTGGGCGAGGGGGTGGCTGGCAGCCAAACTGGGTCTGGATGGCACGGGATGGTGGGCGTGGCGGGTCTGGGAGGAGAATGAGCTGGCTGTGTTAAAGAAGAGACAAAGAGGTGGGGGGGCATGAAGAGCAATGGGAACCAGTCACACCAGGGTGCGTTTCCTGCCACTCATGCCTTGACGCTGGGGCGAGGAAAGTCTGTGCTTTGGCCGTTCTGCTCCCTAGGGCGAGGGGGCCTTTCTGGGGTGGGACCGTCCCTCACAGGGACGAACTGGACACTGTCATATTCAAGCCTTAGCTTGATGGGATATGTCTGGTGCTGGTTGGCATGGGAGCCAGGATGCCCAGGTTCTGTTTGCAGCACTGGGAGGGCAGTGGGACCTAGTGGTTGGAGAATGCTAAACCCCGGAATTGGACAAACCCAAATCCTCCTTCCTGGGCTAAATGCCAGCTCACTTCCTGGGCACGTTAGTGTGTTACAGCCACTCCTCGTCTGGCCAGTTCTGCTTCATCCTTGGGGTTTGCACCCAAAGGCCCCGCGCTGTATCACCATGGTGCCAGAGGCTTCCGTGGGAGTGAACTGAGCAGGGCAGGTAGCGAGCGATCCCTCCCTGTAGGCTGGGCCTTTGGTGTCCTCCCTCAGGCCCTGTTCAGCCCCTCCTCCAGCTTGTTAATAATGGCTGGCTTCTGTCCCTACCGGCAGCCTGGGTTCACTGGCTAGTTCCTGCCCTGCTCTGTGCCTCAGTTTCCCCAGCTCTGAAATGGGGATAAGCTGGTACCCATATCCCAGGGCTGCTCTGAGGCGTTGGGACTGTGCTAAGAACCTCAGATGAGGGGGAGCTGGCAGGTTACTGGATACCTCTGGCATGTGAGCTGCACGGGGCAGGGTCTGCGCAGTGCCCAGGCTCCCCCTGCCAAGGGTTTTGCAGTTGGGGGGGGTCACTCCCCCCTCCTCTGCCCTAACAGCACTTTCTGCTTCTCTTGGTTTCCCCACCTCAGAGGTGCCTGAAAATGCCCCTATTCAGCTGCTCCGGGACCAGGCGCCTGGCAGCCCCTGGCCTGGCTGCACAGCTGTGACCGGCAGCTGCCTCCGCAGGTCAGGGCTCCCGTGGGCGCAGCTGGGGTCGGCTGGCTGCCATGGGGGATGCAGGGACTCAGAATAGAAAGTGAAGGTCACGGGCTCCTGCTGGGGCAACAGGGGGGCGGGGGGCCTGTCTGCGGCTCCGTGGGGCAGCCGGGGGCGTGCTCTTGGCTGCATAGAGACATGGTAAGGGAGGCGGCTGCCCCAGGTTCCCCGGTCCAGGCTGCTTGGCTCTGTCTCCATCCTCTGCCTATCAGCCCTGCTCCCTGCCTCTTTCCTTCCTTCAGCCATTCTTCTCTGCCCCCTTCCCTCGGTCCCCCGCTCCAGTGCTCACTGCACTGCCTGTCCCTCTCTCGCGCCTTCCCATGCTCCCGCCGCACCAGCCTCGCCCTCCTGGTATGAGAATAATGTCAAGGCTGTTGGGAAGTGGTTACTTGTTTCTTTATTTGATTATTCCTTTAGTGATAAACCTCCTCTCCCAGCCAGGGCTTGCTGGGGGGAGGAGGGTGCAGCTGGCATGATTCCCCCTCCCTCCTGTCTTGCCCTCTTCTGGGCTGTTTCCCCCTAAGGCTGCCATGCTGGGGCAGGGAATAAGGGTGTCTTGGGGAGGGTGGAAGGAAGCCAGGTTTCAACAGCCTGGGGGTCTGTGGGCGGATTGGGAAGGCAGCCCTCTCCCCTGCTACTCCAATGCAGCCTCCTCTGGGGCAGAGCACAGAAGCTGCCCAAGAATCGCACAGCAAAGGGGCTCCCTTGCCCAGCACTGAGATGCAGCCTCCTCTGGGATGGAGCGTGGCAGCTGGCTAACAGCAGTGGCTGTTTAGGACAAATTTTATCCTGCTGGAAGTGTGCGGGCAGGTGGTGCTGAAGGCTACCGAATGGAATTAGCTACCTTGAAATATGGCTGCTGCACCCTGACTTTTATGGGATGTTTGGCCATGAGGGTTCAGGGTCTGGGGGTGCATCCATTCTTTGGCTGGCCCGGGTATCCCAGAAAGTGCTTCATTCACCCCCATGGAGGATGCAGGCTATGGGGTGGGGGGGATCCCCAGCCTGGCTGTGAGGGGGGAGCGGGAGTCCGGCTAAATGGATCCCCCAGATCCTCAAGCACTTCTGCCCCCACGGGATACTCGACTCTTTTTCCAGCCTGATACCCCCAAGAAAGTGGCTAGCTCAGCAACCACCCCTGTCCCCCGCAGCCCC
The DNA here is from genome assembly GCA_019425775.1 of Rafetus swinhoei. Lineage (NCBI taxonomy): Eukaryota > Metazoa > Chordata > Testudines > Trionychidae > Rafetus > Rafetus swinhoei. The sequence goes on along the minus strand of JAFJHL010000157.1, from coordinate 6,152,233 downwards.
CCCCACCCTTGCAGAGCCCAGATCCTGGTCAGTAGCTGCTCTCCCGTGAAGGGGGAGACTGGCTGGAGAGTGGGGTCCCATGGCTGCCCATCCTATGGAGCACTTTCCCCTTGCTGACACCAGCCAGGGGGTGCAGAGCCGCTGAATGGGCCTTTTGTGGCAAAGCTGATGACTTTGCTGTTATTTCCCTGTTGAACTGGAGGGTTTGAAATTCTCGCCGAGTTAAGTAATTCTTGGGCTGGAAAACAGCTATTGTGCTGTGAGGCGCGAGGCGCTGGGATGCGCGGCACATTCCTCCTCCGGCCCTTTCCCGCCGCCCCTGCACGCCATAAATCTGACTTTGTTCCCTTGGCTTAAATGCCACCCGTGCCCACCAATGTTCCCTCTAATCTTTTCCATTCGTGTGCAGATTTTCCCCCCCATCCATGTGTGGAATAAGTTTTATGTCCACTGAGGTGCGTGTGGATGTGCACCACCAGTAGAAACAGAGCTTAGCTGTGGGCACTCTGCTAATCAGCGGGGCGGCGCTGGAATCTCTCCTGAGTGGCCGCACAAGCACCCATCTTGCAGGGAACACTGGCTGCCCGCCCCATCTCTCCGTTTGCTCCTCTTTTGTTCCTTCCCCTCACTCCTCCCTGCCCGCCCCATCTGTCCCCCAGAACCTAGCTCTGCAATCTGGCTGTAGGACTTGGCCCTAGTGCTGGGTGCTGAAGGGGTCAGTGAAAGGAACCCAGGAGCAGGGAGCTAATCGAGTGGGATTCTGATTTCAATGCGCTGTTTTTCAAAAAATTGGTTGTGCCCTATTGGTGTTATACTGAGCTGCTCTGCCTCACCCCAGAGGTGGCTGCAGTTCTCGGAGGGAGGAATGACATTCTAGCTAAATAACCTGGATATTGGTTGAAGACAAAGTGTCCATGGCCTGTAGTAGGATGGATGACTGTCCAATCCAGAGTTTCATGGCTTTGCCAAGGCGGGGAAGCTTGGTTACCCCATTCCTACACTGCCCCTCAAGGTCACAGAGTGAGTGGGATGGGGCAGGATCCCCAGAGTCTTGGCTCCCAGCCCCCTGCTCTAGAGAGAGCCGCTTCAAACAAGTATCCTCCCATGCTCCTGGAAGGCGGATTAGCCATTCCCTCTGGGCCTGACCCGAGTTAATTAATCACCAACTAAGGAGCGGTCTGTGCGTGTCTGGGGGGAGCTGGTGAGCACTGGTTTGGACTGTTTCCATGTGGCTGCCCAGGTGGGGGAAGGCAGGCCCAGTTTATTCCTCTTCCCCCACCTCACCTCCTCTCCGCTTTGGTTCTGCAGCCAGACCAGCCGTGTCCCCTCCCCATGCAGCTCTGTGTGCCCACAGGGTCCCTGCCCAGAGGATTTCAAAACCGCCAGCCTCTGACCACAAGCCAGGACTTGGAGAAACGCCCCCACCGGGTCTCACTGGAGAGCTCAGAACCTGATCCAGTTCAGCCCTGGGGCCCGTCCCATTCTGTACCAAGGCCCATGGCATCTCCTCGCTGGGCTGTGGGAGGGGACCCTTAGGGTGGGCGGGAGGGCTCATGGCTCTGCTGAGAAGGTGAAAGGAGGGGGAGGGGAAGGTGTTGGTTCCCACTAGCCAGCAGAGAGTGAGTGCAGCCGTGTGTGGCTTGGGGGTGGGTGTCGCACCCATGGGGCCCGGGTTTCTGCTGGCAAAGGGCCAATGGAAGCACCAGGCAGGCATGGGGAAAATCGCCCCTCCAGGCTTGCGCTGCAGACTCAGCTCCCAAGCTTGTGGCCTGGGAGGAGGGGGGGAGGGTCACCACAGCCCCCCAGCTTTTGTGCCACGCAGGCATTAGGGAAGCCAGTCGGATGCAGAGGCCAGGACCCCTGGGTCCTGTCCCTGGCAGTGCTATGCCCTACGGCAAAGTCCCTTCCCCTTATGGGCCTTTGCCTGCCCCCGGAGTTTGTCTGGCCCATAGGCCAGGGCTGCACTGCAGAGACAGGTGTGGCCTTGGCCCAGGCTGGCTCTAGGAGACCCGCCTGCCACGCTGGGTGGAAGCTGCCCACTGCCCCGGCCCTGGGAGGCCCCCTCTGGGTGTGGAGGGCATTCATTTCCACAAGGCATTCGCCGCTGGGGGGGCCAGTGTCTATGCAGGGCCCAGCACGGCCGAGGCTCCATCTCTGCTGAAACGCCCCTGGCCTGCCAGCCCCTGTGGGTCCCCGCACTCAGGGGCACCAGCTGACATTCCAGTGTGTATTGCTCTTGTAATGCCAACAGGCGGAACCGAACCTGGGCCCTCTGGAGCGCAGGGCATGAGCCTCTACCGCATGGGCTAAAAGCCAGCTGGTGGTCAGCTCAGGCTGTGGACCAGACTCATTCTCTTTCTCTGTAAATGGTCTAAGTGCTACTCCATGAGACAATGAACCATGCCCAGTAGGTGTGTGACTGGCACACGCCTGTTAACCAGCAAGCCTGGGAGATCAAGGGGGTGTGGCTACCTGTGCCCTCCCCTGTCTCCCCCGCTCATTGTCCATGGCGGTGAAAATGGCCAGCCCCAACGAATTAAAAATTCACCAGTGGCCTGGCCTTTGCTCCCTGCTGCAGCATCCCCACCATCCTCCATCTGGACCCCCCTCAGTGCACCAGGGCTGCCCAAATCTGCTAGCACATCCTTGGACCATTCCTCCTCTTGTGTCAGAGTCTCCTGCCCTTGCAGTCCCCCGTGATCTGGGCATTTCCCTCCGCTAATGCCAGCCCCCTTCCATCTACCCTCTGCCTCTCCTGTCCCTCCGGAGCAGCAAGGGTTAACAGCCCCCTCTCCCTCGCCAGCGCTGCAGGGACCGTGTGAACATGCTGGCTGTCGCCGTGATGAACATGTGGCCTGGCGTGAAGCTGCGGGTGACGGAAGGCTGGGATGAAGATGGGCACCACCTGCCCGACTCGCTGCACTATGAGGGGCGGGCGCTGGACATCACCACATCTGACCGTGACCGGGAGAAGTATGGCATGCTGGCACGCCTGGCCGTGGAGGCCGGCTTCGACTGGGTCTACTATGAGTCCAAGTCCCACATCCATGTGTCGGTGAAAGCAGGTACCTGGAAGTGGGGTGATGACGTGGGGGGCAGGCATAGTGGCTCTGCCCCCTTGCCGGATACCATGGACCCATTGCCTTGGTTGGTGGGTGTTTTTAGGCTTCTTCAGGCTGACGACCCCTTGTGCAAATTCAGAAATTTGCTTCTGCTCACATGTAAGAGTGAAAACTGTGCAGCTGCTGCTGCCGCCCCGCTGTGTGATTGCGCAGTGGATGTGTCCTGAGCGGGGCACAGTGCATGGCAGAGAGTGTGGGGAGCAGGAGGGGATGGATTTGCTATGTGTTCATTTGAAATCCCTCACAACCCCCTCGATTGCCTTTCATCCCCAGACCAATACCTCCAGTGGGCAGAGGACTGGGTGTGGACTGTGGACTCCTGGGTTCTAGTCCTAATTCTGCCAATGACCTACTTTGTGACCTTGGGAAAGTCTCGTCCCAGCTCCATGCCTCAGTTTCCCCTTCTACCATTTGTCTATACAGATTGTCAGCTCCCTGGGGCAAGCACTGCCTCTCTTTGTAGGGCCCAGAGTCCTGATCTTGCGTGGTGCTTCTAGACACTACAATAATAATTGCAGCTGAATTCCTTACACCTCCCTCTAGGGTTAAGGACTTCACAAAATTCTAACATGAATAGAATCATTCTTACAATTTCTGTAAAAAAAATTCCATGCTGAGAGGGGCTCTTAGTAACTGTTAAAAAAAATCCTCATAATGTCTTTTTTAAAATCCCCCCTTCCCTTCCACGCCCCCTTCCAGCAGCCCCCAGAAACCCAGCTAGTCCCTGTGCCCGAACCAGCCCGGGGCGAGAACTAAAACAAAACCCATCGGCACTGGAAAGTCCTCAGGGCTATTACTTGATTTCAGTGTGAACAATTTCCGGTGTGGTTAGTGACAGGAGTAGAGATGCTCCGTGTGGTGTGTTTGCCGCTGTTCCTTTAAGCGCGGGCTTTGTCACTTGAGAGCTAGTTTGTGTTTGCGTCATTTTGTGGCCCGTTCCAAACCACCCTTCTCTATGGCAGATTGGCTGGATCTTCCCCCCCACACTGTTCAGTTCCTTGTGAACAGCAGGCAGTATACTGCAGGGCCTACATACTGTGGTTTGGGTCCTGATTCGCCAGTGCGCGGCACCTTGCCTTGTAGTTTCTGCTGGCGCCAAGTGGAGGAAGTGGCTCACAGGGGAGTGTTGTGGACTGGTGTGGCCAACACTCAGGGTGCCACCCAATCATGCCCCTTGGTTTTAACCTCCCAGGGGCAGAGCTGGGGGTGTTGTTACATCTCAAAATTTCCCCACCGAGCAGCCGCGCTCCAAGGCAGAAGGGGAGAGAAAACTTTCTTGGGATCCCCTTGGAAGTACCCTGTTAAGCGGTGGGGGGGGGGTCCCAAGCATGGGGCCCCGCTGGCTTCTTTCTGGATTGAGCCTGGCAGCTGTGAGCACGTCCCTTCCCTAGAAGCCTGACCAAACCCAGACCACAGAAAGCTGCAGGAGCTGCTCTGCCCCCAACGTGAGTGCACCACACGGGGCCTGACTGGGCCGGGTATTGGTCTCTCTGCTCCAGGGCAAACCCCCACGCAGTGTGCGCCAGGTCTTGTGCTGGATTAAACTGCCCCCGTGCAAGCCCTGTTATAACCTGGTGCAGCACTTCTGCACGGGGGAGGTCGTGCAACATCCGAGCGAGGCAGCGGCAAATTCCCCATGTGGACAGGTCGCGGGCAGGGTGCTGATACCCACCTGTGCCTCCCAGTGCTAACGGCAGCCTCCGTCTTTCTGCAGATAACTCCCTGGCCATCCGGGCCGGCGGCTGCTTCCCGGGCCACGCCACGGTGACCCTGCAGAGCGGCGAGCGGAAGGGGCTGTCGGCGCTGCGCCGAGGTGACTGGGTGCTGGCCGTGGACCGGAGCGGCCAGGTGGTCCCCACTGAAGTGCTGCTTTTCTTGGACCGCGACCTGCGCCGGCGCGTGTCCTTCGTGGCCATCGAGACGGAGAGCCCCGCCCACCGGCTGCTGCTCACTCCCTCCCACCTGGTGTTCGCTGCCCAGGGCCCGGCCAACGGCACAGCTGGCTTCGTGCCCGTCTTTGCCAGCCGGGTGCAGGCGGGGGACTCGGTGCTGGCCCACCGCTCTGGCAGAGGCGGGCTGCAGCCAGTCAGGGTGCTGCGGGTGTCGCGGGAAGAAGGTGTGGGGGTGTACGCCCCGCTGACCTCCCACGGGACCCTGCTGGTCAACGGGGTGCTGGCCTCCTGCTACGCCATCCTGGAGAGTCACCGCTGGGCCCACCGCGCCGTCGCCCCCCTCCGGCTCTTGCATGGCCTCCTCTCGCTGCTGCCCTCCGGTGGCGAGGCCAAGAACTGCAGTGCGCCGGAGACGGGAATGCACTGGTACTCACGCCTGCTCTACCGGCTGGCATGGGGGGTGCTGGGCCAAGACTCCCTCCGCGCTAGCAGCTCCTCCCCCCCCACATCCCTGACTCAGACAAGTTCGTGTAACAGACTGGACCAAAAGCGCCTGCCAAACTTTATTGCAAGTGCCTTGTGATCCCTGAAGGGGAACCCCCGGCTCATGCCGCCAGCAGGGCAGCGAGGGGGTACTGGCTTCCCTGTTACAGCCTCACAGGAAGTGTCAGCAGAGATGTGTGCTGACCGGAGATGGGCAGGGGGGTCTCACGGCTAGCCCCATGGGGGTGGGGGCCTGCTCTGCAATGCCACTCCGGCCCTGGGACACAGGGGCAAATGTGACTGGCACCATAACCAGGCCTCTGGAGCAGATGCTGCCCCTCTGTATCCACTCATGTTTCACGGCCCCCCATGGTGTCCGGGGGACCCTGTCCTGAGGGGCAGGAGATAACCCCAAAACACCCCCCCCCCCCACTGGGCATCTCTCATCAGCCCGTTTTTATTGCTTCGCTTCACCGGCATGGCTGGGCCTGGACTTGCTGCTTTCCTTGAGAGGAAATCCCAAGGCCATTTTGGGTGGGGCACCAACTTGGGCTGACCAAGGGGCAGAATCGGGCCCGGAGGGTTTGCTAGGAGCTGCCCAGCCTTTGTGCTCCTGGCAGCGGGCCAAGCACCGCCCACGGCACTGGGTACGTCCCAGCTGCAGACTGGCTCTTTGCTGTGCCCCCCAGCTGCGATTCCACTGAATGCAGCAGGTCGGGCCCGGGCCAGCCCCTCCATTTGCTAAAACCTCGTGCCCTCCTCGCACCTCCCTCCTTCGTCCTGCAGCCGCCCCATGCCTCCGCCCCCCCCATGCCCTGGCATCTGAGGGTCCCCCTGAGCTTTGAACTCTGAGGGGCTCCATTGGGTGGGGGTGTGTCATTGGATTGAAAAGCCAGACCCTGGCCAGGCTGCCGTGGGAGCCAACCACTGTGGGGCAGTGTGGGCTAGTGGCAAGAGGAGTGGGCTAGTGGCTAGAGGAGTGAGGCCCTTGGGCTCCAGGAGGAGAGTACAGGCTTGTGGTCAGATCAGGGCGGGGTGACCGGGAGTCAGGACTCCTGGGTTCTTTTGTGGCTCTGTGTGTGTGTGTGTTTGTGTTAGCACTGGCACAGCAGCGCTCATGTCTTAGCATCCTACCCGGAGGGGATGAGCTCCCTGGCAGCCTGTGTGCGCTAGACTGAATTGGGCTGCTCCGTGTGGGCAGCGCCAGGCAGGGGATGGGTCTCTCCCAGCAGCAGGGGGCGCCATACGGAGGCAAGTTGTTCCCCTGAATGGGTGGGGCAGCGGGGGGAAGAGCTATTGCTCCAGTCGGTCTCATGCGGTGGGGGGGGCATGTATCTTGGTAACAGGTTAATTCTGCCCTTTTGGGCCCTGTTGCTCTAACCCCGTAACTTCCCCCGCCCCGCGCCAGAGTTTTATTTTTCTATTTATAAATGGTAATATAATGTTGCACGCGGTTCGCGGGGCCCAGGGCCGTGCGCCGGGCCGGGGGTTAAAGATGCTTTAACTCTTTGGTTTTTCAAATCATATTTAATTTTTTTAATAAAGAGATTGTGTAGCCTGGAGAGAGGTCGCAGCAGCTGCGTCCTTCCCCCCCATTTCCCTCCCAAACATGGCTAGTTCCTCTCTGGCCCGGGGAAGTAGGGGAGCAGACTGGAAGTTGCCCAGATCCCCCCTGCCATGGGTGGCAACAGGCACAGGGGCACTCAAGCCTGGGTTTTCCATGTCTCCCCTAGTGACCCCCCCCATGGCACCGACACCAGGTACAGCTTGTGTCTCCCATCCCCCCAGGTCACACCCAGCACTGCTTAGCTTAGGGAAAGCAGCCAGGTGCCCTGGACGTGCGCCTCACCTAGTCCTAGCCCCTGCCTCTCTGCCGCCCATGGGGTGGCTGGGCTCCAACTCTTGTCCCCAGCCCCTCCCCCACCAGCATCCCACTGCACATTCCTTGCTTCGCATTTGCATAGTGAAGGTCAAGTGGGTGCGGGCCTGTGAGAGCAGCCAGTGTTTGCGCCCAGGGAGGCTGGCTGGGCCTCTCCCTCAGGCCCTGCTCCCTTCTGGCTCCTCTCCTGGGGGCGAGCACATGGCCAAGCACCCCAGGGCCCTGCTACCAGCAGGTCTGGCTTGGAGGGGTGGGGCTGGCATCACTGGAGGAACAGCAGCACCCTACGCCCTCCCCAGCCTGGCTGGCACCCGTTCCGCCCCAGGTGCCTTTCCCCCCCTTACACTGACCTCCCCAACCCCCGGCACCAGCACGAGACCAGCCCCGCGGCCCCTTCCGGAGCACCAGCACCATCCGCCCGCCGGGAAGGGGCGACTCGTGTGGCCACCCTGGAGGGACCAAGCCTGGAGCTCTTTGCCGTCTGGGCCGACCTGAAGTGTGGAGATTCTTGGGGAGCCAGAGGGGCGTTCTAGGCCTGGAGGCAGGGGGCTGGATTTGGAAGGCCAGGGGCTGCGTGCAGATGGGAAATGCCCCCCCCCCCCGCAGCACCTGAGCCATTTCCAAGTCTGAGCCCCTTTGAGGAAACACTGCAGGAGAATGGGGGGGGGCGGGGATTAACCCAGATTTGGGTCTAATCTCAACCCACACTCCTCCCAGGTGGCTGGACTTAGTAGAAACTCTCCCACCCCCCCATTATCACTGTGAGCATCTTTAGGCAATGGAATAATCCCCCCCCCCATTTGCTGTCTCACCCCGGCCTCAGCCCAAAGCAAGCAAGGCCTCACCCCTGAAAGGAACAGCTCCTCTAGCCCCTCCCCCTGCACCTGTCCCCACGACCCAGTGCCACCCCGGGGAGATGGACAGGGTGGGGAAGGGGGGAGCTGTTTCATTGCCCCTTCTGCCCACCAGGCTGCAAGCGATGGGCCCTAGGCGAGCAGGGGTAAGGTGGGGAGGCTAAACTGTGCCGGAATTGGGATAAAACATTGGGCAGACGGGTTCAAATGCACCAGGACAGGCAGAATCTCCCCTGCCCACACAGCCCCTCAGCTCAGCCAATGCCCCGCCTTCCCCTTCTCCCAGTGCCCCCCCATTCACCATGCCCCCTGCAATCTCTCCTCTCCCCAGTCACACACCTCCCAGCCTGCCCACTGCAGTGGTCCGGTTGGCACAGCCAGAGCACGTCTGGGGCAAGGCCCCTGGCACCTCTGTCCGGGCTGCCCAGCGTGTGCCATGTAGGAGCCAGTCTGAGAACTTTCCAAACTCACCGCACGTGTGAACAGTCCCCCTGCTCCCCCCATGAGGTGGGAGCCACCAGCGCCATGCAGGGGGGCTGGAACGCTCTGTGTAGAGGGGGTGTTGAGAGCCACTGAGCCAAACGGTAAACCCCGGATATGATGGAAACCGCTTCTTGCAGCCCCCCCCCTGCCCCGCACTCCTCGTTCCGGCACCTGTGGCCAGGGTGGAGCTGAGCAGGCGACCAGAGGTGGAAGGAGCCAGTCTCTCCCACTGCATCTCCCAGGTCTCCTGAGCCCCTGGGAGGGGGGCTGGAGGGGGCAGGTGTTTAGAGACCCTGTTCTGGTTGAGCGGGTGTCAGCTGCCCCCTAGTGCCCCAGCAGAACAGTGCAGGCCTAGCACTGGCCTGCCCAGGGAGCAGAGCCCAGGAAAGGCACAGGGAAAGGAGGCAGGGGCATGAGGGGTTAAATGGCTCTGGCTCCATGGCGGTGATCCCCACACAGACCCAGGCCAGGCGTGATGGGGTGGGATTCTCCCCTCTCTGGGCCCCACCCCCACCCTGCCCGTGTCTCCTGGGGGTGCCCAGGAGGCCACGAAGGACCAGTATGCAGCACGGGAGTAGTCCAAGGGCTGGGCCCCATTTTGCTGCCCTGCAGCGCGTGTGAGGCCCTCTGCTGGGCACGTCTCTCTGGCCCGGGGCAGAGCAATGCAGAGCTCTGGGGCTGGGCGCTGCGGGTCCCACTCGGCGCTTGAGGCTGGTGCTGCGGCCCTCAGGGAGCTGTGCGGAGCCGCAGAGAGGCCCCAGTTACACCTGGAGCTCCTCCAGCGACCAGCCCTGGCCCAGCCTGCCCTCCCCAGGGCTGTCCCAGGGGAGAGAACCGTTGACACGGACTAGAAGGGGAGACCGCCAAGCACCGCGCCAACGGCTACGTCTGCTCTGCTGGGCAGGACCTTTACTCTTGTTTACCAGCCAAATTCTTCCACCACCTCCATCTGTTTTCCCCCTCCCCTCCTCCTGCGACCCCTCCCCCCCACTGTGTGGCTGTCGGTGCCACTTTGGAAAGAACAGAACAGGCTCCCACCCCCACTCTTATCTGCATGTAGGTTTATTTACAGGGAAAGTGAATACATTGCCCCACCCCCCCCATCCAGGCCAGGCTCGGGGCAGCTAATTGTAACATAGTCCCACGTTTCCAGCTCAACATGGCCAAGTCCCAACTCCACCCTGGACTGGGAATCCCTGAAACCTGTCTCTCTCCATTGAGACGGCAAACCCCTTTGCTCTAGAAAATCCGCTAGTGCTGGTCGTGGTCTGTGTCAGGGCTGTTGCTAGGCATACACAAAATACGTGGCCATGTAGGGCTGTGAAAATTTGGGGCACCAAATTTTCAGGTGCCCCTACACAGCTGTGTGTGTTTGCCTGCCTATGTATGGCCCTATCACCTCCGCTGCAGCCTGCCTGGTTCCTCTCTGCCCACCATCCCCAGTTGCTCTCTCCTAGAATCATAGAATCCTAGATCTGGAAGAGACCTCAGAAGATCATCAAGTCCAGCCCTCTGCCCAAGGCAGGACCAACCCCAACTCAATCAACCCAGCCAGGGCTTTGTCAAGCCGAGACTTAAAAACCTCTAAGGATGGAGATTCCACCACCTCCCTAGGTAACCCATTCCAGTGCTTCACCACCCGCCTAGGGAAATAGTTTTTCCTAATATCCAACCTAGACCCCCCAAACCCCAGGCGGAAGCCATTCAGGAAGGGAGTTGGGTGGGAAGGGAAGCCCTGAGCCTCAGCAGAAGTCACATGTTGGGGGGGGGGCTCATTTGTATGAGAGCCCATAAAATGTAAGGACGGCCCTGGTCTCTGGGGCCTGCCATGCCCATCATACTAGCATGGAGACCAAGAGACCTAGAAAGAGAGGGAGGGGAGTGCTTGAAAGTGGTTGAAACTGTGATAAAGAACGTACTTACCAGCCACAAGGAGGACCAGGGTTTGTTGGGGAAGAGTCAACATGGCTTTTGTAAAGGGAAGTCACCTCCCCAGTCTACTAGAATTCTCCAGGAAGAGGGGGTGTCAGCAAATGTGTGGACAGGAGATACAGTGTGCTTGGTCTGTCAGAAACTTTGATACGACCCCTCATCAGAGGTTGTAAAGTCAAGTGAGCAGTCACGGGATAAGGTCCTCTCATGGATCGGTGGTTAAGAGCTAGGAAACAAAGGATAGGAATAAATGGTCAGTTTTCACAGCAAAGGGAGCTCGATAGCGGGGTCCCCCAAGGAGCTTCACTGGGATCAGTGCTGTGTGACAGATTCGTAAGTGCGCTGGAAAAATGGGTGCGCAGTGAAAAGGCAAAGTTTGCAGATGATGCAAAATTAGTGATTAGCAAAGCAGACTGCCAAGGGATCTCAGAAAACCGGGTGGGTGACTGGGCAAGGAAACACCAGATAAAATTTAATGTAGATCAATGCAAAGTACTGCACATTGGAAAGCACAATCACAAGCATGCATACAAAGTCATGGGGGTCTAAATTAGCTGTTAGCAGTCAGGAAAGAGATCTTGGAGTCATGGAGAGTTCTCTGAAAGCATCTGCTCTGCATGCAGCGACAGTCAAAATGGCTAATAGACTGTTGGGAACCATTAAGAAAGAGATAGATAAGAAGACAGAAAATATCATATTGCCACTATGTAAATCCATGGGATTCCCAGACCTTGAACACTCTGTGCGTTCTGTTCACACCGTCTGAACAAGCAATATTAGAATTGACAGGAATCCTGAGAAGGGCAACAAAAATGCTTAGGAGTTTGGACAGCTTCCATCTGAAGTGAGATTAAAGACTGGGACCATTCAGCCTGGAAAAGTGATGACTGATGGGGGATACGATAGAGGGCTATAAATTTATGACTGGTTTGGAAAAGATGAATAAGGATACGTTGTTTACCCCTCCATGTAACACACGAATCATGGGCCACCCAATGAAATTAACATGCAGCAGGTTTAAAACAAACCAAAGGAATTACTTCTTCCCACAACACACAGCCAATCTGTGGAACTCCTTGCCAGGGGATGTTGTGAAGCCAAAAGTATAACTGGGTCGAGTCAGATAAGTACCCAGAAGTCAACTACTACAAAGACAGGCCCAACAAGGAAAATAACAGAATACCACTGGTTATCACCTACAGCCCCCAGGTCAAAACCCTTCAATGCATTATTGACAATCTACAACCTATCCTGGAAAATGATCCCTCACTCTCACAGGCCTTGGGAGACAGGCCAATCCTCGCCTACAGACAACCCCCAACCTGAAGCAAATCCTTTCCAGCAGCCACACATCACACTTCAAATACACTCACCCAGGAACCTACCCCTGCAACAAACCCTGATGCCAATTCTGTACACACATTTAGACAAGCGACACCATCACAGGACCTAACCACGTAAGCCACCACATCAAGGACTCATACAACTGCACATCCTCTAATGTGATATATGCCATCAAGTGCCAGCAATGCCCCTCTGCCATGGATATTGGCCAAATTGGACAGTCTCCACGACAAAGGATAAATGGACACAAATCCGACACATTCATCTAGTCAACTCCAGTCATCTGAAGAAGTGGGCTGTGCCCACGAAAGCTCATGATACCATCTACATGTTTTGTTAGTCTATAAAGTGCTACCAGACCATGTGTTGTTTTTTACACATAAACCTGTAAGGGAACATTTTAACCCACTCAATCATTGATTTAAAAGTAGCCGTTCTTCTACAAAGGAATTTAACTAAATAATTACAGAGAGTCTGCAGAACTGGAATTTATCCACAGATTTGACACTGTTACCCTGGGCTTAAACAAAGACATTCACTGATTGGTGCGTTACAAAGCCAATTTGTCCTGCCATTAATATCTGCATTTCTACATCAAAAGCTATGTATGGGACACATCCAGCTCACTTAATTAGCTTTGTTAACATGGGTCCTACAATTGACAGGTACTTCTTCTGCTGTTTTATATTAGTTTCTGTTATTTCCACTCCAACTCGTCTGATGAAACTTAAAAAACAACAAATAGTCTTGCAGCACCTTAGAAACTAACAAGACAAGTAGACAGGACCATGAGCTTTTGTGGGCACAAGCCACTTCTAGATGAAGTGGGTTGTGCCTGAGAAAGCTCATTATTAGGCAAGTCGACATTGCAAATGAGGCAGGGATTTAAATATCCCGTGCCTAATTTGCATAAAAATGGCCACCGCGTTTTGCTGACTCAGCACCTCCTTGCAGGAGGCATAAAGGGATCTGTCGAAAAAGGCTTTCTTTCTTGACAGATCCCCCTCTAGACTGCCACTTTTTGCCGACAAAGTGCTGAGTCAGCAAAACGTGGCGGCCATTTTTATGCAAATTAGACACGGGATATTTAAATCCCTGCCTCATTTGCAATGTCGACCTGCCTAATCTGCATCCCTCTGCCAACAGAGGGATGCAGTCTAGACATACCCTAAGGTGCCCCTCTGCCACGTATAGTGGCCAAACTGGACAGACTTTATCACAAAGGATAGGACAGGACTACTTGTTGGGTTAAAAAAAAAATTAGATCAGTTCTGGAGGTTAGATCCACCAATGGCTATTAGCCAAGATGGTCAGACGCTCTGGGTGTCCCTAAACCTCTGACTGCCAGAAGCTGGGAATGAGCGATGCGTGGGGGGGGGGGGATCACTTGGTAATTGCCGTGTTCTGTTCATTCCCTCTGAAGCACCTGGTACCTGCTGTTGGCAGGCAGGATGCTGGGTAGATGGACCATTAGTCTGACCCCATGTGGCTGTGCTGGGTGTAGAAGCAGAAGATGGAAGAAAGCAGCTGTGATGGAGGGACAGAAGCAGAACTGCAGGGAGACAGAAGGTGAGGGACTGCAAGGAGGAGGCAGCTCCCCTCAGGGAGGGAGGGAGACCACAGCCAGGGTGGGAGCAGAAGCAGGGGTGCCATTTCAGATTTTGGGGTGGGTAACCTGTGCATGCCATGATAGGGGGCAGAATGAGAGCATGGAGGGCAGACAGAGGACAGTGGCTTCAGTAGTGTTACTGAGCATGCTCGGTATAAGCCAAGCAGCAAGTCAGGAAAGGGGTTCTGACCCTGTCTGCCCCCACATCCCCTCTTTCTAGGAGCTACGAAGGCACTGGAAAACTCTTAAGTTTTTTTAACAGATAATTTAGCAGTTGGCTGACAGGAGCACTGTATCTAATTCCTATATAAAAGAAAGAAAATTAAATAAATATCAGACCCACTTAGCTCTAATACTAACATTGTCTAATACAGTAATTCCTCATTTAACACTATAGATATGTTTCAGAAAATGATCGTGTTAAGTGAAAACATGTTATGCGGGGTCAATTTGCCCATTAAAAATAATGGAAAAGGTGGGGGTTGCGTTTCAAGCGGTGGTGTCTGTTGGGACCGGGACATAAGGTTGGGGGAGAAAGGGGATTGGGTTACAGCAGGGAGGGGAGGTGTTTGGCTCTGGGGAAGGAAAGGGAAGGAGAGGGGAGGGGGATTGGGTTGGGAGTATGCCTCTATGATGGGTCTGCCGGGACCCGCACTGCATCTGGCGAGGGGGGGTCACCGGGGAACGGCACGGCGAGTGGCAAACCCTCCGCCGCTTTGCAGGGAGGCGGGGGAAGCCCTGCGCAGCTGCCGGCAATGGGCCGGCTGGGGAAATTGTGTTATTCTGGGGATGGTCGTGTAATTCAAAAAACGTTCCTTAAAAAAAATCATGCTATTGCGAAAACATGTTAAGCAGGCACGTGTTAAATGAGGAATTACTGTACTAACATGGTCTGTGTTCTTTATTTGAAAACTGGACTCCCTAAACTCCATTCATCTGAAGAAGTGGGTTGTGCCCACGAAAGCCCACAAAACCATCTACATGTTTTGTGAGTCTGTAAGGTGCTGCAGGGCTATTTGTTGTTTTTTAAGTTTTTCCAGTTACAGACTAACATGGCTACCCCTCTGAAACTAACATGGTCTGACATCTTCTCACAAGTCACTTAAGGGACACTGGCCAGCCTTAACATTTTAATATCTGTTCTTATTTTGTTACTAGATCTGTGGACAGAGAGACTGTCAGGACTCCTTGGCACTCAACTCTGGAAACAGAGTGGGGCTTAGTGCATTACAGCAAGGGCCAGATACATCTGGGTTCTATATAAGAACATAAGAACGGCCATACTGGGTCAGACCAATGGTCCATCTAGCCCACTATCCCGTCTTCCAGCAGTGGCCAGACCCAGGTGATTCAGAAGGCATGAATAGAAGAGGCAGTCACCATATGATCCATCCCCTGTCCCTCATTCCCAGCCTCTGGCAAACAGAAGCGAGGAATACCATCCCTGCCCATTCTGGCTAGTAGCTATTGATGGACCTATCCTCTATTAACTTCTTTTGTTCTTACTGGAATCCTGTTATCATTTGGGCCATCTCCTGGTGAAGAGTTCCACAGGTTGACCAGGAAAAAATAATGTCTTTTGTTTATTTTAAATCATCTGCCTATAAATGTCATTGGGTCAGCGTCTTGTGTTATGTTAGTGAAGGAGTAAATAACATCTCATTCTATTTTCCCACACTATTCATGATTCTTGAAACCTATAACATATCCCCCCACCCTTTAGTCATTTATTTTCCAAGCTGGAAAGTCCCAGTCTTTTAAATCACTCCTCATATGGAAGATATTTCTTACCCCTAGTCATTTCTGTTGCCCTTTCTGTACCTTTTCCAAATCCAATAGATTTTTTTTTTTTTTTTAAGATAGGGCAACTAGAAATGCATGCAATATTCAAGATGTGGGCAAATCATGACTTTATATAGAGGCAATTTATTTTCTCTCTTATTACCTATTTCCTTCCTGATTATTTCCAATATTTGGTTAGCTTTTTAGATTGCTACTGCACACTGAGCAGATATTTTCAGGAAACTATCCACAATGATTCCAAGATCTCTTTCTTGATTGGTAATAGTTATTTTAGACCCCCCGTCATTTTTGTAGGCATAGTTGGGACTGTCTTTTTCCATGCATTACTTTGCATTTATCAATACTGAATTCCATCTGCCTTTGTGTTGCCCAGTCAATCAGTTTTGTGAGATCCCTTTGTAACTCTTTGCAGTCAGGTCTGGACTTAACTATTCTGAGTAATTTTGTATCATCTGCAAGTGTATCACCTCACTGATTACCCCTTTTTCAAGATCATCTATTACATATTTGAGTGAGTTTGTCTGTCTATCCATCTGTCTGTTTGTTTGTTCAAGAGCTCCTCCTAAATAGTCAGAGCTAGGACCACCAAATTTGATATACAACTTCCTCTGATCATAACTCAGAGCAGGGCTACTCAACTTTGGAAGCCCCAGGGGCCACAATGATACTCACAGCACATGCCGAGGGCCACAACTTAAATGTGGTTGCATATACATGCAAATATATATGCAAATATATGCAAATAGCATTTCACACTGATGGTTATGAATACAAAGATTAAGGCAAGACTACACAAAACGTAGGCCCCATTTAAGTCAGCTCTGCTGATATTAATTAAGTGCAATATTTACCTGATTTCCACCCATCTGACAGCACTTTTAATGAGCAATGACAGTCCAGCAATTTAACTACTAAAACACATATCAACAGAAGACCATTATATTGACTACTTTTTTGTTTTGGCTCCCACCCACGGGCCGCAAACAAACAGGCCGCAGGCCGCATGTGGCCCATAGGCCGCGTGTTGAGTAGCCCTGACTTAAAGCAAGGTCAGTGTTTGGTTGTGTCAGGAAAATGGGATGTGCATGGAATGGGATGAATTGCGTCTCAGAAAACCATACAGAAAAGAGACAGAATCACAAGGCAGGTGAAAGGGTCTGGCTGGGGGCGCTTCCCCGAGATTGCCCAAGCCTCTGCACCTTTAAGGAGAGGGGGGCCAGCTACAGGAACATTACTGGCTGTTCCCCTTTGTCAGGGAGCAAGGGGAAAAGTGCATAGCTTGCTGCATTCCTCACTCTGGCTGGGGAGTGCAGGTGGTAGATGAACCAGGACTCACACTCCTCCCCAAACAGGATGTGCCTGGAACAGGATTCTCATGAAACCAAACTGAAAAGAGACAGAATCACCAAATCAAGTACAGGCCTCAAAACTGACATAACAGAGCAAATGTGGGAAATGAACTCAGGGCAGGCCGAGGGAGGGTAGAGGCTCAGGGCAGGTATGTAGGAGCCACCTCTGTTTGCTGTCCCCAGCACAGGCTGGGTCTAGAGAGGGCTGTGCCTCCGCCCTAACTGTGGAGCTCTGTGCTGGAGCCAGGGGATGGGGGATGCCTCCCCCCCAACTCCAACTTTGTCTGCTCCATGCTGGGACCAGAGGAGGGGGCACCTCTCCCCCAGCCATGGCACCCAACTGAGAGCTGCTGCTGCCACTGCCAGGGGACAGGTGGTCCTGTCCTTCCATGGCCACTCCCCAGACTAACTTGGACCTGCCCCAGCCAGGGGATTTGCAGCCCTCTCCAGCTGTGCCCACTGAGCAGCCATGGAGAGGTGCTTCTCACCTGGCCCCAAGCTGCTGTGGTGAGAGAGGGCTGGGGTTGTCCTCTCTCCCCAGGGCAGCCTGCAAATTGAACCCCTCAGCCCCAGCCCCACCCCAGAGAAATGATTTAAGTGAAATGGGTACATTTTCAATTTACTTAAACAAAAAATTAACCTGAGCAAGGCCAGGTAAATCTTCTAGTTTATGAATAAGTTGAACAGCAGTGATCCAGGTGCAGACTCCTGGAGCACACCACTATTTATTATTACTCTCCCCACCCCCACCCCATCTTTCAAGTGGAGTGCCTGGCAATGTTTTCATGATCATCTAAGGAGCCCTCAGTTACTTGAAGGAGGAGCCCTTTTCTCTTACTCAGCCTGCCTCCCTTTGCTTATAAACAAACTCCCTGCCCCCAAATACCAAGCTGGGAGCAGTGCCAACTCTGTTGCACTTAAGAGCTGCCTCTGGAACTAGGGCAGGTGCCAGACCTCAAGTATGAAATCCAGGAGTCCAAACTTTGGGTGGGGCTACAGTCTCTCCCCCTCCCCCCATCCCACCTTAAATGGCACCCTTGACGGAAGGGGACAGATACACAGTAGGGCAGGGGGTAAATCATCGGGGCAGTCAGTGTGGAAGCAGCTCTGGAAGCGGTGGGGGTCAATTCAGAGTGGTGGTGGCAGAGTCAGGGAGTGGAGACCTCCCACGTGCTCTGTGCTTGTATGTGTGTAGAACCACGTGGTCCTGTTTCCGTCCCTTCGGTTTAATGAATGGAGCCTGGCGCTCCCTGAGCGCATGCGCCGTCCCCGCTCTCCGCCCTCCTCCTCCCTCCTCGGAGGAGTCCCCGCCCCTCCGCCTGGGACGTCGGCCAATAGCAGCGGCGGCTTCGCAATGTTGTGGTCACGTGGGAGGCCGGGTGTTGTGGCTGCGGCGACGGCCCCGCCCGGGCGGGCTCTTTATCGCTCTGGTTGCGGTGCCCGCCCTGCTCTGGCCCCTCCCGCCCCAAGCGGCGTGGGCGCTGTCCGCACGGGCCATGCCACTGGTGCGCTACCGGAAGGTGGTGATCCTGGGCTACCGCTCCGTGGGTGAGTGGGGTGGGGCTGGGTCTCCCTGCAGGAGCGGGGGGGGGTGCATGGAGCCGGCGGGGTGGGGCGCAGGGGGGGGCGATGCACGGGTCGCTTGCGGGGCCCGTGGGCGGGAGGGGCTCTGCAAGGAGCTGGTGAGGCTCTGCAGGGGAGGGGGACGCCGCGGGGACTGGCATGGGGTGGGGAGGGGCTGTGTCTCCTATGTGAGGTGGGGACGAGCCGCCTGCGCTGTGGGTTTCCGGCTTCCTGGCCCAGCTCTCGCACGCTTGGAGCTGATGAGCAGCATCTGTGGCGGGGGGGGGTCTTGCTCAGCTGCCCCCAGGCGCGCCCCGGAGCTGGGGAAGTTATGGCCACTTTCCCGGGTGTGCTGCACTCTGGGTCTTCGCTGCTCTCCCCCGCCCCCGAGCTGCTCCTCGCCCGGGAGGAGCTGGGGGGGAATGGGAGGCTAGGGGTCATGTGGGGTCAGTTTGCCATTCAACCACATGGCCTGCGAGGAGAGGGAGGAAATGACCAGGGTCAGAGATCAGCCTTGGGAAGTGGCTCATTTCCTTAGATCTAGTTTCTAACGTTCAGCTTTTAAAAAAAAAAAAAGTCTCAGAGGGATAGTCATGTTAGTCTGTAACTTGTGTGCCTGGGTAACCAGTCCGAAGGGCCTGCCCTGGGCAGGCAAGGGGGCAGCTAGTCTGCTAAAGTCGGAAGCCCCCGTCCCCAACAGTGGGTCGGCAGCATGGGGTTTGGGCGAGAGGGTTTAAATCCTTCTTCTGATCAAACTGTTGCCTCTAAACCCCTCACCCTGGGGGCTGATTTTTTTCCCCCTGCACAGGAGGCGAGACATGGCCAAGCAGAAGGGATGCCCTTAGTGCTGGTGTGAATTTGGAAGCTGAGTTTGGAAGTTCCCAGCACACCTTTATGGGGGTGTACACGTGGGTGGCCTTGCTGTGTTGGTCTCTGTGAAAGGGCAAAGAGGGGGCTCCTAGCAGCAGCAAAAGTTAAGGGTCTGTCCATTAGGCTCAGGCTGGGGCCCCGGGCTCAAGGACCCTGGTGTACGTTGTAATTGACTAGCTTCTTAGCTGGCACGGGCCAGCTGCAGGGGTCTGACTGCAGTGTGCGCTGTGCTTGCCGCATTCACAGCAACACGATTTCAAATCTCTTCCCTCCAGGTAAAACCTCCCTGGCTCATCAGTTCGTTGACGGGGAATTCCTGGAGTGCTATGACCCTACAGTGGAAAGCAGTGAGTCCAGGGCCCTTTTCAGGCTGTGAGCGAGCCTGTAGTGGGCATCACATTGCTCTTAGTTATTTATCCCCATAGTGCTTAGGGACCCCACCAAAACTGGCCTCCAGGGGAGGTGTTGTGGAGATTCCCTTCCCCCCCCCCCCCCCGTTTAAAGATTTGGGGGAATAGATACACTGAAGTGAGTGGGGGTGGGACTTGGCAAAGTGATGCAGCCGAGTCAGAACAGAGCCTTGTCCAGCACCCACCCACTCGACCAGCCTGCAGGATGCACATGCTGCAGTTCTTGGATAGGTCTAGGAACACGCGGTATCTAGGGTAGAACTCACAATCTCTCAGATGCCCATTAAAGTGCCAGCTGTTGGGGATGGGATATGGGGAGAAAGTGACTTCCCTGCCTGGACTCCAGAGCCTTCTGCAGGAGGCAGGGCGGGTGGCAGGGTTACCTCCATCAGGGCTCCATCCCCAGCTTCAGGGATCAGCAACCGAGGGCGAGAATCTGGTTCAAGGGGGCCTTTAAGCTGAAAGGCCACGTGCTGCATGTGGGTTGGGGTGGCGGGGGGTGTTTCCTTTTGCTTTTGCCGCAAGCCCCTCCCTCCTTCCTGCACTTGGCTGTTTCTAGCCCCTTCCTGCTTTTCATGAGACCTCCACCCCCAATAGAGCGAGGAGGTTGGGTGGGCGTTACTGAGGCTTGCCTGTTGTCCGGAAACGCAGCCGTTCCTCCGGCTGCGCTTAGTGTCTGTTGAGCAGCAGGTCCTGTGTGTGTAATCGCAGGAGAGCTGCTGGGTCCCAGCTAGGCGCAGGAGGCACCACAGGCCAGAGCTTCCCCTTAGCATGTTGTGGAGTGTCTGTGGCTGCCTCATGCTTGCAAATCCACTCTTGACTGACATCCATAGAGGGAGCTGCATCCCTTCTGGGGGGGAAGGGGGGAGGGCAGGATCCGCTGGGACTCCTCCAGCTCAAATGTTTCCAAGTTGGGCTTTGGTTCTGTGCGAAGCCAGCTGGGCAGGACAAACCCAACTGACAGGAGGGCTGGTCTTAGCCTGGGGGGACCGGTACAGCCCCCTGGTGCCAGCCCAGCAGCACCCACACCAGCAGGGGGTGCTGCATCCGACAGGCTGCGTGCAGAAGCTTCTGACTTCTGCCCAGCATCTCCAGGGGCTTGTCTCCTAGTCGCCGCTCCTTCAGCAACCGGAACCCGGGGCGGGAGGGGACGCCCTTCAGGGATTGATCCTGGGACCTCCGGGTCCAAAGGGCCAGGCCGTTTGCTATGGGGAGGAGTGGACTTGTAAGCCTGTGCCTGGCCTGGCCACCAGAGGGAAGCAGGGAGCAGTCGGGCTGGGTATGGAGGACTGTTCCCTGTAACTGGCCTGTGCGATTGATTCCCCCAGCGTACAACAAAATGCTGATGGTGGGAAAGGATGAATTTCACCTCCAGCTGGTGGATACTGCAGGGCAGGTAAGGCCTGGGGGGGGAAACGGGTGTAGCTTTTCACATGGTGCCTTCTCCTGACGGGTCTCCCTCTCCACCCTGAAAAGGGATGTATGATGCAGCCATCTCTGGCATGGAACCTTTCCCTTATCACGGCAGCCGTTTAGATCGGGAAGGGTGAAATCCTGTCTCAAGACCAGAAGGACAGTTAGGGAGGGGGGTAGAATTTGGTCAGGTCCTTCCCCCCTCCCAAAAATAACAGTTTGTCAGTGGTTCTGAGTTTCCAAAGGAATTAACCTCTAGCAGCAGTGGTGTCCTGTAGCATCATGCTGGGGCACTAGCCACTTAGAGGGAAAAGTACCCCCCCCCCAAAAAAAAAACCCACCACCTGGGCTTTCTGCAGTCTGTGGGGAGGGTCTCCCACCCATGTGCCGACCTGGCTCGATTCTGCTTAGCGTGGGCTGGGCTCCCATGTCTCGGCAGGGTGGGATGCTGTAATAAGGGGGGGGGAGAAGCTGTCTTGTCTATTTCTCACCCGCCGCTGTTCATGTTCTCCTGCCCACGGTGCACCAGGACGAGTACACCATCCTGCCCCATTCCTTCAGCATCGGCATCCACGGCTACGTGCTGGTCTATTCCGTTACCTCGCTCCGAAGGTGAGGGCTCCCCTGGGGGGTGGGGTTGGTGCTTGACTGTAGGGGCCGTGAGCTCCATGTCCTAGGGGCCACGACTCCAGATCAGAGCGGAGTCTGCTTCAAAGGGTGCTGTTCCTTAACTGCCCCTGGAGTAGAGGATCCGGAGGGGCCCTTGGCTCACATGTAGTCACCGGCAGTACGGCAGCTGCCCCCCAGCCTGCTCTAGGCGTGTGACTCCAGACTTGGGTCTCGGGGAAGACTGGCCCACCCTGAGCCTACAGGAGGGGAGCAGGGATGGGCTGAGTCCGGAGTGGCCAAGCCCAGGGGCGGAGCAATGTGGCTGCAGCTCTGTGGCTTCTCCTTAGAGTCTGCTCCCTCTCCTCTCTCTGCAGCTTCCAGGTGGTTAAGACCCTTCACAACAGGCTGTATGAAAGCAGAGGGAAAACCCGGTAAGAGTTGCCTTCCCCTGTGTGGGCCCCGTCTGTGCTGAAAAGTGGGGAGAGGCTGGCTCCATGGGTGACCTTGCTCCATCCCTGGCTGCTGGACTCCAAACAGGGCATGTGCCTGCACCACAAATCCCTCCTCTTCCTCTCCCCCCACCCCCCAGGCCGTGAATGCAAACTGGGTCTGTGGCTGACTGGGCCGTGGCCTTGGGGCCCCTCCCTGGCGGGGCTGGGCCCCTGGCGCTCTGGGTGTGCGTGGGCTCTAGTCCACCTGAGCTGGGGAGACCTGGGCCAGAGGTGGCAGGATCCCAGCTCACTCTGCTCTCCTGGCTCTTGTGACCCACTCCCCCCCCTTCCCCTGCAGGATGCCGGTGGTGCTGGTTGGGAACAAGGCCGATCTCTCCATGGAGAGGTAAGAAGCGGCTCCGCCGTGAGCTCTGTGAACCTGCTCCCCCTGCACCCCATCTCCCCAGAGCTCCCCGCCGAGCTCTGGCTCCACCTGCTCGCGCTGCCACGTTCCTGGGGGGAGGGCAGCTCTGGCCTAACAGGGGGTCCCTCCTCGGCCGGTTCCCGTTCAACCCCCTGTCGTGTCTCTAGCCGCGAGGTGAACACAGACGAGGGCAAGAAGCTGGCGGATTCCTGGGGGGCCATCTTCCTGGAGTCGTCGGCCAAAGAGAACCAGGTCTGGTCTAGTTCACCTCTCAGCCCAGGCACTTGGTTGGGGCGTGGAGGGAGGGGGGCACGGCGGAGAGAGGTGCTGAATTGCCCTGGGTGCTAACGGCCCATCTTTGCAGGATCTCCTGGTACCTGCAGGGGAAGGGGGGTATAATCTGCCCATCCCCACAAAGCTGAGGGGTTGGGGGAGGGCAGGGGGCTGCCCACAGGGGTAAAGTGACTGAATTCTACCAAGCTCTGCAGCCCCTGCCCAAATGCAGGCACATCCTTGGGGCGGGGACATGGGGCTGGCAGATGCTGCAACCTCATGCTTGAGGCGCAGGGCGGGTGGATCCCCTTGGGACTTCCCCTAAGGGGGCTCCCCGGTTATCCCACCCCGCAGGGGGGCCCTCCCTGCTCTCACTCAAACACCCTTCCCCCACTCCATCCCTGCAGATGACCCGGGGAATCTTCACCAAGATCATTGAGGAGATCGACCGGGTGGATAACTCCTACGGGGCCGAGCGCAGCTGCTGCCTCATGTGAGCCTCTCGCTGGTGCCTCTCGCTGCGTCGTCAGAGGTGGCACCGGGGGCGAGAACCGCGGCCGCTCCCCTCCTCTGCCTGGAAGTTTCCTTGCCATGGAATCCAGGGCTAGACACGGTCAGAGCTGCCTGGCCCGGCGATGTTACGGGTAACCCGCAAACACACTGTACCTCACTGCCTGGCCTATGCTGTCGGGGGGCAGGGCCTGCGTTTGCACATCCCCAGCTCGAAAGCAATCTGTTTCTGGTGCAGCGCGTGTATAGAGGTGTGTCCGGTGGAATGTATTTATGTTTTTTGGGCGGGGGCCGGGGGAGGGGCTTTGGATATTTATAGCCGATATCTAAGCCTGCACGCACATGTTTACAGTAGTCTCTGCCCTGGCCCCCACCATGGGCTCAGTTCCCCTTGGCTGGGTCTCCTGGGCAGAACGGGACTCCGTTTTTTTTCTAATGCTGCTAGAACCGGAATCAGTTTTCAGTCATCCTTCCAAGACCTGGTCCGGTCTCAATTCGGGCACGGCCAGCACAGCTGACCCCAGATCCGGCCAGGGATCTGCCCACCTGCCTCACCATCTACTGCCTTAGTTCTCCCTAAAACCAAGAAACTGTTGAGGCTTTCAGGCTGTAAGGGGGATCAGAATGTGGAGTATTTCCTGATGTCAGAGTCTCTTCACCAAGCCCTGTTGAAAGGGCAGCACTCGGTGGGAGCTGGGGGTGGTGTGACTGGAGGGATTAAAGTTTGTTTTTGTATGCAAAAAAGAATGTCTTGGAATCACTGTGCTCAGGCTCAGAGAGAAATTGGGGGGGGGGGGGGAATAGTGGGGCATGGCGAGCGTCCGCCAAAGCTGGGTAGCGATCTGATACCACAGTGCTGGGTGCTATATGTGAAACTTGAGACTATCCAGGGGTGGGGAGGGAAAGAGGAATAATTGGCGGTATGCTTCATCCACCATCTCAGCTTGGCAATAAAACAAGGTCATCATTAGGCTTCAGAGTTAACACACACTGGGCTCTGCCTGTGATTAGTCCTGTCAGGGGGTCTTAAAGTGCTTTGGGAGGGGTGCATCAGAATTATTTCTAGGTTAGGGAAAACTGAGTCAGGAGTGAGTAACTTGCTTGACAACATGCTGCCTGGGTTGCAACCCAGGTGTCCTGGGCCTCCTGCTCTACCCCAGCGTGGGTGGAGAGCAAAGGGAAGGCCTGGTCCTCCCCCGTTCAGGCTGTTTGGTGTGAGGCCCGTCACTCAATGTGCTGAGATACCACTGAGCCCGCTTTCCTGGGTGCCCCTCAACTGCGGCCTGCTGAGCAAGCCCCTTCCAGCTCTGCCACAGAGATGGGGTCACAGCCCTTTGCTGGGATCCTGCACTTCAGCTCAGCTCTGGGCGGCTCAGCCAGATGGACTTGTCTCAGCACCCAGATGTACAGACTCTGTAGGGCCGGGCCGGGCCCCCAGATGAATCCGTCTTGCTGTACACAAGGTAAGCTCCCGTTGGCCTCTTTCTCAGGGCAGAGAGAGAGAGATGCACTGTAACAATTGCTGTAACACAGCAAAGGGGTAGGGTTTAAGAGGTGACAAGAGACAGCTGACAGAACAAAACACAATAAACAATGCCCAAGTAAATAAAACAATGCACTAAGGCCAAGCCAACCCTGGCACTTTACAAGACTTGTAACTTTCTGGCTCAGGGGTGTGAAAAGCACACCCCACCCCACTCAGCCACTTGCAGTCCCATAAAGCTCCGGTGTGAACCAGGCTATGAGGCTGGGAGTCCTGTTTCAGTGCTGTGAGCTACTCCCCTCTTGGAAGTGGGTGTCTCAGAGCCCTGGGCTTTATGCTTTTTAAGTGTAGACAAAGTCTTGGATGTTTCCAGCAGCCCTCTTCCCTGGTCAGCAGGGCAGTCCTGCTTCCTGCCTTTATATAGATTTTTGCCCAAGGCAGGAATCCTTTGTGTCCAAGATGGGCCCCAGCATCAGGTGCCAGGGCTACTTGGTAGGAGCCCCCCTACCTCCTCCCAAGGCTTACAGGACAAACAAGTCCATTGACGGGGTCCTTGGTTGCTTGCTAATGGGCCATCAAGATCCTGAAGTACCATTAATGGCCCCACTTAGCAGGAGAACTTTTAACACAAGTTTGCTGTCCATGTTTCTAACTTGGAATGATGCTCCCACCCCCAGAGGGGATAGCAGATGACCTGCTCTCCACTGACCCCTTGCATGAGGCCTTTTGCATCAAACCTATTCCAATTAGGCCCCATTCATAAGCATGTTTTCAGGAAGCCCATGGAATGATCCATGAGTGGAGGCAGAAGCCCATGGAATGGCCCATGATTGGGGGAGGGCAGCACCTTGGCTCTGCACCACTGACAGCAGGCTGGGCAGCGCCACCCTGCATGAGTCCCATTGGGTCTGGCTGCTTTTTGCTGGGACGCCTTGTGAACAGAGCTGGGGGGAGGGGGGCTCTTGCTCTGTGGGTCTCAGGCTCCAGTGTAGACCCTCTCCCTGGGTGGTACACTGGGGGTCTGGCCAGGGCTGCAGGGAGTAGTGTGGGAAGGGGAACAGGGCCCTAGCCAATAAGCAATTGCCTGGACTATTTCTAGGTGAGCTAGCCCCATACATGTATGGGGAGGGGCAGGCCCCAGCGCTTAGAGGGCCAGGCTCTGGGCAGGGTGAATGCAGGGCAGGGCTGGCCTTACCATGAGGTGAACTGAGGCGGCCGCCTCAGGTGCCAGACTGTGGGGGGGCACCACTAGGACCCAGAGAATTGAGACCTTTCAAAGTTTTGGCCCAAGCGAGGGGACATGGGGGTGTCATTTGAGCTCCCCGCCTCAGGTGCCAAAATGTTGTGGGCCGGCCCTGAGTGAATGGAGGACAGGTGGGCTGGCTGGTGCACTAGACACATGCAGCTGGCCAGTGCTGGGCCCCCTTTGAGCTGGGGTCAGAACCTGGCTCTGGCTCTGCAGGGTGTGTGTGGCCGGTAGCCTGTCCCTAAGGGGCAGAGAAGAGGGGGAGCAAATGGCGCTTGATCAGAGGAGCAGGAAGAGGGCAGCCAGGTGGGGTGGGGTGGGGTGGGGTGGTCTGGTCCAAGCACTGCACATCCTCACTAATTACCCCGATGCTGCTGTGAGCAAAGGGGCAGCATCAGTTGCCCCTGGTGGAGATTATTAGCAGCAAAAGGTGCCCCCTTGCAGGGCAGTCCTATGGGGAGAGGGATTGGTCTGGGGCAATAGGAGCAGACGGATGTTGGGGGGTGGGAGGCCTCTCCTGCCTTCCAGAGCTACTGTCCCTGCTCTGCCTGGAACTCAACTGCTGCTTTGTGGCTGATGCCCGGGGTAGGGTTTGGGCACTATGAGCGAGGGGCCCCCTTGCCTGCTGGGAATTGGCATGGCCTGGCTACCCAGGTGAGTGCCCGAGGGCACAGGGAGCTGACGGCAGCAGCAGGAGCCTATGCTTGGCCCTGTGTGGGTGTCGCTGTGCCTCAGTTTCCTTTCTTGTCAGAGGTAACTCCTTCCTGCCTAGGAAGAGCCCTGCCCTTTTGAGCTGGGGCTTGCCTGTGGCTTGGCCAAACTCCTGCTGGAGCAGCCACCGTCCTGTTCCCTGTAACGTTTTTCAGAAGAGGGATCTTCCTTGCTGTGGAGTGTTAAACAGCTGCTGTGCACTTTTCTTCAGCTCCCCCCTCCCCCCCCCCGGTTTTCCAAGGTCCCTGGCCTGGGTGTCTATGTTCTAGGGTGCTGGAGAGGGGAGAGATGGCTCCTGCCACCCCCGTCATCATCTGTCAACTCTAAATGGGGGCCCAGCCAAGTGCCCCAGACTGCCTGTGTCTCTGCCCACAGACACGTGGCAGTGTCGCATTTGGAGCTGTCTTCCAGTCCCCACTGCATCTTGGCCAGGGGGCTCATTGGACGGAACTCCCCCCTCCCCCCCTTGCTTCGGGGAGGGGAGCTGGGACCCTGACCCCTCCCCCCGAACCAGGCGTGGGGGGCAAGCCTCTGAAACTGCAGGGAAGCATGAAAACTCTGCCCTCTTGTGGCTGAACTGGAGCGGTTCAGTTTCTTGCCTGGCTTGTGTTAGGGGCTGATCCCGTTGGGGCTGCGCTGGCTGCTTCACAGACATGGTGAGGGGGGAGCCGGGCCCTAAGGAGCCCCCAGAGGGGCAAAGCTCTGGGTTGCCTCCGAGAGGCACGGAGGCGTTAAACCAGACAGCCTTGATGGGTGAGGCTTATGGGTTCTGGTTAACCGGTGGGGGCTGGAGCAGCCCCCTGGGGCCCACCACAGGCAGGGGTGTTCCAGCTGGGCCCCAGTCTGGGTGGGGACTCCAGCCTGCCCCCTCACCTGCCCCATGTAATTGGTTAACTGGTTACATATAACCAGTAAACCAATTAAATGGGATTTCACATCCTTAGTGTGAAGTGAAGTCTGTGGGGTGGGGGTGGCAGGGGCTCACTGGAGGGTTGCAGGTGTGACCCACCTACCTGCTGGGTGTGCTGCATGTCCCAACTAGTGACCTTGAGACCACTTACGAGAGAATAGTGAGTCTGCTTTGCAGCCTTAGCTACCAGCCAGCTGGCTTTAGCTCATGCAGTAGAGGCTCATGTACCAAGTGCCACAGGTTCCAGGCAGTGTTCCCTCTAATTTTTTTCCCATTTGTGTGCAGAATAAATTTGATGTGCACCAAGGCATATGTGGATGTGCACCACCACTAGAAACACCTGCTGCTGGCTGTGGGTGCTCTGCTAATCAGCTGGGCAGCATTTGAATCTCCTCTGGGTGGCTGCCCAAGGTCTCAGCCTAGAGGAAACTCTGGTCCTAGGTTCGGTTCCACCTGTCAGTGTTAGACAGGGCTGTGTTCGAAGTGCTGTTAAAGCAGCAGAAGCTGGTACTGTCCAGAGGGTCTCTTCCTCAGACCGCTGTGTCAGGCAGCCAGCACCCCGGGGGTGCAGAGAGCCAGGAGCTGTTTCCAGAGATGGAGGGTCGCATAGCGAGACTGTCCAGCTGGTGGGGGCTCCTTCGCTTAGCGCTCAAAGTGCAGCATTCGTGCCAGGCCGGCGTCCGAAACTCTGCATGAACTTGTGATGCTCCGAGGAGGGAGGGGCACGAGGCAACATAGCTCAGCCCGGGATCAGGATGGTACAGGAGCATCCTCTGCACAGCCTGGGTTGTCACTGACCCTTGTGCCTGCGCAACTCGCTCTGCTGGGCAGGAGCAGTGGACCCAAGCCTCAGGGGGCTGTGTGGATGCTGCTGGGAACGTAGCACAAGGACTTTGCACGAGTGTGGCTCACCCTGGTGCAAGCTCCTCTGTGCCAGTCTAGACAAGGCCTTGGAAGCAGCTGCTAGTGTGGGGTGAATCAGGGCTGCAGGGGGCGAGGCAGGAGCCCTGGATTCCAGTCCTGACTCGGCCACTGCCCTGCTGGGATACGTTGGGCAGAGACCCGATCTGGGTCTGCAGACAGTTGGCTGTGGGGGGCAGGTGCTTCTCACCCTGGCTCTGGGCAGTGCCTGGTGGGAGAGGCCCTGATCCTGGGCAGGGTCTCTGGGTGCTGCAGCAATGCAAGTGAAGACAACACAGCCTATTGCACTATGCACTGCTCCCCTTGGCAATGGGAACAACTCCCTGTGCTGCAGCTAGTCACTTCAGAAAGAGCTGAGGAATGGCCCCTCTCTGTGCTCTGCAGCATGGCAGGGCTGGAAAATGTGGAACAGGCTGAGCTGCCAGCTGGGGCAGAGTCTGGTCATAAAGTGTTGTGAGTTCAGTGCAAGGAAAGAGCCTGGTATGAAAAACAGGGGACAGGGAATGTGCTTACAAGCTTTTTGTTATCTAGGCTGCAAATAACCTGTGGAACTCATTGCCACAGGATTCCAAGGCCAGGAGAGTTGCAGGATTCCAAACGAGGTTTGGGAGTTTAGAGGAATAATATGCTAGCTAGGAAGGGCTTTTTTGTACCCCATGGAGGTTTTGTGGTGTTAACCTCCTCTGAGCTAGGAGCCCTGGGACAACTCACCCCACAGCAGCAGAGCCACTTGCTTTCTTGGCCTTGCAAACCTGTCATGGAAACGAACCAGCCCATGTTTGGTCACTTCAGACTGTGCCTGCCCTAGAGGAGAGGTCCTGGTGGGCAGGGGGTTGTTTTACTGCCTCAGCT
Source organism: Rafetus swinhoei (assembly GCA_019425775.1). NCBI lineage: Eukaryota > Metazoa > Chordata > Testudines > Trionychidae > Rafetus > Rafetus swinhoei. Next base: position 6,122,857 of record JAFJHL010000157.1, on the reverse strand, counting down.
GGGGGCAGCACTTTGGGGGCGGAGGTGGCATTGCCTAAGGCAGGCACTCAGCATGAGGCAGTCTCATTTGAGGTGGGGGTGGGCGTCACCCTTGCTTTGCAAGATGCCGAAACTGAGGCCCAGAGCGGGAAGGGGCTCATGCAGTGGAGTCAGGACTGGAACCCAGGAGTCCTGAGCTGCTCTAACCCCTCCCCCCAAGCTGGGAATAGAACCAGGTGTCCTGGCTTCCTCTGGCCCCCTGGATTAGGAAGGCAGGGAGCCATGTATTAGCAGCCCCCCCCTCCCCCAGCAGAAGTCGTCCTAATGGGGCTCGGGGGAGGAGAGCCACAAAGCCGGTGGGGGAGAGGTGATCCCATGGGAGTCTGCCTGCAGTGGAATAGGGGAGCTATGCGGGGGGGGTGGGTGGGTGCATCAGATACTCCAATGGGGCAGCCATGGCCTCGTTCCCAGCAGGAGCAGGCTCCCAGCCCAGTGGGATCCACTCATGGGGCTGGAAATCCCAGTGCAGCAGCGTTGGCAGATGGAGCCTGGGCTAATCCCGCAGGCTGGCAGGGAGAGCGCAGCTGGCTGTAGGCACTAATCTGGGCTCTGGCTGTGGCTCTAGCCAGCTCCCTGCTCAGCCCCAGCCCTGTGCTTTTCCCCTAGCCCCTCAGCCCCAGTGCTCTGCTTTTCCCTCAGCCTCTCCGCAAGCCACCCTGTGCCCATGTGTCCCTGCAGCCAAGTGGAAAGTGCCAGGTTGAGTCCTTACGCTGGGTTTCTGCTCCGGGGAGCGATTCCTGCTGCAGCTTATCGTTGTTAACTCAGGCCGGTTGGAGAGGGGCTTTGGACAGCCCCCAACACTTAGGTGTTTTCTCCAGTCCGGCAGGAGCCTAGCCCCAGGGGCCCTGGGCTCTCTTGGTGCGACGCACAAGGAGCCAGCACTGATGCAATTGTACTTTGAACACCTGCACAATCTACTCAGGCCCTCATTTGGCATTTTAAGTGGGCGAGGTTGCATAGTGGGCGGGGCTTTGAAAAGTATTTACCATTGTCTCCCTAGTTCAACCCCTTTATCAGCCCTATCTGCTCTATGGATCCCATACACACTAATCTAATCTCTGCTGGCACCCATCCCCTGGTCTCTGACCTCCCTCCGCAGTTTCGGTTGGATACAGGCTGATACTTCACTTCCTGTTTTACGGTGCTGTCAAACAGCTGCCCATTCCACCCCAGAGGTGGTTGCATTTCAGTGGTGGGCGGAGCAATTCCTACGTACATCACTGGGTTTTAGGCATTTCATGTCTATTGGCTTTTCCTTGTCCTCCCCAGTCTCTGGTAAAGAACAGGTGCCGCTAATGGTGTCCTGATCTAGCATCAAGCAAAGCCCAGGGCATGAGGTTAAAACCCAGACTTTTGTGGAAACTGGTTGTAAAAGAAAGTTTGTAGAGCACACTGTAATGTAGGTCAGTGGCTGGCTGTAGGGACTAGTGCCCCAGTTTTTGGTGTAAGGACTCCTGAGCTCTATTCTAGTCTCTAGAAGGGAGTGCGGTCTAGTGGTTATAGCAGGTGGCTGGGTGCCAGGACCAGTGCTCCCTATTAGCTGGGTGCTTGTGCAGAAGATTCAAATGCCACCCAGCTGAGTAGCAGAGTGCCCACAATTAGGTTTTGTTTCCACTGGTGGTGCACATTCACACAAGTCTCAGAGCACATCAATATTATTCTGCACAAACATGGAAAAAATCTGTACATGGATGGAAAAGATTAGAGGACGCATTGGCCAGGACTCTAGCTTCTATTCTCAATTTTTTCCGCGAGCTTAAGCAAATTACTGCTCCGTGCCTCAGTTTCCGTCTCTGTAAAATGAGGGTCATGGGTGTTCTTTCCTTGTGCCGCACTCACTCTCTGACTGAGAAGCTGCTCGAGGACGGCACAAAGCCTGCTATGCCACAACACCCATTCTTGTAAAACTATCTGAGCCATCACCACCTCCTGGGCAGGAGGGATGGGTTTTTATTTTCCCCTGGCTGCAGGTCTCCAAGGGGAATTAGCGAGCTGGGGCCTTCTTCATACTTTCATCCTCTCCCCCCCTCCTGGATCAGTGTCCGGCTCAAGGCTCAGCTCCCTTGGAAATGTCCCTTCAGTGGGTGGGTTTGATCACGGTTATTCCAGTAGGATGGGGGAAGGGGGGGAACGACACTGGGGGAATCTGTCTCAACCCAGTTCCAGCTCCACCCCAAGCCTCCTGCTTGCTCTCTATGACTGCTGGGCTCTGAGCTGGGACCCAAGTATCCAGGGGGCCACTAGCTGGAGTGGGGGGAACTGAACCGGATGGGGGGAATCAGCTGATGAGATCTACATCCACCCAGCAGCAGGAGAGAGCCAAAGCGACCGCATCCTGTCAGTCACAAAGGGAAGGAGGCTTGGCTGGGAGTGGGGAAGGGGGGATCTGGCCAAAGGATTCACATGGGACTCTTCCCCTCTCGTGAAGCCGCAGCTGCTAAAGGCTGCTCCCGGCTGAGGGCTGTTTAGTGAAATGCACTCGCTGCCTCCGACACGTGCCCCTTCTTGAACCCTAACTGGCCCCCTTGTCTGAGAGAGGCCCAGCACTAAGCGGGTCTCGGCCCTGCCTCCCCTCTCGAACAGGGCTGCCCTTCTGCAAGTTGGGGGCACGGCCTCCCAGCCATTGTCTGTGTACAAAACAATCTGCCATGACTCCACCCCCATGCTACTTGAGACAGCTGAGCGCTTGGAGGGACCCCAATATCTCACTATCGGCTGGGTACCACCGCCCTCTCCTGGAGGGGAATCAGAACTGGCCAACTGCATGCACTACACTATACTGGTAACAGCGGAAGGTCCTTGAGCTGGAAGGTCGTGGCGTGGGAGCTGGTAGATCCTTGTTCCTGCCCCACTCTTGCTGGGACAGAGACGATGATGAAGCTGGATCCATTTTTTCCAAAGCCCTGTGAGAACAAACCCAGCGAACAAACCCAGATCCTTTCACAGCCGGCCCTGCCCTGGCATTATTATACCTCCTGGCTGTGTCTAGACTGGCCACTTGAATTTGCGCTTGCGCAAAAGCACTGACGTTCTAATGTAAGAAATCAGTGCTTCTTGCGCAAATACTTTGACGCTCCCGTTCGGACAAAAGTCCTTTTGCGCAAATGTATTTGCGCAAGAGGGCCAGTGTAGACAGCTCAGGACTGTTTTGCGCAAAAAAGCCCCGATGGCTAAAACGGCGATCGGGGCTTTCTTGCGCAAAACCGCATCTAGATTGGCACGGATACTTTTCCGCAAAAAGTGCTTTTGCAGAAAAGCGTCCGTGCCAATCTACACGCTCTTTTCCGCAAATGCTTTTAACGGAAAAACTTTTCCGTTAAAAGCATTTGCGGAAAATCATGCCAGTCTAGGCGTAGCCCCTGAGGCTGTGTTTTAGAAAGCAAGGCCCCTTAGTCCAAATGGTGCTGAGCAACTGGGGGGGGGGGGGGACACATTTCTGGCCCTGCTATAACCTGCATGTGTAGCCTAATTTATCCTTGTATGCAAAGAGAGAGAGAGCTGTAAATATGGGGAAGATTAACCCTATTCTCCAAGAGGGGGTGACTCCTTACTTTCAGGGCATGACAGTCTGAAGTGTGACATCCCATGTATACATCCTGTGCGCACACCTCCCTCCCATGTGCCTCTTCACAACTTTATGTTGGCAAAGCACTGAGCAGCAGCTCCTGCCTTTCAGTGGTGTCACTGTGCCCGGTTGGCACCACCTGCACCTAACTTGCTGCAGTTCCAAAGGGTTTCTTTCCTGCCATCAGCTCAGCCATGTGTTTAGAAGCAGGTATTTCTGGATACTCTGTAACATGCTGCTTCCTGTGCAACCCTGCCCTCTACTGGATGGAACCAGAACTGCTCAACCATGCATCCTAGATCCTATGCTGTTAAACTTTGGTGGAGATTCTCCTTCAGCTGGCATGGACGGGGCTGGGGCTTTTGGCACTGGGAAAACTTATCTTCCTGTGCCAAAGGCGGACTCTGTGCAGCTGGAAGGCTTGTCCCTTTCACCATCATAAGCTGGTCCAATAAAAGATATTACCTCGCGGCCTGGTCTCTGCGGTACATTCATCAATGAAACTGTGTCACCCTTGTGCATGAGCACTGCCCTCTGTTTTACAGGTGGGGAAACTGAGGCACGGGCAGACGCAGCGGCTTCCCTTGCGCTCACGCATCCAGCTGGGAACAGAAGCCAGCTTCCAAACACACCGCGAGGGACAAATCTCCGCCACCCCCGCACCTGGGCTTTGCCCGAGTCTCCGGTCCAAAGGGCTCCCTGCTTGCAGCCGTGCAAACCCGGCTCCTGCACAAGCCTGCTGAAGGGGGGAAGCGGCAGCAGGTTCCCCGTCAAGAGGCGGGCTCCCACCGCTGGGGGCGCTGTGGGACGGGGTCCGCCCCAGCGCTCGCTGGGTCTACAGCGTCCGGAGCCATGTGCCTGGGGCAGGGCGCCCCCCCTGGGCTTTGCACGGGAATTACACCCAGCCCGGCATGGCTGGAGGGGGCCGCGAACCGGTGTCCACCCCCGGTGACCCGGCTTCGGGCCGCGGGGGGGGCCAAGCCATACCTGCTGCAGGGGGGCGCGCGCCTGGCCCCCGTGCTCCCTGCAGGGAGTGGGCGCGCGGGCCCAAAGCCCCGGGAGCTCGGCGGGGAGGAGGAGCAGCGCGCACAGCTCAGCCCACGTGCTCGCCACCACCCGGCCCGGCCAGCGCAGGGTTAACCCGCGCGGAGGGATCCCGGAGAGCGTGCGCTCCGGTTCCGTACCGTCACATCCCTCCTTCCCCTCCTCTTGCAAAGCTTCGCGAGCGTGTCCCTCCGCCCGGGCCCCCACACAAAATAGAGCCGCGGCCCCCTCCTCCGCCCCCCACCCCTAGAGAAGGGGGGTCCGGCGCGGAGCCCCCACGCTGCCCGTCCCGAGCCAGCCCTGCCGTGCGGGGCAGCCCCCGGCCCAGCGGCAGGGTAGGGGGCCGGTCCCCACGCGGGATCCCACCCTCCCCTCGCGGGGGGGGGGCAGCAAGCCCAGGGGGGCCCGGCAGGACTACTTTCCTCTCCGAAAATGGCTGCCTCGGCGGACACTTTCCGCTCCGTTTCCTGAAGCCCCGGCCGGGGGCAGGAGGCGCCCGCGATGCCCCTTTGAGCCCCCCCTGTATTGGAGCCGGGGCCGGGGAGCAGCCACGAGGGGGGCGGGGCTTCGCACCCCCCCTCCTGCCCCACTTCTACCGCCGCCCCGGGCCGGAGCAGGGGGCCGGGCCCGGGCGGGAGGCGGGCGGGGGGTCCCCGGGTGTTGCGCGTCTCTTGTGTCAATTTCCTTCCCCTCCCCAGGCCGGGAGGCTACAATGTAGCCAGGCCCGCGGTGGCCGCTCGCTTCCCCCGGGGCAAGAAACTTCCCGGCCCCTTCCCCCCCCCCCCAGGCCGGGCTCGGTGCGCGGCCCCACGGCTCCCCCCCCACCGGAGGGAGCGGCCCGCGGCGGCCAGGCCTTGTCCCTCGGATGCGGGCGGCTGGGAGATCAAAGGCAAACCCGGAGCAGCTCCCTTTGTGTCTGCCCCGGGATCCGGCTCGCCCGCTCTCGGGGCTGGGGGGCTTCCCGAAAAGGCCGAAGGACGTGAAGCCCCCCCCTCCCCCCGCCGCCCTTGGAGGAGGGCTGGGCACAGCCCCCCCTTCCCCGGTGTTATCCCCGGATTTGGATCTAGCCTGCAACATCGTTTTCGGCCCACCGAATTCTTCTGCTTTCCGTGAACCGTGGGGTGGTTTTTTTTGGGGGGGGGAAGGAAAATCGGACCCCCCCCCTTTTTGTTTTTTAATTATTTTGTGGACAATGTTTTCGGCGGCCGCTTGCCGGTGGATTTTACTGGGTGAGGATTTCTGGGCGGCCTTGTAAAGAGGTAGGTGGGTTTCCCTTGATGTGGGGCCCCCTTTCTCCATGGCGGGTGGGGGGACAGCTGCCTGCTTTTCCCGCAGAGCCCCCCCCCTCCCCCGCTTTACGGGGCGGTCTGTGTTCGCGAGCGGCGGGGTTCTGGGCTGCCCGGTGCCGGTAGCCGGGGGGATCCGGAGGAGCTGAGAGGAAGCGTTCGGAGTAAACTAGACTGAGCTTCCTCCTGCTTCTAGGCCTCTGCCTTTCGCTGCTGCTCTAGAGCAGGAGCGGTTCGAGAGCTGTCCCCAGGCCCCGGCGGACTGGACCCCCCCTCCCCGCTTCTCTCTGGCGTCTAGCGGAGTTGGGGGGCATGTGGGGAGGGGTAGTGGGGTTCTGCTGTTCACCCCACCCCCGGGGCCCAGGCGGCGTTGGAGATCTCTTCGCACAGCCATGGGTTCTTCAGGAGGCTGGGGTGGAAGACTGGCTGGGGGTAGATTGGGGTGTGGTGGGGGGAGAGAAGGGGAATTGGGCACGGGGGGGGCAGTCTGTTTGTAGGGTGACCCTGTTGGGGGGGGGGCTTTTTCATGTACAATTCCTGATTTTAGGGCCAAGTTCAGCTTTCTCTCCATGGGGTAGGGGCACTGGCTCTGAATCTCCCCTAAATTTTGCTGCATGTGGAGTCTGTGAAGTTGGGGCTCATTCCTGGCCCAAAGCAGGATGTAGGGAGTATTATGGGGGGACTGATTCAATGCTCACTCCCTTCCCCTTCTCGTTTGCAGTTTTTGGTTGCGCCCCCCCCCCCCAACATGCTGGGGGGGAGGAAAATGGGCTCCCCCTTTCTCCAGCTTCTCCCTCCAACATTCCCCACACTGACCCTTTACTAGGAAGTTTATGCTGGGGAGCGGTTCCCCCCAGAAACCGTGTGACCCTCCGTGCGGCCTAGGCGCGGCCTTCGGCCATCCTCCAGGGATGATTGTAATCCCCAGTGGATTAGCAGGGAGTCCTAGGAGATTTGCTCCAACAGAAAGTGGTGGGAGTGGGGGGGAAGCTCTTGCTATTTCTTCCCCCTTTCCCAGGCAGAAATGTGGCTTTTCCAGGCTTTTGTTCCCTGGCAGCTTCTCTCTCTGATCCCTGAGCTTCAGAGAAGCAGAACCAACAGCCCTGGGTAGGCAGTTCCCACGCCTCCCCCATTGCTGGCATCCGACCCTTAAGATTGAGGGGCCCAGATTCTGTGCGTGTCTCCCCAGTTAAATCCAGCTCCTGTCTGTCTGAGTGTCCCCTGTGCTGTGGAATCGTGAATGAGTGTGTGTGTGTTTGGGGGGGGGACAGGACACCCTCTGCCCCAGCAAATCCACAGACACTTTCTCGGCTCTCAGGATGCAGCCGCACCTGTTGCACTGCCTGTATGTGCTGGCGGTCTAGCTGTTCCCCTGTGGGTGCCACCCAGCCGCTCCAGAGCTTCTAGGCCTCCTGCTGCCTCTCCTGTCACATGGGGGTGGGGGATACTGGGGTGGGGAGCACACACAGAGGGAGTAATGCTGGGTTTGCCCCCCCCCCCCATGAATAGGCCACAGCCAAGAGTCCCAAGGGCCGCTGTGTCAGAAAGCACGGCCCAGCTCCAGCCCTGTGCTTGCTTAGATTTAGCGAGATGAATTCGCTGCACATTTCACCTCCAGAGTCCAGGCTCAAAGGCGACCCCCCCCCCCCAGAGATAGATAAACAAACGCGATGTGCAGCTTAAATGAATGCAGGTTAAAACTGCAGCAGGCTGGGTTCTCATCTGCCTCTCGCGGGTGTAAAGCTGGGAGCAACTCCATTGACAGTTTGTCGCTCCACATTTTTGCTGGGAGAGCTGGGGCAGAGGGAAGGTGAGGGAGAAGCAGGGAAGGGGTAGTGCTTGGGTCCCATCAGACTTCAGCGTTTTGTGTCCCTGCTGTCACAGTCCACCTAAACCCTGTTATTGGTTCCACTTTTACCTAGTCCCTTTGCTTTGAGCAGGCATCTCGTGTGTCTGGTTTGCTGACCAGATGCCCAGGCCCTTGTTCCAACCATTGGACAACACTGCAACTAGAACACTGGAGTGTTGGCTCCATCCAGTTGCCTTCCTCTCTCTCTCTGCCCCACCCCCTGTGTCCCTATTGCTACCCAGCTCACATGAGCCATTTTTCAGGACCTAATTTAAAAACAAAGCCTCCTTGGGGTGAGGCCCAGTGGGGCACTGAAATTGCAGCTCCCCCCCACGCTGATTCCTTCTCCAGGCCTTTGGTACTTGTACTAGAAGAAGGATTCTCAAACTTCCTTGTGCCATGACGCCCTTCTGACAACAAAAATTACAACTGAAGACTGGGGAAGAGGGGGACCGAAACCTGAGCCTACTCAACCCCCATGGCGGGTGGGGGGCAAAGCCTGAGCCCCATGGACCTATGTGTGGGGTTGGGAGGGACACAAAACTGATGCCCGAGGGCTTCAGGCCCAGCCAGGCCTGTAACCTGAGCCTTCTCACCCCTTGGGCTAAGCCAGGGGCAGTGGGACTCAGCCTTCAGCTTTGGCTCCAGGCCCCATTAAAACAGCATCGCGCCCTGCAGTTGGAGAGCCACTGCGTGAGACTAGAACCCCTTTGGGAGCAGGGGTGCTGCTCTGAGGGGGTTACAGAAAATCAGCCCCACCACCGTCCCTTGACAGCGTTTCAGTTTTGGAGCCAGCTCCGAGCTGCCCCAGTTGCGACTTCATCTGCTTGTCAGCAGTGCCCCCTGCCACTGGGAAGCACGAGGTGGGTTTGCTGCTTTTTCGGCTAGTAGGCCCTTCAGTCCCGGATACAATGGGGGTTTGTCAGTGTGGCCCTGCTTCTGCAGTTAGATCTCCTCCCTTGCCCAGCCGCTGTGGCTGCAGGGATCTGCCCACATGGAGCTGCCTGTGGGATCGGGGCCCAGGGAGCTGGTGTGCTCTGATTTTTCTGACAGAGAAATGGCCAGTGATGGTCCCATCGATTTTCTCCCTGCCCCGCTGTGACAGCGGGAGGTCTCCTCATCCTAAGCTTGCTGTTGCTGAGCATGGTGGCACCAGCAAGAGGTCCGTGATGCTGGCACGGGTGTATTCGGGCCCTGCCAATCTGAAGTAAGGTTCCCTCACCCTTGTCCCACCTCTGGCACCGTGGGTTCTGTCCCACCTGGCCTATTCTCCAGAGATGTTCTTTTAGGGGACCACATAGCCACTTGTGAAGGTCTGGCTTGGCCCTGGGGAGCCCTGTGCCTCTGCCAGGGCCACTGGGAAGGGGAGATGGCTCCACTTACCCACTTTTAGCACTAAGGAGGAGATGAAGGTGCTCAGAAGAGACTGGCCCAAGGTCACAAAGGAGTCCAGGCAGAATCCGGGTGTTCCACCTCCCACAAGACCCCTCCCAGAGCTAGGGGGAGAACCCAGGCATCCTGGAGCCCAGCCCCCTGCTGTAACCCACCAGCCCCCACACTCATCCCATTCTACTCTGAACACTAGGCCTTGCTGCTTCCTACCAGACAGACTCAGCAGCTGGAGCTGCTTCTCTGGGCGGGGTGGGGGTGGGGGCAGCACTCCAGCCCCATACTTGGATCTAGTTCTTGTCCTCTTCCACCATCATGGCTGGCATCCCTGGGTTGAATAAAGTTGCACTTAGCTTGCCCAGGCTCTGGGCAAAGACCTATGGGGGGTTTAGGGATCTTTGCCCCGTGGCCCACTTGGCCAGCACCTGCTCTGCCTCCCTAGGGAGATGGCGCAGGAGGTCGAGGCAGAGCGGAGGGGCTGCTGCGGCAGATTGGACCCATCTAGCCTGGTGTCCCATCTCTGACAGAGCCTCAGGCCAACTGCTCCAGGGTCAGGGCAACGCGATCTGTTTGGGGTAGTTATGGGGGATGGGGAGGGGTAATGGGCCTTCCCTATCTCTGGTTCTTCTCTTCTAATCCTTCCCTCGGGTGCTCTTGGTGTGTTGTCCATGCAGCTAGCCCCTGCTGAGGGCTTAATGCTTCTCAGAAGCTAAGCAGGGTCAGGCCTGATCACTGCTTGGAAGGGAGACCAGTACAGATTGCTTTGGGATGTTTGGCGGGGGGGTGCTCTTCTCTTTGCTCCAGGAAGCTCTTATCTCCTCAAACTGAGCTCGCAGAGCAGTCCCATTGCACTCCTTTCAAGAGCCTGGGGCAGGAGGTGTTCAAAGATCTTTCCAAAACCCTGGGTGGGGGAAACTGAGGCACAGAGGCACTAGCTTGTCCAAGATCACTCATTAGTGGGGGATGGAACCTGGGAGCCCTGAGCCCATCCGCATGGCATCTCAGCGATGCCTCCCCACAACCTATGAGCTGGCTGGGGGTGCCCACTCCTGCTGCAAGCTGTGCTGGCAAAGAAGCTGGCTGCTACCACCTGCAGTGGCTGTAGTTGAGGTCAGTCCAGGCAGATGCCACAGGCCTCGCCTGTTGGGAGCACCCTGCCCCAGATATGCTGTGCCAACCCCTTCCTATTTGGGGGGGTTCCTAGGCCCATGTCGCAGCTTGATGACAGTGGCACAGGCATGGCAGAACTACATCTCCCATGATGCACCTGGACACAGGCCTCAGCTGTTCAGTAGCATTGTAGGAGAAGTGGGTGGCTAGGGTTATGGGGCCATGCAGGCTGGGGAGGCACATCCAGTTGGAGCAAGGGTCCTGTGAAATGTGTACCTGAGTAACGCCTGCTGGAACTGCTCCCCAGAACCCTGCAGAGCCACCCACTGGGGTTGGGAGTTGCTTGCTGTCTGCGGCCCGGCTGATGAAGGAGGGAGCAGGTTCTGAGCGGGGGGTTGTTAAGTGATGAGCCCAGTAGGCACCGAGAGTTTGCCAGGACTCAGTTCACATGCAAGGATCTCTTCGGGCATTGCCCGCTGCTGCCAGTGCCCGAGCAGGGGACAGTGAAGGGGACGGGGCTGCATGTGTGGCAGGGAAGCGTCTCATGTTGCTGCCCAGACTGCACTTGCTCTAGCTAAACAGAGAGCTGCAGACTCCAGGCCCGTGGATCTGATGCTACCCCAGGCCTGGTGCTTTCTGCACCATGCCTTGAAACTGAGATATGTTGTGTGACACTTTGCTAATTAGGGAAGGCATAGTGTAGTCGACTAACCAATAAGCAAAAGCTTACAGGTTAATGCAATAGACTACACGCATGCCTCCCTCACCCACAACTGGTGTGTGGCCTGGCTCGGGCTGGGTCTGGGACCTACCCCCACTGTGGCTCTGCATCTAAAGTGTATTAGGAGGCAGGCAGCCTGGCCCGTGCTGGGTCTGGGAGTTCAGATCCTGCCCTGGCCAGGGGTGCTGCCACCCCACACTGCTGCTTCTGCATAGGGTGACAGGCAGCCGGTCTGTGAGGGGAACTGGTTTTTAAACTGGCTCCCCTCGTGGACCAGCTCCCACCTGGCACTCCACACTGCTGCTTCTGATACAGAGGCAGCTGCACAGAGGGGCAGGAGGCTCCTCGGGAGTGGGGCCGGGGTGCACCGACTGCTGGCTCCACCGCCGGGGACTGTAGAATAGTCACGTAACCAATAAGAATTCACGAGGTTAATCGACTATTCAATTAACCAATATTTAATATCCTTACTGCTAATAATGCCTGCGGCCCTCCAGCATCAGATGCCTGCTCCCACCCCCCAGTCCCTGCCCTATCCCCTTCTAGGAGTTACCAAATGAAAATAATACCCGGTTTAAAACAAACAAAAGCAAGTACTCTACACGCAATGCATGGTCAACCTGTGGAACTCCTTGCCAGAGGATGTTGTGAAGGCCAGGACTTTAACAGGGTTCAAAAAAGAGCTAGATAAGTTCATGGAGAATAAATAGGTCCATCAATGGCTATAGCCAGGATGGGTAGGGATGGTGTCCCTAGCCTCTGTTTGTTAGAAGAAGCTGGGAATGGGTCCCAGGGGAGGGATCACTTGACGGGTCCTAGTTCTGTTCACTCCCTCTGGGGGAGGCATGGTAGATGGGGCTTTGTAGGCGGGTGTGAAGATGGGGTCTCTGCCCCCACAGGACTTAGCAGGGGGAGTGTTAGAGGAATGTGTGGAGTGGATGCGCAAGGAGGCGGGGTGGGGGCACATGGCTGGATGCTGAAGCCCCCCTTTCCCCTCCCTCTCCTGAGTCCCACATTGAAACATAGGACTGGTAGGGACCTCAAGAGGTCAACTAGTCCAGTCCCCTGCCAAGGGGGGCTGCCCTAACGGATCACTAACCTGCTGGTGCCAGATGTGCTGCACCGAGGTGGAAGTGGCTTGACCAAGCACCCTTCACCCTGTCACTTGTTTGCAGTAGTGCAACCCTGCAACCCCCCACCTCCACCCCGGCCAGTGCAGATAGGCCTTGGGCTTTGCACATGCTTGTAAGCAGACACCGGGATGGGGAGGACGTGGGGGGCAGGAGGGTTGGCTAGAGGCTCCTGTGCTGTGGGGCTGGTTTCTGTGACATGCTCCCTTGCCTAGAGGGAGCTGGGCTGAGACCTAAAAGGGTTACAAGGAAGAGGGAGAACATTTGTTCTCCTTGGCCTCTGAGGATAGGACAAGCAGCAATGGGCTTAAATTGCAGCAAGGGAGGTTTAGGTCGGACATTAGAAAAACTTCCTGTCAGGGTGGTTAAGCACTGGAATAAGTTGCCTGGGGGGGTTGTGGAATCTCCATCGCTGGAGATAGTTAAGAGCAGGTTGGACAGACATCTACCAGGGATGATCTAGACGGTGCTTGGTCCTGCTGTGAGGGCAGTGACTGGACTTGAAGACCTCTCGAGGTCCCTTCCGGTTCTAGTGTTCTATGATTCTGCCCCGCTCAAGCAGCTACTGCGACTGTCCCTCAGGCAAGCGGCTCCGTCTCACAGCCCTGGGTCTGTGCCACCAGCCGAGCACCTGGCGTGCCGATGGGAGGAGGGTGGGACTAGTCCAGAGCCAGGGGCAGACCCTGGGCACGGTGGGCCAGGCCGTGACCGGTGTTAATGAGCTGACATGTCCCTTCCTCGCCGGGCAGGTCTCTCTGGGAGGGACGGCAGGAGACGGGATGGATGATCGGAAACCGCCCAACCAGGCCAAAGACTGTGAGGTGCCAGGTGAGTCTGAGGCAGTGAATGGAGCCAGACAGGGCATCGTTGGGGACACCCATTGCAGCTGTGCTGGAGGCCGGTGCCAGGAGCTACAGCGTGGCCTGACACAGGAGTGTACTGGGCAAAGGGGCTGCCTCGGTTCGCCTTCTGGGGTCTCATGTTGAGTTTGGGGGCACACGTCCCCCCTTCCCTCCCACAAGAACAGCCAAGGGAGCCACATTTTTCCTGGTGTTTTGGGGCTTTGTTACATGGGAATTGCCAGGTCTTATGCGGTCCCAGCTTACCTGACACACCTTCCCCTAAAGAGTCGGGTCAAGAGGTTAGAGCCCGGACTCCTGGGTTCTAGTCTCACTGTCTTGTGTGAGCCTGGGGCAGTGCCTCAGTTTCTCCATCCAAGCAATGGGTTTGAAGTTAGCCCAGCCCTGTCTCCAGGGGGCAGCGGTGAGCTGTGGGTGAAGAGCCTGGAGGGGCTGATGGAGGAACAATCCATGGCGTGTTGGAGACATGGCTGGTGAAGCAGGCAGCCCGCTAGGCATTACCCAGTCCTGATAGGGGCTCTGTGGTGCTGGGCTGTGTCCCTGGGGCTGCCTTGGCTGCCAGAGAGCTGTGGAGTGTGGTTACAGAGATTCCCCCAACGGAGGGGTCTGTGCTGGCTGAGGGACAAGCACCGGGAGCCTTGAAGGCACAAGGGCTGCGGCTGGTGCCTGTGCTGAGCCATGGCCCGGCTTGTGGCAAGGGCTGTCCTGTGGTGGTAGCGGGGGGTGTTTGGTGTAGCAGTGGGGGGCCCCTTTGCTGATGGGGCAGCTCTCCCATTGCAGCCGACGGGGGCACGAGTTCAGAAGAGCGGGGCGGCGCTGAAGGAGACCCCCTGAAGCCGCCGGAAGGGGTCCCTGCTGCCCAGGAACCGGAAGCCAAGGAGCTGCCCCAGGCCTGCAGGTGCAAGCAGTTGGGGGATGGGACGCTTGTGATGCTGGGCGGGGGGCAGAGCCAGGGGTTGGGTGCTGTGATTTGGGGCAGGGGCTGGATGCGGGAAGTGGATCGTCCCACTTTGGGTACGGGGGGGAGGGTGCCACAGACAGGTCCAGCCTGGAGTTCAGGCCTCCCATCCCCTGTTTTGTAGGGAAGCCAAATGGATCTGCCCCGTTGGTGCTGGGACCCCAAAGCCCCGGGGGATGCTGGGACACCTCTGCCCCCAGGTGCAGGGGGACATGAAAGGAGCCCCCTGGCCTGTGGTTATTTGCTTTGGGGCCATGAGGGACAGCAGAGAGGGGAGTGTTCTGGAGGGGGAGGGGCGTGTGTTTCTGGGGCCCCCTCACCAGGCCCCCACTGACTCTGCTCTCGTCTCCACCCCAGCGCCCCGCCCAGGCGCTGCTGCGCCTTCTGCAACTGCGGCGAGTGGAGCCTGCATGGGCAGCGGGAGCTGCGGCGCTTCGAGCCGGCGCCCGACTGGGCCGAGCTTCCCTCCGGGCCGCCGGACGGGAGGGGCCCCGGTGAAACCCAGGCCCCTGGGGACGACCTGTCCCTGATCGGCTTCTCGGAGCGGGTGTCTCCAGGAGAGCTCTTCGAGCCAACAGGTGAGCAGCGCGGGGTGAGCGTCTTCCTGCCTCATGCACTGCAGCCCCTGCCCTAGGCTCCCATCCCCCTGCCCTAGGCTCTGCCCTTCCCCCATCACCCCTGCCCTAGGCTCTGCTGGTGCCCCCAGTAGCCCTCCCCTGCCACCTGTCTCCCATGCCATCCCTGCTGTAGGCTCTCCATCCCCGGTTCTATGGAGCCTCTGTTATCCTGCCCCCCGTGCTGCTCCAGCCCTAGGCTCCCTCACCCCCTCGTTCTGCCAGTGCTCCCCCATCCTGGGGACATGGGTGCAAAGGCTGCTGTGAAGCTCAGGCATCTCTTTTCGGACAGTCTGTGCCCTTTGGGGGATCCCAAGATGTGTCTGTGGAGGACACCCCGCCTGCCAGGCAGAATTCTGGAAGGGGAGAGCAGGGGGACTCCTACCCTGACCACGCCCCATTAACCCCTTGCCTCCCCTCACAGGGCACTGCTGGGCCCACCACTGGTGTGCGGCCTGGTCGGTGGGGGTGCAGCCGCAGACTGGATCTGGGCCGAGTGACGTGGGCAAAGCTGTTTTCTCAGGGATCTCGCAGGTGAGGGGGGCTGCAGATGGGAAGGGGCGGGGAGAGCCTGTGGGCCCCCTGGCATTGGGAGAGAGGTGACCGTTTGGGCTGTGCTCATGTTGAGACCTCTGAGGAGGGTTAGGGGCTTGGCACGACTCCTGGACAGACACCCCCCGGGTGTTTGCGGTCACCTCCCTGACTATGCACAGCCAAGAGCTTCTCCTTCACTTCCTGGCCTAATCTGTCAGGCTGTGAATTTGTCCTGAGCCAGCTGCCGTGCCCCACCCCAGAGGGGGCTGCATCTCAGAGGGATCGTTGCCTCATGTGGCTTCATAGCTGTTAAGCAGCTGCTGCACCCCACCCCAGAGGCGGCTGCATGTCAGGGCTGGTGGGTTTCCCGGCTGCGACAGTGGCTGTCCGTCCTTCTGCATCGCTAATCAGGAAGGGGGTCCTTGCTGCTTTCAGAAATGTGAACACTGTCAGAGGATGGGTGCTACCATTCAGTGCCACTCGGAGGGGTGTCTGCGGCACTATCACTTCCCGTGCGCAGCTGCCAGTGGCTCCTTCCAGTCCATGAAAACCCTCCGGCTCCTGTGCCCGGAGCATGTGGCTGAGGCGGTGCAGATGGGTAGGTGCCACCGGGGTCTCTGAGCAGTGGGTGCCGTGAAGCATGACGAAGGGTGGGGATGGTCTGCCTGGGGGCTGGTGGTGGTTGGGTGAGGATAAAACGAACCTTAAGGGACCAGGGGGAGTGGGGTCTAGTGGCTAGAGTGGGAGGGGCTGGGGCCAGGAGTCCTAGGTTTTCTCCCAGCTCTGGGAAAGGAGTGGGGTCTAGTGGTAAGAGTGGGGGACTCTGAGTCAGGAATCCTGGGTTTGATCCCTGACTCAGAGAGAGGAGTGGGGTTTAGTGGTTAGAGTAGGTGGGGGAGGTGCAGGGAACCGGACTCCCGGGGGCTCTTCCTGGATCTAGTGCTGTGCCGGTAGAGCTGGGGGCCCGGGTGGATTTCACTGTGATGCTGTGAGATCCTGGAGGCGAGCTCTGGGTGGTGGGGGAGCAGGAGGACCGGTTTCCCTGACTCCCTGCCCCAACCCCCAGAGGACTCGCGATGCATGGTGTGCGATGGGCCAGGGGACTTGCGCGACCTGCTCTTCTGCACCAGCTGCGGGCTGCACTACCACGGCACCTGCCTGGACATCACCATCACGCCCCGCAAGCGCTCCGGCTGGCAGTGTCCCGAGTGCAAAGTCTGCCAAACATGCAGGTAGGTGGCCCTGTGTGACTGCACTGGCCTGCCCGGTCTGGGCAGTGGGGGCTGGGAGCCTGGGCTCTCTCCCCAGCTCTGGGAGGGGAGCGGAGCCTAGTGGTTAGAGTGGGGTGGAGCGGGGCAGGACTCCTGGGTTCTCTTCCCAGCTCTGGGAGGGGAGCGGAGTCTAGTGGTTAGAGCGGGTTGGGGGCGGGGTAGGACTCCTGGGTTCTCTCCCCAGCTCTGGGAGGGGAGTGGGGTCTTGTGGGATAGAGCGTGTGTGTGCGGTGAGGGAGCAGGACTGGGAGTTTGGGCTCCTCAGTTTTCTCCTCAGTTGTGCTGCTTTCTCGTTGGGTGCCTATGTGTCTCTGGACCTGCTGGGAAGGTGCCCATGCCGCGCCAGCCCTCTCCACAGGCTGTGGGTCTCTGGGGGGAGGCCGGGATGGTGCTGAGGGGCCTGGGGCTGGTCTGACGGCAGCCTGTTCCCCGCAGACAGCCCGGCGCGGACTCCATGATGCTGGTGTGCGAGGCCTGCGACAAGGGCTACCACACGTTCTGCTTGAAGCCGGCCATCGAGAGCCTTCCCACCGACTCCTGGAAGTGCAAGGTGGGCTCCACACACCCACCCTGCCTGCAGGGCGGCAGCCTGGGCCCAGCCGGCTGCCAGGTCGTCCTGCAGAGCTGGGCCTGCTCGGCTTCACCCCATGCCAGCACCCCAGCTGGAGTCTCTAGGAGAAGGGACAGGGGACCCCCCCCCCAGTCTTTCCCACGCCTAATCGAGGGGGGAAAACATCCCTGCACAGCACCAACCCTGAGCTAGCCAGTCGCCCATCCCTGCACTGGGGCCAGGTCAGAGCTGGGACCCTCTAAGGCAGGGGTGGGCAAAAAGGGCCTCCGCGGGCTGGATGTGGCCCACCAAGCTTGTTGAGCCAGCCCACGGAGGCCCTGCTGCTCCCCTGCCACCAGGCCATTTAGGGCCGGGGGACGTGCATGAAGTTTCCTCTGTAGTGCCAGGAGCGCATGGAGCTTAGAAGCACCATGCGCTCCTGGCAGTGGGCGGAGACTTCGCGTGTTCCCCCGCCTCCAAGCCCTGATTGGCCTGAGGGCAGAAGGGGGAGCATGCGAAGTCTCCTTCCACTGCCAGGGGCATGGGCGCCTAGGGGGAACCTCTGCGGGGGGGGAAAGACTTCACGCTCTCCCGCACCCCCAGACCAATCATGGTCTGGGGTTGGGGAAGCAGGGAAGTATCCTGGCCCCGCCCCTTCCGCTTGAGGCCCCGCCCCTTCCAGTGTGGCCCGGGGCCACTTCAAAAATTTCTGAAGTGGTCCCTGGCAAAAAATTATTGCCCACCCCTGCCCTAAGGGGAAAGGTCCATTCCCTGACCGCTCAGCCAGCCAGTCCCTGACCCTTGCAGCCAGGTTATAGCCAGTGCCCATAGAGGGGAAAGGCCCCATTCTCCACCCTGCTGAGCCAGCCAGTCCCCCCGCTCCAGGGCCGGGTCAGAGCCAGTGTCCCCTACGGGAAGGGTCGTGTGCCCCCCGTGCGGGCTGGTCCCCCTGACTGTCGCTTCTCCCTCCAGAGCTGCCGGGTATGCTCTGACTGCGGCTCGCGGCCCGCGGCGCTCGACCCCGGGTGCCACTGGTACGAGAACTACTCGGTGTGTGAGGGATGCCAACGCCAGCGGCAACGGAGCGTGGCAGGGGGCACCGATGCCGCGCGGTGCTGCCACAGCTGCCAGACGTGAGTTGCAACGCTGGGCACAGGAGGGTCTGGGCCTGGCCTGCCCAGTGCCACAGCTGCCAGGGAGGGGAGGTGGGTGTTTGGAGCGCTGGGGCTCAGGGTGTTTTCCAGCTGCTGCCCCTGGTTTGGGAGCCCGGAGAGAGGGCTGGATCCCTCCTCCCCAGTCCTCACAGCATCGCTGGCAGGGTCGGGGGCTCTCGGACACGCCTCACGTGGCTCATCTCTCTCCCAGGCTCTTGCCCCCGGATGGCAGTGACACGGCCGGGGGTTCCACGTGCGTGGCTTGCCAAGCGCAACAGAAACATCCGCAGCCGGATGGGGCTGTGCCCCAGGAGGAGATGCCCTTGGAGAGTGAAGCCAAACCATTAGGTGAGCATTTGCCCCTCCCTGTGCTGGCCCCACAGCAGTGGGGATGCCCTGGCCCTGGCCTGGGCCTGTCAGAATTACCCCTTGGTGCCAGGAGTTTCTGGCTTCCTCTTTGCCACCAGCTGGGAGGAAGGAGCCCCCTGATGAGAGCCAAGGCCTCTGATCTGCTGCATGACCCTCGGCCAATCCTTCCCCTCGGGCCTCAGTTTCTTCCCGTTATAAGCAGGGGTTGTATTTGCCTCTGTCTAGGAAGCTCTACCCCCTCCCCCCCGCCCTGGGAGTGGCTGATGCTTGGGAGAGCCCAGGGGAGGTAGGCAGGTGGGGTGTTGTGTTGAGGGACCCCCAGGCTGAGCCTGGCTCCCTGAGGAAGGGGGTGGGGACTGGTGCTGCCTAGCAGGAGGCACTAGGTGGCGCTGCTTGTCCTGCAGTTGCTGGGCCCTGCGCTTGGGCCTGCTGATCCAGGGAGTGGGTGAGGTGGGGAGAGCGGGGTCACCTCCTGCTCCCCCCAACCAGACTCCCTGTCCCCGCAGGTCCCACTCCAAAGGGAGAGGAGACCGAGGAGGCGCCGGGCCCGGTGGCACCTGCCAAGGACGAGGTGACGGAGCTGACACCCCTCGAGACGGCCCCTGAACCACCAGCCCCGCCCCCTGCCGGTGAGGGGGTGCCCCACGGATGTCCCGGGGGGAGGGTTTCGAGGGGAAGGGGGCAGTGGGCCGAGGCCGCCCCAGAGCATTCTGGGAGTCAGGCCCTTCCCTTGGGAAGCGTTAAGCCACCCAGTGAAGTGGGGTGCTGGGGGGGGGAGGGCCTGAGGAATCTGAGCGCCCCAAAAGTGACACCCTCCTTGTTTCTCTCCCCAGACCCTGCTGCTGCGTTGCCCGCCTGCCCGGAGGAGTTGCCGCCAGGTGCCAAAGAGGAACCAGCCCCCAAGCAGCCAGCGGGACCCCCTGCCATCACCGCTACCCCGCTGGAGCCTGCGGGCAGCCCCCAGGCCCCCATGGAGAAAGAGTCTGCTGCTGCCTCCCCACCCCAGACAGAGACACCCCCCACACCCCCTCCGGAGGCCAAGGAAGCCATGGAGTGCGGGGAGGAGGAGGAGGAGGCAATGGAGACAGCAGGCGGCGAGAAGGGGTGCCCGGCCAGCCCCGTGGAGATGGACACTCTGCCCAACCCAGGCCTAGCCCAGGAGGAGGAGGCAGCAGTGACTGGGTTGGAGCCGACAGGGGCCGAGGGGCGATGCTCTCCCCAGCTGAGCGAGGATGGGCTGGAGGAGAGCCGGGGTGCAGGGGACCCCGAGTCCAGCCAGACCCCGGTCAGTTTCGCCAGTGAGCCTAAAGGCTCCCCCATGCTGCTGGAGCCTGAGGAGCTGGGCCCAGCCACCCCGCTGGAGGCATATGAGGCGGGCGGGAAGCTGCTGGAGCGTGGGGAGGAGGGGGGCCCCGAGCCCCCCGTCCTGCGGCCCCGCCCCACCCTCATCAAGTCGGACATTGTCAACGAGATCTCCAACCTGAGCCAGGGTGACACCAGCAGCAGCTTCCCCGGCTCGGAGCCGCTGCTGGGTTCTCCGGACCCTGAGGGCGGGGGCTCGCTCTCCATGGAGCTGGGCATGACCTCCACCGACATCAGCCTGCAGAGGGACGACGCCGGCTCCCTGCCCCACTGCACCGACTCGCTGGCCGAGACGGATGACTCGCTGCTCTTCGAGCCAGGCGCCGGTGCCAAGGGCGAGGGCGAGAAGGGGCGGCGGCGCAACTCCCCGGGGCGCTCCCGTGTCAAGCAGGTAACTGGGGGGTGGGCTGGGGGTGGCAGGGGCACCAGGGTGGGGGCCCTCTCTCTGCCCCCGCTGCGATTGGGCCTGGCTCTTCGTTCCAGATAAATCTCTCTGGCACTGGGCGTTCCTTCACCGTGCACTCCTGCCAGCCCAGCCACGCTGTGGGGCAGGAAGGGGGCACTGGCTCCAACCCGAGCCAGGCGGGGGCCCTGCCCCCCCCCGCCGATCTGTCAGCGCCATCCCCAGCTGGCTGTTTTGTGGAGGTGTTAACAGGCACTGGGGGGTGGGGCGTAGGGGAAATAGGGGCAGCCCCTGGCAGTCTCCCTGCCGCATGGGGGGATGCTGTGCCATCTCCTGGTGCCTCATTGGGGCCTGCGCCGGCTGGAGCAGGTCCCGTGGCTCTGGGCCGCTTGGGCATTGCTGTACCAGCCCCCTTCCCTTGGCCCTAGGGTCGCAGCAGCAGCTTCCCAGGGAGGAGGCGCCCCCGAGGCGGGACCCAGGGGGGCCGGGGCCGGGGCCGAGCTCGGCTGAAGTCAACCACCTCATCCATTGAGACCCTCGCGGTAAGGCTGGGCCGGGGGGAGGTGGCTGCATCCCTGAGTTGCCCCCCACCGGCCTTTGGGAGCCGCTGCTGTGGGGCCTCCCACTCCCCAGGGTGCGATCTGTGGGGGCCCAGCCCTCTCCCGGTGTCAGGAGCATTGGGGTTGATGAGCGACCCCCTGGGGGTAAATCGGGAGCTGGGCCCTTCTGTTGATTGGCTCTGATGACTCCCCCCGCACCAGTGGCTCACACTCCAGGTAGTTTCTCTACCTTGGGCAGTCGTGGGATGGGTTGCGGTGGGTCCAGAGGTGAGCACTGACTCAGATCCCAGGCCAGGAAGAGAGGCCTCCGGGGTGCTGGGTCTGATGAGCCCTGTGGTGGGTGGGTGGGGGGAGCTGGCTGGGGTAAAAGGGGGTGCCTTGTAGGCTGGGGGGTGCTGCAGCGCAGGTATGGGCCCATTGTGCTTCTCTGCTCCCCTGCCCCAGTGTGTAAGCCACCCCCCCACCCTACCTTCCAGGGAGGACCTAGTGCTCTCAGCTCTGCTCAGCCAGCTGGATTGGCACTGAGCGGCGTCCCCGGGGTGCCTGGCTCGGGGGGGTGACATGTTGCTCTGTTGGTGACGTGTTCTCACCCCGTCCTCTCCTGCTCCCCCAGCTAGCAGATATCGATAGCTCCCCCAGCAAGGATGATGATGATGATGAAGACGACACCATGCAGAACACCGTGGTGCTCTTCTCCAACACGGACAAGTTTGTCCTCATGCAGGTGGAGCAGCTGGGCCTCAGGCTCCGGAGGGGAAGGGGAGGAGCCCGGGTGGGGGAGGAGAGAAGCTGGGTTCCGGGTTTGGCCAGGGGGGTGATGTGGGAAGGAGCCAGGTTCGGGGTTCGGCCGGAGGGGAGGAGGAGCCAGGTTCTGGGCTCGGCTGGGTGGGGGAGAAGCCGGGTGCTGGGTTTGGCCAGAGGGGCGAAGGGGGAAGGAGCCAGGTTCTGGGCTCAGCTGGGGGGGAGGGGAGGAGCTGGGTTCTGGGCTCAGCCGGGAAGGGAGGGGAGGAGCCGGGTTCTAGGCTCGGCTGGGAGGGAGAGGGGGAAGGAGCCAGGTTCTGAGCTTGGCCGGGGGGTGGGGCTGTGTGTATCTCCCCAGCCCCCCAACATCCATCTCTCCCGGCAGGACATGTGTGTGGTGTGTGGCAGCTTTGGGCGCGGGGCGGAGGGGCATCTCCTGGCCTGCTCCCAGTGCTCCCAGTGCTACCACCCCTACTGCGTCAACAGCAAGGTAAGGCAGAGTGGGAGGTGCCGGATCCCCCAAGCCCTCCTGCACCCAGGTTCTCCGTCAGCTTCCATTTCACTTGGGCCTCCGTGCTGCTGGGCCACTTGCAACGAGAGCCCTGCATGGGGCTGGGTTCCCAAGGGCGGGCCCCACAGGCGGCGTGCCTGGGCCTCTCTTCCCTCTCTGCCCCAGGAACCTGCTCTGAGCTGGGTGTGTCCTCTGTGCCATCGATCCTCCCCCTCCCTGTGCGCCCCGCTGTGCCCTCTTCCCTGCCCCTCACCACATCCACCCCGCTGTGCCCCCCAGATCACCAAGGTGATGCTGCTGAAGGGCTGGCGCTGCGTGGAGTGCATCGTCTGCAAGGTGTGTGGGAAGGCCTCCGACCCCTCGCGCCTGCTGCTTTGTGACGACTGCGACATCAGCTACCACACCTACTGCCTGGACCCGCCGCTGCACACCGTGCCCAAGGGCGGCTGGAAGTGCAAGTGGTGAGAGCTAGGGCCCTGGCCAGACAGGAGCGGCGCCCCCAGTCAAGTGAAGTGGGGAGCTGCTGGGCAGCTGCAGTGCTGGACTGGAGCCACAGCAGTTGTGGGGCTCGCAGAGGGCAGTGGGACCTGGGGGAGGGGTGGGGTGCTGCGGGGCAGGGCCTGGGTGGCGCTCAGGGAGCAGGGAGGAGCTGCGGCGGGGTGCCGGCGCTGACCCGTCTCTCTGGCAGGTGTGTGTGCTGCGTGCAGTGCGGGGCAGTCTCCCCCGGATTCCACTGTGAGTGGCAGAACAACTACACGCACTGCGCCCCCTGCGCCAGCCTCGTGGCCTGCCCTGTGTGCCGGGTGAAGTACGTGGAAGACGACCTGCTTATCCAGTGCAGGCACTGCGACCGGTGAGACCCAGCCCCTTTTCTCCCCTCCGGAGGTGGGTGTGGGGCTGACACCGAGCCGGGGTTTGTCCCGGGAGTCCGGCCCAAGCCCCCTTCGTGCACTCTGGGCCTCAGCCCTGCGGCTGGTCCCTGGGTCTGGGAGCAGCCGCTAGGAATCCTGGGACAGCGTCCAGCGAAATATGCAAATGAGCACCCCAGCTCTACTCATCCCTGCTTCTTGGGCCGATGGGTGAGATTCGGCGTCCGAGCCGCAGAGACGCCGCTGCCGCTTGCCCTGCCGCCCAGGGCAGCGTTAGGTTCCAGAGTCGACGGCCCTCCTGAGGAGCCCAGGCGGTTCGTGCCTCCGGGCGCGGTCGTTTCAGGCTCTCTGTGGACCCTGACCCGGGGGCTACGGAGCAGGGTTCTGCCGGGCGGGGGGGCGCCACGTGGGCTGTGCTGGCGGGGGGGGGTCTGACCGAGAGATCAGAGTTGCTTGTATTGAGCTGGAGCCTGCAGCGTTCCTGTTTGGGGCTGGCCCCTCCCCCGACGGGGGTCACAGGAAGGGATGAGATCAGCTGGTTCCTCGGTGCCCCCAGCACAGGGAGCTGGGAGGGTTCCCAGGGTGCTTCGGGATCCACGTGGGGGCATCCTGCCCTCCGGGAGCAGCACAGCTCTGCCGCCCCGGCCCGATCCAGCGCCTCTGCCCACCTGCATCGAAGGGCGTTCTGGAGCCGAGCGGCCGTCCCCGCAGTACGCCCTGTCCGTTACCTGACCCTCTTCCCCCAGGTGGCTCCACGCCCTGTGCAACAATCTCCTCACGGAGGAGGAGGTGGAGCAGGCGGCGGACGAGGGCTTCGACTGCAGCTCCTGCCAGCCCTACGTGGTCAAGCCAGTTGGTGCGTCCATGCCTCCCCTGCGCCGGGAGGCAGGTGCTGGGGCGGTGGGGAGGGGCTGGGCAGGGGGAGCGGTCCAGGAGCTCTGGGGACTTACCGCTGCCTGTTTCCCTCCCCAGTTCCGGTTGCCCCCCCAGAGATCATCCCGGTGAAAATGAAGGAGCCGGGTAAGCACATGGGGGAGGTGACACTCGCTGCCCCGTTGACATGGCAGATGCCCCACACCCTAACCCCAAGGGGCTCTGGCTGAACCGGCCCTCAGCCCAGGGTGGGGTGAGGGGGAGGATCTGTCCTCTCCCAGCTGGGGGGAAAAAGCTGCCCAGCAGCCCCAAGTCCTGTCAGAGCTTGGGATGGGTGGGATGAGCCAGGCTCACTGGGGCTGTCTCCTCCTTCCTGACGACCAGAGAAGAGTGGGGCCTAATGGTTAGGGCAGGGAGCCAGGACTCTGGTTCCATTCCTGGCTCCTGGGGGTGGGAAGGGTTGTGGGATCCAGGAGCCTCTTCCTCGCCTTGAATTGCACCCAGCCCGAGTGGGCTCGGACTGGCCCAAGGTTCCCCAGAGCCGGGAATAGAACCCAGGCGTCCTGACACCCGGCCCCCTGCCTAGCAGGCCAGGCTGTGGCCTCACAGCGGAGAGCCTGCTTTCTGTAATGGCCGTCTGGCCCCGTTGCCTCTCCCGCAGAGCCCCAGTATTTCCGCTTCGAAGGCGTCTGGCTGACAGAGACGGGCATGGCCGTGCTGCGCAACCTGTCTATGTCCCCGCTGCACAAGCGCAGGCAGCGCAAGACCCGCCTGGGCCCCCTGAGTGGGGAGGGCGGCCTGGAGGGGGGCGACGGCCTGGGCACGGACGAGAAGAAGGACGGGGATCTGGAAGGGGAGGACCCACTGAAGGGTGAAGGTGCGCTCCCCTCCGCCTCTGGGCCGCGAGTGCGCGCGGCCCCCGCTCCCTGCCACCGGCTGGCGTGGTGCCCAGGGTGCTGCCACCTGCCGCCTTATTGGTGGCACCCATGCGTTCTTGCAGTGCCCGGAAGGGCAGATCTGTGCTCAGTGTCTGAGGTCATTGGCGCTGTGATGGATGGGCCCTGTGCTGTGCACAGAGGAGGGAGCCTTTAGCGCAGGGGCCTGCCTGGGGGCTGTGGGGTGGGGGAGAGGGACTCAGGGGGACTGCTCCCTTTAAAGCAGGGAGAACCTTTTGTGGGTCGGGGGCCACTGACCCACAGAAAAATCAGTCGGGGGACGCACACAAGTGAGAAGCAAAAAAATAAACCCCCGAACCCTCACGGCCGTGGCCCCCGACTGAGAAGGAGAGGCACTCCCAGCATCCCCCTCACACGCCAGAGCCGAGAGGGGCCTAGGCTAGTAGGTTTTGTGTGCTCCAGCCCCGCCGTGAGCAGCAGGGGGACTGGCGCTCCAGCACGGACTCCCCTGTGCTGGAGGGAGCCCTGAGCTTTGGGGGCTGTGTCCAGGCAAGCCGGGGGCACATCCGGCCCATGGGCCTGAGGTTCCCCACCCCTGCTTTAAAGGTTGGCCCTTTGGCAGAGCTGCGTGGGGCGGCGGTGGAGGGAAGCTGCATTCTGTGCCCAGCTGGGTGGCTGCTGGCTTTCGGGGGCCCCTGACAGGGTGGATGCACCAAAGAGAGGGGTACCCTGGGGGCCCCTCTGTCACTGACAGGCAGAACCAGTTCCTCCAGGGTCGGTGGTGTGGGGAGAAGGGGCTTGCAATGTGTGGGGCCGGGTGTGGGTTGGAGGGGTGGAGTTCAGGGGGTCTGGATTGTCCGTTGACTTTTTCCCTCTGCCGTAGTGGGGCCTGAGGGTTGTGGGGGGTGTCCTGCTCTAACGTGTCCCCTCCGACACACAGTGGGCGTAGAGCACATGGAGTGTGAGATCAAGCTGGAAGCTGCTGCCAGCCCGGACCGGGATGGGGGCGCCGACGTGGACTCAGGGAAGGGGCTGGAGGATTTGGAGGAATGCAAGAAGAGGAAGCGGAAGCCCTACCGCCCTGGTGAGTGCTCCTGCACCTGCTCGCTAATCAGCTGGGCCCCTCTGGGCCTCCGCCAAGGCGGCTGTCTGAGCCGTCCAGACGGATCCAGCCCATCAGAGCGGGAAGCGAAGGGTGCTGGTTCCTGCAGCCTGGGTTCTGTGGGCTGAGGCCTCCCCTGTAACTCCTCTCATTCTGCTCTGCCTCCCACAGGTATCGGGGGGTTCATGGTGCGGCAGCGGAAGTCCCATACCCGCCCGAAGAAGGGCTCAGTGGCGCTGGTGGAGGCGTGTCGCGAGGTGCTGAGCGCCGAGGGGCACCCGGAGGATGGTAGGAGCCGTGTGTGCCCAGGCAGTGCCTGGCTCTTTGGCATTAACCTCTGTGTTGCGGCTGGGACAGAGCACAACCCTTCCCCCCCTTAGCTCTGGGGATCTTGTGCAGGGAGATGGTGCTGCACCATTGCTTGTGTGGGGGAGGCAATGGAGGCTTGGCTCGTTTCAGGAAGGCCCCAGGTCTCTGGGCTCTTCTGCTCCCCCCCCAGGAGGGCAGAAGTAACAGCATCTGCTGTTCACAGGTCCACCGGCAGAGATCCTGTGGAAGGCGCTATGGAGCAGGGTGCCACGGAGGGGGACGAGAAGAAGAAACGCCGAGGCAGGAAGAAGAGCAAGTTGGAGGATATGTTCCCAGCCTACCTCCAGGTAAGCCAGGCTGTGGCAGGGACAGGGCTGTGTCCCAGCTGCTGGGGGCCGAGGGGTATGGGATGATGGGGGAGTTTTGGACAGAGAGCTGCGGATGGGGCCTGGCTCCTCGCAGGGTGGGTGTCCTCCATTTGTTAACTCTGGCACGTGTCCCCCGTCTCCTCCTGCCCCCTTCTGTCCCTTCCCCACTCCTTCGGCAGGAAGCCTTTTTTGGGAAGGCACTCATGGACCTGAGCCGGAAGGCCCTGCTGGCTGCAGGGGGTGTGGGAGATGGAGCTGCTTGCCCCCCGTTTGGCCAGGGGGCTCCCAGACCCAGGGTGGACCCTGGTGTGCCTGGCGCACTGCAGAAGGCACCTGGAGAAGGGAAGGAGACCCCCACTCATCCGAAAGGTAAAGGATCTATAGAGATGCCCTTGGCTTCTGGGTGGAGGTTGGCAAGGTGCGTGGCTTGTTGTTGGGATTTGGCCTGGTGGGGAGGGGTCTGAGGGGGTGGGCACGGGCACCTGGATTGTATAGGACGCACTCACCCCTGGGATGGGTGGTGCCGGGAGCCTGGGATTGGTGTCCCGGGAGGGAGGTGCCATGGGCTGGCTCAATGTTCCCCTCCTTTGACTCCACAGGGGACGACAGCATGGACAGCAGCACCCTGGGCGCCCAAGAGGAGGACCTGAAAGGGGCAGAGGCAAAGGCTGAGGACCCAGGTGAGCACCTCCTGCTGGGCTGGCCCACAGAGTTGCTTCTGGCCCATGAGAGCTGAGGGGTGGGGTGGCATCCGGGGCTGCAGAGTGTGCCCCGTGGGGGCCGGGTTCTGCTCTATGGCAGGCTGGTATGGAGAGCTGGAGAGGCTATGCAAATGAAGTGGCCCTCTTATTTGAATATGCATGTTCTCATTTGTATAAACTCAGCCAGCCTAGAGCGCCCCATCTTGTTGACTGGCTGCCCTGACCATTGAGATACTGCCTAGAGTGTCCCCCCCAGTAGTCCCGGCCATGGAGCTGTGCCACTCTAGCTACAACTCTATGGCACCTCTCTGGTTGCTCCTGGAGGATTCTGGAGTCTCTATGGTTTGGAGTCCTAGAGTGACTCTTTGGAACCATAGAGCTGTGGCCTAGAACATCACCCTCAGTTCCTACTCTTTTGCAGGGAAGGGCTCCTAGCCCCTGGGAGGATCATCCCACAGCCCTGCCGGGTGGGAGTGGGGGGTACAGCCTGGTGGACTCACCCCGCCGGGTGGGGGGGGGGTCACGGTCCTACACACTTAGCCCTGCCGGCTGGGGATGGGGATCCTGGACAATGTTCCTTTTAATTTTTTCCATCCACGTGTGGAGTAAATTTTGTTACGCGCACTGAGGCATGTGTGGACGTGCACCACCAGTAGAAACACAGGCTCATCTGTGGGTGCTGTGCTAATCAGCTGGGCGGGTGCCTAAGTGCTCAGCTTACAGGGAACACTGGTCATGGCCCTATGTGGTTTGCTCTCCCAGGGGCAGAGGAGCCGAAAGGTTCTCCGGATCCTGGGGACACTGAGAAGCCGGCGACACCAGGCGAGGGTGCTCTCAGCTCCGACCTTGACAAGATCCCCACAGAAGGTCAGGCCACCTACTCCCCCTCGCACCTCCCTGTTTCCCATCCCTCAGCTCTGTGGTGACGCCAGCTGGGGCTGGTGAGAAGGGGGAAAAAGGGGAAAGTTGGGCCCCAATCTTGGGGAGACCTTAATGTCTGTCAGTGGGAGGCGGTGGGGCCCCAGCAAACGTACTGGAGCCCAAAATGTGGCTTGCCGGCCTGGTGCCAGCTTCCCTGGAAGGTGCAGAGTCCTATTCGAAGGCAAGGGGCTTGCCTGGGCCAGCTTCCCAAGCTAGAAGCTCCTAGGGATCAGAAGGCAAGTCAGATCCTGTTGCTCCCCTCTGCTGAAGCTCCTGGCTGTCTGGAGGGACCAGTCCCCGCAGCCATGGGCAGTGCATGAACCACCTGGCTTGGGGGAGTTTCGCCCCCAGCCCTGCCCCTTCCACTTGAAACCTCCTCCCTTCCATGCCCCCTGGAATCCCGAGTCATCCCCGTCCCCCCCGCCATGGCCACCAGCCCCTGCCCCAGGCTAGGTAGTGCTTGCAGCCCCGCAGCCCTGGAGCACCGGGAGGGAGAGCATGCAGCGATGCTACAGCCCCCCAGCCCCAGGTAGGCGGGTGGTGTGGCCCCAGCAGCTCAGCCAAAGTGGGAGCCTGGGGGAGTGAGTGTTGGTGGGGGCCATGCCTGGCTGTCCTGGGGGGGGGCTCAGCCTCCCCTACCTGCCGCCCATTCCTGCAGCTTGTCACACAGAGCAGCTGCCGAGCAAGCAGGGGATGGTGGTGACTCTGTTTTGTCCAGGTGCTTTTTAATCTGCTTGGAAAGGGCTCTGAGGGGGGTGGGGTTTAGTAGTTAGAGTAGGAAGGGATCAAGAGTCAGGGGTCCTGGCTGGCTTGTCCAGCTGCGTGCGGGGGGTGTCTCGCATCTCGCACTTCAGTTTTGCCCCGTAAGGTGGTGAGAATGGGCTGGGGGTGGATCTGCACACAGGAGGGCGGAAGGCCACCCAGCTCCCCAGCCCTGTGCTCACTGTGACCTTCCTCCTGCCCCCAGAGCTGCCCAAGATGGAGAGCAAAGACGTCCAGCAGCTCTTCAAGGACGTGCTGGGCTCTGCAGAGCGGGAGCAGCAGCTGAACTGTGTGGCGGCTGGCCTGGAGGCCGGCATGGCAGGGCGAGACCCCAACCGGGCGCAGCTCTCCCAGAGGCCCTTCCTGCAAGGTCAGCTGTCTATCCTCTGCGTGGCGGGGGAGGCTGTGCTGCCTTTCAGGGCAGCTGGTTGACAAATTGCACCCACCTCCCAAAGCCCTGGTGTGAAAGGGTTGTCCTCTAGGGCCAGTTGCCAGGGGTGCTGTCTGTTACTGCCCCATCGCCAACCCCTTGCTGTGCAGCCTGGTTTAAACAGAGGCAGCGTCGCCTAGGGGCTGGAGCACAGCCCTGGGGGACTGGACCCCTGGGTTCTGTTTCCTGCATGGAAGTGCCATGTAGCTGGGGGCAGGTCTCCCCTCCCGAAGCTTAGCTTCCGCAACATGTGCAATAAAGAGGGTGGTACCGGGGTGAGGAGAGGTTGGCATTTGGATTCTTCAGGGGCGAGACAGCCACCTGGCTTTGCTCTCCCTGGCCAGGGGCCTGTGGGAGGGGTGCTGGGGATGAGGGGGCTGGCTCTAATGCCTACTGCCAGCTCTGCCACATGTTTTGCCTTCCCTCCTAGGGAGTGTTTCTCTGGGCTCTCTCTCCTCCACTGTCCCCATGGAGCCCTACTCGGGAGTCTGCCAGTCCCCGTTCCTCGATAACAGGTACGTTGGCGCCTGCCAGGCAGGCGGTGCTGATGCCCTCGGGAAGGACAGATCACGGCGTCCTCCAGGGCTTGGGGCGAATGTGGGTCCTCCAGGGCTTGGGGCGAATGTGGGTCTCGGAGCTGGGGTCTGCTGCTGCTGCATTCCAGGGGCTGGAATCCATCCCAGCTGGCATGTGCCCTTGGCGTTGCCCACCGCCCCGGGTGACGTGAGCTGTGGGCTTTTCCCCCCATTCAGGGAGAGAAGCGGCTTCTTCAGCCCAGACCACTGCGAGCCCGAGAGCCCCTGGGCCAGCAGCTCGGCCGCCACCACCCCCTCAACGCCCACCACCCCCACCACGGAGGGCGAGGGGGATGGGCTCTCCTACAACCAGCGGAGCCTCCAGCGCTGGGAGAAGGATGAGGAGCTGGGTGAGCTGTCCACCATCTCGCCCGTTCTCTACGCCAACATGAACTTCCCCAGCCTGAAGCAGGATTACCCAGGTAGGCAGCTGCCTGTGCCCCTGTGGCTCCCCCGGGGGAGGGCGTGGTGCTAGCTGGGCATGCTGCGTGGGGTTCAATAACCAGCCTGTCGTGACCCCCTTGGCTGAGTGAAGGCTCTTACCCATAGTCCTCTCTGGCGTGAGGGCATCGAGTGGTTTCTCCTGGGGTGGAGGAGTTCCTTACCCATAGTCCTCTTGGCATGAAACGTTCAAGTTGGCCAAGAAGCTCTTTACCCGTAGAGCTCCCTGCACTGGCTGCATGAAGCCCTTCATGCTGCGTCTTGGGAACCCGGGCTGGGGGCACGTCTCTCCAGCTGCCCTGATGGAAACCCTGGACTGTTGGAAGCTCCAGCCGGAGGCTGGCAGGGCTGGTGATTCGGGGGCGATGGTAACGTGAATCTCTCTCCCACGCCTAGACTGGTCCAGCCGCTGCAAACAGATCATGAAGCTCTGGAGAAAGGTCCCTCCCCCGGACAAAGCCCCCTACTTGGTGAGTCTCGTGGGCGGGCCTGCGGGGGGCGGTGGCCCAGGGCGACGGGGTGTCTCATGGCCCCCCTCTGAGCATTGATTTGTGTTTTGCGCAGCAAAAGGCCAAAGATAACCGGGCGGCTCATCGCATCAACAAGGTGCAGAAGGTACGTGCGGGGGCTGCGCTCAGGAGCCTTCTCCGCCCCTCCTTCCCAAGGCCCGCCTGGCCGCTCCGAGACCCAGGCATGAGAAAAGGGTGGGGGGGACGACTTGGAGTGGCTGGCCCCTTCTCCGACTCTGCCGGCCCCTCCCTTCCACTGCCCAAGGTGGCGGGAGGGGTTGGGGGGGGCGCTCTGACCTGACGTCCCCTCCGGCTCTGCACTGCAGAGAGGCTCCCCGGGGCACTGACCCTGTCCCGCGCTGTCTCTGCAGCAGGCTGAGAGCCAGATCAACAAGCAGACCAAAGGGGAGGTGCTGCGCAAGCCTGAGAGACCCTCGCTGCACCTGCGGATCCCGCCCCAGCAGGGGGCGCTGCCTGGCGCTGCGGGGCAGCCTGTCTACATCAACAGCCCGCTGGCCCTGCCCAGCTCTGCCGACGGGTTCCTGAAGCCCCCGGCGGGCGCCGAAACAGGGGCTGAGTCCAGCGAGCTCTTCCTCAAGCTTCCTGCCCAGCCCCCCGCCCAAGTGCCTTCGCACGACCCCTACAGCATGGCCCCTGCCTACCCGCTGGAGACGCGCTTCCCTTCGCCCCTGGGCCAGAGCCCCACGGCTGGAGCTGCCTTCCAACCCTTTCCCAGCCAGCAGCAGCAGCTGCTGCCCACCTCCCGGCCCGCCCTGGGCCCCCAGCCCCCAGAGTTCCACCCCACCTCCCCCGGGACCCCGGCACCAGCCCTCCACCCCAGACCCCTTCCTGAAACCTCGCTGCCTCAGTGGCTCTCTGGACAACCTGTCGGTTCCGGGCAGCCCGGGGGCCAGGCCCCCCGAGCCGCTGCTCTCGCCTCCTCCCTTTGGGGAGCAGAAGAGGAGCCTGGAGGCCGGGGGGCTGCAGGTGAAGAAGGAGGAAGGAGGCCTGGGAATGTGTTCTCCGAGCTACGTGGCCGCCATGGGCTACGCTGACTCCCCCTCCCAGCTCTCCTCCGCCGAGCTGAAGGCAGCCAACGTGTTCAAAGCCCCCCTCACCCCCCGGGTCTCTCAGCTAGAGCCCCAGAGCCCAGGGCTGGCGCATCCCCACCCCCAGTCCCTGGCCCCTCGCCCCAGCCACCCCGACCTCTACAGGCAGTCGCCCTCCGTGTCCTGCTACTCAGACCCCTATTCCCAGCCCCCTGGCGCCCGGCCACAGCCTCCTGACAGCTGCTGCCCTCTCCCCCCCAGGTCCCTGCCCTCCGACCCCTTCACCCGCGTCCCCGCCAGCCCGCAGTCCCAGTCCAGCTCCCAGTCCCCTCTCACCCCCCGGCCACTCTCCAACGAGGCTTGCTGCCAGTCGCCTGTCACCCCTCGCTTCCAGTCGCCTGACCCCTACTCCAGACCTCCCTCGCGCCCCCAGTCCCGGGACCCCTTTGCCCCTCTGCACAAGCCGCCCCGGCCCCAAATGCCCGACTCCGGCTTCAAATCGATTCCGGTCCCTCACAATCCCCCAGCGGAAGGGGGCTTCCCCCCAGCCCAGCCTAGTGATCCTCATTCCAAGGGGCTGGGGAGTCAGCAGCCCCCCTTTGCTCGCTCCCCTGGAGCCAGCGTCTTCCCTGGCGCCCAGGCCCAAATGCGCTTCACCTTCCCCCCAGCTGTCTCGGAGCCCCTGAAGGGTTCCCCCTCCCACCAGCCCCACGGGATGAACAGCCATTTCGCCTCCGGCCAGCCCATGGGCAAGCCCCAAAGCGCCAGCTATGCCTCCTCACCCGGCTTCCACCAGGCCGGCAGCCCCCTGGGGCCTGGCAGCTGCCCTGCTGAGACCTACAGCCTTTCCCCCCTGAGACCTCCCTCCGTGCTGCCGCAGCAGCCCCCTCACCCCCAGCAGCAGCAGCAGGACGGCTCCCTGGCCTACTTGCCCCGAGCTGGGATGGCACCACCAGCTGACAAGCGGGACGAGGTGGTGTCGGGGGTCTCTGCTGTCCCCAGCCGGGAGCTGCCCGAGTTGCCCGTCAGCCAGGAGGGCGCCCTCAGCAACATCAGCCAGTCGGAGCTGGAGAAGCAGAGGCAGGTGAGGACTCGGCTCTCTCCTGAGCCCTCGGGGGTGGCATGGCACGGGGCAAGAGCATAGACAGGCACATGGTGAATCGGAGGTGGGACTCCTGGCTCCCAGCCCCCCCGCTCTAACCGCTGCACTCCACTGCCCTCCTGGAGCCAGGCGCAGGGGGTGGAGGTGGGGGCCGATCCGAGGGACTCGGTAATGACTCCTAGAGGATACAAAGTAGCGCAGGAGCCAGGGATATGGCTCTTTGCCCTCTAATCCCCTTGCATGGCCAGAGTTCCATGGCAAGTTCCCTCTCCCGCTCTGTGCCTCAGTTTCCCCTCCTGATCTAGGCAGACATTCTCCAGGGAATGCTCTGTCCCTGGTGCTGTCCAGGGACAGTCAGGGCCCTGCTGTAATGGTGCATCCCTTATCTCCCAGCGCCAGAGACTCCGCGAGCTCCTCATCCGGCAGCAAATCCAGAGGAACAACCTGCGGCAGGAGAAAGAGAGCGCGGCTGCCGCCACGGGCTCCTCCCAGGCTCCATGGAGCGCTGAAGCCAGCAGCCAGGCCTTTGAGCAGCTCAGGGGCCTGGCATCCTACCAGCCTGCGCAGGTAGGGCAGAGGGGCACCAGGAGAGAGCCACACACACACTTGAGCCATGTGGGCCACATGGTGCTGGCCCCATGGCTGCTGGCCTTACAGGCGGAGCCAACCCGTGTGGCTTTGGCCGTCCACACTGGTCATCCCAGCCCTTCGCCAAGCCACACATTCCCGCCAGGCCCCTCTGGGAATGGGATAGATGGCAGGGGCAGCCCATAGCCTGTGATGGGGATTCGTGACTCCTCAGGGAGTCGTGAGCTGTCAGCCTCCAACCTCAACCCCACTTCCCTGCCCACATTTATAATAGTGTGCAATGTGTGTGACTTTCAAAGGGGAATCACTCTGGGGCTCCCCCACACAAAAAGTGGAGAGCCACTGACTGCCCCATAAAGAGTAACATGTGCTGTGACTCATGCCCTGTCACTTGGGGAACTCCTTGCTGCAGGATGTGCTTTGCCTGGACACCTGGGGAGAATGGGATGGGGCTTGTCCTCAACCAGGGCAGCAGGGTGAAGTTGTTAGAGCCCTCAGTCTCCTGCTGCAGAGGAGCTGAGCCCAGGCTAGAGTCAGGAGGGAATTTGGTATCCACTACTGCTGGAGTGGGGGGGGTCTGTAGGAGTCGAGGTGCAAGCGGACTCACTCTCCTTCCTTCCCAGGATAAGAGCACTCTCGGGAACCTGCCTGCAACCCCCAGCAGTGGCAAACTCCCTGGCCCAGTCATGGTGCCCGCAGCATTCGCACCGGAGGAGCGGCTTTCCCGCCCGCCTCCCGCTGCCACACCCTCCTCCATGGATCTCAACGGCAGGTGCGTGTCCCCCCAGCTGCTGCAGGCAAGGCGTGCTGTGGACCCCAAAGGCCTTGGCTTCTTGCCCTCTAAAGGGAGGGAATCCAGGGCACTTTGCTTACCTGGGAGGCCCTGCGCTTGTCTACATGTAGGGAAACTGAGGCCTGCAAATAGAACCCTGGAGGCCTTGCTCCTCTCTCCCGAATCCACGAGGGCGGGAGGGATTTCTGTGGAGGCCCCGGGTGGCAGGGTGCCATTGCTGCCTGCCCAGGTGTGTGTGGGGGATCAGCGGGGTCGATGCAGATTCAGCCTGTGGGACAAGAGCCCCTCAGTGGGGGGATGTCATGCTAGAGCCTGGCCACTTCCAACCCCCCCCAATTGCCACTGACTGTGGGGAGGGTGAGGTAGGATGCTGCTTGGCTGTGACTCTGCCCTCAGGCGGCCGGTGGCCCCTGAGCCCCATGCTGGCCGTTAGCTGGGTGCCTGTCTGGGGCTGGCCAAGGCAGGGCTGCTCCCTGACTCTCTGTCTGTGTTGCAGGCCACCAGTGGGAGCCCCCCAGACCTTCTTCCCGCGCGGCATGTTCCAGGGGCCCTCTCCACAGCAGCAGCAGCTGTGGCAGCAGCAGCAGGCGGCCGTGCGGCTCCCCGGCCCCGCCCGCTTTCAGCAGCCACCCGGCCATGAGCTCGGCCGGCCGGCACTGGGCGGCTTGGCCACGCGCCTGGCGGGCCCTGCCGAGCCGATCCAGCCTGCGCCGGGCGCCCTCGGGGCCCAGTTCATCGAGCTGCGGCACAACGCCCAGAAAAGTGCAGCCGGGGGCATGGGCACCCCCTTCACCCAACAGGGCCTTTCAGCCAGGCCCCGCTTCTTCCTGCCTGGCGACGAGAGCTCCAGCCAGGCCCTGCGCGCCTCCGTCATGCCTCTGCCAGCCCCGGGCCTGCCGCCCCAGAAGCTCCCGGCCCCGCTGCCGCCCTCGGCTGCTTCCCCACAGGGGCCTCACCTCAAAGGCGGCCCTTCGCTGCCCCCGCCGGCCGCCGGCCAGGAGCTGCAGCACGTCCGACCCCGCCCGCTCTCCTCCGGCTCCGGCCTGCGCCCCGACGGCCCCAAGGACGGCCCTACCACGGAGCCCCCGCTGGCCCCGGCTCCGGCTCCCGGCAGAAGCCACTTGGCGCTGGAGGGGGGGCGACTCCAATGCAAGGTGCGGTGGAGCCTGACCTGGACGACGACTTTGATGCCCACAAGGACCTGGAGGATGACGACGACCTGGCCAACCTGAGCCTGGACCCAGACGTGGCCAAGGGGGACGACGAGCTGGGGACCCTGGACAGCCTGGAGACCAACGACCCCCACCTGGACGACCTGCTGAACAGCGAGGAGTTCGACCTGCTGGCCTACACCGACCCCGAGCTCGACACGGGCGACAAGAAGGACATCTTCCACGAGCACCTGCGCCTGGTGGAGTCGGCCAACGAGAAGGCTGAGCGCGAGGCCCTGCTCAAGAGGGAGCCGGTGGGGCCCTGCCTCAAGGGCCCTGGGGAGACCAAGGAGCTGGGGCCCCCTGCCCCTTGCCCCTCCAGCACGGCACCAGCTCCACACCTGACCTGCAAGGCCCAGGCCAGCGCCCTGGGAGCCAAGCCGGCCTCCCTGCCAGCCAACATCCAGCCCAAGCTGGAGGAAGGCTGCCTGAAGACGCCCCCCTGCCAGTTCAATGCCAGGGCCTCCGACCGCCTCCCAGGCCCCATCAAGTCAGAGGCCCTCCAAGGGGCTGAGAAAATGGCGGCCTCCCTCGGCCTGACCCTCAAGCCCGGCCCGAACCTGCTGAGTCCCGGGGCAGGGCCAGTGCGGCTCGGCACAGCCCCCTTCCCTCCCAATGGCCACGCTGCCACCTCCGGCTCCGAGAAGGGCCCCTATGCCGCCCCGGGCCGCGGGCTGGCCCCCAGCCAGAGCGCTGCCCTCCTTGACCTAGATGGGGGGACCTTGGGCCTGGCCGGCACCCAGCACTCGCAGCCCGACGACCTGGACAAGATGGAGAGCTCCCTGGTGGCCAGCGAGTTGCCCCTGCTCATCGAGGACCTGCTAGAGCACGAGAAGAAGGAGCTGCAGAAGAAGCAGCAGATGTCGGCCCACCTGCCCGGGGGCGCCCCGCACCTCCAGGCTGTGCAGCCGCCACCGCCGCCGCACTCCATGCTGGCGCACCCGGCAGGGCCGGGCCAGCCCCAGGACGGGCAGCCTCCCCGCCTGATGGGGCCCCAGCAGCAGCTGCAGCTGGGCCTGGTGGCCCGGCAGCAGAACCTGATGACGCCGCCGCAGCAGCAGCAGCAGCAGCAGCGGGTGGTGGGAGCCCAGCAGGGCCAGGTGCTAGCCCCCCACATGGCGATGGCGCAGCCCCAGCCCCACGTCCTCGCGGCCCAGCACGGCGTCCAGCCAGCCCTGGCCCCGCAGCAGAGCCAGCAGCAGGTGCTGGTGCAGAAGCAGATGCCTGGAGTGCAGCCGGCGCCCATGGGCATGAAACCCCCGCAGCTCCTCATGCAGCAGCAGCAGCAGCAGCAACTGGCCAACAGCTTCTTCCCTGACACAGGTAGGAGCCAGCGGGCTGGGCAGGAGACAGCCACACCTTGCAGCCCCGCTCTGGGCCCGCAGCCGGGGAAAGCCCCTCCCTAGCCGGAGGGAGCTGGAGTGACCCGCAGGCATGGGGCCGCCACAGCTGGCTGGCCGAGGCTGAACGCGGGCAGGAGGCCGAGGTGCTTCTCCACAGCTCGTACGGGGGGGGAGCCGTCCTGTTTCCTGCCCCCCCATCTGAGCAGGCTATCCGCTTGGGCGGCAGGGGGCAGCCCTGGGCCCGTCAAGCAGAGACTCTTGCAGCTGGTACCTTCCTGCCATGCCCGTGTGCCGTGCGCGGGAGCTGCCCTTGCCCTCTGGGTTGGGGCCCCGAGACGCCTGCGCGGGGGGGTGGCCGTTCCTCCCACGGGCTGGGCGCGCTGGTGGGCGTTGGCCGGGGGAAGCAGCCTCACGCTCTCTCCTCGCAGACCTGGATAAGTTTGCTGCGGAGGACATCATTGACCCCATTGCCAAGGCGAAGATGGTGGCGCTGAAGGGCATCAAGAAGGTGATGGCTCAGGGCAGCATTGGGGTAGCCCCTGGGATGAGCAGGTAAGGGGGGCGTGGGCTGGGGGCGGGCGGCCGAGGCCAGGGGCGGAAGCCGGGCCTGGCTCACTCCGCTCTCGCGCTTTGCTTCCAAAGGCAGCAGGTGTCCCTGCTGGCTCAGCGGCTCTCGGGAGCTCCAGCCACGGCCGAGATGCAGAACCATGCCCCCGCTGGGAGCGGACAGGTGAGCGCACGGCTCCTGCCCAGCCAGTACCGGGGCATCTCCTCCACCATTCCAGAGACAAGTGGGAGGGTCTCGGCCCTCTGCCCTGGGAATCGCCCTCACAGCTGGGGTTCACGGGCTCTGGCAGGAGGAGGTCGGAGTGGGGGGCCAGGAGGGGTGTTGGGAGGGGGTGGGAGCAGCAGGCAGGGCTAGCAAGGGCAGGGAATGTGTTGGGGGTGGGGGCAGCATGTGGCGGTGTGTGAGCGTGGGGGGAGGGTACACATGGTCACAAACATTCTCCACCTCTTCTAGGAGCGAAGTGGCAACGACCTGTCCCAGGCCCGCCCCAACCCACCTACCTTCGCTCAGGGCGTCATCAGTAAGTAGCTGGCGCTGTGGGGGCCCCAGCCAGGTCAGGGTGCATGTGGAGGGTTGTGTGGGCTGGCTCTGGGCATTGCCCTGCCCTCCTGATGACCGCTGCGGGGTGTGGCTGAGAGCGGAGAGGATGGTTTTTCTAGCTGGGGCGGGGGTGCTGGGGCTCCCTTCCCCCAGTGTGTCTCCACGGCTCCGTCCTACCCCCGTGCCCCTCTCCACAGATGAGGCGGACCAGCGGCAGTATGAGGAGTGGCTGTTCCACACCCAGCAGCTCCTGCAGATGCAGCTGAAGGTGCTGGAGGAGCAGATCGGGGTGCACCGCAAGTCCCGCAAAGCCCTGTGCGCCAAGCAGCGCACGGCCAAGAAGGCCGGCCGCGAGTTCCCCGAGGCCGACGCCGAGAAGCTCAAGCTGGTGACGGAGCAGCAGAGCAAGATCCAGAAGCAGCTGGACCAGGTGGGGGATGCACCGAGAGGGCAGGGGTGGAGGCGGACTAGAAACCACCTGGGGCTATCGCATTTGGAGGAGACTGTGACAGTCCAGTGGGGGCAGGGAGGTGGTGTCCTGGGCTGGGACTGATGGGCAGGTCGAGGGCTCTGGGCAAAGTGGGGTGGGGAGGTAAACTGGTGAGTCGGAGACAGAATGGCTGGGCGGGGTGTGTCAGGCAAGTCAAGAGCACTGGGCAAAATGGGCGGGGTGGGATGTGTGCCAGTTGGGTCAGGAGGCACTGGGCACAGCAAGGAAGGGCGGGTTGGGCATGCCGGGCGGGTCGGGGGCGCCGGGCAGGCAGGAGGGCTGTGCCGGGTGGGTCGGGGGCGTCGGGGAGGCGGGAGGGCTGTGCCGGGCGGGTCGGGGACAAGGCACATAAGGAGAGGGAAGGCCAGGCTGATACATTACTCGGCGCCCCTGCCCTTCCCCCCGGCAGGTTCGGAAGCAGCAGAAGGAGCACACCAACCTGATGGCTGAGTACCGCAACAAGCAGCAGCAGCACCAGCAGAGCTCGGCCGCCTTGGCCCTCAGCCCCTCGCAGAGCCCCCGGCTTATGGCCAAGCTCCCGGGCCAGCTGCTCTCCGCCCATGGGGTCCAGCAGCAGCTCCCCCAGCAAGCTGGAGCCCTAGTGGGGGCACAAGGCCTGGGCCAGCAGCCCAGCCAGCTGGCAGGACAAGCAAGCAACCTGCGCTTGCCCCAGGGTGGTGCCTCCGTGGCGGCCCAGCAGGGCCTGTCCTTCATGGGCCAGCAGCAGCTGGGGAATGCAGCCCTCCCCGGCCCCTCCAACAGCTTCTTCCCTGGGAACCCCGCGCTCCGGGGGCTGGCCGCTGACACCCGGCTCATGCAAGAGAGGCAGATGCAGAGGATGCAGCTGGCTCAGAAACTGCAGCAGCAGCAAAGCATGCTGGGACAGGTGTCGCAGCAGCAGCAGCAAAGCATGCTGGGACAGGTGTCGCAGCAGCAGCAGCAAGGCATGCTAGGACAGGTGTCGCTGCAGCAGCAGCAAGGCATGCTGGGACAGGTGTCGCTGCAGCAGCAACAGCAGCAGCCCCCTGCTCCTCAGCAGGGCTCTGGGGGGCAGCCCATGGTTCCGAAGCCGCAGGGGATCCTGGTCCAGCAGCTCTCGCCGCAGCCCGGGATGCTGGGGCACTCGCAGGTGTCCATGCTGCAGCACCAGGGTGTCGCAGGCCACCAGAACCCCCCGAGGCAGGTGCTGCTAGCACCTCATCAACAGAGGGTGCTGGGCTCGCCTCAGTTGGTGCCGCAGACCCACAGCCTCATGGGCCACCGGCTGATCTTAACACCGCAGCAGCAGCAGCAGCAGCAGCAGCAGCAGGCAGGACTTCTGGGCCCGTCACGGACTTTGCTGACACAGCAGCAGCAGAACTCTATAGCACAGCACCAGGCCCAGCCGAGCCTCATGGGGCAGGGGCAGGCCACCCAGCCAGGCCTCATGGGGCAAGGGCAGGCTGCCCAGCCAGGCCTCATGGGGCAGGGGCTGGCCACCCAGCCAGGCCTCATAGGGCAGGGACAAGGGCAGGTTGCCCAGCCGGGCCTCGTGGGGCAGGGACAAGGACAGACTGCCCAGTCGGGCCTCGTGGGGCAGGGGCAGGCCACCCAGCCGGGCCTCATGGGGCAGGCTGCCAAGCAGCAGATGCAGCACTTTTCACAGCACGGGAGCCTAGGCCAGTCCCCCTCCCTGCTACACTTGAGTCAGGGAGTTCAGCCTGCCCCACAGGGTGTGGCTGCCAGGGAGCAGCAGGGAGGGGCCGAGAGCTCTGTGCTGCCCCCAGAGGGCACCGAGGGCAGGGGGCAGCATCAGGTTCAGCTGACAGCCGCTGTGGGTGGGCTGGGCAGCCAGGACCTCGGAGGGCAGCCGCCCATGGGTGCTCAGGAGCATCAGGGCATTCAGAACCTCAACTCCTCGGCGCTGGCCAGCCAGGAGCAGCTGGCGCCCCTAGGCGGAGAGCAGCAGCCATCGAGGCAGCAGGCCGAGCTGGGGCAGCCGCAACAGCACCTCCTGCTGCCCTCCCCGCACCCGAATGTCGTGAGCTCGCTACCGCCCCAGCTGCCGCGAGCGCAGGGGGGTCAGCCACCAGGCACCCTGCTTCCTCAGCCGCTGCAGAGCGGCGGAGGGCTTGCGCCCGTGGGGGGCACCATGAGGCCAGAGCAGCCTCACCCGGACCCTGCCCAAGGGCCTCACTTGCTGGCCCCGCAGGGCTCGCTGCTGGCGGAGCAGCAGCAGCAGCCTGGGAGCGTGACGAGCCAGGTGCAAAGCCTCATGGTCCAGCAGCCACCGCAAAGACTTGTGGGTCCGGCGCCAGCACAAAGCCTAGAGCAGCAAGCGAAAGGCCTGGCGGGCCAGCGGCTGCCGAGCCCGGCAGGGCAGCACAAAGCCGGGCTGCTGGGGCAGCCGCAGCAGAGCATGCTGGTCCCACCGGTGTCCCACGCCCAGAGCATCCTGAGCCAGGTCTCGGCGCCGGTGATGGGCCAAATCCGAGCTCAGCTGCAAGG
This sequence comes from Rafetus swinhoei, assembly GCA_019425775.1. Taxonomy (NCBI): domain Eukaryota; kingdom Metazoa; phylum Chordata; order Testudines; family Trionychidae; genus Rafetus; species Rafetus swinhoei. The sequence continues at coordinate 6,081,910 of JAFJHL010000157.1, read as the reverse complement.
CGTCATCTCCAAAAACCCGCAGCTACGGCACCTCACGCCCCAGCAGCAGCAACAGCTGCAAGCCATCCTGGTGCAGCGCCACCAGCAGAGCCTGCTGCAGCAGAGCCAGGCGCTGAGGCAGGCCAGCCCCTTCTCGGGGCAGGCCCCAGCATCACTGGAACCGGGACAGCACCCTCCCTCCGCCCCGCAGGGCTCCCTGGTGCGTCAGCAGCTGAGGCAGCCGGGGACGGTGTTCCAGGTCCGGCCGGCCGCTGCGGAGCAGGGGCCCGCCGGCCAGCAGAGGGCGCCGCTGAGCCAGGGGCCAGTGAGCTCCCCGCAGCAGCCGCTGGCGGAGCTGGTGCACACGGCGCTGGCGGGACGCAGCCCAGCAGGGTGTGCTCAGACTCTCGGCTCCGCCGGCAGCCGCCCCGGTCCAGCCGCCCATGGGCATGGTCAACCTGGGCTCTCTGCATCAGCACCCCCCACCCAGCGAGGAGCCGAGCCCCCAAGCGCCAAAGGAAGCCTCCCCGCCCATTCTGGCCAGGCCGCCCAGCGTGGTACCGAGTCCCGGGGTGCAGCCCGAGCATAGGCTGACGCCCACCCAGAACAGTCTCCTGGCAGAGCCGGTGCCTGCTGTCCCCAGGCCACCCCCCAGCCAAACTGGGGAAGAGCCCTTCACCCGGACTCCTGGCCACTGGGAGCCAGCCATGCAGGGCCCCCGCTCCCCTCCCAGCATGGAGCCCACGGATGCAGCGCGCAAGCCAGCAGACCCGGGCCTGGCCAGGAGTCAAGTCAACGGGCAGGTGGGAGACAGGCCAGGCCCACCGGCCTCTCCTCCTGAAGTGGGTGCCCTGCCCGCCGAGGACCCCGGGGTCTGCATCAAGCAGGAACCGAAGGAGGAGATGGCGCAGTGCGTGCTGGGCGGGGGCCAGGCTGTGAAACGCGAGGCCAACGGCGAGCCGGCGCCCGCCCCCGCCAACAACCTGCTGATGGGCGGCTCGCTGCTGGCCGGCGCCCGCTCGGAGGCCGGGCACCTGCTGCTGCAGAAGCTGCTGCGGGCCAAGAATGTGCAGCTGGCGTCGCAGCGCTCTGCCGAGGGGCTGCACCCCGAGCTCAATGGGCACGTCGACAGCAAGCTCTCGGGGCTGGAGCAGCGGCTGCAGGCGGCTCCCTGGCAGAGAGGTGAGCCAGGGCAGGCCATGTCCCAGGGGGGTAAATGCAGTGATGTCCAGATCATGCGCCCATGCCCCGCCCTGCAGGTTGGGGGGGGCTCAGCTCCCTGCCCCGAGGTGTGGATTGGGGGGTGGTGCCCTGCAGGCCGGGAGGTCGGGTGGGGCAAGGAAGCAAGCCAGGGGCACTGGCTGTGCCGCCACGACAACTCTCCCTCTCTCTCCAGGATCCCTCTGCCAGCAAGAAACCCCCGGCCCCGAAGCCCAAACGGGCCCAGAAGAGTGGGGAGCGGGTGGCTGCCTCTCGCAAGAAGCTGCGCAAAGAGGACGGGCTCAAATCCAGCGAGGCCCTAATGAAGCAGCTGAAGCAGGTAACGGCCCCACCCCCCGCCGTCGCGTGTGTCCCGCTCCCCTCTGTCATGCCCCCAGCACCTCGCGGAGCCTGGCCTGGTTCTGGGGGGGGCTCCCCGGCCTCAGTGTAGGGGGGTGCATCTGGGCCTCCTTTCCCCCTTGCAAAGTGGAGTTGTCCTCTGTCTGTCTGGCGCTGGAATGCAAACACTGGGGGCCCCGAGCCTGGCTGGAGCCCAGCGTGGCGTGGGAGGTGATGCCCCAGCCTGGAGGGGTTAAGCCGCCCGCTCACTCGTGCCTTGGGCGGTTTCGAGGGTCCCCTGCTGACGTTGTGACTTGCCCCCAGGAGCTGTCCCTGCTGCCCCTGGTGGAGCCCACCATCACGGCCAACTTCAGCCTCTTCGCGCCCTTTGGCAGCAGCCCCATCAATGGCAAGAACCAGCTGAAGGGGGCGTTCGGCAGCGCCGTGCTGGGGAGCGGCCCCGACTACTACAGCCAGCTGCTCACCAAGGTACCGCGCCGGGCTGGCTCTCTGGCCCCGCAGACCAGCCCCACCTGGGCAGGGTGCTGCCTTGGTCTCTCCATCTGTGGCTGTGCTAACAGCTGAGCCACCTGCTGGGTGGGGGGCGGGCTGGGGTAGGGCAAGCAGGAGTGGGGGGGGGCGGGGTTGGAGAGAGGGAGCAGGATGCTCCTTGACTGAGATGGATCCTCTCCTGGCAGAACAACCTGAGCAACCCGCCCACCCCGCCCTCCTCACTGCCCCCCACCCCGCCCCCCTCGGTGCAGCAGAAGATGGTGAACGGCGTCACCTCCTCGGAGGAGCTGGCTGAGCAGCCCAAGGAGCCGGGCCAGGCCCAGGAAGCCGAAGGCCGGAAAGGTGAGAGCAAGGGTGTAGCTGGGGCCTAGGCTGGGGCTGCCAGCCTGCTCCTTCCCCAGGGGAGTAGCATCTGAGGGGAGCAGTGAGCTCTGGGGTGGGGGTGAGGGGTGCTTGTATCTCAGCGCCCCCTGCTGGCCAGCCTGGGCGAAGCACTGATGGGTTGAGGGAGGAGCTTCTTCCAGGGCATGTGGGGGTGGGGCGGACTTGTAGGATGGGGGAGCGACTATGGGGCCAGGGCTGTAGCACTGGGGAGGTGGGGGGAAGGGCTGACATGCTGGGTCCCCGTGCCAGGCCTTGGTGCTCCCTGACCCTCGTCCTCCTTCCCTTGCCCAGACACGTCTGCCGTGGAAGTGAAGAGCCTGGACCTGCTGGCAGCCTTGCCCACTCCGCCGCACAACCAGACGGAGGATGTCAGGTGAGGGGCCCAGGCTGTGGGTGTGGGGGTGTCTCTGGCCTGGGGCTGTGGGCAGTCTCCTGGGTGCAGTGGGGGAGGGGGCTAGGGGACCCTGAGGTCTCACCAGCGTCATCCCTCAGGATGGAGAGTGACGAGGAGAGCGACTCCCCCGACAGCATCGTCCCCGCCTCGTCCCCAGAGAGCGTCCTGGGCGAGGAGCCACCTCGCTTCCCCCTGCTGGCCGAGGCTCCGCAGGAGCAGCAGGAGCGGGTGCTGTCGCCCGTCATCCCCATCATCCCCAGGGCCAGCATCCCAGGTGGGCACAGCTGGCTGGGATATCCCACGGGGCAAGTGCCCTTGGAGCAGTGTGTGCATGGGGCTGGGTATCAGGGGAGGAGGGGGCTGGGATATCGAGGTGGGTGAGGGGTGGCTGGGGGCAGTGTGTGCATGGGGATGGGGATGGGGATCTGGGGAGAGGAGGGAGCTGGGATATCCCGGTGGGCGAGGTGTGGCTGGGGACAGTGTGTGCATGGGGGGCCCTGCGGGTGGGCTGGGTGCCTGGGGAGGGGACAAGGGGGGGTGACCTCTCGAGGTGGCTGGTTGCCGGGGTCCGGGAGCTGGCGGGCTGGGTGCCAGGGGAGGGGACAAGGGGGGTGACCTCTCGAGGTGGCTGGCTGCTGGGGTTGCCGGGGTCTGGGAGCAGGCGGGCTGGGTGCCGGGGGAGGGGACAAGGGGGTGACCTCTCGAGGTGGCTGGCTGCTGGGGTTGCCGGGGTCTGGGAGCAGGCGGGCTGGGTGCCGGGGGAGGGGACAAGGGGGTGACCTCTCGAGGTGGCTGGCTGCTGGGGTTGCCGGGGTCTAGGAGTGGGTGCTGCGCACACCTGAGCTGTCTGTTCTGCTCTCAGTGTTCTCAGACACGAAGCCCCCTGAGGCGCTGGAGCCCTTCGGGGAGCGTGGCACGAAGGTGGCCCTGGCCCAGGGCCTCGCCTGGGAGAAGGGCAAGGGCAGCGAGGTCTCCGTCATGCTGACCGTCTCGGCCGCAGCTGCTAAGGTGGGCAAGCCGCCGCGTGCGGGGCTGGGGCTCCCTGCGGCCCCTGCCGACAGCCCCGGCTGGGGGCCCCAGCGAGGTCACGTCTCTGACCCAGCCCCACCTCTTGCCCCCCAGAACCTGAACGGCGTCATGGTGGCCGTGGCGGAGCTGCTGCGTGTCAAGATGCCCAGCTCCTACGAGGTGCTGTTCCCCGGCGCCGGGCCTGAGGCCAAGAAGGTGGAGACGGACGGTGCCAGTGAGTACCGGGCAGCCCCACGGGGAGGTGCCAGCCCTGGGACCCCCAGGGAACGAGGAGCCCTGTGGACAGAGGGTTTCTGCACCACCCCCGGGCGCTGGGGGCCTGCAGTGCAGCCACGCGGACCCGCCTCTCTCGTAGGTGCGCTGGGTGGCAAGGACAAGGCGGCGCTGGCCGGTAAAGGCCCCGAGGCCGGCCCCGAGTGGCTGAGGCAGTTTGACGCCATGCTGCCGGGATACAGCCTGAAGAACGAGCTGGACATCCTGTCGCTGCTCAAACAGGTCAGTGGGGGGGCGCTTCTCACGTTCAGGGCGTGTCTCTTGGCCGGGGGAGGCAGGGGGCGGGAGGAGAGGAGCAAAGTACGGGGCCGGCTACGCTCTAGGTTGGCAGCGTCTGGCTCCACGAGGCAGGGAGACTCTGGGCCCGCCCTCTGATCCGCCCTTGTCTGTGCCCCCAGGAGAGCCCGGCACTGGAGAAGGCTGCGCAGCACTGCTACGTCAACAATGTCTCCAACCTGGACGTGCGCCAGCTCTCCGCCCTGCCCGAGGAGCCGTCCCCTCCCCTGTCCCCCTTCGTGCCGTCCCCTTCCAGCCCCGCCGACAGGGACAGGCTCCCAGAGGCAGCCCCCGCACCGGCCCCGGCGCCCCCCTCCCCACCTGCCCCTTCCCCGCCCGCCAGGGAGGACGCGGCGCATTCGCCTCCCAAGGTCAAGCAGCGCTCCCGGCCCCCAGAGGACGGGGAGGAGTCCCGGCCCCGGCTCAAGAAGTGGAAGGGGGTGCGGTGGAAACGGCTGCGCTTCCTCGTCACCATCCAGAAGGGTGGCGCCCAGCAGGACGGCGAGAAGGAGCTCGCCGAGTTCATCGAGCGGCTGGGCGCCACCCTGCGGCCCGAGAAGGTGCCCCGGGACCTGCGCAAGTGCTGCTTTTGCCACGAGGAGGGGGACGGCGCCACCGACGGGCCCGCCCGCCTCCTCAACCTCGACCTGGACCTCTGGGTGCACCTCAACTGCGCCCTGTGGTCCACGGAGGTGTACGAGACGCAGGGCGGGGCACTGATCAACGTGGAGGGGGCACTGCACCGGGGCCTGCTCACCAAGTGCTCCCAGTGCCAGAAAACTGGCGCCACCAACAGCTGCAACCGCATCCGGTGCCCCAGCGTCTACCACTTCGCCTCGCGCCATCCGGGCCAAGTGCATGTTCTTCAAGGACAAGACCATGCTGTGCCCGCTGCACAAGCTGAAGGGCCCCTGCGACCAGGAGCTCAGCACCTTCACCGTCTTCCGACGCGTCTACATCGAGCGCGACGAGGTCAAGCAGATCGCCAGCATCATCCAGCGGGCCGAGCGCCTGCACATGTTCCGCGTGGGCGGCCTGCTCTTCCACGCCATCGGCCAGCTGCTGCCCCACCAGATGGCCGACTTCCACAGCGTCACGGCCCTCTACCCCGTGGGCTTCGAGGCCACCCGCATCTACTGGAGCCTGCGCACCAACAACCGCCGCTGCTGCTACCGCTGCACCATCTGCGAGAACAACGGGCGGCCCGAGTTCGTGGTGCAGGTCATCGAGCAGGGCCTGGAGGACCTGGTCTTCTCTGACTCCTCGCCGCAGGGTGAGGCTGCTGTTGGCTAGCTTGCGGCTCTCTGCCGGTCGGGCTCCAGAGGCAGCCGCAGGGGGTGGGATCCCTGTATAAACAGCTGCCATGTCCCACCCTAGAGGTGGCTGCATTGGAGCATGGGGTGACCCATCTCTGGCAGCAGATCTCTGGCTGCATTTCCCAGCGGTGGGGAGCTGATCCCTGTGGCCTGGCAAGCCAGCCCAAGGGAAGCGCCAAGGGCGGTGGCGGACAGCAGGTCAGGAAGCCGTATCTCATGTTTTTCCCTCTTTCCCCCCCAGCTGTCTGGAACCGCATCATTGAGCCGGTGGCGGCGATGAGGAAGGAGGCCAACATGCTGCGGCTCTTCCCCGAATACCTGAAGGGGGAGGAGCTGTTTGGGCTCACGGTGCACGCGGTGCTGCGCATCGCCGAGTCCGTACGTAACGGGGAGCTGCCCCCCTTTGCCCAGTGGAGGGAGTGGGGGGGCGGTGCGTCTCCCTGCAGCGGGGGGTGGGAGGGACACAGCACCTGGCACTACGTTCAGAACCACGCTCACCTGGGGGGTGGCAAGGCCGTTGGACAGGGCCCCCTGGCCCAGCTGAGGGGCAGGTGTTGCTGGCACGTCCAGGGAAGCCCTCGGACCCTGCCGAGCCGGGGTGTGGAACAGGGGTCCCCTCTGGACACCGGGCCTGTGGCGTTGCCACCCATCCCACGGGCTCTGCTCGGTCCCTCACAGCTGCCGGGCGTGGAGAGCTGCCAGAACTACCTGTTCCGCTATGGGCGCCACCCGCTGATGGAGCTGCCTCTCATGATCAACCCCACCGGCTGCGCCCGCTCCGAGCCCAAGATCCTCACCCACTACAAACGGTGAGCGGGGCAGGGGGAGGCCACTGGGGCAGGGGCCCTGGCCTGGGTTAGAGCTGGGATTACCCAGGCCTGGTGCAGACGGGGCCCCAATTGGCTGGGCTCTCCTAGCTACTCTTGGGGCCTCGTGTCCTGGCAGAGGGGGGCAGTGCTGGACCTTCACCCCCGCTGTGCCCCGCACCCGCTTCCCTCTGCCCCGTGCCCATGCTCTCCTGCCTGCTGCAGGCCCCACACACTGAACAGCACCAGCATGTCCAAGGCCTACCAGAGCACCTTCACGGGCGAGACCAACACGCCCTACAGCAAGCAGTTCGTGCACTCCAAGTCCTCGCAGTACCGCCGCCTCAAGACCGAGTGGAAGAACAACGTGTACCTGGCGCGCTCCCGCATCCAGGGGCTGGGGCTCTACGCAGCCAAGGACCTGGAGAAGCACACGATGGTCATCGAGTACATCGGCACCATCATCCGCAACGAGGTGGCCAACCGGCGCGAGAAGATCTATGAGGAGCAGGTGCGCGGGGCAGGCTCCCGGGAAGGGCCCATCTTCTGCCCGGAGGAGAAGGGAGGGGAGAGGGAGGGCATCTAGCGGGTGGCCCTATCTTCCGCCCGGGGAGACGGCCCAGGAACTGGCTGGACCCTGCAGTCTCGGATCCTGGGCTGCTCTCAGGGATGCCTTTGTCTTGCGGCTGCATAACTAGCTCTCTCTGCTCTTCCGGCTCCCAGAACCGCGGCATCTACATGTTCCGCATCAACAACGAGCACGTCATCGACGCCACGCTGACGGGGGGCCCAGCTAGGTGAGGGGCTGGGGCGCACTGGGGGGGGCACTTGGGGCAAAAGGCCCTTTGGGAGGCAGCACTGCTCAGGGTAGTGTGGCAGAGCAGGGGACTGGCTTTCCCCTCTGGCTTTGTTTGGCTGAGGTGCTCTGCAGTCCCCAGGTCCCCATCCCCACCCACTGCTGAACAGGGGGGAGTGGCTGAGGGGTTCAAGTCTTGCGTAATCTGGGGTTGAAAGACCAGCTGTCCAGGGGTCCCTGACCCTTCGGGTGAGCCCAGTCGCATCGCTGCCAGCCTGGCCCGCCTCAGCCCATGAGCTGAGGGCTCGGGGGGGCAGAGTGGGACGGGGATTTGGCAGTGTCACAGCTGCGACTAGAACCCAGGAGTCCTGGTTTTGGCTCCAGCCCCCCAACCCATGTGTCCAGCACCTTTCCCTTCCCAATCCGCACTGGGGCATTGAGTCAACAGCTCAAGTCTTGTCATTTGACCCCCAAGCTGTGCCCAGCCACCTGAAGGGGGGGGAGAGAGAGAAGCACAGGGCCTGACCCCTCACTTGGGCTCACCCCTTGTCCCCCGATCCCTGCTCTGATGCCCTCCTCTCTGCCCTTCCCACCAGGTACATTAACCACTCCTGCGCCCCTAACTGCGTGGCTGAGGTCGTGACCTTCGACAAGGAAGATAAGATCATTATCATCTCCAGCCGCCGGATTCCCAAAGGGGAGGAGGTAGGGCACTGGGCATGCAGGGGGTGGGGCTTTAGGGCTGGGGGCCAGGGGCTCCTGGCATGCAGCATGGTGCCCTGGGTAGGGTCCTCCTTGGCAGCATCTGCCTGGCGCGTTACCCTGCCAGCTGCCCAGAGCATCTGGGAGAGATTCCCCCCCTGGGGGGAGCACTGGCGCTTCGAGAGGAACTGGATTCTGTTCCGAGGGGTCAGAATCAAAGCAGAGTCTGGGGCAGCCAGGAAGGGGATGGGGATACAGTGGTCCAAGAGGGGGACGGGCTGCACAGGGCCAGGAGCGGGACGGGGTTATACTGGGCAGGGGGAGGGGTTACATTGGGTGTGGGGAGAGGGGGCTGCACGGGGCCAGGAGGGCGGGTGCACTGGGCCGGGGGAGGGCAGAGCTGCACTGTGCCAGGAGGGGGTGCACTGGGTGGGTGGGGGCTGCCCTGGGCCAGGAGCTCTGGGGTTGGGTGAGGAGGGGGGTGTGAGGCGGCTTGGCAGCTGGTGGCATGACTGCTGGCTAGGTGACTCTGCCCCTCTCGCTCCCAGCTGACCTACGACTACCAGTTTGACTTTGAAGACGATCAGCACAAGATCCCCTGCCACTGCGGAGCTTGGAACTGCAGGAAATGGATGAACTAGCCGCTGCGGGGGCACCAGTCATGGGCAGCCCCTGGTGGGCAGCAGAGCCTGCTGCGAGGAGGCCTCTGTTGCAGGTTCTCCTCCCCCTTTGCCATGCAGGGGAAGGGGGGATCAGAGCTGGCCCAGGGGGAACGCCCACATCTGGAACCCAGGAGGCGAGGTTGGTGCAGGTGGGTCAGCCGGGGCCGCTTTCGGTTCCAAAGGCCAAGGGGCACCAGTCCTTGCCCACCCCCAGCAGATGCCGCCCGCCTAACTTCCACAGGGAGGGCATATCGAAAGCACAGGGACCTTGGTTCTCTCCCTAGCCACTCCAGCCTGGCGCGCCGTGGCCCTGGGTCTCTGCTGGCAGCGCGCTGCTCTCCCCGGGTGGGCGGCTGCAGCGCCACAAGTGGAACTGATGAACTGGCAACTCAGGGTTTTCTTTGTTTTGTTTTGCGAGGAGGACGGGGCCTGTGGCATCAACAAAACCAGCTCTGTCCGCCTTGCTCACTGAAGCACCTGTAAATAACTGGATGGATGCGGGGCGAGCGGGGTGCTCCCCCTCGGATCTGGGGTGGGGTGGCTGCGTTCTCGGACCCACGGGGAGGTCAGATCCAGTCTGTTTTTTTAAAAAAAAAAACAAAACTAATAATAATTGCTCGCTAACTTACCAAGGTAACAAAGAGACTCCTTGAGCTTGACAATCCCAAAACTCCCAGCCCCGCTCTGCTGGGCTCTCTGGAGACAGACAGAGCTCGCATGGGTTTCGGTTTATTTCTTGTTCTGTCAATGGAAGCACCGTGAGCATGTGAAGGAGGCGCCAGCTGCCAGAGCAGAGCTGGGGAGAGCCGTGTGCAGAAAAGCCCCCCCTCCCCCATGGACGCAAGGAGCATCTGCACCCAAACCTACCTCATTTTAAGTGTTAGATTCTGCTGTTTTCAATGTGACCCTCCCTCCGAGATTGACCACATGCAACCTTCCTAGTTCTGAATGAGAACTAGTGGCAGTGGGCGGAGCCTGGGGAATCCAAGGTGTGGCAGTGGGCGGAGCCTAGGGCAGCCTGAGGGAGAGTGTAGCCTTGAGCGCTGACCTGGAAGGAGAGAGACCCTAAAGTATCTCCATCCCCCTCCAGCTGGGAAGTTGTGTGTCCCAGGATCCCTCCCTCCCCCTCTCCCCCCCAAGGGCCCCACCCAGTTGGATGCTCGGGTGTTCCTGGCTGCTCTCCCACCATGCACAAAGCTGGGCACTCCGGAGAGGTGGCGGTTTGAGGCTTTACTTAGAATGTGCCAAGACCCTCCCCTTGCTTCCACCCACCTCCCCAGCATGGCACAAGCAGCCGCCAAGAGCCCCCCCAGCACTGAGCATCCTGTCGAGCCTCTGGGTTTGGGGGCCGAGCTCCAGGAATCCTCAGTTGAGGCAGAGAGCTGGCTTCCACCGCCGCACTCCTGAGTTTGGCTGTGGGGTAGGGGGGCTGCTCTGGGTCCTGCCCCAGCCACTCCGCTCCCCCACCCACCAGGCCCCCTTTTGCTACCAGAACTACTGCTCTAGGCTGGCCTCTGGAGGCTGCCTGTGTCTGTCATGTCGGCATGGTATGGGGGGTATTTATCTATTTATACCTTAGCTTGTATATATTAGAATCTATGGGGGCTCTCTTCTGTGCTCTGCTTGGCTGAGATCTTGGACTGTGGGGAAGGGGAGCATGTCCCATAACTAAACTGGGGGAAGCAAACTTCTTCCCTGCTCGCTGTTCTTGTCTTGTTAGCTAGAAAACCCGTATGTGACAGGTCCAGGGGCCTCCTGCCAGGGGCGGGCTCGCTGGGGAGAGGAGAGGATTGGTGGGCATTACAAACTGGGCATCACTTCTCCCGCTCTGGCCTTCCCCACCACAGCATCCTATTGCTCGTCCAGGAGGGCCCCTCAAAGACTGCTGTAAACCAGATGGGGCAGGAGGTCCTGCTCTCACTGCCCCTTTCCATTAAACTGTAGGGTTTGACATCTCTTAACGCACAAAGGCATGACACCCCTAGTCCCCCAGGAAAGAATCAGAAACAAACTTCTGAGCTTGCTCTTCTCTGCTCTCCCATGCCACGGCTGCTTGACTCAGCTGAGGAGGGTTCTGTTTTGTATTAAACTTCCTTCCTCTCTTGGAGTGTGAGGGGGAATGAAATGAAGTGAGATTATTTTTGGGGGGGAATGAAATCTGGGGCCGGGGAGCCCAGGGCATTTTATGTTTTTAAATCAAAAGATTTTGAGTGAGAGAGAAGAGCTGTCGCATTTTTAAAAAGCTGCTTCCGCAACTATTCAAAGCTGCAAAAGGTTTAAAATGAAATGTTAAAACTTGGGGTGAGGGCAGGGAATAATAAAATAAAAAATATACAAAAAATTTAAATTTAAAACTGTAAATAAAATGGGAGCTGTGTAGAGAAAAAAAACGTTTTTACCAATAATAAAACCACTGGATGTTATTTTAAAATAAAATATGCGTGAGAAAGAAAAAGCCAGTATAACTTTTGGTTTTTTTTCCATTAACTTGGAAGGCTGTAAAGTGTATAAAATAAAACATTTTAAAAAGTACTACAAAAAAGGATTAAAGCTGGGAGAGAGTAAAGAAAAGAACAGAATATAGCAGGTTGTCTGACTTTTTAGACTATGGTTAGAGTATAAAATAGTTCTGTAGATTTTAGCTGGGGAGGGAGGAAAACCTATACAGTTTTTAATTTTTATATAAACTATAATCCAGTCCCAGAGCTGACATTTGATTTTTTTTAAAGTTCTCTGCTTGTAAAATTGCATTCAAAGCCTTGTCCAATACTTCTGTTTGTTTACAGTTGCAGATATTATATTTTAAGTTTTACCTTTTATGATCCTGAAATAACCATTTATTATTTTGTTGGTTTTTTAAAAAAAATAAAGTTTAAAATAAAACTATGGCAAGTGTGGACTCTGTGAGGAATCTTCCTTTGTGTTTGAGGTTTTATTTTTTGTGTGTGTGTGTATCCTGTACAGCGAGGTTGTCCTTCGTAACCAAGAAAAGAATGGAGGGGAAATAAAATTATTCCTTTTTTTAAAGAAAAACAACAAAAAAATGAACTTGTATGTGGCATGTTTTGTATTGGATATAATTTTGAAATGTATATAATTTATGTTTAAAGAGGCAAAGAGTGCGTTTCAAATTTTGCTTCTGAGTTTGTTTTTAAATAAAAAAATAAAGGTGCATTTTAAATACTGGGTGATCTTGGCCTTCTGCTTGTGTGCGTTATCTCCCGCACTTCCTCAATTGAAATGTGGCTCAAGTTCCCGGCTCCTGCTTCCCACATGGTCTTCTGGGAAGAGATTTTGGAGACCGTCACTCTGGCCCAGTGCTGCATAGGCGTTGGAGGTGCCCAAAGGATCATAACTCTTCCCCTCCCCCCCCTCCAATGTTCAGGGCTGGTTGCCCCTTCCCTGCTGCTATGACAAGGGGCAGCTGCACACGTCCCAGCCTGTGCCCCAAGGCTCCGCTCTGCAGGAATCCCTGGAGTTGGTGCAACATGTAACCTGGGAACTGGCCCACTGGGGGCCCCCCACTATAGAAAGGATGTGGATGCATTGGAGAGGGTCCAGCGGAGGGTGACCAAAATGATAAGGGGGCTGCAGCGCATGACCTAAGAGGAGAGACTGAGAGATCTGGAAGCTTCAGGGCGTAGCCGAGTTAGTCTGTACAGAAAAAAAACCCAACAAATGGTCTGGTAGCTACTTTATAGACTAACAAAGCACGTAGGTGGTCGCATGGGCTTTGGTGGGCACAGCCCGCTTCTCCGGTCACCTGGAGCAGTGCGCTGTGCCCACAAAAGCGCATGATCCCCTCCACACGTCGCGCAGGCTCCATGGGGGTCAAAGGTCACCGGCATCAGGCGTCAATTCTCCTCCCCGGCTTGCTTCCTTCCCCCGCCGCTGTTTCCGGTCACATGACCGCTGCTGGCGGAAATGGCTGAAGTAGATCCGGGCGGAAGTGACCCGGTCCCGTTGCTGCCCCCGGGCGTTCGGCGGCAGCGAGACGAGCCGCGGCTGGAGCGGCCATGGAGGCGGTAAGAGCCCGACCCGGGCGGGGTGGGGGGGGGCCCGGCGCCCCTGGGATCGGGCACCCGCGTCCCTTCCCCCGCCACCCCCGGATCGGGCCCCCCCCTCCCCCTGGATCGGGGCCGCCTCCCTTTGTCCCCTCCCCCCCCATCCGGCCCCCTCCCTTCCCTCCCGCGTCCTTCGGCACCCCGGATCAGGCCCTCGCTCCCCATAGGGCCCTCCTCCTGCGTTCGCCTCCCCGGATCAGGCCTCCCCCCATAGGGCCCTCCTCCTGCGTTCGCCTCCCCGGATCGGGCCTCGCTCCCCCATAGGGCCCTCCTCCTGCGTTCGCCTCCCCGGATCGGGCCTCGCTCCCCATAGGGCCCTCCTCCTGCGTTCGCCTCCCCGGATCAGGCCCTCGCTCCCCGCCATAGGGCCCTCCTCCTGCGTTCGCCTCCCCGGATCAGGCCTCGCTCCCCGCCATAGGGCCCTCCTCCTGCGTTCGCCCGCCCGGATCGAGCCCTCCCTCCTCTGGGATCGGGATGCCTCCCCGATCAGGCCCCCTCCACTTCCCTCCCACGTCCTTCGGCACCCCTGGATCAGGCCCTCGCTCCCCATAGGGCTCTCCTCCTGTGTTCGCCCCCCCCCCCTTCGGATCGGGCCCCCAAAGGCCAAGCTGCCAAGAACAGAACAAAACTGGGGCTGGGGTGAGAGTGCGACAGGTCCGAGTGGCCGGGCCGGGCCAGCGCGGTGACACCTGTGGTGGCCCTTGGGCTGCTGCGTTTCCCTGGCTGGCCACCAACTTGAGAGTCCGGGATCAGGGCAGTTTTCCGACAGAGGGTGACGGGAGCAGGGTGTTCTCTTCCTCCGTCTGCCGCCCTGGCCTGGCCAGCTCTCGCTGGCGGGGAGCCTGGACTTTCCTGCCCAAAGCCCATTGCGCTCCCCGGCGCCTGCAACCCCGCTGGTCAGCTGTGACATGTGTGCGTAGCTCTGCGGAGGAGCTCGGGGCTGTCCAGTGCCAGTGAAGTGAGTGGCACCCTGGCACTGCACACGGGAAAGGCCCCTGCCCAGCCTTCGCTGTGTTCAAGGCCTATCTCAAGTATCGCCTGGATCCCCCCTCTCCCCGTCCTGGGACTTTGCTGGGCTGAGCCAGGTGCTGTGGACTCATGTGCCTCAGCCCAGCTTCCCCCATGCCCCAGCCAAGAGGCTGATGCATGCCAGGTTCTGGGCTCCTGGGCTGAAAGCAGCATTCCTGGCCTGGCCAGGCGCGGGCAGGGGGCTAAATTCCCAGCATGCAGCCCAGGGCAGCCACTGGAAGTTGGAGAGTACCGTGCCGGGTGGGATTTGCTCCCTGTTCCTTAGTGCTCATTCCAGCCTTGCTGCTTGGCTCCAGCCACAGACCTGAGAGGCGCTGGGGGAGCATCTCCTGACTGGCCAAGCTGGGCCCTTTCAGGCATCCCCAAGGCCATGCTCCTCTGCAGCGGAGGCCAGGTGTGTGGCTGAAGCTGGGTGCTGGGAGGGGCAGCTCCTGCTGTTCGTTTTGGGCAGGCTGGAGCAATGCCCATCTTAAAGGGACAGAGCCCTCCGCTTAGGGCTGTCCGGGAGTCTGCAGTCAGCCCGAGCCCCAGCTAGGCGACCACCTCTAGGGGGGTTAGCGAGATTGTGGCTGGGCGGCCAAGTCTGGTCCAAGTCCTGCCTGTGTGAAAATGCCATGGTGGGATGAGCTAGCAGGACTCGGCCTGGTTCCTGCTGGAGAATCATCCAGGTGCCTAGAGCCCCTGTGGTCTCTGGTCTCCAGCACATCTGTGCTGAGATGCAGTTGGGCTGGCCTGATCCGGGACTGGCCGGCTCCCTCCCTGGCAGCGGTTCATCTGATGGGGCAATGCTGCCAGGATGTGGCCACTAGGTGTGTCAGGGTGCTAGGCTGCCCGTCGGAGGCATGAGAAGCGATTCCTGGGTGCGGTTTGTGAAGCGTAATTGGAGAGGAAGTAAGCGCCGCAGCTTCCTCCAGAGCCCAGCCAGCCCTGGGATGGAGCCAAGTTCTGCCTCGGAAAAGGAAAAGTGCAGCTTGGCTTTCTCTTCCCCTCCACAAGCTCCCTGGCTGAGTGGGCCCTTCCAGCCCGAGGTGGGGCACAGTTACTGTCCCAGCCGGCTTGGAGAGCTAACAGTGCACTGGGGAAAGAGCAGTTTAGAGCAAGGGCTGGGAGCCAGGACCCCTGGGTTCCTTCCTCACCTAAGGCTGCCTCACTGTGTGGGCCAGTCACTCTCCCAGTCAGCTGGGCCCAGCAACCGCTGGTGGGAGGAGCGGGCTTCCCCTTGGGAGCAGGCAGGGGAAGGGAACCTGCTGCCCTGCATCGTGTGCTCCTTGCCCTGAGTGGGGAGGGTAGGCTCAGGCATGGTGCAGAGAGGGTCCCAGTGCCACTGCCTGGGTGGGGGCTTTCCAAAACCTCCTTAACAAATCATTTGGAGGTGCTGCAACAGCAGGGCCGGGGGAAAGGTGACCGAAGCAGCAGGGCTGAGCAGGCAATGGGGGGATGCCCACTTAGCAGGGCTGGGCAGGGGGAGGTCCCCGGGCTGCCATGCTCCCTTCCCAAAGCCATGGGTGCGTGGTACGGGGCAGGAGTGCAGCCCATCTTATGGCTCTGCTCTGCGGGAGGGTCTTGAGCTGGGGCACAGGCCTGTGGCTTACCGGGGAGCCTCTGATTTCTCTGTCTGCAGGGCCCGGTTCCTGAGAGCGCTGCCCAGAAGTGCCCCCTGGCACCGGAAGGTGAGGGCTGGTTCCCCAGGGGGGTCGGTTGTGTTGGGCGGGAAGGCCCCAGCCCTGTGGTATCCAGACTGGCCCGGGCAGGGCTTGGCCCAGTCTCCAGGGACAGGAGGATTTTTCAAGCCCATTGCTTCTTGCCCTGCCTTTGATGGCAGAATGATTTATTGCCCCCTGTGCCGGCCGACGCAGTTCTTGGCCCCGGCTCCCCCCTCAGCAGGCTCACAGCCCAGGGCTCTCATGTCCTGGGGGCTGGTCTGTAGCTCTCCTGTCTCCCATGGGCCCTCCTCTCCGCCCTGCGAGCACCCAGGCAGGCTGGGGAGCCTGAGCTAGGCCCAGGGTATAGGGGCCATGCAGCAGGGGATGTGCCCTGACTAGGAGCAAAACCCCAGAGCCCCCCATGACCCCTCAGACTTTCCCTGCTGCAGTCATGGCTCCCCCCACCCAGCTCACTGCTGAAGCAGGTCCCTGCTTTCCCTTCCCCCAGAGGCAGAGCCGGGCAGCGGGGTCTACTCCTGCTTCATGAAGTCCCATCGCTGCTACGACCTGATCCCCACCAGCTCCAAGCTGGTCGTCTTCGACACCTCCCTGCAGGTGGGTGCTTCCCACGGGGGCGGTGCTGGGTGTGTGCCTGGGCATCCTGTGTGCCCACGCCCCAGCGTGGGTCCTCCACGGCACGGATGGGCATAGGCCGGGGGGCACGAGGCCCAGAGATGGGCTTCCCTGGGCACGGCCCCCAGTGCTGGCCACTCCAGACCCCCAGCTGTACAAGGAGTCCTACTTCCACAGCCTCTGCCAGGCCATTCTGCCCCCTTCCCCCCTGGATTCCCCCAGCTCAGACAGGCACTGTTCCAGCCCCTCCCCCATCCTAGCCCCTCCCCCAGAGCTCTGGCAAGCATTGTTCCCACCCCACCCCCTTGCCACCCCACAGCTCAGACAGGCACTACCCCAGCCCTCCCCATCCCACCCCACCCCACCCCCTTGCTATCCCCACAGCTCAGACAGGCACTGCCCCTGCCCTCTCCCACCCCACCCCAGGAGCTCTGACTGGCACCCCTCTCCCCCCCATCCCCCCCGGTCTGACGCGGGACATGTGTTGGGCTGCAGGTGAAGAAAGCTTTCTTTGCTCTGGTTACCAACGGCGTGCGGGCCGCCCCGCTGTGGGACAGCAAGACGCAAAGCTTTGTGGGTAAGTACAGGCTGGGGGTGGAAGTGCTGGGGGTGGGAGGGCCTGGGGCTGCCCCATTCACATTCACTTGTTCTCTCTCCACCAGGGATGCTGACCATCACTGACTTCATCAACATCCTCCATCGGTACTACAAGTCGGCCTTGGTAAGGACCCTGCCCTCTTCAGCTCTGGGGGCCTGGCCCCTGCCAGCTTCGTTCCTGTGGAGCTGAGAGCCTCCCCACGACCCCCCCCATCCCCCAGCAGAGTCAGGCCCCTCGCTCCTGGGCACGTATTAGCCCTGGGGACTGCATCTGCCTAGCAGTCCCCAAGCCGTGCCCAGGTCGACTAACACCCCTCCCCCCTCATCTAGGTGCAAATCTATGAGCTGGAGGAGCACAAGATTGAGACGTGGCGAGGTGAGGGGGTGCACGGGCCTCCATGCGGGGGGAGGGGGAGGCAGCATTGTGGGGGGGGGAGGGGTGCCGTGGTGCCGGGTGTGGGGAATGGAAGCAGGGGCTGAGGGGCGCTGCCAAGGATGGGGGGGCTGGGATCCCCTGGGCGCTGCAGGGCCCCCTGTGCCGAGCGCAGAGCTGATCAGTCTTGGACCCTGATCCCACCTGTCGTGGCTCCTCCCTTGCCTGGGACCCTGCTGCACTATGGGCACCGTGCCACCAGCTCCCCCCTCCCGCCCCCGGCAGAGGCCCATGGGTCAACGTCTCGCTCAGCACGGCTTCTCTCCCCACAGAGGTGTATCTGCAAGACTCCTTCAAGCCCCTGGTCTGCATCTCCCCCAATGCCAGGTAAGGCCTTCGCTGCTGGCACCCCCCCCGTGCCCGCTGGGAAAGGGGGCGACGGGATTATTTACGTGCGTTGCCCTAGAGCCCAGGGCGCCATGAGGCGGGCTCCTCGTGCTGCAGGGGCGGGCTGCTCTGGGGCTGCAGGCTGCTACCCACTGCTAGCAGAGCGGCCCAGAGAGCCCAGGAGGCCTGCGCTAAGCTCCCGGCCTGGCCCGCCCTCGCTGGGAGGAGAACCCAGGAGTCCCGGTGGCGTTGCTGCCACCTACCCTGCCCCCTTCTGTCTCGCAGCCTCTTCGACGCCGTCTCCTCGCTGATCCGCAACAAGATCCACCGGCTGCCCGTCATCGACCCGGCCTCAGGGAACACGCTCTACATCCTCACCCACAAACGCATCCTTAAATTCCTCAAGCTCTTCGTAAGTCCTGCCCCGCCCGCACCTTCCCCCTGCAGGGGGCGCCCCGGGCCGGGCCGTGCCCCGTGGCTCACGGCTCCCCTCCCTGGGTCCCCACAGATAGCCGAGGTCCCAAAGCCAGACTTCATGGCCAAGACGTTGGAGGAGCTCCAGGTTGGCACCTACAGCAACATCGCCCTGGTGCGTGCCAACACGCCCCTCTACGTGGCCCTGGGCATCTTCGTGCAGCACCGCGTCTCCGCCCTGCCAGTGGTGGATGAGTCAGGTGAGCGGGCTGGGGGGGTGGAGAACATGGCGTGTTCCAGCTCAGAACCAGCTGCCCCCTTGAGCCTGTGGTCTCTGTCTCCCCCCAGCCCCAAGGGGGCAGGTCTGGAGCCGCCCCTCACGGCAGGATACTGCCGGCCCCTTGCTCCGGGGGGCTCTTGGGGCTGCGACTGATTCCTCAGCACATTGGGCTACCTGCCAGCTTGTCCTCTGCCTCTCCAGGGTGCTGAGCTGAGCACCCCCCCGGGGGCCAGGCCAAGCTGAGACACCCCCCCCCCCAGTGCGGAACCAGAGCCCCCCAGGAACATGCCGATCCTGAGCGCACCCCCAGACCAGAGTGTTGCTCCGTCTCTGCAGTGGGACTTTGCAAAGGGCTCTGAGCTTCACGCAGCTCCCCAGGTTGGGCTGCCTGGTTGCTCTGTGTCCCTCCACTCCTCGCCCTCGGGCTGCAGGTGCCCCTCGCGGGAAGCTCATGATGGACCCTCACGTTCCTGGTGCGCAATCTGGGCTCCCAGGAGCCGCCAGGTAACGTTGGGAGACTGCCACAGGAATTGAGCCGGCGTTGGGGTGCCGGCTGGCTACCTGGATCCCCAGCAACCTGCACTGCTGTCAGTCGCAGCCCACGTTGGCCCAGACACCAGCCAGACCCCCCGGCCCCATACTAGGGATGTCAGAGAGCAGTGGAGTAGCGTAAGGGTATCCGCGAGTGGAGTACTTGACCAGTCCGCACACACACACACCCCTCCCCGGCTCCTCCCCGTCTTGCTGCCTCTTATACAGAGGCAGCAAGGCTGGGGACGGGAGATAGTGCTGGGGGGAGCTGGCTTAAAAGCCGGTTCCCCCCAGCACCGTCTCCGTGGTGCCGCCAGCCACGGAGGCAGCCGGGCCGGGGGGACTAGGGGAAGCTGCTCTGGCAGCAGCCCCTGTTTGCGGCGGCCCGGGCTGGCTGTCGTGAACAGGAAGGGGCTGCTGCACTCAGTGTGAGCCGGGACCAAGCAGTCCCAGCTCACTCCAGCCCGGGACGCTGCACTTTAAATGTAGGAAGAGCCCGGCGTCTCTTCCTATGGTTAAAATGCAGAGCTGCAGCGCGGGGGGCTGCCGGAGCTACCCTGCTGCGGCTCCGCACAGCGGCCCTTCTCCAATTGTATCGACTACACGATTTGCTGGTTAACCACAATTTCACACCCTTACCCACTGCCCCCTCCAGCTCTGCACTCCCACGACCAGGCCCAGCCCCCAGAGAGCCCGCAGGGCTGGAACGGACTCATCTGGCTAGGGGAAGGGATTCCCACCCTGCAGCCACTGCGGGGCAGGGAGCAGGGCCTGTGCTCATCTAACCAGTCTCTCCCCTCCTCTGTCTTAGGTCGGGTGGTCGACATTTACTCCAAGTTTGATGTCATTGTAAGTACTGGAGCTTCAGGGGGTAGCCGAGTACTGACCCCAATGCAGAGCTTAGGGGGCGCTGCCTGTGCGGGCCAGTGGAACGGGGTGGGGGGGGCGCTGGGTGCTGGGACGGGGAGAGAGTGCCGGCTGGGGGGGGGCCTTCGGGGCACCTTGCCTGCGCGGGCTGCTGGGACAGGGAGGTACCACCTGCGCCAGACAGTGAGACTGCAGGGGCTGCGCTGGCCAGTGAACAGGGTGCTTCCGGCCCCCCTGGCATGTGGCTGCCACATGCGCACTCCCCCTGTGGAGGTGCTGGTGGGTGCCTGTCACTGCTGGGCATGACCGACCCCAGCGCCTGCCACAGGGGTGGTCGCTGTGGGGCAGGTTTTGCCCTGCCCCAGCTCACCCCCAGCCCTGCCCCCAGAACCTAGCGGCCGAGAAGACCTACAACAACCTGGACGTGACGGTGACGCAGGCGCTGAGGCATCGCTCGCAGTACTTCGAGGGCGTCCGCACCTGCTACCGACACGAGACCCTGGAGACCATCATCAACCGGCTGGTGGAGGCCGAGGTAACCTCCCCCCAGGACCCTTCATGCCCCTTCCTTTCCCCTGGGGCCCCCATGGCCCGCAGGGCCCCTCCTGTAACCCCCGGGGAGGGACACAGCCCAGCAGCTTGGAGGGGAGCCTGGGGGAGGGACGACTCTTCCCGGCCCCTCAGCCTGGCCGGGTGTGGCATTAGCTGCACTGTCCTAGCCAATCCCCCGCTTCGCCCACAGCGCCTCCTCCCTGCACTTCCTGTCCCAAGGCAGTGTCCCTGCTGGGGGGACCAGCCTCTGGGTCTGCACTGCCGTGGGAGGGAGCTGTGGGCTGCAGCGCCCCGTCTGACATCCGTCCGTCTGTCTGCGCAGGTCCACAGGCTGGTGGTGGTGGACGAGAGGGAAGTGGTGAAGGGCATCATCTCGCTCTCGGACATCCTGCAGGCGCTGGTGCTCCCAGGCGGCCCCCGGCCCTGAGGGCGGCCCCGTGCTGCCTGCAGAGAGACTCTTGCTGAAGTGGGGGCCTGAGTGACAGGGACCAAGGATGCCAGGCCCCCCCACCCGGCCACGCGTCACCTGCTGGCCCTGCCACTGCTCCACCAGCATCATGCCCCCTCACCCCACCAGCCAGCAGGATGGGGGGCGTCACACCAGCCAACAACCAGCAATAAACTCAGCCCCTTCTCTGGGGCACGCTTGGCTGCTCCCTCCACGGGCCGTGGGTCAGGGCCGGGCCCAGCCCTTTCCAGCACATCTGTACCATGTGGGCTTTTGCCCGGGTGGAGCCTGGCCGGGCACCCGGCAGTGGTGCTGCCAGCCCCTCCTGACTGGCCAGGGAAAGCCTCTGTGATCAGCTGCCCCCCAGCACCGGGCCTGTTCCCATTTCTGCACTCCGGGACCCTCGTCTTTCCCACCTGGGAACTGGATCTGTTTCCTTATTTCCTCCCTGCCCCAGTGTGGGTCCTCAACCAGCTCCTGCCCTGCAGCACCGCATGGCCGGTGCCCCCGGGCACCTGCAACGACCCTTCCCCAGAGAGTGCGCATGCGGTTTTTACTGAGCACCATTTTTGTAGCCATTTTTGTAGCTGGCTTGGCGTGGTCCGGGGCCTGGCTCCCTCTCTTCCTCACGGGCCCAGGTGTGGAACCTATCCCGCCTGTCTTTAGTGGGTCTGGGCTAGTGCTTGTGGGGATTTTGGGGTGAGGAGCTTCTAGGGGCTTGTGTCCTGGCCCCAGCCCCAGCCCCAGCCCCAGCTGCACCCATCACTGTTCATTTATTGCAAGTCTAATAAAAACCAGGCCCTGTGTCTAGGAGCGGTTACTGGCCGTGGGCTGTTCATGTGGATGCGGCGTAGTTTGGGAGGGGGGTGCGACAAAACTCCAGGGATTGATGGTTCTCCGGGGCCACTGGAGCCAGGACCCGCAATGGGCTGCAGCAGCCTGGGGACCGTTCGGGTCTGGGAGGCAGGAAGGGAAATCCCTGTCAGGGCTGGGCAGGTTCCTAGACCTGCCACCACAGCCCCTGCCCTGCACGTCTGTGCTGCCTCCTCGGGCAGGGCGAAACCCCTAGCCCAGCCAGTCACCTAGTGCCTGGGTAGCAGGGTGCTGAGAACGGGAGGAGTAAGTCCCTGTATGGAACGGAACAGAATCCTGCAGCCCCCAAGGAGGCTCTCGCCAGCTTGGCCGGTGCCCCTCTCCCCAGCTCTGCTGCAGCCCCTTCTAGCCCAGCCCTGTGGTCAGCCAGCAGGGGGCAGTGGGGGGGGTTGCTTTCCTCCCTGCCCCTCTGTGTAACCATCGCTAGGACAGGACGCTGCTGAGCCTGCACCGCCGTCCAGCCCGTAAATCCCTGTTTGTTCCACCCGTGGGTTTTCTAAAAAGGCTGGATGCCAGAGCGGCTGCCGGACCCCTCCCCCAGGCGCCGGGGCTAGAGCCGGGCTCCAGCAGCTCCTGGTCCCCTGGCTCAGCAGGGAGCCTGTGGCTGGGCGGGGAGAAGTGACCAGGACAGCAGGGGCTGAGGGTATCTGCAGGAAGGGAACAGGAGCTAGTGGTTAGAGCTGGCCCAGGGCACCTGGGCTGGAGGTAAGTGCCTGACTGTGGTCAGGACACCTAGGTACCTCTGCTCTCACGAGCCTCCTTGGGGCCCAGCAACCCCTCTCCTGGGCCAGGGCCCCCTTGGCAGAGGGTGGGAGCCCAGCTGCTGTCTAGCCCTGTCCCCCCACCCCTTGCCCCAGCCTGACAAGGCAACGGCCTGGGCCTTCCCCCAACCACCCAGGGCAGCAACTGCCAGTCTCCCCCACTCCCTCCGGATGGGACCCTCCTCTCAACTGGGTGGGGGATGGGCAAGGCTGGGAGCAGGATGAACTAATTAGCAGCTGCTTGTGGGGGGCAGGAGGATGCAGGCTGGGGGTCAGGGAGTGGCTGCAGGGTGTGGGGGGTGTAGCAGGCACAGTCTGCAGGGGAGGTGACGGATACAGGCTGTGGGAGGGGAGTCAGGAATGAGTGTTGGGGAAGTGCCAGGCACAGGCTGCAGGGGGTGGGGAGGGCAGGTGATGGGTCTGGGCTGTGGGGTGGGGTTCACCAGGGGTGAGGTACAGACTGCAGGGTGGGGGCTGGGAGCAGGCTGATGGGTAGAGGGTGGAGGTGTTGGGGTGGGGGCTGGGTGCAGGCGGCAGGGGGGTGCCAGGCTCGGGCTGCAGCTCCCAAGGGGGGCTGACACAGCTGGCTGGGGCGGGTCAGGGGTCTGCAGCTCCAGTGAGCGCCAAGCCGGGCAGCGCTACTAACAGGCCTGCTGGGAACAGGGGTCTCGAGGCAAAGGGGGGCTTTCGATCCCCCCAAGTCCTCTGGCATCTCCGGGCCCTGGCTCCCCCGCCGTTGGCATGGCGCCGACAGCCCTGGCGCCTCCCCGGGCGGTGCTGAGCGAGGCACATTCCCTGCCGGGTGGGAGGCTCCGGGGGGCTGCCTAAGAGCACGGCCCAGAGCCGCCTGCTCGTCAGTGCGAAGGTCCCGGCTCCAGGGCCCTGCAATCCAGCCGGGGTCGGCGTCAAGGCCAGGTAGGGTGCCCGGAGCTCCCCAGGGTGCCGGCTCCGATCCAGCCCGGGGCGTGACCGACACGGGGCCACTGCTGGGATGGGCCGAGGGATGGGCACAGGGGGCCTCCCTACCTGGGTACAACCTCGTCTCCAGAACCGGGCCCAGCCTGGCACCTCTGTGCCTCGGGGCCCAGATCCTGCTCTGGCCCAGGTGGGAGCCCTGCGCCGAGCCGCTCACCTGGGCTCTCTGGCCACTGTGCTGAGCAGGGGCTGGTCAGAGCCCCTCCCCTGCCCCCCTCCCTCCCCTGCGCTGCCGCTTTACCCAGAGGCACAACCCCCAGCCCCGCTCGGTGCATCCCTTGCTGGAGCCCGGCTCTGGGACGGTTGCCATGCCGGCGCCTCGTTGCTAGGTTTCGCTCCGAGCCCGCGTGGGCTGCAGCACGTTGTGCCAAACCTTATAATTTGTGCGATTGTTGCATCTCTTGGGGCGATGGGGGGGGGGTCCCTGTGTAAGGCCTGGGGTGGGTCTGAGCCCCGACCCCCCTCCGGGTGTTTATGCCGCCACTCCCCCATGGCAGGCTCAGCTCCCAGCCTCCGTGCACAGGCGGTGCTGGCCCTGGCCGAGCGAGGCGTCCCAGCTCCCTACCCCCCTCCCAGCGCTGGGAATAGAACCTGGCTCTAACCACTAGGCAGGCTTGCTTCTGAATGCCCCTCCCCCTCCACCAGCAGGCTGCGGGGATGTGGTGCCGGCAGAGCTGGAGGGGCTGGGGGTCGTGGCTGCGGGACCCCTTTCAGAGGCTGTCACAGGCCAGGTAACTGTCCCCTTGTAGAGGCATCTGCATCAACGCGCTGAGCTCTGCCCGGCTGGGCTTCCAGCAGGTGCCTGTTGGCAGGTACGTGGGGGCAGCTTGGGGTCGGGGCGCCTGCAGGGCAGAGGGAGAAGGGGCCGTGCCAGGCGTCCTGGCTGATGCTGGGTTGCAGGCCCTGCTGGAGGGCTGTGTTTCTGCACGGGAAGGGGTGGGGGTGTGCGCACGCTGCGTGCCGTGTGCCTGTCTCCCCGTGTGCACGCTCTGTTCCGGCTGCTGGCAGGCTGGCACTCACCCGCCCGCACAAAGAGCTGCTCCTCTTGCCGACACAGCCCTGGCGCTCAGCTCCCAGGCTCACCAGCAGCCCGTGGGCACAGGCAGCCCCAATCCCTCCCTCTCCTTGCAGCTCTGCCTCGTGGGCACGCCCGGCTCCCTGCGGCCGGACAAGCAAGTCCCCTGGCACCATGCTGGGCTGCCCGGCGCTGGGGGGCCATGGGCAGCAGCGGGGACCAGGCCCTGGGCGCCTGCAGATCTGCAAGCGGACGGACCTCCTGGTGCTCGAGATTAACACAGTTTCTTGTTGCAGCCAGGGAAGCACCATGGACCCAGGGCACTGGCCTGTTCGGGCCTCCGGCACCCCCTGGATCTACCGGAGCATCTCGGGGGAGTACGCGTGAGTCAGGGCCTGTCTCGCTAGATCATTCATCGTGGCGGGGGTGGAGGGCACCATGTTGCAAAGCTTTTCCCTATGCTCGCCTGGTGGGAAGTGGGGGACACCAGCAGGGCTGGGGGAGCCCAGGGCCGGGCTGGCAGGAGCTGCGGGTCGTGACTGAGGGGCACTAGCAGGACTGGGGAAGCCCAGGACTGGGCTGGCAGGGGCTGCGGGCCGGGGGTGAGGGGTACCGGCAGGGCCGGGCTGGCAGGGGCTGCGGGTCAGGAGTGAGGGGCACCAGCAGGGCTGGGGGAGCCCAGGACTGGGCAGGCGGGGGTGAGGGGTACCGGCAGGGCTGGGGGGAGCCCAGAGCTGGTCTAGCTGGGGCTGTGGGTTAGGAGTGGGGGACACTGACATAGCTGGGGGGAGCCCAGGACTCAGGTAGGATGGGGCTGTGGGTCGGGCTGCATCTCCACTTTCCCCGGCATCCTGCCAAACAGGGTGCCCCCCTGCACTGCTGGCCAAAGCTTCCTTTTGCCTGACAGCTACAGACCCTTTCCAGTCTCAGCCAGGGCACCTCCACTCGCCTTGCGGGCCAGGAAAGCCACAGGGCGTCTGCCAGGCTGGGCGGGGGTGGTGCTAGGGTCACCCATGTTCCACCCTTGCGTGGCGCCCCAGTTAGCAGGATCCCCACCCCCACAGTGGCCTATCCGGAGCCTCCCTTGCAGCCGGGCTGACAGTGGGTGGGGTGGATGCGTCCCCCTGCCCAGCGGGCTGGGCCCTGAGCGGCTCTGTCTCTGCCCTGCAGATGCCTGGAGAAGCGGTTTGCAGCGGAGCTGTGGCCAGCCCGGTCCCCGGGGCCCTGCGAGCGCCAGGACCCCATGTGGAGCAAGGCACCTCCCCAGCCCCAGCCGCCCTCTGGCTGCGACCCCCGGAGCTTGTGGCTGCTGGGCAGAGGAGCAGGAGGGCACCAGGCTGCCCCCCAGGAGAGAAAGCCCCGCAGTGGCTCGGTGGGCAGGAGGGGCCTAGGTTGGTCAGCTCCCCCGGAGAGACTGGGGGAAGGGGCATTGAATGGCATGCCGGGCAGGCGGCGGCTGGCAGGGGGCACCAGGGGACCGCTCCCAGCTGGGCCCCCCAGCTACGAGACCCACATGCTGAGGCGGCTCCGGGTGGAGCAGAGCAGCCGCAAGCTGAACGAACTGCGGCCCCCACCTTACGTCTCGCCGCCCGCCTACGACGCGCCGCACCGCACCCTCCCCACCAAGCGGCCCCGCACCACCCCCAAGCCGCTGGCTGCGAAGCGGGGCCGGGCAGCGCCCCGTGGGAAGGGGCCTGCCAGAGGCAGCCCGGAGCCCCCCCGCTGCTCAGGAGCCCCCCATCAGCGGCGGCCCAGGCTTCCCCAGGAAGTCCTGAGTGGCTGGAGCTACCACGCCGGGTCAGGCTCCCTAGGCCACCGCACTGGATCGGGGCCCTGCGACCCAGGACTGGAGGGTGCAGCCCGGCGCCCAGCCCGGCGCCGCTCAGCCGAATCCCTCTTCTGCCCTCTGTCCAGCCCCGATGGCGGCAGCCACACGCTGCCCCGGGCAGCCGGGGGGTCTGTCAAGGCCCGCGGCTGGGAGACGGCGGGGCCCGGCTCTGCCCCAGGCTGGCAGCGGCTGCCCTCTGGCTGGGGGTTTGGCTATGCGTCCAGCCCTGCAGGCAGTACCAGGAACGGGCAGCAGGAGGGCTGGGAGCAGAGGGGCCGGGCAGGGCGTGGGACGCTTCCCTCTCCCTGCCCCATGCGAAAGGCGCCTGGCCAGTCCCCCACCACTCAAGGCCGACGCCGTCACGGGGGTGTGTTTGTGATCGATGCCACCTGCGTGGTGATCCGTTCCGAGTACATCCCGCCTCCCCGGCGGGAGCAGGTGCGGCTTCTGGGGTCCCCCCCACCCCGGGAACCAGTTTCTCCTTGTCAGAGGCTGCTCCAGGCCAACCGGCCCCACCCTGGGGCCTCCGAGCAGGCAGCGGGGCCCCCACCCCCTTCGCCTGGCCACAGCTCCTTGGGGGAGCGGGCAGCCCGGATCTTGGGGCTCCCTGCTGCTGAACTAGATCTGGTGGAGCCACAGGAGGCCGGTGCCCTGCACGGGACCCCTGGGCCCTGGGGCCAGCAGGCAAGAGCGGCCCCTCCTAGCAGCCTGGAGCCACTGGCTGGGGGCCCCACAGCGCCTGGGCTGGCCTGCCAGGCCACTTCCCCCAAGCAGCCTCCTGGGCTCCTGGGTGGCAGGGAGACCCCCAGGGGGCTCCTGGGGCCTGGGGCCAAGCCCCCCATGGAGCCGGGCCCACGTTGCATTAGGGAGTCTCCCAGTCCTGGGGAGCCACGGGCCATGCCCCCCCACGCCCAGCCCTACGCCGAGCGCCCGGCGCTGTGCACCCATGATCTGCGCGAGGCCGTGTCCCGCATCCGCCGCCACACGGCGCCCGACTCAGACACGGACGAAGAGCCCGAGGGCCCGGCCCCGCGTGGCCTTACGGCCCGGAGGGTGCGGCTGCGCCACGAGGCCCGGGTCTACAGCAGCAGCAGCAGCTTGGACAGCAGCGGCTCTGACACCACTGTGGTCCCTGCCGGCAAGGGGGGGCCCCCAGGGGTGGCTGCGGGACCCAGCCTGGAAGCCTGGGAGCTGGGACAGGAGGGGACCAGGTGGGGCTGAAGCTGGGCGGGGACACAGAGCCCAGAAGGGACTGAGGGTGACGGAGGGTCCCCGCCCCTCTCCTGTGCCCTGTGATTTTCTCCACTGCTCCTGCTCTCCTCATAGGGCCCTGCTCATTGGGGTCTGCAGGGCATGTCCAGGGCCTGGGGCATACCCATGAGGGGCGGGCCCTGGGAGGGTGTGTCCAGGAGTGGGTGGGGCCTGGCAGGGTGTGTCCAGAAGAGGTGAGGGTGTACCAGGAGGGCAGGGCCTGGCAGGGCTTAGCTTGGGAGGGTGTGCCCAGGCCAAATACCATTTTGCTTTGGGAGGACCAGGCCGACCCCCCAGAAGGTCTCTCCAGCCCAGAGAGCTGACTGGAGGGAGAGCCCCGAGTTAGACCCATCTAAGACTGCCCAGCTGGGCTCCCTCTTCACCTCCTGCATAGTCTGGGGCGGGTGCACCTCCCCGGTGGCCAGTTTGTGCCAGCCT
The DNA here is from genome assembly GCA_019425775.1 of Rafetus swinhoei. Classification (NCBI taxonomy): domain Eukaryota; kingdom Metazoa; phylum Chordata; order Testudines; family Trionychidae; genus Rafetus; species Rafetus swinhoei. The sequence continues at coordinate 6,054,282 of JAFJHL010000157.1, read as the reverse complement.
GGCACGATTCCTGGCATAGCCATACTTGGGAATTTTAGCACCTGCGTGAGCAAGCTGGTTTGCACCTTCCCCCCCCCCAATCAGGTGGGGATTTTTTCTTCATCATTTTTCTGCCTTTGCAGCTTTGCACCCTGACCAGCTGCCCTGCCATAGTTACAGCCCTGCTGGCGTGGGCAGTTAATGGAGGGGTCTGTGTCTGTCCCCAGACTTATTTGTATAACTCGAACCTGCTGTAAAATGTTCCTCAGAGAAATAAACCCCTTGGGGCCTTTGCCCTGGCCTTATTGCTGTTTCTGTGAGCTTATACCCTCACCAGCCCCTCACGACTTGCGGAGGCTCCGGCCCTGGATTGCCCCAAACTCCTGTGCGGTATTGCTGTGCAACAGCTGTTGGGCTCTCCCCCAGAGGTGGTTGCATCTCACGGCTGGGTGAAGGATTCCCTGGGCCTCCAAACAGCTGCTGTGCCCCACCCAAGAGGCAGCTGCATGTAAGTGCTGGGGGCAGTAAGTGCTGGGGAAAGAGACTTTGGGCTCCTGTGATGTGAAAGCAGCACATGATTAGTGGCTGAATCCCCGAGGGGGCGGGGTGAGCGTCCCATCCCTGGTGCAAAGGTCAAAACCAAATTCACCAAGGGAGGGTAGATGGGAACCGCCCCCCCCACACCAATAATTGGGAGGTGCCTTTCCCTGAACTGCCACTAGAGGGCATGAGGCACCCAATTTTCATCCTCTTTCTGCTACACACCTGGTCACAGCCCCCCACCCGCTGCACAAGGTGGGGGCCTTCCAAGGCCCAGCTGGGTTCCATGGCTCTATGGCTGCTGGTGCTTCACCCCAGGCCCAGGCATCCCCTCAAGCAACCTGTATTAATAACAGGAGTCCTTGAGGGCTACTGCTCTCTCAGAGCTGGCAGAGAAACCAAGCGTCCTGGCTCCCAGTGCCCCCCCAATCTAACCACTAGCTCCCACTCCCCTCCCAGAGTAGGGAGAGAACCCAGGTGTCCTGGGCCCCCCCCCACTAGTCCCCAGTCCCCTCACAGAGCAGGGCGAGAACCCAGGCATCCTGGCTCTCACCCACCCCACTCTAACCACTAGTCCCCAGTCCCCTCCCAGAGTAGGGAGCGAACCCAGGTGTCCTGGCTCCCACTCTTCTCCCAGAGCTGGGAGAAAGCCCAGGAGGCCTGGTACCCCCCACATGCTCCAACCCAACAGACCCCACTCCCCATCTAGAGCTAGAACCCAGGAGTCCTGGCCCCACCCCCATGCGTGAATCCTGGGGGCAGTATTTCAGTGCTGGGCAAGGCGCGGCCCTTCGCAGCCCCCCTGTTTCCCCACTGGCTAGTGTGGCTGGTGAGTGAAATGCCCCCCCCCTTTGGGTTTGGGCAGTGGCTGAGGGCTCTGACCTCATGGAGTGCCGGGGGGGGGCTGGGACTCCAGCAAGTGAGTCACCGGGGTGGGGGGAATGTGATGACAAACCCCCCTCTGCTGGGACAGCCACCACCTGTTACTCATGCTGCCCATGGGGGAAGGATCCCCCAGTTGGAAAGAAAACAAACCGCAGGGCTAATGTGTCCAATTTGCACTTTATTTAAAACCAGCTCCTCCCCCCTCCCGCCCGCCCTGTCATTATCCCTGACACAGGTTTGCAGCGGCCGGGCTGGGAGTTCACCAGCAAGGGCAGCCAGGAGGTGCCAGGCATGAACTTGGACTCCAGGAGTCCTGCTTCCCCCGGAGCTAACCCGCTTAGATCCCAGTCCCCAGGGAACCCAGGAGTCCTGGTTCCAGGCCCTCGTGCTCTAACCACTAGACCCCACTCTCTTCCTGTCATTGGAAATAAAGTGTCCCAGGCCTGCTCCCAGTCATCCCCCTCAACCAGTCCGACGCCTCCCTTTCCAGCCCCACATCCCCCCTCAGTCGCTGGAGCCCCAGCTGGCTCTCAGCCATAGGGCTCCATTCCAGGCCTCCCCGCCGCGGGCTCGCGGTGGGGACACGTTCGCTGTCCTTTAGCTAACCCCATCCCACAGGCGGCCCCGACTCCGGCCCCCACCGCGCTGGCCCAGATTCTGGGCAGGGTGAGCACGGGCTGAGTCAGGCGGGTAAATATAACCCCCCGCGCAGGACCCTGCTGCCAGCTACTCACCGTTTCCTTTTTTAAGGAGCCTTTTCGAGGACTCCGCCCACAAACACAGAGGCCTGGCGCTGGCCACTCGCCCGCCCCCTGCGGTGCCCGCCCAGCCCTATTTCAGGACTGCGATGACTTTTTCTCCTTGTTCCTTTTTAAAGGGACCCGGCAGGTTAAAAATAGCCCACGCCCTCCCCCCCCAAGCTGGAGTGCTCCCCGCTGGGGCCTCTGCCAGTCCGGTGGCCCCAGGGCCCCAGTGCAAAGTTCTGCTCAGCCTCGGCTCTGTGGGGCCTGGGCCCCACTGGGCCCTGGGGAGAGCTGGGGAGCTCAATTCCAATTGTCCATGGCCCAGGCTGGGAGTCCCAGCTGGTGACTCTGGCCTCTGGCCCTTAGGTCCTGGCAGGCACTGCTTGGCTGAGCACTAGGGAGAACCACAGGTGTGGGCTGTGCCCAGCAGCCCCCTAACGGAGTCCTGCCTCCGTCCTCCCCTGGGGGCCAGCCTCACATGTGGGCGCCCACCTGCCCCTCTGCCCAGCATCTGGCTGTAGCATGGGCAGGGCTCGGTGCCCCCTGGATGGCACGTCCCACAGCGTCTTTCCTCTCAGCTGCCCTTTGGGCTGCCCCCTTAGCATGAGGCGTGAACACAGCCAGCTGGGATGGAGCCGGAGTGGGAACAGCGCTGGCCCTGTGGATCGGGCTGGGTGTCGGGGGGGCACCCGGTAGGGCCAGGTCCCCATTGCACGAGGAGATGCGCTGATTCCTGCATCACGCCCCCCCCTCCTTCCCAAGGGGTCACTTGCCCTGGGGTAAAATGCAACCCACAGCAGTGGCAGCATGTGTCCCGGGGGTAAGAACCCCAGAGGTGCAGGTGCTGAGTAGGGTTACCAGGTAGACCCCGCCAAAAAACCAGACACACTTGATGGGGGGGGACCGGCCGAGAGGGCGGGACTGGCCGGGAGGGGGTGGGGCGGGAAGCAGAGCTGGCGGGAGGGTCCAGGGCCTAGCCGGGAGGAAGGGGGACGGAAAGCAGAGTTGGGGGCCACGGGCTGGCCAGGAGGAATGGGGATGGGGTCTGGGAGGAAGGGGGCCGGAAGCAGAGCTGGGGAGGGTTGGGGCCGCGGGCTGGATGGGAGATGGGGGGCCCAGAGGAAAGGGGGCGGGAAGCGGAGCTGGCGGGGGGGGGGTGGGTGCAGCCACTGACCGCAGCCAGAGTCCAAGGGGCCGCGCCCCTGGCAGGCACGCCCTCGAGTTGCTAGTAGAAGCCGGGCGGGGGGAGTGGCTGGGAGTCCCAGCCCCCGCCCTCCACCCCCCTGCTTTTGCACGTGACCAGAGGCTCCTAGCGCCAATCGTGGCCCTGCCTCCCAGTCGCTCCCCTGCCCCCGCCAGGCTTCCGTCCGGCGCCCAGCCAGAAATTCAGAAAATACCAGACATTGCACATGTCCAGTATTTTCTGAATTTTTCTACCGGACAGACCGGACACCTGGCAACCAGCCGGCAGGGCCTGATTGCCAGGGTGCAGCAGAGCCCTGGCCCCACCTGGAGCTGGGCAGAGCAGAGCCTCCCTGAAAACCAGGGGCCGCGTGGGAAACCATGGACTCCACTGGAGGCCTTGGCGGCTGCCCAAGGCTTCGGCTGCGCTGGGCCCAGGGCTCCTTCCTCTGCTGGGGCCAGGAAGGTCCAGCAAGGCGCTTCTGTGACAAGCTGAGACCCACCCAACTCGACTCATGGCACTGCCAGATGGGAGCCCCCTGCCAGAGCCACTGAGCAAGGCCTAGACCCAGCCACTCCCAGGAGAAAGGCTCCAACCACTAGCCAGCCTGCCTGGCCTGCTGAGCCCTCCCTTCACCGATGCTCCGCAGGGCAGGGGTTCCCTGAGTTCTGCTCTCTACCCCCCCCCATGTTTCCTATTGAGGCCTGTCCCCCATTGTCCCCAGGTTAGACCGCAGAGCCCAGGCGATTGGTGCAGCCCTGCCCACTGCTGCTTGGAATAAGCCCTACCCTCCTGTGGGTCATGAGCCCTGTAGTGCTGACGGTTAGGAGGGATTCTCCTCCAGTGGGAGTGGCTGGGGCAGGGAAGCTCAAGACATGTGCCTGCGGTCTTGAAGTCGTCCCAGGGATCTGCACTGAGCCAGGCAGCCATGGGTTTGTGGCAACACCTTGGCTAGCCCCACCCAAGGAACCAGCTCAAGCCAGGCTGGAGCAGAGTCCTGCAGGACTGGGTCAGTTCAGGGAGCATGGGGTGCTGGGCTAGGCTCGGTGCTGAACCAGGTGGGATCTCAGGTGAACCACCTGGTGAGTGGGTGTGGGGGGAGGTGGAGCAGAGGGCCTGGGTGCTGTGAGCAAGGGGGGTGTCAGGCCCCCTGGGGCTGGGGGTCCGTGGCAGTGGGCGTGCCACAGACAGTGGGGGGAAGGCCAGGCTGATGGTTTCCATGAGCTAAGTGCAGCCCAAACCCCTCCCTGTTCCCTGCTGAGAAAATGGTTTTCTCCATCCAGCTCAGGCCAGTGCCAGAACTTCTGCTCCCCCCTGCACTACTCCGAAACCCAGGGCCTGCTGCCTGACCTCAGCTCCCAGAGAGCTCCCCTGGGAATCACTCATCCCTCCCGGGGGTCTGAGCATAGGCCAAGGGTGGGCGCTGGGTCCTCCACCCCAGCTCCCCCCATGGGACTGCTGCCCCAAATGCCATACCCAGGGCCAGCTCCTGCCCGTGGAGGGTGTGCCCATGGGTGTGATCATGCACCTCCCCGTGTGTGTGCTTGGAGTCTGCCCCCGGGACACACACATGGGACCCATGAACACACGCGGTGACAGGTAAATGCTGGCACAATATGCAGCTGTGGGGGGCACACACACTGGTGGGTGAGTGGGTGACTCACGAGGGGGTGTGGAGAGATTGTGTGTGCACACATTGGTGGGTGAGCATATGAATCACTGGGGTGTGTATAGATTGCATGTGTGTGCGCGCGCATGTTGGTAGGTGAGTGTGTGCGTTACTGGGACGTGTGCATGGATAGTGTATGTGTGTGTGCATGCAAGTTGATGGGTGAGTGGGTGTCATTTGGGCATGTGCGTGGACTGTGCACGTGTGTGCACATCTTGGTGGGTGAGCGTGTGTATGTGAGGTGCTAGGTTTGTGCACGTGACACACAGTGTGGTACCGCACAATACACCAGCTGTGAGGGGGGCTGACTGGCTCTACAAGCCAGGCTGGGCCCATGGGCTCCCCTGACCTCTGACTCCAGCCATGGCGGAAGAGCGGCCGGCGGTGCCCACAGGTGGGCTGGGCGAGCTGCCCAGGGCCCTGGCCACGCAGCCTCTGACTGTGCCGGGTGACACAGGAGCTGCCCGCGCCTGCCAGCAGACCTGCAATTAGGACAGATCCCAGCTTGACCACAGGGGCCTCTCGTCTGGGATGCCCGGGGCAGCACAACGTCACCGGGTGGATTCTGCTGAGCAGCGTCTGCCGCGTTTCCACTGCAACCCCCTCCGGCTGGGAAAACTCCCCCTTCCTGCGGGGGTAGGAGACCGCGGCCAGGGCAGGAGGGGGCCCCATTAGGGAGAGGAAGGGGCCCCCGACTCCCCCATGTCCCGAGCCCCCTTTGTCCTGTTGGTCTACCCAGCCTGGTCTCCTCCCCTCGGCATGCCTGGCCTGGGTGAGCCATTGGGATTGGGCATGGAGCCTGGGATTGGAGCCATTGGGATCCCAGCAATGAGGAAATGGCCATCGGGGGCAGTGGGCAGGGCAGCATTTCCCCCACCGGCGGTGGGTCCTGCACCCTCTTATGCCACTTGGTGTGAAAGGGGCACAAGCCAAGTGCTGAATTTCCAAACACACAGAAAAGCCGCACAGCCCCTTGGGTAACTGACCTGCTGCTCACTTCCCTACGCCCCCAGCCAGCGTGCCTGCCCCACCCCCACAGCGCCCCCTTCTGGTGGGGGCAGGGCTGGACTAGCTGGGAGTTCCCCCAGCAGCCAGCGCCTCACCCCACCCCAGTGCACCCCCTGCTGTAATGGGCCAGGGCTGGACTAGCGGGAAACTCCCCATTCAGCCAGCACCCCCACCTCACAGCACCCCTGCTGGGAGGAGTCAGTGCTGGACTAGCCAGGAGCGCCCCTGCAACCAGTACCCCCAACCCCACAGTGCCCCCTTCTGCAAGGGGCCAGGGCTGGGCTAGTGGGAAACTCCCTATTCAGCCAGCGCCCCCCCACCTCACAGCGCCCCCTGCTGCAAGGGGCCAGGGCTGGACTAGTGGGAAACTCCCCATTCAGCCAGCGCCCCACCTCACAGCGCCCCCTGCTGCAAGGGGCCAGGGCTGGACTAGTGGGAAACTCCCCATTCAGCCAGCGCCCACCTCACAGCGCCCCCTGCTGCAAGGGGCCAGGGCTGGACTAGTGGGGAACTTGCCCTGCAGCCAACGCCCCCCCCCACCCTACAGCGCCCCCTGCTGGCACTGTGTTTTGCTTGCTGCTCTCTGGCTCAGCTGTATTCGAGTCTGTCTCTCTCTGCAGCACGGAAAACAGCGCAGCCAGCGGCCCCAGCCAGCTCTGGAGGGGGGGGGGTAGGGATGAGGTGTTCTGTGGTGAGACAGTAAGGGGGCTCCAGATGTGAACCCGCCGCCCGCAGAGGAGCGTGGCCGCCCGCCGGAGCGAGCGCCTGAGTCACAGCAAGCGGCCGCCCGCCCTGTTCCTGTAACGCCCAAGCTGGCCGGGCAATCTGCTTCCAATTTGCCTGGGTTGGCGCGTCCTCCAGGACAGACAGGCAGAGATAAATCCTCCTTCACCTGATGCGTGGTTGGGGAGGACGCTCAGGAAGGCCTTGCGCTTGGCCCAGACTCAGCTGCCTTCCAGTGCCCGGAGGTGGCCGAGACCCCCTGCCCCCACTTCGCCCATCCACAGGCCCCAGGCGCTGGCCTTCCCGCGCTTGGAGTGACGCGAGTTGTTGTCTGTCCCAAATGACAATTGTGCCAAGGCGGGTCCGTCCCGCCAGGCCCCAGCCTGCAATCTGGCCCGGATTACCGGAAGGTTGTGTTGTCGCTGCTGCCGCATCAGCTGCTGGCCAGGTGGGGATCACCAGGAGTCCACTGCCAGGCGCTGGCCAGGCAGGAATCACAGCAGGGCCCTGCAAAGGTCAGCCCACCAGGGTGAACGTTAGGTGCTGGCCCTATGGTGTGTATGTGCACACTTGTGCACGTGTGTGTGCGTGCATACCTGCGAAAGCGCGTGCATGTGTTTATGCTCGTGTGTGCATGAGCCCGTGTATGCATGTGAGCATGTGCCTGTGTTGCCACTCATGCGCGCACGCGTATGTGCGTACATGCACGTGTGCACGTGCTCGTTTATGCATGTGTATGTTCACGCTTGTGTGTGTGTGTGCGTGCATGGGTGTGTGCATGCCCATGTGTGAGTTCACACTAGTGTGTGCACACACCCAGGCCTTGCACCCCTCTGTGCGGCCATGAACCCTGCACTCTGCCTCTGGACGCAGCGAGTCCTGGGATCGGGGGTCCCAGCCATCAAGAGCCAAGGGGTCTGGCTGGGGAGAGGGCCGGGCCAATGGCTCCCTGCTGCTTTCTTGCAGGCTGGAACAGCTCCCCAGGCCCAGCCTCCTCCCTGCAGCCCCCAGTTTGGGGGAGCCCTGACCTCCCTCCCTGCTGGCCACACAGGCTGGGGCTGGGTTGGGCCAGGCTTGGCCTCTTGCTGAACTGCCCAGTGAGAGCAAGCAGCCCCCCACGAGCGAGCGACACGCCCGGGGCCCTGGCTCACCACAGCCGGGAACGGCTGCTCACACAGCCACCCTCTGAGGCCTGGGGCTCGCTCCCAGCCCCACCCTGCTGGCCACCAGGCCTCTGCCACAGCACGGAGCCAGCTGGGCCCAACGCCAGCAGGGCCTGGCCCTTGGCGGGGGGGCTGGGGGAGGAGCCAGATTGCCTCCTGCCTGGCCAAGGAGGAGTGTGGTGCAAGGTGGCAGGCTGGGGGGTCACAATACCAGGGTGATGGGCACGTTGCAGAGCGACAACCAGAATGATTCTGACAGTCCCAGAGCCTTGTGTAACCTCAGTGCCCGATAAACCTTGGGGAGGGGCTCGCAGTGGGGACCAGGGACTCCATATGCCTGATATTTATCCAGGGGCTGAGGGGGACACAGACCTGTGGGGAGCTGGGCTGGGGGGTACAGAACTGCAGGGGGCTGGTCTGGAGTGGTGCAGGGCAACGTTCCCTTTAATCTTTTCCACCCAGGTGCGGAATAATTGTATGTGCACTGAGGCATGTGTGAATGTGCACCACCCATAGAAACAGCCCCTAGCCATGGGCATGCTGCTGCTCAGCTGGGCGGCATTGGAATCTCTCCTGAGTGGCCACACAAGAGCCCTGCTCACAGGGATACTGAAGAGGAGGCTGAGGGGTGGGGGGAGGAGAGCTGCGGGGAAGGGAGCTGGGCTGGGGGGACCTTCATTGGCAAGTTGCACGAGGGTCTCCGGATCAGTAGTTTTGTCCTCAGCAGGCCCCAGCCAGGCTGGCAGGCATGGAAAGGAGCCCCCAGGTCCATGGCTGATGGAGGAGACTGCTGGCAGCGGGGCAGGCTGCATGGGGGCAAAGGGGCACAGGGCAGGAGGCTGGGCCAGGGCTGGACAGGAGTGTGCACAGCGCACCAGGCTGTCTACGGGGGGCTCAGCTGTGCTGCTGGTGGTGGACGCAGGTCTCTGCCGGGGAAGCTCAGGCTTTGGGGGCTGGTGCAACGCTCCCTCAGTTGGCCTCATGCAGGGAGGTCTGGTTCCAGCCTCGCCCTGCGTGCAGGGATCATTGGGGGCCAGACCAAGGAGCGCGGGGGAAGGGGAGGGAGGGGGCGGCAGGATTGCTGGGCCGAGCTGGGGGGATGCTGGGTGCAAGGGGTGGTGGGCGTCAGGCCAGAGGGGGAGGCACTGGGGGCAGGGCTCACTGGGGCAGGGCTGGGATACTGGGGGCAGGTCTGAGTGGATGCTGAGTGCCGGTTCAGGAGGCCCCACTGGGTGCCAGCCGTGGGATCTCTGGGTGCCAGCCCTTAAGCTGCATTGCTTGCTCGTCCCAGGCCCCACCTGCTCTGTGCAGCCCCAGGGGCCAAGGGCTAAGCAACCCCCCCCCCTTGCTGCTCCATGAGCCTGACCCATGGCCTGTCCCCTCAGGGATGGGGCCCAGATTCACTGCAGCTGGGCTGCCCCGGAATCCGGGCTGCTGCTGCTTCCCTGCCTGTGGGGAGAGCCTGGTCCCACATTAACATGCTGCAGCTAAAAGCAGGATCTGGCCCCGGCCCTCAGGCTCCGGCTCGGACAGTCCCTGCGGGTGGGATCTGGGGGTCCCGGGAGTACAAGACCCGGGGCTGTGACCCTGGGGGCGATGTTGACACGGGGCTGCTTGGGGTGGCCGGATCCCTGGAAGTTCCCTACACGGAGGATGCTGCATTGCTCCTTCCTGGAGCCTCCAGGCCAGGCCAGGAGGGTCGGCTGCCTGAGCAGATGGGGAAGCTGGGCCCCTTCTCCTTGGGCAGCTCTGGGCTGAGCCTGCCTGGAAGCACTGGCTGGGTAGGTGTCAGGCTGCTGCGCTGTGCCTCTGGGGCTGCAGGCTCCCAGCCTGCAGCCGTGCCCCATAGACTGAGCAGCTGGTTAGATTGCCTCCTTCCCAGGCATGTAAACCAAGTCTGGGGAGAGCCCAGAGCACCCATAGGCTGCTCCATCTCTGGCCCCCAGGGACACCTGTTTGGAGCCTGCCTGACTCCCCCACCAAGCTGCCTTTGCCCCCTGCAGGGCAGGCGATGGGGTGTCCTGCTGGGGCCAGCATTATCTCCTGCCCCCTCCCCAGCCGCAGGAGTTGCTGCCTCTGCTCAGCATCAGGCGAGGAAGGGAAGAGGAGCTGGGAGCCTGTGCTTTTGCAGCATGAGCTTCCTCCCTGCAGTGCCCTCTTGAGGCCTGAGCTGTGAGCTTCCTCGTGACAGTGCCGGGTGGGAACCCTAGCACAAAGAGCCTAAGGGGGTAGGTGAAGGTGCACAAGTGTGTGTGTGTGCGTGACGGGAGAGGGTGTGTGTGCAGATGCACCCTGGCCCTGCCCACAAAAATGTGCCAGACCCTCCCGGAGCCAAGTACCTGCATCTGGCCCTGCTGTGTGCTGTGCCAGCCAGGCCACCCAGCTGCAGGGCAGCTGGGCTGGGAGCAGGGCAGAGGCGGGAGCCAGTGGGCTGCTGGTAGCTCTCTTCCCTGCCCCAATTCAGGGCCTGACAAGATCACCACTCATGAGCTGTGGGGCTGGCAGGCTGGGCCGAGTGCTTGGCTCAGCTCTTCCCTTGCCCCTACCCCACAGCACCCTGCTCTCTGCAGCTGGGAGGGGGAGCTCAGGGGGAAGATGGTGCTAGGCTGAGCTGTGACAGGGCCCCTCCACTTCCACACTGCTCCCTGCCCCTGCCTGTCCCCACGGGGGTAGCGCCTGGGCCGGCTGCTCCCCACCCTCTAGGCACCCTCTGGTGGGGACCCCCAGCTCAGCACTGTGGGCCAGCCCGGGAGGGGCCGGGGTGCTGGCCAGAGTGGGGAGGGCAGCAGAGGCTGGGGAGGGGGGCGGAGAAGGGGTAATAGAGGAGGGGGATCAGGGTGTGTGCAGATGGGCAAGGCACTGGGGCCAGGGCACAGCCTGGGAGAGCGGGAGCCCTCCTCCTGGGGTGCGGTACCCATGGGCGGCCACAAGATGGCGCTGTGCAGTAGGCCAAAGCAGCACTACTGGCCAGGGAAGCGGGGGGGGGGGGAGTCCTGCATGGGACCTTAGGGAGGTGAATTCTCACCCGTGCAAGGTGCGTGCAGGGGAGAAGTGGGGGAGAACAGCCTGGGCACCAAGGGGCTCAGATTGCTGCAGGATTGGCCCTGCCCTCCCCCCCCCTTAGCTATAACACCTGCTCTGGCAAGGCATGAGTGGCACCGGGCCGGGGCACTCACAATCAACACACCTGCCCTGAACCCCTGGCCCTGCATCTGGGCAAACCAGCCCCCCCCAGGATTCCAGAGGGCAGGCAGCAACCTCGTGCAAACTGCACATGGGAAAGGAGCAGGCCTGTGAATCCGGGGCCTCCATCTCCGCCCCGCCCGGCCTAGATCCTCCTTTGGCCGGAGCCCGTTGCCCAGGCGGACTGAGCAGCCAGCTGGGAGACCTTGCGCGCTCCCAGAGATGCCCGTTGCTGGACCAGGGGCTGCGTTTGCCCCTTGGCAGGCGCAGGGCCTTGTGGGCTGTTGCCTGCTCTCCCATGCTGCGCTGCGCTGCGGCCCCTCGGCTCAGAGGAGCTGCGTGGGGGGGGGGACAGCTTTGCGGCGTGAAAGCGGCATTGTTAGGCAGGGCTGGAGTCACAGATAATTACCTCAATTAGTTACAATGGAAGAGTAATAAATACAGGCTTAGTGGCTCCTACCCACTGTGGTTTCTCAGATTAATCCAGCCCGGCCGAGCAGACCTGAAAAGCATGATGGACAATTCATTAAACTCCCCAAATGCCACACAACCGTCCCATGAAGGTTTGTATTAGACCCCTGGGGCTCGCAGCTTTGTCCCTAATTGTTTCTCTCAGGCCTTGGTCACCTAACAGCCAGTAGGTGACGGGCTGCCTTCCCAGCAGATGCCGGCGTGCCCGCGGATTACTGCCGATCCCGGCCACGGTTGCTGGGGCGCATTGGCCCGTCGGGACAGGAATGCTCCCGGGAAGGGGGGAAGCGGAGAGGCGGGCCCGACAAGGTGGGGTATTCGCGGGACACAAAACCGGAGGCACAAGGAGTTAATTAGAAGCCAGGCCAGGGGCTGGTTGGGCCACAATGACGGGGCTGCGAGCGGAGACGGCTAAATTACTTCCGAGGATTAATATGAACCGGGCTGAGCTAAAGCCGACGTTGAGTAATCGGTGCAGGGGAGCGGCTCCTGGGTTCCCACCACAGCCCCCTCCCCTGGGCCAGGATGTGGCTGGGGGCACATGAACTAAACACCACATCTGGACTCTCCTCCCCCACCCTGGTATTAAGGGTCCCGATCTTGCGCACCCGCTGGCGTCCAGGAGGGGGGTCTCCTCGTTTGAGCCCCTTTGGTGATAGGCGTGATCCTGGCGTGAGGGGAATTTGCGCCAATGTAGCTGCAGAGGTGGGAACCCCCCTGTGCTCCCCCAGAGAGAGAGGCTGGGTTGGTGCCAGCCACTCCTCTCGCTTCTCTCACTGCTGAGAGGCAGCCACCTCTGGGATGGAGCACAGCAGCTGTTTCATAACACAGTGGTGCCAGGCCTGGCTGGGGCAGGAGGAACCAGAGAGGGTGGAGCCCACAGGGATGGGGCAGGAGCAAAGAGGAACTGCCCACCCTTGGGCTTTACTACGCAGGCTACCTTGGCTGGGCCCATGTGACACCCTCTAGCATGCTGCCAGTGCTGTACTGACGGGGGCTGCCCTGAATGCCCAGTCAGAGCAGGGTGCTGGCCAGCTTGGTAAGGGGGCTGGCTTGTCTCACACAGCCAAACCCCCCTGCACCCTGATGGCATGTACCCTTAACCCATCTCCCCCTGAACCCTCTCTGAGTCTGTCCCAGCAGGCCTGGCTGGTCCCAGCAATGGCATCCCATGGGTCCCTGTGCAGGCTGCAGCTCCTCCATCCTAGCTCACCCACTCCCCATCTCGCTCGCTCTCTCCCTGAGCCGCTGGCCGAGAGACCCCCCCCACCCCCGGCAAACCGGCGGCGCTCACGGCCCAACTTTTCCCGGGCGCTCAGGCCCCACCGCTGCAGCCTCCGTTGCGCAGCACAAAGCTGAAGTTCACAGGGAGTGTGTGGCACAGACGAGGGCGAGTGTGCGTGTGACACCAGCACGCACGATTTCGTGCGCTGAAAAGCTGGCACGTTTCCTGCAGCACTCAGCTACCAAACCCCACCCTCCCCCAACAACAACAAGCCCTTCTCGAAAGTCCAGCTCCAGATGTGCGCAGCTTCCCAGCTGTGCTGGGCTTTCCACCGGCTGGGGAGGGCAGGGCGTGCATTTCCCAGCTCAGGCCCAGAACAGTGCAGGCCGGGGGAGGGGGCGGGGAGCTATATTTAAAGGCACCCGGTGTATTTATAAAAGCCCAGCTAATTTGCACCCTGCAGTCCAGTTGTGAGTGAGTGTGTCTATCTCAGGGGGGCTTTGTCTGCTGAAGGTGCGATATGGCCCAGCAAGCCCTCTGGAAAAACTGAGTAACAGAGGTGACTTATAAGAATGTCATTATCTATATTCTTAACTCTCCACCGCAGGCAAACAGGGTTATTTTCATGCCCCGGCCATGGCAGAATTTAGCAGAGAGATAGCTCCCGGCAGACAACGGGGATGCTACAGGAGGGTTATTTCGGGATGTGTTTCTTTCCAGTCGAGGTTTTTTTTTCGTGCATTTCTTCAGGGAGTGTTTTTACCTTGGCAAGAGAAAGGGACTTTTTTTCTTCTTCTTTCTTCTTTCTAAGCATCAGCTTTTCCACTAGCGCCACTGGAAGGTATTTCTGGACCCGCACCCCGTGTCATTGCTGAGCGTTTGGTACTGTCCCATGTGTGATGCTGCTTCGCCCGGCTCGTGGCCTGCCTCCCGCTCTCCGTAGGGCTCTTGGGGGGGAGGGTGCCAAGCGCCGATCCCTGACAGAGATCGGAAGGGGACCAGGAGCAGCTGGAGCTGGCAAGACAGGGCAAAGCCACTTCCCTTCGGCGGTATCGGTGGGAAAAGGCCGTGCTTTTCTTCCAGCTGGCGTTTGTCTGCTTTAACCACCAGCCGAGTGGCCTGGCCTGGCCTGCCCCAAGGGAGCGGGCCCAGCCCCTCCTGTGTCAGTAGCCTGGGGAACCCCTCCCGTTCTGCTCGGGGTTGCACTAACATAGAGGGCCACATCTCATGAGCATTGCACCCAGTGTCCTAGGGACCATCTCCAGGACTGAAACCAATGGGAGTTGTGCACCTCCCTGTACCTGGGGCTGTGGGCCTGCGGGACAGTTTGGGGGCAAAGGGCTGTAATTGTGGCCACTCACAGGGGAACTCCGACCCTGGCCCAGAGTTAATGGGTGCCCACTGGGCTTGGGGGTGAACCCACCAACCTGCCAACCACCACGGCGGGTTCACAGGCACCGCGCTCACTGCCCACCCTGCTAAAAAGGGCCAATGGAAAATTCTGCCTAGGGAAAGGTGCAGGGTGGAGGGCCCAGGTCTGGCCCAAGCCAGCCAGCAGCTCCTCCCCAGCTGGCCCCACAGAGCAGGGGAAAACACTGTCCCTGGAGGCCCTGCCCCGGGTGATCAGGCGCCGTGAAAGCAGGGCACCCTACAATAACATCCCGCTGCCTCGCTTTGCTGCCCATGAGCTGTTGGCTCCTGGCCAGGGGGCAGCATTGGCCAATGCTCATTCACTGTCTTGGCATCTTTTGCCTCCAGCAGTCGCTAAAACCCCTTGGCACCAGCGCCACAGCCCCAAGCAAATGCCAAAGGCCAGATCTCCCACTGTATCAGGGTGCCTGGATGGCACTGTTGGGGGCACAGGAGAACTGCTGAGAGACGGACAAGATGGATGGATTAGGTTAGACCTTGAAAGGACGCATCATTACTGTGTGGCTGCTAACCAGCTACCCCCTCCACCCCAGAGGTGGCTGCAGTCAATGGTGGGCACGGTGACTCCTGTGTGCAGCAATTCTGGAGGAACTGTGTGTTACTCTGGAGTGTCCTGGCCTCTTCAACATCCTCTTCCCCAGGGCTACCAGCCAGGACTGGGCCAGCTAGTGCAGGGGCCTTAGTCGGCATCGCACACGGGCTGGTGCAGGGGTGTTACCGGCATTGCACACCGAGCAGTGTGAGCTGGTGCAGGGGTGTTACTGGCATCGCACACGGGGCAGCAGAGGCTGGTGCAGGAGTGTTCACCAGCATTGCACATTGAGTAGTGAGAGATGGTTCAGGGGTGTTACCCACATCACACACCGGGCAGCACGGGCTGATGCAGGGATATTCACTAGCATTGCACACCAGATGGTGCAGGGCGGGACAGTGGCCTTAGCCGACATTGCATGTCAGGCAGCACATGTGCTTGCTTGTGGCAAGGAGTTTGACAGCATGTTGGCAGCCAGGCCCTCGAGGGGATGTGACTGGTGGCTCCCTCCTCCCCACCCGGACAGGGAAGCCAGACAGTGCCCCAGCTCCTCGCCTGCTTCCACTTAGTGCCGGCTCTGGCGGGCGGTTTGCTCTCCGGCTGATCCCGCCCGGCGGGGGCAGGGCCTTGGGATTTTTCTTTCTCCCTCTCAGAAGTGAGCTGTGGGTTTGAGGCGCCCAGCTCCCTACATGCTCGCTTACGATCCTGAAACCCCAAAGCCGGTGGGGAGCCAAATGTGCCAGGGCGGGGGCAGGGGACTCGCTATCCTGGGGGCTGGCTATTGGAGGGGGGAGCCAGGCCCAAGCGGCAAGGGCAGAGCACGCGGCCTCCTGGGCTCACAGCCACCTCACGGCCTGCTCCTTGCTCCTTCTTTAGCCCCCAGGTGCAGCCAGGTCCCGCCTGAGGCTCCGGGATCAGGGCAGGGCGATGCAGCCCAGGAGCTGTGGTGTCTGGGATCCACGTCTTCCGCATCCTGCACCGAAGCCAAAGCGCAGAGCGCGTGACAGGCCGAGCTCTGAGTGCCACAGCTCCCCTCTTGGTCTGGCAGCGAGGGGTTGGGGGGATTGCAGGTTGTCTCTAGTGTAAAAGAAGGATCCCGCCCAATCCAAAGCTCACACCCAGCTATGGATCTCCCAGCCCGGCCCAGTGGAGAGTGAGTGTCTGACGCAGGCAGCTGAGAGGAGCCTGAAGGAGGAGAGAATGCAGCCACCTCTGGGGGGGAGTGTGGCGACTGGTTCGCACCCACTCAGCACAGCTACTGGCGTATCATTCATAGTTATGTGTCAACAGCCCTCGTGAGGCTCCCCACAGGCAGCGGGCGCCTAAGGCCAGTGGCCGGACACAGAATGGGATCAATTCAACCTGGAAATAAGACCCAGCGACCATTGGAACCAGCTGTCCTGGGTGTGGGGTGGATTCTCCCGGTGGGCTCACTGCCACTAGTGCAGCGGCTGTGGGAAAGTGCTGCTCCTTCAGGGTGGCCCTATTGTGCACTTTGCACTGGTGTTAATGCCACCGCGGCGTGCAAATTAAACCCCCTCCCCCACATTAAGCTCCATTGGGTTGATAAAAATAATATCCTTTATTCCTCCCTAGCCCGCGGTGAATGAGATCCGTAACAAAGCATTGTTGATTATTTTAATTAGAAACCAAAAGGCAAGGGGGGGAATCTCTTTCTCACCCACAGAGGAGGGGGACAGGCGAGGGGACCCCCTCCCCCCCGGCCTGGGCTAAGGGACAGAAAACCCTTCACAATAAATATTCTATTTACAAAACAAGGCTAGCGATGCCGACCACTTCGTCAGTGCACGTTCCGGACCAAGCTCCCCCGGCTTCTGCCCTGCTGGGACCAAGCAGGGCTTTCTCCCGTGGTCTTGGCAAAATGCTCTGCCTCCAAGAAGCGGCCAAGTGGCATCCGGTGAGAGTTGTAAACACTCGGGTGGGCGCCGGACGCTTTGCGAGCTGCCTTTGGCCTGGCCACGGCGGCGAACAGAAGGCAGGTCACATCTGTGGGCACCCTCTCTGGGCTGCGACGCTGACTCCTGCCTGGGGCTGGGAGCAGCGGGGAGAAGGGGCTGGCCTCCCGCAGTGACAGCCCCCAACTGCAGGGGCCCACCCCCACCTTCTGCGAGGGGCATCAGCAGAGGACCCAGGGAGATATTTAGCCAGGGATGGGATCCAGGCCGCTGATCTGTATGTGCCCAGGGATAAGACCTGCAGGGTGTGATCTCTGCCTCCCTGTTGTGGTCCTGGCTGGAAGAGTTTGGAGGGGTCAGGGGATGGTCCCTCCCCTCATGTCTACCTGACCCTCCCCTTCCTCTCAGTGTCTTTATGGCCTCTGTAGCACTCCCGGGCTCAGGGCTCTGAGCTCCTAGGCGGGACCAGGCCTGCGGCGAGGGAGCCAGGTCTGCCATTGGGAGCGGAGGCTTCGGAGCCGCCCTGCACTTACAGGGGCTGCAGAATCCATCTTGCAGCTGGGCCAATGCTCTTGCTGGGCAGGGTGGGGGTCTTGATTTTGATCCCCACCCAGGGGAAGTCAGTGGCCTCTGTCCCCCTCCTCCTGCCCGGCCCCAGCTCACAAGCACTCGTGCAACACTTGTGTGTTGGTGCAGTTCAAGCAGCTGACGTGGCAGCACCAGTGGAAGGTGCAGTTGCAGCGCTCGGTGACGCGCTGGGTCCGCGTCCGGTAGCCCCGCCCGCAGCAGAGGAGTTCGCAGCCGTCCAGGGCGGGGGAGGAGCTGTTGCAGAAGCGCCCCGCCGTGCCCGCCGTGCCCGCCTTGCCGCTGTAGGTGCAGAAATTGGGCGACTTCTCGAAGTAGACGAGGTCGTGCGGGAAGGGGGGCTTGTGGGCTGGGTTCTCGGGCTCCAGGTGGGGCCCCTCCACCCGTGAGGCCCGGTTGCTGCCCTTGTTGCCGTAGATGACGCGGGAGGCGCCGTCGAAGCGGTCCTTGAGGAAGTCGCCCACCGTGCGGAAGGTGGGGAGCCGCATCCAGCAGGTCTTCACGGTGCAGGAGCCTGACATGCCGTGACACTTGCACTCCTGCCTCATCTCGGAGAAGACAGTCTGCAAGACAGGCACGGCGTGGTGAGCAGGGGCCGAGTGCTGTGAACCTCCCAGCAGCAGTGCCCTGGTGCTGTGAGCTTCCCCATAACAGTGCCCAGGTGGAACCCCAGTCCATCTTCCCTAGCCCGGTGCTCACGGAAGCCTCCACTATGTGCGCACCTTCCCTGCCCATGCTCGCTCGTTAGCCAGCACGTCTGACAGCTCTGGCCAGAGGCGGTTTGCTCTGAGCAGAACCATTCCGCAGCCGCCGTCCCCTGCGACGCTCCGCCTGCCCCCACGCTGGAATGCCGAGGCAGCCCGCGGAGGCTCCCAGGGCTCCTGTCCAGGGGGGTTTTACTGCAATTAGAGGAATTGGCGTCATTTCCTCCCACATGTGCTGGATGCCGGCAGGGCCACACGCGGCAGCACGCCTGGACTTGGAGCCCTGGCTTTGCCCATCAGGGCTGGCATGTCCTGGCTCAGCCCCAGCCTTGCTCCACCCATCACGCCTCCACCCTCCCTTCCCTGGGCTCCAGCTGTCCCTGCTCCCTGTCTCTCAGGCTCTGATCAGTCCTATGCCCCTCGAGCACCCGCTGGCTCCCCTGAGCATTCGCAGGGTGCAAGGAGGGCGGGATGGATCCCTCCAGCTCCCGCTGTCCCCTTTGGATGGTGCACAGTGCATGTCTGACCACACGGGCTGGCAAAGGGCCTCAGAGATGAGGCCTCCCCACAGCGCACACATGCCCGAACATACGCACCCATGCACAGACACGCATAGGTGGCCTCCCCCGCATGCCCACCCGCCTGTGCACACATGCCTCACCATCCTTCCCGCCTCGTTATTATGCAGGTTCATTAGGAAGCGCAGGTCCCGCCCCTTCTCACTGGAATCCACGAACTCGCGCCCGAAGACCCGGCCAAAGTCGATGTTGTCGCTGCAGCCACCCCAATGCCAGTCGGGGCCCCCGGGGCCGCGGCGCCGATAGTCACACGTGCAGGACTCGATGGAGCCCTCGGAGCAGGAGCGGGCCACGGAGTGGGTGACGCCGGCGCTGGTGATGGCGAAGATGAACGCCGTCTCTCGGCAGCCTGGGGGTAGGGAACAGAGGCTCTCAGGCACCAGCACTGTGTGTGGGCTAATGCAGACACCCCAGAGTGCAGGAGAGGGACTGGTCTCAGCCTGCTGGTGCTGCAGCCGGCAGTGAGCTAACCAGGAGCTGCCAAACCCCCACTGCACCCATCGGCCTTTTGGAGAGCACCTGGGACACTGGCCAGCCACGCAGCAGCAGCGGACAATTTGCAAGGGGGGGGGGGCAGAGATGACAATGGAGCAAAGGTGGGGAGGGGGGTGGCTGAGCCAGGCTGGATCTGAGTCCCTCTGCCTCCCAGCTCTACCCTGGAGAAGTACCTGGCAGGGTCAGGTAACACACCTAGTGCCAGCTGGTGGAAGCTCCCCGGCTCCTCTATCGGAGACGGGGCCATGAAAGGTGGGTTCCCACCTGAGGCCAGGTTCGCCTGCATCCTGAGCTCCCTGGCTCCCCCTAGCGGTGGAGAGGGGGAAGTGAAGGAGTCCCTGCTGGCTGCCAGGTGGAAGGCGTAGGTGGCAGGAAGCTGCTGCTCCTGCCGTGCCCCCCAGCTAACTGAGAGGCTGGGGAGCCGCAGAGGCTGTTCAAGGGGGAAGGTGGGTTGTGACCAGGCGGGGGTCCCTATGCGGGGCGGAGGCTGCAGCCATCAGGGGGGCTCGCGCCAGGCCTCCACCGGGGGGGCCCTAGGCAAGGGGCGGGAGGGGAAAGAGCGGGACAGTGGCAGGGCAGAGCCGGGAGAGAACCCGGGAGCCACTGACCGAGGAAGGCGGAGGCGCTGGGGCTGGCACATCCCGAGTCTCCCCTCTGGCCGGCCAGGGACACGCCCCGGGCACGCCAGAGCCACCTCCGTGGGGAGAGGAATCCCCCGAGCACGTGCAGCGGGGACGCGTCCAATCAGGGACGGAGAGGTGACGTCATGTCACATCCCTGGCCAATTGTGTGACGCGCGGGGATGGAGAGGGGACACCCAATTTAAGCGGGGGGAGGGGCGTGTGACCCACGCAGGGAGAGGGGGCCGCGTGGCACATGGAGCCCCTGGGCCTGCCGCCCTCCCTGCCTCAGTTTCCCCCTCTCAGCCTCCCCCCGCCCCCGCCGCCGGGAGCCCCCTGCTGCCTCACCGCGATTGACGATCTTGCCGAAGATGTTGGGCCCCGGGGTGGTGGGGCAGTCCCAGCGGCGGTTGCGGAACTGCCACTTGCACTCCTTGATGGCGCTCTGCAGGCCGCTGCTCACGCTGTGCAGGATGCCGGGGTTCTGGCGGATCAGCTTGCGCTGCTTGCGGCTCAGCAGCTGCAGGCTCGGGTCCAGCACCAGCTGCACGTTCTTGGAGTCCGTCAGTAGGTTGGTGGACGAGGCCACGTTGATGATGCCCCTGCGGCCGGCGGGGGCAGGGGATAAGGCGCCATGTCGCAAGCCGCAGGAGCGGCCGTGATCAGTGCAGTCCCCTCCCCTGCCCGCCAGAGACTGCACAGACCAACAGGACCCTGGGGGTCCTAGCGCCAACCCCCCCATCTAACCACTAGGCATCACTCCATTCCAGATAGAATCCAGGAGTCCTGGGTCCCAGCTTCCTGCTCTAGCCACTGAACCGCACTCCCCTCCAGGTGGAACCCAGGAGTCCTGGCTCCCAGCTCTACCCACTGAACCGCACTCCCTTCTAGGTGGAACCCAGGAGTCCTGGCTCCCAGCTCCCTCTTCTCTGCTCACTAGGACCCCCAGAACACTTGCCCTAAGCTGGCCATTAAGCCGGCACATGGGTGAGGAATGACCCCAAAAGGAAGGCTCTGACAGCCCCTGGGTTCCCGGCTCCGAGGTGCCAGGGTGCAGGATCTGGCTCCAGGCTGTGCTCCGAAGAAGCCAAGTACCCCCCCCTCTCTGCCCTAAATCAGCCCGACAGGCCCGGACTAGGCAGTAATTAAAACAAGAGGAGGGCGAAGCTTCTCGCAGAGCCGGCCAGGGAGGGGAAGGAGCTGCCGCTGCCCCCGGCCCCCAGCAACCGCAGGGATGGGATAGTCCGTCAGACAAATGTGCCTCCACGGAGCCTAATGCCCCCGCCCAGCTGTCTGCCCGTGCTGCAGCCGGTGCTGCAGTGCCCGCGCACACCCGTACAGCAGCGACGCAGCGGCTGTCTGGCAAGACACCTGCAACCCCTGCCCGGCCCTGCGGGTGCGCGCCTAGCCGTGCGCGCGCAGGGCTGGATGTCCGCGCGGAGCGGTGCAGCTGGACTAGCGAGCGCGCCCAGGCGCAGCGCGTTGTACCGCGGCGCTGTCTGCGCCGTGCAGGTGTCGGCCCGTCTAGGGTGTGTGGACAGACCCTTGGTGCGCTGGTGTCCGGCGCGGGCTCAGTCGGGCCTTGAATGCGCCCCACGCGTGCTGTGGGTCTAAACCGCCCGAGCTGCGTGGGGATGGATGGAGCTGGGTGTCTGGGGGGAAGTTATAGAAAGTTCCCTCAGCAACTCCCCCCCGGACAGAGGGGCACAGAAAAGGGAACCCAGGTTTGGTGTAATCGGTCTGCAGGGGAAAAGGCTGGAGGGCCGGCGGGGCTGGGGGTGGTTGAAACTGGTCCAAGCTCCTTGAAAGGCTCCTTTCCTCCTTCGAAGCCAACACCTGAGCTCCTATGGAGAGCAGCTGCCTGCACCGAGCTCGGCCCCCCTCTCTGCACTTGTCTGCTGGGCTCCGCTCTCCCTCCACGGGCCACGGGAGAATGCCAGAGCTCGGGGTCCCGAATAGGGACCGAAATGCAGGAGCCGACACTTACCACCATCTCCCGCTGTTATTCACCGCCAGCGTGTTGGAAAGAGACGAAAATGCCAGAACCCACAATGTCTTCAACCCTACCATTAACGCCACAGGTCTCATGGCTTGGGCGGCAGGGCAGGGGCTCATACAAAACTTCCCCAGACTAGTTTGTCTGGAGGCCAAAAGAAAATAAAAAATACAAAATAAAATATCGACCTAGAAAGTCCTGCCGCGAGTAGAATTCTTGGGCTGCCCGGTTGCTGGGTCCCCACGGCGAGATGATGCATATGGCGGCGGATAAATCTATAGATCCATAAATCTATAGATCCAGGGAGAGACACTCCAAAAAAAAAAAAAAAGCCTAAAAATAGAATCGAGATCAGAAGTGGTGTCCCACTGGAGTTCGCAGTAGCGTTGGCATCCCCAGAAGTATGAAAATGCTGGAGGAAAGGCTCCAATCTTCTGGTTTCTGG
This sequence comes from Rafetus swinhoei, assembly GCA_019425775.1. Classification (NCBI taxonomy): domain Eukaryota; kingdom Metazoa; phylum Chordata; order Testudines; family Trionychidae; genus Rafetus; species Rafetus swinhoei. The sequence continues at coordinate 6,032,208 of JAFJHL010000157.1, read as the reverse complement.
CAGCCACTTAGAGATGATTCCCCCAGAGAGGAATTAAACCGCTAGGGGAAAGTTTGATGGTCTACGGCTGTGGAGCGCTTAGCATCCTCCAGCCATCTCCAGAGCACCCCAGCGCCCCTTCCTTCTTATAGAGCCGGCGAGGAGGGTCTCCGTGGAACTGGACATCTGTGTAGGACCCAGGCAGCGCTCTCATTCTAACAATGGGAAGGGGAAGAGACGCGTCTCTTCTTATGGGGCAGCCCGCGCGGGGCTCTCAGACTGTCCATCACCCCGAGTCGAGATTAATTCTGTCAAGTGTCCAGGCTGTGTAAATCCATCGGGTGCTCCGAAATCCTTCTCTGCATGGGAGCAAATCCAGATGGGGAGGGGGGGAATGAATGTGAGTGTCTGTCACTCACACGCCCCCCTCACCCCACCCCCACCCTACCCCTCTCCTAGCCAGCTCCAGGCAGCAGCATCTGTTCGGCCCCGGCTGAGTCCAGGAGGTTCCCTCCAACTCATTCCCCCCCCCGCCCTCCCACCGCAGCAGGAGAGTTCGGAGTAAGGGCTTGCCCCTGGCCCGAGGGAAAGCGGAGCCCAGAGGTGAGGGGTTGCGGAGGAAGGGGCCGCAGCTCGGATCTGCCAGCTGGACAAGACTGGGGGCAGCAGACTGGGTCTCCGGGCTAGTCCAAATCCCCCTGCAGATGGGCCTTGGTCTCCTGGCGGGGTCCCGCCGCCTCCCGCTGAGCTTCTCCCCGGGGCTGCTGCGCTCACAGGCAAGCCGGGGTCTCCGGTGGCCACATTTGGC